>JANBPO010004656.1:0-1449476 GCA_024336825.1 Amorphophallus titanum
CCCTCTTCATCATTGTGTGAGCTCATGGATCACAGTTGTGTGATTCCTAGTGTATCCCTAGTGACCTGCAGCGCTATATCATGAAAAGGACGCTTGATGTCGCTACTTTAGCATGTTACTTAGGGTGATGATTAATACCGTCCAGCGGAACATGTCTAGGAAAGCGGTCAAGACGAATTGGATTGACATATGTAGCATAGGGAAGACATTTTAATTTCACCATGCTTAGTTGCTGAGGCTTTATTGTCTGTGTGATAATAAAGTCATGGGCACTTAGCATTTGGGAGTTTTGACACTGCTTATTTTTGAGAGATCCAGAGTGTCAAATCAGATGAATATTAAAATGTCTGAGATACACACCGAGATATTTTGTGTGCTCTGTTAGTTAGGTGACAACTTAACGGATCACCCTTCTACTGTTCGAAGAATCTCGCGGAGGTCGCACACTCCATTTTCTGTATGACCGTTGAGCTTGGAAACATTCAGTGTGTTTGAATCTGCACTGTCGACCCTAATGGGCAAGTGGGAGCTGTTAATGGGCGTTGCCCATCAGAGCCGCCAACCCAAAGTCGCCACATGCGCACCCGCACGTGGGCGCGCGAGTGCGGGCCTTGGGGCCACGCGACACCATCACCGGGCCTCCTCACTCCACCGCCTTTCCTATCCTGGTATCACCGCCCCCGGTAAAACCATCCCGATGGTTTTTTAACCTATATAAAAGGCACATGCGCTGTGGCATCCAAAAATGAGGAGTCGACAGTAAAAGGTGTGGGCAGTGACAGTGAGAATAGAAAGACAACTGTGAGGTGTGTGCAGCAGTGAACGTGAACGGGAAGAGAGCCCAGACTCTGTACAGTTCAAGCGTGAGTCTCGTGAACGTAAAACGGCGAACGGCCCTAGAGGAACAATAAAGAACAAGCTCCGGAGGTTGTCACCTTAAATCTGGGATTTGGAGTGTGGACGTCTGGAAGTGACTCTGGTAGCCACCTCTCGACTCTGCGAGTCAAAATTTAATATATATACATATTTCCGCTGCGTGGCTAAGATATGTCCTTATGCACCTAAAGATCTCGTGTTCATTTGTGTTTATTACATTTCGGGATTACCCAACAATTCCTATCGACCTCTATCCACAACGATAACTCCACATCATGGCATCTCCATTCTAGTACATGTTACATTGCGTTCGGGTAGCATTTTAATACCGGTAGTCCTCTCCTATTGCACGGCTCAAGACTGCGTTACAATAGACCATATTTTAAAAAGTCTTGAGACGGTTGTGGGGTGCTTTATGTAAGCCCCACAAGACATAAGCCTTAAGACAAAATAAAACATAAGTCTTAATAAATTAAGAAAATAATCTTAAAATCATCAAAAAAGAACGCACTGGTGCAGTGCGTTAACGCATCAGGCTGCGTTGCCTCTGGAACCATAATATTTTGTCATTATCAAAAAGGGAGAGATTGCTGAGTTCCTTAATTGATTTTGACATTAAGGTTTTGATGATCACAAAACATGTGTGTTATTGTGTTTAATGATTTTATTCCTTTGATGAACTCTTGATGAGTCTTCAATTTAGGAAGACTTGAATTCCTCTCTTGATTTGAGTTCTTGGTTCATACTCTTCTAATCCTTGAGATTTGATGAGGGTGAGTGTTAATTTTTTCGGCCCTTGTTATCATGGTTTTATTAATAGAAAGTTGAACGTTTGAATTTTTTTTAGTGCTCAAATAGGACTGGAACATGATCAAAGAACATTCAAATGGAAAGCCAAGGTATGCAGCCTTTGATTTAAGTGTTTCATGAGTTAACTATATTTTATTCTATATTTTCCAGGTGAATGTGTCGACATGAAAAATACTCTGGCTGACAGGTTTCCTATGGAACTTTAATTTTCTAGAATCAACATGAAGTCCGGTCGACAGAACATGAAATCCAATCGACAGGTTACCTGTGAAGTTTCAATTTTCCAAAACTAACATGAAATCTGGTCGACAGGGTAATTGGTTAGGCCGACAAGGTTTCTGTATAGGTTCTTCATCCAGAACCAGTGTAAAGTTCGGTTGATAGGGTGCATAGTTGTCAGGTCGACAGGAAATATACAGGGCTTGATGGTATGGTCGACCGAAGGCATACAGAAGGCCTTGATCTTTTGGGATAGAACAAGGTCCGATCGACAGGGTCTTTAAGTTCGGTCGATCGAGATATTCATGGAATTCGCACCAGCATTAGTGAACCCATCGCGAACAACACATGAGACCTTCTATGGCCCTAGAACTTGTGTAAAATGTCCTCGACTTGTTTCCTAACATGTGAGAGGGGCCTAGGGCACACTCTAAAAGGGGTATGGAAGTATTGTTACCCCTCTAATATCATATAAAACCAATTGTTACGAGAGTTGGCCAGAGAGCGCCGTAAGAAAGAACAAGTAGCCATTGTTTCATTGGAAGAAAACTCATCCTACCACCAAGTGAAGGAGAAGAGGTAGAAAAGTGTGGAATCTTTGAAGAAGTGGGTGGATCATCGTCTAAAAAGCTTCATCTTATCAATCTACATCCTAGGAGGCCGACGGATCGCAGAGTAGATCAAGAGAAATTCTACATCAGATCTAATCTACACAGGAAACCAAAGGGGGATTTCTAATTCTTCTATTCTTCTTGTTAGAGAGCTTCATTGTAATACTCTGAGCATAATTCTACTATTTTTGAGTGTTTGTGTGTCTGTGGTGTAGAGATTTTTATCGCTGCATATTTACGTGTGGTGACCCATAGCATCCTGATGCTACGTCTTCAATGTCTTCTGGGTTGATTTGTTGCTCCCGGCCTCTTTCCACATTATTCATGGCTTCTATGAGTCGATGTGTTCCCAAAAGAGTATTTCTAAGGCTACAAAGGTACCCTTGTATGGCCTGCATAACATCGTCTTGCCCATTGGTGGGGTAGACTCTAGGTGATGGCACCCTAGCTTGTGTCGGCGGTTTGTAGGCGATGCGCCTTTGCTCGGACCTCTCGCCATACCTTCTGTTGTCTAAATAAATGTTCACCTACCGGCCGTAGGCTCAGAAGATTGGTCTTCGAAACATCGAGGTTGGCATCTAGGCCTTTTCTTCATTATCTTTTTCTTCTTTCTCAAACATGTCAGTCCTGACGGGCTGGTGTTGAATTGGGACTGGGGCCTGCCACTTGGGCACCCACACTTGCTTGAATTTTGCCAGTTTCGGGGCCGACCCTTCCTTCTTCTTGGACATGGTGCGGTCCTCTCGATCTCGGGCCAGCGCCTGGAATTGGTTGTGCACTGGCACAGTTGATATTACCCTGTCGAGCGCAGTGATGGCCTAGCGGCTGTTCAGATACACTCAGACTCCCCCGATCATCATGGATTTACCCGAAGCTGAAAGCCGGCCTTGTAGGGTGCCGGCATTCTTCCTGGCTACCTGCCTGGCAGCTGGAGTGCGCTTCCTTTTGGCATCGACATGATGGACGTACTAGCCCACCACCTTCGCCTCTTCGGGTGTCGCCTGCTCAGCGGCGACGGGCTCAACCTCCCGAATCTCCAAGAGGTTCACGAACATGACCCTGAGGAAGTTGGGGAACCCAACCATCGGGGGGAAGTCATCGAACTAAGTCGGCACCACCAAATAGCCATGCTTTGCATGGCTTGCAACGACAAGAGGGCCAAACACAACTGCCATCACGATCGTTGGACTGCAATTCCCTCCGCCCTGCAATTTCAAAATAAGGAAGTTAGTATTTTAGGGGGAGGCCATGAAGCCCCAAATTCAGACAAAAATATGAAAGGTGGTCCAGTCCCATCGGGCGTGCCAACTTATCGGATGCACTCGATTTCTTTAATATCTTTTACATCATTTTATCTTTTATCGATTTTATCGTGTGCGAGGGTGTGCCAGTCACATATGTGACAACATGTTCAGGCTTCGAGAATGGAGTGCTCTGAAGCCTGTAGTGCACTCCATCTGACTAACCAGATGATTGTGGGTATCAGGTCAGGACTGGAGACTCGTCGCACCATAAGAGTCACAACATTAATTACATCCCCTCGAAGAGGAGAAAACATTTGATTAGTCGCCAAGATAAGGGACCTCATGGCCTAAAAATCAAAATTCATAGAATGAGTGAAAGACACCAGAACAAGCAGAAGGCCCATTCCAGTCAGGCTTTGTCTATTGGTGATTTATTCTCAGATGGAACATGTGGGATTATTCCCTTGTAAAAATGTTTGAAAGTTTGACCCTAAGAAGGGTCCTCCAGATGAAGGATGTATCATGATTCATTTTTATTAAACCACATTACCGGTACGAGTGCCCTTTCGGATTTTCGCCGGCACCGGCCCCCTCTTGGTTTCGTCCACACGCCCTTTCGGGTTTTCACGTGGTGGGGTACCCGATTTCACCTACAGCGCCCTTTCGGGTTTTCACCATAGCTGGGTTATTGTCGTTTTTTCCCTTGCCCTAGTATGGGGACAAGTCCGGCGGGGCACCTCTATTTGAAGTCCCATTTTTTATTTATTTGTATTTTATTATTTATTTTTTTAACAATAGGGGAAGAGAGTGATGATGGATTGATATGCAATGTTCGACCCTAGATGGTAGCATGTGACTATTGCCTAGGGCACGAGGCTTTGCGTTAATAGAAAGGGTTCATTCGTTGGCAAGAAAATAATGTCAATGCAAAGGAAGAATTTCTGTCGATTCGGATGTAGGGTCCATAATGACGATATGGTGTAAACGCCGGCTGGGGCATGGAATCTTGCACGAAGAAAATGATTTATTCGTTAGCAAAAAGGTAATGCTAACGCAAAGGATAAATTCCTACACCGATTCAGACGTAGGGCCCGTAATGACGATATTGCATAAATGTCAGTTAGGGCACGAAGCCTTGCACCGAGAGAACAGTTTATTCATTGGCAAGAGAATATTGCCAACGCAGAGGAAGAGTTTCTATGCTGATTCAAACGTAAGGCCCGTAATAGCGATATTGTGTAAATGCCGACTAGGGCACGAAGCCTTACACCGGGAGAAGGGTTTTTTCGTTGGCAATGGAATAATGCCAACGCAAAGGAAGAGTTTTTACGTCGATTCGGATGTAAGGTCTGTAATTGCGATATTGTGTAAATGTTGGCTAGGGCATGAAGCCTTGCGCTGAGAATAGGGGTTTATTCGTTGGTAAGGGAATAATGTCAACACAAAGGAAGAGTTTCTACGTCGATTCAGATGTAGGGTCTGTAATGGCGATATTGTGTAAATGCTGACTAGGGCACGAAGCCTTGCGCCGAGAATAGGGGTTTATTCATTGGCAAGGGAATAATACCAACACAAAGGAAGAGTTTCTGCGCTGATTCAGACGTAGGGTCCGTAATGGCGATATTGTGTAAATTTTGACTGGGGCACGAAACCTTGCACCGAGAATAGGGGTTTATTCATTGGCAAGGGAATATGCCAACGCAAAGGAAGAGCTTTGTAGACACCCATTTTTAGCAGATAAGTCGAGCTGTTTTCTTGTTCATGATGCCCATGCATGTCCCATGCACATCCATCTGCGTAATTAATTGACCCCAACCGATCGAACATTAATGTAGATAGTTCGACTATTGGAAGCTTTTGTATGGTAGAGGAGAGGCGTCTCCTCTCGTTCGTCACTTATGGGTCCTCTTAGTGCTAGTGTGGAAGGAACTCGACCTTGTGACAGACGTCAAATACATCAACTCTAGCGTGGAGTAGTCGACTAGCTTTCTTGTCGCTGTTCGAAGCTCTTACGACTGCATGCTTATATATAATTAACTAATTAACATGGGTATATATATCTTTGTCTGGCAGGTGAAAGACTGTGCTGGATCGCCGGAGGAGATGTGATTGGACGGCTTCGGATAGAACTGAAGGCTAAGGAGGACACGATCGAGAGGTTGACATCTAGTTTGGAGGCGACAGAGAAGGAGAAAGCTGAGAGTGATAGGCAGATGGACATCATGAAGCAGAGCCTCAGAATTTTGGACCGCAAGAAGAGGAGGAACACTGCCTGCAGGAGGAACCTACCGAGGATCTTGCAACCCCAGAGATGATGCATGACTCTTTCAGCCTGACAGAGAAACCCCACAGCATGTCAAAATTAAAAGAATGGGAAGATGTTACTTAATTCTGAGTAAGATCTTGGATGTCGTCCTGCTGAAACTTTATATATATACAGGGTTCTTGTTCCACAATAATATATGGAGAATCCCAGTAGCTCCTGAGGAACGAGAACCTCTGCGCGCCGTTGTGTAATTAACGTGCCAAGCCAATAAATAGGCGTAGCGGCTGTCGGTTGATCACGGTCACAATACTCCACAGTGAAACGTCCCAATGTATACCAACTATATAGCGCAGTTGGTTTGACACTCTCGCATTCGGGGGAGGACTTGGAGTTTAACCTATTTATCTCCTCCCAGTTTTTTTTTAAACTATACTATTCGAAAAAAAAAAGAAAGTTGCGAATGGATGCCTCTCGTCCCATATGTTAAATCTAAATATACTATTAAAAAAATCCTCATTCACAAACTTTTGACAAGAAGGTAAAAGATTTCTAATAATTAGTATAGAGTTCAAGAAAAGGTTGTCCACTTTACGATCCACACCTCTAAGGGTTTGATTGATTGGGACGGAGAGTCTCACCAGTGAGGAACATGCAACCACTAATGGAAGGTCAGAAAGAGCTCTTATAGTTAGCTCGGAAGATAACCTTCTGACAGTCAAGTTAGATAATGGCGGAGGAGGAGACAAGCGCATGTGAGAGGCAGAGGTAGAGTGAGAGGGAAGACGGGTGAGCTCGAGAGAAGAATCTACATACCTCTTGGCCGTCGGGGTAGTCTCCCATTTATATTCACTCTGGGCCTCTTTGATTGGGGAATTCAAAGAACCTTATTTTATTTTGGACCTATCAGAATGCAGATCTAAAGGGAGGGAATCTTCTACTCTTCTTCGCTGTAAATATGAACCTCCCTTTAGAAGAAGACATTGCTGCCCTGGAGAAGAAGAGAGTGGGAAAAATCTGAGATTGCCTAAGCCTTGTAGAAGAAAATCTATGAGAAGGAAAGGAAGAGAGTGAGCAGCCCAGCACTTGGTCTGACCCACTCTAGTGTTGAGAAGAGAAAGAAGAGAGCCATGAGCACTTAGAGAGAGTAGCCTTGTAGCTAGCTTGCGCCTATTGAGTAGCCTTCAGATCTGATCTCAGATCTACTTTATAGCTTCAAGACTTAGATCTGAACCTACATTTGTTTTCTTATTTCGCTTTGTTTTTCCTTTGAACCTCGCAGTAGTTTTTAGTGTATGGTGCTGTGTTGGCAGCAGTGTTAGTCTGGTGCTCTATTTTAGAGACCGGAGTGGACTTTGGCTGCCTTATAGCCGTGTGTGTCCATTGGGGGTCTGTCCCTGTGTTTTGATGAAACTTTGTAGCATGTTTTGTTTCTATTTTATCTTTCTTTTGGGGCTTATCCCCGTGTGCTACTGTAGTTCTATAGCGTGAGGACTATGTTCCTTGTTAAGCTGTATATCTGCATGTTTGGGGCTTGTCCCCGTGTGCTACTGGGTGTAGCTGCGCGTGTGGGGGGGGCATTGTCCCCGTGTGGTGCTGCACATAGCAGTGTGAGGACCATGTCCTCGTGAGGAGTTTGCTCCTCGTGTCAAGTTGTGTATCAACTGGTGTAGGGGACTTGTCCCCATTGTTGTATTTGGAATGTAGTAAAGTCTCACCAGGTTTGGTGTGGGATGGACGTAGGTCTGCAGGTGTGCAGACTGAGCCACCTTAAAAATTCATATGAAGTGGGCTGTGATTTGTGTGATTGTTCTTTATCTCCTATCCCCATTCACAGGATGGTTCACTGATTATCATGTTTGTTGTTTTGGCTATTTAAGCCCCAACATTCATAACATTGTGTTCACACACATCCACGTGTTCAATAGATCACTACTCGAAGGTGCAGCTGGTCATTCTGTCTGCTGATATTTCAGCTCGTTTCCACAAATCAGTTAACTCTTAACCATGTTTAATCTAATACCTAGTGAAGCCAAGTTTCACTCAAGTATCTCTAAGTATTATTGTTGAATTCGCTGTGTGCTTTGAATAGAATATCTTTTTAATCCTTGTTTAGAGTTTCATTAAGTGATTTGATTAAGTTTTTAAATTGGGCATTGTTTCTAAAAGGATCTATTCACCCCCTCTCTAGATCCTATCGACGCACCCAACATGTCTACCCATGATTCGCCATCTACCTAGAGGTGGGTCTTGATGCACCCCGAAACAGTGAGGTCCCACTTCGGACCCTCATCCCCATCGACGGTTCGCCTACGGGCACTAGTGTGCGCTACGTGAGTGAGCCCACTCGAGTGAAATCACCGGTCCGTAAACTACTTGCTTGCCCCTCCATGGCTGCTATGATAGACTTTCAAGGTTTTCTATCTGCAACTGGTCTTGTTGATGTGGGATATTCAGGTTCTAACTATACATGGACTAATAATCAAGTTGGGACTTCTCACATTAGAGCTCGTCTGGACAAGATTTTATATAATTCCCATTGGGCACAATCAACCTGTAACCTGTCGGTCAGACACTTAATCAGAGGTCCCTCGGATCATGCCCCATTGCTTTTGTCATTGAAGTCCACCCAACCTTCCCCGGGGAGATTCATGTATCAGCACATGTGGCATACTCATGAGAGTTTCCTGGAATTTGTGAAAGCTCAATGGAGCAATTATACTCAGATGGACAGCCATCCCTTTCATATGCTTTAGAAAAAACTCAAATATCTGAAGGCTGCCTTAAGCAAATGGAACAAAGAAATTTTTGGCAACATTCATCAGGCTAAAGACAAAGCAGAAACTCAAGTCGAGCAGGCTCAAACTCTTTATGATGCTACCCCAACGGTGGAAAACCGTATGAAGCTTCACAAGGCAAATGCTGACCTGTGCCTTATGCTATTTCATGAAGAGATTTTTTGGCATCAAAAATCCCGGGTGCAATGGATCTCCTGTGGGGATCGAAACACTCAGTTCTTTCATCAATACACTAAGGTCAAACGGCAGAGGAATTACATTCACAAACTGAAAATTAATGATCAGTGGGTGGAAGACCAAGAACTATTATCAGATGGTGCTGTGGAATACTTTAAAGCTCTTTTAACCTCTGAAGATCATAATATTGATGAGAGCTTCCTTGCATTCATACCCCCGTTGATCAGTGAAGACCAAAATAGAATTTTATGCCCTATTCCCTCAGCAGATGAAATCAAAAATTTGGTCTTATCTCTATCTGGTAATAGCTCACCAGGGCCGAATGGCTTCACTGGGGGTTTCTTTTCCCATTGCTAGGATATCATTGGAGTGGATGTCATTAATGCTGTCCAAAGCTTTTTTCAGGGATGGGGTTTACCCCAGGGCGTCACTTCCACCATTCTTTGTGCCATTCCGAAGGTTAAAAATCTCACTTCTTATGCTGACTTTACACCTATTAGCTTGTGCAATTTCACATATAAGATAGTGTCCAAAGTCATCTGTGACCGGCTACGTTCTATTCTACCCCTGATTATTTCTAAAGAGCAAAGTGGTTTTGTTAGTGGAAGACAAATCACAGATAATTTCTTGCTGGCCAAGGAATTGTTAATGGAACTTGATAGCTAAATAAAGGATTGGGTTATTGCTATATTGCGCGCTCTGTCTTTGTGTTGAATGCACTACGCTCTGATTGACATGATCGATATAGACTAGTCACGACACCCCCGGGTAATCTTCCACGCTCGGGACGTGACACATCTCCTCCTTCATTGAACTAATAGGTCGATGCATATATGTCATTGAGTTCAGAAGGTTGATGCACATATGCATTATAGTCTAAAAGGTCGATGCAGGTGTACAAAGTATGCACGGTCAAGTCGGTGCACCTTGTATATTGTATGCACTATCAGGACGATGCTCCTTGTGTACTTTGGACACAGCATGGTCTATCAGGTCAGTGCATCTTATACATAGGTCGATGTTACTTGGCATCTTATGCTAGATGTTGTTCCATCAGGTTGGTGAACATCATAAGCATAGGTTGATGCTTGTTATAGGAAGGTCGATGCTAGTGAGCTAGAGATTGAAGCATAAGTCGATGCTTGTTGTAGAAAGGTCAATGCTAGTGAGCTAGCATTTGGAGCGTAGGGTCGATGCATGTCATAGAAGGGTCGATGCTAGTGAGCCATCATGTGTAGCATATGGTCGGTGTAATAGAAGTCATCATTCACAAGGTCATTGCACTTTATGCATTGACTATAAAGATAGGTCGATGCACCTTCATTACAGATTCAGTCTGTCTGGCAAATAAGATCTACCTTTGTTTCTTAAAGGTTGATGCTACTGTACTAACATAGTGCAGTTGTTTGCTATACAGGTTGATGTATCTTGTTTATGCATCAATGCATTTAAAGAATTTCGTGCATACATTTTCATGATTTGTCTGACCTTGTGAAACATCTGAAACTGTATTTGACTTGACACTTACTACTTGCTTCATAAGTCTCATAAATCTTTGTCTTTATTTTGACAGAATAACAAGGTCATCAAGGTGTTACCCAGATTTATGCTCGAACACCTGAGTTGCATTATGATAGAACTTCTGACTCTTATGTCAACTTAAAAGTGAATGGATTAAGGGCACGTGATCCAAGGCAGGAGGCTGAACTGAATCTTCTACCACGTGGAGCAGATTACTTTCTGCCCAAGACACGTGGACTCTCCCAGCGCATTTTTTGGATAAAGTCATTGGGTGGGAATGTGCTTTCCACACGCCCAATTTGAAATCTCATTTGCGCTCGCCAGGTTTTAAATACATAGCCTGAGCATTCAAGTCAGAAGTACATGAGCATCTTAGCAGATCAGAAGAAGAGGAGAGAAGAGCAAGAGAGCACCAGAGTTCGAGAGAGAAGAGTCTAAGAAGAGTTCAAGAGATAGAGAGCTTGTTGCAGAGAGAGAAAGAGAAATAGAGTGCCAGAAGTCTAAGGAAGAGAGTCTGAGAGTAACTGCTGAGATGGAGGCGATGGTGGAAGTGGAGGCCTGAATTGCGATTGAGACGACTAGGATGGAGCTGCTGGAGCGAACTGCACTGAAATCGCTCGCAAGGGACAGTCTCTCACCACGTGACCCAACTGGTCACATTGAAAACATACCACCGGCAAAGAGCATGGTTTGCCTGGGTGGCTGCCACCACACCGCGCACAACCCTTAAATTAGCTTTTAGCAGAAGTCTCACGCTGCTGGAAGGAATGGGCTGACTGCTGTGTTGCACCAGACGAGGCCTGCTGGTCAAATCGCTTCTTGAACCTTTTCTTATTCTTAAATCTCTTAAACTGGGACTTGCCCGAAGAAGCAACACCACTGGCTGCTGGAGTGGCCGAAGGAAAACCTGGAACAGGAGGCGGATAACCAGATGGAAGTTGAACTGTTGGCTGAACCGACACTGCCTGAGAAGGAACCTGGGATCTCGCCAAATCCAATTCCAACGCTGTCGCAGCCTGATATACTTCATTCATGTTAGTTACACAGGCAACGATCAGCGGCTGCCTCAATTTAGCATGGAGGCCACGAAGAAATTGTTCTGTCTTCAATGCTTCATTTGCAAGCACATGGGACTCATAACGGCCCAATTTCATAAACCTGTTTCGGTATTCAAGCACCGACATGCCTTCCTGGACGAGCTACAAAAATTGGCGTATTTTATCCATCCTGAGGTAAGCCGGGCTGAAGGTGAGTTCGAAAGTGGCGACGAACTCAGCCCACGAAATCTGCCGAAGTGGGCGGGACTGGAAAGAAATCTCCCATTCTGTATTCCACCATGTCAGCGCCACGCCCTGGAGCTGAAAAGTGCTGAGCATTACCTTTTCATCTTCCACGCATTCCATTAGACTGAAACACACGCTCGGTCGCGTCCAACCATACTCTGGCGGCATCAGGATCAGTCTAGCCTTCAAAGGTCAGCGGATGAAATAGCAAAAATTCCTTCAAAGCACGTCCGCGACTGTCAGGCGCATTCTCTTGAGCTGGAATGACGGGAGCCAGAGCAGGGATATTCTGAGGAACATTGCTCGCTTCTTGAGGAATCGGGACTCTCCGATGCCGAGGCGGCATCTTGAAATGACTAGCAAACAGATAATAAACAGAAGAATTCATTAATCATATGGAAAACATCCTAAGCTAGTAGTAGATGGCATAAATGGATTAATTCTGGACAATAGCTGTGTAATTTCAATTCCTTACACGATTCCTCAACACCGCCCTGATACCAACTGTAACGACCCAGAGCACGGGATACCGATAACCCGGTGTAGCATCGGATTACCGCTACCAGGAATTGGGGAAGTCACCCAAGAGGCTGATGAGGCCCCTGAAGGGTTGGGGGACCTGACTTCTAGAGGGTGAGGGTGGAGGCGATGGGATTCAGTCCCTTCCTCAGCATCGAGCCCATTTGGTCAGACTTGATCCTGATTCAGGTGCTGAGGGGGAGATGGGATAGAGAGAGCCTATCATTCTTGATGCCCTAGGGGCATATGGTGCCCACCCTGGAGGATGTGGCGAGGATCACGAGGTTGATAGTTGATGGAGAGGTGGTGAGTAGGGTAACCTACCTAGATTATAGGGTCCTAGCTCATAATCTCTTGGGCTTGGATACAGTAGCAGATACACCTAAGGATTGTAGGATGATCTTTAGGGCTGAGTTGATTGGTGTTCTCGGGCTAAGAGAAGCACACTAGAGACTGGGGGAGTCTTTGGGGGAGTTTGCTAAGTGGATGGCCACGAGGGCTAGCCAAGTTTACTGCTAGGACCCGACCCAGAGGGAGAGAGTGGATAGGGATTTGAGGATGCTTTTGTTTCTGATGTTGGGGAAATTACTTTTGGGGATGAAGGGGGATGACATGAACTACAGATTTTTGGGGCTCTTGGGGGATTTGGGCCAGGTGGGGCGGTATGCATGGGGTCCAGCCATGCTGGCTCACTTGATAGCCAACCTATCTACAGGGACAGGTTGTGAGATGACTATCAATGGCTTTTCACCTTTTCTTCAGGTATGCATTTTTTTTATTTTTCATGTTTCTACTTATACTTATGCTTGATATGCATGCTTTATGCTCATTTTTTTTGGAAAGCCCTACCTAGAGGAAGATGGGAAGGTGCACCTCTTAGAAGAGGGAGCCACTCCACCACCTTACCACTAGGAGGTGAATATTATTAATATAAAATAGAATTAACAATTACATCAAGCGGATACTAGGCATTCCTAGCTTATCCAATCGAGCAGCACCTTTAACATAGATAGGTAGCTCATGCTAGAAAAAGAAAGAATTACAGTTTGTGAAGCCGGCTAAAGATGCTAAAGAGTCAGCTACAGAGTTGGTTTCTCTGTATATGTGGGTATAGTGTGCTGCTGAGGGAGCATGTTACAAATTTCTCTGACATAGGTGAGGATTTTCCAAGGGTAATTGATCTGTCTGTTAACGCTCTGCACAAGGATTTTTGAGTCACATTCGATGAGGGCCGGCTGGCTGTTGACAGTGTGAAGGTATTTAACTCCATCTAAGAGAGCTCTGGCTTCGGCTATGATGCTGCCAGAGTGACCATAATAAGGAGAAAGGACCAGAAGAACAATTCCTTTGGACTCCCTAACAACCCCACCGCCACTTGATTCACCTGACTGCTTGCATGAACCATCTGTGTTAAGTTTGATGAAGGGGCACGGGGGGCAAAACCACTTGATGACTTTTACTTGAGGTCTGGAAGGGCCTGCTCATAATATCCTCCTCCTGAGTAAGAAGATACATCAGAGGGGAGGTAACCATAATAACCTGCAGGGAAAGTATAATCCCCTCCTCCTGTAAAAAAAGAATAATTAAAAATCAGAAGATGTATAAGTCTTCTAGCATTTTCAAATGTAAGGACAAAGTTAGTCTACAAACGTTGTGCAGGAGATGATCTATTGTACTCTGGCTGGCCATAATTTTCACTTGTTTCTCTTGCCCTTCGGAGGAACTCTTCCTTCATGGCCTTCTTCTTCCTCAACCAATTTCACCTATAAGGAATGAAGTTTGGATTGTAGCCTGTGTCTTCAATGCTTTGTTCAAGTGTTGTTCTTGGTGGATGCACAGACTGAACTTTTTGTTTCCTTTTTCCAGCTGAGACATTTTTTGCTGTCCTGTTACTATGATCTCTATCTTGTGTAGCATGGCTACATTATTGCTCTTCTGTGAATACAATCCCTTTGGAGGCTGGCCTTGAATGTTGGGAGTGAATGGCTGCACCTGTACCACCTTGGCTAGGATCATCATCATCATCATGACTGCTAGCTGAAGTGGAATCATCTGATGTTTGATAAACAATGATGCCATCTGGAGAAGGTGTTTCATTCCCCTCTTCTATGATGTCCAAATCAGCAATGTCCATGGGATTTCTGCTTGTACTTTTCGAGGTCTTCTTTTTTGATTTGCCTTTGTGCATTTTTTTGGCTGGAAGTTGAAATGTTGCTGATAGTGGAATATCATCTAACTCACCTTCAGCTCAAGCTCGATCATTTGGATCAAATTCTGGTTCACCCATTGCCATCCTTGCATCGATCCATGAGTGGAGATGATTCTCTTCATAAAAAATGTCATCTAAGTCTATGGACTCTTCAGTTGTTGTAGGTTGTGTGGGGCTGTCCCATAGTTTCATCTCTCCACCTACCTTCTTCCTTTTGTCCTTCTTGGATCCGTTGGAGATTCTTTATCTTCAACCGCATATTGTAATGGCAAAATATAAGTTGCCCCAACCATAAGGATG
Organism: Amorphophallus titanum; assembly: GCA_024336825.1. Classification (NCBI taxonomy): domain Eukaryota; kingdom Viridiplantae; phylum Streptophyta; class Magnoliopsida; order Alismatales; family Araceae; genus Amorphophallus; species Amorphophallus titanum. Next base: position 14,831 of record JANBPO010004656.1, read on the forward strand.
TGAGCTTATTTCTTTACTTTGAATGAATTAAAGAGAAAGTGGACCAATTCTTCTCACACCCAGATGCAGATGCTGTTTGGCTTAAGACCCGGATGGCAACATATGCTAGATCCTCATATACAGGGGTCTTGCCATAATCCATCCACCAATTAGCTGCATATTAAAAGTCTGTTTGTGAATATGATGTGCAAGACTTAGACCAATGAAAAAGAAGTGTAAAGATGTCAATCGTAAAATTTATCGGGGCTAAGTAACATCACTGCCTTTTGTGCTTGATGAGTTGTAAAATGAGTCAACTTAAGCCTGTAATCATGCATCTTGTTGCATGCTATAATTGCCTGGTCTTCATCCCACTAATATATAAAATGAAAAGAGAATGTACAAGTGTAAGAAAAGGCAGGGAAGCCCAAAAATGTCAACCCCAAAAACCTATACAACAAGAGGTCACACCTAGAAAGTGTGGATCAACCTATACCCCCAAACAGCAAAAAAGAGATGAAGTAAGGGAATTCACATTACAAAGGATAGCATCCCATTCCCTTACATGGTTACAAACAAAAGAAACAACAGAGTCCTCGGCATGAGACTCTCTCCTAAAGATCCGATTGTTCTGCTCCTCCCACAATGTCCACAGAGTGACATGAAGAATAAGCCACCACACAGTCATGCCCCTCTTGAAGGGCCAAGGCATATCTCAAAGCTCAAGCAAGTGGCGAACAATATAGTGCTGAACAAAGTTACAGTCGGACCTCCTGAAAAAATCCCTCCACACACCTTGCGAGTAGGAGCAGTCTACAAACGAGTGGTCTAGAGTCTCGACGTCCTCACCACAAAGATAACAAGTCAGCTAGATGCCCGGAAGGAAACGAAGCAACCTCTCTCGAGTCGGAATTCTACCATGTGAGATCCTCCATACTAGAATTTTCACATTGAGCGGGCTCTTCGGTCTCCATACCTAATCATGAAGGCTATGACGAACTCCTCTATTTGAGATGATTCCATATGCAGATCTGATAGAGTAGTCGCCGTCCTTGTCTCACCTCCAAACCCATTCATCCTCTAAATTAGGCTAAGGAAGGGTAGGAGGAGGGTGGAAAGTTCTTCTAGCTTGATCATCTCCTCCTGTCTAAGGGTCCTCCTAAAAGTTGGAGCACAGGAACCTCCTGAGCAAATGGTCGAAAGCTTGTGAGACAGAACCCCAAGGGTCTGCAACAGCCGCAAAAAGGGAGGGGAACAAAGCCTGTAAAGACAACTCCCCTCGCCACTTGTCCTGCCAGAACATGCTCTTGACTCCATTACCCAGATGAACATGGACGCCAAAAACAAGAATATCCCTGCAAGAGAAGATATCCTTCCAAAGAGGAGAGGTCCTGTATAGCGGTGTTGGAGACAAGTCCCAGACTCACCTCCTACCGAAGGACATCCGCTTGATGAGCTATGTCCATAATCTCTCCTCTCCATGGCCCAACCTCCACAAGCACTTTAACTAAGAGAGCCAAGTTGAAGTCTATGATATTCTTGATCCCGAGACCTCCTTGTGCCTTGCTAATAGCCAATCTATCCCAAGCTATGTCGTGCCAACCCCTGCATATCTCCTCATTCCTGTGCTAGAAGAATTTACACTGAATGGAGTCAATCTTCCTTGTCATCATCTTAGGGATCCGGAACATAGAAAGGAAATAAGTAAGGAGGCTATCCAAGACTGATCTGCACAAAACCAATCTATCCCCGTCTCGGACTACATAGATTTGTATACTGAATTTGATTGCCTTTCTTTAGTCCTGACATAAATCTTTCTCAGGTTTAGAGGTGAGCTGTATGGTTGTGGCTGGCCACCCTTCTCTTAAAGTGACATATGGCAGATCTCTTGGTCTTCATTCTTTCACATGATCACATCTTCCTTGTTATGTTTAGGATATTTTTGGTGGTCTGATGGGTACATGATGTCTGACTGGATCCGTCAAGCTAATCCCAGATTGATGACAACAGGCTTCATCTAGAGTGCAATATGTACTTGACGGAGACTGTATTTTATAGAAACAAAGGCAACTGGTGAACTTAAGTTCAGTGACTGAGGAATGCAAGTTTTTTCATTACTGCAGATGAAATTTTCCAAATGAACATTCAGAGGCTAGACATGTAAATATAGAAAGAAAAGCTTAGCAATGACCCATGTTCTATTAGTTTCTGGGATCTTAAACAGGAGGATGGGTATAATTTTAAAAGAAATTGAGGAAAGATTGGGAACTCACATCTTGTAGAAGAAGACAAGGGCTTCACCAGTGGCCGAAGAAGGCAGAAGGTGGATAGCAATGATTGACAATACTTCATTGCATAGTTTGGAGATCTCATCCTCAATTCTCTTCCTGTACTCTCTTATCCTCGTCACATTTCGTTCAATGCCATTGACCTCTTCCTGCTTCTCAAGGAAAGAGAGGACCCGGCATGAATTTCTCTTTGCCACAATTACATGTTTATAACCAACTGAAAGCAAATTTCTCTCCTCAGGAGTGAGCTCTATGTCCAGTCTAGCAACCTGTTTCATTGATTCCGCCATTTCTGAATAAAAAGGCAATCAAAGAAGGTTAACATTTTGAGATAATTATGTTATGTAAAGGACTTCAATGCAGAAGAACAGCATAAATGAAGAACAGCATAAATGCTCTAGAAATCACATCCAAAAGAAGCAGGTGAAGCCACTTCTTTTAGCTGAAATAGCAATCAATGTATTTAAGATGTGGAAACACACTCAAAGGAAGTAGGCGAAGCCACTTCTTTTAGCTCAAAGATGGACTTTCACTCAAGAAAATCTGTGAGATACAACAATTTAACACTCTAATGTTAAGGCAAATGGATGAAAATAGAAAGGGAAAAATAGGGGGATACACCAAGCCACATGTATTGAGTATTAGAGCCCCTTGGCATAGGCTAGCTAAATTTCATGTGAAATTATCAATACTTCCTTATTACCAAGAGACAGACAGGAATAGGTACTAGAGACTGATGGGCACGTGAATCCTTAAGCACAGACTCTTGGATGGCACAGATTCTCGCATCACTCTTGTGGCACTGGAACACATAAAAAAAAAGCAAACATAATTAAGCAGGAATCCTCGGTGGGGGTAACTCCTAAATTGCCTTGATCTTTGCGGGGTCTATTTCTATTCCCCAATATCTGATATTGAATCCCAAGAACTTTCCACTCGACACTCCAAACGCTCACTTCATAGGGTTCATCTTCAGTTCATACTACCTTATCCTCTGAAATACAACTCAGAGGTCCTACAGATTGTCTTCTTTCTTTCTGGTCTTGACTACCAGGTCATCTATATAGCCAACCTTATGGTAGAGCAGCTTATCAAATATTCTGGCCATCGCCCGCTAATAAGTTGCGCTGGCGTTTGTCAATCCGAATGGCATCCTCTTGTAGTGATAAATGCCCTTGGGAGTCTAGAAGGCAGTGTGGACCCGATCATGTTCCGCGATCCATATTTGGTTGTAGCTAGACGACCCGTCCATAAATGACATAGCTTCGTGGCCAGTTGTGGCATCAATCATGACCTTCGTTATTGGTACCAGAAAGTCATCTTTAGGACAGGCTTCATTCAGATCTCAGAAGTCTACACATATCCGGATCTGCCCATTCTTCTTCTTTATGGGCATAATATTAGCCAGCCACGTGGTGTATTGATTTTCTTCGATAAAACCCACATCAATGAGCTTGTCCACTTCTTTGAATATTTAAGTGATGAGCTCTGGCCTCATGTGCCATGGGGGCTGCTTCACTGGCTCGGCTTCGGAGCTTATGGCCAGCTCATGTTGTGAGACTGTGGGGCTGAGTCCTGGCATCGCCTTGTAAGTCGAGGCGAAGCAATCCCAGTATTCTTGTAGTAGCTGGACATACAGCTTCTGTTCTTCAGCAAACAAATGGGCACTGAGGAAAGTCAGCCTACGGTCATCCTCATCTCCCAGGTTGACTTCTATCAGCTCATCGACCATAGCTTGGCCTCCGTCTTCTATCTTTGGGGGCGCTGGCTTAAGGTCAACAAAATCTGGAATATCATCTTCGAGGTCGAGAACCTCGATCTCCTCATTTTGTTTCATTTGGGCTTCATCAGGGGTTCTTGACCCGACCAGTAGTGGCTGTGCGAATTGCTTTGTTAGCAAATCCATCGCCGTTGTAGTTTTAAGGGGTGAGTTAGCAACTTCATCCCATACCGATGGGTTTGCAGCCATAAGGGACTGGTGGTTGTTTGTTGTTGAGCTGGAGCAACATTTCAACTCTACAATAGAAGGTGAGAAGAACTCACCCTCTTGGACCAGCATATCCTCAGTGGAGGTTGCCTTTTCTCTTTTAGCAGCATGCACCTCTTGATCAATTTTGGCAGAAGCTTCCTTGATCGGTACAAGAGACGCTGGCCGAAGCCTGGCTGACGACGGGATAGTCTGGAGGAGGCCGCAGGAAGAAGTGGAACGGCTAGATGTGGACCGTGAAGGTTCAAGTTAAAAAAAGAATTGGGTTAAAAGTATTGATACCCTGACGGACTTAGCCACCCCTCGTTCAAGGGCCGGTTAAGGGCAAAAGGGCCATAAGCTCGGCTAGGTGAAAATCCGCAAGGGCGCCTAAGGCAAAAATGGGTAACCTTCCGGTGTGAAAATTCGCAAGGGCACACTGGAAAAAGTTAAAGGGGGCCAGCTTCAGCGAAAATCCGAAAGGGCGGTGAGGTTGATAATGTAGAAAAAAAATAACTCCCCTGTGCAGCATACTTCCATGGGTGAGTTCGAGTCAACGACTTCACCCTACAATGGCAAATTCATCACGACGACGCCATAGCTAAAACTCCAATGTCGCCATGTGACACTCCGTCTCACCGGGATCGTCAACATTTTGAACTTTCGGATTTGATTCATATGTCCCCTTGGCTATCAAATCCGTCTCCCTTTCTTGTAGAGTTGATTCATATGTCTTTCGGCTCGTCAACCCTACTTACATTTTCAATTCTGGATTTGACTCCTACGTCTTTTTGGACTGTCAAATCTATCCATTCCTTTTCTAGAGTTGACTCATGCGTCCTTCGACACGTCAATTCCACTTATATTTTAGACTTCTTGGATTTGACTCACACGTCTCACTAGGGCCATCAAATCTGGCCTTTCAGTCCCATCGAGCTTGGCCTATGAGACCCTTTTTGGGTTGCCAACCCTATTCGTCTCTTGGCTTTTAGATTTAATCTAAATGTCCCATTCGGGCCGTCAAATCTATCCTTCCATCTCCTGGGTTCGGCCAACTGCCAACCTCATTCGCCTGTTGACTTTTGGGTTTGACTCACATATCCCACTAGGGTTGTCAAACCCACCCTTTTCATCTATAGGGTTTGGCTTATGTGTCCCTTTTCAGGCTGCCAACCCTATCCGCCCATCGACTTTTGGGTTTGACTCGTGTGTCCCTCCGAACTGTCAAATCCATCATTTCATCTTTTGGGTTTGGCCTATGCGTCCCCTCTCGGACTGTCAACCCTGTCCATTTATCGGCCTTCAGATTAGATCCATATGTCTTAGTCGGGCTGTCAAATCCATCCTTCCATCTTTCTAGTTTGGCCTATGTGTCCCCTTTTGGGTTGCCAACCCATTCCGCCTATCGGTCTTCGGATTTGATCCTGATATCCCAACCGGGCAGTCAAATCTATCCTTTCATCTTTTTGAGTTTGACTTATGCGTCCCCTTTCGGGCTGCCAACCCATCCCACCTATCGACTTTCGGGTTTGACTCGCATGTCCCACTAGGACTGTCAAATCCATCTTTTCATTTTCTGGGTTCGGCCTATGCGTCTTCTTTTGGGCTGCCAACCGATTTTACTAATCGGCTTTCGGGATAAACCCATTTCGCAGAATTAATAATGCGCATGCTATTTAAATAGCTATAAATGTGCACTCATGTTCAACAGATGAACATCTTAAAATTTTCCATGTTAAACAGCACCAATCTTTAATAAAAAGTACTTGGACAATGGACATCAATATAAGTTGCTTCTTAAAGCATTTTGAGACAATTTGTCAATCTTTTTTTCTGAAAGTGTAGATCATTTATCAATCTGTGCATGACATACATACACAGGAGCACTACCTACTCAATTTTTTCATAAAATTCAAATTAAATTCATAGTATATCCAGATAAAATAGTCTTTGAACCGCAGCAAAGAAGGCAAAAGTATATGACAGCACTTTAAAGGTTAAAGATAACAAGTTAACATGGAATACTAACAAGAGAAGCATCTATGCACAGGAGACGAAGAACAAGAGAAGAGACAGCACCTTCACATTAATCACAACTATTATGAAAGAAGATAAATGGATAAGATTTATCCTACCAATACTCCATAAAAGGGGATCTTGTGTGGCAACTGTTCTGCGCACTGAAGAACAAACTGCGAGACCATGTAAATAAAAGCAAATTCAAATTCTTGCAATACTCAAAAGTAGCTAACTATTCATTGTAGTTTAAATGATATGACCAAAAGACCCAATGAGCACTGGCACAAAGAAATGCAGATATCAAGAAATCCATAATCACTTGTCACGATTTAAACATGTGAAACAGACAGTTTCGTTAAGAATTTAAAACATCTAAATATTTTTTCATCATTTGCATTCCATAACTGCAAACATGCTGAAGCCATAATTCTGCGAAGTACACAAATGGAGAACACATATTTTGCAATGGGGTCCATTGGGTAACAATGACACAATTGGAAGGGCATGTTGTACCATCTTGCAAAGAAATACCATTGACATTGTAAGGGACAATTTACTTGCCTCTGATTTTATTTTAGCAGACTGTGGCCACATGACCAACTGCCAAAATAAGGAAGAATATAGAAGCTAAGATCTGTCGTTGGACATTTTAGAAAGGGTAGGTGGGCTGTACCAATGGAGATGAGATGCCCTAAAAAAGGGAGTCAGACACCTTGTTGGCAGTCCCAAGAATACAAAAGTCCAACACCCTCCCCAATAGATGCCACACAATAGAAGAAAAAACACCAACCAAGCAATTAACAAGCTGTGTAAAAAGAAAAGTTATAAAGGGAAAGCTAGCACATCCAGATAAGCCGTGGTTCATTGCACCTCTCTAACCCCAATTACTCCCAGCCAACCTGCGCCTCTGCCGGCCCCCCCGCCCAAACCCCCCCCCCCCCCCCCCAAAACAACACACAAGAAACGAGATGTTTTTTTTTACAACAAATAGGGAGACAATCCATTCAGCAGAGTATAAAATTTTAAAGGGTTATTCATTCACCCCCCTCTGAATACTTGCACCGTTCACCCAACACTGCCTTCTATATCTGGGGGCGCAGGCTAGAAGTCAACAAAATCTGGGATATCATCGTCGAGCTCGAGCGCTTCGAGCTCTTCATTCTATTCCACCGGGGCCCCGTCAGGAATTCTTACCTCGCCTAGTGACGACTGCATGAATTGTTCTGTCGGTAGATTTACTCCAGCTATGTTTTTAGGAGAAGAGCTAGCAGCCTCAGCCCCTATAGATGTACTTACAGTCTTGAAGGGCGGGTGGTTGTTTATTGTTGAGTTGGAGCAGCATTACGACTGCGTAGCAGAAGATGAGAGTACCCTGCTTCCTTGGATCACCATGTCTTCAGTGGAGATAGCCTTTCCTTTAGCAGCGTGCGTCTCCTGATTAGTTTTGGCAAAAACTTCACTGATCGGCACGAGGGGTGCTGACATCATTATCAAAGGAGGGTCATAAGGGGAGTATAGCCCTGCCTCCTCAGCATCTTCAGCTTCGCTACTACTGGCCATGTCAACTTTGGCCTGGAGAGCTGTCTCCTCAGGATAGACTTGCTCCAGCACCGGCAGAGAGTTATGGCCTCTGATTTCAGGTCTATTGGTTGAACAGGCTCAGTATGTTCATCTTCTGCTGGGTATTCATCAAAGGTTGCCCCCGGTGAGCGGTCTTCAGCTGGGTAGAAGGTGGAGATGGTATCCACTTCATAATGCCCACTGTAATAGTATTCTTCGAGAGTGAAGCCCAAACCCAGATGTTAAGAGACACGCCTCAACTCTATGTCTGTGCTGGCAGGATACCAGAGTCTTTGGAATACTTCCTTCTCCTTGCGGGGTTGGCCAAAGGAGATATGCTATTTTTGAAACATCTTCGCCATCCGGCTTGTAATAAATGTCAACCCTTGAATGGGGACTGATGGGTTCTCAATATCTTCAGGGAGATGATAGTCGACGTCTTCCTGGGTAGGGTGCTCCTCAGCAGTATAGAACAAGCTGCTAGGGCCTTCAGATTGTACCACCTCCCATGCTTTGAAAGCCTCAACAGTGATAGCATCGAGGCTGAATATTGGCCTGGTGAGACCTTATGGGATTTCAATAAGGTCGTGGTGCTGCTCGACCTTGGCTTCATTAGCCTCAAGATAAGTGGCAGAAGGTGCTGCTCTGCCCACGTCTCATGTGCTTGCAATGTCCGAGACTATCTTGGGGTTGACATATCCCTGCGACGGCGGTGGAAACCAATTATCTCCAGAGGTGCTTTTTAATGCCTCGATAGGGCCCTTGGCTTTGGAGGTCTTTGGTGATGGTTTCGCACATAGAGAAGCATTGAGCAGATGGTCGCGGGACGACGTCCCGCGCGACGGATCACGCCGCCTTGCGACGGCGGCGACGCACGAAGGCCGTCGCCGCGAGCGCACCGGCGCCGAGGAGACCGTAGGTCGAAGGCTCCGGGACGGCTCCGACCTGAAGCGTGCCGTTGGCGAAGATCGCCGAGTAGTTCGTGGAATCGAAGTTCGACAGCGTGTAGCCGTTCGTGGTCACGGTGCCGCCGGTGAGCAGGGCGTAGGTGCCGATGGCGTTGAAATTGTTGCCGAGATCGAGCGTGATGCCGGTGGACGAGCCGAGAGTCGCCGTGCCGCCGTTGAGGGCGATCGCGCCCGAGGCGGAGTCGAAGGCCAGCGTGGCGCCGTCGGCGAGCGAGAGCGCCGCGCCGGAGGCGAGCGTGACGGTGTGCGTCGTGCCGTCGCCGATTTGGAGCGTCGCGCCGGAGGCGATGGAAACCGTCGTCGCGGTCAGCGCGGCCGTGTTGCCGGTGACGAGTTTGCCGCCGGTGACGGAGATCGTGCCCATGTTCGACACCGCGCCCCGGATGATGGCGGTGCCGGCGGTCACGAGAACATGATTGTCCGATTTGGTTCCGCTGCGTCCCGCGATCGTTCCGGTGTAGGCGACGGTCGCCGTGCCGGTCTGCGCGAGCTGATAGACGGTGAGGGCGTTCGTCGCGACGAGGTAGTCGTAGTTCGCGGAGGACGCGTAATTGTAGACGACGTTGACCGCCGAAATCGCGCCGGTGCCGGAGACGCTGCCGATGTATTTTTGGGAAGAGCCGTCGGTCGCGACGGTACCGGAAGCGACGGAGCCGCCGACCGTGGTGTTGCCGTATTGCACGATGGCGGAGTTCGGAGCGCTTTGGCCGAGCGTGGTCGAGAGGGTGGTGTTGCCGCCCGGACCGCCGGTGGCGATGGAGATGTTGCCGGACCAACCGGTCGTATCGCCGGCGAACACGAAGTCCTGCGCGAGTCCGGCGCTCGTGAGCGCGAGATTGCCGGTGCCGGTCACGGTTCCGGTGAAGATGACGACGGAGCCGCTGTAACCGTTGTTCATCGTCAGGTTGTCGATCCTGACGTCGGGGTTCGTGTAGGTGATCGTGTTGTTGCCGTTGTTGAAGTAACCGGCGGTGATGTTGAAAATCAGCGGATCGGCGGAAGACACGTTGGTGTCGCCGGGCAGCATGCCGGTCTGCGATCCGGTGTAGCCGTTGACGGCGTCGTAGGTCGCGGCGTGCGAAGTGGCGGCGAGGGCGGCCGCGGCGGCGAGGATGGGGAGGATACGTTTCATATGGTGTCGGGGGTGAGTCGGATTTGCCCCCCCCTCCGATTTCGTCCACGCGAACAAATCGGTCATATGTTGTTACCGGATTTTTCGTGGAAGCGACGAGGGTAGTTAAATTCTTTCTGATTCCTCATGAGTGCCATCACCTGCATTAATAATCAAACTATTGTTAAGAAAAATAATATTATTGTGATCTTTCCTAAGTTGTATCCTACCAAGGGAGTTAACAGCTACGATATTATCTAAGGCTGGATAACAGTTGTCCATGAAGAAGTTTCTATTTCTACTCAATATCTCTACTCTTATCTTGATAGATATAGCTATAAAGAGTTCTTTAGTACTACATAGAGGTTCGTCATTTATATCTATTTGGACACAATTATTTGATCTCTGGAAGACTCTAATATTCTGACTAGTCTGGACTAAAGGTGTAGGTCTAAATTAATGAAATTTACTATTCATTCTACCTTGACTATCAATTTGATGTGTCAGGTGCACCTATTCCTTGTAACAGAAAAATGTTAGATGATCGTAGTATTGAAATATGTCAAACTCTAAAGTTTCAGAACTAGAAAGAAGCCAGAAACCATTTATAGTGCTCTGAAGTCATATTGAGATAGATTTCTCTGTTTATAAGAGAAGACTAGGCCAAGGGTTCGTTCCCTTGAGCACCAGAGGCAAGGCGAAGGCACGGTGAAGGTGGAAGAAAATGGAAGGCTAAGTGGAAGGCAGGATGCCTTGATGGTGGAAGAAGGTGGAACGAGAAGAGTTCTGGCAGCGTGCAAGAAGGTCTCTCGCTAAAAAATGGGGAAGTGGAAGAGAGGTGGCGATGGAAGAGAAGTGCCAGTGGCGATGGAAGAGAAGTGCCGGTGGCAATGGAGGAAGAGAAGAGAGCTGGAGGGCTTTTGGAATGCCTTGGGCTCTTCGATGATCTTCCGATGCTCCAAGAATGGAACCCTTGGGTTCTATTTATAGGCCAAGGAGGGTGAAATCTCAAGGACGGAAGCCAACAAGAAGACAAGGCCTAAAAAGTAAGCTAGAAAGTAGCCTACATAGCCACTAAAGAAAGTGGATGTGAGACCACGGAATTTTTCACGTAGGAAAAATAAACAAATGAATGTTCTTTTTGAAAAGAAACATTCTTCTACATATAGAGGGTTATTCCGTGGGTGCGCATAATATCAGACGATTTGAGTTCGGGTGCTGGACCTCTCCCCACTGATCGGAGTCGGTGTTGATTTACATCGGCGTAACGTCTGAACACCTTTGTATAACTGTCAAAGGAACCCCAAAGCCCTTCCCATAGGTTCAGATGTTGAGGGCACTCTCACTCGGGAGCTTACAGTGTCCATTCATTCACTACCAACACATTGACTAAGTTAGGGTTAAGTCTGGGAAAAACCCTAGGATTTAGGAGTATGGACGTAAATGTGCGAAAAACGTAGGCATTTTTGAAGCGGAAAGATGTTCTCTAGAGCCCGAGGCACAAAGTTGACTTATGCTCAAGAGATTATGATGCAACCCTTTCACAAGTAAAACATTTTCGATGGCACGAGTTTGATTCTTGCCTATCTTACCTTCTCCGACAATCTTTCCTTTGTCTTTTCCACCAAAAGTTACTGTTCCACCATCTTTTTCATGCAGGTCTACGAACATTTCCTTGTTTCCCTTCATGTGTCGTGAACATCCGCTATCTAAATACCATTTGTTCCTTTGAGCTCTCAAGCAGACCTGCAAAAATAGTAAGAGTACTTATGCAATTTTTGGTACCCAAGCAAGCTTGGGTCCACGATGGTTAGAAGTACAAGACATGTATATTCTATTTCCCATTCTTGCAAAGTTTTCATCATCAAACTTCAGAGTTCTGCAAACATACATATCATGGCCCAACCTTCCACAATAGAAGCATGCAGCGACTCTTGTATCACTGTTTCTCCTCCTACTCACATTCATAGATGAATTATGCACATGTGTGTTAGAAAAGGAGGGAGACATACTTCTTGGAACCCAATGTGTTGTGTGTGTTTTAGATTGTGATGTTTTTCTTTTTTGAAAGGTATGTTGTAACTTCCTTCACTAGAATCCACACAATTATTTCTCAACTATTCCACTTTTTCAAAAATAGCAAGATCATCCTTCAACTCATTTATCTCATACTTTAATGATTCAATCTTATTTTCAGCCATTTCTTTGACTTGATTACATGCAATTCTTTTCAGCTTCTCTTGTTCTAAATCCCTCAAGTCTTCATGCATTTTGATAAAAGTAGCTTGATCTTCACGCATGCATGAACTCGCTTCTTCAAACAATTCAATTTTAGACATAAGAGTTTCATTTTCATGTTTCAAATTTTCAGTTTTAGATTTCAGGGCATTGCAATTCTCACAAGAACTTTCAACATGCACAAGATGCTCCATCTTCCATTTCAGATGTCTATTTTCAGATTTAAATTTTTTACATTTTTCATATAATGGCTCATATCTAATTTGCCATTGTTCATATGTAAGAGATTCAGATTCAGAGTCTACCTCATTTGTGTCATCTTCATTTGCCATGAAGCATAGATTTTGAACCAGCTCATCCAAATCATCTTCATTTCCGGACTCTTCCTCATCTTCGTCACTCCATGTGGCGACCATGGCCTTTGGCTTCTTGATTTTTCCTTTCTTGAATTTCTTTATCAAAACGGGGCACTCACCCCGCATAAGACTAGGTTTCTTACATTCGTAGCAGATCACTTCATCCTTCTTGATGCTTTCATTTTTGTTAGGACCTTTGCTTTCTTGGTCCTTTTCTGAACTGACCACTGAACTTCCTAGTTCTCTTGACAAATTTTCTTGCCCTTTTGGTGATCATAGTGACAAGTCGATCAGTTGTCATTCGGGGCCGGTAGGAGTCCGGGAACCTCAGCGACTCGTTTTAGGTTGATTCACCAGAATCGCTCCGATCTCACGATTTAATGTGCGCATGTGGACTTTTTAGCTTCCAGATGTTGTTTTTCATCGTGTGGCTTTATTTCCCCTGCGCTTCGGTGTGAATGGGGCGTGGAATAAGCCGATTTGGCTTTTCCACAATTTTGTTCGTCGGACCGGTGTGGCGGTCGTACCAGAGACCGTCACAGTCTCTGACGGTCCTACGATAGACCGTCACATGCCCTTGAGCGTGTGGGTCAGTTCGTGGCTGTGGAGTGTGACGGCTCACTACTGGAGCGTCACAGTCCTCTGGTGCCCCCTTTTTGGTGCTTCACAATGTTTTCATTCCTCGATGTCCGTGTTAGTCGATCGCTCTAACGGCCTTGCCTTAGACTATCAAGGTGCTATAGCACGCCTTCCATAGGCCGTCACAGCATTTGACCAGGGTTTGACTTGTTAAGTCGGTTGGCTTTAACGGTCCTTCCCCTATGCGTCAGAGTCATGTAACGTGCCTCTCTTAGGCCGTTACAGTGTCGTTCGTCTTAGGTTCTGTAGTAGGGCGGTGTCTGTGAGGGCTCATTCCCCCACCGTCACATCCGTGTGGCACGTCTTTATCAGACCGCCACAGTCTTGTCTCCTCTAGAGTGTAACGGCTCATCCTTAAACTGTCACCTCTGTGTAGCAGTCTAAAGGTGGAGCGTTACAGCCCTAGAGTCTTGTTTTTGATCATTTTGGTTTCTGATTGTCTTGGCTTGTCCTTGTGGTTCGCCCATTTTCCCGTGGGTGCCTCCTGACATCCTATGAGGGCTAAGAATATGTTATAAGATAGCCGGGAGTCTTCTTGCTTGTGGTAGGATTCTCTTTTCCTACTATAGAGTCATCATTGTCTGGTTCCGGTCAACCCGGGGTCACCCAGTGGTTGAGAGGTTGCCTTGTGTGTCTCGATGGTTTTGTCCAGTTCGAGACATGGTTCTGGCTATAGTGAGGTATTGCCTTACCTCATTCTACGTACCTAGATGTGCTGAGGGTTCTCGATGTTCCCTCAAGTCTTCGCGTGTCGTTTACTCTGATAGTGTCATTTTCTCTGGATTTGGTTTAGACCGATTGGCGGCTTGTCCCGCTGTGTACGATGATCTTGACTCAGAGTCGTGAGACTCAGGGATCGATGTAGTTTTAGGTCTAGTTGCCTTGTCCTGAATCTGTCGATAGTTTCCTATACTGCCATTCGTGCTTTGTAGTACGGGTGACAGTGCATGATTAGCCTGTCTATACTTCAGCACTGGTACTTTGGAGTCAGTGTTTCGTAAGCCTTCACTAGTCGTAGCCTTACGTAAAATTCGTCAAAGTTACCAGGGATGTTGATTCATCAAGTCCCACCGGAATTCAAAACCCCCCCCTTCGGCTCAGACCATTTCATCTTGGCCGAACGACCAAATTATTGTACTCTATGCAGTAGCAAAAGCCTCAAGAACACTACTTCATTCTATCCCACCGACGCAAAAGCTTCTAACTTGGACCCCCCGTCCAAGCCAGTAGACAAAAAACCCCTACTTTGACTCGGGCCTTCTATCCCAGGCAATGAACGAAAAAACCTCCTTCCTTCAGCCCAGATCCTCCATCTAAAGTCGACGAACAAAAGACCCCCTTTGCTTTGACACTAACCCTAAGTCAACGAATAAACCACCTCAACATTATAACCTCTTGTCCCACTGATGAATAAACCTATGGCCTAGACCTTCCATCTAAAGCCATGAACAGAAAGGCCCTTCCACTCTGGCTCGAACCTTCCATCCGACTAGAGAACAAAAAGAACCCTCATATAGTCGGCATCCCCGACACATTAAAGAACAAAAAGATGCCTTTCACTTTAGTTTGGACTTTCCATCCGGCCAAAGAATAAAAAGACATTATCACTCTGAATTGGACTTCATGTCCTATCCAAAGAATAAAAAGATCTCTTTCCTTTGGCCAAGACCTTCCGTCTGGAGTCAATGAATAAAAAGACCCCTTGCTTTGGCTCTAACCTTCCGTCCAAGTCAATGAATAAAAAGACCTCTTTTCTTTGACCTGGACCTTCTATCTGGAGTCAATGAATAAAAAGACCCCTTGCTATGGCACTCACCCGGTGTCAATGAATAAACCATGTCAGCGCCCGACACCCCGTCGGCACTGACGAATAAACCCTTGGCTCGAACCTTCTGCCTGAACCAACAAACACACAAACTTCCCCCATCCCATTGGGCTCATTACGAAGTCATCGACTTAGACCTCCAGTCTGAGTCGATGAATAAACAACCCTCTTTAACCCAATGCAAGCTGCCAGTCCCCTTTGGGATTGGCCTCACCCCGTCGGCTTAGACCTTCCGTCTAGGTCGACGCATGAAACCCTGTCTCTTAGCCTTGGCATTGACCCGATGCAAATGACTAAACCTTTCTCGGGCTAAACTCCTCGGCCCGTGTGCTAATCGTGGTGAAGCAAACTCCTCATCCCTTCTTTGAAGGGGTGAGCGCTTTCCCGCGAACTTACACCAGGATGACGACTGTCGGCTCCTGAAATGATATGGCGAAGAATCTACACCCACGGGCCCCATGCACTCATCCCTCGCTTGCGCCACCCGTAGGTGGGGGGAATTTTTGAACACTAAAAAAGAAGGGGGGAAGGCCCAAACATGAAAAGGGCCCAACGAAAAGTGGGGGATGGGCCAAATGCGGCTAAGTGTATGGGAGACCTGAGATAAGTTAAACCCATAAATATATGTAGTCATATTTTCATAAGATATTTAAAATATGTTTATTTTGTCACAATTTAAAATAATTAATTTGTGGGAAAGGTATTTCCCAACCGATAGTCGAGTCCTCCCAAGCAAGTACCCTATAAGGAGTGGAATGGTCAACTAGAGTCAACTCTAAATACGAGACCATATTATAAAATGTGACATTAATGTTTCTCCCACTGCCACTAACAACCTTGCACACTTTCCTACTCAATTTTTAAAATTGCATGAAAGATCCACATCTAGTACTAGTCATTACCCTCTACCTACTGGTTCAAACTACACATCCCCACTCCAAGTTTAGAGTCCTCTGCGGGCTCAACCTATTCTATTTGTGGATACTCAACCTGAATGCACCCTAGTACCCATCAGAATCTAAGACATCCTCTGCTAACATGGGTTCTACCTCACAAACCTCTTCCTTCTTGACAATGGGAGGAACCTCAACTACTGACTCTCTCACATGAAGTGCTCTGGTAGAGCACTGCTTCGCGTAATGACCATACTTATGACATCAAGAACACTTCAAGCATGTATTGTTGCCCTTGGAAGGCTCATTGATGCTTGTCCCCTTTCCCTTGTCATCTCGCCTCACCATTGGGGTGATAGCTAGGGGCCATGCCAAGGGAGTTGGAAGGGCACTTATCCTCTCTATGTGGGGTGGTGACCCACTAGGGATAGGTGAGGGTCAAGTTGACCAGTGAATGATGACCTCATAGGCTTAGGCTGTTGGGATTTATATGTGGTATGCTCAAGGGCAATCTGATAAGCGTGCTCAAGGATGGTCACTTCCCAAAGGAAGAGCTCTCGTTGGATATCCTTATGTAATCTAGCTCTAAATCTTGATGATGTCACAACAATATCATTGGTAACACCAAATCTCAGAAGGTACTCGCTGAACTAAGTGATTTACTCGAACACTGACCGGATACCCTACGACAAATGATTCCACAGGTATGGGAGACATTGTTGATAAGAAGCATAGAGATACTTTTTCACACAATTTTTCTTTCATCTCATCCCAGGCTCCTTTCTCCTGGTCATCAGTAGGCGCTACACGTTATGCCAATAAGTCTCGACCTGACCCACCACCTTCACCTTGGTAAATCGGGCCTTCCGCACCTCTAATCACCCATATCACTCAAAATAGTGGTCCATGATGACTTTTTAGACCAAGTAAACATTGGGATCTCTAGAACCGTCAAAACTCAGATTCTTAAATCAGACATTCTTCGTCACTAATTCATTCTGATCTATGGGGTCATGAGGGTCTTTATCAATCACAACATAGTCTTGACCATGTCCTTAGGCCTTTAGGCTTCTGCTATAAATTTTTTGAAGGGGATTCATTCACCTCCCAACAAGCGCTTCGACCACCTGGTCCATCAGACTGCCTCGGAGCTCGTTACTCTTACCGAGCCATACCCCTTCGCTCGGTGGGGAATTGACATCCTTGGGCCATTCCCTATGGCTCAGGCCCAAAAGAAGTTCGTCATCGTCGCCATCCACTACTTCATAAAGTGGATCGAAGCCGAAGCCACCGCTAGGATCACTGAGTCAGTCGTATGGAGCTTTGTTTGGAAGTCAATTATCTGTCACTACGGCATCCCCCGAGTGATTGGGAGTGATAACGGTCGGCAATTTGATTCTTGCTATTTCAGAGAAAAATGTGTCAACCTCGATATTCGCAACCACTTCACTTCGGTCGCCCACCCTCAGGCTAATGGTCTGGTCGAAAATGCCAATAAAACTATACTAAAAGGCATCAAGACTAGGCTTAGCAAAGCCAAGGGAAGTTGGCTTGAGGAACTATCGAGCGTACTGTGGTCACACCGAACAACTCCAAGAACGGCCACTGGTGAGAGTCCTTTTCAGCTAGCGTACGGCACGGAAGCCGTGATTTTGTTGGAAATCAGCAATGCCTCTCTCCGAGTCATCTACTTCTTGCCCGAGGTAAACGAGTAGAAATTACTAGAGAACCTCGATTTAGCAAACGAAGTCTGAGAGATAGCCAACATCTGAGCTATGGAATATCAACGGTGCCTCACTCGATACTACAATGTCAGAGTACGAGATAAGCATTTCTACCCAGGTGACTTTGTCCTTAGAAAAGCTGAAGCCTCTCGACCACTGGAGGCGGTGGGCAAGCTAGCCCCTAACTAGGAAGGCCCCTACCGAGTGGTCGAGACTGTCGGGAAAGGGGCGTACCGACTGGCTACCATGGAAGGAACGCCCATCCCCTGGACATGGAATGTGGCAACACTATGTAAATTTTATTTTTGAGCCTCTCTCAAAAATGTACATGTAAGAAAAACATAGAGCAAAAATTTTTCCACTTCTTCATATTTCTGCTTCTTTGATACATTGGATAGGCCAAGGCCATTACAATGCAAGGCAAAAGAAAAAACAAAATTACGTTATCTATTGGTACGATCTGATCACTCGGTGCGAGCTCGGCTGATACTCTCAGAACGAGCCATTGACTCGACCTCGTGTAGAAACTGGCTTGGCTATTGGGATGACCGACCTTGTTTCCTCGAGATCTTCAGAGGGACAAGTACCGGAAGAAGAGGGAGAGGGTCCAATCTCTAAAATCTTTGGAAGAAAACCCCTCCAATGGAATACGATTAAAAAGAGGATAGTAGGGGACATCCCTCTTAGAGTCAAAGAATGAGAGGATGGTACGAGAGAGGAGAAGAGAGTCTTCCCCCCACCGGGACAGCAGACTTTTGATCGAATAGGAGGTTGGCATGGAGAGACAAAGTAAACGAAGCAATATAAACCACCCAGATAGAGCCAGAGAAGCAAATGCAAATTCTACATATAACCAATAGTACCTAGCGGAGGTTGGACTTGAGGGTTTCCTCACGCAAGAAGCCAATCTTCCAGATAGGCTTGACCTATTGTTCAGATTGGGTCTTTTAATATACCAACTGGATATTTAGAATTTACACCAATGAAGGAGAACAATAATGCAATCACACTAGAAGACAAGAGAGTTTTTAGGTCGTTCGATCTCACCCTGAGATCTACGTCCACCCGTCACTCACACCGAACGAGGATTTCACTAGCATATGCTGAAGATGAAGTAGACTCAGTCTGTGACACAACAATGCCTGACAGCTTGGCCTGAGGGAGACAAATCCCTCGACCCAGGTCCTATACCCCACAGAACCTGCACCTTGGGCTTGCAAACTGCAAGACCATAACCAGAGGACTTTCCTCCCTTCCTCTGAACAGAGGGAAACCCACTAGTGACCCCAAGTCACTCGCAACTTGAGATTCTGTCTCCCTTCCTCCACGAACGCTTGGAGGGAACAAAACAAATACTCAAATCGAGGAAAAATGAAAACTGAAGATGAAAATTAAAACAAAACAAGCTGTAGCTTCGATGAAGCACTTTCAGAAATCAGATGACTGAATGTACTCAGATTTTCTTCTCTCTCTCTTTCTTGAACTGAGCTTCTCACTCTCTCTCTTCTCTTCCTGGAGCTGCTCTCTTTTCAGATGGATTCTACTCAACGGAGGCTCTAAGCTTTTTGACAGTCTCCATCCTCCTGCGATTAGGATCACTCTCTATTTATAGAACAGAGTACTGTAGGTTTAACAACCCCAGTGAACCAGATTCTTCCACGTGGAGAGCAATATTCACCAATCATTGTCCTCAGAGATAATGCCACATGGACATATCTTTTCACGCCAAATGAAGTCCCAGGTAGCACATGTCTTGTCACGTGAGTTGGATTGCGTGCCTAAGTGGCACGTGGTCACTTGATCTTCAAAGTGCTCCCCACATTTTTGTTGTAATGTCCTCTAGATGCTCTGACTTAGCTTGAACTATATGTGCATGGACCTGAGCTTGGCCATGTGCATCGACCTTATATGCTCTGAAGCAAAAAGTGCACTGACCTTTGTTCACCTTAGGTACTCATGTGCACTAACCTTGTTCGTTCAATCAGAACCTGCACTGACCTTGAAGTCACATATGCTCAGACTTTGCAAATGTGCATCGACCCTTAATTCCTGTGCAGACTGGAGTAGCATCGACCTTATATCCAGCAACCTGAAATGTGCACTGGGAGAGAGATAGAGAGAAAGTGGGTGAGAGGGGGGTGAGATCTATTAATATTAGTAAATATATATATATATATTAGCACACCTGTGTAGAGAGAGAAAGAGAGAGAGAGAGAGAGGATGAGATAGGGGAGAGAGAGGTCCCGTGGGTCGGAGAGAGAGATAAGAGAGAGATAGAGAGAGAAAGAGGGAGAGTGATCAGTGGTGGGGCTCGCCGGCGGTGCGGTTAGCAGAGGGGAAGAGAGAGTGAAGAGGGGGGTCGGCTGGTGGGTTGTGACCGGAGGGAACGCGTAGGGGCGCAGGCAGAGGTCGGCTGGGCAAAAGGTGGTCATGGGGGAGGTGTTGCAGGGAAGCCATCCATGGAGGAGAGTGGTCGGCGATGGGAGGTGGTATGGTCACGACTAGAGAGAGAGGGAGTTTGTGGAGGGGAGGCCACTGGCTGGTGAGAGGGGGAGGTGTGTGAAGTGGGAGACAGGGGGGGTGAAGTGGGATGGAGGTCGTCGGGCATGGTGGTGGCGTCGGGGAGGCTCAGGCGGTTAGCAGGGGAGGGACTGAAGGAGGGATGGGGGTCCACTGGGGAGAAGTGTGGTGTGTGTGTGCAGGTGAGGAGAGGAGGCCGACGTGGTGAAAAGGCCGACTGTGGGGGGAAGGTTAGCAGGGTGGTCACGGGGGTGCTAGAGAGAGAGAGGAGGTTGCTGGCAGGGCGGTCGCGGCGGAGGGTGTAGGCAGGGGAAGAGCTGGGCCGTGGGCTGCCGGTGGCACAGGCGTGGGGAGGTGAAGGTGGTTGCGTGGGAGGCCAGCGGGTCTGCTGTGGTGAGAGCGAAGGTGATCGGCGGAAGGGCGGCAGCTGCCACGGTAGTGGGTGTTAGAGAGAGAGAGAGGGAGAGTGATGGAGGGGAGGCCGGTGCGTGGCGAGAAGGAAGGAGAGGGAGTGAGGGCCAGAGCGGGGGTGCATGGGGGGCGGTGCTACCTGGGAGAGAAGAGAGAGAGGGGTGGCCTCCACGTTGGTTCGAGAGAGGGGGCACGTAAGGAGAGAGAGGGAGAGTTGACGATGGAAGGGGGTGGCTGCGTGTGAGCAGGGTGGCAGGTAGAGGAGATGGGAGGCCGGTGTGGTGGCACGTGGGTGAGAGGGAGGCTGGGAGTACAGGCGGTGCCGAAGGGGGGCGACTAGAGGTGGAGTGTGGCGTCGTAAGCGGCCTGCAGTGGTGTGGAATGTAGAGAGATGGCTCGGAGGGTGGCTGATGGGTTAGAGAAGGAGAGTGCAGTCCGACGGAGTATGGGTGATGGTTGGCATCGGTGTGACCGGAGGTGGAGGGCTGCCGCAGGAGGTTGTGGAGGTCAGTCTGTGAGGTGGGCGATAGATGGTGGGGGGTTGGCTGGGTTGGGAGGACCGCAAGGCTTCACCAAACAGTCTAGGGAGGATCACAAGACTTAAGGGGATGAAACGGGACAAATTGGGCACTATTTGGGGGGTAGCGATCTTGGGAAGATCGCCACCATTAGGTAGCGGTCTCCCCAGGACCGCTAGGTAGATGGACACATTTTTTTGGGCAGGTCGTGATAGATTTTGGAAATCAGAGAATATCCCAAAAATGATCTAGAACTAGTGAAAAGCATAGAAGAAGAAATTGTAGATAACAAAAAATTGAACAACTTTTATGAAGGGAGTAAGATGAGAAAATGAGTAGGAGAGGGAGGAAATAGGGCGAGAATCGAGAAAAATGTTGGGTTCGTGGGTGAACAACACAGTGTGTTGAAAAAATGTAAATAACTTGAAATAAGTGGAGAACTAGAAAATGGCATAGAAGATGAAAATCTAGGGCTTTAAAAAATGAATAACTTTTATGAAGGGCACATAATGAATAGAGGAGCAGAAGTGGATGAAAAAGGGCTATGTTCAGGACTACACAATGAAAGGAGCTGAATGCTTGATGAAAGTTGACCTAAATGGGCCGTAAGTCAACTTGGAAGGTTGGAAGCTGATAAAATAAGCCCCAGGACTCTATGAAATCATGATCTCCAAACTCCAAAGGCTAGGGAACAGTGAAATGAGCTCAAAATCCATCTAAAAAAGGCTCCAAAATAATGGGTAATTTAGAAAATTAAAAATGATGAATAAGAGAAATGACGCAACTTGCGGGTTAAAAATGGGTGTCAACCACCCCATCTTGCTCCTCGTCCTCTTCTATCACGATCGCCTTAGCTACGAACTACGAGCAGTTGAGAAGGATATGACATCGTTGAGCTAGATCCTGTAAAAATCTAGTAGCAATGGATTTGGAATGACGCGCCAGTGGATGTGCCTCTGGCGTGGAAGATGGGTTGGACGAACTAGAACACGACCCTACTTCTCTGGACCTAACAGACACTACTTCCCTAGACTTGACAAACCCTAAATCTAACCTAGGAGAAAGGAAAACTAATGGAAGGGAAGGAGCAGTGGCCTCGTGCCCCTGGGAGAAAGATGGATCAAACATAGCGTAATCTTCCACTGAAAGCTCCGTTTCAAATTTGGTATTTTTTTTGGAGATCAGTGGTGATCATGCAACAAGATGAAGAAGAGAAGGGAGGAGTAGGAAGTGCGAGACGATAGATTGATGGACAGAAGAGATCAAGGAATGGATCAAAAGAGAGGAAGAATGGAGCAGAGAGATCAATGGGCGGGCAGTGCCCACAATCACAAACTTTAATGATGAGGAAATCAATCAGATCCTAGAATATCAGAGGGTTGACCACAAAAGGAGGTGAGCGGGGTATGAAATCCAGCTTTTGCAAGAATGAAAGTAAGCGAGAAGGAGACTGAGTGAAAGTAACGAGTGAGCTCCCCCTTTCTCGTAGACGGTAAGCTGGCCTCTTCGGCACGTACTGCACAAGCCGCACCTCTAGATTTTTCTGGCAATCTTCTTCATAGAACAACCTGGAGAAAGCTCCACTGAAATCAATCATGTCATCAACAGGCCCCCTAAGCAGCAACGATGGGTCATCAACTGTGCAAGCTGTATCTTTCTTGTCGAGCTATGTCAGTAGTTCCTTTAAAGTACCTAGCTGGAGAGGGCCCCTGATAAAGTGCTGACAGTAGTCTCAAGTCAACGGCCCTGAATCTCCCATCATTGATAGTGAGGAGTACTCCTGGTAACCGAGGCCCCTCCTACTCATCTTTCTGCACCTAGGGACTGGCTTGGTTCGCCCCTGTAATTGTGCGTCGAGACCTCTCCCCGGCTGATAGCCCAGCTTTAATATAAGGTTCCAGCCCTTAGAATCTCTTATCTTGGGCTTTTCTTTGATATTGACTGGTGTGATAGTGGGCTTGCATGGCACATAGGCCCATGGAAAGTTCAAATCCAGCACCGAGATAACAGGCCGATTACTGGGCCTGAGTGTTGGCAAAATCTTCTCAGAAATAGCCTTGACGGACTGAACCCTGGAAATACTTTTGACTTTGACCACCCTCCCTTGGAAAGAGAATTTAAGGCATTGATAAGCAGTGGATGGCACAACATTGAGATTATCAATCCACGGTCGACCCAGAAAAGCCTTGAACATTAGGTCGATATCAAGCACGTAGAATTCAGCAGGCATTGTAAGTGGCCCAAGTTCAGCTAGAATAGTGACTACCCCGTGACACGACCTCCTTGAATTATCATATGTTGTAATAGTGGTCAGGGTAGGCCTCAGTGCATCTTCTGAAATATTGTAGGCCCTTAAAGTGTTGAGAGGACAGACATTAATAGAAGCCCTGGTGTCTACCAATGTCACATCTATGCTTACTTTGTTCAGGGTGATGAAAATGCATAGCGGCATCTGACGAGCCTCGGGGGGGTGCTAGCTCTGTTTCTGAAAATGTGATGGTTGGCCCCTTGGAGATTGTAGCCAGGGCGGTAGGTAGACTGTCCACTACCATGTCTTCACTAACCATGACCTTTTACAAAAAGTCTCGCAGTGCGTCTTGGTGAATCTTAGACCGCTTGATCAATTCCAGAACTAAAATTTTGGTGGGCATTCTGTCTAGATGATGTAACAGGTCATACTGAGTACCTGGCAGTGAATCTGCCTCTTCCTGATCAGCAGTCTGTTGTGAGGACTGGGGATTGGGTGCTGGTGCACCAGTGGTAGGATAGTTCCAATGGATCAAACGCTCGCTCGACAGGGCAAGGTTCTGGGCCAGCACGGCATCAGATAAGCTCATTGTGGGAGGCTTAATGGGTCCAACGGGGTGGATAAGTGGCGTAGGGGTAGGCGTAGTGGAGATAATGGGGGTAATAGGAGTAGTGGTGAGGGTGATGGGTCGTGCTGGGAGGATGACTGGTGAGGGGTTGGGTGGTGGAGCGGTGATGACGGGCGGGGTGGCCGGCTGTGGAGGAGCAAGGACAGGCGGAATAATGGGGGAAGTGGGTGGTAGGATAAGGGGTTTAAAAGAAATGGCAGGTGCAGATGATGGAGAGGTTTGAGGGAGGATGACGGGCGTAGAAGGCGGAGAAGGGTTGCGGTAGGTGTGGTGGAGAGCCATAAGCCACTAAACTGAAGCTTCATCACCATAACACCACCCGACATCGGGGGCCGAGCGTTAAACAAAGTTAACCTGAGCCGGTGCCGGTGGATGAGGTTGTGGAGTGGGCGGATTATTCGGCATGGGATTTTGGTGGATCCCCAAATCCTGAATAGGCTACTGCTGTTGTGGCTGTGGCTGCGGTGCTTCCTGCTGCACTTGCTGTCTCGACACTTGCCTTCTCTTTTCCTTGATTTCAACGATGGCCTTATGTATTTCGGCCCAATCAATACGCTGGCCTTTATGAAGATCATACACCAGATCCCTAAACTGAAAACAACTTTCAATGGTGTGCCTGGGCTGCCTGTGGATTTAGTCTGATCAACGGTCGGGTTCCACTTTGGCCATTCCGGAGGAAGTTGAATTGCACCAATGGACATGAGAGCTAAAAAAATATTCGGGAGGGACTCGGGCAAAGGAGGATATTGCGCCCTCTTTGGAGCCAGACGTTTGGGTGCATAGTCGTTAGGGCCCTGTGTGGAGTGGGCAGTAATTCACATTTCTGTAATATTAATTATTCAATGTACCGGGAGCACGAGTTCGGCCGGTGAAGCTTTGCTGTTGATATGGGTACTTGTGTGAGAAGAATGAAGAGGATAATACACTTCATTTAAGGGGAGAATTGTGTAAATTATTTCACAGCAGTACAAATGCAATCAAGTCTCACTTCTCTTACTGTTTTTGGTTCTATTATCCTTCATCCATTTTTTAGAGCAGCACTAGCTGAGTTTTATTTTTTGGGTAGGTATCTTTTTTTTTAACGGGGAGGGGATAGCCGGGTTCTAACCTGGGACCTTCCCCAAATAGGGGCGGGTGGGGAACCAACTGCACTAGGCAGCTGGTTCACACTAGCTGAGTTAGGAGTAGTAGTTTTATATTTCTGGCTGATTGTTGCATTGTTCTGCCCATCTTCCCATGCAAGGTATTGTTGTTCCAGATAATCATGTCTTGAATGTAAAGCTGATTAGTTCTTGTAAATTTTCTTTCTGTTTTGTGGCTATCTCAGCATTTTCTCATCAGGCCTTGAGACAATGTCTTCAACCTGCATGCCTTGTAATCCAACAGGAGTAGATGGTTTTAGTGATAGTTTTTTTTATTGTTTTTTATGTGCAGTGTATGGGTTGCTCGCAAGCCACCAGGGTATGCTTTTATCGACTTTGATGACCGAAGAGATGCTCTTGATGCTATTCGTGAGCTTGATGGTGTGTGGATAAATACTATGTTGTTAAATATATGTGAACCATTTTTTTTTGTGTAGTATATCAGGATGCTGTTATTTAGCTTACCAACAAATATATGCTGATATGGGAACGTTATTATTTTTCCATTTTCCTTGTTTCAATACCTTTTGCCTTGATCTTGTTGATGTAGGTAAAAATGGATGGCGAGTAGAGCTGTCACATGGTGGTCGTGGTCGTGGTCGTGATCGTGATCGGCATGGAGGTTCTGACATGAAGTGTTATGAATGTGGCGAGCCGGGTCACTTTGCTCGTGAATGCCGACTTCGCATCGGTTCCAGAGGACTAGGGAGCGGAAGGCGTCGTAGCCCAAGTCCCCGGTACCGCAGGAGTCCCAGCTATGGCAGAAGGTAAGATGACTAAATCATAATGTTGAAATGGTACATTGAGGGACATGTTCTACAGTATCTGAGTGGTAGTTGGGAATAGTGAATTATCCATGAAATTGTTAAAATGTGCAGTTTGATTTGTGAATGTCTCATAAGTTATGGCTTTTATGGGCTTCTTATCATATTTTGTTCAGTTGTGTAATGAATAATTCATTTTCTAGTTTATGATTTTTCATTTGAAATTTGATAACTTCTGTTCAAATTGCAATTTGCAAGGAAAAGGACTTGGAGAACAATGTGTCTATAAATAGGTTTCATTAGATATTCTAAAGAAATTTGTGATGAACAATCTGAAGCACATGCCGTTCGACCCGAGAGCGAGGCGGCCTTGGTCAAGGACATCAACACGGTGTCGATCACCATCCCGCTCGAGGACATGCCCGACCTCCCGGAGCTGAACGACGGCCCGGAGTTCATCCGCTGGGTCGACATGCCGCGCGACGTGGCCGAGGTCTACAAGCGCATGCAAGTCAAGCTGGTGGCCGAGCTGAAACAGAAGGGTGAGACCATCGCCGCGGCAAACATGGCCGTCGCCACGGGCAAGCTGGCGCAGATCGCGCAGGGGTTCCTGTACGAGACGCCCGGCGACGAGCTGGCGCACCGCGGCGCCGAGCGCCTGCACGACGAGAAGATGGTCGCCCTGCTCGACCTGATCGAGGAAGCCGACGGCGAGCCAGTGCTGGTCGCCTACGAGTTTCAGGAAGACCTGCAGCGGCTGCAGCAGGAGTTCCCCGGCCTGCCCTACCTTGGCGCTGGCGTGAGTGACGCCAAGGCGGCAGAGTTCGAGCGCAGCTGGAATGAAGGGCGCTTGCCCGTAGCCGCCGTGCATCCGGCCAGCGCCGGCCACGGTCTCAACCTGCAGCGCGGCGGCGCGCAGCTGATCCACTACGGCCTGACCTGGTCGGCAGAGCTTTACGAGCAGCTGCTCAAGCGCCTGCACCGCCCGGGTCAGCGCTCGGCGGTCTTCTCGCGCCCGATCCTGATGCGCGGGACGGTCGACGAGTTGAAATACGAGCGCGTGCGCAACAAGATCAGCGCGCAGGCGGCGTTCAATCGGTTACTCAAGGAGGTGTGACGTGCAGATCAGAGAAGGGTACGGCTACGCGTGGGACAATGGCGGCACGCAGGGCAGGCTCAGAAGAGCCGAGATCGTGGTAGAAGACGCCGAGTGGTTGGACGAAGCTGGCGGGTATTGGTCTGCCGATTACATCTCACGGCAGGAGAGCGTGCGCGAGTATGGCGGTGCGCCGCCGGCGAACGACCCCGTAGCACTGACCGAGGCGACCAAGTACGACGGCAGCAAACCGCCGCTGCACCTGATTGCCCCCGACTTCCTCTACGCCATCGCAGAAATCCTGGACTTCGGTGCGAAGAAGTACGCACCGCGGAACTGGGAAAAGGGCATGGCGTGGAGCCGCTGCTACCGCGCGGCGATTGGCCACCTGTTCGACTGGTTCATGCGCAAGGGACCGGACCCGGAGACGGGCAAGTCGCACCTGTGGCACGCCGCCTGCTGCATCATGTTCTTGGTCTGTTACGAGATCAGGAACGTGGGCGAGGACGACCGGCCATGAACTTCTGGCGCAACCCGATCTTCTGGCTCGGCCTGTTCCTCGTCGCCCTCGCGCTGATCTATGCGTGGGTCGGCGATCCGGTCACGCAGCAACAGTTCTTCAGCGCGAAAACCTAGGTATCTAAGATAATCTTGGTCCCTCTTTTCACTTTGGCCCATCCCCATTTGTGTGGGGTTCATCATCGGAACTACCTAAAATGTTAACTGAAAATGCAGGGTGAGCATAGAGCTCAATAGGACTTATATCGCTATTTCAAGTAGTTTTAAGTAATTAACATTTTAGATAAGGTAAAAGTGCTATGATGAGAATTGTGAACTAAACATGAATCATGAGCATGAGAGACTAAAGGAATTCTTGTATAAGGGATCACAAGTTAACAAAAGTAAGATTTTCAAGAATGATTATGTAGCATGTATAATCATGGAATTGGCCATTTCACGCAAGCATGTACAAGTCAAGTATTTCACGAATGAGTGGAATGTCATAAACGAATCTAGCAAGCAAGTACTCAGTGCAATGCCACACCATGTCAATAATAGCTCCCATGGGCACAAGTACTTTTAGACTTTTCTCCCAGGACCAGACCGTGCCCCATTAATGCCAAGCATTGCAGTTATGGATCATAGATCCTAATTATATTTAGACATCCACTTAACATGTATAGCCAAGAATTTTAAAAAAAGCTTAAGAAGCGTAGTCTAGCGCACAACTAGATATTTAGTTATAGAGGACTCCAGAAGTGGCCCCTATAGGGTCAAGAGGTGGCTCCCGTCATGTAACACTTTGCACCATTCCGACCTCAAGAGGTGGCTCCCATAACATAACACTTTATCCTGCATGGCACTTAGCTCCTACACTCCCAAATGGTAGTTTGTGGGTAAGGTATAGATTTCCATTTCCATTTCCAAGAAAGTAGTATGAAGAGTAAATGAAGATTACAAGAGAAGTTGAAGGATGATTGAAGGCATCATGTTTAACGACATTAAAAAAATGAGAAAAAAAAGTTGTTGATTAAGGCACGATCAACTTTTTCAAGAATTTGTGTAAAGTATTTTTAGATTGAGTTCTCCTCAGTCGGTGTTTAGCGAGAGCGCCAAGAATTCATGGCCAAGTAAGAGGTGGGACAGTGAGAGGCTCCCCTCATTTTTATGAGTTCCGAATTAAGTAACCACTTATTCACTTAAAGCGTTTACCCGTGAATCTCTTTCCTTAGACACCAGTTGTAATGCCCTGGATTTTCGGATAGTGTATCTGCAGATTTTGGATTACGTCTGAGAAGATTTCAGACTTGAATATTGGGTTGGTGGACCTTTGGATGGTATATTTGTGCGTTATTTCAGGTCCGTGGTGGCGCGTTGAGTGGCCATGCTTTTTTTGGAATTTCTCAGAGCGCTTTTGTGTGTCCTGGATCATGTTCTATGCTTCTCTCGGGTTTTTCGACTGATTGGCCTGCGGAACCCTGTGAAGAGTGAACTGTTGAGGTTTAACCTGCGGGAGAGCAAAAGTGCACAGCCAAAATGTTAGATAGGCTGCACAATGAGTAATAGGGTCCCGGCATCTATTGCTGGACATCTGTTCTTCTTGGTTTTGCTCAGCATCTGTTGCTCGGCATCTATTCTTCTTGGTTTTACTCGGCATCTGTTGCTATTCCTCTC
This sequence comes from Amorphophallus titanum, assembly GCA_024336825.1. NCBI lineage: Eukaryota > Viridiplantae > Streptophyta > Magnoliopsida > Alismatales > Araceae > Amorphophallus > Amorphophallus titanum. The sequence continues at coordinate 43,899 of JANBPO010004656.1, forward strand.
TGTTTCACTCGGCATCTGTTCCTCTCGGTTTCGCTCGGCATCTATTCCTCTCTGTTTCACTCGACATTTGCTCTTCTCGGTTTCACTCGATAAGCGTTAGGAACTTGTTCCAACTAGACAATGGTCAAGTATGTTATGCTATATAAAAGGTCTATTTTGAGTTTCCAAATCTTGCTAAGTCTATTCGTAGACTTACACCTGATGATCTTTTAGGCGAGTCTGCTGGGGAGGATGAGGATTTATCGTCGAGTGAGTCCAAGTCGGAAGCCCAAGAGTGACTGTTGGTTAGCTTTCTTTCTGTTCGAGGTAGCTGGGGTGGCTAGAACTTATAAATTCTGAATGGTTATTGTAACAATAATGTGGAGTTTAATTTTTGATAGACTATTGTGGTATTGGTATTGCTCTTAGCTGATGTAATGAACTTCTTCTTCCATTGTAAATTTGGATCTTTATTTATGAAAAACTCAACTCGCCTCCGTTCTGTTGGGTGGTTCCCACTGTGGCGTTGCTTCCTATATCCGATGAGAGTGATATATTGGACCGGGTATAGGGCGGAGCACTACAATATAAATGGCCAAGAATTCCAAGGGTCATATCATGTAACCAAGGTAATAAAAGTAGGAAATGTGGATTTTTCAGAGAATTCAAACCAACAAGCTTATTAATTGAGGAGGGTAAGCCATTTAAGGCAAATGACTTTTAGAAAGGATGGGAATGATTTCTAGGAATTTAATTCCAAACTAGACCCAGCATAGGATGAAATATCAAGGTATGTTAGCCTGAAGGGCTAAAATAGTTTAAACACACCAAAAAATCATGGAAAAATAGAGTTTCGGTGACCAGATGAGGTGGCGGTCAGGGCTGGACCGCTACCTGTAGGTGGCGGTCCTTCTTGGTCTGGTATCAGGAAGGGGACGGAAGGTAGCCGTCTCCACTAGACCGCTATCAATCTGGCCATGTCAAGACAAGGCTATGTCGACTCACTCAGCCAGTGAGTCGACTCACAACAAGGGAAAAGCCAGAAAATGGTCTGGGGTCGACCGCTACCTAATGGTAGCAGTCCTAACAAGACTGCTATCAGGCAATTGGGCAGAAACTGATAGAACTTGGACAGAGCTAAGGGATCCAGCTCTCTTGGGCCTGATGGCTTCTCAGGAGACTTCTACGTAGGAGCATGGGATGTTATTGGTAGTGATGTTATTGCAGCGACCCAGACCTAGCTGCCCAGCCCAGGGGTGGCCCAAAGGAGGGCGGCCAATGATCTCGCCGCCCAGTCTTGAAGGTGGCCAGCGATTTGGCCACCTTGATCCCAGAGCCTAGGAATCCGTAGTTCGCCAGACTCTTTGCTTTGACGTGTCCATGGTCAGTGTGATTTCGTGGAAAGTATACCCACGTGATTCTATAAGTTCTGGAATTTTTTTATAACTGTAAGGGCCACGTCCATATGATTTATAGGGAGTCTTTCCTAGATAAACAGTGTAATAGTGGAATCTTGCTCCCACGTAAGTTTACTAGGCAATAATCACTAGCCTCTGTCATCTGGTCTTAGGCATTTCATCAGTACTTGGTAGTGTCGTGCCATGGGTTACGATGGTTCAGGTGCGTACGTATGCACATTGTAGAGATTCTTGCGAGACCGTGGAAGATTTACACAGCCTTGAGGGCATTTCGTGTAGGACCGGGTGAGACCGTCTAGTGTGTACAATGCTCCTTCTGCATAAGTGAGACTATCTGAGCACTTGGTTAGGACAAGTATATGTTGCTGGTGGGGGCAGGGGCGCGTATCTTGTGTCAAGTAACTGGACATGGCCATGTCGTTGGGTATAGAGGCACAGATCCTATCCAAGCCCATGGTGAGGTGTGCGTGTCTCCTCGCCCCTCCCGAGATTGGGTGTGGGTAGTGCGCACATGAGACCTAGGCGCAGTATAAGACGTCGGTGGACGCATCTGGCTTAGTTGTGTATATATGAGTGATGGACCCTATACCGGTTGGTTGAGTTACCGACAACATTGTTGCAGGCCCATCTAGCAGACGAGATTGAATCTTCATGATGTAAAGGTCATAGCTTTCTTCCAGTTTGAGACCGATGTTTTTCGACGTTGAGATTGTAGTCCTCCCGAGAGGGAGACTGTACTCTAGGCCACGGGGTCTCAACTATGGTTCCCAACAATAGGACAAACTCTTACGACTGCAGTGCCATGTGTTCTTCCAATAGTGTAGTGAAGATTCCACCGCTGGATCGACGGCTCCAACTATGAGTTAATGAATTGTCTTGTGTAATAGTGGTTTCCCCGACGACAACATAATGGTCCTCAGTTACTAGTTCAGTAGCTTCCCAACCAAGGAGGTTGAGGTTCCCCAACTGTACATAGGAGTAGCTTCAAGTACTATATTTCATCGACTGTCGTTGTTATAGCTGCTCTAGTTATTGTTATTGTTGTTAGTATCGTTGTTGTTATTGCTTTATTGCTATTATTGTCGTGGTTATTCCTCTTGCACTGTTGCTGTTGTTATTATTGTTACGATTTACCTCTGTTATATTGTGATGGAGATCCATGGGACCTCTACTAAGCTAACGAGATGAGACTCACATCAAATCAGCCTAGTCCTTGGGTCAAAAACCACAGTGAAACATAAGTCCTCGGCCCCTAGGTCGCTCGTCAGACTCACAACTCTGCATAACGAGAAAACACAAAATACAAGGGGTCACTCAAACCTTCAACTCATACAGACACGCAAACTGAGGTATCACGTTACCTTATACGTCCAAAAATATCGTCTCGATCCCCACAGGGCAACCAAGACACTCATGAGATTAGAAGTCAATCACTAGGTCACAACTGGGTTGACCGAAGACCACATCAACTCTTAAGAAGACACTCAAAATAACATGGGCACACTAATCGGTACCACGGTACTTCCAAACACCCAAACCCATGGTCACAGCCCTCACGGGACATCCAAGACACTCGTAAGACCAAGGCTAACCAAGGGGTTAAAACCAAACCAATTGGAAGCAAAACTAACGCGAAAAGAACACTTAGAATAGGTGGCAGTTATCCCATGGTCGCTACCTGATCAGCCAGCCAAGTGGTGGTCTTTAGCAGGGCTGCCACTTGTAGGGCATGAACAGGTAGGAGGTAGTCATCAAATGGCCACATCTTGTAGGTGGCGGTCCTCAATGGGCCGCCCCTAGAAGGTGGTTGTCATGGCCTGGCCGCCATCTTCAAGAAACCCTAAACATGAAAACCAACGAAAAACAAGCGGGTTGTAATCTTTTGAGAGGCCACCACTTGCATAAGGCAGTCTCCTCAGGGCCACCTCTTGGAGGTGGCAGTCTTGGCCAGACCTCCTTCCCCAGTCTGCCCCGAAAATGTACAAAAACCTATCTTGGTTGCGGTCCTCATCTGACCGTCACTTCCAGAAGGTGGTCAGTCGCAAGATCGTGACTTGGAACTGACTTACACAACCAAAAGATGGTCTTTAGAAGGCTGCCTTGGCACCGAGAGGCCGGTAGCGATTTCTGGTACAATCGCTACCTCAGCCCGAGCCCGATTTCACAAATTCACGCAAAAACCTCTGTTCCACATCCCAAACACATCCAAGTGAAGTGGAATACATCCACAAACATGATACTAAACTTCCACAAGCTGAAAGGTGCCAAACAAACCACAAAATGACATCAAAATAGGTGATTTCCTAAAATAAACCCAAAATGACTCACATGGGCATCCTGCCTCATACCAGCCCAAAATTGCACATAAATACAGTCAAGCTGATGGGAATCGAATCCCGACAAGCTGAGGGTTCGAGATCCACCATTTAAACTAGAAACCATCACCTAAAATGGCGATTTCATCTCACACCCCAAAACCTGCATTTAATTTCCCAAAAATGAAAACACACTCAAACTCGTGCAAATCAACACGGAATTCAAGGGGAACATAGAATGGAAGGCAAAGAATCAATCCACCAAGGAAAGGACCCACGATAGTAAAGAAATGACAATCTTGGGGAACGCATCTCAAGGACCACGATCATGCCTCAAGAACACAACACCCAAGAAAGAAATGCAGAGCAGAGGGCACTCAATCAGCAGGAATGCTGATAGGTTCCCCAATACTCACAAATGCCAATGCCAACGCCAGAATAGCTCCAGCAACAGCACGACAACAGACAACACCAAGGCACAGGAAGCCAGGACGAAGTCACATCGAGAAAGACAAACCTCTCGACAGGCGAGAATCTCACAACAATGATCCTTGACCAATGGGTAATCAGCCCACACGCTTCCACTGCGTACTCATACAATGCACACAGGCATCAGAAAATATCTCAGTATCCACATTCAGCACATACACGGTGCCATCGCAATTCATGAAAATCACAAATAACACGCCAAGAGTACTGATCCAGCGAACAATCGATCACAATTAGCCTAAGTGCAAAGGAGAAGAGCACCAGCTTCAGCACAAAGCCTAAAGAAAAATGCTAATCTTAGCTTACCTTCACGTCCTGAAATAATTATCGAGCCTTCACAACACATCGGCCTATGGACACGGCACGACGAACACGGTGCACCATAGCTCTTAACATAAGAGTTAGGTCCAAAGCCAAGCAACCGTAAGACAAGGAGCAGATCAGGCTCAGATTAAACATTATCCACACTTAAGCAGACACAGGACAAAGGCATCACTAAGACGGCAATTCCAAGGCTTACCTCGAAAGGACTCCACCAAACGGGATGAGAAGAATCAAGCTCACTAACAGAAGCTCACCAAGAAGGAAAATCCTTGGTCGCCTGAGCATCTTCTCAATCGAGGGGATCTAATCGAGCACTTCGACAGATGCGAAACGCATCAGGAGCTGCACATACTTAAGCTGGGACTACCAAAACAACGTAAGAACGTGTATAGTCATCACACCAACGCTACAAAGTCACCAGCCACCTGAACCAATTGGGGAAAGATCTCGAACAATGTACCACAGATTCAAGCCTTCTGGCAAACTCTGCCAAGTACAACAAGATCGAGACAGACACCATGACAACAAGAAAGCACCTCGTCATGCCCTGACGAGAGCAAAAACCATCTCGTACAGTGCTAACACGGCATGCACAAGACGACACACATGGAAAATGAAGCGATAAGGAATCACGAACCTAATGCCAGCTAAAGACTGTATTAGACTTTCAGGACTCTAGAAACTGTATATCTTGGATTCCCATGTACTTCACACAACCTAGCTCTGATATCAGCTGTGACGACCCGGATCCCGGATACCGGATATACCCGATAGGACTATCGAGTAGACCTGATACCACTTGGAACCCGCGAAGCCTCCCAAGAGCTCTGCGAATCTCATCAATTTTACCATTTTGCCATGTTGAGACTCTCTCTCTGGTGCAAGATCACACTCCTATCGTGTTGCCCGGACAGTCATGCGAAAACAGCGACTCTCTCTCTCTCTCTCTCTCTCTCTGTCACACTCCTATGGTGTTACCCGGACGGTCATGTGAAAACAGCGACTCTCTCTCTCTCTCTGTGTGTGTGTGTGTGTGTGTCTGTGTGTAGAGGTATTGCTATCCATGTGTTCACGAGGAAGATGTGGACATGTTTGAACTGGTCTGGTGTTGCTGAACAGATTGCCAGTTGCTGATGCTACCCACGTGCACTTTGATAAAGAAGCCGTACGTACTTGTAACCTGACAGGCAAATCTGCAGTCAGATGTACATGCGTTAATATTAGGACTGTATCAATCGTATAACACATACAAATTACTTTCGTGAAAAGTGCATGCCTCTTTAATTAGGCTCTTTAAACCATTTTTTAAAGCGGCCGGTTTGATTGATCCATAAAATCGTTCGTCATGTAGTAAACTGCAAAGTGGAACATGTTGCATGTGGACTCAGAAACTAACTTTTTTTTTAAAACTGAAGTCACACTTGCAAGGGACAGGGGGAGAAACTCGACCCCGGCCATCTTACAAGAAAATTTTATATATATCAAGCAAAGAGGAAAGAAGAGTGGGGGATACATGGGACAACAAGGGTCCAGGGGAGGGAGTCCAATTACAACATGGGGCCATCCTACAAAGGAAGGGGGAGCCCAATTACATCATGGGGGCAAAGCCAATTAAGCCCAATAAGGGAAAAGCTACAAGGAGGCCCAACACAGGGGCAAAGTAACATGCACGAGGCTGCCTGGACGCCGGTGACAGAACAGGTAGCGGCGCCGCTAGCAGAAGGCCGCCGGTGGCAGCAGCATGGCCGGCGGACGTGGAGCGCACTAGCGGCGGCAGGCAGACAACGGGGTCCAGCAGCAGCAACGAATGGGAGCGCCAACGAACGAACGGGGCGGCGACGGGAAAGAGAGCAGGGGACCCCGCAACAGAACCGAGCCATGAGGACCGCCGGGGACGACTTGGACGGAGGCAGCAGGGGGAGTGGGCAGCAGACCAGCACCCGGTGCATGGTGAACCAAACCCTGGGGGGAGGTCCGAACCCGACAGCAGGAGGACGACCACGGAGCGCCGGAGTAGCGGGGAGGGCCGGGGCAACAGCAGGGCCACTCACGGAGGGAGTGGCAGGAACAGCCAAGGAGGCATCAACAGGGAAGCAGCGGTAGCAGGAGGCTAAGGAGCAACGCAAGTCCAAGGGAGAGGGGGGGCATCCAGAGCGAGACCCAGATGAGGGGACAGAACATGGCGGTTGGGGAAAACAACTAGTAAGGTAGTTTAACGGAGAAACTAACTAGTAATACACAATCACACCGACCACACATACGCATAAACTAACTACACAGACCACACAGACTCCCTACTAGACGCAGAAACCAACTCAATTGAGTTAATAGATACACAACTCAATTGAGTTCGACAATTCATAATCACCAAATGTTTTCTCATTTTCAAAATACCGTATGTAACCGACGTCGTCCACCCCGAATTTGAACTCCTGCCCTTCGGCCACCATTCTCTGTCTCTCCATCTTCCCTAATAGTACGTCAAACGTGTCCCAGACATCCATATTGAATCTAGCTCCAAAGATGCTTGACCTCACGCCCTGGACTATCACCTCCAGCTGCTCCGCCACCATTCCATCCTCCTGCTCCGTCACGGTCACGTCAACTTCATCGTCGATTGCGAAGTCGCTCAGCTTTTCAAATTGCACCATGGACACCCCCATGGTGGTGAGCAACTGACGGGAGGGGCGTAGCAGATAGCGTCGGGCCAAGAAGCGTTGCAGCTCCGCGACCGTAGTTCCGCCTAAGAAATTGTAGCCGGCGATCTCCGCACCCAAACCGAAATTCACTCTAATGGCATAGTCATCGGGCTTCCGCTGCCATAGCTCCACTGGGTGGTGACCCAGGGGCAGGGCGACGTGACCGTTACGGGGCAGAAGGGTGCTGTATATGACGACCACCTGCATGTCGGGCGAGATGCCCGTCTTCTCGTAGATGTTTTCTCTCACGCGGCCGACTTCGGTGCCGTACCCCTCCTCGTGAATTTCTACCTCAAGAATCCAAGGCCGCATACTGGTGTGAGGGTGGGTCACTCTGTGGGCGTCTCAGTGGCGAAGCAGAAGGGGGTGGAGACCGGAGACCGAAGGTGGCGCGGGGTGCTGCTACAGGGGAGGCGGGGTTGTCAAGCAGAGGGAAGGAATGGGTGCTGCTGGAGGGGGGAGGCGGGGGTGGCAAGCAGAGTGGAGGAACAAACAACGGGTGAGATGATAGCAGGAAGGTGAGTGGGTATTTATGTTGGTCTCTCTCCGTCTGCGAATCTCATCAATTTTACCATTTTGCCATGTTGAGACTCTCTCTCTGGTGCAAGATCACACTCCTATCGTGTTACCCGGACGGCCATGCGAAAACAGCGACTCTCTCTCTCTCTCTATTGACGCAACAGAGACTCCGCAAGATTAGACCGGATCAGTCGGCGTCATCCTCAACTAAACAACGGCATGTGCGTGAGAGTGGTTGAGTGGATATACATAAGACTCCCGCAGGCCAAGGGATATTTACTGTATATTGTTGTAAACATTTGTACTCAACATTGTTATATATATGTGAACATGAGATCGCTCAAGAGGCGAGCTCAGTTTTCCAAAATCACTTTCCACTGTTCTTAACTTGGTATCAGAACCAAACTGTCCTACGACATCTTCCTCCATGGCCTCGTCTCCAACGAGCACGCCTGTAGCTTCGACATCTACCGTAGCATCCACCACCTCCGTACAGCAGGCTGCACCTCCCAACTTTACTCCATCTACTCCCATCATTACTCCGTCTGCACCTTTCTTTTCACCCTCCACTTCCATGATGACTTTTCTTCCTCTAAAGCTCTCGGCTGACAATTATCTTCTCTGGCGTGCAAAATTCCTGCCGCTACTTCGTTGTCACGGGCTCCTCGATCTTGTCGACGGCAGCACCTCTGAACCCCCGAAGATGCTGGGAAATCCTCCCATCCCCAATCCCGCCTACACAACCTAGGCACAGCGCGATCAACATCTGCTTTCCTGCATCCTTGCTTCCATCTCTGAATCTCTCATGCCCCTCATCGTTCATCTTGACTCCTCTCGCACTGCATGGGATGCGTTGGCCTCCTCTTTTGCGTCCACCTCCCGGGCTCGTATACTGCAACTCAAATCCCAGTTGCATGGTCTCCGTCGTGGCTCCTTATCCGTCACCGACTACATCCAACAGGTTAAATATCTTACCGATAAACTATCTGCTATTGGCCATCCCGTTCCTTCCCCTGACCTTATCCTTCATGTCCTAAACGGCCTGGGCCCTCAATTTGATTCTTTTGTACGTACGCTGACTACTGGCTTGGAGTCTTTTTCGTTGGAGGAACTTCATGGCATGCTTCTTGCTCACGAGAGCTGGCTACTTCATCAACAAGATTCCACGGACTTGTCTCAGCCATCTGCCAATTTGGTCAGCCGTGGACGGCCTCCGTCCAACCCTCGCGATGGTGGCCGCCAAGACCGTGGCCGTGGCCATGGTCGGGGTCAAGGGTGCACCCCTAGGTGCCAGCTTTGTCGCCAATTAGGGCATTGTGCTCCCGATTGCCCCGACCTCTCTTCCAAAGCTTCATCGCCTGCAGCGGCTACTCCTCCCTTTCAGGCAGCAACACCGACTGCTCTGCATCTCGGTGCTACTACTCTAGGGGCGTTCTCACCGAACCCTTCCACTGCCCCTGACATGGCTCTATGGTACCCAGATTCCGGTGCCTCGCATCATGTGACTCCGGATTACCACCAACTCCACAATCCTGCGCCCTACAGCGGCTCGGATCAGGTTCTCATAGGCAATGGCTCAGGTCTGTCTATATCTCATGTTGGCGACTTCCTTATTCCCACGCCTGCTCGTCCACTCCATCTTAATAATATTCTTCATGTGCCTCACATGGCTAAGAACTTCCAGTCTGTTTGTCAGTTCTCTAGAGATAACAATGTTCTCTTTGAATTTTATCCGGATCATCTGCTTGTCAAGGACCAACGAACGAGGCATCCACTTCTTCGCAGACGGGTTAGGCAGGGCCTTTATCAGCTGCTCCTTCCGGGTCGTCCCTCTCCGTCAGCATTTGTTGGTGAACGTGCATCTCTCCCGACATGGCACGAGCGTTTGGGACATCCGGCTTTACGCACTGTCGCCCGTGTTCTCGCTCAGCATCAGCTTCCAGTCTCTCATCGACTTTTTTTAGTTTGTCAATCTTGTCAGCAGGCCAAGAGTTGTCGCCAGCCTCTTCCAGCTACTGCGACTATTTCATCTAAACCTTTAGATCTACTTTTCTCCGATGTTTGGGGACCGGCTCCCATGCAGTCTCATGCTGGGAACCTTTACTATGTTCTATTTGTAGATGATTTAAGTAAGTTTACCTGGCTGTTTCCTATTGCTCGTAAGTCCGATGTGCTTGCTATCTTCCTCCGTTTTCAAAAGCATGTTGAACGTTTCTTTAACACCAAGATTAAGGCCATACAGTCCGACTGGGGTGGCGAGTTTCGGTCACTGCACTCCCATCTTCAATCAGAGGGCATTCTTCATCGTCTTTCTTGCCCACATACTCATGAGCAAAATGGAGCAGCCGAACGCAAGCATCGACATGTTGTGGAGACTGCACTTTCTCTTCTTACTAATGCCTCTGTACCTCATGCCTACTGGGATGATGCTATGCAAACCGCAGCTTATTTGATAAATCGTTTGCCTACGCCACTTTTGCGTAACCAAAGTCCGTTGGAAGTGTTGTTCAGAATCACCCCAGATTATCATTTTCTACGTGTCTTTGGTTGTGCATGCTATCCCTGGTTGCAGCCCTATAATGCACGCAAGTTTTATCCTCAGTCAGAATTGTGTCTTCTTGGGATACAGCAACAATCATCATGGCTATCGATGCCTGCACATTCCGACCACGCGAATCTATATTCCACGCCATGTTGTGTTTGATGAATCACGTTTTCCTTTCAAGGAGCAGCTCTCTTCTGCAGGGCCTTCCCAACAAACTTCGGGTATTCTGGGTCCTCTTCCGATTTTTACAAGGCCTACGCCGGTCCCTTCAACGGCTCCTCCAGATCTCGGCACGTCTCTAATACCTGCAACTACTGGCCCTCTGCGCTCTCTTGCAAAAGACTCGCCCTCTATTGCATCTCCATTGGGTGCTGACGCCATCTGCAGTCCTCCTTCTACTCCAACAGTTGATAAATCATCTTCTACATCTACGGATTCTCCCCTGCTAGATACCTCGCCTCCTCCATGCACTAAGTCACTCGCTTCCATTTATCGCGACACTGCTCCATCTCTTCATCAAGTGCCACCTTTGCAGGCACCTACTATGCCTCCGGAGGCTTTGTAGTGTGTCACTTCTCCTGTGGGTGATGAATCTACCGAGCCCACCTGCTTCTCCCAGGCTGTGCGCTATGATGTTTGGCGCAGTGCTATGGCTTCTGAATTTAATGCGCTCCTTCGCAACAATACATGGACTCTTGTTCCTCGTCCTCCCCGTGCCAATGTCATTGGCTGTAAGTGGGTGTTCCGGATCAAGAGAAAATTGGACGGCAGTATTGACAGGCATAAAGCCCGCCTGGTTACTAAAGGGTTTCGCCAAATTCATGGGCTCGATTTTCAAGAAACATTCAGTCCTGTTATCAAGATTACCACTATCTGTCTTATTCTTTCTCTGTCAGTTTCATTGGGTTGGCCTGTCCATCAATTGGACATATCTAATGCCTTTCTACATGGCCATCTAACCGACACCGTCTTCATGGAGCAGCCACTGGGTTTCTCTCATCCCCAGTATCCGAATCACGTCTGTCATCTCCGCCGGTCTATCTATGGCTTACGCCAGGCCCCACGAGCTTGGTTCTCTCGTTTAAGCAATCGTCTTATTACACTCGGATTTCACGGGTCCAAGACAGATACATCCTTATTCCTTTATACTAGCCAGCGGTCTCAACTATATGTCCTCATTTATGTGGACGATATTCTAATTACTGGCAATGATCCCTCTCGTATTCATCATCTTATTAAGGCTCTCAGCAACGACTTTGCAGTCCGGGATCTAGGTCCAGCCCGGTTCTTTCTTGGCATTGATCTACAACCTCACACGGATGGCGTGCTCCTTTCTCAATCCCAATATATCTCCTCTATTTTGAAGAGAGCTAATATGTCTAATTGCAAGCCAATTGGTTCCCCTGCTGCTGTTACGGTTCCTCCTTTCAACAGTCATCTCATGGAAGATCCCACTCTTTATAGGAGCATCGTAGGGGCCTTACAGTATGTTACCTTAACAAGGCCTGATATCTCTTATGCAGTCAATAATGTCTGCCAATATATGCACGCTCCTACTGATGCGAATTGGGCTGCTGTTAAACGGATTCTCTGGTATTTAAAACTCACATCCTCTCACGGTTTGCTTCTGCGTCGGCAATCTTCTCTTGTTCTTCAGGCCTTCTGCGATGCAGATTGGGCTGGATGTTAAGCTGATCGTCGCTCCACCGGTGGCTATGCCATCTACCTTGGCCAGAATCTAGTTTCATGGTCCTCCAAGAAGCAACCTACTGTTGCCCGCTCAAGTACAGAAGCAGAATATAAGTCCGTTGCTAACACCACAGCTGAGCTCATTTGGATCGAGTCTCTACTTCAAGAAATGGGGATCTCTCTTCAGGGTCCACCGACTATTTATTGTGATAATATAGGGGCCACTTATCTTGCTGCCAACCCCATTTTTCATGCACGTACTAAACACATTGAAATTGATTATCACTTCGTGCGTGAACGAGTTGCCAAAGGACTGTTGTGAGTTTCATTTCTTTCCTCTAAGGACCAAATCGTGGACATCCTTACCAAAGCACTTCCTCGACCGCAATTTGTGCTCTTGTCGTCCAAGCTCAACGTCTGTGCACCTCTGTTGACCTTGCAGGGGCGTATTGACGCAACAGAGACTCCGCAACGTCCACCTTCTGGTGGTGGTTCCATACATGATCTGCCACGTTCCATGTCTGTTGTGGCACCGGATCAGTCGGCCTCATCCTCAACTAAACAATGGCATGTGCGTGAGAGTGGTTGAGTGGATATACATATGACTCCCGCAGGTCAAGGGATATTTACTGTATATTGTTGTAAACATTTATACTCACCATTGTTATATATATGTGAACATGAGATCACTCAAGAGGCGAGCTCAGTTTTCCAAAATCACTTTCCACTGTTCTTAACTCCAATAAACCAAGCTTAAAAGCCTCAACCCGGCCAGACTTCGATTAGGATTACATCATTTTCTGGTCAACATGCATGCACCATGGATGGGACATCATCTATATATGCAAATTTCATTTACTTGACGAAGCTAATATTTAAACATATGTGACTCGGACGTTGAAATTGTTTTAATGTAGCATCAACCTGGTTAGTTGACGTACACCTACCTATACAAACAATGCTTAGTTAGTTTAACTTTCTCGATTATTGAAAAAGCTTGTGTGATTGGTGCAACAAAAAATTGCAGTATCCATTTTCCTTTAATATAATGAGGTTTGCAAACCAATGATTGCGCGCAGTACTTTTGTATAATTGTGATGAATCCCTCTGGTCAATATAACATCTATTCGTTCCCTGGAAAAGTGCACAGACAGATCATAATTTCACTTCATCACATAACATACCACATAATAGAGCTTGTCACCACACATCCGATTTAGGACACCTGTTGCTACGTGCATGGCCAATTTCGCCCTCCCAGTGTAATCATTTCAGAGTGCATATTGGATTGTTTGGAATCCTTACTTGAAGCCGGTCCTAGAAACTCTTTTTAAGGGCCCATCTTGATTCAAATGAACTCTTTTTAACGCCATGCATGCAAACTAAGTTGGAACCCTTTTTTTTTTCAATATTTTTAAGTTGCATGCTCTGGAATCTGGATACCCACCATGCATTGTTTGAATTTTTGTAAAATCCATCTTAGCGTGAATCCCTTCAAAATTTAGATTTGTGAAAACACGGTCATGACGGCATGCATGGAAAAATCTACAAGTTGATTAGAGTAACGTGAGGTGCAGCACTGTTCAGACATTTTGGGGGGAGTTGTGTGGTATTGTGCAGTGATTACTACCATAACAACATGCTAATATGGCAATTATTGTGATTTATGTGCTCGATCGTCCAATTATGGTGAAAATTTTAGGGCACACAGTGTAGTAAAAATATCATGAATTTCCATTATCTTTTCTCCGGAGTGGATGATTTTTCACCTATAATAGACAAAGTCATTTAAAGATCGAGAATCGCATATTTACCACACATATCTTATATATCTTAATTGACACTGGTAGTATATGCGGTGTTTTAGTGGATTTTTGTAAGTGGGAAAAAACAAAGGACAAATGGGATTGATAAGATAAATGAATTCATTTCCAGGCCCACTATATACCTAACATCAAGTGAATAAAAAGCAGACCCACAGCCCAACCCATTTACCCAAAAACTTTATTGGGTCTGATATCAGTACGAGTCTACACATTCCAATATGTTACCCGTTCAACTTACAGCGCTAACAAACACTAATCATTTACTATGCAGTTAAATACAAAACAAATACTTCATCCCGGGAGAAGAGCAAAACACCAAGACGACACAATCAAGAAGAGCACATGTAACTGTACTTACAGCTTCATCAGCTTGTCCCTCGAATACAATCTTCTGACCATGCTGCATTCCTTTCTCAACATGCACTTCCAGTACCTTCTTCTCAGGAGTAATTTTGTTACCTTTACATTGGGAGCATTTATCCTTCTCACTAATGACTTGCCCTGAGATCCAGTCATAGATACGTATAAAGTATGTTCTAGATATACAACCAAAACAAGTGAGCCAAAACTTGAATGGGAAACATGAGATTCACACCTGTGCCCCTGCACTCATTGCACACATGTTGCATCTGTTGGATCATGCCTAATCCAAGATGTCGGGTTGATACCTTAAATCCAGAGCCACGACAACCATAACATGTTCCTGAAGTTCCACTCTTTGAACCTTTTCTGTAAAAGCATTTTAAAAAAAAACGTTAACATGATGCGCCTGATATTGAAGAGCGGATAACATTCATGGGCAACAAGTGAATCCCAAATTCTAATGTCATATGTCACTTGGTTAGAGGCAAATGGAAATCTTATTGAAACACCGTATCCTAGAGGATAAGAGGAACATTCTGTATGATTTTTAAAATTACAAAGAATATCCGTGACTTAAGCACATGGGCTTATCAAGTGGTTAATCTTTTGGAGGATTCTGGACAAATGAGATTCTGAGGGTATGTACCTGACTAGCCAAAGTTTAGGGGTTAAAATAAATTTCCCAATCGGTAAATCAGTATTACACTTGTAAAGTAGTATAAATAATACTTAACGTCACTAAGCAATAAAATTTTAATCTGTGCAGCGTCAAAACACCAGCATATACAAATAATTTCAAATGCTCTCTTATATATACACAAGAAACTGAGGATTTCATCATAAACAAGGCAATCTTCACCTTACAAACCCCAATGGCCCAATGATTACCACCCAACCAGTCTCCTGTTTGTGGGGGGGACCTGCAAGTTGCAGTTGCAGCAGACCATGTGGACATTGACCGCATTGCAGATGCCCAATGTCCCAATCCATCCTCTCTCCCTCCCTGCAAGTTGCAGTTGCAGATGCCCATGTCAACACATTGACAAACCAGCATCGCTCCCCCCACCCACACCCAAAAAAAAAAATCCTTTCTCTGTTTCATTTCAGCCCATCTTAAACAACCTTTGCTGATTAAAGGGATCCATCTGATGTGGGCATCTCCTCAGGTTGCCCATGATCTGGGGGATGTTTTTTTCAACCATGCAACAACCAGTCATTCATCTTCAGACATGTCTCTTGGAGCATAGATTACCTGATCCACCACCATGCAAGCATGTCAACCTCACTTCCTTCACTTAATAGCTTATAATTCTTACTACTAATCTGATTAAAACAAATTTGGACCAACGTCATAAAGTATGTAAGCATGCATCTGTGACTGTCACCCACACCTTATTACACTGCAAGTCCTTACCTATGTCATATAACTTATGTGCTAATAGGGGTGTTCAGTACTAAACAAAGAATAGGTGACGCATTAAAGAAGTGGTCTCAGGCTATCTGAAGCATTGGTTTCTTTAGAACTACACCAGAGTTGTAAATGGCCGTCAGTCTCTTTAGAGACTTAAATCAAAGTTGTAAATTGCAGTGTTATAAATTTCAGAAAAGTTAAACCGGTAAGTAGTGGTTGCTTTATTGAATGGATGCCCATCAAGTATAGAACCCAGGCAGCAAATAGAGTTTTGGGATCTCTCAGAAAGGATCAGACCCAGAATCACCCTTCCCCGTCGGGTTGGATCTGAGGCTGAAATATATACCAGTCCAAAATAAGTGTGCCACTCGCGGACAGCTTTCCAGCCAGCAATAAGCATGTCAGAGATCCTTTGGTATATACTCTCTTCTTAGCCGACGAGGAGCAACAGCTAGACGATCCCAGGTTGATGCTAGAGATGGTGCAGGACGTCACTATGCTGAAGGTGAACTACAGCAAAAGCTACATGGTGAAGATCAACATGGAAGAGCCAGCTATCAGGAGGCAGCTCACATCTTCGGATGCCATGTTGGAGTGTTCCCTTTCTCTTACCTGGCCCTTCCTATGTCCTCAGGACCACTTCGGTGTAAGGATTAGCAGGCAGTGGTGCATAGGTACGAGACTAGGCTTGCAGGTTGGAAGGCCAGACTACCTTCCAATGGAGGACAGTTGGTACTGTGTAGATCTGTGTTGGATAGCTTGCTGATCTACTTCCTCTCCATTTGGCATGGTCCATTCATGTTAGATTCTTTTGACATGACAACGGGAGCAGATGGTTCATGTAATGCTCTCAAGGATGGCATGATATCTCATGGGATAGATGTTGTCAGAGCAAAGAAGCAAGTGGAGTGGGCCTCGAAAGCATTATAGAATTCAATTTGGCCTTACTGTGTAAGTGATTGTGGAGACTCAGGACAGAGGATGGGGGATTATGGGCTCAACTGATCAGACAAAAATACTACTCTTCTAGAGCATGGGATCCATACCCACCCCACATGTACAATGTCTCCCCGATTTGGAGAGGTATCTTATAGTGTGTAGACTTTTTCAGAGTTAATGTGCAGGTCAGTCTAGGTGACGGAGAGACATGTCTATTTTTGCAGGACAGGTGGTGTGATGATTCCTCGGTTGCAGAGATCTTCCCAACGTTGTTGGCTATTGTGAGAGCACCAGGGGTTCTGTGACTCAGTCCTTTGACGCTCAGTTGGTAGGGGTATTTGGGCTCCCACTTTCAGTAGGAACCTCACCCCATTGGACTAGATGGAACATCTCTTGTCTTTCCTCCTGAACTTCAGGCCAGATGCTAGCAGGGCGGATACTTGGCTTTGGAGATGGGAGAAGGAAGTTCAGTTCTCAGTTAGGTCTGCCTATGCTCTACTTTCTGATTGGGGAGGGCACGCCATCCCTTCACACAGAAGATTTGGACTCCCAAGAGCCCACTCAAGGTGAAGACGTTTGTTTGAAAGATCTCTCATGGTCGGCTGCCCACCTGTGACACTGTGGCACATTTTCTTCAACAGATTTCTACCTTATGTTGCTTGTGTGGAGACAAGGAGGAGGACCTCAACCATTTATTTACAGGCTACCCCTTTGCAAAGGGCATTTGGAGGAGGATTGGCCAGAGATTTCAGCAGTCGCTTGGCCATTTTGAAGGGGTCCATCAGCTTCTTACCAAGTGGCACTGGAGGTGGATCCTTAAGGGCGACAAGATTATTTGGTGGCTGATCCTGCATGCCACTCTTTGGGCCTTGTGGAGTGAAAGAAACAGCATATTATTCAGAAGGGGAGCAAGGCCGGTAGATAGGTTTCTTTCTTTTGTGCCAACCGCTCCGCTTCCTTAGGGAGGACGACGACAGTCGGGCCTACCAGAGCAACTGGGAAGGCCAAAGAAACACTGTCAGGGGAGACTGCTGGCTGACCGGAGGCGCACTCGGCCCCCACCTTATCACCACCTTCAGAAGAAGCAGACACTACAGGGGAAGAAACCACCTGGCGCATCGTAGGGGAGGTGGCAGGGACCACCGTAAGAGCCTACTTACTAAAGGTCACCCTTTTTGAAAAGTCGAAATCACCGTAGCTATCATGATCATAGCTGTCGTCATTCGCAAAAAGTAGCACCATGGTATCTTCTTTAACGATGCGATGCGGATGCGAGTAGACTACCTTTTTTCATTGAGCAAACAGAGTTTGGTAGACTGACTGGTAACTAACTCTTAGAAAGGCGCTTGCAAGAAGAAAGTGTTAGATAGGAATAAGCAAGTTAAGAGTAGGCCGAACCCCAGTTAACCGATGATTGGGTGAGACCGCTTGCCTTCCTCTCATAATTGCCCTAGCAAACTTGAGCACAACTGCAAGCGCCTTTGCTTTCATATGTTGTTGAGCTTTGCGGCACTCTGCACTCTCTCTTTTTGCTCATCTGCTTCACATATCCATCAAAGGACCTAAATAACTTAAAATAAAAGAAAACATTTACCATAAAATACTGAGTTGCGGACTAGAGCACGCCAGTTTGGTGAGTCACTCGTTATCCCATCCGCAAAAGAAATGGACGCGAGGTTTTGATCCAAGTACTACTGAAATCCATAACAACTTGATCTGACATAATTATACTTAAACGAGACATTGGAAACGGTTACCAGATGAAGAATTGAGTTTGGAATTCCAATCCCAAATGCTCACAGTCATCGTCGTACTTTATTCCGATTATTTAAAATCGACTACATAAATTCTATTCCGTCAAAAATTTCTATCAAATATTATATTCATATTTAAACTTAAAAAAATAATGTCATTCTTAATAACATCGCACCATCTCATTTTAAGTCTTTCTCGAACTCTTTTACTAATATCCACTAAGATTCAATCACATCTTTTAACTGGCGCTAAATTAGGACGACGAAACACATGTCCAAACAATTTGAGTCTATTTTCTCTCATTTTACTATCAATTGAGATTATCCCTAAGTCCTTACGGTTACGTCAATTTCTAATCTTGCCTTTCTTCGTCTTGTCACACATCCATCCCAACATCCTCATCTCTGCTACACACATTTTGTGAATCTGTTCTTTTCGTACTGCCCAACACTCGGTACCATATAACAAAACAGGTCTCACAACCGTTTTATAAAACCTCCCTTTGAGTTTCACAGGCATACGACGATCACAAAGGACTCCTGATGCACTTCTCCATCTTAGCCAGAGCAATGGAATGGCCTCTGAGAAACTGCTGCCTCTCTCTATAAAAATATTACAAAATAAAGGTAGAGGCATGTGTGTTATGAAGAGCCAAGCTACCTCTACTACTCACAAATATTGTTGGTTGGGAGTACTGAGTAACTGGGGATACTAGCGTCTAATCAACGTGTATCCTCATCGAAAAAGGTACTCACCAATTCTGAAGTGGAATGGTTAGGCATGCTAAGTAGCCGGGGTCTCTAGCATGTAAAAAGCGTGTTTCCTCGTGTAGAAATGTATGTGATAAACCAGCCCACAAAAAAAGGAATATATTAAAAAAAATTGTTCAATAACAGTCATTGGACAAATAGTTGACTCAAGGCATAACATGAAAACTAAATCATCATTCAAGTCAATTTTCATTGGCACATTGATTAATTGACCTTCATGACATTAACTATAAGAGTGACAGAGCATGTGACGGACTTTACCCAATTCGTATGGGTTTATTCTTGTTATGACAAACAAATGATTTATCGAAGCCCCAAATCTAAATCATCCATTTACAGAGTGAATCTCATTATTTGAGTGGATGGGTTTATTCAAGGTACTTTTTCTGAGGAATGGGTTTAAACTTAAATTCCTCTTAAGTTGTGTTCCCGACTGGGTTATTTGGAATTTCCTCTCCCTATATATATATATATCATCCCTCCCTGTAAATCCTCTTAGTTCCCCAAACTCACCA
The DNA here is from genome assembly GCA_024336825.1 of Amorphophallus titanum. Lineage (NCBI taxonomy): Eukaryota > Viridiplantae > Streptophyta > Magnoliopsida > Alismatales > Araceae > Amorphophallus > Amorphophallus titanum. Next base: position 63,455 of record JANBPO010004656.1, read on the forward strand.
AACACAGGTGCCACCTCCTTCTCCTGCCCTACTACGACGCCGGCTCTTCTTTCTCCTACCCTACCCATAGTCGACCTCGCTCTCTGCTTCTCTTCCTCTTTTCCAAGCATGGAATCACGCCTCACCTGTGCCGCCAAGCAAAAGGCCACAGTAGAGCCAGCGCCAGAGGTACCTAGACAAGAGAAGCGAACCAAGCATCGCCATGATCCACACCTTCCGCCGGCTCCCACACCGAGTCCTGTGGCTCCAGAGAAGAAGGCAAAGGCAAAAGTTTCATCGTCTACCAAAGGGAAGAAGGCAGCGGCAAAAGCTCCGTCGTCCACCAAAGGGAAAAAGGCCAAGGCAAAAGCTTCGTCGTCCGCCAAAGGAAAGAAGGCACTGAACGAAGGCTCCAAGGGTAGACCAAAAGATAAGGACGTTGAGCAAGCCGAAGAGACTCCCATCCACCTTGTCTCTGGTGTCTTGATGTCATGGACTATTATGCCACCAGGAATAGTGGACTTCGCTGATCAGGCACTGCTAGATCTCTTTCCCGACCTACCAGTTGTAGTGGAAGCCCAGGGTTGGACTTCATTCCTGTCCTCACACACAAGGTATTATCCCCGTCTTGTACAAGAATTTTTCCACAACCTGCAAGTGGTAGATGGCAAGGTATACACTAAAAAGATGAGAAAAAGAAAGAAAAGAAAAAAAGGGAGAAAGAGAAAAAAAAGAAGAAGAAAAAGAAAAGTAAAAAAAAAGTAAAAAAAGAAAAAGAAAGAAAAAAAAGAAGAAAAGAAAAGAAATGATAATCATGACGTGATTTGTGTGCTTGTTTACCTCACGTGCATGTCTGCCTGAAATATAGTATTAACACACTTCCTTCAAATTTCTAAGGCCGCGTACTCATTTGCTAAATAACACTGCCCTGATTCAGGATATGTGTGCGTCACGACACACTCTAAGGGGCGAAAAGTCAATTCTCGATAAGTGCATACGATTAGGGGAAGAGTTGTAGCCATATCACTGGCATAACTCACAGAATACACCCTAGATAGAACCCCTACACTTCGCACACGATATGAGCAATGGCCCTTAGCTATAGGGACATCATAAATTCTCTTTAACACTTCACGGATGCTTAAATCCTTACACTCGCGTAAAGGGTGATCGTGAGGAAAAAGCTACCTGCCCTCTTCATAAAAAAGGGAAAGAGAAGGAAAAATGATGATAATGATAAGTGGAATGTAAATCTAAGTAGCCGAAAATTCCCATTGAGACACATAAGGAAACTCGCGCGAAAATGGTGCAGCAAACTCCACAATTAAAAAATAAGGACGAATCCTAGTAGTCGGGAATCCCCATTGAGATACATGAGAAAACTCGCATCGAACGGTTAAATCCATCATAAAACCCTAATATAGGATTTATCCTAGTAGTCGGGAATCCCCATTGAGACATATGAGGAGACTCGCGTCAAACGGTGAAATCTATCATAATATCATAATAAATGATGAACCCTAGTAGTTGGGAATCTCCATTGAGACACATGAGGAAACTCGCGTCGAACGGTGAAGTTTAGAATTAAGAATAAAAGGGGGTTATACGAAGCTACCAAAAGCCGAGAGCCCCGAATGTATGTGTAAGCGATAAAGTAATCCTCTAGTGTTACTCAGAACGTCTGCACGTCCCTATATCTAGGGTTCACTGCCCATATAATTACACTTTCACACTATGGAGGAATAGTCTTGGGTGTAGATTGTGCTCTATGCTATGCATATGTTCTACACAACATCCCCTTTGTGTATGCACATCTCCCTTAGTTGTGCTTCGTGAGTCGCACCATGTCTGCGAATCTTGGGCACTATCTTTATCCTATCCCTGGTATAGGGAACCTATTCTACATATATCTATTCTATGCTTGCGGTCGTTGAATGCCTGCATGCTTGGATGAGGCAAAAAAATTGAAAAAGATGAATGAATGATGAAATAAAAATGAATGAATGATGATAAATGAAAATGAAATAAATAAAAAGAAGAAATAATAATAATAATAAACATGAGCTTTCACTAAAGGAGCATTACTTTTTGGTAGGGTTCTCATGGTGGTGTCATATATCTAGGATGTATTGCCTCTATTATTGCCTCTATTGCATCTATATCGTGTGTGCGTATCTAGAGGAGATTGGAAGGACCTCCTTATATAGACATTTAGGGTGCTGGTGCCAAGGAGGCTTACAGATCTTTGATAGGGTTGCACAAAATAATTGGCCTTATGGAGTGGCACAAGTTATGGGATGAGGAATGCATTCCGACCTCGAAAAAACGTAAAGATCTACTAGTGTTGGTAGCCCATAATGACATCTTAACTCCTCAAAACCTTGCGACTTGAATCGACTTCCACATTATGAAGGCCGTGTGGCTGACCTTGGAGTTGCGTCCACATTTCCATGCATCTCAATTGGTGGGAAGGGTGGTGGTTGTAATTCTAGAGGGATTTGCACCTGACTTTTGTTCTTGCTTCAAGATCCTCGATTTTGGCTGATGTGACTTGACTTGACATTTTAGGGCTACTGTCATTACCGCCATATAGGGTCTGAACTTTCTAGTGGGTGGCTCATTGCCAACACCTTCATGCCAGAGTTGTAGTGTCGAGAGTCGGGTTGACGAGCTTTCTAGAGGGCCAAACTGAACTGGGGTTTTCCCTTGGCTCAAGATTGAGCCAAGTTTTCTTGGTGACTAGGTGTCTAGGCCAGGTTCTTCAGCGCCCAGGATCGGGCTAAGGCCTCCTTATTGCTTTGATCGTGGGATCGAGCTCTGGCTGTTGATGATCAGGCCAAGGTCTTCCGACAGAATGAGGTCGAGCAAGTGATTGAGGCATTTTGTTGACCCAGGGTTTGAGCTAAGGCTCTCTCAATGGCTTTCCGAGACTATGGCCCTTGGTGTCAGTCTATTGATTGGGATTAAGTTGAGGCTTACCGATGTCTCTTTTAGTGAGCTAAGGTCCCCCTCGGGGTTCAAGTTAATACTCTGTCCCCGCGATGGCTTGAGATTGGGTTACTCTGGCCAGTGAGACGAGCAATCGAGCAAGCATTCTCTTGCAGCTTAGGATCTAACGAGGGTCAGGAATCCACCAAGGCTTGGGGCAATCAAATGATTCAAGTGGATGTGGTTCCATGCACAGTGATATCACAATATGTAACAATAGTTTTTATAACATGTGAAGCTATTTCACGTCTATTACACCAACAACTCTCTCTCTCTCTCTAACCCACTCCCTCAATCCTTCAATGTAATGTTGTGACATTGTTGCAATTGCAGTATCCCAACAAAAGTTATGGGATAATACTAGAACATTGTGTTATCACCACATTATGGCATAGCATATAGCTATAATATTAGAGCATTGTAGAGAGAGAAAGCGCAGCAACTCAGAATTTTCTTCAGCCAGGTACTTTAAAAGAACCACCAAGACAGTACAAGAAAGAAGATACAGCTTGCACAGTTGATGGCCCGCCATTGCTACCTAAGGGGCCTATTGATGATATGATTGACTTCAGTGAAGCTCTTTCAAGATTGTTCTATGAAGAAGGCTGCCAGAGAAGCCCAGGGGTGCGACTTATGCAATACGCGTCAAAGAAGCCGACTTACCATCCGCGGGAAAGGGGGAGCTCACCCGTCACTTTCACTTGGTCTCCTTCCCGCCTACTTTCATTCTTTCAAAAGCTGGATTCCATAATCTGTTAAAGAAACCTTTATGATCAACCCTTGGTCTCCTTCCCGTCAAAGAAACCTTTATGATCAACCCTCTGTTATTCCAAAATCTAAATGATTTCCTCATCATTAAAGTTTATGATTGTGGGCATTGCCTGCCTATTGATCTTTTTGCTCCATACTTCTCTTCTTCCGATCCATTCCTTGATCTCTTCTGTCCATCCATTTATCCTCTTGCGCTTCCTCCTCACCCATCCTCCCCTTCATCCTGTTGCATGATCACCACTGATCTCCAAAAAAAAAATGCCAAATTCGAAATGGAGATTTCAGTGGAAGATTATGCTGTGTTCTATCTGTCCTCCTCCTAGGGGCACGAGGCCCCTGCTCCTTTCTTGCCATTAGATTTCTTTTCTCCTAGGTTAGATTTAGGGTTTGTCGAGTCTAGGAAAGTAGAGTCTGTCAGGTCTAGAGAAGTAGGGTCTTGTTCTAACTCGTCCAACCTATTCATGCCTGAGGCGCGCCTGCTAGTACGTCATTCCAAATCCATTCCTAATAGGTTCCTGTAGGATCTAGCTCAGTGATGTCATGCTCTTCTCAAATGCCCGGAGTTCCTAGCTAGGGCGATCATGTTGGAAGAAGATGAGGAGCATGACGGGGTGTGGAGCGACGACGGATTAGGAGTCTATGAAATTGTGGATGAGAAAGACCCGGTCGATTTTGAGGATAGCGATGTAGATGACATTACCGACCTGTACGCACAAGGTTTGAAGAAGTTTGACGAATCGTCATCAGCAGTGGATGAACCTAAAAGAAATTAATCTTGGAACGAATGAGGACCCCAGGCCCGTTATCATTGCTACTAATCTCCCTCCAGAAGTTGAAGAAGGATTGATCAAGGTTCTAAGGGCATATAACGATTCTTTCGCCTGATCATACGAGGACATGCTAGGTCTTGACCCCTCCTTGATGGAACATCGACTAGTATTTAAACCAGGGGCAACACCCGTAAAGTAAAAGCTTGAAGTCCCATGATCAATGACACCCAAGAGGGGGGGTGAATTGGGTGTTTACAAACTTTTAACAAATCTTGGCCAATTTAAAGAAATGATTATTATGATGAAGTTCTACAAGTTGACATCATCAAGAGTATTAAATTGTTATCATCAAAACCAGGGACACAACACTCTCTCTTTCTTTAATCCTTTCTTTCTCTGCTCATTCTCTCTCCCGGTCTTCCCTCTTCAATTGTAGGGTGATCCTCAGCTCCATGGTGTCCCGAGATGAGTCATCATCTAGACGACGTTGTAGTTCCTCTAGCTCTACTACTCTGACTTCCCCCTGTGCGACACGAGCCAATGCTTCCTGTAATTCCTCCGCCTGCCATGTCTGCCATCTCAGGTATATGCTAAGGCATGAACAAAGAAAATTCTATGATGATACCCTCACCTGTGTGGAAAGCATTCCCTCTGCCTCCGTGGCTCGCTACGTGACACGAGCAATTGCTCATGGAGTAGATCAAGTTCTGAAGTAGGGATCCATAAGCTAGAGGAAATGTCGTCTGCCCCTATTGCTGATGAGACCGCATCGAGTTGGGCACGCTGCAACACACATGAGGTAACATTAAGGGGTTAGTGCCAAGAATCTCAAACCATACCAAGAGCATGTGCATACACACTTACCGATGAACTCAGAGTTGCACGGGTGTCACACAACTGTTGCTCCGTATCTGCCAAGTGAGCTCGCAAGTTCGCTATCATGGTGTCACGGGCATCCTACTACCATGGCTCATGAGTTCACAAAAAAAATCAACAACAACAAAAAATAAAATAAAATAAAAACAAAACAAAATATAAAATATAAAAAAGTGGTGCTTTCATTTCACCTCTACAAGCCCCCCAAGCAGGAGCTGCTCTGCAAACATCGTCCTGTAATAAGTAATCCTCGCTATCTTGCGCGTGTGATTCCACGAGTGTGCCACCCCATTGTCAATCCTCATACTGATCGGGGAAGCGCACCCGCCAATCAACACATTGCTGGCCCGTGTGTTTTCTTCCCGACGCATGGCAGTGCGGTCATATCCACCCATTTTTGGGCAAGCCCTAGGGTCCACATGGACAACTGTACCCGAAGTGGCTCGATTTCGTTCAGACAATGGAGCCAGAGGTCACGTCCAAATTGGGCACGGCTTGTCATAACCCATGGCTGGTCGGCGTCGACCATGCCTGAATAAGGCCTCCAGTTCACCTACATTAGGTTGTACATATTTTCTTAGCTGGTCCAAAAAAAAATAAAAAAAAAAGAGAAAAAATCCTACCATCACTGCAGAGAACTATTGCAGCTCATGCCTTAATACCATCAATTACTAGGATAGAGGTGTTGTACTCATGATGGGTTGCCACCGTCTAGCTAATGGCACCGTCACTAGTCGCCAATGCCAAGCTCTCCCTATCGGGAGATAATAATAGCTCCATAGCTGCGTCATCATGTGAGGCCGGGAGCGAGCACGGGACGATGGGCGACCCAACGCTTATTCAGGCACGAGCTACTTGGTGGGTTCCTCTACCCAGCAGAGGAACGAGGCAGCAGAACGAGCTCAGGTTGGGAGGTCAGCCGCCTCTCAGGGGTCGATGAGGCCCCCACGGGTTCCTCCCAGGGACAGGGGCGAGGCAGAGAGTAGCGAGCGACTAGAGGAGAGTGGTGGTGAGAGCTAGAGAGATCATTATATACCACCTCCTCACCTTTGTACACAGAGATTTATGCATATATATATGAGATTTTGATGTTAACTGAATTGTTCCTTTTGATGGTCCTTGTGTGTTTGCACCCTTCCTGCTCCTGTCTTTCACATTCAAATAAATAGATTAATTCATCTGTCCGGCTTGGCCCCTTGCTCAATAAGCAAGGGGATGTCCTTTTTGACCTTGACAGAGGGTCAAGGGGCCAAGTCTTTAATCAACTAAGGCAAATAATGAAGAAATAGAGGAAAATACAACATGCAGGCAAGCAGATGCAAACTGAAATTAAAGAGATGGTCACACAAAATATGAGCAGGCAAATGATGATAAAGGGCGGAGAAAGCATGAAATAACGACCCAACGCGAGGACTCTTTTTAATGAAATAGCGACTTTGAGTCCATCACTCATTTATTTTCTTTTTATAAATAATGACTCAATGGAGAGGCGTTGGTTCACTAAACAGCGACCTCTGATTGGGTGCAAATTGAGCTCCTCTCTTCTTCTTCTTCTTTTGAAATAACGACTTATGGAAAAGGCGTTGATGTAAGTAAATAGTGACTGCTAATTGGGCGTCAAATTTTTTAATTTTTTTTATTTTTTTTTGTTGTAAATAGGGTTAGCATGATACAAAGGTCCTAAAACCTTACACATTTACCATCTTAAATTCATTGACCATTCTTAAATGACTTAACAAAGGGTCAGCATACTTTTAATTTGTGCTTTCACTCATAACCTCGCGCGACCCATCCTCCTAAGTACGTCTTGGCCATCCTTCAAGTTTATGACATACCACGGAGGGGGAAATGAAGAATAAGTTGAGGAAGTTCACGAGGGGTCTCGGAGGACCAGGAAGCTTCCCTCCCCTACCCTATTGTCTATTGGGATTCGATCTTTGACTTAGAAAAATTTTTGTTACCTTTTGCCCCTTTCAAGATGCATGCTTACGACTAGGATTTTTCCTGCGGGGACTTTGCCCTCTTGACATGCTTTTCTTTTGTATTTTGAAACTTTGCTCATTGTCTTTGAAATTTTTCTTTTCGAAATAAAAACCTAATTGTACTTGGGCTTTATAGCATATCATTCCCTTTTGGGCCCTGACTTCCACCTACTAGGGCGGCGGGTAGGTTTGGTCCAGTTTATCAGGATTGTGCCTCTTAACATGGGCAGGACAACCCCAAACCTTAACATTCTTAAGGTTTGGTTTCTTTTCTTTCCATATCTCATATGGAGTGGAAGACATTGACTTTGATGAAACTTTATTTAATAAATGAGCAGCAATGTCTTGGATATAGCCCTAGAGCGACAAGGGCAATCCAACAAAGCACATCATTGATCGCACCATATCCAATAAGTATGATTCCTCCTTTCTACCACCCCATTCAGTTGAGGTGTGTGAGGAGTTGTGGGGGAGTGGATTATTCTCTCTTTGTTAAAGGGAAAAGGTGTGCCAGTTACCATAGTGACAATTTATTGTGCGCTCGATCTCACTTGGTCAGTCGATTGTGAAGTTCGGGTCAGGACCGAAAGTCCGCCATACCATGAAGGTCATGGCATTAATTACATCCTCTGAGAAAGATAATGACCCTTGATTAAATGCCAATATGGGAAGCCACCGGGGCCTATGCGAATGTGAACAAGAATATAGACTAAGAAAAATTAACGAAGCTATGAAAAGGATTTATTTATCAACTTGATCATACGGGGTAAGCATCATTTGTTACAACCGAGCCTCGGTACGGGGTAGAGAACTTAGGTCCAGAGACCACCATCACGCATAGCGAGAACTTTTAGTCGGGCATAACTCGGCCTTCCGCTAGATGTCATTTGATATACCGAGAGCTTGGTTAGGGAAGCATGCATTAATGGGTAGTTCATGCATTATCTAATTACATCCGATCCTCAGTATAAGGCGGAGAACATAGGCCCGGAGACCACCATTACGCATAGCAAGGGCTTTCAGTCGGGCATAACCCGACCTTCCGCTAAATCCCATTCGATACACTGAGGGATCCAGTCATACAGGCATACATCGGAGTAATGATATATATGTACTTATTCATAATGCATATTCTAACAGAGATATAATGGAAAACAACTTAATTAATTGATTTGATTTTTTTATTATGCTCATGATTTATTGAGGTTGAGATATTATTTATTTGCTCAAGGGGTTGTTAAACCCTTAATGGGGGGACGGAATTGAATTATGGGAGTGAACAAGGTTAGACAATGGAGGCTAATGGGGGAATGGTACAGCATATGCGTAGTGATTCTGTGGTACAGGCGACAGAAAAGAGGTGAGTCAGTGGCTGCAAGTAGATACATGAGGGGAGTCGGCGGCAGGAGTGATAGAAAGAAGTTGAGTCAGTGGCATCGCCACCGATTCATGGAAGGAGGGGGGGAAGTCGGTGGCGTCGCCACTGACTCACATAGAGCCTTGTCTATTGAGTTTCGCAAGGGATTGGCAAGCGCCAAATCAGGGTTTTATGGGGGAAGTTCATATCATTGTGCTCCGGACGGGCTCCGGAATCATTGAATCGCGATTCGGGTAAGGGAAAGGAGTGGTTTCAGATAATGAGGGCAGATACAATTGAGCCGAAGCACTTAGATTGGCTATGGTGGCGCTACCTGCCGAAAGGCATGATAACCATGCTGACCGGGGACCCATCCGCTGGTAAATCGACTCTAATCCTCGATATCGTCGCCCGCCTGAGTAGAGGCGACCTTCTCCCCGAAGAACCATCAGACCATAGCCGCTCCCCGGTGAAGTGCTGGGTGATGTCTTCGGAAGACGCCGCTGACACCATCATCAGTTGGCGGCTGATCAACCAAGGGGCACGGATGGAGAACGTCTTTGTCACCGACCAGCGGAAGCCGATGAGCGGGCCAGGGTTGAAGGCTTTCGAGCAGACCATAGTCCGCGAGCAGATCGGCTTTGTGGTCGTAGATACGGTGACGACGTGGATGGGCGATGAGATCGATATGAATAAGGCGAACGAGGTTATGGGTTGGCTCAACCCCCTCAAGGAGATCGCCCAGCGGACCGGCTGCACCATCGTCCTGATCCGCCATCGGCGGAAGGGTGCTGCCAATGACAATAAGCTCTACAGCGGCATGGGATCGATAGGCTTTACGGCCGCCGTCAGGTCGGAGCTATCTGCGTATGTAACTAAGAGTGGGATGCGGATGTTGGAGAGGACGAAGGGGAACATCGGAGCCCCGCCACCTTCCCTCGGTTACGTGATCACCGACTCGCCTGATAGTCGCAACCTGCACGGGGTCCTCAGTTGGCTGGGGCCGATGGAAGACGATACGGGCGGCGGGTCAGTAACCGTATCTAAGAAGCCGAAGAAGATCGCACAGGCGCAGGAGTGGTTGCGCCAGCTGTTGAGCCAGGGACCGGTCCCGGCGTCGGAGGTCTATGCGAAGGCGAAGGAAGCGAAGATCAGTGAACCCACGTTGAAGAGGGCGAAGGTGGGGGTGGTCGAGACCATCAACAGCGGGACCGGTTGGGTATGGCAACTGTCGAGTGAGGCGGCCACGACCCTGGGTTCAGACGGCGAAGAGTATATGGAGTGCCAGTGATGCCAGACCAGCTGCTACTGCCGCCCGGTGATCCCAGCCCGCGAGCAGCGCAGGGTGGCCTTACTAAGTGGGCGACCTTCGACCCATCGGCCGCTAAGCGCGCCCTGGAGCTGGTCGCCCTCGGTAAATCGCTGTTCGAGATCGAGCGGAACCCCGACCTTCCCCCGGCCGAGACCTTCATCCAGTGGGTGATGATCTATCCCGACATGGCCCGTGCCTACACTGTGGCGCGCGAGCTGTCCGGCTATATGCTCGAAGAGGAAGCGCTGTTCCTCGCCCGCTACATAAAGGATAACCCACCCTCTACAAGTGGGGAAGATAGAGTGAAATAGTTTAAGAAAATAGCTACATAATATATCCTAGAGCAAGAAAGTGGAGCTATTGCTAGGCACAACTATCATCTCTTTTTCCCAATATGTTTGATACCATTCTGTGTTTCTCCTACAAGTTTATGTAGTGCTAGGGTCTAATTTCACACATCTTTTGCTTCCTACGAATAGTGCATTCGTGATGTGTTAGTTTATTCAGAACTACATGTAAGAAAATTCTGATCTATCTATGTCTTCTTTTATGCATGAAATGCATGAGTGAGATCTGAGATTATTCATGGGATAAGTGGGTATGGTTTGATTTATTCATGCAATGTCTGGGAAATCCTAATGCATATTCATGCAATGCAGAATAGTGGCTTGATCTATTTATGAAATGCATATCAAATTTTAACATGCTCGTGATATGCATATGAATGATTTCGATTTGTGTATGCAGTGTGAAGGGGATATGCAAGTTTTGGCAAAGGACCAGACGATGGGCATTACATATACTTGAGAGGATACATGATGGATTTGGTATTTTCAGTTTTGCTTATTAGCTCTTTGACTCATGAAGCACATGGATGGAATCAAGAGGCAAATGCCCATAAGCTCGAAATCATATCATTCTATCCAACAGAATTTGATCAAATATTTTTGTGCATGCACACGACCCTGCCATACTCCATAAAAAAACACTGGATTTCAGAGTGCATTAAAAGGGAATGCATAGGGGGGTAGATCTTCAGTTTTTTTACAGGACAACTCCTACATTTCTGTTCGTAGGGAGCCAGCAGGGGCCCTGCACCTGAACATGACCTTATTATATATGAATGAAGAGGTTGTTTTCATAGAGAAAGGTTCTATAGGGCTTCGACTCAGAGCCATGCTCAGCTAAATTCAAGAGTTCCTTACAGATATTCAAAAATTTTGACCATCCCAATCTACAAAATAGAATTAAACCAAATGCTTCTCCTCCCTCCCTTTTTTTTATGTATGCATGTGTGCAATGCTAATGCTCATGTGAACTACTGATTTTTCATAATGTAGGGGAAGGATCCTTAAGGATTCAGAACTATAGGGAGGCTTTCGGTAGGCTCAAGTGTACATTTAGAACCTATACTACTGTGTTGTTAGATTCTAACAATTGATGGAGGCCCTACGCATAGGCAGTGGCGGAACCGGCTTCACTAATTAAAACAAATGATGGAGACTGCATTCATTGAATGAACTGCTATATGATCTCAATATTTGTGAGTGGGAAGAATGAGATTTCAACTACATAGAGATTATAGATACAATTTCGTAGCATATATGGTGGTATTTTTTTTTAGTATCATAATTTCTATGATGGGGTCATCCCTTGCCCCTCTACGTCTCTTTTAACAAGGATTTCTTTTAGAATGACTTCTTTAGACTCGGTGATAACTACAGAAGCAAGAAAGGCTTCACAACCTTGCAAGATGAGTTTGTAGGCGTGAAGAGAAGAAATAAGAACAAGAGACTTCTGGTATTTGATGCCAAGGAAAGAGAACTTTGGAAGGTCTAGTTTGTAGAAAGAAATTCACCTATGGCGACAATTTATGTCGGCATAATATTCACATAGCCAATCTAAACCTTGGATGGCATCGTAGCCTTCCACGTCAAGGCATACGAGATTTGGGTTTTGAGTTCAGTTTCAGAACCTAAAGGCGTAGTAATAGCTAAATTCGTAGGTAAAGGAATTGGTGAAACCGGTAAAGTTTTAGCAAAAGTAGTGGATATAAAAAAATGTGAAGTATCAATATCAAATGATACAAAGGTAGGATGTGAATGAATTTGAATGGTACCTTCAATCATCTCTCCTTCCTTTGTAGGTTCCTCCTCCATTACGACATTAAGACAAGCCTGCCGCCTAAGTCCACCATCATTTTTGGAGGGTTGTTCCTTCATAAGCTGGCAATCGGGCTTGCGGTGCTCCCAGCTACCACAACGAAGATAAGCGTCGAGGCGCTTCTAGCATTCTTCGACCGAATGACCAAACTTCTCACAGAATGAGCAAGTCGCCATGACTTGCTTCTCCTCTTCCTTCACCTTCTTGTTCTTGTTGTTGCCACTATTGTTGCCTATTTCAGAATCTCTTCTTAATGTCACGAGATTTATAGGTTCCTGTGATGTTGAACCCTTCTTTTTTCTTCCCTCTCTTCTCATGGTTGCAGCTAGATTCTTCCCCCTTGCCCTTAAATTTCTCAACTTTTTCAACGGTCTACTCACATAAATGCACCCTATGGACCATCTCTATATAAGTTCGGATATTTTGGGGCCCAAGTTGCTTAACAAAGATGGGCCTCAATCTGTCCACAAAGCGATTGGCCTTCAGTAATTCCGTACTAATAAGATGCAGAGCATATGATGCCAGCCTTGATAATTATAGCTCATATTTAGCTACAGATATCATGCCTTGTCGAAGGGAGGTACCAACTTAACTATCACATCCCGAGATATGCAGCAAAATTATATCGAGAGCGTGAACAGCCGACAAATAAAGCCTTAAGCTAGAATAATAATCAGAGTGCTATAACATTCACACCAAAGAATGAATGCACAAGATATGGTCAATCTCAACTGTATTGAATACTAATCAAAAGTTTACATCTTGACAATTGGCTCTTGTCATCGTGACTCACTAGACTCAATAAAGTGAAAATTTACATCAACAATACTTTCAACTAACATAAGTGTAGTCATGACACTCTAGGCTTTTCTCGATCTTTATGGGGGGGAAAACCAGCTAGAGGACCCGACCTAGAGCAGATGGTCTGTGTGTGCACACGTAACTGGGGGCTTAGGACATGCACTGACGAGCGTGACCCCATTTAGTCCTTGTTGTGGTACTGGTGCGTGTCTGAGTCTCGCGCCCGGGGCGCCGTAGCTAGACACTTGTGACACGGTGTAAGACGTCAGTGGACGCAACTGGTCGTTCTTCTAGTGGTGGAGCTCCTCTCTCCTAGTAGTTTCAGACTCGAGGTGCTCCCGTCTGCCGGCAGGTGCAGACTTGAGTTTTGTCAGACCGAGATTCAGTAGTACGATACTGGTAGATTAGACGATTTTTCATTTATTTATTTCAGCTTGTTGGTTCTACCGTACTCCTGTTAGCTAGAGTAGCTTTACTGCTGAGAAATTCTGCTCCGGCAGCTCCGGCACGCCACGATAGATCACGGTGACATCGTGCACGGCATTGCCGGCTTCATCGAGCACGCCATCGGCCAGATAGGTGTTGCTGTTGCCTTTGGTCAGGATCTGGAAAAAGGAAAAATAAATCTTGTGGCTTTTCTTGAAGTCGGGCGCCAGCGCGACATCGAGTTCATGTACCGGCGCGACGCCGCCCGCGGCGCCGACACGGCATGACCACGGCGGCCGGCGGCCGGCGCGTCGTGCTGTTGCACGGGCTGTGGATGCCCGGCGCCTCGATGCATCGTTGCGTCAGCAGCGCCATCACCACGGCGCCGCCGATCGAGAAGATCATGCGGGTGACCAGCTCTTCCTTGCGGCTGAGCCCCAACTGGATGACGAAGGTCAGCAGCAGCACGATCGCCAGCAGAACCGTGCCGAGCGGATACAGCGAGTTCAGCACCGCCATCACGGCGAGATCGCCGTCGCCCGTCGCGTCAACGAAGCACGGCGCAACGAAAGCCTCGCGCCCCGACTTCGACTCGGTGATCACGGCCTCGATCCGGCAACCGATGGCCAGCGCGCAACCATCACGCTGTGGACCGCGGATGTTCGGGCATCATTCGATAGCGTCGTCGCCCTCGGCGCCATACCGCTCTCAGAGCCCTCGCCCTGGCTTGGGCGCCTGCTCATCGCCTGGATCGCAGATCCGGACGGCAACCCAATACAACTCGTTCAGGCCCTAACCGCTGGCTAGCCCTCGAGCGGGTGGATGTGCACGCCGCGAACGACCCGGTTCACGTCGCCGCCCGGGAACGGGTTGTCCGGGGTAAGGCCCAGCTTCACCGACGCCGATAGGGCGAGCAGTTGCGCGACCACGACGAACGCAATCGCGGCTAGTCCGTCGCCGAGCTTCGCAACCTCAGGCAGCACCCAGACCTCAGCGCCATCGAGCTCGATCGCGGTCGCCGACACGGCAACCAGCCATCATTGATCTCATAAATCTCAATTTGGTACATTCTTACCTTGATTTTAATTATCATGAAACTATAGTTTGAACTTATATATTATTGGCCTACTTTATTGTTATACTCGTGGAAGCAGCTTGATTTATAACTTGAAGATGCAGATTGGGCACTAATTGTGTCTAAGGGCTCGATGCTAGCCCCCTCGACTGATTGTCAGAAATATATATAAACCATTGGGTATGATGCTTACTGGCGTTGCATTGCGCTGGGAGTACTTTCTTTTATAAATGAGTGAAATCCACGAGGCTATTTCATGATTGAAATATTACGTGCTTGTTACATGATATTCTAGTGCATAGTCTTTACAGTTATGAAAAATGAAAAGTGAAAGTGTGTTCTTGTTAAACATTGTCCATTATCATTCGTGAAAGGCCAAACTTACATTCTTGATATATGCTTACTTGATCATGCTCTTATATCTCTTAACTTGGTCCTATCCTGTTATTTGTGCTACTTTGATTTTATTCACGAGATTTATCGTGTTTCCTTTATCTTACTTTCTAGAGCTAAAATATTAATTATGTAAATATTACCTTCATGTTAATATGAAGATACCTACTAGGCAAGTGTGATCATTACCCTACTTTTCTAATCTTTTCAGGAAATTCTAGCTGTACAGATTCTGATTTCTCCAGTGATGGATCCGAGGGCAAGAGCGAATGATGTTTGAGAGAAAGCCTTAGATAGTTTAAGTGTCATGAGTCAACTATGTAATTTTATTTTTATTGAGTCTAGTTTATCATTGTGTCAAGAAAGTTGTATGTCAATGTACTTTGATTATTATTATTCAATAAAGGTGGAGTTTAGAATACATCATCTATGCATTCCTCTTTTATGTGGATGTTATTGCGCTCTGATTATCTTGCTAGCTTGAGGCGTATTGGTGACTGTCCACGTTCCCGATATTCTTTCATTGTACATACATCTCGGAGCGTGACAATTAAGTTGGTATCAGAGCCTAGGCATAAGTAAGTCCTAAGAAAATGTCATGTCATAGGCTAAGTCCAAGGATTAAGGACCCATACTTATGAACTAGGGAGGAATTCCAAACCCATGTGAGATTGGGTAGAGCCCGAGATGAGATAGTTATTTAGAAATTATCTCTAGGGTAACTCCTTTAGGTTCCATAGAAAATTAATTAGTTGATTATTTTCTCAGGTATCATATTCTCACAATGGCTCACGGTGTAATCTTGGACAAGATGCAACAAACTATTGCGGGTCTCACCCAGGCCCTACAAACTATGGCCCAGGCTGGTGCAAGGGTTGGTGCTCGCTATCTGCACTGGAATTTTCAGAGTTTGAACCCTCTGCGGTTCTCGGGATCATCCAACCCTGCCCCCGACACACCCGCCGCTCCCCCCCCCCGCCCCCCCCCCCCCCCCCCCCCCCCCCCCCCCCGGGCGCCGGGGGGGGGGTTTCCGTAGCTAGCACTAATTGTTGGACTTGCAGACACATAATGGAGTTCTAAAAAGAGAGGTGGAGATTCCATGGGTCGGGGCAGCGCAGGTGTCTGCCCCTAGCTGGGGGCTGGGGTGGGTGGAGAGCCTGATCACCACTCCAGCTTGGTGGCCACGGCCACCAACTCTGGTGCTTTGTGCTCTGGTTTGGAGGCTGGAAGGGGCAGCACGAAGAGCGCTTTGTCTCAAACATCTTTATTAGGGTTTTGACAAGACACCTGGATGCAAAGTGGAACAACTGCTTTCTAGTTTAAGGGCCTGTCTCACAGGACAAGAGCCATTTAGAATAACAACAGCGTGCATTAATTTGAATCCCCACAATTCCTTCTTGTTGTTGCTTGCACCCTTAATCTCTCAGTTTTTCCTGCGTCTCCTGTCGTGGGTGAGACCCACCGATCAGCACACTGCTTCCACCAATAAACCGCCTGTGGTTTTGTCCTCCAAAACACACAACACAGCCCTTTTTTAGTGAGGAAAACACACAATGACATGAAAGAAAGCGGCCACCCCCCACCTGAATGGCTAGACATGTGCTGCCTTCCCCTGAGCTTAGATATCTTATTCTACCTTACCAGTTCTGGAAAAAGAACGCTGCCATCCCGCCAAGAGTCATAGAATCTTTGCAGCAATTAATATTGGCAGCGAAAGCGATGGAGAGATGTCACCACACCATAAACAGTGGCCACCCTGGTTTCTTTTGCCTGCATAATCCTTCGGAAGGCAGACTAGATAATTAGTCGATTAACACTACTGTTAAGTGTGTTCTTAATTACTCGATCATCAAATATGGGAAGCATCGAGGCCGTATGGGTCCACGAGCAAATAAGGAAAAAGATTGACTCATTGTGAGCAATTGGTCAGACTGCTTTTTTTTTTTTCTAAATTTTTTTTTTGGGAAACCCTGCCAGGTGCTGGGATGGCATTAGTTCAACAAGTGGCCTCCATTTCTTTGTCTTGGAGGGTCCAGAACTGTCCTACACGAGAATCTCTGAAATGGCTTCTTAATTAATTGATGAAGCATGCTGTTTTGAATGCATTGGAGAATCTCCATAGACTATAAAACCTGATTTGATAACCGCATATGCCACCCAGGGGTGAGGTATCCGTCGATTTTATGTCGATTTTATCGGTCTCACGTCATTTCCAATTTGATAAAGACTTGAACAACACACCCTAATCGTATTTTAGTAGAGAAAAATCTGATTTTCTCATTCGACTTCACGAGTGAGAATAAGTCAACTTAAGGATGGCCCTATAAGTTTTTAGAAGATTTCAGGGCATAATATTTCAACATTGTTCTTCACCCATTAAGTCTGTATGAAAATATTCTTCAGGAAACTTTTTTCTTAGTTTGTATAGGATTATGAATCTTAAACTTCTTGGTTAAGATTTCTGTTAATAGACTCAAACTCTTTAATAAGAGTTCTAAAATCAGAAACTCAAGATCTGTGAATAGACTGTATGAGACTTAGAAAAGAAAATTTCAAAAGCTGACTGGCACCGGACATGGAGTATCTCCCCCTATTAGATGAACTTCATGGACCAAAAGAAAATTAACCAGACCTAAAGAATGTATCTCCCCCTGACTACATAAATCAATTTCCCTTGGTACTTGACGGAGAACTTAGGTCTAAATACCACCTTAATGCATAGTGAGAGCTTCCAGGCAGGCCTAACCTGCCCTTCTGCAAGACACCATTTGATATACCACAGGGGGTTGTTCATGTGCAAAAAAAATAGTAGTGAAACTCACAAGACAATGACAGACGGTGGAGCTAACACGCCCTCACTTATTGCATTGGCAGATTGAGACAACTAGACTGACTAGAATAAGGAGAGATTTTCAAAGGAAATTGTGAAGTTTTCAGAGGATATAGTCAAGATCGTCTAAATAGCCCCAACTCTCTTCTCAAGGTAAATTTTTTTTAATGATCCAAGGGCTTAGTGAAAATGTCTGTCACTTGATGTGCTGTGCCTATATGAATCAATTCAAAGTTTTTCTTAGAGACTTCATCTCTTATGAAATGGTGTCTAATCTCAATATGTTTGGTTCGTGAATGCAGAACATGATTCTTTAACAGGTTTATTGCACTAGTGTTATCACAAAAAATAGGAGTGCAACCAAGATCTATATTATAGTCCTAGAGCTAGTGTTTTATCCAAATGAGCTGTGTACCACAACTCCCTGCAGCGACGTATTCAGCCTCTGTAGTAGAGAGGGCAACAGAATGTTATTTCTTGGAAGCCCAAGAAACTAAGCACCCACCTAAGAATTGACAGAACCCACTTGTGCTCTTCCTATCTAGCTTGTAGCCAGCATAGTCTACATCAGTATAAGAAATTAAATTTAAGTTGCATGATGTAGGATACCATAATCCTAGATTGCGTGTGCTAGCAATGTATCTAAAGATTCTCTTAACAATAGCAAGATGAGATTCTTTAGGTTTGGACTGAAATCTAGCGCACATACACATACTAAATTGGATGTCAGGTCTAGAGGCAGTAATATATAGCAGAGAGCCAATCATACCTCAATAGAATTTTGCATCTATTGCTTTACCTGACTCATCAGCATCTAAGGATGCATTAGTAGCCATTGATGTGGCTATGCGCTTCACTTTGTCCATTCTGAATCTTTACATCCTCCTCCACTTGAAAAGAATTTGTCTTCCAAATTCATACAATCTATTAACATAAATGAAAGGAACTAAAATACTAACCTGAAAATAGTTTTGAATACTTCTTAATCACATCCTTCAATTCCCAAGTGACTTCTTCTTGATCACGCCGGCTCCATTGAATTTTAACCATCAGTATTGCTTTATTCTTTAATTGATGCAATTTCTAATCTAACATCTTGATGGGTTTCTCCTCATATGACAAATCTTTTTACAGTACCAGGTCAACATAGTGGATCACATGAGAAGGATCATAGACATACCTCCTCAATATTGATACATGAAAGACATCATATACTCCTGTCAGTTTCGAGGGTCATGCCAACATGTATGCTACTTCCACAATTCTATCAAAGATCTCAAATGGGCCAATAAATCTCAGACTTAGCTTCCCTTTAACTCCAAATCTTTAGATTCCTCGGACAGATGATACCTTCAACAAGACATGGTCTCCAATTTGAAATTTCATCTCTCTCCTTCTATTATCAACATAACTCTTCTGTCAAGATTGAGCAACTTTCAATCAGTCTCTAATTATCTGGATATTCTTGGTGGTGTCTTGAATCATATCAGGACCTAATAACTGCTTCTCTCCAATCTCATCCCAACATATAGGTGATTTATAATTTCTACCATACAGAGCTTCGAAAAATGCCATTTGAATACTGGATTGGTAGCTATTATTGTAGGCGAACTCAA
This sequence comes from Amorphophallus titanum, assembly GCA_024336825.1. Classification (NCBI taxonomy): domain Eukaryota; kingdom Viridiplantae; phylum Streptophyta; class Magnoliopsida; order Alismatales; family Araceae; genus Amorphophallus; species Amorphophallus titanum. The sequence continues at coordinate 82,794 of JANBPO010004656.1, forward strand.
TCAAAGATACATGTTCATGCCAACTACCATCAAAATATATCATGCAAGCTCTAAGCATATCCTCTATGATCTGATTAGTTCTCTCTGTTTGATCATCTGTTTGAGAGTGAAAAAATTCTCTCCGTCTGACCATCTGTTTGAGAGCGAAAAGTTGTACTAAAATTTAATCCCGTCCTCATAGATGATTGCAATCCCTTCCAAAAGTGAGAAGTAAATCTAGAATCTCTATCAGAAATTATAGATGAAGAAATTTCATGTAATCTTATCACCTCCTTGATATAAAGCGCTGCCAGTATATCCACCGCCCACTTACTCTTGATAGATAGAAAGTGAACAGATTTAGTTAACCAGTCCCACTATTACCTAGATTACATCAAATCCTCCTCTAATCTTGGGTAATCCCATGATGAAATCCATACCAATACTTTCTCACTTCCATTCTGAGATCTCCATAGACTTCAATTTACCAGCAGGTCGGAAATGTTCTATTTTCACCTGTTGACATGTCATGCAACGATTCACAAATTCAGTTACTTCTCTTTTCATGTTTGGCCACCAAAAGGTTCTTCTCAAATCTTGATATATTTTAGTAGTTCCTGGATGAATGGTATACATGCATTGGTGCGTTTCTTTCATGATCTCTCCCTTTTCATTCAATTGTATCATCTTGACTATTCCTTGAATGGATATATAAGTTGCTTGAATTAAAAGATTTCTCTCCTTGGATTAATTGTTAGGTCTTGTTTGACAGTCATTCCACTCCTGTGGTGTTGACTGACCGCCATACAATCATTTTCTGATGTTTCATTAGCCCTAAATTCTTGTAATAGTTGGGACTCTCCGCCGAATACTCCTTCCGTCAGACAAGGACCTCTATTACAAGACCTCTGTCAGTCCCCGCAAGCCTGGGATTCTCACTAGGATGTCGGGCAGGTTGTATCTTAACTCATGCACTTGTTAACTCGACCGGATCGCTTGTTTGCCTCTGTCCTGAGTCGCGGCTAACATGGGACCGTTTGACTCTCTACACGGCCTGAATATGACCATTTGATCCCCCTTGAGCGGCTCCATTAAGACCATGTATAACTGGCTAAGTGCCAGGTCCAACTAGTCAATTCTCCCTGATTTTTCTTTGACCTAGCCATGTAAGGTCAACCTAAAGCCTCTAGACCGGCCTGAGAGCTGGGGGCTAAACTCTGGTTTGGTTCCACTATGCCCCGGGTGCCCTGGGAGTGCAATTAGGTTGCTTACTCTAGCCTAGCTTGACCCAATCGGCTCACGATTATCCGAGGACCGTTTCACCCTCTGAACGGACCTCTGTGCACCATTTAGGGTTGGGGCGGCCCAGTCCAGACCATGTACCTCTCATCGTGGGTCTTCGATTCTTTTTGTTCAGATCAGCCAAGTATGGACCATCATGCTCTGTCTAGCGGCCCATCTAAGACCGTTCAAACCTTCACACGGCCCATAAAGGACCATTGACCCTTGGAACCGAGCCGGGTTCTCCCTTGGCCCAGTTCATCTTTCATGGTCCATTATAAGGCCGTGTATATCATAAGCGGCCCTAGTGTGACTACGTAACTTCCAGAGAATTGATTTTCGTGCTTTTCTTGTGTGCCTCGGTAGCCGGGCCGTGGACAGCTTGTGCTATTAAAACCCTGGATTATTCTCATTTATTCTAGGATAGCTAGATGTTTCCATTCCTTTTTCTGTCCGAGTCCAGTAAATGTCTAGACATAACTTGGGATCTTGGATCCACCGAATCAATGCCAATGCATCATAAGGGCCAGGTCTGGTCCTGGGAGGAGCGCCCGAAAAATACTTTTGTCCGGGAGAGTTTGAATGACATGGTGAGGCATTGCACCGAGTGCATGACTAGCATGATGTCTATGACATAAATCTATTACTTGAATTCTTCTTGACTTGGTTATCTCTTGCTTGTGACCAATTTCCAGTTACATCATGTTCATGGTCTCACTTTCTCTTTTATTATGTTACTTTGTCAATCGTCATTTCATTTCCAAGAACGAAATTGACGCCTGACGCCTTTGAAAGCAGGTCAAAAACGGACTTGATATTGGCATCCTTGAATTCAAGGGAGACAGGCTTGTGGAATTTGGCGTTCAACTTGGCCTGGGGAGTCAGTAGGCTGGATTTCTTCTTTTCCAATTTGTTGAGCAGGGTTTTGGCATCGGCATTTTGCGGGTCTTCAGAAAGCACTTCGTTCAATTTGACCTTGGCAATATCCTCTTTCCCGTCATCAATCAAAGTGCCTGCCTCGGCTATCAACTCTTCATGATGTTGTCCTTGCGCCACCAGTTTTATTCCATCACGCGCACGCTGGTTCTGCTCGTCTATTTTTAACACCCGCTCGTAAGTTTCTTGGGCTTGGCTCCATTGGTGATTGATGCTAGCAGAATCAGCCTCGCGAAGCAGACGATTGACCCAATCCTCACGCTGGCGGTAATAATAGTCCATGTACTCGAAATTTTTCGGATCCTCGTCCAAAGCCTTTTTGAGTTCCACGAAGGCCGCTTCCGGTTTATTTTGGCTCAGCAACAGCTTGCCCTTTTGGAAGTTTTCCTGAGTGGCGCAGGCGGAAAGCATCATTGTTAGGATGGCAACGACAAGCGAAGCTGACAATTGCGGTTTCAATTTGGGGTTCCCAGGTTAATTGTTTGTCTTATTTTCAAGGGCAGATACGTCAGCGTCATAGGAGCAGAGCCTATCTCGTCCACATGGTACTGCTGATCTATGGAGTCGCCCGACCGTACCAACAAGTCCCGTCCATGGGCTGAAAGAAATACCACCGGCTTGCCATCCTCGATGAGTTTCCCCATGTATCCGAAAGGAAGGGGCGGAGCGGTGGGCACCGGTGCCGACATGGGTTGAGTTACCGCCGGGTGAGGCACCGCAGGCGGCGGAGATGGAGGTTTCAGAACCGCGACCGTCGTTGGTTCAGGCGGTTTGATGACCGCGAATATATCTTCTTTCGCTTCATGGGGTTCCCTGTTCAGGATTTTTTCCATCGCGATCAAAGCTGGCGGCGGCATACCTTTTGCCATGGTTTTGGAGTCCCTATGAACTTCCTGTACGACGTCGTTTCCGGATGCATTCTCCTGGTCATGCCATCTTAGATAGCCGGTTAGGACCAGCGTCACGAACAGCGCGATGTCGCCGAGCAGCGGCCGCGACAGGTCCTCGAGCTCGCCGAGCCGCGCCTGCGTGCTCGCCGGGTCGCGCGCCCATGCTCGATCGCGCTGCTCGCGCAGCTGCGCGGCGTAGGTGTGGGCGAGCGGCGTCGCCGGTGCATCGAACGGCAGCTTCGGCGGTGCGACCGAGGCGATCGCGGTCATGACGACGGGGCCAGCGCCACCGATCTCGTCGCGCCACGGGGCGCGATTTTTCGCTCTCACTTAATTTCATCGAACTACATGTCGGATAGCTCGGGCTACGTGATACCATTTGCATCGAATGCATGTGGGACGCTTCCAGTGACGTGGACCAAACAAGGGAGGGTTTACAAACTTTGGTGTGCGCATCAAATCATTCTCTTTAGAATATATGAAGTGTACTCAAAGTTTGACTGAGTTGGGCGACATTTCCAACCCTTTTCCTCCGGTCTATAAGCTACTTGATACAGATACTCTTATTTTGTTTGTGCCAAATCACAGTGATGGACTCTATTCACCTTTGTTTCTTCTTTCTTTACGAGAAAATCATTGAGGAATAGCTCGCATTACTTGTAAATACCCCAAGTTATCTCATCATGTATCTGTCAGCTAATGTTAGAATAATTTTGAACAGCCCATTAATTTCTATCCAAGGCTATTTTGACAAAATTCTATGCACAAACTTGCACGCAATGTATATTATGCAGACAAATCAGTCAAATTGACCTCTGTATATTATGCAGACAAATCAGTCGGAGCTAAAATGCTAAAACAAGACCAGGTCTTGTTTGGCTAAACTTCTAGGAATCAATTTTTAATTGTCACTTTCATGGGTCACGTACGTCCTACAATGTCCAATAAGGAGCAAGTGGTTCCTTTTTTTTTAACATCAAATCCCTTGAATCTTGATCTTCTGAATTCATCGGTATTTAAAAGGTCTCCTTCAAAAAGAGATTGTGGTTTGTTGAAAAAAATAGAATTAAAATACGATCAAATTGTGTTTTTTTTAACTGCAGATTGATGCATGCCACTCGCGCCACAACCGCTTTTGACACTTGCCTTCGTCTTTAAAGGTGAAAGTTGCTACCACGATATTGATGATAAAAAGGGAGAGGGGAACATGTGAGCGATTTGGTAAGGCACCTCACTATGTTAAACGGTTGCGATGTTGGGGTAAGTTAGAGAGAGAGAGAGAGAGAGAGAGAGAGAGAGAGAGAGAGAGAGAGAGAGAGAGAGAGAGAGAGAGGTGTGAGTCTCACAACTCCTCTCACACACAACTCATCTAATAGGGGAATTAGTTAGCGCATTCGACTCTCTTAAGTCGAATGCATTAACCCCACCCGGTTAACAAAGTGAGCCTAAAGATGTAAACTAGGATAGGATTACACATTTTTGAAATCCCCATATGGGCACAATGAGGTCACCATGATGCGGCTACAATGACTCTTGAAGATGGAAAGAGTACTTCATAGGAGAATAATAACTTAGTCGATCGAGACTTCACATTCTTGGGGTATATATATACATTCTTCTCATCTCTCCACCATCACTTGCGTACGTGTTTCACTGTCAACATGGGAATAATTACATTATCGCCGGTGATTATTCGGATCGAAGGGGCACATGGTGCGCCATGAGAGGGGATGTACCGGCAACCCGCTGCGCACTTGCAGTATCTGCGCGCTGGCCGGCTTCACGCCGAAGCCGCTGGCCGAACTGGTGGAACTGTGCCGGTCGCTGTCCATCTGGCATTGCGTGGGTGATGACGGCCCAGAGTACGGCTCGCTGTCCGAGGACAAGCTGCCGCTACTGCGCGAAGCCGCTGGAGGATGCCCAGTCTGCACCTTTGCAGCGATGCGGCAGGCCGGCTGCTACACGCGCGACAAGTTCGACCTCAAGGCGGAGCTGGCCCCGGTGTGGAACGAGATCAACGACCGCCAGATGGCGCAGGAGTACGGGCATGGCTACTGACCTCCCTCCCGAAGTGCTGGCGAAGCACCTGGAATCCGCGATGGCGAAGCTGCGCTTCACTGGGAGTAGCGACATGCTGGATTCGTTCGCCCACCTGCGGCTCGAAATCCTGCGGGCGCGCTGCAACGGACGAATTAACCACGACGCGGAGCTGCGCCAGGCGTCAATTGCGCACGCGATCACAACTGGCGCCTACCGCACCCCTCCACAGGAGCCGAGCAATGGCTGATTCATCCACTGAGGTGCTGCGCCGTGAACGCCCGCACCTGTGCCCAGAGTGCAAGGGCAGCCCCAAGTCCATCGCCCACTTCAACATGGGCGACAAGCCGCACGAGTGGCGCGAAATCGAGTGCGACGCCTGCGAGGGCACAGGGCGCGTCACGCAAGCCCGTATGGATGCCATCACCGAAGGACGCAGGTTGCGAGCAGACCGCATCGCGCGGGACATGAGTCTGAGGGAAGAAGCTCACAGGCTCGGGATCACGCCCGTCCAGCTTTCACGACGCGAACGAGGTTACACACCATGACCACCGCCCCTGAGACCGCAGTGTGCCCGACGTGCGGAGGCTATCAGCCACTGGACGACAAGGATTGCGAAGCCTGCAACGACACCGGCCAGCAGCCCGCAGCGGCAACTACTAAATCTGCCCCAGTTAGTAGCTTGGTAGTAGATAGCGCGCACGCCTTTCACGGATTTTCCCGCTGCCCACGCACCGGCAAGCCCCTGGACCGCGCGCAGGATGCCCCACAGGTGAGCGCGCAGGATGCGAGGCGGCGATTTAAGTACGCGGTGGTTGTGCGCGGCAAAGAAGCTCGCAATGCGAATGGCGTTGTGATCGCCGATGCCGGTACATGGTTCTCGGCTGATGTAGAACCGGATGGTTGGGTTGAAGCCACTGGAACGCGCAGCAGAAAGCCCACTGTCAACGCGAAGCTATTTGATAGCGAAGCGGCCGCCATTGAATTTGCAAAGCGATGGAAAGGTCATCCGTGGTGGGTTATCCCGGACGGTACATTGTTAAAGGGGACAAATCAATATCCATGTTAAGAACGGGCAGGATGACGGAATGGAGTCGACTCCACATGGTTTTGGAGTCGACTCCACATGTTTTTCTTTTATACGAGCATGCATATGCAGACACATGGGGTTTATTCATGCGCGCGATATATTTATGCTTTAACATGAACATGGAGATGGTTGCTCAATGCAAGGGAATGCATGAGGGAGGAAATGAATTATACTTAAATGGATGCCAGGATGCATGCAAAGGGGTCTAGCTTTATGTTCAGTAGGGTGTTATCACTGGTAGTGGCCAGTCTCAAAGGGAGTCAAGCTATGGAGCCGACTCCTAATGCAGCATGTGGCAGATAGAACTTGGATAGAAAAGGGGTCGACCCTGGGGGTCGACTCCATCAGAGTAGAAATCAATTGGTTTTTTCTTTTGAAAGCATGCAAGTGTAGATGCAAAACATGCACATTTGTTGTATGACTATGTCATGTTATGAATGCAAAAATGTGGATTTACAGCATGATTATGTCATGTCATGTTCATTTGTTAATTTATTGGTTGCCATCAACATTATTTCATTCTTTCTTTTTATTCCTTTCATCATTTTGGCTTAATCATTCTTTTTATCAGTTCCTTTTCATTATTGCTGCCAGTAAAGCACTAGTCTTCATTTGTCCATATCTTCAATAGAGGATTGTTCATGCAAACATTTTGTTTCAGTCTGTTCATGCTCTTGTCATCAGTCCAATTTTTTGTTAAGTCTAAAATTCTGATAAAATTTGGGCAGCACCTACCCCGGACCCCGAGTTTTGCGGGTGAAAAGTGAAGTGCATCCATGGGTATACCAGGATGGCCACTAAAACAAAGGAAGCCGCAGGCGGGCTGCTCTATGATCCCTGAATTGGGTAGGGAGACCCCGAGGGCTAGCCTACGAGGGGAGCTCCACAAACTCAGGGATTGACCATCAATTCCTTGAGAGAGTAAACCACAAGTGGCTACTCTGGGACCCCAAATTGGGTAGGGAGGAACCCTAAGGGCTAGCCTACAAGGGGAACTCCACATACCTGTGGATGATCCTTCCATTCCTCAGTATGTTGTCCATGACTGCTGGCTCTAAGGCCATTGGTATCTAGCCCTTTTCAGAACGTAATCCGCCAACGACCATGCCATGAAAAGGCAGACCCCTTGGGTATGTGAGGGTAGTTAGGGGAGGTCATTCAGCTAATAATGGAAGACAAAACATAATGTGTCTCCTTGCCAAATACAGATCCGATGGCAGAACATTTCGGTGAAATCCATGGTAACAAAAGAAATATGGGTGCTGAGATATTAGACCTAAGAGAAATCAAGCGGAGGAGGTCAACATGCTGCCATCGTCTTCCAGAAAAGGTGGTTCGTGGGATCGCGAACCGACGAGGGTTTAATGGCGTTTTCTTGGTGGATCGGCGTCCACGGCGTGTGAAACCTTCGGTGGAGGTAGGGGGATGGATCCTTGACCCGCGTACTTTCTTTCCCGCGAGTTTTATAGGCCGTGGTGAGTCGAGCGGACTTATTTGAGTATTTTGGAGAAAAGAGTATGTTTTGGGGTGTGAGCCGAATCTAGTGATTTGATCACATTTTTGGGATTTAAATGGGTCTTCTCGGTGCTAAAGAGGTTGGGGACTAGTTTCCCCTTGTTTTCCCCTTCACGTGGGCATGAACGGGATGTGGAATGAGATTTTCTATGTGGTTAGCCATTTTTGGGCCCGGGATGGCTTAGCAGTCCTTCCAGGAACCGCTAAGGGGTGAGGCGTGCCCCTGGCAACCGCCAGGGTCCCCCTATGTCGGATCGAGCTTTGCGGTAGCGCGTTGGACTGCTGCCGAGCTTTGCTGTCTCTAGGAGACCGCCAGGGTGTGCCATGCGGTCAGGAAATGACCATTTTCTACTTTCGGAGTCATTTTGAGGTCAGTGGGGTAATAGCCTTGCGACTGACCGCTAGGCTACGTCTAGTAGTTAGGTGGACGACCGCCACTCTGCTTGGTGGTCCGGGAGTGACCGCCTAGGTTCTGATGGTTTCTTGGGCCTTACGGTTGTGGCTGGACCGCAAGGCTAGGCCTTGCGGCCCAGAGGAGACCGCTAGCCTCCCTAGCGGTCCAGAGAAGACCGCCAAGTGGCTTTTCGTGTTTGTCTGTCCGTTTTGTGTCATGTTGGTCTCCGGTTGACCCGATTGTGACCCAGTGGACGACCTTCGGCCTCGTGGATATCCCAGACACTGTAGGTCCTGTGTTCGTGTTTCGGGGGTGTCTGGAGGTACCGTGTTACCTCAAATAGTGTGTCACGGTAGTTTTAGACCTAGGGATTAGGCCAGATTGACAGCGTTGTGCCGTCACGTGCAGCGGTCTTGACCCGAGTCTCGTGACTCAAAGACTGTTGGGTTATTAGGTCTAGTGGGTTGTCCAAAGTTTGGTGGCCGTGAGCCACCTGTTTCTTTGCGTTACTTGAGATGAGTGCGTGTGTGATTTTCAGTGTTCACGTTTTGTGAGCCCCCACTAGTCGTAACTTTTCTGCGCACGGGGATGCAGACCCACTTGGGAGTGGTTGAGAGCGTGACCCGAGCGAGACGATTTTACGTTGGTTACCGTAGGGCCCCTTGTCTTTGCACCCTGAGTCAGACTGGGGGGAAAACTAGCTAGAGGACCTGACCTAGAGCAGATGGTCTATGTGTGCATGCATAACTGGGGGCAGAGGACACGCGCTGATGAGCGCGACCCCAGTTAGTCCTTGTTCAATTCCAGGTTCATGGAATTTCTTGCCCATCCAATGTTGTCAGTCTATATGCCCCTTTGCCAAGCACTTCTGTCACCTGATATGGGCCTTCCCAGTTTGGGGCCAGCTTCCCTACAGCTACTCTGGGGTCCCACATGCTAGCTTGACGTAGCACGAGGTCTCCAGGAAAAAAGTGGCACTCTTTGATGCGAGCATTATAGTATTGCTCCAGTCGATGTTGATAGACTACGAGTCTCTGGGGACAGAATTTGTTAACTAGCATTTGTTTATTTGTCCATTTTATTAATGCGAGGCGTGCCAGTCACTTTCGTGACAGAGTTTTATTGTGCGCTCGTCTGACTGATCAGACAATAGTGGGTGATCGTGTCAGGACCAAAAGTCCACCATACCTTAAAGACTATGTCATTAATTACATCCTTCCAAAAGAAGGAAAACCCTTGATTAATCGCCAAAGTATAAGAGCCCTTGGGGCTGAAAAGAATACATGCAAATGATGCTTGTTTTATGAACTGGAATAGGATTTAATCATGCACACAAGCAAGCAATATGGTAATATTTACTCTATTTAATCGATTCCTGATACGAGACGGAGAACATAGATCTGAGGATCACCATCACGCATAGTGATAACTTCCAGTCAGACGTAATCTAACTTTTCGCAAATCACCATTTCATATATCGAGGAATCAGGAAATGCAAGTGCTCATACTTATGTTTATGCGACTAAATACGAGTGGATATATAGATGGAAGTTGCTCCATGCTTATGCGAGCTAGCTGGAGATCATCTTGTTACTATTATTACTATTGCTATTATTATTCTTCTTTTATTGGATCTTCACTCACATTTTTATTCAGTAAATTCAAATAAAAATTTAGGCAACACCTCCCCGGTCTCGAAGAATGTTGGGGAGGGTATAGGAGAATCGTCCACGAAGTGTCGAGATGAACTCCGGAAAGATGGTCATGCCCGGACGGCACTCCCGTACCCTTTGATGAGTGGGGAACCTGAGGACTAGCCCTCTAAGCAGTCCATATCACTCACAGGGTTGTCGATCAGTAGCTACATTTTTTTTTCTCTTTTGAGACCATTCATAGCATTGCAATGCACACTTATGGGTCCAGGAGTGTGGACCTGGCATGATTGCATTTGGAGGGCTCATGTTTTGCTGGGACCATTTGTACCGGGAATGGCACCTATCAATAATTTGTTCCCTTTAAATTGGGTATGCGGCTCTCATAATTCAGCGTGAGTAGCCGTGAGGTCACTATCACAATAAGGGGTGAAAATTGAGTGAAAAAACCTGAGAAACATAGTGCGGAGTTAACCCTCAAATTCCTAGTAGAATTTCGAAAGCATCTCCCCCTGCCCCAGAATATAGACTAATTTATCTTTGAATGCCGGGGCCAGATATCATTTATGCTGTGCGTTGTTAAGGACGGAGTTCAACAGAATCTCAACATGTAAAACAGCGCAAGAAATATGGAACAAGCTTAGGGTTATTTATGAGGACAGAAGGTCAAGGAAACAAGAATAGATATACTTGTGTCTTAGTATGAATAGTTTAAGATAGTGCCCACAGAAACCATCTCCCAAATGCATTGCAGATTTACAAATATTACAAACGGGCTTACAGCTCTCGACAAGGAATACAACTCGGGTGACATGGTGCGGAAAATCCTCAAATCCTTACCAAGTAGTTGGACACCAAAAGTAATTGCTGCCGACGAAGCAAATGATCTCACCCAGATGCCACTAGAAAAGCTGATTGGGTTGCTCATGGCACACGAGATCAGCATGCAGCGACTAGGAGAAACCTCAACCAGTAGATGAGCGAACGCTCTCATGGTTGAGGAATCAGAATCATATTCAGAAGAGGAGGATGAGACTTTTGATGATTCTGATGAGGAAGTAGCCATGCTGTCCAGAAGACTGCAGAGAATTATGAGAAAAAAGAAACTGTAGAGGCCAGGATAGACCTCAAGATTTCAAAGAAAGAAGCAGCTGTTCAAGAATGGAAGTTACAAAAAAGAAGAAATGGTCTACTATGAGTGCAAAAGACCTAGACACCTGAGAGTAGAGTATCCATAACTCAAGAAGCAGGTCGAGTAAGCTAAAGATAGAAAGAAGCCTGAATATAAGAAGCGCTTTAAGAAGAAGGCTATGGCAGTAACTTGGGAAGATGAAGATCCCACTTCCAGTTCATTAGAATTAGTTTCAAAAGAGGAGGCTAACTTGGCCTTGATGGCCAACAACAACGAAGAGTCCGATTACATATATAACTCTAACCTTATCTCAAATTCGGATTCTGAATATTCATTAGATGATGCATTAGAATAACTATATGAGAAGTTTAAGATAGTAAGGAACTCAAAGTTCTTAAAAAGGAACATCAGAAATTAAAGGGTGAAAAATCTCCACACTGCAATTCTTTAATGATTGAAATTGTTACATTAACCGAAGAAAATGAGAAGTTAAAAGAGGAACTAAAAGAAAGCCATGAAGAGCTAATGGCAAGTACCACCTTAATAACTGAGAATATAGACTTAATAAAAGATAAAGATAATGAATTGTCGGTAAAAGAATCTAAAATCATTAAACTTAAGGGAAGTTAAACATGCCTCAAGAAAACTTTAGAAACATTCACTCAAGGAGAAAAATGACTTAAATTTGTATTAAAATTTTAGAAAGACAACTTCAGAAAAGAAGGATTATGATATAAGAAACATAAAATGAGCCTCCACTTAATTCATATAAGATATCAGAGTTGCATGTTCTGTGGAATAATGCACGTGAATACTATGCTGAGCAAGCTTGTGCATTAATGTGCTTGTTACCCTGCTGATCACTCTTAGAGTGACCTGTATTTATATTTTCGGGAGGTAATGTATAATATTTTCAGAGATTTCTGTCTTATGTTTATTTGTGTAGTTTTTTTTATTCTTCTTTTTTGAGCTGATTTACACCATTAGAGTGTCTCTGAAAGAGGTCAACTAGGAACTTCGATATTTCGTGGACTGCTTAGTTATTTGGAGACACATTTTGCTTCACATTCAAGCAGTGGTGTTGATAGTATCCTCCAACACCTTGTCAAGATCATAACATCTTCCATGATGCCAAAGGGCCCAAAACATTTATCATTTTGTTTAATCGCCTTGAATTACATCATGTAATCCAATTAGGGATGAACATGAAGACAAATCAAGAGTTGATGATCCTTGAGCATCTTGATCCAAAGGGAAAATGAGGAGAAGGTTGATGAGATAACCTAGATATGGTATGACCGCCCTAAATGAGCTATGTATGACACTGGTTTGGTGGAACAAGTGGATTTGGTGAGTATACAAGTTGTGCTATTTGCAAGTTTGTACGACTTGAAGAGAAATGAGTACGACTTGAAGAGAAATGAGAAGGGTATTTTCCTTCCTTTATTTATACTCCTAAAATCATCTGGAAGAGTTTTATGGTCAATGGCATGGTACTTATCTAATCTGACCTGAAACTGATATTAACAACATTTCAGTAAGATTGCCATTACTTTAGTCCTTTCACCTTGGAGTTACTGTACCACATAAGCATCATGTACAAGATTGAATCTTCTAAACATAAGAGATAACCATTGGAATGCAGTAGACGAGAGATCACTGCAGATCTTTACTATTTTGAAGTTGAAAGCATCCTGGCAACAGTATCTTAAGATATCTGCTAGTATTGGACCATGTGCCAACCTGCCAGTCATTTGGCTCATGAACTTAACGATTGTTCATTTTCCAAATGTCTTCGTGGACAGTGCAATCCTTGTGTACAGATTGTGCAGTCACTTTTTCTATGTATGTTTACCAGTCATAGGAAGATACTGCCAAGCACTTCCTCCGGGGGAATTTTCTAGGTCCAACTGCATAGCTAGCTCAAAAATACCCTTGCTGTATGTTTCGCAGATCCAACCAGAGACTAAAAAGTCTTTTAAAGATATCCTGGAATGATCTAATTGCATATGCATTTCTTTTTCCATGAAGGTTTATCTTTCTGCTTGTCTCATCACTATTGGCGTATGTCCATATGCTCTACGGACTGTGCATATACATCCCCAAGCATGTGTATGCAGATGAATTCACGATCGTTGTCCACGTGTTATGTCATAGTATCTTTCAATTCCTTTGTCAACGATTCATCAAATTTTCACTTTTTCTCTTGCTTCCACTGTAAAGCTTGTCATTTATTTTAGTACATATTCACAGCATTTTTGCCTAATATCCTTTTTATTAGGCACTTTTGTCTTCATTTCATAACTCAAAACTCCTTGAATATTACATACTAATAGGGTTATTTTTAATCTAGGTTGATGACTGCGTGACCTATACAACCATGTCTAGTGTAGTAGACTCTGTCGCTTGTGGTGTCTTCTAATGGGGTTACTGCTACCTGAGTTATTAATTTCCTACCTAATGGCAGTCACTTTGTCACTTCTAGCATCTTGTACTGAAGTTACTATTGTTATCTCACCTGGTTATTATTTCCTAGATGTGGCTTAAGGAATTTAATTACTTTGTGGTATTCTCTTATAAAAGAATTTAACATATAAAAAGAAAAATTGCCATCGCCAATTATTTTTCCAAATTGTGTCACTATACAGTTGTTACAACTATATGATTGTAAGACTATGCAACTATGCAAGTGTAAGACTGTACGACTATACCACTATGTAATGTAAGACTATGCAACTGTATCTCGAGTTGTCGCTGAAATTGGAGGACTGTCATTGTTTCCTTTAATATTCCTAGTCATTGGTTCATACTATCCATGCATGGGTCCAGAGAACTCCCTACCACTCAACTTATTTTGAGTGGCGTGTCTATCAGTGGTCTTGGGATGAGCTTAGGCCTCCCATTTCATTAGTGAGCTTTGGGATGAGCTTAGGCCTCCCATTCATTAGTGAGCTTGGGTTTGGATATTGTCACATTCTTAGGTACTTTCCTTTCATTTGAGATGTAGATAAATTGATTTTTATTATACACTGCTGTGATTATGTTATAAGTACTTTTGTTAAAGTTAGTTATGGATGTTCCTTGTGCATACTTCCATTGTATATACTATATACTAAATTGTCTATGTTATGTTGTGATTGTTACCGTCTCTAATCTCTATAGGCCTCTGAAAACATTACCACAACTATGGTGTGATAAAGTATCTAAATCTCATTTTAGTATTAAGATGGGTATACGTGCTTAGGATGAGGGCAAGTTTATGAATGATTGTATAAAGGTCAAAATTGGAGGAGAATATTTGATTGAGTGGAGGAATGTCTTATCATTTATGTTGATAGATTTTGAGAAGGAAGTGGGGATAAACTTTATTCTTAGAAAGGTGGGAGTAACTTTTCTTTGGCTTTCTTTGGTTTTTATCTTAAAAAATGTTAAAAATGGGGATAAGATTTATAAAGGAATTGAAAATGCGTCGTAGATAACTTATTTTTTTTCCCCTTCTTTCTTTGAAATAAAATAAACAGTATTAAGAGCAAGAGATTGGGAATCTATCGTACGATGGTACCAGCTTCTAGAAGGGGCTTATTTTGTAAGGAATATCACCCATAAAATATTCTCTATGCTAGGAATATAAAAGGGGGATGAATCATCCGAAATAAGCCCCCCCTCTACTGTTCTGAGCTTCCCACGACTGAATTCCAGAGTGATTTGCAGCTACTCCAAAGCATGAAGGAGAAGAGAGGGAGAAAGGAAGAGAGAAGAGATGTTGCCCCCCGGGAGGGAAGGGAGTCAATGCTCCTCCCTCCCCCTTCTTTTCTTTTATTTCCCTGCTATGTATGTTATTTGCCTTTTGTTTCTATTTTATTATCTCCCAGACGCACTGGTCATGGGCTTGTGTACCTCTTTCGCATAATTAATGAATGAAATAATGATACCTTCTGTTGAATGAAATCAGTATGATTCCTTTCCCATGATTCCATTCTAGTTCTGTGATTTCTATTTACCTTTCGTTCTTTATCGAGGAAGATTGCTACCATAAGAGTGGTTCGGACCCAGAGTCTATCCAGTCACAATGGATTGGATATCTAGCTCTAGCCCTCACAATCTATCAGGCGAGGATCTCCAGTCAGACCTCATTCTGATCTCTGGCGCATAAGATTGATTTCAGTGTGGTAGTCCAGTCCTCACGATAAATCCACGCCCTCATGGGCAATATTGACCTCACAAGCCCCTTCTTCGACATCCCAGACGGGTCCAGGCCGTCCCCATGTGTCTGATGTGCATGTTTCCTAAGCTTCTAGTATGCATTCTCTCTTTCTGTTTAGCGTAGAGATCCTAGGGAGTTAGCCATTTGCTCTCTCACTCACGCTCATGGGTGGTGAGGACTATGGCACCGCCCCAGATTTACCCAAATTCGCATTCCCCCTCAATCAACTCCAATCCATCAGAATTCCATGGCCCAATTCATGCCAGTCATCTCAGTTTTCACACCAACTGCATATACAAGTACCCCCTCTATTTGCTTGAATGCCCGGGAAGCTTCTATCTCTGAAAAATCCCCTACATATGCATACCTGTTGCATCCCCTCTTAGCATGAGTTAATGACGGGCGTCATCCATATATTCTGCATTGTGATCAGCACTTGATGCTTGTTCTCCACGGGTCAGCATATGAGTCATATCCCTGTCCCAGTTTTGCATCTCAGTGACCTCTAGTATATCGGTGCATTGATTATCATGGTCTCATGTCCCCATTTGGGACATGGGTTTGCTAATTCTCTCAGCATGATCCGTGATCTCATGCATCGGGACTATAATGCATTTCCTCTGATTTTCCCAAAGATCTTTGTAAGTATGGACCAACCATTGGAGAAGGGGTACAGTCCATTGTTTAAACGCTAGCATATTATTTTAATTATATCAAATCATTGCTTCAAATCTCATTCTTTCTAACAACATTTGTATCAAATTAATTGATATCACAATCTGGCCTAAGTGGTTAAGAAATAGCCAGCTTCTTCAAATATCTAACTAAATGTTAGGCAATGAAAGAACTTAATCTGTTTAAAACACAATCTTAGAATCAAAGACATTCACGTAACCAAATATTAGTGTAATAATAAAGTGCGATACATAATGGAGTAAGGAATATCTGGAGTTTATAGTCCCAAAACTCATAAGTCTCAGAAAGGCAGCTACTAGAGTAGTCCCTGAAAAATCACGCTCTAAATCCTCGCTGATGATGGTGATGGGATACCTGTAGAGACAAAGAGAAGAACACATAGTGCTCTCCTTCAAAGGCGAACTGCAAGAGAGGAGAATGAGAGAGAGGGAGATGGGAGAACCACGACTTAGCATATCTGTGCAAGAGAGAAATTGGGTTCTCGTTTTATAGGCCAAATGGGGAGGCACTCGACCCATGCGAAGTGTCATATAACGGTCGCATGCGACCATTACTAACGGTCGTGTGCAACGGTCTGGATGCCTTTGCATGCATGGGAGCAACTTTCTGTGCGCTCCCCTTCATAGGCAACACATCATTTGGGGGGAAATCACTCATTAATCAGCATCTTCCACTTGCCCACGAAGGACAGTTACAAAAATTCTCTCTTTATTCTTACTTCTCTTACTATGTCATACATAAAATAGAATGTGCGACCTCACTAGAAAAAACTCTTATACATAAGAGTATTGAATGGTTATCACCGAAACTAACGTAACACTTTAACATCATATATCTCATCCACCCTAGACAATCTCGTATTCACATGACTTAACACTCTAGATCTCTAGGATAATAAGTATTGTTAAATCTCAAATGTCACGTACTCATGACCCTATCATCACAATATTAACAGAGTCCCTCAAGATATGAGCCACAAAATATGGTGCAATGTGCAGAAGTCCTCCCTAAGTCCTTATGTCAATCCAATTGGTCATGACTATTTTCCTAGACATGTCCTACTGGATTATATCAACTATATATAGTCCTAAGGAGCATGCTAAAGTAGTGACATCAAGTTTCTTTTTCACGACATAGTTCTCAACTCACAAAGGATACGAAGAAGATCAACAAGATATGATTCAGGAGCTCACACAATGATGAGTAGAGATCTATTCACCATTCTCATTTATGGTTATACATTACACATGGTATGAGACACTTGCTATACTGTTCTCTGATCGACATGAGCATGTCTCTCAAAAAAATAATTAAACACCACATGGATCTTTGTCTAATCACCCGTATTATAGTTAATCCGGCCGAATCTCATGCCACTATCACTCCCACTTAGTGACCACGCATGGCAGCACAGTCACGGTCGGCGGGAATACCGCGGCGACTTCCACTTATTCCGGCAATTTCACCCTCGGCACTTCCGGCTCGGCGGGTGTGGGCGTCACGCTCAGCGCCGCCTCCGGCGGGCGGGTGAATTTTACGGGCGATTTTTTGAACGGGGGCACGACGGGCGGGACGGATGCGGTTACAATCGGCAATGCCACGGTGAACACCACGACGACGGGCGGAGGCATCGTGGCATTCTCGGGCACGGGCAACAGCTACTTGGGTGCGACCACCGTCAGCACCGGCACCTTTCTGGTCAACGGTGTGCTCGGCTCCGGCGGGGCGGGCGTCGCCGTCAATAGCGGCGCCGTGCTTGGCGGCGCCGGGACGATCAACCGGAACGTCACCATCGCCTCCGGAGCCACATTTTCCCCCGGCGACATGAATGCCTCCGGCGTGAGCCAGACGGGAACGATGACCATCGTGGGCAACCTCGCTTTCGGAGGCGGCGCCTCGGTGCTCGATTTCGATCTCGGCTCGACCAGCGACACGGTGGCGATCACGGGCGACCTTACGCTGGCCGGCACGTTGAATATCAAAAATGCGGGCGGTCTGTCCGCCGGCACGTATGAACTTTTCAGTTACACCGGCAGCTTTACGGACAACGGACTCACTCTCGGAACCACACCGTCGGGCTTCACCTATACCCTCGATACTTCGACCAACGGACAGGTGAACCTGGATGTCGTTTCCGAGATCCCCGAGCCGCACACGA
Source organism: Amorphophallus titanum (assembly GCA_024336825.1). Classification (NCBI taxonomy): domain Eukaryota; kingdom Viridiplantae; phylum Streptophyta; class Magnoliopsida; order Alismatales; family Araceae; genus Amorphophallus; species Amorphophallus titanum. Next base: position 100,758 of record JANBPO010004656.1, read on the forward strand.
TGGCTCTCCTCATCGGTGGCTTTTCCTTGGTTGCGGCAATGTTTCTGCTCCGGAGCCGGTCAACGGTCTGAGTCTGGCGCGGGCTTTTTCTCCGGAGCATTCGCAAATGCCTCCATCCGATTTCTGAGGCGTTCGTTTTTCCACCGGCCCGTCGTGCCGGAAGGTGAGCACGAACATCTCGCCGCCGTCGTGCAGGGCCAGGCGCAGCGCCTGATAGCCGACCTCGGTATGCGAGATGGCGATCAGCTCGTCGCGGCGCGGGTACTCGGCCACATCGAAGACGGCGACTGCGATGCCGAGGTCGCGGCGTAGGGGGCCGTCCGGCCCGAAGAGCAGTTCGCGCACGCGCGAGTGGAGGCCGTCGGCCCCGATGACCAGGTCGAAGGTCGCTTCGCCGGCCTGTTCGAACTCGATCTCGACACCGCCCTTGTGCTGGCGCAGCGAGGTGATCGCATCGCCAAAACGGATTTCGGCGCGGTCGCCGACATGCTGGCGGAGCTGGTCCGCGAGGTCGCCGCGCATCAGGCTGAAGAATCGTTCGCCCATCGCCTTGCGCACGGCCTCGGCCCCGATTGTGGTCAAGCGGCGGCCGTCCGCGCGAACGAGCCGTATCTGGTATTTCTTTTAATTACTTCCACACTTTAATTTGTCTTCTTGCTCAAATAAATTTTAGTGTGCGTGGTGTAATTCTAATTGTTTATACGCTCCCTCAACAATCCTCACTAACCCTTCAGGGGCCTCATTAGCCTTTTGGGTGGCGTCCCCAGTTCTTGGTAGTGGTAGTCTAATATTTATATAGGGTTATCGATACACTAAACTCTGGGTCATTACATGCAACGTCCCTCAGGATCGTCCTCATCATACGTCGCTGTCGCCACTCGGCCGTGCAATCCCCTTGCCACCACCGTCGGCTGCCGAGGTGAGAGGGGAGAGGGATGGAGAGGCGGTAGAGATTGATGGAGAGGGGAGATGTGAGGGAGTAAGGGTTGAGAGAGCGGAGGGGTTAAAAGGGGGGTTTCAAAATTTTGTTTAATATATATTTTTTCCATTTTATTTATAAAATCTACATGAACCCCAAAAATTCTTAGAAAATCAATTTGAACTCCAAAAAATTCCAAGAAAAAGCCATGCTACTCCACGCACTGGCACGGACCCGAAATAACTCACGAAAACACCACTAATGGGTCCAAAAATCTAAGATAAATGTCTGAAATCCACTCAGATGAGATCTGCAACCCGCGGAAAGAAGATCCGAAAATGTTAGTGCATTACATATCGGATCTTTGAGATGAGACATCAAAGAATCCGGACAGATCAATGTACATGATATCCTCTCAGATGATAAAGTTGACTAATCTCATAGTCACTGGGGTAGAGATGGTAAGATATATGTGCAGATACCCATTATAAGAATAATGTTCACTGAACTGATCCAATTTTGAATCTGTATCTGATAATTATATTTAATTGTGAACCAAGAGATTCTTCAACCACTGTAGCACAGTTAGTGCTTTGACATGTGTCACTTAGGATACCTTGCATGAGAACTTTTGTATTTTGATTCTTGGCAAACAGACTTTAATCATAAATTATGTATGCTCAAATATTCTGATACAGTAGAATATATGCGAAGGTAATTGAGTGACAACAATAGATCATCCACTCTCAAATATAGCATGAGAGAGAATGCCCTAGAAATGGTACTCGATTAAATCTTTGGCCTAGGTATATAGTTTCATAGAAAAGGAGTTTTTCCATTGGGACTTAAAGTATAGAGTTCATTAGGTGTTAATTAAGAAGGGGTTGATAGTATGACCATACCCTTGGTTATGACCAGGGGCATTGTATATGAATGAAGGACTATAATAGTATGGTAAATGTAGGCGGAAAGATCCTAGAGTGGTTTTATAGGCCTCATTTGTCTTCTAGGGTCATAGAGTGTTGCTTGGTGCTTACTGTGGCCTGAAAGACTAATAGAGGAATAATCTTGAGATGATAAATGAGAGAAAATGTGAAAATCATAAGACCCGTGTCTTCGTCTCACATCATGCTCGATGTTTATTCCCATCACTGACCCTTCAAATTCCCTATAAAAGCCTCTTAGAAGCTCATGGGGTGGGATATACAAGATACGTGCATCAATCCAAGCAGCTCCAAGGCCTTCAAGCTTCAAGCAGTAGGAAGGCAAAGCAAGGAGAATTGTGTGTGGGTGACTTGGTCTTTGGCTAAGGATGCTGAGGGTATGCTGCTTGTACCTCCCTCGCACCGTCTTTTCCCATGACATATAAGTCTATGCCCACCATGCTTGAGACATTATGACAAGGGTGCGACTATGCACGCACATGACGTCACGCTTCCCAGTACTCACGAGGCCATGTCCGACCGCTCGATCCGAGCCGTGATTGACCCTCGCCCAGGCACCAGTCTGATGCACTCGCCAGTCACCCAGTTACAAGCCCCTCATTTTGTAGAGCAAACACGGCCTACGCCATGGGAGGAACCCTCTGTAAAACACGCAGATACCCGCTTTGTCACGCATTGACCCAGGGACTAGACACTATGTTAAAATTGTCCTGTGGCTTGCACCTATTGTGCCTCGGCCACCATGGCCTGCCTGTAAAGTCATATAGCTCTCAGAAATTGTACAGCCATTTGGACATATGCACTCACATCCACGTTCGGGCCCTCAACCCCCCCTTTTTTTGTTGTGTCACCTAGCGTGAATCCCTCAGCACCTCTGACCCCAGCTAACATCATCCTGTCTAGTGCGAACCCACAGTTGCGAAGTGCCCCCTGCTCTCTACCTAGGACTCCAGGCCTGTACAGACCTCTCTTCAGTACAGAATGAAGGTGTTCGGATTCAATCTGATGTAAATAAACACCGACTGCTTGCTGTCGGTAGGGAAAGACATCCTGTACATGACTCCCCACAATCGCCTGTGCACTTGCACCTATGGAACCGACCTTCCCTCCACGTGTCCCTCACCTCTCGAGTCCACGTGCCCCACCTTGGTGGCGCTTCCCCGGTCAGCTTTTGATTCCACGGGTGATTGTCACGAAATCGATTGGCACGCTCGCATCCCAGCTATGTTTCCCTAAAAACTCAGAAACCCCCCAAGCCGTTCGATCTCCCCTCAACTTTTCATAAAAGGCAAGTGCACAGTGCTACTTTGAGAAAGATATGGCCATGAGAGGGGGTGCCCGAAGCACACTATATTCTGGCATCTCTCCAGTAGCTATATCCTACCCCTCACTCCAGTCACCGCACAAAGCACGCCGGTGAAACCCCGCCACGCATGAACAAAAAGGATGGCACGCCCGGTGGGACATCTCCCGCCTTCATTCGTTCTGCTAAAGAGAAAGCCTGTGCCAGCCCTGAAGTCCTGGTGCCCTTTTCCTGTCCTTGTAGGAGAGGTAGAAGAAGAGCACCTGCTCTCACTTCCCAATAGCTTCCGATTCGCCTTCCATTTGCCAGGTCACGTTCGACGACCGCCAGCGACCGTCGCCCCTGCTCGTCCAGCGCATCAACAACTATGGCGGCTGTCACTTACAGTCCCATCGTCATCGCCACCTTTGTGCGGGTGGGCAACTTGGCGGTGCCGATTACTTTTGGCAGTTTTACCCCGATCGTCGGATCGCCCTACTTCTTGGGTGTGGTCCCTGTGGCGGCTCCACCGCCACCCTCAGCTCCCATCTCTTCTTGCGTCGTCAACGCGCCATGCCCTCTGCCAGTCTCAGCGGTCAGACTGAGCGTCAGACTCGGGTCTCCCATTGCCGGCCCCCGTAGGGGTTCTGGACTAGCTCCCGTTCGGGCTAACACCAGCCCCCAGGCCCAGTTTCGACCGGCTCCCGACGTGAGCTTCATGCCTCGAGCCTCAGTCCCTACCTCTGCAGTTCACTCGGGCCTTTAGCCCCGGGCCTCGGTTGAGTCGACATCTGTCGTAGGTTTCTACTCTAAGGTGTCTAGCTCCCCAGAGTCTCACTCAGGCCGTCAGCCCGAGCCTCAGTCGAGCCAGCTCCTCACACGGGTCTCCTGACCCGGGGGCAGGGATCCCTAGTACCCCATTCGGGCCTTTCGACTAGAATTTCTGGAGTGCAACCACCCCACTTGGGCCATCAATCCCTGGTTCGAGGCTGCTCAACATACAGACCGGGCATGCAACCCCGGGGTTTCCCACGGATGATGCCTGGCACGAGTGATCCGCGTCAAGTTTTGTGTCCCTCGGCTCCATCACAGGGGCATGTTCCCTACAACTCGATGACGTTGACTCCCAATACGGGTCTGCCTCTATGGGACGTGGTGGCCCCAGTGTGGACCAAAGGCCCTGTATCCCACCTTTCGGTCCCGCCAGTCCCCAATCCAGGCTCATGGCCTAGGGTCATCGGCATCTTGGCACCCCCTGCAGTGCCAACTCCAAGTACAAGCACGTCATCGTGGGCAGCCGCAACAATGTTATCGGCTCGGGAGAGGGCTTACACTCGAGCCACCCAGCCTCTGGCCTCCACTACAGACCTCAGGTCTTGGGGATCGATTCCAGTGTTGCTGGTCGATGGCCTTGTGCCACCTGCATTTACAGGCTGAGTTTTCTCGGTCTACCACCTTGGAGCGGAATCATCTTCAGCTCCCCAGAAGAAGCGTCGTCGTGGCCGTAAAGGCAAGCGACTTGCTGCTGCGACCAGCAACTCCGGCAAGGCTATCCTTGTTGGGAATTTACGGATTCACCTAGACGAGGGCGAACCTATTATACCCCCAGAGCGGATCATCTCTACAGTCCCTACTACCAACTGCTTCAACCTTCTACGTCAAATGCTAGAAGACAAGGTGAAACTCAGAAGGGCAAATGCTCCCGTAGTGGCCCAGAGACACTAGCATCGGTTCAGTGTCTGAGCTCCCAAGTCCCGTCGACGAGACAGTGATAAGGGAGACCAACAGTCTGACTTGAGAAGAATCTGGGTAACCCCGGAGGAAGCTCAAGCCATCTGGAAGGCACGTCTTAGCAACCCCTTTCGGGCACTAGGACGTCGCGCCAAGCAAGACACGACTGATTCTACAACCGCATCGTCAGATGGTGCCCAGCCTTTCGGTGCCTCTCGTTCAGATAGGCGAAGGCCGAGACGGCCTCATTCCAAGCCCCACCAACATCCAGCCTTGAGTTCCCCTCAGGCAGACGCCATGATGGGGACCCCTCTACAACACACCTCAGTCTTTGATAGGCTGGGGACACCTGTCCGCCCCAAGAGGCGCTCTCAGAAGAAGTGGACGGTCCAGCTCCTCAGTGACGCGGTCAAGGTGTTCGCGTGTTATGCCACTGGGCACCAGCCTAAGGTTCAGACTGATGACCTGAACCAACCTATATCTCAGCTCAGGAGGCCGTTGATATGATCCAGAGGGGGGGTGAATGGATCACAGCCGAAAATCTAGATCAAAAACTTATGAGCACCTAATGAGTTGAGCTAGAGAAATTAACTAGCGGAAGAAAATAATCGCGATCCACGAAGGATGATCACTCAACCATTCTGTCAATCAGTTGGCGTCTGGTCGAAAACAATCGATACAAGTATGAGATTCACAAACACCACAGAACCGATCAAGCAGGGTGGTAGAAGAAATGGAAAGGACACCAGCAAACGCACCACTGCACAGAGGTTTTTAGGTGGTTCGGTCAACCAGACCTACATCCACCCCACACTCAATCCGAGTGTGGCGGCATGCGCCCCCTCGAGCGTGTTGGTGCCCTCGACCCCCTGCAGGGTTGCGGCGGCGAGCAGCAGGATGATGACGTTCACCGTGCCGGCAATCGCGAGGGCGACCGTCACGTCGATGCGGGTGGCGCGCAGCACCCGGCGGCGGTCGGCCTTCGCGTCGGAGATGTCCTTCGTGAGCCGCGATTTCCGGTACGGTTCGCGCGCCTTCTGGCTCTTCGTCACCGGTTTGCCGATCTCGACCGGGATGGTTTCCCCGCCGACCGAAGGCAGGTCGCCCGCGTTCGGGATCTCGCTCGGGTCCCCGAGCCGCGGCACCGTCGTAGGCGCGTCGCCCTCCGCCGCCGTCGCGACCGGAAACGCCGACGGCCACCCTTGGAGGGCGGCGATCGCGATCGCGAAGATGCGGGTTTTCGGGCTCGGTTTCATCGTCTTTGGTTCGCCGTATTCCGCTGGATCCGTCCGGCGTCGCCGCCGAGGATGTCGCTCATCATGACCGACCCGAGATTCTTCCGCTCGGTGTCGTCGTTGTTCCGCAGCACGAGCGTCAGCGCGTTCTCGCCGTTTCCGGCGACGAGCGCGACGACCTGGGCTTGTTCCGGCTCGACCTCGACGGTGATCGTGTCGTAGGACGAATCCGTCGAGAGCGAGCGGTAGGTCGCCTTGCTCCCGTCGACTTCGAGCTTCCGGGGGATGTTGTTCGTCACGTTCTGACCGACGGAGAGCACGACGACGTCCTGGAGGATCGTCTTCGAGATCTTCGAGTCCTTCCCGGCGCCCATGTCGAGCACGGCGATCACGTCCACGCGGTCGCCCGGCTTGATGAGCTTCGAGACGGAAGACTGGTTCGAGACGTTCATCGCGATCGCGCGACGGCCCGGCGCGATCTGGGGCGAGAGGCCCGTGCGGATGCCCGGTTCGGTGATCTTGTTATAGGTGATCTGCTCGCCCTTCTTGATCGGGACGATCGCCACGCTGCCGCTGAGCGAGCGCATGCTCTTCTTCATCTCTTCCTCGTTCTCGTCGTCGTCCTTCGAGGTGCGCTCGAAGACGATCGCCGACGGCTCGATGAAGCTCTTCGGCACGTATTCGCGCGCGAGCATCTCTTCCGTGATGGTCTGGGATTCCTTGATGTCGACCTTCGCCTTCAGGATCATGACGTTCGTGCCGAACCGCTTCTTCGCGCGGTCCTCGACGTCCCCGACCCAGCTCGAGACCAGGAATACGGCGATACAGGCGATCAGTAACGCCATGGTCATCGCTCGGTTGTTCATCGGTGCATCCCCTTCGTCATTCGTCCTGTCCCCGGCAAAAATCGAAAACCGTGTTCTCGCCGATATTCTCCGCGGTCGCCGGTCGCAGCCCCTGCGGGGTCACGACGGCGAAATTACATCAAATTTGAGCATAATTGGTCAATGTACATGAAAAGATTGGATGAGTCCAATTAGATTGACGAGATCTAACCTTTTGAGCCACTTTGACCTAATAGATTTGGACGGGTCAATTGGGCATAATGAACTTGATAGTTCGGACCAATTAGGTTACTTGGGCCGAGGATGAGTCAATTGGGCATAATGGGCTCAATGGCTCAAGCCAATGGGGCTAATTAGGTCTTATTGAGCTATTGGACCCGATGGACCGAGCCAATTGGGCATAATGGACCCATTGATCCGAGCTCATTAGGCTTATCAAGCTTTATAGGACTATTGGACCTAATGGTCTGAGCCAATTGGGCATAATGAACCGAATGATCCAAGTCAATTGGGCATATCAAGGATTATTGGGCCTTTTGTGAGCCAATTGGACATAATAGACTCAATGGTCTGAGCCAATTGGGATTGTCGGGCATATGGTGAGCCAATTGAGCATAATGAACTCAGTGGTCCGAGTCAATTTGGCTAATTGAGCATAAATAGACCTATCATGAGTCAAGTGGGCATAAGAGACTCAATGGTCCAAGTCACTTAGGCTAAATGTGCGTACTTTAGCCTTATTGGGCCTTATTGGTCCTTATGAGTCAAGTGGTCTCAGCCACTTAGGCTAGGTGGACCTGATTGAGTCTTATTGGGCTTAATTGGGTCTTATCAAGCAAGTGGTCTGAGCCACATAAGCTAATAGGGCCTTATTGGGCTTTGTTGAGCCTTAATGGGTCTTTGGGTTTTGGGTGAGACTTAGGCTGCGTTTGAAAATGAGATGGCCAAAACACATTTTATTAAAATCCATCCGCCGTACTAATACAAAGTGTGTCGATGATTTACAATCATTTAAAATCCTCAGAATCTACTGTGAGGGTGCTTCGAAAAATTAAGAGAACTTGGCACTTTTGTGCCTAGTTATCTTTCCTCCTTAATTTTTTTTCACGAAAGCCAAGAATGACTCTGCCCATTTGAAAAAAATTAAAAACTATCGGAAGATTGTATCTCGAAAGCCATGCATGCATGCCCCAATACGTTTTCAAGTATAGTCTTAGGCAAATTAGGCCTTAGGCCATGGCTCTCACTTAAGTGATGGAGAGAGAGAGAGGTGCACCAACCTTGTCAAGAGTTTCTTCGTTCTCAAATAGGGCTCCCATAGAGGTATTTGTACGCTCTAGGGGCCTAAGAAAATTACATGTACAGCCCCTATCAAGTTGTTTTCAATTATGTTCAGAAAAAATACTTGTTAATTGTTATTTTATTCTTTTTAAATCCCATTGGGCTGGTTTTGAGAGTGGAGAATGATAAAAAAAATTTTGTAAGAAAACCCTCGGAGCTTTAACCATTTGCATCGGAGATAAATCCGAATGCTGGCTCTGGCTTGGTGCCAAGAAACCGACTGGGTATGGGAATGTGCGCCGCAACAAGGTTTATACGACCGCTCATAGGCTGGCTTGGGAAATCGCATTTGGGCCAATACCAGCAGGAATGCAAATACAGCACTCATGCGACAACCCTTCTTGCTGCAATCCAAACCATCTTATGTTGGGGACTGTGGTTTCAAACTATATCGATATGGTCAAAAAAGGGCGTGCTGTATATGACAAAAACCATCCAGTTGGTGAGGAGCACCCTAACTCAAAACTGAATTCGATAGAAGTTAGTGAAATAAGAAGTGCCTACGTGCGCGGCACTGTCCGGCAGCAGGATTTGGCCGACAAGTACGGCGTAACTCAATCCGCAATTAGTTCAATTATTAGAAATAAAGGAAGACTTCATGGCTAACGATCTCAATCAATGCAATTTTATTGGCCGGCTCGGCAAGGATGTTGAAACGCGCTACATGCCGAATGGCGAAGCCGTTTCCTCGTTCAGCATCGCAGTAGGGTCTAGCTGGAAGGACAAAAATTCTGGTGACAAGAAGGAAGAAACGGAATGGGTGAATGTCACGGCCTTCCGCAAGCTTGGTGAGATTTGCGGCCAGTACCTAAAGAAAGGCAGCAAAGTCTTTATCAGTGGGCGTTTGAAAACAGAGAAGTACACGGATAAGGATGGAGTGGATCGCTATTCCACCAAAGTGATTGCAGAAAACATGCAAATGCTAGATGGCAAATCCGAAGGCAGCGCTAGCTACACGCCTGAATAACCATGATCGACCTCGACACCATCGATGCAAGTGTCCTCCTCTTCCGTGGGCAGTATTCCACGGTGCGAGCAGCACATGAGGATGCCAAGAAGCTGCTTTCTACGCTTGCTGGCGACCTCTCATCGGTGGGATCGAAGATCAATCGCAGGATGCAGCCGAATGACGATGCAGTGCCGGAGAGCGTCGAGGACTTGATTGCTCATGGCCGGGAAGTAATGGACAAGATCGAGAAATGTGCAGCCGAGATTGAATCGCTTGCAAAGCAGCGCGCAGAACTTAAACCGTTGGCTTGGTAATTCGCCAATCAAGGCTAGATAACAGGGGGTTGAGATGGATATTCACCAATGTGAACGAGAAGCAAAAAACGGTGCATTTGACTCGATGCAATTTGATGCGCACTTCCCATCAGGCACCAAGCGCTGCCAATGGTTAGATGCATATTTCGGCCTGTTCAAAGTTGAAGGTCTGGATGGATTTGTGACCACAGATCAAGCGGACGAAATGTTCCCTAATCTTCGCTGCACGATTATTCAGGACGCCAAATGACTACCAATCTATCCAAAGACAGCGATCTGCCAGAGTCTAGTGATTGTGACCAGTGTGGCAGATATGGAATCAGCCTATCAAGTCACGATAGATCTAGAGGAGGATTGGCTGAGAGGACCCTTCAGCAGCATCATGTTCCCCAGCAATCTTGGAGGCAGATAGAATTGGCATCTCTTCCACCTCCTGGCACGAGTTCTTCCCCTCCAAGATCGAGTCTTAATCAGGTGTCAAGGTTGTTTAGAAGAAGCAGATTAGGCAGGAGGAGCTAGGAGCAGGTATCGACAGTGTCTATTCAGCAGCCAATGGTACGACCACCGTGACGTCTTGATATGAATGAGTAGCTAGGACAGTGTCTAAGATGTGGCGGGTTTCACGAGGGCAGGCCTTGCACTGTGGATGAAGTTGAATTGGAGTGTTTCAAGTGTGGTCAGATCGGTCATATTGCCAATGAGTCCCCATGGCGGCCGCCCCAGTCCCAGCCATCTCTACAGCGTTCCACTAGCCTAGCGAGTTATGGATTCCGGCATGCACGAGGCACTTGACTAGGCGGAGTTGTCATACCTGATACGAGTAAATTTTCAGGTACTGTATGCTACGTTTGTGCTTGATTCCACTATTTCCTTGCTATAATTGTGCTTCGTTGTGCTTGTGTTTTTCCCAATGTGTGTTCGGAAGTCCCTGGAAGTGTCTTGTGTGTGGGTAGTGGAGCTGCTTGTGAAGGTTATGTGTTTGTCCCTCATCGCTCCTTGGCACGCAAGAGTGGTTGAGGTCATGTAGAATCAGGCATGTTGAGTCACCAGCCGAGATGGTGTGTTGTGTTTTAGGGCTGGTGTCAACCTTTCTCGTTGTGCCCTAATGTTAAGTCCTGCGCTTGAAGGTGGTCTGCCAGGTGAGGAAGGGAGTTTGTGTTCCATAACCGAGGAGTGTGGGTCTCTCCACCTCCATTTCTGGACTTGGTTAGTTTGTATGGAGGCCGTGTCTTGGCGGATGCCAGTTTTCCCTCTGTCTCTGTGGTGTCTTCGGTGCAGAGTGCGCAGTGGAAGCGCTGTGGGGCCATAATCCACATGCTCCAGGATCGGATTGGTAGCAGCATATGGAATATATCTCCAGGGTATGTGTATCTTGGAGGTTCCGGAGTCAATTATAGAGAGTTGATCTTGGGTAAAGAGCTATATTGGGCATATGAATGGCCTTGGTTGTCGTGCATTGGCAGCAGTATCATGCTCAGTGGCATTAGCAGAATTGAGAATCGGGGAGCTCATTAGTGAGAGCGATCGAATGAGGATGAGTAGTGTGTCAGTTATTTCGTGAATTGTGTCGCGTGACTCAAGATGGAGTCACTTAGCGATCGGTGTTGAGGTAGGTTGTGGCCATTGGGGCCAATTGTATGGCACAAGTGTGCGGTGCTCGGAGATGCTTTGGGATTAAAAAATCTCAAGAAAAAGGCTTGAATCTGTTGAAGAGAACAAAGTCAACATTTGCTGCCTCGAACGGTTCGGTCAATCGAAACACCCGGTTGGTCGACCGAACTCTGTAACATCTGTAACTTTTCATTGCTGGAAATTTCAGTCGATTGAACTTGCCGTGTCGATCGACCTAACTCTGTAACATTGTAGAGTTTTGAACACTGGATACTTTGGTCAACTGCAATGCCTTCATTGGTAGACCGAAGTCTGCTTTGCCTGTAAAAATAACTCATTAGCCCAAGAGATCATATCCATATGACAAACATTTTGTGTCCACATTTTGTTTCATTCATTTTGGGTTTGATTTAGTCTCAGATTATGCATTTTACAGACTTTTAATCATTTTAGTATCTCCATTGAAATATTTTGACCCTTGAATTTCACTTTTGCATTTATGCACGACACGTAACAGAAAGGCAAGTCTAGAATTTTGTTATCATCAAAATCACTTGGAGAGACTCAACAGGGGTCACCTCATTATGGCCATAGTTCGAGCCTGTCTTGGGCTAATATTCCATGATTTCTTAACTCACCCTTCTAACAGGTTAACCCCACTTTCATGACATTAAAATTCCCATTGTACGGCAGACATGTGGGTACTGGTCCCAATCCCAAGTGGTCAAATAAATGGCTGATCTTACCCTATTCTGTATCCCTCTTAGGGAAACACTCCATTGAGTTTCAGAACTTTCATCATGCCTTTCATCAGTATTAATTTCAAGCATGAGGGCCCCTCTTTCTCGGTGACTAATTATGGGTTTTCTCCCCTCCGGAGAGATGTAATTACTGTTGATACCTATATGATGCGGTGGACTTTCGGTCCCTACGTGGATTCCACATTCGCCTAGTTGGTCAGGTCGAGCGCACAATAAACCGTCACTTTGTGACTGGCACGTCCACAAATAAATGGAATAAACCTGAGAAAACCCTAGTCAATGGTAGTTACTAGTTAAAAAAAAAATCCATCCCCCACAAGTTGGCACGGCTGGTGGGATAGAGTCACCCTTCATCTCTTCGCCAAGGAAGAAGGCCTCATGGTCCTCCCTGAAATGACTGATTGTTCATCTATTTTCACTACAAGAAAAAAAGGAAATACCGATGATAATTTTTGATGGTAAACTATTCGTTGGAAATACATCAGAAATATTCTAGTTTCTGACCAAAATATATTCTATCAAAAATTCGTCAATAATTATCGACTATTTTTTGACATAATTAATTTATCGTAAATACGTCAGAAATTTTCGACTGAAAAAATGTGCGTCGGAACTATGTCAAAATTTTGCTGACGTATTTTCGACTAATAGAGATTTCGTCAAAAATAAATAATGCGTATTTCCAGTGCGTTCCCGCCTTGATGCCATGCACCAAGGTTTCACTTACTCCATACCGGTCAGCGAGAACGGAGCCCGACTCCGCGCTGTGTCGTATCTCTCGGGCGATTTGCTCGTTGATCTTTGCAAGCGGATGCTTAGTGCCGGCTAGAGGGGGGCCAAGAACTTGACGCCCCTTTGCGATCATGTCTGCGTGGTTGTCGGCTTGCTGGCCGAGCCACAAGTGCTCTGGGTTCACGCACGGCGGGTTATCGCATTCGTGGCAAACAACCATCCCGTTTGGGATTGGCCCTTTATGAAGTTCGTACGAAACACGGTGCGCTCGCTTCTTGCGAAAAATACCGTAACCAAACTGGTTGGTCGCTCCAGTCCATATCCAGCAATCACCAGATTTATCGACGCGTCGCATGAACTCAGGCTCGAAATTGCGTTCTGATCGTCTCTTTAGAGCGTTCTTGTGAAGATCAGCGCGGGCGCACCCGCAACTCTGTGAGTGCCCGTGCGCAAGGACCGATCCACGTACTGAACGGATCGTTCCGCAATCACACTTGCACAACCAGTATGCATTCCCGCCCACGTTCAGGCGGCCAGTGTCTCGTTCAATCACCGTGTAGAAACCGTAACGCTTCCCAACTCGATCAATCGGAAATGCCATGAAAACCCCCGTAAATCCGAGCAAATCATATGGTGATCGTTGTGTGCATGGTCAAGAGTCTGGCTGCTGGAAATGACCCGCCACGAGATGGAAGAAGTCGCAGAAGAGGCCGCTGCAAAGGCCCTCCAGAATCTATTTCTCACGCTCGGCATCGACGTCACGGACCATAAGGACGTGCTGGCCCTCCAAGCCGACCTAAAGCACGTCAGAGCGTGGCGAGAATCCACGACCGCAGTCAAGCAGCACGCACTCAAGACAGCAATCGGCGTCATCGTAACGGGCGCTCTCGGCTGGCTTGGGCTTGTGCTGTGGAAGCACCAGTAAATCCCACAAAGTGAGGTCACGATGAGGCGCGCATTTAGCGTGGTTCTCTGCGTGTGTCTGTTTCTGTGCGTTCTATGGGTTCTGCATCTTCAGACACTTAAAAAGCAGACTGCGTGGGTCGCATCGACCGTCAAAATCATCGTAGGCGAGGGGCACGGGTCCGGCGCTCATATTGGCTCCCGCTACATCCTGACAGCGGCCCATGTCGTTACCGGCCAGACTGAGGTTAAGATCAAGACTGCGTCTGGCGATGAGGCATTGGCTGACGTTCTATGGCTCAACAAAGAGCATGACGTCGCGCTCCTGAGAGCGAAGGAGCTTCCGGCCTCCGTATCGGTGTCCCGCCTCAATTGTGAAGCAACCTCAATCGGACAATCCATCGAGGCCATCGGCAATCGCGGAAGACATCAGCCATGATGACACCGGCAAAATCTGGACGATCCGCCTGCGCCCCGGCATCCGCTGGGTGAAGCGGGGCGAACCGCTGACCGCCGCCCATGTGGCGGACAGCCTGCGTCGCTGGATGGAGGATGAAGACTCCGGCCCCGGCAGCACGCTGAAGCGGGAAGTAGCGGACATGGAGCAGGTTGACGACCTGACCCTGAAGCTGCAGCTGAATGTGAAGGACTACTATCTCCTCTATACCTTCACGCACTATGCCGCGTTCATCATGCACCCGGCCGACAACGGCCGGTTCGGCCCCGGCGCCGACACGACCGGCCCCTTTGTGGGCGGGGACTACCGTGTGGGCGACGTGGCCATGCTGGAACCCAACCACGACTACTGGCGGACGGAAGAGCGGGCCCAGATGGCCATGCGCATTCTGCCCGACGATGCTTACGGCTATGACGGGTATGACCTCATCCCCTCGGTAAATACCGGCACCGCCCCTGCCCTGTTGCGGCAGGCGGGACTGGAACTGAAGGCCAACGCCAAGGCTGACGCCCTGGTGCTGCACATGCGGTGCCAGGACGCGCCGTTTAATGATGCGGATATTCGCAAGGCGTTGCGCCTGGCGATCGACCCGCTGCAGGTGGTGGACGCCCTGGCCGGCTATGCGCGCGTGGCAAGCCACACGCACATGGCCAGCATCCAGAGCGACTACCCGGAGGGATGGGTACCGAAGGTGACCTACCAGCCCGAGGCCGCGCGTGCGCTGCTGCAGGGACGGAAAGTGACCTCTAAAGTGCACTATCTGGCGGGCAATGCCTGGCAGGAAGCGGTGGCCCGCAACGTGTGCGCGCAGGCAACGGCCGTAGGCTTTGTGCTGACGCCGACGCCGCTGGAGCAGAGTGAACTGGATACGAAGTGGGGAACCCACCCCGGTATCACCCTCACCAAATGGAACCACCGCGCCCTGGGAAGCCAGGTGTGGAACCTGGCCTACCGCAGTGACAGCGGGCCGAGCTGGAACCCATTTGGCTGGGGCGATGCCCGCTTCGATGCGATCCTGGACCTTCTGGCAATGCTGCATCCAATCCACAAGGACCAGCGACATGAACTGGCGGCGGAAGGCATGGACATCCTGGCTGAACGCGGACCGATGGTGCAATCGGCGTGGCTGGACTGTGAAAAGGCTTACCAGCCGGACCTGCTGTTGCGGGATTCGGTGCAGGTCGGCGCCGGTGACCACCGTGGGAATATCGACGATTTCAACCCGCGAAGCGGGCCTGTAGCCTTGTCCGTCATTCTGGTGTTTCCTCGATGGCAGTGTCGCATAGGCAAAGGTTTCATGTCCGGCAACCATGGTTGCCGGCAGAGGATGGGCGCGATGAGTATGTCGACAAGAGCCTTCGTCAGGCGCGATTGATGAGTCACTACATAGGTTTAGTGGTGTCGACAAGATGCACTCGACCTGATGCAAGGAGATGGTGATGACCTATCTGCGCGATGGTGCTGCCATCCTAGCCATGCGGCCCGGCAAAGCCCGGAGAGCGCTCAAGCGGTTCTGGTGTGGCCTCGGTGGTCATAACCTCGCCGTCGAAGACATCGTTTCCGAAGGGGACGCCAGCATCATCTTTCTGCGCTGTTGCCATTGCGGCAAGGGTATCGCCCGCAACACCTAGCCACCCCATAGAGACGAGAGCGGATATGGACAAGACAATCATCATTCCGAACGAGATCA
This sequence comes from Amorphophallus titanum, assembly GCA_024336825.1. NCBI lineage: Eukaryota > Viridiplantae > Streptophyta > Magnoliopsida > Alismatales > Araceae > Amorphophallus > Amorphophallus titanum. The sequence continues at coordinate 116,472 of JANBPO010004656.1, forward strand.
TCCTGTTTCGTGGCCCCGGCCCAATCTAAACCCAACGCTCTGAGGGTGAGACGCCCGGCCCGCCAGTTCAATACATAAGGTGAGGGATATGGGCCCAAGTCACAGACAATGCAGACGTTGGGCGAGGCTTTCTCCTCAGGCCCGCGCAAAAGCTATTCGGCAAGCAGATCGCGGTTATCCACGCTATTGGCCACCCCGCCGTTCTAAGCGTTGGTTTAAGGCCGCCTAACCATCACTATACGAGAGACACATCATGATGCTCCCCGCATTCCTTGCGGCGCTGATGGCGCTTGGCACAATGAACGCACCTGCTGTGAAGGCAAAGCATGGATTCAAACCCTGCGATGCAAAGACAGGGTGTCTGCATCCGAATTTCAAGTGACATGAAACCCTGCCGCCACAGCATCACTGGCGAAGAGGGACTGATAGTCGAGTTGAACGGCGCCAAGACGTCGTTCGCTTATCGCCTGTGCGATTACCCTCTGGGTGTTATTCCAAAATGGCTAGAGAAGTTCAGGGGCGCGTCGATACTCGACAAGACCACATGCACAGACTGCCCTCTCTATGAGGCAAAGCTAAGTGAGCCGGAGAGAGACAAAGCAGTCTCCATCTCAGGAAAGACCGAGGAAGCCTAAGTGGCAAAGACACCGACTGAAATTCGTTCTTTGGCGAGGTCTCACACCGACGCAGCGATTAATGCTCTCGTAGGTATCGTGAACCAGTCAGAGGCACCGCCGGCAGCTCGTGTTGCCGCGGCGAATGCTATTCTGGACAGGGGCTGGGGCAAGCCCGTCCAGGGTGTCGAGCTGAGCGGCATCGACGGCGATCCGATCACGACCGTCACTCGGATCGAGCTTGTCGCGCCAAGTCTGAATGACGACAGCGCAGATCCAGCTTCCTCCTAAGCTGATCCCGGTCTTTACCGGAGAGGCGGACATAAGGGGAGCATACGGCGGGCGAGGTTCAGCGAAGACGCGATCCTTTGCCAAGATGTCGGCGGTCAGGGCCTCCTCAATGGCCAACTCTGAGGAAAATATGGGAGATGCGATATTCAACCAATCAAACTCCGATCCCATGAAATATGCAACAACCCAAATTGAAAGCATGATATGCTAAGAAAGTAGCATGTATTGAGAGACATTAACCAATACCCAACCTTGAGTTCATTTAGAAGACAATGAGACAAGATGTGCAAACCACTATCATTTGTTGATCATGAGAACAAGCATGAACTCATATCTAATAAGCCCAATATAGCCACATTGCAATGCAGTCAATGTAAGACCAAAACCATGAGATTAACCCCAACAGCCATGTAAATGTAGAACCCAAATTTAGCCACATAAAGATTCATTCAAGCCAACATGAATTAGTTGAATTGAGAGCAAACTCAAAACTCCAATTTGTACCCACAACCATTCATGCCAATACTTGATCAATCCAAATGAGATTCATAAATTGTTGTTAAGGTTCGTTCAACCTGCTATAAGAAGCCATGTTAATCCTTACTTATAAGAGGAGAACAAGGACTTTGAGTTCATTCACAGCACAAGCTCATCGAAAAGCCATCCATATAACCAACCAATTTAATGCACAAGCTTCCCAATCTGAAACTTCCTTCATACGTGTAAGAATCATTTCCAATTCAAATCTTGCCCTGACCACTTGATATTGAAACAATTCACGCATGAGTATCACATACTTCTAGCCAATTTTATACACAATCTCACACGAAATTCAGATGCAGTCCAATACATGTAGACCAAAGTTGATGCATATGACCCAAGGTTGATGGAGATAGAGGAATATGTAACACAAAGGTCTATGCATATAAAAGACAAGTCTAAGCATGTGAAGACTAAGGTCAGTGCATCTTCAACACAAGTCGATGCACATTATGAAGGACCCAAAGAACAAGGTCGGTGCACATAGTGTAAAACACAACAACAAAGTTAGTGCAAACGTGAACAAGGTCAGTCCACATTTTATGAAGCATCAATATTTGAACATTATCAGCATGAACAACTAAGATAGATTCAACATGTGAAAGCATAGAAGCCATTTGAAAATCCACTGAAAGACACAACTTTCACATGAAACCTCCAAAGACTCATGAGCAGCATGCATGAGTCAAAGATATATACAGGAAGGACCATGCTTCACAACCCAGTAGCAATATCTGCAAAACAAGATATCATCATATTAGCTTGTTTATCATGAAGACGTTTTCCACTAAGCAAGCACACAATATTTTCACTTTAAAGCATACGCAAACCACACAATATATTGTTATCATCAAAACCATTACTAAAGACAAAGAGGGAGCACAGCGAACCCAACAGGAGGCATCGTTCAGCAGCTCGAGATAAGAATCGAGACAAGGCAGCGACTTGACCGGTGAGGCACTATACGTCCCTCCCTCGACCCAGCCACTGCATCTCCAGCACCGCCCAAATTTGGTCGAGGTTGGCCTCGATCCCCCAATGGGTGACGAAGAAGCCTAAGAACTTCCCCGACCGTACTCTGAACGCACATATAGCTGTGTTGAGTTTCATGTTGTACCTCCTGAGTGTAGCGAAGGTCTTCACCAGGTCATCCAGGTGCTCGGTGGCTTGAAGGCTCTTGATGAGCATGTCATCAATGTATACTTCCATATTGCGGCCAATCTGCGAGTCGAACATGCGATTGATGAGGCGTTGGTAGGTTGCCCACCCATTCTTTAGCCTGAATGGCATTCGAGTGTAGTAGTGGAGGCCATGATTGGTGACGAATGTGGTCTTATCCTAGTCGGGCTTGTGCATGCTGATCGGGTGATACCCATAGTAGGCATCTAAGAAGCTTAGCATTTCGTGCCCAGCCGTTGCGTCGATTAGTTGGTTGATTCGTGGCATGGGAAAGCTATCCTTGGGCATAGCCTTGTTAAGATCAGTGTAGTCGACGCACATCCGCCACTTTTCATTGCTCTTAGGGACCAGGACCACGTTGGCTACCCAGTCAGGGTATTGAGTAGACCTGAGTAGTCCTGAGCACAGCTTCTCGCTCACCTGCTCCCTAATGATCGCCTGTTGCTCGGGGTTGCAACACCTTCAGTGCGATTGGACCGGGTGACAAGTAGGATCCAACCTTAGTTGGTGTGTGATAACCTCTGGTGGGATTCCGGGGAGCTCATCCTCGGACCAAGCAAACACATCTTGGTTGGCAGCGAGAAACCTCGCGTAGGCTTGCTTGTCGTGCTCGAATAGGTTCGCACCGACCCTTAGTGTTCTGCTTGGGTCTTCTCCCACTTGGATGAGGTACGAGTCATCCACCGGGGTGCTCGTGCTCAGGCCCGGATCTTGGGTCCTTGCCTTCTTCTCAGGCAGTGCTTCTTCAGGATGTCGATCACGTGTGGAGATGAGGTAGCATCTCCTGAACTCTCTTTGGTCTTCTCGGACCTCTCCTACCCCCCGAGGGGTTTAGAATTTAAGCTTTTGATGGTAAGAAGAAGGAACATCTCGAAGTGTGTCGAGGATCTCGCGGCCAATGATGGCGTTATACCCTTTCATCGCACGAACTATGGTAAAGTCAGCGAGGAAAGTTACCTCTTTCGGTGCGGTTCTGAATGTGATCGAGAGTGAGATGTGTCCTTCCGGGCGGATGGTGGTTGCAGAAAACCCGTATAGCGGTGTGTGCAATGGCGCGAGTCGAGACATATCCATGCCCATAAGAACAAGGCAGTCGTAGGCAATGACATCGAGTCCGGTTCCATTATCCACTAGAATGTGACGCACAGTACATTGGTTAATGGTGGCTAAAACCACCAAAGCATCAGAGTGGGGTGTAGTCACACCATCTAGGTCATCGTCGGAGAAGACAATGGGATCTCCTAGGCGACCCAAGGTGGAGTTCCTCCGCTAGGTGTCGTTGCCTTGGTCTGTAGGGTGGACTACCATCACGTACCGTCACCTCCGGCTCATGCTATCTCCCCCAACTGCTGGCCCCCCTGAGATCATCATGATCTCCTTCCTGTTGGGCCGGTTGTCAATCGGCGGGGGCATCTTCTGCCATCGCTCTATGGCCTTGGCAAGGAACTTGTCGAGGAGTCCACTCTGGATGAGGTCCTCGATGGCATCCCTCAAGTTGATGTAGTCAGCAATGTCATGGCCATGATCGTGATGGTAGAGGTAGTACTTCTTTTTGCTCCTCGTGCTTAGATTTGACTTCATCTTGGGAGGCAATCTAAGAAATGGCTCCTCGCGGATCTCCATCAGGATCTGATTGGGCGGAGCCGTCAGGGGCGTGTAATAGCGATAATTGCCCCTTTCCTTCTCAAAATGGTCACGACGGTCTCCGTCGCGTCGCTCCTGCTTGCTCTGACCATCTCGCGACAAGTTGACAGATCTTTTACAATCGGACCGATCGACTCCAGCCACGCAGCCTAGGGCCACTGTATTCTCCTCACAGCGCCCGTGCTTCTACGCTAGGGCGAGGAGGTCCGAAAGGGTCATCGGGGCCTTGACCCCGAGGGCGCACCAGAGGATATGGTCCCGCATCCCCTGGGTGAGGGCCAGGGTGGCGATGCCGACGTCAAAGTGTGGGATTTGTAGTGCCTCTGCGCAGAAGCGGGAGATGAAATCCCACAGCGTCTCTTCCTTGCCCTGCTTGAGTGTGAGCAGGGTCACCATAGACTTGGCCATGTTTTGACAGCCAACACAGTTCTCCTTGAACAGCTTCTTCAGCTACTGGAAGGAGGAAATAGTCCCGCCGATGTCCTCGACGACCTGCCGCAGATCCTTCGTCGGGTTGCCGCCGAGCGCGAGAGAGACCAGCGCACGGCCGATGTCCTGGGAGTGGATGCGGCCGATGCCGTCCGCGAGCATGCCGGCGGCAGTGCCAGCGGCGAGGATGCCGCCCGCGAGTCCGGCGATGCCCTTCAGCCCGACGGACGCCTTCTCCGCGTTGACGCCGACCAGCCCGAGCGAGGTCGACATCTTCGGCAGGAAGCTCGACGCCGCACGGAGAGCGAGCATCCCCGCCGCAGCGGTGTACAGCACCGGCCCGATGGGGGAGCCCGCGAGAGCCGCGAAGACGTTCGCAGCCGCAGTGAGCACAGGCAGGACGGCAGACCCCCACGGGGCCGCAGCCTTCGCGAGCGCGATGATCGCGTCGGCCGCGGCGCCGAAGAAGTCAGCGACCGCGGGCCCGTTCTCGCGGATGTAGGCCACGAACTCCTGGAACCCGGCGTCATCGCCCAGCCCGGCCGCCCACTCGCGGAAGGACCGGGACATGTCGAGCATGCCCGAGGTGAAGTCGCGCGAGAGCGGCTGGAACGCGACCAGCAGCGACCCGATGCCGGCGATGACGTTGCCGGTCGCGCGAGCGAAGGCGTCGAGCGTCGGCGCAGCATCGGTGCGGATGAACTCGAAGAACGCCCGCCAGTCCTCGTCATTCGCCAGAGCAGAGCCCGCGTCGGCCGAGAGGACGCCCATCTCGGCGGCGAGCCGACCGACGAGACGAAGCGCTACGAGTTCGGCGACCCGTTCGCCGTCGAACTCGTGCTGCCGCTGCACAACCTCGACTCGGTCACCAACGACCGGCTCCTCGTCAGCGGCACCAGCGACGAACGAGTCGTCGCCCGTGCCGGCGGAGACTCTCATGTTTGACGAGGACGGGTGGCGATGGGATCCGCGCGTGAACGCGGCGGCGTCGGCGGCGTCCGAATCCGGCGCCAGTTCGACGATCTGCACCCAATCCATAACCGTCTCGGACAGACCAGCCGCCATCGCGGGCGTAACGCGAAGCGTTTTGTGGATGCGAAGAAAGTTATACCAGAGACCGCGACCATATGCGCGTGGTTCTCGAATTTCTTGCTGAACGAGACGGGGTCCGTGCGGTGGATCATGTGCATGACGTCGTTCCACACGACGGTGCGGGACTTGAGGTCGCAATCCCACATGCCCACCCGCCCGGCGTCGGCGGAGAGGGCCAGGCGTTCCTCGTTCATGTGGCGGGCGGTCTCGGCCTGCTTGCGCTCGCTGATGAGCGCGCTGCGCGCGGTGCGGCGCTCCGCCGCCCGCCGCTCGTGCTCGAGGAAGCGGTGCCGGTTGTCCGCGGGGGCGGGCGCAGGGCCGACCTTGGGAACCTCGTGTTGTTTCAGCTTACTTCTCAAGGTGATGATCTCCAATTCTAGTTCCGTTCTGTTGTCAATTGAGTTGCTGTCATTATTGAACTGATTAATCTTCTTCTTCAAACTTTTATTTTCCTTTCTTATTCTTTCATATGTATCAAGTAAATCTGAATAAGCTTCTTCCCAATCTGAGCTAGAGAAGTCTTGACACGGGGAGGTTACCTCAAGATCGTTGCTGTCTCCTTTGGCCATCAGACAGATGTTTCCTTCTTCTTCTTCGGAAGTTGTTTCTTCTTCGCTGCCTTCCTCCTCCTCGCTCCATGTGCTTATCATTGCCTTTGGTTTCTTGCCTTTCCACTTGAAGCTTGATTTCTTAGGAGCCTCTGGACATTCAGCCTTCATGTGTCCTGGTTTCCTGCAGTTGTAACAGACAAGCTTGTTAGATGAAGCTTTATTTTTGTCAGACTTAAACTGGGATGATTTCCTTACCATGCCCTTCGGATTTTTAAGTCCATTACCTTCCTTCCGCAGAAACCTTCTGAACTTTCTTGTTAGCATGGCTAGCTCGCCAGTTTCCTCACCTGTGCTGGATGAGTCATCAGTGTCAGATAATTCAGAGGTTCCTATTTTAGTTTTCAGGGCGAGCTGCTTCTTTTTCTTGCCCTCATCTTCCTTTCTCTTTAGGTTGACCTCATAGGCCATTAGAGACCCTACTAGTTCATCCACAGTCATAGTTGTGAGGTTCTTTGAGTCCTCAATTACTGTGGCCTTGGTATGCCACATAGGTGTGAGGGACCTTAAGATTTTTCTCACTAGCTCCTGCTCCTTGTAGGTTTTCCCTAGACTCTTTAAGCTGTTTGTTAATTGCACTAGTCTAGCATACATCTCAGAAATATTTTCGTCAGTTTTCATTCTAAACATTTCATATTCTGAGACTAACATATTTGCTTTGGACTCTCTTACCTCTGAAGTACCTTCATAGATGACTTCGAGTCGATCCCACATCTCCTTGGCTGTTGCACATTGTGAGACTCTTGAAAACTCCGTGGGGTGAAGTGCGCATTGCATCACGTTCATAGCTCCCCAGTTGATGGTTGATTTTCTGACCTGTTCTCTGGTCCAGGTATCCTCGTCTTCGGGCAGATCATAGGGTCCGCGGCTCACTACTCTCCACATTTCATGATCTTGTGCTCTCAAGAACACCTGCATACGATTTTTCCAGTATGAATAATCATTCCCATCAAAAAATGGTGGTCTAGTCACTGAGTGTCCCTCAGCCATTAGACTTCTAGAGTTCAGTCCGCCAGTTCTCTCCTGGTTGTTAGACCACATTTTCGGAGAGTCTGGCTCTGATACCACGTGTTGAGTACGGACTGAATAGATCTAGAGGGGGGGAAAAATTAGATTTTTTATAAAACCCGCATGCTCTTTCTCTCTCTTCCCACTCGCGTGATCACTCTCTCTCTCCTTTTCTCTCTCTCGAAACACGCGTGTGCCCTCTCGCTCTCTTCTTCGTTCTGCTGTCTGTTCTGGGCTGTGTCGACCTCGGATCGAGACGCAAGAGGTACCGTTTGAACTGGCTCGACGTGAGGATCGTGCCAGAGTCATTTGTTTCGCGGATCGTCGACGTTTTGAACAGGGTGGTTCGTGGGACAACCCGACTTCCCGTCACTCGTTCGTGCACTTATCGAAGATTTCACCGTAATTAAGATAGGAGGATGGATTCCTTACTGTGCTAGGAACATTTTGATAGTTCATGCATCTCCATTGGTAGGCATTTACCTTATTTTCTGTGCATGGGGTAATTTTAGGGTTTTTAGGCTTTAAATGCATTAATAATTATTTAAGGGTGGTATTTGTGCATGTTTAGGTGTGGCATAGTTGTAAAAAGTTCGTTATTCAACTCCTCCCACCTCTTTTATTTTGATTTCTTGTCGATCCGGCTTGACCGGAGGGGAGTTCGATGTAAACTCATCCTTCCCGTTTTCCAGGAAGCATAACGGACCCATAGGGGAGCTTTATGTATTGCACGGCGGACCTCAGGAGGACCACTATGCTATCGAGATGTCAAATAAGTCGGTAGCTTGTGAAGCAGGACGGACTGGAGGCAGACCTCCATGCAATGTATGATGGCCTAGTCAAGGTGCGTTATACTCTATTTTTTTCTGAGAAATTTTTTGTGATTTTAACGTTCGGGTGACTTTAGCGGACCTCTCCCGGTGCGTTAAAGTGACATGGTGCACTCGCGATGGTGCGTCATGGTTTGCGCATTTTATGAAGGAATGCTGGAGGATATAACGCATGGATTAAGGTGCATCATGCAACACATGACGGCCCTCTGGCGATGCGTTATAGTCTACAGCTTCTAGTTTTTCCTGAGTTCGGGTAGGCATAACGGCCTTCGGGAGGCGTGTTATACTCCTTTAACGCCCCAAGCCCAGTCCGTTATACTCTGCTACTTGGGAAGTGTTAGAATTACATATTTCTTGCTCCGTCTAGATTATAAATGTCCTATTTTATGATTCATGGCTCGCTCTACAATCCCGATAGAGTGCTTGGACTTTCCAGGTGATGGAACCACTAGACGTAGCCCTAGACATCGCGGATAGTCGACCCACTTGGGAGTGGTGGAGGGGCATACCCGTTAAGCGGCTTAGCTAGTGCCGTGGGCCCTCGGTCCGACTGTAGCGCTCTACAGGGAGGGAAAGCTAGCTGGAGGCCTGGCCTAGGCAAGGGTCAGTGTGTGCACACGTGGTCAGAGGCGAGAGCTGACTAGATCAACCCAAGAACAGGGCCGCCGTAGCTTCTTTCTCAGATCTGCTTTCTTCTGCTTCTGCTTCTTCTTAATCTACTTCTTCTTCTGCCCTTTCTTCTACGGTTGTCTTCTTTTGTATTTCTTTTCTCTTCTACCTTCTTTTTATGCTTGGCCGTCACTCTTTTCTTCTGCACAGACTGCCTCACGCATAGGGTGTGATTCTCCAGCATGTGCCATCAGGTGGGTCCCGAAAGATTCCCATGTGTTCCAATCATAGCACGCGTCCCAGACTTATCTAAAATGGGTATAAAGGACAAAAAGCCCATTTTTCTGATCTGGCATGTGCAAACAGAAGATCACAAGACTTGACTATGGCCGGCGTCCACGTAGTAACTGGTGGCGTTGACGCTGGCTTCACTTGATCTTCAAAGGAATGGAGATAGGCTGAAGAGCTTCTAAGGCGTCGACGCTGGAGCAGTAGATAGCGTCGACGTTGAGCGAAACACATGCTTTAGCCCAGATGCATAGACGCTGTCTCACGATGGCGTCCACGCTGTTCTTCTTACGACACGGGCTTCTACAGCACTTGTGATGGTGGCTGCGTCCACGCAGTAGCTGGTGTGTGGAACCTGCCTTCTCTTAGCTTGGATGCTTGAGTTTTCTTCAGCTGCGCCCACTCTTCTCACTCAAGGTGTGGACGCACTTGAAGAGAATCCATTATAACTTTGAACAACTATAGTGTCGACGCTTTGAATGCCCAGCGTTGACGCAGGCCATAATGCTATCTTGAAGGTGTTTCGACTTGAAGGCACCAGCGTCGACCTTTGTCCAATCAGCGTCGACCTTTGTGTACATAGCATCGACCTTGAAGATTTCTTGTTCAGCTGCGTCCACGCTGCTAGCGAACAGTGTTGACGCTGTGTTGAAAACAGCTTCGTCAACTGCTGCGTCCATGCACCCAAGCTGTTGCGTTGACGCCTTGGCTTGAAGTTGATGAAGACTTGAAGAGTTCTTGTTCAACGGTGTGCACGCTGCCAGCAAGCAGCGTTGACGCGATGTGAAGACATCGGCTGGCTTTGAGGCTGGCAGCTTCAACTACTGCTGCGTCGACGCTGTCGCTCAGCAGCGTTGACGCTTGTGGCTTCAACTGAAAGGCTTCAACTGAAGGGCTTCAACTGCAGCGTCCACGCTCCTGAAGGCGGCGTTGACGCAGTAGAGCGTATTTGGCTTCAAACGCCTGATGTCTTGCAGTCTTTGCCAGCGTTCAATGGGAAGGCTTTTTAGCTGACTTTTCTATATTGCAGCGTCCACGCATTCACCCGAAGGCGTTGACGCTTTAGAAGGAGCTTGGCTTCATACACTGACTTTAGTAGCATGAAGGTCGACCTTTGTGTTTTACAATAGTGGATCCATGCTTGGCCCGGCTGTCCAGGGGAAATTGAGCCACGGAGGTGGGAATATGTTGGTCGTAACCAAAGTTTCGTCCAAAACGGAAAGGATAGTATGGTTCTAGCAACAAAAGACCACCTTTCCTATAAACCAATACACTGGGCCGGATTGCCATGGCCCACTGAACAAGCTCGGGTTCCAGAAGGGACCGAGTAGCGTTAACACAGGAGACCGGGTGCACATAGGTCTCGGTCTCTTCCATTTTGCTCTCCCTCTGCGGATGCACCAACGGAGCCGAACCCGCTGCCAAGCTCCAAAAGTAAATGCTTCCAGCCGCATCCACAGGCACCTTGATCAGTCTGCCCCTTATTTTAAATAACTGATCAGCAAAGGGAGCAGGCTCGGCACTAGCAAATTCAATCATTCTTGGAAACAATGTGTCTGCTTGCAAGGTCCGTGGAGCCAGTTCAGGAAATAAGCTACACACCCAAGCATTGAAGAAATGAAATGGACCTACGGTCCTTGAAGAGCGAGGAGTCCGGTGCTTGTGCAGGTCCCCCAATGACTTGTATATCAAACAAAGCGCCGCAGGGCAAATTGACAGCCTCATGCCCCAAGCCATCTGACAAGCGGGGTATATAGCTTCTGGTCTGATAACCGTCTCGTCCCCCTGCGGGAGAGCAAAAGTGCACAGCCAAAAAGTCAGATAGGCAGCACAATGAGTAATGGGGTCCACCCCTGCTGGGTTCGGACCACCTTTGCCTGCACGCCGCAGTGAAGCCGGCAATGCTGACTTATATCGGGGGGCCCTTATTTGCTTGCTAGCGGCTGGCCCCACTGAAGGAAAATCCGCATATCTGAGCGGGCCACCGAAGAAGAACTGGACCCATTGCCCAACCCGGACTTTAAGTCTGCTACTTTTCTCACGGGGTTGGTAGCCCCTGGAAGACCCTCGGCTGTAGGCCAAACAGATAGAGCGATATGCTTTCATCAAATATCTGTATGAAAAACCAAGAGAATAGCGGCCTTCGCCGTTGGAGCAGTCTTTATCGGCATCCTCCAAACAGACTTCTTCATATGGTTCACCATCAATGGGCAAACCAGAAAGCTGAAATAAACTCCAAAGGTCCAGGGAAGTCTCGCCCTCCGCTGTATAAAAAGTGTTGAATTGAGGACAGAATACCTCGAACATCCCACAGCACAGGCCCCGGGAGATAGGGTACCGGAATCTAGAGGCGTAGACACTGTGATAAACCCCAGCTCTGATCAGCAGAGGGGCATATTCCTTCAACACAAATTCTGTGAACTCTACTGCTCCTACTCGGAACAGATGAGCATCTGTGACCTTGACGTCACCAAACCAGCCGGCAGCTAGTTGATATTTGAATCAATGGACTTGGGTTCAATAGTGGAAACTAGAGCAAATGAGTTTAATTCGGCTTGAGCTCTAATGAATCCTCTAGTCCTAGGGGGATCATGCAAATTTCCAATTACATTATGCACAGGATGATCTCTAAGATATCTAATATTTTCTATGTGATTATCCTGGTTTACCTCCCCCTGAGGAACTGACTCCTCTTCGTTGGAGCCTTCAATCTTCTCTTCATCCTCAGAATTTGCAGCAGGATCATGATCCTGTAAGATTTCTCCTATTTCATCATTCCTGCAAAGTTCAGAGGTGGACTTAGCCAAAGACTCATCAAAAATCAGATGTGGAGTTTCTTCAACAGTTTTTGTTGATAGGTTGTACACTCTATATGCCCTAGTTGTGTTAGAGTAACCAAGAAAAATCCCTGGTTCACCTTTAGGTTCAAATTTATCAAGGTCTCTTTTACCATTTACATGAATGAAGCATTTACATCCAAAGACCTTGAAATGAGCAATGGAGGGTTTCTTACCTTTCAGAATTTCGTATGGAGTTTTCTGAGTAGAAGGTCTTACCATGGCCCTGTTAATTACATAACAGGCCGTATTGACTGCTTCAGCCCAGAATATTCTTGATAGTCCTCCCTCCACTAGTAGTGTACGTCCCATTTCCACTAGGGTTCTGTTCCTTCTCTCCACAACTCCATTTTGCTCAGGAGTCCTTGGTGAGGAATATTTATGAACTATTCCTCTAGTCCTGCACAAATCATCAAACTGTGAGTTTTCAAACTCACCTCCATGATCAGTCAGAATGTTTTCTATTTTCTGGTTTAGGCTTAAGCAGAAATCCTGAAATTCTGTGAAAGCATTATTTTTATGAGATAGGAAGAAAACCCAAGTATACCTAGAGAAGTCATCTACCATGACAAGTCCATATCTCTTCCCTGATAAGCTGACGGATCTTGCTGGTCCAAAAAGGTCCATGTGTATCAGCTCATAGGGTTTAGAGGATAGACTTTCAGTTCTAGATTTAAAAGACTTTCTGGTAATCTTGGATTTAGAACATGCTTCACAAATCTTATTTTCTGTTTTGAAAGAAATTTCAGGAAGACCTTTTACCATTTCATGCTTTTTCAGTTTATGCAAGACTGTATAGCTAGCATGACCTATCCTTCTATGCCATAAAAAGGCTAAGTCTTCACTGCTTGCAGTGAGACACAGGTTATTGTGTTGGATGTCATCTAGGTCTATCATGTAAGTATTATTCAGCCTTTTACCAGAAAATTTTACAATATCGGAATCAGGTTCAAAAACCTTGCAGCATTGAGAATCAAATAGAACTCTATGGCCTTTGTCACACAGTTGGCTTATACTAAGCAGGTTATATGCCAAACCTTCAACTCCATAGCTCCAAGCATCCGCAGCACTCCGGCGATGCCCCGTCTTCGCTACGCCCTCCCGCGGATCGAGAAGGACTTGCTGCTGTCTTCTGCAACCCACCTACAGCAGAGGGCAAGATAGCAGAGACTACTCCGGCCTCCACAGTGCAAACCAGCCGAAACTTCCTTCTGGGAAGTCGTACATCGTCAAGTTAGCTTCGCTCCAGAAGCGATCCCGTGGCGATCCGACCTCGGCACTGCGCGCACCGCCCGTTCTCGTGAAGCTGCGCCAAGTTCAGGTCTGAACCTGAGTCCCAGATGGTAGCAGCTCCACAGCCCGCCCCGGCGTGATTCAGCCCGAGCTCTCTACACGAGAGTTCTGCTCCTCCGAAGCGCCGACACACCAGAAGTGATCCCGCCAGCATCCGACATCGTCTCTGTCCGTGGCGTCCAAACTCCCACAGGCGCGCCAGACCCGGAGCCCCTGTTCACCCAGGACAAACTACTGTCAAGTCAGCCCTGACACCCCTTCTTCCTGTCACTTTCAGTTCATGATGTCTTCACCAAAGTTTCAGCCCCCGATGTAACGAAACCAACGCAAGCAGTTTTGTCACGTTCCAACGTCGGCACCAGGAGTTCTACCCCGATCTTTGATGCCCTATCCTGCTGTTCACCCAGAAACCCGACGCCGGCTGTCCCTACGACCACGCCCAGTGAGGTGATCGGACGGCCACCCCCTTTGGAGGGCTTGTAGACCTCCCAGTCAGCAACGTCCCCGACCTGGTCCCGCCACAATTGGAGTTCTGCAGCACCCGTACCGACCGTCGCACTCCATCTGCGCCGACCAGTCCAGCCGAGTAGAACTGCACCGACCTGCGGCAGCAGCCGCCGCCCCCATCCAGTGCCGTCAGCTCAACGCCCGACTTCCAAGCGTCCGTCAGCATCCTTTGGTCTTCATCCAGGAGTTAGCTACGTCATGAGTGGACGCCCAAGCCCGGCTTACGGGCAACCGTTGCTTATCCCTCCCCGCGATCCCCCCTCCTGCGCGAGGGTAGTGAATGTAACGTTTGTTCACCTCCCTGTGAGCCCCCCTCCCTGCGTGGAGCGTAGTGCATGTAATAGCAGGAGCGACACCAAACTTCGTCGACACAGCGTGTCCGCCGGGTGCGCACGCTCCCCGACTCGCCATCGTCTCCGACCGGAGCCGATCCTTCGGATGGCTAGGTACGTGTGATGGGGACATCACTTACCCTTTCACTCCGAGGGGTCCTGCTGCTCGCCATTGTGTTCGCCATGATTTGTGGAGTCTAGCTATATAATTTTCATATTTTTCTTGAGTCATAATCATGTAATTTTACCTTTTATTGAGTCTATTAACTAAGTTGGTTAGTCATTTACCTATTCGATCGTCCAGCAAGGTCTTCAGCGGCACAGCCTGCAAGCCCCTTCAGCGGCACGCCTAAAGGCTTCAACGGCACAGCGTTGACCCCTCCAACACGGAAGATCCAGCGCCCTTTACGCAGATCTTCTGAGCGTACTGTGGAGCGACGTGTCGGCCAGACGACCAGACACGAGAAAACCTCTTGTCAACGCCATAATGAGGGTGTCAAATCCCCGTTTAATGTGGCTTTTCCCGCCTCCCCGGCTGGCTTTTCGAACGGAAGGCTGTGCCGGTGGAGGTATAAAAGCCTCCCTTCTTCCACGATGCAAAAAAAAATGCAACAGAGGCACTCACAGAGATTTACAAAGAGAAGAGAAGAAGAAGAAGAAGAAGAAGAAGCTCGCCGTGGGAGCTTCCCCCGACAGCCACCTCCAAGAGAATAGAGTAAGGGAGAGAGAGAGTGTGTGTGTGGGTGTTAGCTGCGAGGTCTTGGGGGAGGCCGGGGCCTTGTGGCCTTGGGCTTGACCCCAAGCCCTCTTCTTCCTTCCCCCGTTCTGATCTTCTTCCCCTTCTCTCCGTTGTATCCCCTTATTTTGCCGTTTTGGCAGGAATAAATTCTGGTTCTTCGCTTGCTTGGGCCATTCTTTGCCTTCCCATCTAGTCTATGTTTGCATCCGGGGGTTTCCCCGTTCATGGTGATGTTTGGGTGTATGCTCCCTTACACCTCCGTCAAATACCCCTCTCCGGCCAATGTATGGCTTCCATCCGTCGGCAACAACCCCCCTTTTGCCGGTGCGCTTCTCCTAGTGCCCTTGGCCAGCATACCCTTGCCCTCAACAAACCCCTCACCATCTGTTGGCTTCCCTTCATTGGCCCATTTTCCTGCCCTTACACTCAGCCCCTTGAACCTCTGAGCCGTGTACTGGGCCCCTGAGCCTTGGCCGGTACACCCCAGCCTGCCCACCGTTCAACGGCACACTCTTTAAACTCACCCTGGCCCTCATCCTTCAGCGGTACACCTCCTGACCAAACCCTTCAACGGCACACCCTAGCCTCCACCCTTCAGCGGTACACCTTGGCCTCCACCCTCCAGCGGCACACCCTTTGGCCACTTCCTTCAGCGGTACACCCTCTCTTCAGCCCTTCAGCGGCACACCCAGCCAACCCTTCGGCGGTACACCCTTAACCAGTCCTCCAACGGCACACCCTCGGCTGCCCCTTTGGCTTTCTTACCTTCCCCTTCCTCCTTGGGCCCAGCAGCTTTGGCCAGCCTTGCCGACCTCTTTCTCATCCTCTCCCACCACGCTTCACGAGGTTCATTCACGGCGTGTCGTCTGTGGACGCCCGCCTCCAATTGTTGGGTTCCGCCACTCCATGTGGGCGCGTTCCCGGTACCTCCCCGACCAGCGATCCGATCGTCGACACCCAGTTCGTCTGGCCGCCGGAGGATTGGCCGCTCGAACCCTGGTTGAAGCCTTCAATCAGCTGCTTCACCAGCTGCTGCGAGAAGAAGCGGGCCAGCTGCGCGTTCACGTCGTCCAGAAAGCCCTTCCAGTCCAGCTTGCCGGTCTTGAAGAATTCCTCGAAGGTGCCCTGCAGCGCGCCGACGATTCCGTCCACGGCGTCGGCCGTGCGGCTGGCGACGTCATCGGCGTAGGTGACGTAGTCCGCGAGGCTGCGCTTGAGGCCATTGACCCAGTCGGATTGGTAGGACTTGCGCGTGTTCCAGAAGTCAGCTTCGTCAGCCAGCATGCGATCGCGCGACGCGCGCAGCTCTGCTTCCTGCTTCTTCCAGCTCTCGGAGGTGTCGGCAATTCCGCGATCCCGAAGCGACTTTAGGCCGTCCTCGTACTCCCGCTCGATGTCCAGACGACGGCGCGCCTTCTCGGCGGCCTCTGACCCTTGGGTTATTCCGATCAGGTCCGTTTCGTTCGCGCGACGACGGTTCAGCTCGGCAGCCTTGATCTGCGCATCCAGGCGGATCAGGTCCTCTTTCAGCCTGGTCTGTTCTTGGATGGCCTGGTTCTGCTCGTCGGTGACCTTGAGCGAGGCCAGCGCCGCGTCGATCTCGTCGCGCTGGGCCTTGGTCACCTTGCCGCCCAGCGTCTCCAGCTGGGCCAGGATGCGCACGCGCAGGCTCTGCGAGGTGGTCAGGGTGCCTTCGCTGGCCGCCTGCTCCTTGTTCAGGTCGATCTGCTGGCGGATGGACTGCAGCAGCGAGGCGCTGTAGTCGGTGGGGCCGGAGCCGGCGCGCTTGGTCGCGCGCGACGCGTAGCTGGCCTCGATCTGTGCGATACGCTTGGTGGCGTCAGCCTGGGTGATGATCCCCTTCGTGACCAGGTCGTTGACCGCGGCGACGTCTTTGAGCTTCTTGGCCTTGTCGTCGAGGTAGCGGAACTCATCGCGCTGGAAATCGGCCAGCTGCCGCTTTCGCTCTTCGGCCGCCTTCTGTTCGGCGCGGTACTCCTCGGAATCGACCGCCGGCGCACCCATGACGCGCGAAGTCACGCCGGCGAATCCGGCCGAGGTCTGCTTCTGGCCCTCGCCGATGAGCGCGCGCAGCGCCACCCGGTTCGGGTTGTTGTAGAGGAACGCGCCGGTGATGGTCGACAGGTTCGCGCCGACGCTCTGCTTGGCTGCCTTGTCGAGCAGGCCGACGTACGTCTGCACCTCGGCCCATGCGCCGGCGACCTCGTTCTTCACCGTGGCCCACAGCTGGGACATTTCGCCCAGGTTGTTGCGGGCCGCGCGCGTGGCGTCATTGAGGTGCTGGGTATAGTCTTTCAAGTAACGCCTTGTCTGGAGGCGTGTTTTGATATTTTCCAAATAAAGAAGTGTTTTATTTCCTAAAATCAATCCAGGAAGTAACGCCTTCGATAAAGGCGTGTTTTAAGTCAAGCCTCTTTGTCAAGTCGTCAATTCATTAAGTAACGCCCTTGTCTAAGGCGCGTTTTATTTGCAGAGTCCTACGTTTTCTGCCTTCCCTCCGAGGATTGTTCCTCCATTTGGACTCCTTTCCCCAGTTGTTTTTCCTCCGTTTGGACTCTATCCTCGGTTTAAGCCTTTCCCCGAGATAACTACTGCCGTAGTTAATCTCCTTTCCCCGATTTTGCACGGCTCTCTTCTTATAAAAGAAGCCTGCTCTCCTCCGTTGTTTGGCTGGCACACCTAATTCTTGAAAGGGGGGGTGGCACGCAGGGTTCTTCTTCTTCCTCGACTCTACTTCCTGCTGTGGTGTTCTTCCTACGTTGCAGTCTCTCTCCCGTCCTGTTGTTCCATCACTGCTGTCGCTGTCCCCACTGCGTTGCTTCTTCCTGGCGTTTGCTGCTTGCTGTTGTTGCTTCTCCCCGCGTGCGTTCTACTTCCCCTCCATCCTGCTGTTTATGCTGTTGTTCCTGCCGTTGGTGTCTTGTTGCTTCCCCTCCGTGCTGCTTCCTGCCTGCTAGGACGTCTTCATCCTATTGCTGCTTGCTGTTGTTCCCTGCGTTGCTTCTATTCCTTTTGCTGCATCCGTTGTGCTTCATCTGCTGCCCCTTCCTGTGCTTCCCGTCAAAGTGTGCCCACTACTGTTTAAGGGACAGCAGGGCTTTCCTTTTCCTTTTATTTGTTTGCATCTGTTGCATATCATCATGTTAATATCATATTAAGTCTTTTGCATATGCATATTCATCTCCTCCATCCCTTTTGATATAGGGGTTTAAAACAAAAAAAACAAAAAGGTGCGCATGTTGAATCATATCAGTTTTCCACTATTTATTATTTTTGAATTGACTACTACACAGCACTAACCCAGCCCGTATTTTGTTTGTTTGTTATTTTTTGCAAGGTAATCAATCAAAGAAGACCCTTCTTATCGGCCGGCCGATTTAAGAAGGAGGAAAGCACCCACATCTCTTCCGCACTCCCGCATCTCGTCAGGTAAGCGATCATTTCCTTTAATTTTTGAGGCTTTTTAAGTCTCTGGCGATCACCTTTCCTATTAGCACCTCGTGCTCATCTTTGTTGTCTTGTGCTTATTGTATATGTTTATCATTGATTGTTTATAATCAATCTCCGAAGTAGATTTGTGTTATTTCTACGGGATCTACAGGTGGGTTTCGTGGTTTTTCCTCTAACGATTCTCCTTCTGTTTCTCCTCTTCTGGCATAATGTAAGTGAGGGGGGAGGGGCGATGAGATGAGCCCATCCCCCCCCCTCACCATTTCCCCATCTCTGCATCATCTGCAACATATAAATATGTAATCATCGAATTGATGTCCGTGCGACAACGCCAGTGCCGAATGCCTTTTTATTTCATGTCTTTGCCTTCCCTGTTGACGGGATGAGTTATATATGCATATTAATGGAATGTCTGGGTGTTTGATGCCGTGCATACTCCCCCCTCGCCGTCTCCTCATTCTTTCTTCCTCTGTAAACCCTCCTCTCTGCAACTAATGGAAACGATGTCTGAGCAACAACGTCGGCACCGAATGGTTCTGTATTTCATGAATTTTGATTCCCATTGATGGGATTATCTATATATATATATAGATGGAACGAATGATTGAGGCTGTGTACGTTTCTCCTGTGCCTCTCTCAATTTGTCCGTCTAACTGTCCCCTTTTTGCGTCCGATCCTCGAGTCTTGATTTCTCGACATCGAATACGCCCTGGAGCTATGGGCTACAGAAATGATCCCCTTCCCCAGGGCCTCTCTTCTAATGCAATGGCCATCCCTTGCTCCAATCGTGCTGTGGGTTTTGTGGCTAGAGGCACAATCGTGTGTGTATCTCTATCCATTCTGATCCGGGGTCGACCCCCCCAGTAACTCTCTGCACTTCTCCATAGCTCAGAGGGGATGGGGGTCACCTCTAAGATACACGTGCTCATTCTATGCTAATTATGCTAATTGCATGCCAATTTATCGAATGGATATCTTATGTGCTTTGGTTACGGGCTAACCTATGAACCCCTCTGTGGATGTTAATCTACTAACTCCCTAACTTACATACCATCTGTCTATCTTCGTGAGTGCTAACCCCTCCGTGAGCATTAACAGGCTAATCTCTGTGAGTACCCTTTCTCCCACCCATTGGCCATCGTGATATGATGATATGCTATTGTATCCTTCTTATTCCGTGGGTGATTTAGAGCCTCTGAGCTTGTTACTTATGGTAACTTTGCTTCAATGACCCGAGGAGGGGAACATGCCCCATTGGTATCTCAGAATCACCGTTCGGTCAAAGGGTTTCATCTGTGAGTGATGAGTACCCCTATGGGCCGTAAGGTGAACATTGATAGGGCCTTAGCCCAATATTCAATTCACTGTCCCTAGGGACATCATGTTGACTATGGGATGTGTGCCCCTCGTAGGCTAGCCCTCGAGATTTTCTTCCCTATTGGTTGTCCCTTTGTCGGATTATGTGTTGACTACGGGTAGCGTGCCCCTTGTAGGCTAGCCCTCGGGGTCCTTGCCTCCTTCATTGGTCACCGTATCCGACTGATTCTAACCCACGGAATGATGGTGCCCCTAGTAGGCTAGTTCTCGGGGTTTCCTATCCGTTCGGGTACGTCGACTGTCGTTGTGCCACCCGGCTCTAAGGAGTTTGCTCCACCACGTGGGCATATTCCCGCTTTCCCCTCGCAACCCTCCGGGGATGGGGAGATGCTGTCGAATTTTCACCGGGTTTTAACTTGCGATGCGGACTTAATAAACACGCTTCTTAAAGAATAATGAACGTCGTGCTCGAGTACGAACCTCGCACGAGCTCGCGACTCTGCTTCTGAGGAGCCCGGGGCTCTAATTCAACAAACAAATAGCCGAATTAGCTCCAAAACGGTCAAAAACACCTTAATAAGTCAAAATAAACCAAAATAAATCAAAATTCCTCGAAAATTCACTTAATCCGATGCGGCCTTAAACTGGCGCGCCCTAATCCGGCACACTCCCCCCCGCCGTAATAACACTAGACTCAAAATGAAACTTTTTCAAATGGCTCTATTCCAGAGCGCCCTATTCCGGTGTGCCCTAAGCCCATTGCGCCGCCATGGGCGTGCTGTTTTAGCCCAATACCTACGGTTGACCACATCGTTTTAGCCCTTTACCTACGCCATGCCACGCTGGTTTTGGCCTAATTCTTGTCTTTACGCCATTTTAATCCCTCACTCATCTTCGGGATGGTTTTGGCTCTCTCGGCGGAGATCAATAAACTCGATTAATCATTAATCAAATAAATAAAGGGCTTGCTTAAATCTGAATTGTTTACCTTCATGGTTCTTTTGTTCCGCTTTAGCATAACTACGGATGCCATGTTAGTGCATGCACGCTTGCATGGGCCCTCAGTATATAAAATGGCGTTGACGGAAGGCCGGGTTACGCCCGACTGGAAGCTTTCACTATGCGTGATGGTAGTCTTCGGACCTAAGTTCTCCGCCACGTATTGAGGGTTCCAACTTAATAAACCATGCTTATTTTGCATGATCGATAAAATCATTTCATATGATTCCGTATCATCACTCCTCAAAGTAGTGGTCGAGAAAGAGTGACAGAAATGCAGAGATTCTTATTATTTTGCATGCTGAAAGAGATTAAAATTTCCCTGGTGGATGTTGTCATCCAGACAATGGGCACTTGTCTACACCATTCTCGAACTCTTCCATATGCTGCTCACCTTACATCTGTCTTTAGACTTGTTGGAATAGATTTTGGCTCAGAAAAGAAGCAGCTGATTCCCAAAGGGAATGTCTACTCCATGTCCTATATTCAAAAGTTTATGGGTTTTAAGCTCATTAATGGCAAACCAGTTCGAGTTCTTCCTAGCCAGCATCATGCTCTAAAGGAAACTGGACAAGCATCTCGATCAAATGCTGATCAGGAGAACAGGTCGGCTGTACCACCTCCACCTCCTGTTCAAGAAGAAGTGCTAGAGGGTTTTGTTGCGAGAGAAGAATCCCCCAGACTGGAGATTCCAGAAGTACCTCATTTTCCTGAGCACACTGAGGAGTCTGTTCCTCGTCCCATTTTTTAGACTGGTGAACCCAGTGGGACTGCACCTCCCGAGTCAGGTGCTCTAGGACCAAGTGGTCTTCATTTTGATTTAGATATACCGTTTCCACCTTCCCTAGAAGTTCCAATTCCTGCCACGGTTGAAGAAATGTTTGGAAGCCTAACCATTATGATGCAAGAACATGGAGCTCGGATGGATAGGCTAATGAAGTTTACCAATTACCACCTCAATAGTTTGCACTCAAGGATAACAAGATTTGAAATTTCTATCTTAACTGAATGGAGAAAACTTTTGATAGCCAAGCTGACCACTGATAAGGCCACACGAAAGGTCCTAAAGACTACATTTTCTCTGATTGAGAAAATGCCCTCTCTGGTCTCCAACTTGCATGATAATCAAACTTCACTTGTTACATCTCTTGCCAAGCTAACAGACTTATCTTATGACATCAGGATAGTTGTTGAACAATTGAAAGGGCCGATCACTAAACTTCCAAGCAACATCACAGTTGTTGTTGACAAGATTGACACCATGATTTCCTCACTTCCCACCCTTGGCAACAAAACTGAGCACATCAACAGTGTCACCACTAATCTATCCTCTGACTTTGCTTCTCTGCATGGCACATTAGAACTACAGCTTCATGAGATATCTTTTGATGTTCATGCTCTGCTGGCACGCGAACACTTTCCTTACCAAAGGCCTTCGTCTAGTCTGGCGCAACACAGAGGCTCCTCTTCCAGATAGAGCCGCCACTTTTCATGATCCTCCCCTTCCTGATGATGTCAAAGGGGGAGAGATGGTAGATGGTAGATGGTTGTTTGTAAGGAGAGATTGTAGATTGTAAAGACATCTAAGGACATGAATGTGCATGGACATATCCCCACGCCCCGAGCGTGGAGGTACACTCGGCCCCACTTGTAGTTAGTTTCCCGCTTTCTTAGTATACGCTCATTTGTCGCTGCTAGATATCTTGTGGTAGGATTCCTAGCTCGATGTATTCATTTCACCACTGCGAGAGAGAGTGAGATACCATCCCGTGACCCGACCCGGGCACGAGAGAGTGCAAATCGACCACCCTAGCTCTTGTCGATTTCTCAACCGTGCACGTCTGATCGCCTCCCTCGCTAGGGACGGACCCGAGCTTGCATAGAGTCCCAGGTGTCCTCGAGTCATTGTCGTCGTCCCGCATCACGTGTTTCCTATGAAAACTGGTGTACCTTATCAAGTGTCTTCTAAAGATGTTCCCAACACCTCTAGCCCTATTCCTGATCATGTAGAAAGGATATGCAATGTGGGGGTTGAGACCTCCAATTCTAATCTTGATTCTACTGATCGAGAGGAATTGGTGGAACCAAGAAGGAGTAAGAGACCAAGAATTGCCAAGGATTTGGGAAGTGATTTTATCACCTACCAAATTGGGGGTGATCCCCCTACTTTCCGAGATGCTATGACTTCACCTGAGGCAAAGCATTGGAAGGAAGCCATTAAGAGTGAAATAGATTCCATTATCTCTAATCGTACATGGGAATTGGTTGATTTACCTCCTGGTTCTATGACTATTGGGTGTAAGTGGATTTTTAAGAAGAAGTTACAACCTAATGGAAGCATTGACAAGTACAAAGCCAGATTGGTTGCCAAGGGATTCAAACAAAAGGAAGGAATAGATTTCTCTGATACATATTCCCCTGTTACTAGGATGACCACAATAAGAGTGTTTCTAGCATTGGCTTCTATGTATGATCTCACTATCCATCAAATGGATGTTAAGACCACCTTTTTAAATGGTGATCTTAAAGAAGAGATATAAATGAATCAGCCTGAAGGTTTTGTGGCACCTGGTAATGAAAACAAAGTTTATAAGCTTGTTAACTCTCTTTATGGGTTAAAGCAAGCCCTCAAATAATAGCATGAAAAATTTGATAAGACTATCTTGTCTTTTGGCTTTAGTGTCAATGAATTTCGTAAGTGTGTCTATACCAAGCTTAAAGGTGATGCTTGTATCATTGTGTGCTTGTATGTAGATGATATACTATTGTTTGAAACTTCTATTGGGATTGTGAATGAGACTAAGTCTTTCTTGAGTAGAATGTTTGAGATGAAAGATATGGGATTAGCAAATGTGATTTTGGGCCTTAAGCTGATTCGTTTAGTTGAAGGTATAGCAATTTCTCTGTCTCATTATGTTGAAAAAGTCTTGGAGAAATTTGGCTATCAAAATTATAAATCTGTTCACACTCCTTATGATTCATGTAAAACATATACCCAGCACCTCAATGACGCCACGCGCGCGGCCCGCAACAACCTGGGCGAAATGTCCCAGCTGTGGGCCACGGTCAAGAACGAGGTCGCCGGCGCATGGGCCGAGGTGCAGACCTACGTTGGCTTGCTCGACAAGGCGGCAAAGCAGAGCGTAGGCGCCAACCTGTCGACCATCACCGGCGCCTTCCTCTACAACAACCCGAACCGGGCGGCGCTGCGTGCCCTGATCGGCCAGGGCCAGCAGCAGACCTCCGCAGGCTTCGCTGGCGTGACTTCGCGCGTCATGGGCGCGCCGGCGATCGATTCGGAGCAGTTCCGCGCCGAGCAGAAGGCAGCAGAGGAGCGCAAGCGCCAGCTCGCCGACTTCCAGCGTGACGAGTTCCGTTACCTCGACGACAAGGCGAAGAAGCTCAAGGACATCGCCGACGTCAACGACCTGGTCACCAAGGGGATCATCACCCAGGCTGATGCCACCAAGCGAATCGCGCAGATCGAGGCCAGCTACGCATCGCGCGCGACCAAGCGCGCCGGCTCCGGCCCCACCGACTACAGCGCATCGCTGCTGGCCTCCATCCGCCAGCAGATCGACCTGAACAAAGAGCAGGCCGCCAGCGAGACCAAGCTTACCCAATCGCAGCAGCTGCGCACGCGCATCCTGACCCAACTCGACACGCTCGGCAGCAAGATCACCAAGGGGCAGCGCGAACAGATCGATGCTGCACTGGCGGACCTCAAGGTCACCGACGAACAGAACCAAGCCATCCAGGAACAGGTCCGGCTCAAGGAGGACATGGCGCGGCTCAACGCTCAGCTCTCGGCAGCCGAAGAGAATCGGCGCCGGGCAAACGAGGTCGAGCTGCTTGGCATTACCCAGGGCAGCGATGCCGCCGAGCGCGCGCGCCGCCGGCTGGACGTGGAGCGCGACTACCAGGATGGGCTCAAGACCCTGCGCGACCGCGGCGTGGCCGAGGACAGCGATAGCTGGAAGGCGCAGGAAGCAGAGCTGCGCGCCTCGCGTGACCGGATGCTGGAGATCGACCGCGACTTCTACTCGCAGCGTGACGCCGCCCAGTCCGACTGGACCAATGGGCTCAAGCGTGGCTTGCAGGATTACGTCACCTACGCCAGCGACATAGCCAGCCGTACCGCAGACGCAGTTGACGGGATCATCGGCTCGCTGCAGAGCACCTTTGAGGAGTTCTTCAAGACCGGCAAGATGGACTGGAAGGGGTTCCTCGACGACGTGAATGCCCAGCTTGCGCGCTTCTTCGCCCAGCAACTGGTGAAGGATCTTATCAAGGGCTTCAACCAGGGTTCGAGCGGCCAATCCTCCGGCGGCCAGACGAACTGGGTGTCGACGATCGGATCGCTGGTCGGTAATAATATTTCAATAACAGGTTTTCTAAAGTAACAAAAATAAAATTAATTTTTAATTAACAGCTAAAATTTATAATTAATCCCAGAGTCAAGTCCAAAGGAAAGACAACAAGTCTAACAAGTACAGCTGATAGAAAATGAAAGACGTACCAGAGAGTCGGGGGAAGCCCGACGGAGGTACCAGCGGGCCACAACCAAACGCGCACGAGGAACCACATGGAAGCTGAGCGAATAGCATCACCCCACCTGAAAAGCAGGGGTGAGCCTAATGTCACTGGCTCAGTAAGGGTCACACAGATCCCCACTGAAAAACACGCAGTAACGCGCAACAACCAGAAATAGTAGGTGTAGTAAAGCGGGAGCACTACACTACAAAGCTGTAAAGAAGAGGAAGCAGGAGTAGGGAGTAGGTAAGGACGAGGGGAATAGCCTGTGCCACACTAGTAGCTGCCGAACTAACCTCGGCACCCAAAGCTACTCCTAGCAACGACAGAAGGGCCGGTCCTAACTCAGAAGTTCGGGGACTACCGATCTATCGACAAACACGAGGCCACAAGGAAGGCCTACGAGACCGGACCGAAAGTCTAGAAAAGACCTAGCCAGACAGACGCGGACTAGAGGGCACACACGGCCCGAATGCCATGCTCACACTTCCAGACGTGGCCACTCACGACCTGAATGTCGTGCACAAGATGTAACACTGACCTCGGGTGTCGCCACCGCTCGACTAACCTAGCTAGGTCACGACGCTCAAAAAACACGGAGAGTCACTTGTCACGTGACGGGAGCATCTCTAAAAGCACAGCCAGCTGCGTCCACTGACGACTCATGCTATGCCACACGTATCGAGCTAACCACACCACGCTAGGGCAGAGTCTTAGGTACGCACTGTCCAACCAAGAACAGAGACCAAAATACAAGTACTAGCCAGGGGAATGCCCGTCAGCGTCAGGTCCTAGCGCCTGACCACGTATGCACACACTGGCTCCTGCCTAGAGCCAGGCCTCTAGCTAGTATTCTCCCCCCGTAGGACGCTACGGTCGAGGGCAACGCACTGAGTCGGGAGCCCACAGAACTAGCTTAGGAACCATTTGACGGGAACACCCCTCCACCACTCCAGAGGTGGGTCGACCACCACAGTCTCAGGGCAACAAGAAGGGAGGCTCACGAAACACAGAGGACTCAAAACGCAAGTGCCGAGGTACAGACAGCCCAATCATGCACTGTCACCTGTACTACAAAGCACCAATGGCAGCACTAGCAACTGCCGACAGACTCAGGACAAGGCAACTAGACCTATCGGTGCAACGATCCCTGAGTCGGGCGACTCGAAGGCAAGATCGTCACAGGCAGCGGGACAAGCCGCCAATAGGTCCACTACCTTTCCTGAAGTTAACTTCAAATCAACTCGTCCTTCCCCCACAACTCGAGCAGCACTGGAGTTCCCCAAAGTCACGCTCTTGTTGATGGCCTGATATGTGGTAAAAGCATGTTGATCAAAGCAACCATAAGTGTTAGCTCCCATGTCTATCTATCAATCATGGGAGAAATTAATTAAATTTATTTCAGGTAATAAAGTTACAAACCTATTGGAAGGCTCAGATGAAATTTGGGACGAGGAAGCTCCAGAGGTTATCATGTTGACTTGAGGATTTGGAGTTGGGTTGTGATCATGGCAATGAAATTTGGGACGAGGTCTGCCATTATCCTTTCTGTCAAAGCAATTCTTAGCAAAATGTCCTAGTTTTCCACACACATAGCAACACTTCTGATTAGATTGATTCTTGAAAATTTTCCCTTTAGCCTTATAGTTTTGATTCCTTTGATAATTGGTCTTCTTTTGGTTATGGAATCTAGGATTAGGATTTTGAAACCTAGGATTATGGCCATTTCTATTTTGGTTTTCAGTCAGGTTGACATTGGAGGAATTTTTTGATTCAATAAGTTTTATTTGTTCTTCCTCAATTCGAATAGAACATTGAAATTCATCCAGTGAGATCTTAGAATGTTTATGCTGAAGGGATCTGGCAAAATTATGCCAGGAAGGTGAGAGTTTATCTATCAAGCAAGACACAACTAAATTTTCATCCATATTTTGACCTCTTGTTTTCATTTCACATACTATGTTGAGGAATTCATGAGTTTGTGAAACTACACACATGGTATCAGACATGGTAAAATGTAAAAATTTAGATGCAATAAAACGTTCAATTCCAGCATCTTCTTTACCATTTTTATCTTCTAAAGCTTTCCATAATTCAGTTGCAGTAGGAATGGAACAATAGATGTCATACAGTGTATCATGCAAATTACTAAGAATTCTTTTTTTAAAAAAAACTTACCTAGGTACATTGGGAGAACCAATGTACAGCTAGGAGGTAAATTTTATTAACAGGAAAAGAACCCATAAAAAATTACATCAAGCGGATACTAGGCATGTCTAGCTTATCCATTCGGGCAGCACCTCTTATATGGCTTGGAAGTTGCTACTGCGAAGAATAGAAAAAAATACATGTTATGTTGCAGGCTAAATTAGCCAAAGAATCTGTCACCTTATTCGCCTCGCAGAAAATATGAGTAATGCAATCATTAGATGAAAGTAAACTCCAAATTTCTCCAGTATAGGTGAGTATCTCCCAAGGACATGGAACCTTCTTGGTGATTACTTGGACCAGAACCTATGAATCACATTCAATATGGGATGGTTGGGATGTAATGGTTCTCAGGTATTTAAGACCATCCATGAGCACCCTTGCTTCGGATCATTGGGCAGGCTTGGTCGCACTGCCGGTGGTTGATGAAGACATGTCGACTCTCCCGAGACGAGGCCCTCGACGTTCGCTTCTGGTAACCTTCTTGGCTTGGAGAAGCTTCAATACTTCTTCTTTTCTTCAGCTTACGGGCTCCGTAAACCGTGTCATTCGCTTCTGTGGCTTGGTCGCCGGTCGTCATATTTTAGGTGCCAACAGCCATTTGCTAGGCATGTTAGGAGTCTACATGACGACATCCGTTGTCACATTGAAGCCAGCAATGCACGGTACAAAGAGTTAGCCAATACCCATAGACACCACCATGAGTTCCAAGAGGGCGATTATGTCATGATCAGGGTCAGACCTGAACGATTTTTCTCTGGAATCGTGATGAAATTGCAAGCTCACGGAGCCAGTCCTTTTCAAGTGTTGAAGCGAGTCGGGTCTAATGCATATGTTGTAGACTTGCCTGGAAAATATGGGATCGGCTCTACCTTCAATATGTCGGATCTAGTTACCTATAGGGACCCAGCGATGATTCCTAGTGAGCCTTTTGAGTCGTCTCCTCCCCTTGAGAGTGACCCTACCCCTGAGTATCCACCACCAGCCTCATTTCCACAACAGCGTGAGCATATAGAACATATACTGGATGAGCAGGTGACTATTATCAGGAGTGGAGCCTACCCGCGCTATCTAGTGCGATGGAGCGAACGACTCACATCCGATGACACGTGGATCACCCGAGCAGAGCTACAGAGGATAGATCCAGATTTACTAGAGTGATACCAGAGTGATCCAGACCCTTACTTGATGGGGTCGAGTTTCTCTCACCCGAGAAGAATTGGTGCAGACACTAGAGCTAGCGAGAAACACGATTCGACAAGTTGTCGGTACCAGACACGAAGCACCACTCGAGCTACACAGGCATCTCTTTGGCTTGGAGACAGTCTGGAGACTCCATCTTGAGCCCTGATATTTTTTAGTACTTATTGGGATTGTAATTGGTGTGTAATGTGTGATTGTATAATTTTGAGTTTCATTTTGGGTCAAGAGAGTGTTAATTGGGCTAAATGTTATTACAAAAGTCCAATAGGGGGTTTATTCTCATATTGGGCCTCAAGACCACTTAGGCCCAATTGGGCCACCCTCTCTCTCATTGGCCTTCCTAGCTTCTAGGGCCCATATGGGCTGGTCCCTGGTCCATAGTGGACTTAGACCAAGAGGACAAGTCCAAGTTGGAATCTTAAAGGAGGGCGCCCCCCATTCTTCCCCTTTTTTGTATTTTTGTATTAAATTGACCATGGGAGAAGAAGTGGAAATTTGCTATCCCCTAAGTACCCCTCCCTAACCCTAGATCTGAGCGTACTTATGGTCATTTTATCTAGGGAATAGAAATCCAACAAATCCTTGAGGACTTCCATGATGTCTTCCCCGATGAGCTTCCGGATAAGCTACCACCCATGCACGATGTGCAACATGCCATCGACTTTGTGCCCAGAGCTACCTTACCCAACCTTCCCCACTACCGTCTCAACCCCACCGAGCATGCGGACCTTAGGAGGCAAATTGAGGAGCTCATCTTCGCATTAGCAAGAGTCCATGTGCCGTCTCGGCCCTTCTCACACCCAAAAAGGATGGAACTTGACGCATGTGCGTGGATAGTCGAGCCATCAACAAAATCACGGTCAAGTATAGATTTCCCATCCCTCGGCTAGATGACATGCTAGACATGCTTGCGGGAGCCACCATCTTCTCCAAGATCAATCTCAAAAGTGGCTATCACCAAGTTCGGATTAGGCTCAGGGACGAGTGGAAGACCGCCTTTAAAACAAAGGATGGCCTCTATGAATGGCTTGTCATACCCTTCGGCCTTTCCAATGCACCCAGCACATTCATGCGCCTCATGACCGAGGTCCTCGGGCCCTTCATTGGCATCTTCCTTGTAGTCTACTTTGATGACATTCTCATATATAGCCAGTCCAAGGAAGCCCACCTAGATCATCTCAAACAAGTTTACACTGTTCTTAGGAAGGAGAGTCTCTTTGCCAACCCTGAGAAGTGTCATTTCTTGACCAATCAACTAGCCTTCCTAGGATTTATTGTCTCAGCCCAAGGGGTATTCATGGACCCCGAGAAGGTCCAAGCCATTCTTGAGTGGCCTGAGCCCAAGACCATCCATGAGGCCCAAAGCTTGCACGGGCTAGCCACCTTTTATAGGAGATTCATCTATGGGTTTAGCACTATCACCGCTCCTATCACGGATTGCCTTAAGAAAGGCACCTTTGTATGGACTAGAGCAGCCTCCAAAGTATTCCCAAGCTCAAGGAAAAGATGACCTAAGCCCCGATCCTTTGTCTACTCAACTTCTCTAAAGTCTTCGAGGTCATTGTGATGCATCCAGGGTAGGGATTGGAGGCATTCTTAGCCAGGAGGGTCACCCCGTGGCCTATTTTAGTGAGAAACTTTGTGAGACTAGGACTAGGTACTCCACTTATGACAAGGAGCTATACGTCATGGTCCATTCCCTCCGGTATTGGAGGCACTATCTCCTACCAAAGAAATTTGTAATCTTCTCAGACCACGAGGCCTTGAAGTACCTCAACACCTAACAAAAGTTCAATGCCCATCATGCCCGCTGGGTGGAATACATTCAGGCCTATACCTTTGTCCTAAAGTACAAGATGGGTAGTGAGAATCGCGTCGCCGATGCGCTAAGTAGGCAGTTAGCCTTACTTTCCACCGTCCAAGTGGAAGTCACGGGGTTTGGGAATTGAAATTATACTAGTCCAGAACAAGTCCATGGGTATACTACTGCTGGCTTAGGTTGTCTTCCGTGATTACTTGTTGTCTTTTGTTGTCTGTCTTTTTAGTTTAAGTTGCCGCCTAGACGGAGAGCTCATGTTCCAAGGGAGGAGAGTGGTACCTCGCCTCCTCCAATGAATGTTCAAGGGCAAGGCCGTGTCGATCCTACTCCTGGTGATGACATGCCTCAAGGTGGTCGTGGTAGAGCTTTGAAGGAATTTCTTCTATTCCACCCATCGACATATGATGGGCAACTAGATCTAGATGTAGCGAGAGTATGGCTAGATGCGACTGAGCGTGTGTTCCATTCCATGGAATGCACAGAAGATGAAAAAGTGATGCTGGCTACCTTCCCATTGCAAGGGGTAGCACTCACGTGGTGGACCACGGAGTGGGAGGTAACTTTCAAGTCTCGTCCTCTTCGACAAATTACTTGGCAGGAGTATATCACTTCATTTGAGCGTACATACAGTCCAGCGTATTTGAGGATGGACAAAATGCATCAATTTATGGAATTGGCTCAAGGCGATATGATAGTCTTGTAGTATCACAATAAATTCATGGAATTGGGTCACTATACTCCTCACATTCTTACTGATGAAGGGCTAAAAACTGAGCAATTTCTGCGTGGTTTAAAGGTAGAGTTAAGGCAACCTCTGATTGCAACCAGAGTGGTAGAACTAGATGTGGCTTATTAGGCAGCTACAGCATTGGAGTTGGATATGGCAAGATCGTGAGGATGAACCCAAGTTGAGCCAGTGCAGCAGAGTGTGTGCAGCATCAACAAGTTCGTCAACCTGATGTGACAGGAATAGCACCTTCTGTTCCTTCTGCCAGTGGTACTTCATTTACGAAATCTAAGTTCAGGCGGATGTTCAGGAAATTAAAGAAGTAATATGACCGACAAGCTTCCTCTAGTACCATACAACAAGCAGTACCCTCTTCTTTTCAGTGATAGGGACCAGTGGCTAGTCAGCCGAGACCATGTCTGAGGTGTGGCGGTAGCCATCCGGGTAGACCATGTTCATGTTGGGTTTCCAGAACAGCTCTGATACCACGTGTTGGAATCAGAATTGCTCAGATACCACGAGTTGAGGACACGGTGCTATGGATTCAGAGGGGGGGTGAATGAATCGCCCTTTAAAAAATTATATCTCTACTGAAATCAGACATCTATTTCCCCAATCTGGAAATTCAATGCAGCGGAATGAAATCGAATTAGATCTATGGAGAAATAGATTGAACAGATCTGAGCACGGGCCTAAACAAGCATCTAACGATGACAGAAATGAAGCACAAACAAACCACAAGAACACAAAGGGTTTTTAGGTGGTTCGGTCCTCCAAGAAGAAGATAATTAATGTCCCTTCGAATAACATCACGCCATCTTATTAATTTTAGACTTACCACAGATTTATTTACTAACATTTAGGTACTAAGATTTGGTCGCATCTTTTAATTGATATTAAGTTAGATGGCGGTGCATATGTCTAAACCATATGAATTTATTTTCTCTCATTTTATTGGAGTTACACTCAAGTTCTCACGTATGCGTTCATCCCTCAATTCTTATCTTTCTTAGTTTTTACCACTCGATCCATCAAGTCATCCGTATCTACGTCCACACACATTTATGTGAAAATAGTTATCATATTTTCATCTTAGTATTTATTAATTTATTTTGAATTTCACATTGAATTCCTTGATTATGCAAGAAGCTTATAGAAAATTGAAACAATGCCAAATTTTATGTCTTTGGCTTTGAAATTGATATCAAAGCATGAAACAAATTTATTTATCTGTTTCATGAATATTAACTTTAGTTTTGACATGTGTGTTGAAACGGCTTTTTTTGCACTTAATGTGTTTCAAACAAGCATAATTCTTGAAAAATTTATATAAATTTCAAAATTTCAGCAAAATCAAAAAAATTAAGTTTAGATATGTGTGAATGGACAATGCATGTGATCTTAATGGAAATTTTGAACCAACCATAATTATCAGCCGTTACAAGATAGTTGATTTGTGTCGGCAGGCTACATTTTGAAATCCTAAGAGCTAAACTTGGTTGGATAGTTATGACAGATATTGACATGCAATCCTGAGTAGTAAGTGAAAGACCCTGGGACCCTCACCTAAGTGATTTGATTATGGATCACATAGAATTTTCGAATGTAGTTCAGCACTTCTGCAGGTGGAAGAATGATCTTGGAGGAAGTAAGAAGCAATGCCACACTAACAATGGTTGCAGCTTTATAACCGACGTAGTTTCCAGTTGTAGATGATTTGGAGGCTTGATTCAAGCTTCTTCCCTTCACTTTCAGGTTCAGATCAAGGTGGAAGAAGGCCCTGGAGCTGCTGCTGTGACCCTGCACACACAAATGTTAGAACAAAAACACTCAAGTTTAGATCTGTCCTCTCCTTAGGGTTTTCACCCCAATGTGATGTATATATAGGGCTTAGGACGTTCAAAGACACGTTATAGACCAGATCCACAATTCCTGGAGTGTTTTAGGGATGTTGGGATTGATTGGGTTGACTTTCGGTGCATGCACACGAAGTCCAAAATGACGGCTCAGATCCGTTTCTGAAGGGGTCGACCCTCGTGAGGGTTTTAGAGGATTTAAAGGGTTTTGGATCAATGGGTCAACCCTTGGGGTCGACCCTCGGGGGTATCCCGTGCGGGTTTTGGTTTCAGGACATAGGGGTCAACCCTTTGGGTGCCTTCCACTTGGCCTCAAGACAATCCCACACCAAAAGTTCTCATTTCACAATTTTGGGTACCCAAGTCTTCTTGGGTCCCAGATGGTTAGCTGCACCTCTAATGGGTGCCTTCACAATCTCTGAGCACGCATATCATTAACATTCATAAATTCACAATCATCCATATTATGTCCACATTCACCACAATAATGACAAGAAGTGTTTTGCCTTTTAGAAGTAAATTTATTTTTCCATGCTTTCATATCATCCTTTTTCAACATGTAACATTCATGCATAGAGTGACCATGTTTACCACAATAAAAATAATGCAAAGAAGCCATTTTATCATGTGGTCTTTTATCATGAACATAAGAATATAAAATATCATCGTATTCTACATTTATGTAGTATTTGTCATAAGATAGGCCATGCTTCTGAATCTTGTTCAAGAAAAATTGGGCCTGCTGCTGCTAAACAGAACACTGAAGCATCTAGTCTGATGCCTGATGCCCATGTGACTATGAAGCATAATAAGGCCTGGGTGTAAGTGGGATCCAAAACACCCAATGGTGTTCCTAAATTTAAAGAGCCTATAGGCAAAGCAGAGGTTCCTCTGTGTAATGACTTTCATAATCTTCAACTCATTGATGATTCCTCTGATGGTGTTATTGAACACTCTATCATAGAGAAGCACTCATCTTCCTCTGAAAAGTTTACCGCGGTTGTTCCCCAAAATGCTGAAATCCGTCCACAAAAAATATCCCCATCTTCCTTGTTTAAATCCCCATACGTTTAGGAAGAGCTCAAGATCTGAATCGGAGGTCTACCTTACGGTCAACAGCAGTTCTCAGGAAACCTTTCTGTAGATCTGAGGTTTCAGGCACAATCCCACAGCAGGTTTAAAAATTGATAAAAGATAGATCCGCCTAGATCCATCTCTGATCTCTAGCCCTGTGTTGAAGCCCTTCAAGAGATCTTTCCAACGGTACCTCGTGGGTGTCGATCCGACGTCGGGAGTGGTCACAGCGGTGATTCTCGTCGAGTCGCGTGCCCGAGAATAGAACCTGCAACTCCGAGGGCAGCAACTTCAGAACGTGGAGTTCGGGTCCGATCGGCCCCGATCGGTGCTTCCGGCCGACCGCCATCCAGGGAGGCGTACCACCAGGGGTCTCCATCACAGCGGGCCCCACCCCACTAGAGCTGGAGGATAGAGTGATCCGTGGGCCCCACGGACCCGTAGATCACGCCATCCGGAAAGCACAATCGCGACTTTCGGCACCGACAGAGGCGACATCAAGATGCTGCCCGTCAACCCAACCCACGTGACTCCCGGGCCCCACTTGTGACCTGTTACCTCCCTGTGTGGAGTGGGTCGAAATCCTTTGTACTGCTGTATTATGTTGCTTCCCCGGCACACCCGTGGTGTCGCTTCCCCGGCACACAGAGAGACACACATACACACAGAGGGAAGCAGAGGCAGACCCACGAAGCATCCCCATGGAGAGAAGAGAAGAAGAGGAAGAGAAGAAGAAGAAGAAGAGAAGAAAGAGGTTCTCCCCTTCGGCAGCCCCCAGAAGAAGAGAGTAAGAGAGAGGGAGAGAGAAATGTAGCAGGGAAAAGGGGGAAGAGTAGGGAGCCGTCACCCCTGGTCAACCCCCCGTTCCTCCCTTTTCCATTTATTTTCTTTTCTTCGTCTCCCTTCTTACGTTCAATGTACTTGGTCTCCATCTACCATGAATAAAAATTCTTCTTTCTTTGCCCATTTTTGTTTGTGTCATTTCTCGTTGGATTGAGTCCCTCTGTGTGTTCTTCTACTGTTCCTCTTCTTCTCCCCCCCCAATGGTTCGAGTTCCCTTTGAGGGATCTCTGGCCTCCACCCTCGCCCATCTACCACAAAGGGAAATCCCTTTCTTCTCCCCAGAGAGCCCAAGCCCCCAACACCACTGTTGATCTTCGTCCTCCCCAACTTCCTTAGACTCCCAATCCCTAGCCTCTCCTCCTCCCAGCTGAAGCCCCTCCTGCCAGCGGAATCAAACCCCCCCCAGATCTCAAGGCCTTCTCCCTCTCACTGGCCTCCAACTGCTCAGTCTTTACTTTAGCGGCACGCCCCAGAGCCCTCTCCCTGGCACACCTGTTTGGTGACTTTGCCGACATACACACTAGCCCCTTTGTGCACCCCTTCACCGGCACAGCCTTTGGCCGGTGCATCTTCGGCCTCTTCAACCTTCTTGGCTGGTACACCATTGGGCTAACCCTTCTCCGGTACGCTCCTAGCCTGGCACAGCTTCATTGGCCGGTGCATTCGTCCCTATACTCCTTCACCGGCACAACTCTTGCCTGGTGCACCCTCAGCACCCAGCTTCCCCTTTACTAGCACACCCTCAGCCAATCCCTCTCTACCGGTGTGCCCCATGCCTCGCTCAGCGGTACAGCCCTTCGGCCAGACCCTTCACCAGTGCAGCTTGGCTCCCTCCAGCCGACCTTGCCCGGTCCACATTTGAGCCCCCTTGCCAACACATTAAACCCTGTCTTCCACCCTGGGCCTCACCCCTAGCATTTGCAGCCAGTCCCTGCCCTTCACCCTTGACACTTGTGGCCAGCCTTAGGGTTGTCTCCCACTCGCCACTCCTTTCATATTTTTTGAGGTTTTCATCTACCGCGTCTTCAAACGCCCACCTCCAATTGTTGGGTTCCGTCACTCCATGTGGGTGTGTTCCCTGTATCTCCCTTACGTCCGAGTCAAGGGGAGATGCTGTCGAATTTTTGTCAGAAATAATGATATGATAAGGACAAAAGGGAGCAACAAACAAATGAAATAATCAATAATAACATACTTTAACTAAGGCAAAAGAACTGGGGGTAACATGAAGAGAACCGGACTGAATAATGGCTGAGTACTTTGAACACTCGTACTAGAAGGAGGAAGGAATAGAGGATGGTTAAGAGACAGAGAGAGGGGACCCTCATGAACTACATAGAAAATCAATCAAAAAGGGAGGAAGGGAAGAAGAAAAGAAGAAAAGAAAGGTCTTAAAGGGATGAAGAGGAGTGGGCCCTCCAAGTGCTTCCCCGGTGCACCCTCCCAATCCTTCCACAGCATGCCTTTAAACCCCTTCGCCGGCACGCCTTTAAACCCCTTCGCTGGCACACCTTTAAACCCCTTCGCCGGCACGCTCTTAAACCCTTCGCCGGCACGCCTTTAAACCCCTTCGCCGGCACGCCTTTAAACCCCTTCACCACCACGCCTTTAAACCCCTTCATCGGCACGCTCTTAAACCCTTCCACGGCATGTCCTTAAACCCCTTCATTGGCACGCCTTCTCTTATCCTTCACCGGCATACTCCTTGAGCGGTGCACCCCCCTTTTGCTAAGCCCCCTCGCCGGTACACCTGCTTCGCCGGCATACTCCACCCCATTACTCACCGGCATGCTCATGTCCTTCTCCGGTGCACCCATCTCACTGCAACTCCAACCCCGTGCATAACCTGCATGGACCTTGTCCCCCTGCACGCACAGCCTGCACGGACTTCACTCCCTTTGCAGCTCCAACCCCGTGCACCCCCCTGTACGAACTTTATTTTCCCCCCTTTGCACGCTGGCACACCTCCTTCGCTGGCATGCCCGTGGCCTTCTCCGATGCACTCATCCCTTGTGCAGCTCCAACCCCGTGCAGCTTCAACCTCGTGCAGACGTGCATGGACCCAGCCCGCCAGACCCAACCATGCATGAACCTCACCCCCCTGCACGCATAAGCCTTGCACAAGCCTTGCATAGACTCTGCGTAGACCTTGCCTCTGTTGCATGCGTGTGCACTGACATTGGCCCTTATATGCATGGACCTGCACGGACTTCGTCCCCTTGCATGCACCGCACGTGCACTGACCTTACTAGCGTGTGCACTGACTCGGCATGCATGTGCACTGACTTGGCCTGTGTGTGCTCTGACTTGGCCCGCATGTGCACTGACCTTGCCAGCATGTGCACCGACCTCACCCCCATGTACACTGACCTTCTTTCAGCCTCTAGCCCCACTTGCGTCGACCTTACCCATGCATAGCCCCCACCTACACCAACCTTGGCCTTGCGTGCACGGACCCTGCATGGACCTCAAGCTCCCACATGCACGGACCTTGCATGGACTTTGCCCAACATTGCATGGACTTAACCCCAAACGTGCATGGACTGTGCCCAGTATTACATAGACTTAACCCCTAACATGCATGGACTTTATCCAGCATCACGTGGACCCAACCCCAAACATGCATGGACTTTGCCCAGCATTGCACAGACTTTTCCCAGCATTGCACGGACTTAACCCCTAACATGCATGGACTTTGCCCAGCATTGCATGGACTTAATCCCTAGCATTCACGGACCCTGCACGGACTTACCCAAGCTTGAACGGACCCCGTTCCTACCTTGCACGGACTTGCATGGACCTTGCATGGACTTAGCCCAAGACTTGCATCAACTTTGTCCAAACCTACACGGACTCGCATGAACATACATGGACCTTACTCGCACTATATGGACTAACTTTTAGACTTGCATGGACTTAGTCTGGCTCGTGCAAATGCACGGACCTTGCCCTTGACCTCGTGCATATGCACGGAGTTGCCCAACCACGCACAAACCCAACCCCATGCATATGCACGGACCTTGCCCTTGACCCCGTGCATATGCACGGACTTACCTTAGAATGTGCATGGACTTCATCCCAAACCCTGTGCATATGCACGGACTTGCCCAACTGCTGCATGGACTCAACCCCGCGCATATGCACGGACCTTGGCCTTGACCCGGTGCATATGCAAGGACTTACCCCAACCATGCATGGACTCAACTCCGTGCATATGCACAGACCTTGCCCTTGATCCCGGGCATGTGCACGGACTTACCCCAGAACCTGCAAGGACCTTCATCCTAAACTGGTGAGGACACGCGACGCATCACTCGACGGAGCACTCGGGCCACGCCAGCATCCCTTTGGCTCGGCGACTACGGCACAGTTTAGATGAGCTATCTTCACATGTTAGGCCATGCTGGGCCTTGGTTTGGTCCCTGCGTGGACTAGTTATCTATTTATTTTCCTACTGTCAGACTATTTGTGGCCCAGTGCCGCACTTGTGCTATGGCCAAGCAGAGGAAGCAGAATACCGGCCTCTATACTCCCCTCCCCATCCCAGATAGTCCATGGCAGGATATTAGCATGGACTTTATGTTGGGATTACCCCGCACCCTCCGAAAGCATGATTCTATCTTTGCGGTTGTAGACCGGTTCTCTAAGATGGCATTATTCATTCCATGCTCCAAGACTTTCGATGCCTCTAGAGTTGCCCGTCTATTCTTTTCCCATTGTGTCTCCCGGTTTGGCCTCCCTCGTACTATAGTGTCAGATAGGGATGTACGATTCACTAGCTATTTTTGAAAAACCCTCTGGCACATGATGGGCACCCAATTGAAGTTCTCTACTGCATATCACCCCCAGACTGATGGTCAGACTGAGGTTGTCAATAGGAGTTTGGGGGATCTTCTTAGGGGTTTGCTCCGAGATCGTGTCCGGGATTGGGATTTGGTCTTACCTTTAGCAGAGTTTGCCTACAATGATTCGGTCAATAGGTCTACTGGCATGAGCCCCTTTGAGATTGTCACTGGCCGTAGACCTAGGAAACCTATAGACCTGGTCCCACCTCCCATCTAGTCCCGTATGTCTGAGTCAGCTGAGTCCTTTGTCGATCATATTAGACAGTTGCATGAGCATGTACGTTGTCACATTGAGACCAACAATGTGCGATACAAGGAATTGGCTGATGGCCACAGGCACCACCGTGAGTTTCAGGAGGGCAATTATGTCATGATCAGGGTTAGACCTGAACGGTTTCCCTCGGGAGGCGTGAAGAAGTTGCACGCTCGTGGTGCCAGTCCCTTTCGGGTAGTGAGGCGAGTCAGATCAAATGCATATGTTGTAGACTTACCAGAGGATTACGGGATCAGCTCCACTTTCAACATCTCAGATCTCGTCGCTTATAGGGACCCAGTGAGCCATTTAAGCCGTCTCCACCCCTTGTGGGTGACACCATCCCAGAGCGTCCACCTCCTACCTTGTTACCTCAGTAGCGTAAGCAGATAGAGCATATACTGGACGAGCAGGTAACGACTACTCGAGGTGGGGTGTACTAGCACTATTTGGTGCAATGGAGGGGATGACCTATGTCCAATGACACTTGGATCACTCGGGCCGAGTTACAGAGGATAGATCCAGATCTGCTAGATCGATACCAGAGCGACCCAGATCCCTACCCGATGGGGTCGAGCTTCTCCCACCAGGGGAGAATTGGTAAGGACACCAGAGCCAGCTGTCGATACCAGACACGTAGCACGACTCGAGCGACGCCGACATCCTTGTGGTTGGGTGACAGTATGGAGTCACTACCTGAGTGTTGATATTTCTCTATATTTATTTTGAGTGTATTGGTGTGTATTTGTCGTGCCGAGTTGACCGAGGTAGAGACGCGATGGAATGGGCTAGAACGTGATGAAATGATGGATGAGGTGGACGTTGGAAGGATTCGTGGGTGGATCCTAGGCTAACGTGACTTGATTGTTTTATCGCCTGTGATTTTCTTAGAGGTCTGTTCCTTTGTGTGGGCCCAGTGGCTTGTCACCTGCAGTGTCGCCAGCCCTGTGAAGTAGTCCACGTTGTGCTTCGTGTCTTTCGGTGGAGTAGTTGATTCTAATCTTTCCTTGTTGTATGCGATTGTCCGAATTTGTAGATTGTTCGATGTTATTGCTCGATGGCTGCCTTTTATGCTGTTTGCGCTGTTTAAGAATTCCTTAGTGTTATTCTTGTTGGCATTTCCCTTCTGGTCAGGATTTGCTGGTATTAAATTCTTTTGTCAATTGCTCAGGCTACAGTTGACCATTCGAGTTGTGGCGATGGCCGTACACATTGTTACGATATTTTGGTCATCCCAGCTCGAGTCTGGCCAGCTCCTGATGCATTTCGCTTCTGTTGAAGTGCTCGATTGAACCCCTTGGCTGAGAAGCTGCTCGAGCGAACTAGGCTCTCCCTTTCCTGGTGAGCTTTTATTGGTAAGCTTGATGCCTCTCGCCTTAGTTGGTGGTCTCTTCATTGAGGTTTGCCTTGGAATCACTGTCTTAGTAATGCCTTGTCCTGTGTCTGCTCAAGTGTGGACAGCTTAATTTTGAGCCTGATCATCTCTTTGCTTTGTGGTTGCTTGGCTTCGGACCTAATCTCTGTGTTGAGAGCTATTGCGTACCGTGACTCGTCGTGCCGTGCCCAACGACTGATGTGTTGAGAGGCTCAATTGCCGTTTACAGGACGCAAAAGTAGGCTAAGATTAGCGCCTTTCCTTGGGCTTTGTGTTGAAGCTGGTGCTCTTCTCTGTTGCACTTAGGCTTTTTCTGCACGGCTGCTCGTTGGATCAGTGCTCGAGGCATGTTACATTGTGATTTCTAGGATTATGATGACGCCTAGTGTGTACTGAGATGTGAAGGTCGAGGTTCTTTCTGATGCCTTCGTGCGTTGTTGAGTGCGCAGTGGAAGCGTGTGGGCTGATGACCCACAAGCCGAGGATCTTTTCGTACGATTCTGGCTGGTCGAGAGAATTTCTTCTTCTCGATGTGCCTCCGTCTTAGCTACATGTGCCTAGACATTGTCATGACCGTGCCGTTGTCGGTCATGTCTCTGGTTTTGGCATGGCATTTGCGAGTGTTGGGGAAATCATCGGCTTCCCTGCTGATAAAGTACCCTCTACTCTGCATTCCTTCTCGTGGGTGTTGTGCTCTCGAGACGTGTTCATAGTCCTTGAGATGCGTTCCCTGAGATTGTGGTGTCTCTTGTCCATGATGGTGCTTTGTTGCTCATGAAGGTACTTTGTTGCTATCATCAAAACAGAATCATCAAAATAGAATATGATATATTGCTATCATCAAAGCTAGACAACATATGCACAACATAGCGGTCGTTCTGTGTACTGCCTTGTGTTTCATGGTACGTGTGACAAGTGAGTGCTTACCCTATCCATACTTCGTTGTTTTGAGTCTCTGTGTCTAGTGAGCCTCCACTAGTCGTAGCTTGACGACACTTCAGCGTGTCAGCCCACTTGGGAGTGGTGGCAGGGTGAGTTCCTGTTAGGCTAGTTTTCATGGGCCCCCTTGCTTTGCAGTAGCATCATACTAGGGGGAAAACTAGCTAGAGGCCTGGCTCAAGGCATTGGGCTTGTGTGTGCACACGTGTTCAGGGGTATTTGGACGAGCATTGATGGGCGTGACCCTAACTAGTCACTCGTTACTGTTGTTCCTTGTACTTGGTATAGTGTCTCAGTCATCGTGTTCAAGGCGAGTGAGAGACGCTTGAGGTGCAGTGTAAGACGTTAGTGGACACATCTGGCTTTCCTTCTAGTGAGGAGGTAGTTCTGCCACATGATGCTGACTCTTGTGATTCTCATGATTCGTGTGGTTTCTTGTGCAGCATGAGCTCCTTCACGTAGTACTTCGGGTCGTCTGTGCTTGGCTTCACCCGTAGTCAATATAGCGTACACGATGGTAAGGTCGTGTGTGCACTGGTGTTTTGGGTAGGGTGTTTTCCACGTCCGAGAGGTCGTGATGTGAAGCCTACATGTCTATTGTAGCAGGACGTGTTCTGGCAATGTAATTGAAATTTTCTTGTGTCAGTTTGGTGATTCCTTACTGTGTGTTTGGGAATCTGTGTTCTCACCGATTAGGAGCAGTTTAGAGGGCCGAGGTCTTATCGACTGTCGTGGTTTTTTCTGTACGGCTTTCCTCTTTACGTCCGTTGTTGTTACTCCTGCTTACTGTTGTTGCTCTTGTTGTTCTTACTACTATTACTGCTTTGGTTTCTTGGTGGGGATCTACGGGACCCCAACAGAGCCAGTGACACGAGACTCACCCCTGACTTTTCAGGTGTGACTGCTCTTCTTCCTCGTGGTCTGGAGATGCAGTTCGTGGTTCTTAGTAGCCAGCTTTGCCAGTGTCGGGCTTCCCGCGACTTGAGGGTACGTTCCCTTTTCTGTTGGAGTATACTTGTCTTTAGTTGGACTGGACTCTGTTAGCTGTTGCAGCTGTTAGTTTTATTTGTTATAGAAAATGTAATTTTATTTCTGCTATTTTAGCAATCCTGATCAAACATAGTAATTATTTACTAGCTTATCTGGAAGTTCAATGTATTCCTATACACCTTCACACACTCCTTTTATCCCTTCACGGAAAGCCCATGTGATTGAAGCAGGGCGAATATCTAGGGGGTGTTGGCATACATGCCTTCTCGCCTATCCTTCCTGCTGATAAAGGTCCAGTACAGATGAAGACGGTCAGACTCTGGACGCCAATCCGCCACGGTCGGGAGAGGCTCCTCCGTCGGGATAGGAATCGCTTGGAGAACCACCCGCTCGCTGTTGACCCGACATAGCCCCTGAAGGGTCTTGACGTAATCATCCTTCTGGACCGGCGGCATCTTCGGTTCGGCCTTCGAGGAGCCACGCTTTGCGGTCTTCCGTGCCTCCAAATAAGCCGTGACTTCAGAGATAGACCACCCCTTCAACTTCTTCAGGTAGGCAGGGTCAACGTCCAACACTGGCTCCGACTGGGTGTCCAGGAAGCGACGCTCGGCAGCCCGCCAACAGTCCTTCCGGGAGGCGCGATAGAAGCCGATCCGCGCATTCCACCACTTGATGAACTCTGGCATCACCCGAGGCCAATGGGCAGGGGACGGCACCCTGAAAGATACGTCTTCGCGACGATGGAAGTAGTCCCACCACAACTGGGCTTCGTCCGCAGTCGTCTGGCCAGCCCGATGCCGGCTGGGGATGCTGAAGTGGGCCGAGGAAGGCAGGATCTGCTGATCGTATCGAAAGTTCCGGCTGATCCGGAAGGGATAGTATGGCTCCAGTCATAGCAGACCGCTCTTCCAAAAAACCAGAATGCTGGGGAAAATAGCCAGGGCCCAATCAACTAGCTCCGGCTCTAATATTGGCCTCGTACTTTTGGCGCCAGTGAAGGAGTGAATAAACTGTTTGGTCTCATGCAAACGACATTGCCGCATTCTGTTCACGAGGGGGCTGGAGCTAGCTGCCAGGCTCCAGAAATGAAGGACTCCTGGCGAGTCCATCGGGACCGTGGTCAGCCTCCCTCGAATAGCGAATAGCTTATCAGCCAAGGAAGGATGTTCGGCGTTGGCAAACTCGACCATCCTTGGCACCAGATGATCAGATTGAAGAGAGCGCGGAGCTGCCTCCGGAAACAGGGTGCAGACTCACGCGTTGAAGAAATGAAGCGAACCAGCCGTCCGCGAATTCTGGGGGATGCGTGACTTGTGCAAATCCCCCAACATCTTGTATACCAGGCACAGGGCCACCGAACAAAGCGA
Source organism: Amorphophallus titanum (assembly GCA_024336825.1). Classification (NCBI taxonomy): domain Eukaryota; kingdom Viridiplantae; phylum Streptophyta; class Magnoliopsida; order Alismatales; family Araceae; genus Amorphophallus; species Amorphophallus titanum. Next base: position 160,134 of record JANBPO010004656.1, read on the forward strand.
CAGCTTCATTCCCCAAGCCATCAGACACGCGGGGTAGATGGCTTCTGGCCTGATCACTCTCTCATCACCTTGTGGAAGGGCGAACGAGCACAGCCAGTAAGTTAAATACGCAGCACAATGTGTGACTACGTGTCGACACCCATGGGGTTCGGACCCCCTTGTCGGCCTCTCTACACGACCGGAGGAAGGGTCGTCTGGCGGCGGGCTCTTGACTTAGAGGAGGGGTTGAAAATCGCATAGATTTGATAAATTTAAAAAAATATTTTTCGTCAAAGAATTTATGATGAATAGAGTGACTCAAAATCTCACTGGGTCATAAACTCTTTCACGACCACGCGGGTCACCCTTATTATACCCTATGGAAGGTAGTGAGAATAAACGAAGGGGGTAAAAATAACAAAGGATTGACGGGGTTGAAAATACGATATATCATAGTAGTTATGATGGAATGGGTGACCCTAAGTATGAATGGGCACTCAATTTTCACACGGTTGCACAAATAACTTCAATAATACGTGAAAGAAGGCGTAAGAATAATTATTATAATAAAACTGATGGGAAGGAGCAAGAATAGAGGAGGGGATGAGAATAACATAGATTTGATAAATTTAAAAAATATTTTTCGTCAAAAAATTTATGATGAATAGAGCGACTCAAAATCTCACTAGGTCATAAACTCTCTCACGACCACGCGGGTCGCCCTTATTATTCCCTATGGAAGGGAGTGAGAATAAATGAAGGGGGTAAAAATAACAAAGGATCGACAGGGTTGAAAATGTAATATATCATGGTAGTTATGATGGAATTGGTGACCCTATTTACATTTTTATGCCTCTATTATTTGTTGCAGTCCTCTGTGGACTGTCTCTGGTATTCAGCGGCTGGTCGATAGACCACTTTCATCTGTCTCAGGTACATTTCTGTCGTTTATGTTTCTGTGAGTCTGCTACCTTTTACAATCCTGTCAAGGCCATTGTATCCAGGTGACGGTCATTTGGCAGACCGCGTATTTCACTCAGGCACGCTGTGGTTTTTCCTATCATTGTTTATTTTAGTTCTTGTTATTAACTGCTCCCTGTCATACTGTGGTCCTTCGCAGGGCCGTTTTTCCCTCCCTGTGCGGTCTCCCATCAGACCGCTATTTGGTTACAGTGCAACCCGAGGTTCATATTTGTATTCTATTTTCCATCATTGCAATACGTGTTTTAGGTGTTATTCATCTCCCCTTGGATGTCAGTTATATTTGTACTATTATTGTCATATTTGCAGCATTGTGTGATCATTGCTTGTTAGCTTTTACGCTAGAACTTGCATGCACTCCGGTGCACATAGGATCATACATTTTCACTATAGTAGTTACATTCCTACCTTAGTAGGAGATCCTCTTGTCTCCATATTCCTTAGAGCTAACTAGATGATCCTATCCAGGACCTCCGTAAGTCCCCGTGAGTCGTGAATTCTCACACGGACATCGGGCGGGTTGTACCATTACCACCCTGAGTCAAGGTTGCATCATGAGAGAGAGTAAACCTAGAGTCAACCAAGTTCCTCATTTTACCCCAGCTAAGAATCCCATTGTTGAGAGAGCGTTGATGTGCAGTGTAGAGTCCGTGCATGTCTTGGTGTGAACACCAAGTCCACGCATGAGCTAGAAAAGTCCATGCATAGTCTAATAAAGTCTGTGCACAGTCTGTCCTAGTTGCATCCAAGTCCATGCATATCTCCCTATGCATCTTTAAGTTCGTGCATGAACAGTGCACGTCTGATTGGCAACAAAGTCCATGCATAGATAAGTCCGTGCATGTCTTGGCATGAAGTCTAAGTCCATGCACTTTCTAAGTCCGTGCACATTTTATCAAGTCCATGCATGAACAGTGCATGTTTCCTGAAGTCCATGCACATGCATATTTGTCTTAGGCTCAAACATAAGTCCATGCACATCTTATCAAGTCCGTGCATGAATAGTGCACGTTTCCTGAAGTCCATGCACATGCATATTCGTCTTAGGCTCAAACATAATTCTGTGCACATCTTATCAAGTCCATGCAAGAACAATGCATGTTTTCTGAAGTCCATGCATATTCGTCTTAGGCTCAAACATAAGTCCAAGCACATTCTTTGTTCCATGGCATATCAAGTCCATGCATGTTTCCTTAAGTCCGTGCACGCTTCCTGTAGTCCATGCATATTTGAGTTTGCTCGTTCGTTAAGTCCGTGCACACAAGAGTCCATGCACGTTTCTTCCAACCAAGTCCGAGCACGTTTTCTGTTGGAAGGAAAACTAAGTCCGTCCACATAAGTGTCTGTGCACGTTTCTTCCAACCAAGTCTGAGCACATTTTCTATTGGAAGGAAAACTAAGTCTGTGCATATATGAGTCCATGCACATTTCTCCCGAAACAAAGTCCTTGCACCTTTTTGTCAAGTCCGTGCATATCCGTGCATAGACAAGTCCGTGCACGTTCTTCATATAAAGTCATTGCACGTTTTGCTCTTTGCGTATTAAGGTCTGCACATACACTGTAGCAAAGGCAGTGAATGTCCCCATATAATGTCCGGGCACACACTGTAGCAAAGTCTGTGCACATTTATCTTAGGCCATTTAAGTCCGTGCATACTTGCTTATATATGCGCTATGGAGTGTATGTATCTTTTACACCAAGTTGGTGCTATGCTCACATGGCTATAGATTTCATGTTTGTGCATGAATAGTGGCAGATAGCCAAGTCGGTGCAGCTTAAGGAAGCCAGGGTTCGAGCATCTCATGGGCACCTGAGCATTCAACGATCAATGATCAGAAGGGCAGATGCACGTGAGCTGAGGATGATCTACACTGGAAGAAGCTGCCACTTGGTGTACCACTCGTTCAGATTCTAACATGTGGCAAAGGTCTCTAGAAGCCTCCAGGCGGGAGTGTTCTCTCCACACGCCTAGGGCATCTGTACGAGGACTCCAGGCTGATGGACTATATAAGAGTAATTTAGCCCCTTTTTCTTAAAATCGACTCCATGGGCATCGTCTTTCAATTTTAATGGCATGTTTAGCTGTAGAGTGTTGATATGGCATGGTGGGATAGCTTAGGAATGTGTTTCCCCGTGATTCCCATCGACTTCGGTCGATTGGGAGGGAGTTTGGTTTCGGGCTCCGTAATCTCGCAACCCAGACGGTGTAACGTGCCACCCCAGGTGCGTTGCAGTCCCCTGACGCGTCTGCATAGGTGCGTTACCTTCCTTGTAGCGGTCCACTCTCAGACCGTTACTTGACCATTGACCGATCGTCTGACCGTTGACCTAGATAGGCGGTTCGTGTGACGGTGCATAGTAGGTCCGTTATAGTGGTGTGACTCCCCTACTCTGGTGCGTTACATTCTGCATTAAATTGTGGATTCTTTCGTGTTCGGGTACTTTTAACGGTCTGTCCTAGTGCATTAGAGTCCTGTAGCACACCTGCCCTGGTGCGTTACAGTTCAAGTTAATTATGTTTACCCTCTGGTGCTCCTGACGGCCTAGGGAGGTACGTCACGTGTCACGTAACGCGCTAGTGTGGATGCGTTACCGCTTCGTTAAATTGTGAATTTTTTATTATTCTGGTGAGTGTAACTGTCCATGGGAGACACGTTACATCAGTATAACGCCCCATCCTTGGTGCGTTACAGTCTGTGTGTCTGTCTTTGTACTTTCGGAATCGCTCGGGTAAGTGTAACGGACCCAAGGGGGCGCGTCACAGGTCACGTAACGCACCTCCCCTGATCCGTCATATGCTGTAACGGCACTGTTTAGGCGCGTTACGTCCTCTGCATATTCAAAGTGTTGCATGTTCATTCTTTAATACATTCCGTGTTTCCTAGATGCCAGGGTTAATGCGTACATTACAATAGAGTGTCTTTCTCTTTCCTGGTGACAGAGTCGCTAGTCGTAGCCTGACGACTTCCGTGTCGGCCCACCTGGGAAAGGTGGCGGGGCAATCCCGATATACGATTTTTAAGTTAGTTTTCGTGGGCCCTCTCGCATAGTCAGTAACGTCTTACTCGGAGGGAAAACTAGATAGAGGCCTGGCTCAGGGCGATGAGTCAGTGTATGCACACGTGGTCAGAGGCTTGGACTGATACTGAAAAGTGTCACTCTGACTAGTTCTTGGTCTGGTACTGTTACGCCTCTTACCTGTCGTTAGCTAGACAGCGAGTTACTTGAGACGTAGTGTGGCGGATGCAGCTGCTCTCCTTCTTCAAGTGATTTCTTCCTTTTCCTATCACTCAGGGTAGTGGAGATTTATTCTTTCGATGTAGATATAGTTTCTGATGTGTTCCTCGCGGGTCACGAGCCAGACCGCGAGATGGGTTTCTAATAGTTGTGGGAGAGGAGTGGGCCCCTCGTCAGTTCCACCCGGCACATACTCCAGTCATCCCAGCCCTTCCCCAGGCAAACTAACACTGACCCTAGTCTCAACTAGTACAGACCTCGTCCGGCTAGCATAGACCCTACCCCAGACTAGCACATACTTTACCAACCTAGCACAAACCCTACCTGAACTAGCTTAGACCTTGCACGGCACGCCCATGCCTTCTCCATTGGCACACCCCAGCTTGGCCTTCCCCGATACACTCTAGCCCTCACCAGCACACCCTCTAGCTGAGCCCCTTCCCCGGCACGCTTCTAGCTATGCCTTGGCCAGCACACCTCCCTTCGCCGGTACACTCCCCAGCCCCTTTGCAGCCTCCGTCGGCACACCTAGCACACTCCTTGGCCAGTTCTTCACCGATACGCTCCTCAGCCCCCTTGACGGCGCAGCTTCCACTCTTTCAACCCTTCGCCAGTACGCCCTTTCACCGGTACACTCTTCAGCCCGCTTGCGCTTCCGTCGGTACACCCCAGCCACTCCTGCCCCCACTTGGACGGACTCCGCGTGGGCCTGCTCAGACCCTCATTCAAGCTTTGCATGGACCTTGCATGCCCACACACAGACCCCGGCATCATGTGCATGGACCTTGCCCCTAGCCTGCATAAACTTGTATGGACTTCGTCCACACCTCGCATGGACTTCGTCCAAACCTGCATGGACCTTGCCAACACATGCACCGACTTTGCTTGCACATACGCACGGACTTGGCCTGAACATGCATGGACTTTACCCCAGTCGCATGGACTTTACCCCAGTTGCATGGACTTTGCCCCCCAGACATGCACGGACTTCGCCCAGATATGCATGGACTTTGAGCCCCAGACATGCACAGACTTTGTCCAAACCTGCACGGACTTTGCCCAAACATGCACGGACTTCATCCAAACATGCATGGACCTTAACCCCAGAACCTGCATGGACTTCGCCAGAACTTGCACGGACTTCGCCTCCAACTTGCATGGGCTTTACCCTGCATGGACCTCATCCAGGTCTGCACGGACTTCGCCTTCAACTTGCATGGACTTCATCCTTTGCATGGACTTTGTTCCCCGCCTACATGGATCTCATCCCATTTGCACAAACCTTGCACGTACCTCCTACCCTACACAGACCTCACCTTTGCCCGGCACACCCCAATTGTGCCTTGACCGGCACACTTCGCCCGGTCCTTCCCTGGTACGCTCGCCAACCAGGCTTCCCCGGTACACCCATCACCCAATTCTTTCCCGGTACACCCTGTTCTCCAACCTTCGCCGGTACGCCCGTCCTGCCTTCCCCGGTGCACCCTTTTGGTGCCTTCGCCGGCACACTAGCTCTAGCTCGCCCGGTACACCAGACCCTGATTTGGCTCGGAGATGGCTCGACGAGATGGAGCGGGTGTTCAGTTCCATGTGGTGTACTGCGGAGGACAAGGTGATGTTGGCCTGCAACTAGTTGCAGGGCATGGCTCGAGAGTGGTGGGCTTTCGAGTGGAAGACGCCTTTTCAGTCTCACCCCCTTGAGCAGATCTTGTGGAGTGACTTTTTCAGTGCTTTCAAGCGTGCTTACTGCCTAGAGTATGTTGCCACACAGAGGATACGTCAGTTTTTGGAGCTGGTATATGGTAACATATCTGTGTTGCAGTACAAGGCCTGATTTGTTGAGCTGGGTTGTTATGCACCTCATATCATGGAGCATGAGAGGGTGAAGACCGAGTAGTTTGTCCAAGGCTTGAGGCAGGAGCTGAGGCACCATTTGATCGTGAACGTTGTAACTGATTTGGAGACGGCTTCTCGTATAGCAGCGTCTTTGGAGCTGGATATGCAGAGGACACGAGGACCGATTAGCCAGGGGCAGTCCCTATCAGGCCGCAGCCAGCAGTCGACTACCCAGCAGCAGAGCACGTTCCAGCTTCCTTCTGGTAGTTTGGGAGCTTCGACTCCGGCGGCTTCAGTAGCGGGTTCTGCATCTTTCAGCGCCAAGATCAAACGGTTCTTCAAGAAGGGTTTCTAGAAGAAGAAGAAGGAGGGCCGAGAACAGCAGTAAGCTTCTTCAGGCAGTGTTCAATAGTCGACACCTTTGCAGCGGCAGGGGTCAGTCGGTGGTTCTCGTGCAGGGTATCCCCGTTGTGGCGAGTCGCATCCAGGCATGCAGTGTACGGCGCCGATGATCTGTTTCAGATGTGATCAGCCAGGACACATGGCGCATGACTATCTGTAGCGGCCGCGTCAAACACCCCAGTTTCCTCAGCAGCAACAGCAGTACCTACAGCAGCAGTTTCAGCAGCAGGGGCAGTATCCGCCTCTACCACGGTCAGCGAGTGTGGGCAGGCAGAGAGCTCAAGGCCAAGTTTCCTACATGACCAGGGTAGAGGCAGAATCATCGCAGCTTGTGGAAGGTACTGTTATGATTTTGGGTTGTGCAGTGCGAGTTTTGTTTGATTGTGGCGCGTCACATTCGTTCATTTCGGAGGATTTCGCGCTGAGTGTTGAGGACCCGGTCTCCCAGATGTCTTATGAGTTGATGGTGGAGTTACCGTCTGGTGAGTTCATGGTCACTCTATTTTGCTTCGAGAAGGTTCCGGTCTGGATCAAAGGGCGGAGTTTGCCAGGAAGGTTGTATGCATTGCAGCTTCAGGACTATGATGTGATTTTGGACATGGATTGGCTCGAGGCCCATGGAGCGGTGGTGGATTGTGGAACGAAGAGGGTCTACTTTCAGCATCCTCGTAGGTGACCATTGGGGTTCACCAGCCCGCGGTGGAGTTCTCGACGCCAGAGAAGGCGGGGGAGCGGATTTCGAGGTCAGTGAGGGGCCTGACTACGACGTTCTATTGGACTTTGAGGAACGCCACGTAGGTCGCCGACTGGACAACCCTTGGGCGATTGGTAACTACCCGGGCAGAGAGTGACGCGGCGTACTACATCGCGTACGCACGCCACTACCGGGACCAAGTGTTCCGGGGCACCCATTGACCGGTATGACTTCTTAACCTTGGACTCTTTCAATTATGATTATGATTTCTACTCAATGATGTGCTAACACTTGGACTTCTAAATACAGACCGACCCTGAGGGACTCCTTACAGAGCTGACAGGGCTCCTTATGATGACAATTCGGGAGTGAGATGAGGCCCGACAGGCCTTGGCTCTTTTGGTGAGCTTTGCTTAACTGATGCATTACTATTATGCTGAGATACGACTGACCTGGAGTTTTGATTTCAGCGGGGGGAGGGGGCCCAACGATAGGGGACCGACGCTCCATCTTCCTCTACCGCACAGACTCCTGCCGACCAAGCAGAGCGGGAGGTAGAGTTCCGACGGATGGTTGATCGGGCCAAGGTGGACGAGGCAGTGCTGGCTGAGCGGGTACGACCTACACTTCCCTTTGTGAATTATGTTCTTATATTAAAATGTAGTTGACTAATGGTGAATGCATGCGTGTAGGTGAAAGAGCTGACCGCCGCCATCGGCGAGGGCGACCAGTTACGAGAGGAGCTCATCCTGGTGCAGGACGAGGACGCCCGCCTACGTGAGGAGCTGGCGCAGAGCTTCGGCCTGAGAGAGGAGGTGACCCGCCTACATGGGGAGCTGGAGCGGAGCGTCCACTCGCGGGAGTTGGCGGAGTGTGACCGTGCTGTGGCGCAGGAGGAGGCAGTCCGCCTGCGGGAGCAGTTAGCACAGGCCAGACCGTTAGACTCGACGAAGATGGTGGTCCTCCGGGCAGAGGTGGAGTGACTCCGGACCACGACCTCAGAGCTGGAGCGTTACCGATAGGAGGCGTTTGAGCTACGTGGCGAGGTGCGGGCCTACAGAGAGATTAGCCGCTCCCGTAGTGGGATGAGTGGTAGCCGGGCGGCCCCAAGCGGCAGTCAGGCTACCCATGGCTCCGTAGGGCATTTCCTCGCGACTTCCTCTCAGCGGCAGAGGAATGAGGAGGAGGACCGGCACTGACGTCGAGAGAGAGAGGAGGGAGCAACCTCTACGATGGGCCCGCCATCGAAGAGGCAGGCGGGGGGGCGGGGACAGTGACAGGCCAGAGGGGGCGGTCAGATTTTACATTGTACTCCTATACCTGTACATGATGTGACATGATAGTGACCTAGCTTGTCTTATTCTGTCGTCAGTTCCATATTATAACATTTCTAAATAAATTAATATTCCAGTAATTTATAAATCGCGCCCTAGCCAGGGTCACTTTTCAAGTAATTGACGACAGTGAAACTATCGCAGATTCACATTTTTCAGAAGACTGTAAATAAAATATATCTTCCAGGGAATGACGCTAGTCATCAGGGCGTTATTTAAAAAGGTAATGCCTAAGGTCAGGGCTTTAATTCAATTAAATTCGTGAATGGTCATGAACATAGTCAATAAATTAAACAGGAGACAATCTGCAGGAATAGGATCAGGTAAAGAGAAATATCAGGACACTAGAAATGGATTCATGCAAATCATTAGCTATCGGGGTTCAAGTTATTAAATTTTGAAGATGGGTTGAATTAACGACTTCCGGTATAAATGACGCCTTTAAGAAGGTCATCCTTCAAACAACGCCATACGGGTAAGGCGTTAAATCACAACTTATTTAATGTAAATAGCGACTCAAAGACAGGCGTTGATTAAGGGACGCCTTCAATAAAGTCGCGAATCAAGAAAATAACGCCTTTCTTCAGGTCGTTATTTATTTAGAAACAGAAACGATAAAACAGTAACTGGGAACAATAAAACAGTATACTAGAACAATAACCATCTATATGTATGCATGATTTCTACTTAGTAGTTTGATCTAGTATTTGAAGTTTGAAACCCTACCTGATTGGGTGTTTGAACTGGGTGATAATCTGGGTGTTTGAGAATAGAGAGACTAGACTCTGTTTACAATAGAGTAGCAGCAACGGAAATAAACAGCAGCAGGAGTAACGCAGCAACAGGAAGGAAGCAGGATGAAGAAGAATATCAGCAGCAGGGGCTTCGACAGCAACCGCGGCAGAAGGTAAACAATCTTTTGCAGCAGAAACTCTACGCCAAGGGAAGAGTGCAGGGGATCAATCTTCTTCCGGAGTTCCTGCATCCCACAGGAAGAAGAAGAAAATAAGAGAAGTGAAGAAGTAAGTATAGAATAACTAAGGAGATATATCCCTTACCGTAGCTTGTAGAATTTGACGAACAGAGATTTAAGGGTGGAGGGCAAGGGTATTTATAGGATTTAGAACCCTTTAGAGTTTGATTGGGATTGGGGTCCTTCCATCCTAATCCTTTCCTTAAGTAATCTTACCCCTATGAATCCTGGTTCAAACAGAAAATGACAAGCAGTTTTTGTTTACGATTCTCAGAGAAATGGCGCCTTTTATAGGGGCGCTATTTTAAATGGCGACTATGTAAAGGGCGTTGGTTTATAAATTGACGTCTGTAGGAAAACCCTCCGTTTTAGTAATTGGCGCCTCTTAAGGGGGCGTTATTTACTTGTTTTATTCCAAATGGGATTCTTACTGTTTATTCCAAAATGAATTGATGCCAGTTTTGAAGGGCATCTCTTATTTAATTGGCGACTTTCAGTAAGTCACTATTTGATATTTTGTTTGGATTTTTATTTTTTGAAAATTCAGGGTTGCTACACGCCCAGCCCTGTCTTAGCACCCAGGGTGCCATGCTCCGCATTTCTTCCCCTTGGGGTGTCTGGTTAGGGTTCAGTCTTGCGTACGAGGTGTCCGCACATGGTTCTTGAGTCTGGGCTCCCCATGGGGGGGTTCAATGAGGGTCGTCATGTCCCTTGTTAGTGTTACATCGGTGATTTCTATTAGTTATTCAGTTCATACCTCTAGTGACACGTTCACTAGTCGTAACCTTCTTATGGCACGCGTGTGCTAACCCACCCGGGAGTGGTGGAGCGACTTACCCGATAGAGATGGTTGTTAGGCTGGTTACCGTAGGGCCCCCACGCGCAGTCGAGTCCGGGCTTCAGGGGAAGAACTAGCTAGAGGGCGCAACCTAGGGTGCAGAGTCTAAGTGTGCACAAGTGGTTGGCGGCGTCGGACCCACACTGACGAGCACGACCCCAGCTAGTCCTTGTTCATTGTGCTGGTTACTGTTGTGTCTCTGTCTCCGCCTGGGGCATCGCAGTGAGACACAGAGATGCAGTGTAAGATGTTTGGGGACGCATCCGACTTTGCTTCTAGTGGGTGGTGCTCTTGTCTCCTAGCAAGTACGGACTCGTGTTTTGTCAGATTGAGGTCGTTTGTACGGCACGGTTAGTTATAGAGAGCTTTTTTGTTTATTTATCAATGTTTGTTGATTCTGTCATAGGTTCATTAGGTAGCATTACCTTCCACATTTATTCGTGGCTTTTCACCTTGTTTCTTTCGTGCGAGGTGTGGGTCCGCGGGATCCCTACTGAGCCTATGAACTGAAGGTCACCCCTATATTTTCAGGTGAGGCGGGGTCGTCGGGAGGCGCTTCTGAGGTTCTGCGCGGTCCTTTCGACCAGAGTTAGTTGCTAGTTGCTAGAGCCGGGGTATGCCCCATCTACTTGTACTTTTTCTTTCTGTTGACTGTACTTATTTTTAGACATGAGATACACTGGACCTTGTAGCAGTTTAGTTATTTATTTAATTTTTTATATTATTATTTAGTTATTTATTGTGCTATCTCTACAGTTATTTTATCTTCTTGTGTACCCTCACACTATCTTTTAACCCTTTCGAGTCTTCGGACTCGTGGGTGGTGGGCCGAGATTCGAGTCGCGTCAGTTTCTTTTCGGTACTCGAATCTTAGGTCGTTACAGTATTAGGTTGGTTGGCTTGCAAAGCCACAAACTTCTTTTTCTTGGACTCCTTATCTGCACTTCGTTTGATGTCTATCTCATAAGTCATGAGTGAACCTATGAGCTCATCCAAAGAAAGCATGGACAGATTCTTGGAGTCTTCTATAACTTTGGCCTTTGTGTGCCACGCAGATGGAAGAGATCTTAACACCTTTCTCACTAGCTAAGAGTTGGTGTATTCTTTTCCAAGACCTTTGAGACCATTGGTGATCTCTGTCAATCTCGCAAACATTTCAGAGATTGTTTCTTCAGACTTCATCTTGAATAGCTCATAATCTCTAACCAACAGGTTAGCCTTTGTTTATTTAACCTCGGAGGTTCCTTCATAGATGAGTTAGAGTTTGTCTCACATTTCTTTTGTGGAGCTGCACATAGAGACACAGGAGAACTCGTTAGGATGAATAGCACAATTACATTAAAATTTATTGTTGATTTTTTAATATACTCATGAGTCCACTTGTCCTCATCCTGGGGAAGGTCATATGGACCCTTATCCACAACCCTCCAAATCTCATCCTCTTGGACTCTGAGAAAATTATGCATTCTATTTTTCCAATATGAGTAGTTCGAGCCATCAAAAAATGGAGGACGGTGGATACAGTGACCCTCAGGCATCATCCCCTTATTGGCTATTGATCTAGATCTCTCTAGATCGTTAGATCTGTAAAAAATAGAGCCTTACCTCTAATACCAATTAAAGTCACGCGATCAATGACACCCAAGAGGGGGGTGAACTGGGTGGTTACCTTTTCTAACGTGCCTTTAGCTGATTTAAATTAATATGAGGAATTAATAAATATGAATCTCAGATCTGATTAAAAATAGCTTGGATCTTAAACAATCTATCACACACGATAGTCTTCCAGTACTAGATGGTGGTAAAGATCCGAATATTTTACTCACACAAGGTGTTTTCTTCCTGACAAGATTAACCTATCATTCCAAAGGGCACCTTTTGATATACCAAGGATCTATCGCAGAGCTGACTGATTATACAAGATTCCTCCACAAACCAGCGCGCCCCCATCAACCCTAACCCTAGCCACCAACATCCCACGCCCCAGCCCTCTCTCCCTCGGCAACCCAGGTTCGCCCTCCCCTGCTCCGTGCATCCACGGCATTCCCGGAGCCACCCGTCGCGGCTACGACCTCCCGTGGTTCGAGAAGTCCTACCTACTGCTCTCTGCATCCACCCTGCTGCAGAGAATGAGCTTGCAGAGGCTACCCCCACGTCCACTATGCGAACCAGCCTAAGTTGTCTTCTGTGGAGTCATTCTTCATCGAGCTAGCTTCGCTCCAGAAGTGGCCCCGCTGTGATCCGACCTCAGCACTGTTCGCGCCATCCATTCTCATGTGACTGCACCAGATTTGGGTCAGATCCTGAGCACCTTTTGGTAGCATCTCCACCGCCCACCCCTACGTGAATCAGTTAGAGCTCTCTTCACAAGAGTTCTTCCTCTCCAAAGCACCGATGCACCAGAGGTGGTCCCGCCTACTTTCGACAACGTCTCCTTCTAGGGCATCCAATCTCCCTCAGTCATGCTAGACCTAGAGTCCTCTGTTTGGCCAGGACAAGCTGCTGTCAAGTCAGCCCTGATGCCCCCTCCTCCTATCTGTTTCAGGTCATTCTGTCTTCAGCAAAGTTGCAGCTTTTGACGATACAAAACTAACGAAGTGGTTTCGTCTCGATCCGACGTCGGCACTGGAAGTTCCACCATGACCATCAATGTCCTATCCTGCTGCATGCCTAGAAACCTAACACCAGCCATTCCTGCGACCATGTCCAGCCAGGTGATCAGACGGCTGCCATCTTCAGAGGGTTCATAGATCTTCCAGTCAGTAATGTCCCCGACTTGGTCCCGTCGCGTTTGGAGTTCTACAGCGCTCGTACCGACCGACGCACCACAACTGCGCCAATCAGTCCTGCGTGGCAGAACTGCACAGGCCTGCCGCAGCGGCCGCCGTCTCCATCCAGCGACATCAGTTCAGCAATAGACCTTCAGGAGTCCTTCGGCATCCCTCGAGCTCCATCCAAGCATTGGCTGCATTACTAGCGGATGTCTGAGTGCGGCGCACGGTCGACAGTTGTTTTCCCCTCCCCACAATCCCCCCTCCTGTGTGAGGGTAGTGCATGTAACTATTTTCCCCTCCCCGTGAACCCCTCCCTACATGAGTGTAGTCAATGTACTACCAGGGATTGTCGCCAAGCTTCCTTGATGCATCGTGTCCGTCAGGTGCGCACGCTCCCCGGTGCGCCCTCGTCTTCGATCGGAGCCGGTCTTTCGGACGGGCTAGGTACGTACGGCTGCCTCTCCACTCTGCTTGTCTAGTATTAGTTCCAATCGCAGTGCCGGTGAGGAGTGCCTGATCCATATTTCCAAATAAAAAAAAATAACAAAGGAGGCCTTGATGGCTGCATCTATCAAGGGAGATATCACTCCCCTCATGTCTTGGTCTGTTCCAAATAAGAAAGTACCATTGTGGGATTGGTACGGTGGAGCGAACCACTCATCCCTTCTCTGAGGGGATGAGCGCTCTCATATGCACCCACCTTGGCCTGTTTAAGAACAAATGGACGAAGAGTAATGGCACTGCACTGCACTGTCAGCGCCGTTCAGGCTACCCATTCAAAAAAAAAAGAGATAAATAAAAAATGAATGCAAAAGAAAAAAAGAAAGGAGAATTATGAGGTCAACAAGGCCTCCCCATCTGCCCTCATAGGCAGAAGCCTCCCTACTAGCGTTGTATGGTGAATGCCCAAGGAAAAAGTAAAATGACTATGCCATCTACGGAGGTAGGAAGACTCTGCAGTCGCGTCTTCTAAGAAAAAGGGCCAAAGGGGATAACACTTGGCATAAGCGCCAGTGGCCCGAGCCGAAGCTGTTTGGAGGATCTCCTGAAGAAAGTAATGACAAAAGAAGATAGCTGGTGATCTGATGCTTAGCTGTCACTGAATATCCCCAGGGGGACCATGTAATCAATAGTCCCACCGATGCTAAAGGGCCCTCATTGGCCACTAGCACCCTGTTTCAAATACGGGTCGTGCCTATTGGGGGAACGAAAAGAACAATCCTTACTAAGTCAGCTACACCCTCAACTCCTTATCAAGCCAGCAAATAAATGCCTTTCAGCTCCTAGTGGCCCATCTCAACACTCCTGGTCCCATCGAAGTCTACGGGGGTACTCCCCAATTGTCCCACTGGGACTAACCCTCCACCCTTGATCTGGGGCCTATGCTCCCAGCCAATGCACTGTCATCACCTTTCGGCATTCAGCCGCAACAATGGCATATTTGTCCCACGGGACTCTCCCATCGTTGTCGGTTTAGATTCCTTGCCCAACGTCGGCCCAATAAAATCTCCTTTCCTTGGCATAAGGCACTCCGCTCTCGCCGAGCCCCAAAATTTTCCTTTACCACACTAGGCTGAGTCCAAAAAAAATATCTCTCTCCCTTGGCCTGAGGCACTCCGCCCTCACCAGGCTCTAAAAATTGCCCATTAGCCTATCGAATTGGGCCATAAAACCTTTTCCCTTGGCCTAGGGTACTCTACTCTCGCCAAGCCCGTCGCGCTCTTGGACATCGATCCCTCACCCCACCAACACAATAAACAATCGAATTCATCAATAGTCCCACCGAATAGAATATCCCACACCGTAGACGAGTCTGCGTCAGAGAGCCCAACAAAAAAAAAACAAAAAAGGGGAAACGAAAAGAAGAAGAAGAAAGAAAGAAATAAAAAAATGAAGAAAAGAAAATGCATTCCAGTTGGAGTGTGGGGTGGACGTAGATCTCTAGATTGAGATCGAACCACCTTAAATGCCCGTGTCTACTGTGTGATTGAATTTGTTGCTTGCCTTTCTTGAATTCATTGTTCCTCGCTCAGTAGATGTTTGATAAGAGTAGTGTAAGATCCAGGTTATAGAACCGGTTCAGTCTCAGTAGTTCTTGCAAAGTAGTTGGTGGCTGTCTAGCTGCTGCTTGTTCTTATTCCGCATTACACTCTGCTGTTGTCCAAAAATTTTAATCGGGTGACAGATCCATTCAATCCCCCCTTTCTAGATCTCCTACAGACATTCCATCTGTAAGATTTGGTCTCTAGGTGTCCATATAGTCTTATCATATGCCAGGTGGTGGTTCGAGCACAGCCACCTGTACTGGTAAAAGGCCTCCACGATTCGGAAGGCGGAGGAGAGCCACTTGATAAGGGAGGATTTACCTCCTATTACACTGGATGACGGGTGCCTGGGGACTCGCATTGCTCGAGTTTGCCGAGAGATCGGGCGGGTCATGGAGCAATGGCCCCGGGGTGGCCGGGGTTCGACTTCCAGGAGTCGGAGTAGTGGTGGGGCACTGAAGCCCCTGGTACAGGCTTCGACAAGAGCAGCGGTGATAGGAGTCAAGGTGTCCCGACCGGGGGCACCTAAGGCCTGGTCGGCCGAGTTTTTGGCCGACTGCGACTTTTAGAGTAGGGGTTCACTGGATCGGGAGCTCCCGTACGGGAGCTTTGCTGACTCAGTGATTGACGACTGGTAGTGACACATCGGCCACGCGATCGGGTCTACCGAGCCCGTGGAGTTCTTGTCCCAGAATGAGTGCGCCCGCACTCTACGGGACATCCGGGGGGCCATGGCGAATGCAGCCCAGGTGCTGGCACTAAAGCCAGAGCAGTTGGTACTTCTACCACCGATCCCCTTCGGGGCTCCAGGTACGGCCTTGTTTGGGATACTCCATCCCATTTTCTTTTGTTCCTTTCTGGTTATGACACTGACATTGTATAATGTTGTGTCTGTTGACAGGTTCAGTGATGGAGGGGGATAACCCCTCCACGGAGGCATCCTCAGGGAGTGGGTACGGAAGTCTACAGTTGAGGCGGAAACACCCCCGAGTAGAGGTCACGATAATCGAGACTGGCGAGTCTTCTGGAGGGCTAGAGGCTGGTGGGGCAGTTGAGGCAGAGACAACTTTGAGTAAGTGTCACCTTGCCTTCTTTGCTCCTGGTCAATTTAGCCATGGTGGTGGGCTAATCCTGCTTTGCTGGGTTTGTGTCTTGCAGCTCCTGTGGAGGCTAGGGCGGAGGCGACCTTCTCGCCCCCTCGGGAAGAGGACCCTCCCTATGTGGAGGGAGCTGAGTGTGAGCGGTGTAGGTCCGTTATGGTGTGTTTGACCGATGTTTGACTGGGTATGGCAGTTGATATAACGTGCCTAACCCTGTGTGCCAGGTGGCTATGACAGACTCAGCTTGGTCCGTTCTGTGCTTCTTATCCGTGTTAGTGTTTTGTGTCCGTTGGCTTTAACGCATATGTTGTGGTGCGTTAAGCTAGTATAACGCACCTATGGAGGTCCGTTATATTCCCCTTAGTTTAAGTTTTGGTCCGTTGGCCATAACGCGCCCGTCCTGGTGCGTTATGCTGATATAACGCCCCTATCTTGGTGTGTTATATTGTCCGTATTGGAGTTTTAGATCTGTCTACCATAACGCCCCTTCTGTGATCCGTTATAGTAGGTAACGCCCCTATGCTGATGCGTTATAGTTCTGTTGTTGGCCATGATGGCCGTTGTCCCATTCTGCGTTTGTTCTGTATGCTGGTTAGTCTTAGGTCGTGTTCTAGGGCAGTGTCTGTCTGTTGGTAGCTGTCTGGATCGGTAGATTTAGGTGATTGGGTGTGGTCTTTTCCCTGACTACGACAGTACCCTAACGACTCAATCTAGAACTACCAGTGTCCTTGTCTCTGGTTGCGTAGTAGCTGTGCCTTGGCTGTCGGGTTCGCCTATCGGTTGACTGATGATTCGCTTTGCCCAGAGTGTTGTCGTTATCCACTGCTCCGGTTTCTGCTTGTCTTGGCTTGATCTCGTGATTTGTCCGTGACCCGTAGGTGTCTGTTGACATTCTATGAGGGCAGTGACCATGATGGGATGGCCAAGAGTGCTTGTGCATGCAGTGTATGTGTCGTGTCGGGTTTCGGTCAACCCGGTGAGACCAAGGGTTGCCAGGCGACCTTGTTTGTGTCTCGACGGTTCCGTCCAGTTTGAGATCGTGTTTCTGGATGTCTCGAGGTATTATTTTACCTCGACTTGCGTGTCCAGGTGTGCTGAGGGTTCTCGGTGTCCCCTCAGGTCCCCGTGTGTCATTTTCTCGAAGCGTCATTTTCCCTGGCTTAGGAGTAGACTGATTGGCGGCTTGCCCCGCTATGTGCGACGATCTTGACTCAGAGTCATAGGACTCAGGGACTGTTGTAGTTGTAGGTCTAGTTACTTTGTCCTGAGTCTGTTGGCAGTCTCTTGTGCTGTCTTTGGTGCTTCGAAGTACGTGTTACAGGGCACTCTTACCTGTATGTACTTTGACACTTGTGTTTTGGAGTGTGGTTTTGTGTAATACTACTTTAGATCACTGATAGATTAGCCTCCTCGTCCCTCGTGATGGAGCCACTAGTCGTAGCTCAGGACCTTCAGTGTCTGCCCACCTGGGAAAGGTGGAGGGGTACTTCCCGCTACACTGTTTTCAAGCTAGTTTCGTGTATCTAGACATGCTGAGTCCAAGAGGGGTGGGACAGTTGGATAAGGGCCTCATGGGTGACCATGAGATCTCAGTACCAATGTTCACCGTAGATATAAAGGCAGGGTGGGTACCACTAAAGTCATACGTTGAACCATGTGATTCGGTGAGCTGGTGGGGAGCCCATTGTCCGGGAGTGACGTTTGGTGAGCTCATGGCTTAGAAACTGGTGACGTGGGGCTCGATCTTGGGTGCATGGTTTATGCTAAGTGTTCAAAAGAAAATAAAGAGAAATGCATGATTCCTTGATAAACTTCAAGGCAATTATAGATGGAAAACAAATTAAAATTAGATGTGTTCAGATCAAGGTCCCAAAAGCGAGAATCAGAAACAGAGAAGCCAGCAAAATCCTGGTTTAGGGGTGGTCCCAGTTCTCAAGGAACAGTGATTCTGGGCCACATGTATTCTAACAATGTTCAAATTCACTTGATAACTCATTTCGTACAACCACCAAAACTCTTAAGTATGAGAACTTTTGCACATGCAACTTTTATCTTATCAATATTATCACCATAATCAAAATTTCTAAGACCCAGAACAAATGCCCCTTGAGGGGAACACATTGGACAAACCATGGTTATGTCCCGTCTAATTACTGCAGAATCACAACGGACTAAGTCCTTGACTTTGGTTCTTTATTTTCATTGTTTCCTTTTTGTGCATCAATATCCCCAAAGTTTAATATGCATAGAGAGGTGACCATAATCAGTCCCATTCCCAAGATGGCTAATAATTTATGTTAACCAGCAAAATCTTCAGCATCTCCCAGAGGTGCATAGTAGGATGTTATCATTTTAAGTTCTCCATAGAGTGCTCTTAAGAAAATGACAAGGCACACTATTGCTCTGTGAGAATATAGTTTCCGCAAATTTCATCTTTAAAAAGTGGATGAGATTTATTGGAAACTTACAGCGTAAGTACAAGTTAATTGCATGACTTAAGAATCCACTTCCAGGAACACCGTTCAACAGAGAGGTAATTGGAATAAAGGACATCGAGATCACATCTGGTTCATACTGAATAGTGTTCAACCATTCACTATGGCTTAGGTCCTTATTGTCACTTCCACCTCTCCTCTTGAATATTCTCCTGAGATCCTACAATCATTAGAGAAAAACTAATATAAGACTTTCCATCTAATTTAAGATGATGAAAAAAGATTTTAAGATAGGCCGAGTGGCAGCCAAGGCCACGAGTTCTCGGCCAGGACCTACCTCACAGGTTCCTCTGGTTTACGGAGGAACGAGGAGGAGGAGAGACGCCATCGTCAGCGGGACGAGGCCACATCATCGATGCCTCCTCCGAAGAGGCACGAGGGTGAGAGTGAGGGTAGCCGGAGAGTGTAGACCGAAGAAGTCCTCCAGTCGATGTGGAACTTGGCCGCCAACTAGTATACGGCCTTGTTCTTGAATGGCGTCCCGTTGTCAGAGACTATGCGACTGGGTGTACCGAAACGGTAGATGATGTTGTGTCGGACGAACCTGGCGATGATCTCGCCGGTGACTCCCTGTAGGGGAAGGGCTTCCGCCCAACGAGAGAAGTGGTCAGTGGTGGCCAGAATGTACTTGTGGCCTTTGGAAGACGGTGGGAAAGGCCCCGCGATGTCCATACCCCATTCGGTGAATGGCCAGGTAGGGGTAGTGGGACGCAGTGGATTGGGAGGCCTTCTGGGCACTGGGACGAAGGCTTGGCACTGATGGCATATATGAGCGTACTGGACGCAATCCGCGTACATGGTAGGCCAATAAAAGCCTTTCAGTTTGATGTTGTGCTTCATTCTATCTCCGACTTGATGGGCGCCGCATAGCCCAGAATGAACCTCGCGCATGATAGCTCGAGCCTCAGCTGGGGAGACGCATCTCAAGAGAATGGACTTGTCCTTCTCATGGACGAGTTGGTACATGGAGTCACCAATCAACTCATATAATGTTGCCTGGTGAAGTAGTCAGACCCTTTGAGCCCGATTAGAGGGGAGCCATCCCTTCTTGAATTTGGTGATAGGCCCACGCCAATCTTCTTCTTCTAGAGGAGCGTCTTGGTCGAAGCCTTGGACCTCATAAACTATGAGACCAGAGTCACTTTCGAGTGAGCTGGGCATTAGCCATCGATGCTTGACTGTGATGTCCACTTCACCCTCAAGCGGTAGCTTAATGGCCATAGCCAATTTTGCCAGGGCATCAGCCTAGGCGTTGCCACTCCTGGGAACGTGGTGTATTTCGAAGAAATAGAACTTCTAGGTTAGCCAGGTGACGGCGGCATGGTACGGGACCAGCTCTGATTTTCACACGTCATAGATGCCAAGCACCTGTCGGTCTATTAGTTGGGAATCTCCATAGGCTTTGAGGCATTTGACACCCATGTCAAGAGCCTTCTGGAGTCCGATGATCAGGGCTTCGTATTCAGCTTCGTTGTTGGTCAGAGCCTTCATGAGGGCACAAGAGTTGTATAGAACTCCGCCCTGAGGGGTCAGGAAGACAATCTGGCGCTTGTCGTAATGCCTGAACTGAGGTTGCTCTAGGTAGTGCCTCGAGAAGCACCATCGAAGTACAACTCCCAGCAGGGTAGGCTGGCTGTGAGGGCATCTTGCTGCCAGTAATGCAAGACATCTCCACTCTGTTTAGCCAGTTGCTGGAGTTGAAGAGCGAGAGACTCCTCATCTGGAAGCTCTGTGTTGAAGGGAGAATCATCTGGTACTGGATGGGCTGCTAAGAATTCAGCCATTTATTTAAAATATATTCAGGGTTGCTATAGCTGATGAACTAGCGACAAGGTTGGCAGACGGCCCAGTAGTAGGGGGGTGAGCCAGCTGCAGGGGATGTGGGCACGACGGATGCTCGGCGCTGCCCAGCGGGGAAGCCTGCAACGACAAAGGAGGTAGCAAGGGCCGGCGAGCACGGAGCACCCGCCCTAAAGGACAATGGCACAGGGCAAGGGCCAAGGAGGCTGGAGTCCGACACAAGGGGAGGTGCAGCAGAGCCAACGGTAGGCACCGCCGAAGCCAACGGAGGAGCATCAACCGAAGGGAGGCCGAGGGAACCCAAAAATAGATCACCGTAATCGTGGTGTGTCCCATCACATTCAATGCCAGTCAATGGGGCAGGAGCTGACGTGGCGACGTGAGAGGGGACACCGAGGCTGGAGGAGGAAGATGGAAGACCCGCGGGAGGTTACATGTGAAGGTCTCCAAAGACATGTCGCTCATCCTGCGGCTAAGGAAGACCTTGCCTCCAGCCCCCTTTACACATTTCTAGATGTGCATCAACCTTGGCAGGCAGCCCCTTGGCACATGTCAAATGTGCATCGACCCTGGCAGCCCATTCCTTCACACATTCCATATGTGCATCGACCTTGCCTCCAACCCCCTTTACACATTTCTAGATGTGCATCGACCTTGGCAGGCAGCCCCTTGGCACATTTCAAACGTGCATCGACCTTGGCAGCCCATTCCTTCACACATTCCATATGTGCATCGACCTTACCTCTAGCCCCTTTACACATTTCTAGATATGCATTGACCTTGGCAGGCAGTCTCTTGGCACATTTCAAATGTGCATCGACCTCAGCAGCCCGTTCCTTCACATATTTTAGATGTGCATCGACCTGCCCCCAGGCTGGAACCCAATGTGCATCGACCTTCCTTCACCTTTAGTCTATATGCGTCGACCTTCATTTGGCCCTGTGCTGGATGTGCATCGACCTTCCTTCACTCTGTGCCTGATGTGCATCGACCTTCATTTCACTTTGTGCCCGATGTGCATCGACCTTCCTTCATATTGAGCCCATGTGCATCGACCTTCATCGAGCCCCGTGCTGGATGTGCATCGACCTTCCTTCACTCTATGCCTGATGTGCGTCGACCTTCCTCTCACTTTGCGCCCGATGTGCATCGACCTTCCCCCACACATTCCATATGTGCATTGACCTTCCTTTACTTTGAGCCTATGTGCGTCGACCTTCATTTGGCCCTGTGCTGGATGGGCATCGACCTTCCTTCGCTCTATGCCTGATGCGCATCGACCTTCTGATGGGAATCGACTCCGAGCCTGTACATTTTATTTTTGTATTTGTGTCTTTTTTATTTATTTTTATATCCTTGGGAAGAAGAGTGAAAGGTTGACAACGCATGTAAGTGCTGTCATCAGAATTCCAAAGGAAAAGGGATAAAACATAGCAAAAGGATTGAGCTTTGGACCAGTAGTATTGCAATACAAAAGTTAGAGGTGAAGAGAAAGCAATGGGTCATGGAATAGAATATCTCATAATGATCATCTTGGCAATGCGATTTGTCGAGATGAATGCCTACGAGAATTTGTGAACAAGGCTTAAAACTACATATCATTTCTCAAAAGACAAATCATTAATTTGTACGACAAGCCTTTGCAAATTACACCTATTTGTCCACTTCCTAGCCATCTTAATTTGAACAAAATCTTTGCTAAAGTAATCTCCTCATGCACCTTATAAATTACGTACGTACGCTTAGTTTTACTTACAGATGGAACCCTATTTGCTCTCGAACATTTGGCTTTTCCAAGTGGGCTTATGTTATAATGTTCCTCCTCTTAGTCACCTCACCATTCTTTCCATTTGATCCGTACGTAACCCCGACGTCCATCATTCGAACAAATTTTCATGCTGACGATCGAGATCCTGATCATGCCACTGCATGGTGCGCAGGCGTGAGCAAAGACGGGCTCATCCGTCACTTCTTCCACCGCCCCTCCAAGGCCTACACCACGGGCACCCGGAAGCGCCGGAAGGTCCACACCGACGCCCACGGCGGCGAGACCCGGTGGCACAAGACCGGCAAGACCCGGCCGGTGCTCGCCAACGGCAGGCTGCTGGGCTTCAAGAAGATCCTGGTGCTCTACACCAACTACGGCAAGCAGCGCAAGCCGGAGAAGACCAACTGGGTGATCCACCAGTACCACCTCGGGTCCAGCGAGGAGGAGAAGGACGGCGAGCTGGTGGTGTCCAAGGTGTTCTACCAGACGCAGCCGCGGCAGTGCGGCTCCGGGCAGCTGGCCTGCAGGGAGCCCGCTCCCGCGGACGAGGTCCCCAATGTTGGCGGCCAGCTGCTGGGAGCCGGCGGCGGCGACGCCCACGTCGCCAAGGACACCAGCATGGGACTCGACTACTACAACGCTCCGCTGCTGTCGTACGGCCATGGCGGACACGGCAGGGCAAGCCCGCCTCGCCTGATCCCCAACTTCTCCGTACATGCAGATGCGTCTTCCTTTCTTCCGTAACAAGGAAAGAGATGCTCGGTGGATAGACGCCGGAATAAGAGAGGAAGGAGAGATCGAGAGGCTTCTTTTATTATTATTGTTGTTGTTGTTGTTAGCGAGATACAACATAGACGGCACCGCGGGGGACGGCTTCTTGTACAAATATGTGAACCTAACAGGACGAGCTTATTCTTGTTGTTTTCGATACATTAATTATTGTTATCAATTCTTCCCCGATCGAGAAGGGGAGAATCTCCCTGAACTTGGCCATGACAATGGCAAATGTGGCGGGATCCATCATGCATTGAGGGCGTATTCACACACGGCTGAGGACCCGACTTGGCTAGAACAAGTCAATGAACTTGCTCTGATACCAAATTTGATGCGGGACGAGCGCAAGCATAGGAATGACGACGGCGGCGTCCAGTGTGAACCTATGAATACAGCCTTATGCACTATGCTCCACGCAGGGAGGGGATCACGGGGACAGGATTGATCAATACAAAACTACCCTCACGTGGGAGGGGGGAGCAAAGGGAAGGGGAAGTCGGGCCTGCTGCCCTATGTCTGCCCGGTGGGGTAGAACTGACGTGACTCAAATGGTACGCTGCACATAGGGATCAGAACAGGCCTCCGCTGGCACTCAGACGAAGCTGGTGAAGGGTAGAAGAGATCCTAGAAGTTCTGCATCGTTCTGAGGTCACGAGGGGGTGGGGCCGGTCACCGACGATGAGCTGCACGATTCTGTCCTAAAGGTCAGGTCTGCACAGTCGGCGTGCAGAGGGTGGTACACTCTTCACTGAACTCTAATTGAGGCAGGACCTACGTGATTTGAAAGGTAACAGGAAGACCTACGTGTCGGTCAAATTTGGCAGGCGTCGGGGCTTGGGGCTGGCCGCAGTCACCTCTGGACTTAGGCTCTGGTTTCTGGATGAACAACCAGACATAGCCAGATTGATCACCATGGTACGGGAAGCACCGGACACAGATCGTGACGAAACAACCTGGAGTGGTTTCAGGATGTAGATATCTCCGACTTTGATGACAATGAGTCGGGCCAAAAATCAGCAGAGGAAGGCGTGCCAGGGCCGACGATCCTTCTGCATGTTCTGGATGGACTGGGTCGCACCAGTCTGGCACGGTTGCGGGAGAACGGATGGCACGGGTGGTGCTGATGTCGAAAAGGGGTGGGACGACTGTGGAATGACAGTGACTTGGAGACGAACAACTCCTTTGAAGATAATTTTGGCCGATTCACACCTGAGATACTGGTGTGGCCTCTGCAAGTTGGACTTCTGTTTCTGACGTGAATCCAGCGCAGTCGTACGAGTTTGGATGCCGCGATTGGCGCTGGGGTCGAATCGAGGCGGGACCACTCTGGAGTGACGATGACTTGAAGAAGAACAACTCCTCAGAAGAGGGCGTGCACTGATTCACGCCGTATGGGGTCGAGATGGAGTCTGCAAACCAGGTCTCAGGATCTGTCCTGGGTCCGTAGGTAGGAGAACAGAGATTTCTTCGAAGCCGATGGCGTGGATGACGACGAGGGTTTACGATGGCTCCTTGGACGAGCCTGGAGGGTGGGGGTGTGTGGATGGCAGTGGAGAAGAGGGCTGGAAGGGTGGCAGGTCCACACCCTCCCCTGGTCGCACACCCCACCTCCCACACATCCTCCTTGCTGCCCATCCCCACCACTACACCCATCTCCATCCACAAGCTGATCCCAATTCGCAGGCAGTAGTGTACCAGCAGATTGTAGAGGCTACAGTGTTGTCATCGTGAGTCTTCAGGGGGCAAACCATATACCGTCAGATTCGCCTTCCTGTCAGCTTCATAACGAGAGTAGTCCCGCTTTCTTCCTATCTCAGGGCTACCCGCAATAGCGATTCTCGGTGACCTGCATAGTTTCTCCCAGGCAAACAACCAGTGGCTCAGTGCAGAAGCTCCCTCAGCCTCCCCCTTGTGATTCCTAGAGTGAAACTTTGCTGAGACGTACTTCTACAAGTTGCCCATTGCCTCCAGGAAGTAGGAGGTCAATCGCCCTCCGGAGCACCCGGTTCCAGCCGACGGCGTCGAAGCGTGCAGACTGGTCCAGCCAGGCCTAGGTTGGATAGGCCCTCACTCTTCTGATAAGAGATTTCTTCCCCGACCTTTGTTTGTGGTACCGTTTGTTCTACATCGAAGATGCCTCGACCACGGTCGCGGCAACGCCAACCCCACCTTGATCGGAGTCTGGGAGCACCCAGAGCAGCTTCTGCAACAGCCATCTAAGACTCTATTCCTGACAGGGGCAGTCCGGACCAGGCCTGAACTCTGAGCTGCTACGACCCCCGTTGACCACCGAGTGGTGCCAGCCTTCTAAGGTCCATTCCCTGGTCAGCACTAGATGATCCAGCGCTGGTCCTGCCTCCGGCAACCTCCGAAAGAGCTCATGGCTATCCTGACACCGACACTCTATCCTATAGTCCTAGACAGGGAAGAACTGAACAGCTTGAGAAGATGAAGGCACAGCACCTTGGCTCGGCCTCTGGACGACCACCAGCTCCTTCGGCCGACTGCTACCTTGCCCCTAGGTGACTCAGCATTGGTCCTGCCTTCCAGCAGCACTGGGTGATGCCTATAGCAGCCCTACTTCTAGTTTCTGCCTTTGCTGATCACACCGGGACAGAGCTGGCCTCTTCGGTTATTCCCCTCCCCTCGCTTGGCCAGCAAAAGGCCCCTCCCTGCGTGGAGGTAGTTTTGATTGTAAATCACTTAACCCCCACCCCGAGAACCCCCTCCTGTGCGAGGTGTAGTGGTGTAACATTTAAATTTCAGTTCAGAGCGACACCAATGTGGCGTACGGGTGCATACCCATGCCTCCCCACTCGCTCTCATCTTCTGCCGGGATCGGTGTCTTCACACCGATCAGGTGAGCATCCGGTTGTCCTCCTTGCTGGTTTTTACTTTGCTGGTTTAGTATCGCTTTAGTGCCGTCAGACGGTGAGGAGAGCACTCGGTCTAAAATTGGGGGTCTAGGCTGGTCTGCCTAAACACCTCCCCGGGGGGGTTTAGTGGCGGTGGCTTTGGCACATTTTTGTTTTAGAAAATTCAAAAATGTTTTGTTGTAGGAACGGGTTTACGAGGACCAGCTTGGGGGGCTGGGCTGGTCTGCCTAAACCCCCCCATGGGGGTTTAGGAGGGCTGGGCGAATGGAGAGAGAGGGGGAGCGGTCCCCACTCTGTAAAATTTTATTTTTTGGTTAATTTTCTTCCTAAATTGACTAAGAAGAAAATAACGCTTTGACTGGGAGGATGCGTGGAGGCTTGCGAGCGTGTCGAACTTGAGGAACTCCCTCGTGCTGTCACCTTGTGCTCTTGCACCCACGTGTCGGGTTCTTGAACTGGTACGATACCCGAACCGTATTGTAGGACCATAAATCGAACGAACTGGGGCAGAGTGGGGCCATGGGACCACTGGCCTGGAGGGAGGGCGCGGCCCCCAGGGGGTTCCCCTGCCCTGGGACGCGCGATCGCCACTGCGGCGAACTGGCCCCGAGGGAGGTCATAACCCCAGGGGATGGCCCCCGGGCATTTTCTTGCATCGTTTGGGGTTGTCCTTTGCAAGACTTTGATCTCCGAAGGCTGGAATGGGCCCGTGGGGGCCACCGTTCTTTGAGTTGTTGAAGTCGCATACAAGGTGTTCGGGTAAATGCCCGACGCACCACGGATTGCTGAACGGCTTGGGTAGGTGGCTGAGGGGCCGCGCGGCGGGCCTAGGGTTTACGGTGGGAGCTCGTGGGAGAAAAGGGGAGGCACTTTGTTGCTGTGAGCCATGCCTCAGGATGTGTGCCACATTGTACATCGGGTTGTCAAGGTAGTCTCGGGTTGGCCTAAGTGCTAGAGTTAGGTGGCTTATTGCCACGTGCCTAAGTGTCGGGGTTGGCCCTGACTTATTGAGGGGTCATTGTAGGACCCAACTGAGGGGCTGCAGCTATGGGGTGGCCCGTGGTTTGGTGTAGATGGGCTGGAACATATGCGCCAACAAGGTGTTCGACGGAATGCCGAACATACGCATGTGAGCCGTATATGCGTGCGGCGGGCCTCCAAAGCCCGTGGTTGACTTAGTTAGGTCTCCCATTCACCTCAGAGGGTTGAAAGACGTGCTTCTTAGCAGGCCCTTGGCCCTTTTTGCTGGGTGCCATGTGGCGTGGCTCGACGTTGGGGCGCCCCCGGGTTGGCCCGGGTGGCGATGCAGGATACAGGCAAGGCCCGTATGTGAGTGGCCAGAGTTGACTACAAGGAGTTGCTTGTGTCACCATGCATCACGGCAAGCCGGTCAGGGCCCTTGTAGGGACCCATGGGATTGTAGAAAGGGCTGGATAGCCCGTGCTTGGAGAGTGTTCGGTGGTGGTGTTGCTCCATCAGGCGCCGCCATTTCTGGGGGATTTTTTTTAGCTATCATCTCGAGCTCCAGGACTCTCAAATCTCCATCATAGTCAGGCAAATCCACAAGTGGCACGGATTCAATGAGTTTTGAGAATTCTTCCAGGGAGGAGACCGACTTGGCAGCTGCATAATGAGTGGCAAGATAAGTAAATGAGTCACAAATAAAATATGAGGATATTAGACTCCTAAAATTACCTGGGGTCATTCTTATCTCTCCGTCCTCAGAAGAGCTCGATGAGGAGGAGGCGGATTCCTCCTTGGAGAAAGAACTGGAAGTCCTTGTACTCGACGAAGTGTTGGAACTTCCCTCGCTTGAAGACCCAGAGGATGAAGAGCCCTCCTTGTTAGAAGAGAACTCACTCCCTTCTTCAATAACAGGGAGAGTGGGTTGGACCCCGGGATCCCCTGCAACAGGCAATATTATGATTATGAACATATAGGCCATCTCCCAGGCACTAAAGGAGAAGGAAGGGGGGGCATAAGAAACTCTTACCTAAAACCTAGATAGTAGGGGTCCCCTCTGTATCAGGCACAGGAGAGGCGGCAGTCACCGGTGTATAATCATCGGTGGAAGGATCCGAGCACTCTACATTAATCACATGGGCTCTCCACTCTACAAAAGCACCTTTTGCAAATGCCCCCTCAAGGACAGGCTGTGATAGTTGGGTCTTACTCCTCAAACCACAGAAAGCCCTCCAATCCTCCCACCAGGAGTCAATCGTCGAAGACCCAGGGCCCGCCCCCGGGCAAGAGGACCTAGAAGTCGGGGCTGCCATTAACGTGCCCCTCAAGGGCTTCAGAGCCCCAACATACTAACTCCTGTCAATGGGAATGGGGAGTCCCTCCTCCCTCCAACGGATCTCAATCTCCCTGATGGCTCGAGCGGCTCCGAAGAAATGGGACCTGATGAAGCTTGAGTCAAGGAACAAGGGAGGCAGGTCCTCCCTCCTCAGGGGTCTCTCCTCGACAGCTCGGATGGTATCGCCGCGTTGTCTGAATACGTTACCAACTTTGAACCACCAGCGCGCATAATGTATGTCGAAATGGCCCTTGCGCGTTTGTGTTGAAATTGTGTAGTCCTCCTTCACGTTATGGTAAAGGAAGGCGTACCAAGCTGCTACAACTAGATGCACATCCCTCTATCTATATTGTCGAAGAGCCAGAGAGAAAGCTACATTCGGAGGGATGGCCTAGTCATACTGGAAGTTTTGGGCAAACTGATATGGATAGTATTGGCTCAAGGACTGCTGTGCTGGAGAGGCAGTAAACTAGAACATTGAGTCATATGTAGACGACCCACTCAACTAGCGCGTGGGAGGAAGGCAGAGCTCACGAAGACCCGACTGTAAGCCGGTGCTTATTTTACATCGGGCAGAGCCCGAACACCTTTGTTTCTACTGCCAAAGAAGAGAGTCAGGGACCCTGGACACCGTGACATCAGGAGGGCTTAGTCCATGCAACAGCGATAGGGCAACAGCAACACAACAGGGATAACTGGGGGCAGAGAGACTGGTTCTAGCGAGGCGGGATCTGCTCCCTGACTAGATTACATGACTTATATGCCGTGAAAGGCCTTTATGTGGGGGCATGAGAGCCCGATTACATGTGCTTGCAAGCCATGGGACAATTCCGTCATTTGTGACGGTCCTCGGGTCATTGCGTTATTGTATGGGTAGTTCCGTATCCATACATAGTGTCCGTTAGAGGACCTGTGACTCAATAGGATGCCACCCAAGGGGCGTTACAATGACTTCCTGTTATGAGACAGTGTCGAGGTCGGGGCAAGTAGGGGTGCCGTAGGCACCGTTGTGCTGGAGTAGTTGGGTGTCACCAAGGTCGAGGCGACCAAATGACGTAGGCGCCACTTGTCACTGGAGCGGTCGGGCGCTGTTCAGAATGGAGTGGTTGGACAGCGTGAGCATCGCCATGACTGGAGCGACCAAAGGCCATCGAGCTCGGAATTGTCGGGTGCCGTGGGCATAGGTGGGACTGGAGTTGTTGGCCGTCATCGGAGCTACTCTGGACCTGACATTTGGATGCTAGGGGCACCGTTGTGACTGAGTTGGTGAGTGATCGGGTGCCAGGGGCCCTGATCTGACTGTAGTGGCTGGCAGTCGGGTTCCAGGGGTACCGTTGTGACTGAATTGTTGAGCGATCGGGTGTCGAGGGCCCCGATGTGACTGGAGTGGCTGGCAGTCGGGTGCCGGGGGCACCATTGTGACTGAGTGGTCGAGCGATCTAGTGTCGGGGGCCCCGATGTGACTGGAGTGACTGGCAGTCGGGTGTCGGGGGCACCATTATGACTAAGTGGTCGAGTGATCGGATGCTGTGGGCCCCGATGTGACTGGAGTGACTGGCAGTCGGGTGCCGGGGGCACCGTTGTGACTGAGTGGTGGAGCGATCAGGTGCCGGGGGCCCCGATGTCACTAGAGTGACTGGCAGTCGGGTGCCAGGGGCACCGTTGTGACTGAGTGGTCGAGCGATCGGGTGTCGAGGGCCCCGATATGACTGGAATGACTGGCAGTCGGGTGCCGGGGGCACCGTTATGACTAAAGTAGATGGGCGCTGCGAGACCTTGATGGTCATGCTTGGGGCCCATTGACAAAGGCAGGGGCCTGGCGCTTCATCTTGTGCCGGGACTTGTGAAGTATGCCCATTGTCTGGGTAACAACACTGAGGGCACACTTATCGAGGTGACATCAAAGTGGCACACGATCACTATTTGGTTTGTCTTTAGAAGGCTTGGCTCGGGATTGGTTCTTTACATTTTCGCAAGAGCAAGTTGTGGATTTTCAAGCCATTCAAGAGAAATTTCTTTAGCAATATTAAGACTAGGTTGGGCCCAAGTATTCCACGGTTGATCTGGCCCATGAGATAATGAAGCCCGACGAGGAATTCTTGACCTTTGCCGACCGCTGGCGTTGCCTGGCCGCGCAAGTCCTGGGACATATTCCGGAGGGAGAGCAAATCAAATTGATCATTTCTAATACAATGCCTGAGTACCGCTTTATCTTAGCCTTGAATG
This sequence comes from Amorphophallus titanum, assembly GCA_024336825.1. Taxonomy (NCBI): domain Eukaryota; kingdom Viridiplantae; phylum Streptophyta; class Magnoliopsida; order Alismatales; family Araceae; genus Amorphophallus; species Amorphophallus titanum. The sequence continues at coordinate 190,566 of JANBPO010004656.1, forward strand.
ATATCACCTCCTAGCAACAACTATATAGTCGAGCCCGCTTCATCCGTCAACAACTCCTAGTTTCCCTTGACCTCGAGTCTCCTTCACCTTCTACGCCCACGTATGGCTCCTATCCATCCTCCCCTACATATCCTTCCATGAGTCAGCCCTCCACCATATATCCTTCCACGAGTCAGCCTTCTGCTCCTACACACCCATGTACCTCCACATATCCTTCCACATATCAACCCTCCACAAGTCAGCCTTCCGCCTCTTCGTACCCACATGAACCTCCACCTCTGGTCAAGGAAACCTCACACCGCGAGCAGGTGGATGCCGTCCACTACATACCTCCTCATCCTACCCCGCATACTCCATTACCTAATCCTTCCCCTAGCCATGTGCCATTGCCTACGCAACCCCCACAACCATCTCCATTATCCTCTCACACCCCTCGGCATTCCCTTTGCCTGAGGCAGCCTCCTCGTTCTCTGTTGCCAGAGTCATTTACCGATATTTTCAGGGCTTTGATGGCCACTCATGCGCTGCAACTCCCTCCGGTTATGCCTTGCCAACCTGCGGTCGGAGATTTACTCCAATCTTGCGATTTTCGTCGCCAACAGGGGCATTTGGTTGAGGATTGCCCCGAGTTTCGAGAATTTGTTTACAGGTTGGAAGACAAAAAGATGATTGATTGAGCTACCATACATGAAGTCATTTTACATCTCAGCAGCAAGCAGCAGCAGCAGCAATCGCCACCTGGGCAGCCGTCTCTATTTCTAAAAGGCCAGGGGCACCCCTGTGATCCCTCATCTAGCATTGCACCCACTACGTTATCTACCCCATCCTTGCCACCTCCTACTTTGTCACCAACGCCTCCACAAACCTAAGCCTCTGCTTAGGCTAGTGCAACTTCTCCTTCCCCCTCCGTTTCCACCACCACTTCTACTCCCGATGCCACTCGACGCGTCGTATCAACACGCCGTAGGTGGGCGCCACGACCCTCCACTTCCTCTGCCTTACCACCTTCTCCCTCTTCACCTCCACTACCTCCATCGACCACATCACCCTCTCCACCATCTCCAATACCCCTCATAAGCTCGACGTTAGTCTGAGATGATGGAGGCACCCAAAGGCCGGTATACTACATCAGCAAGGTGCTTCTAGAGGCCGAAAGAAGGTACCCCGCAATCGAGTAACTCATGCTAGCATTGGTAACCTCGGCCAAGTGCCTCTGGCCCTACTTCCAAGGACACTCCATCGTGGTGCTGACAAGCAAGCCCCTGAAGAAGATTCTAGCTCATCTCGAAGCTTTAGGTCATCTCGTTAAGTGGGCCATACTCCTCGGGGCCTACGACATCTCCTACCGACCCCACACTGCCATCAAGGGACAGGCCCTTGCGGACTTCATCGCAGAGAGCACTGCCCCCCTGAAGCGGTACCCCTGTCGACGATGAGCCCCACCTAGGACATCTTCATTAATGGATCCTCCAACTCAATTGGATGCAGAGCCGGCATCCTCCCCCGATCCCTCGAAGGAGCAAAACTACAATACGCCTTGAAATTCAGGTTCTCGACTTCCAATAATGTCTCTGAGTATGAGGCTCTCATCTCTGGGGCCAGGATGGCACGACGTGTGGGAGCTGAGCGAGTCTGAATTCATATCGACTCCCAACTGGTCGCTAACTAAGTCAACATGGACTACGAAGCTCAGGAGGTGCAGATGATCAAGTACCTACGGCTAGTAAAGGAGATAGCCTGACTGTTTGAGAGTTTCCAAGTAATCCAGGTAGCTCGGGAAGAAAATTCCCGAGCGTATTCCCTCTCTTGCCTGGCCTCCTCCCTCAGCCCAGAAGGTACCCGGTCGATCCTCCTTGAGGAGTTAGAATGTCTAAGCACCGAAATTGAGCTCGTGGCCATTGTACAAACATCCCCTGGCGATTGGCGAGCCCTATACATATCCTGGCTCCGAGGTTCCCAAGAGCCCCCCGACCCTTGAGAGGCTCGGAGATTGAAGTACCAAGCTTGGCATTTTGTCCTCCTCGATAAAACCTTGTATCGAAGATCCTTTTTCGGTCCCCTCCTCAAATGCCTTGATGCCCTGGAAGCCTGTTGAGCGATTGAAGACATTCACGAGGGCATCTGCGGTGTGCACCAACCGGGGAGATCTATCGCAAGGATATTGCTATGACAAGGCTACTAGTGGCCTACTCTCCAGCATGATTGCTCGACGTACATTCGGAGATGCGATCGATGCCAGCGTTTCAACCTCCTGATACACCAGCCAGCCTCGAAACTCATAACCCTGACCGAGCCTTATCCATTCGCTCGGTGAGGAATCGATATCCTAGGCCCCTTTCCCTGGCACAAGCTCAGAAGAAGTTCATCATCGTCGTCATAGACTATTTCTCTAAATGGATCAAGGTAGAAGCCACCGCCAGAATAACTGAGACAGTGGTTTGGAGTTTTGTTCGGATGCACAAGGAGGTCAGTCCGGCGGTCGAGAGACTCCAGGCCATTATCAATGGGCTTGAAGATTATGAGCAGCCTGAGATCTGGCCCATTGAGCTGAAAGAGTATGTCCCTTGGAAGGAGTTTGAGTCCCTCGATCTGGTTCCCTAAGTGGAAGCCCAAGCAGAACAAGAGCCTCCCTTGTGGGGTGAATTCCCTCAAGAGTAGCCACCGGTTGCTGTGGAAAAGAAGAAGAAAAAGAAAAGACCCAGAAGCAAGAAGAAAAAGGAGGTCGTCGTCACCTGTAACACTCTCTCAGTGCTGTTCGACACTGCCCTCTCTCTAGAGGAAGAAGAAGAGGAAGCATCCTGTGATTCGCTGGAGGCAAATCAGGCGGAAACATCTACCTCCCAACATGCTGCCCAGTCAGGGAAGAAATGGGGACGCCGTCCTCAAGACAAACATAAAATCATGCTAAGGGGCGAGCAGCCATACCAAGTCCCCAAACCTAGGGTTTGAGGTACGGAGATCCCCCCACCGTCAGGTCTTTATCCCAAGAAGCCGAAGAGTCAGGGTGCTCCTTCATTCGCTGAGTTCCTTTGGGCCCACACAGAAAAGTAGGTGCGCCCGCGAGGACCACGGCCAACCAAGAGAGCCGACAGCCTCCCGGCCCCGCCCGTCAACAAGCCTCCGGCCTTACCGGCGGCGATCCTGCCCCAGCCAGCAGAAGAATTTGACGACATCCCTAACCTTGCTGAATTCATGAAGGAAAAGGAAGAAGCCCGACAGGCCCCGCCGACTTAGGTGGCAGTACCAGATCCAGCGGAGGAGTCACCTTCCGACCCAGTACCCCAGGCCCAGGGTGGGGGTAGGCGCGGCAAGGCCAAAGAGATCAAGCTGCTCAAGGTTTGGGCAGCCGACCGAATAGTCAGGCATCTCAAGAAGATCCCGGCCGGGTTCACCGTCTGGGAGATGCTATCCCTGGATGAAGAGACGTGGCAGGCCATCATTGCCCCACTCCAGACGCCAGTACACCTTGAAGCCTGCTTGGCAGAGATGTCCTCGGAGGTGGCCATAGCCTTCACAGAAGATGACATGCTCTTGCCCACCTGCAGTCATAACAAGTCGCTCTACATGAAGGGGCAGCTAAACAGACAGCCTATCAACAGGGTCCTGATCGACCCAGGAGTAGTAGTCAACATACTCCCTTATCGGGTGTACCAGAAGCATTACTTCGATGTGCACCTGGTCGAAGTGAAGAACGTCAAGATTGCTGGCTTTAACCAGAAATGCGAGGTGTCCATTGTTGGGACACGGTGCTACGGATTCAGAGGGGGGGTGAATGAATCGCCCTTTAAAAACCTTTACCTCTAATGAAATCAAAGATCTACTGCTGATTAGTCCTTCGTTGGACTTTGATCTCCGGAAGGCTGGAATGGGCCCGTGGGGGCCGCCATTCTTTGAGTTGTCGTAGCCGCCCGCAAGGTGTCCAGGTAAATACCCGACACACCCCAAAATGTCGAACGTCTTGATTAGATGGCTGGGGGGCCACACAGTAGGCCTTGGGTTGACGAAAGGAGCTCGTGGGAGCTAAGGGGAGGCACTTTGTGGCTGTGAGCCATGCCTCGGCCTATGTGTCGTGTTGTACGGTGGGCTGTCAAGGTAGCCTCGGGTTGGCCCGAGTGCTAGAGTTAGGTGGCTTATTGCCACGTGTCTAAGTGTCAGGGTTGGCCCTGACTTGCTGAGGGGTCGTTGTAGGACCCAACTGAGGGGCTGGAACCATGGGGTGGCCCATGGTTTGGTGTAGATGGGCTGGAACATATGCGCCCACATACCCGTGTGAGCCATATATACGTGCGGCGGGCCTCCAATGCCCGTGGTTGACTTAGTTAGGTCTCCCTTTGACCTCAGAGGGTCGAAAGACATGCTTCTGGGCAGGCCCCTTCGCCCTTTTTGCTGGGTGCCATGTGGTGTGGCTCGACGTCGGAGCACCCCCGGGTTTGCCCGGGCGGCGATGCAGGATACGAGCAAGGCCCATATGTGAGTGGCTGGAGTTGACTCCGGGGAGTTGTTTGTGTCACCGTGCATAACGGCAAGTTGGTCAGGGCTCTTGTAGGGACCCATGGGATTATAGAAAGGGCTGGCTAGCTCGTGCCTAGAGGGTGTTCTGTGAAATGCCCGAACCCTTATTTCTTGTGATTTTGCCGGGGAGTAGTCCGGGTACAACAAATGTCCCCCATGGGTCGTGCATCGGAGGCAGAGACGAGGACGTATAGCCCATGAGACTTCTGTTCTGGGCTATTGTAGTTCTATTTTGACACTTCATATGCCTTTATTTTTACTGTGCTTGGTGATTTATCGGTGTCCTGACCCTTTCTCTATGCTTTATCTTGCAGCTATGGCGCGCTTTGGCATAGATGGACGGGTCCCAAGACGGATGGCCCGCGTGGAGGATCACTGGGCGCAAAGGACCGATCGACAGATGCCCCCTCTGGGCCCGCTAGTGGTTACTGTGGCTAGCATAGAGCAACTGGACAGTGGGCATGCAGTGGTGGCTGAGGGTCCCCTTGGCGAGAGGGCCACTGGAGTCGGGACCATGGAGGTGGCCAGGATTCAGGAGGCCGACAGCATGTACATCTATGACAGAAGTGGAGGCTACCCGTTGGAGTTCCCCCTGGATCGGCATCTGTTTGAGTTTCTTCAGAGCTACATTCCTCCTGGCATGGAGGAGGAGGACTCGTGGATTCCTGGAGCCCGTCATTGGCTTGAGCGGGCCATTTTGATCAGCAGGGACAACCTGCATGGGGTAGCCTTCCACAGCAACCCTATCTTCTCGGAGGACTACTGGAGGCAGTGACAGTTCCCCAGTGCTGAGTGACTGGGGTTCTTTGGTGGAGCAGAGAGGTCAGGGGTTAGAGTTGGGCCGCTAGGGCCAGCTTCTTGTGATTTGCACGTTCACCATCGTGCTGAGACAGAGGGGACCACCAGATTGGTGTTGGAGCCCACAGGCTTACAGTATGCTGGAGGGGGCTATGATGACCACAGCATGCTGGATGGAGTCATGCGACAGACTGTCACTAGTTGGTACGATCGCTGGGCCATGATTCCGTCGCACTACTACTGCTAGGGTGCCACGGAGTGGCTGATGGGGATTATCTATCACTACCGGGTGCTATTAGAGCGAGCAGGGATCAGGTACGCGGTGACTGCCGCCTTGTATGCGTACCCCTACTACACTGGGCTGCTGCAGGAGCTGCTAGAGCGCTTCAACCACTGTTGGAACACGGTCGCCACAGCAGAGGGGGAGACTTCACTGGACTTGTGGTCTCTATTCAGGATTTTCGGGCTGTCGATCAGCGGTGAGGGATATGAGGAGGTAGTGATGGATGACCTCCACCGCAGTCACAGTGACGGATAGGGGAGGTACCGAGTACCTTTCAGCAATCGGTACCTCCTGAAGACCTGGAGGGACTTGGCTTTGGCAGGGAGAGAGAGAGCAGCACAGACTCCAAGAGTGCCACTGAATGTATGGGTTCGTCATTTCTACAATGGACCATTCTACTTTTATCAGGAGTTTTTCATAGACCAGACTCCATAGGAGGAGTACACCGAGGTGGAGCTACACTTCCGAACGTACTCCAGATATGTGTATGCGCCACAGGAGGGGTGGAATCCCCATGGTCTGCCAGACGTGACACATCTCGCCGCCTATTTGGCTTATTGGTTGGCGACGTTCATGGTTCCGCATAGGGAGGATGGTCTGCTGAGGGCCGAGCAGCTGTGGCCGGCCTATCTGTTAGCTGAGGGGAGACAGTTGGCTTTAGCTCCTGCTGCACTAGCCAATATCTACCAGGGGCTGGGAGTTCTGGCGGAGCACCTGGCGTCGAGAGAGAGGAGCATAGTCCTGCCGACCCACTACCTCAGTGTGTGGGCCAGGTTGTTATTTCCAGGCTTGGTGATACAGGGGACAGTGAGGAATCCGACGGCACCGCTCTTGTTTAGCTTCCCGGGATAGCCCAACGGGGACGTAGAGGCGCAGCTGGAGGGGGCTAGGCGAGCCCTTTGTTACTTGCCCGCCATGGGTGAGGAGGGGCTGCCTTTTGACAATGCCATGAGGGACTCCAGCCTCTTCCTGGGGGCTTCAGGTGGAGGGGCGATCAGTGCCCATCCTGGTCAGGAGGTGGCAGATGCCGGGCTGCGGACGAAGTGGATACTAAGTACCCGATTGGTGGTGCTGACGTTACACCGGTCAGCGACGAGTTCCTTGGAGCTGTACTACCCACATCAGTTCGCAAGGAACTTTGGGTACGACCAGGGGATCCCACCGAACCGGGAGTTCTCTTTGGTAGGTAGGAAGTACCGGGGTAGAGACACCCACCTACTTGTGACAGCATGGTATGACTTCTACAACCACGGGGAGCCGAAGCATTTCCCGATGCCAGGATAGGGACGTCGAGGGAGGTTCGACGTTCACTATGCCAGGTGGTGGTTTGAGCACAGCCACCTGTACTGTCAGAAGGCCTCCGCGATAAGGAAAGCAGAGGGGAGCCACTTGCTGAGGCAGGATTTGCCCCCTATTATGCTAGACAATGAGTACCGAAGGACCCGCGTCGCTCGGATCCGTCGAGAGATCGAGCGGGTTATGGAGCGGTGGCCCCGAGGTGGCCGGGGTTCGACATCTGGGAGTCAGAGCAGTGGTGGGGCACTAAAGCCCCTAGTGTAGACTTCGGCGATAGTAGTGGCGACAGGTGGGAAGGGGTCCTGGCCGAGAGCGCCTAAGGCCTGGTAGGCCCTATTTTTGGCCAACTGTGGCTTTCAGAGCAAGGGTTCGCTGGGTCGGGAGCTCCCACACGGGAGCTTTGCCAACTCAAAGATCGACGACTAGCAGCGGCACATTGCTCACGCGATCGGGTCTGTCGGGCCCGTGGAGTTCTTGTCCCAGATTGAGTGCGCTCGCACTCTGCGGGACATCCGAGAGGCCATGGCGAACGTGGCCCGGGTGCTGGCACTAAAGTCAGAGCAGCTAGTATTGTTGCCACCGACCCCCTTCGGGGCTCCAGGTATGGCCTTGTTTGGGATACTCCATCCCTTTTTCATTTGTTGCTTTCTGTTTGGATCGGGCACTCCTCACACGGGCACTGCAGTTGGAACTAATACTAAGCAAGCAAATTGGAGTGGCAGCCGCACGTACCTAGCCCGTCGGAAGGACCGGCTCTGGTCAGAGATGAGGGTGAACCGGGGAGCGTGCGCACCCGACGAACATGCTGCGTCGAGGAAGCTCAGTGATGATCCCTACTATTACAATTACTACACTCCACATAGGGAGGGGATCACGGGGAAGGGTAAACCATTACATGCACTACCCTCGCGTAGGAGGGGGGGACAAAGGGAGGGGAAACCAAACTGCCGATCGTACGCCTAGCTCCGTTGTCCGATCGAGGTGCTATCAACGCCTGGACGAAGCTTGGGGGATGCCGAAGGATGCCTGAAAGTCTGACATCGAGCCGATGTCGCTGGAAGGTGGAGGAGGTCATAGTCGATGGCCTGTGTAGTTCTTCCTTGTAGGACTGGATGGTGCGGTCGTGTTGCGTTGACAGGTACACTCGCTGTAGGACTCCAAAAGTGATGGGAACAACTCGTCAGCATAGAAGACAGGGAGTACTACAAACCCTCAAAAGTTGGTGGCCATCAGATCAGCTCACCGGTCGTGGTCACCCAGAAGGTCGACGTCAGGTTCCTGGGTGAACAACAGGACAGGTTGACGACGGCCGTGGTGGAACATCCAGTGCCAAAGTCGGAATGGAACGAAACTACCTGATTTGGTTTCGTGTCATCGAGGGGCACAACTTTGGTGAAGAAATCTCGGGCCGAAACCCAGCAGAGGAAGGGGTGCCAAGGCTGACAAGTCTGCTGCAGGTTCAGGGCAGACTGGGTGGCACCAGTCAGGCGTGATCGTAGGAAAACGGACACCCTGGGCTGTACTGACATCAGAAATGGACGAGACCACCTCTGAATTGTCGGTGACTCGACGAGAGAGAATGTTTCTGAAGAGAGCTCGGGCTGATTCAGGCAGTAGGAGATGATGCAGTCGCTACCAAATGGTACTCAGGATCAAGTGTGAATTTAGCGCAGTTGGACGAAAACAGTCGACGTAATCAGTTCCGACGTCAAAATGGGGCGGGACCACTTCTGGAGCGAAGCCGTCTCACAGAAGCACGATGTCTTTGAGGAGTGCAGACACTGGTTCACATCGTATGGGGGCGTGGAAGAGCATGCAAGCTGGACCTCAGGTTCAGTTTGAGACTGCAGGCAGCAGGGCCGATGAAGCTTCCAACGCAAGGCTGAGGAAGACGACGGGGTGAACTCCGCACGGCTTGGAGTGAGCTTGAGTGTTGCTGGAGATGTGAATCACGGTGGGAGGTGGCTGGAATAGGGCTGGGGCATGAGGGGGCTGGAGAGGGGGCAGCTAGGGTTAGGGCTTTGGGGGTCGAGAAACCTCCAGCCCCAGGCTGGGTGACTGGACTCGCAGTCCAAGGCCTTATGCATGGCCCACTCAAAAATCACCTTCTGAAGAAGCTCACGACGTGTGGGGAAACCTCACCGCACTCACACCGATACACGATGAGTCGATCAAGCGTAACATAAAAGCCTGAAACACGTGGAGTCACCGGGACTCTCAAACCCATGGGCACACTAATTGAGGTAGCACAATATATCCAGACACCCCAAAACACAGACATAGAATTCCCGAGGTGTCTGGGACATTCACGAGACCGAAAGTCGACCACTGGGTCACAACCGGGTCGACCGGGGGTCAACACAATGCAATCGGAACACCATTAGCACGGGGAATAGGGTGGCGGTCCTCCCCAAATCGTCACAACGAAAGGTGGTCCTCGGACCGTGAAGCTCGAATTAGCGGTCCTCCTTGGACCGCAAAGCCCAACCGGTGGCCTACATCAGACCGCAACTAACCAGGAACAGGCAGTCAAAGGGACTTTCAACACTGGGCCTCACCTTAACCAGGCGGTGCTGCTATGGCCACTATTTGGAGAATAGCGGCCAGTCGCGAGACCGCCGCGGGACCTAGGCGGTCACCCTCAAATAGCCACACGCCCACCATGACGAAGACTGCAGAAGGTCCTGGCCTGATCGCTGTTCAGAGAGTGGCTGTCAGTCGCAAGGCCGCAAGAGGCCCCAGACCGCAAAACCTGTCGACAAAATAGTAGCTATATGACGGTCCTCACCGCACCGCCTTAAGGGTGAGGTGGTTCCTGTTAGGACTGCCTCTATTCCGGTAACCCAAAAATGGTGAATTCGGTGAAAAACTCCATTCCACGCCCCGTTCGCGCCCACATGAAGGGGAAAACTAGTCCCTGACCTCTCTAGCACTGAGAGGACCTATTCAAACTCCAAAATCACAGTTAAAACGTTAGATCCAGCTCACTCCCCAAAAACATGCATTTTCCCCCAAAATACTCAAATAAGCCCGCTCGGCTCACCACAGCCTACCAAAAGCGCAGGAATGGAAATACACGAGCTAGGGATCCATCTCCCTATGTCCACCGAAGATTTGACGCGCCGTGGATGCCGATCCATGAAAAAAATGCCACACGAATGCCGCGACGCCCCGATTTTGCGGCCGAGCTTTGCCGCGCCTCTGTCCCTCGATCCTCGACCCGTTCTCATCGTCCTCCTCACCCGCGTTGTCCCGCCTCACCCCCGCCTCACTCCGTCGACTGCCGGAGAAGAGAGGGTTAAAAGAGAGAGCGTGAGAAGAGAGAGAGTGAGAGGGAGAGAAATGGGAGTGAGGGAGAGAGAAAAGGGGTGGGGGGGTTTATATAGGAAATTTTGGAAATTTCAAAAAATTATTATTTTACTCTATATTGCTTACATGTGTGTTTTTGAGAGACGCTAAAAAATAGAACTTGCGTAGTGTTGTTGCATTCCACGTTTGAGGGATAGGTGTTCCTTCCATGGTGGACAGTCGGTACACCCCTTTCCTGAGTGTCTCGACCACTCGGTAGGGACCTTCCCAGTTAGGGGCCAGCTTGCCCACCGCCTCCAGTGGTCGAGAGGCTTTGGCTTTCCTTAGGATGAAGTCTGCTGGCTGGAAGTGTCTATCTCAGACTCTGGCATTGTAGTATTGAGTGAGGTGCTGCTGGTATTTTGTGGCTCGGATGCTGGCGATCTCTCGGATCTCACTCACCAAATCGAGGTTCTCCAATAGTTTCTGCTCGTTCACCTCAGGGGAGAAGCTGGTGACTCGGAGAGAGGGGTTGCCGATATCCAATGAAATTACGACTTTTGTGCCATACACCAACTGGAAAGGGGTTTCACCAGTGGCCATTCTTGGAGTAGTTCGGTGTGACCATAGTATGCTTAGTAATTCCTCGAGCCAGCTTCCCTTGGCCTTGCCGAGCCTAATTTTAATGCCTTTTAATATAGCTTTGTTGGCATTTTCGACTAGTCTGTTGGCCTGAGGGTGGGCTACCAAAGTGAAGTGGTTGCGAATATTTAGGTTGGCACATCTGTCTCTAAAGTAGTGAGAATCAAATTGCTGACCATTGTCGCTCACAATCACCTGGGGGATACCATAACGACAAATGATCGATTTCCACATGAAGCTCCATACGACCAACTCGATAATCTTGGCAGTGGCTTCTGCTTCAATCCATTTTGTGAAGTAGTCAATGGTGATGATGACGAACTTCTTCTGGGCCTGAGCCATAGGGAATGGCCCCAGGATGTCGATTCCCCACCGAGAGAAGGGATATGGCTCGGTAAGGGTGACGAGCTCCGAGGTAGGCTGGTGGACCAGGTGGTCGAAGCATTGGCATCAGTCGCATTTTTCCACATAGGCCGAGCAGTCGCACTGAAGAGTGGGCCACCAGTAACCCTGTCGAAGCAAGATCCTGGCGAGCGATCTTCCTCCTTGATGTGTGCCGCAGATGTCTTTGTGAACTTCTTGGATTGCTCGACTGGCTTCATTGGCACTGAGGCATTTGAGGAGGAGACCAGAGAAAGACCTACGGTACAGGGCGTTGTCTAGGATGACGAAGCGCCAGGCTTGGTACTTCAATCTTTGAACTTTCTGAGGGTCGGGGGGCTCTTGGGAGTCCTGGAGCCAGGATATGTAGGGGGTCCGCCAGTTGCTCAGGGGTGCCGGGTCAATGATCATGAGCTCGGATTCAATGCTCGGTCGTTCTAGCTCCTCAAGGAAGACCGACCGAGTACCTTCGGGGCATTCATTCCTTTTATTATCCCTTTTTTTGAATTTTATTATCATTATTATTATTGTTATCCGTTACATTTAGAGCGTTTTGGGCTGGGCTGGGGGCTAGTGTGCCGACAAAGGGGGAGCTAAGGAGACTGAAGGTGTACCGGGCGAGAGAGACAGTGAGGGGGGGAAAAAAAGAGAAAGACGGTGAGAGAGATGGAGAGAGGTGCCGGCGGAGGGCTAATGGGCGTATCGGCGAAGGATTGAGTGGGGTGTCGGGGGGAGCTCCCAACGAGTGTACCAGGGAAGGATTCGCAAGGGTGTACCGGCGGGAGGCTTTGAGAGTGTGCCGGGCAAGGGTGCTGACGGGCGTGCCGGCGAGGGAACGGACAAGGCATGCCGGCGAGGGGTGCGTACTGCTGAAGGATTGTGTCGGTGAAAGATGTGCACCGGCCAAGGAGCTGTGCCCCGGGGAAATTAGGAGGCCCACTCCCCTACTCTTCCTTTAAGGCCTTTCTTTTCTTCCTTTTTCAATTTTGGTCTAGCCTTGTACAAGTTGTTCCTTCTTCCTTGGGTGTAGTCGTTCGGGGTGTTTAGTTGTCACCCAGTCCAAAGTTCCTCGCGATGCCTATGGCTCATTTTCCTCAGCTAAAATGATGTGTTAATTATTGTCACATTTATTTGTTAATCCCTTCGGTCCATGTCACGTCATTATTACCACCCCCCTTTTTAACAAAAATTCGACAGCATCTCCCCTTGACCCCGGGCGTAAGGGAGAAGCGAGGAACGCGCCCACATGGAGTGGCGGAACCCGATAAGTAGAGGTGGGCATCCGAAGATGGCAACATCTTGGACAGACCTCGAAAAACGCAAAGTGAGTAGCGATAAGAGGGCCGGGGGATAAGCTAAAGGCTCTGGGATCAAAGGGCAAGGATTAGTATGCCAGTCAAGAAGCCCCAAAGGGTGTGCCAGGCTAGGCTGGCTGTGGGGGATGGGTGTACCGAAGAAGGGTTGTGCCGGTGAAGGGTTCTAAAGTGTGAAGGGCGTGCCGGCGAAGGAGCTGAAGGGCTGTTAAGTGTACCGGGCGAGGAGAACCCAGGGTGTGCCAGGGAAGGTGGGAAAAGGGCGCACCGCTGGAGAAGAAGCCAGGGGCGTGCCGCTGAGGGAGCGTGCCGGCGAAGGCTGACACAGATGGACTGGAACGAATGGGGAAGGGGGAGCTATGTGTTTCTCTGGTTCTTTTGTTGTTGGCCAAGTTAGAGGAAAAGATTTTCAGTGAAGAGGCAGGGCTGGGGATTGGGTATTCGAAAAGGTTGGCGAGGCTCAGCAGGGTGAAGACAAAGGAGCCCTCACCCAAGGCGAGGGAGCCATTGACGGGGAGGACGAGAACACTGCCAGAAGAACGGTCGTCATTGAAATTGTCGTGTACTCTGCAGACATCCAAACAGATTTCTCTCAATTTTTGTCACATTCTCACCACGGACTCCCATCCGAATATGAAAGGGTCTATGAATGACCGACATGTCCGGTTGCCCGTGTCTTGGCACAGGCTCTTGTGTGATTTATTCCTGCTTCTTTCCTTTGCAGTTAGCATTATTTCTTTCGACCGTAGGGCCCCTAATTTCGACAATTAATCAAATGTGTTCCCTCGTATGGGAGGTGTAAATGACATCGTGGCCTTTATGGCACGACGGGATTTGGTCCCGACTCGAACCACACAATCACCTGACGAAGTCAGATCGAGCGCACCATGGGTTTCCGTGAAGCTCGGGAACTCCGTAGGTTCGCAACCTAGTCGGTGTAACGCTCCACTCCGAACGCATTACAGTCCCTGACGGCCCATCAGAGGCGTGTCACCTGACCTGTAACGGACGGCCATACGACCGTTACATGACCATTGACCGGTCATTTGACTGTTGACCTAGTTAGGCGATTATTCTGACGGCCCATCCCTAGACCGTCAGAGCTGCGTAACGCACCGCCCATGGTGCATTACTTTCTATTCAAAAACGGTGTCATTTTTAGGCATTCGGGTGCCTTTAACGGTCCCCGACCTGTGCGTTAGAGCCTTGTGGCGCACCTACCCTGGTGCGTTATGGTCTGTGTAAGTCGTGTGTTATATGCCCCTTCTGGTGCCTTTAACAGACCATGGGAGGTGCGTAACAATGGTGTAACGCCCCACTCTTGGTGTGTTACAGCCTGCATTTCCCTATGTTTTTTTTCAATCGTTCTGGTAAGCATAATGGCCATAGGGAGGTGCGTCACGATTGATGTAACGCCCCTACCCTAGACCGTTACACGCTGTAACGCGGTGAGGTTAGTCCGTCACAGTTTCTGGCATGTCAAATGTAACATGTTCATTCTTTAACACATTCCTTATTGTACATACGCCATGTTTAAGCTATTTTATAAAATTGTGACACTATTTTAGATCCCGATAGAGTAGCTTTTTCTTTCCTTGTGATGGAGCCACTAGTCGTAGCCCAGTGACCCAGAGTGTCGGCCCACCTGGGAAAGGTGGAGGGGTAGTTCCCGCTAAATAATTTTTAAGCTAGTTCCGTGGGCTCTCGGCCAGTAGTAGCATCCTACTGAGGGAGAAAACTAGCTAGAGGGCCTAGCTCAGGCAGGAGTCAGTGTGTGCACATGTGGTCAGAGGCTTGAGCTGACACTGACGAGTGTCACTCTGACTAGTTACTTAGTCTGATAATTTTACGCCTCTCACTTGGAGACTTTAGCCATGTGAGTTGCTCGAGATGCAGTATAAGCCGTCAGTGGACGCATCTGGAAAATAAATTATATGCCAAATTCAGCAAGTGCGAATTCTGGCTCGAGGAAGTATCCTTCTTAGGCCATATTATTTCGAAGAATGGAATTGCTGTTGACCCGTCAAAGGTCGAAGCTGTGAAGAACTGGGAACAACCCATAAATGCCACAGAGATTCGGAGCTTCTTGGGTCTAGCTGGTTATTACCGGTGTTTTATCATGGACTTCTCCAAGATTGTTGTTCCTCTGAGCCGATAGGTTTGAGTACCACTCGAATGTGAGTCCCGTAAGAGAAGACCCGAAGAACTTTAGCAGGTAGGATTAGTCTGCTGCCAAATCGCCCATCACGTTTATGTAATAGGCTATGTGCTCCTTCGGGGATCCTTGCCCGTTGAACATGTCAATCTTTGGCGGCTTATTGACGTTGGGAAGGAGTGTTTTAGTAGCATGGTGGACCGGATACAACACCTTGTATACATCGAACGAGGCATAATCATCACCGCCTCGGTCTACCAGCATCATGTCTATTATTTGTTCAACCATCAACTTGCTCACCATTGCTGGGTCTAGCAGATCTAGATAGAAGTGGACTTGCTGCATTTGAGGTGTTGCCAATACTGTGGCTTGAGTCATAGTAGCAGGCGATCCCTTGAGGTTGAGGAGCCGGTGATGATATCGAGGCCACGCCCCCAGCACAGTTGTGCATTGGCTGAGAAGCCACCATCTAAGGTGAACCCTCGAGCTCATCGATGCCACGCCGTGATGTTTCACGAGGGGCTTCTACCTGCTTTGAGGCTGACGCTTGCATGCTTAGCTCGCTCATTTGTTTCTTCAGCATCTCAATCTCTTGTTGGTACTTCAGGGGCAGCAGCATCATTGTTGGATCAGGGATGGAAGGGCTAGGTGCCTGGCCTCCTCCCTCCAATGGAGCATTTGAAGCGAGTGCTGGCCTCTCGCCCTCATCTTCAGTGGTGATCACGTTTTCAATCACGGTGACTACATCCGCGCTTGTTTCTCTGGCAAGGGCTTATACTGCATCAGCTGGAGCCTTCTTCCTTCTGGTGACAGGACCGGGCCTCTCGGTAAGCCTAGTCACCTCTTCAAGTTCATCAGGTAGGGACCCATAGCGGCCAGCCACTCCGGCCATGTTGCAGCTAAATATCTGGAGGTGTCTGCTCCCCCGTATCACCCTTCTGGCTGGTTGCCCAGGGAATAGGGATGTCAACGGGTCAGATATGATGTGAATAGTGGACTATCTGTATCCTTATTTGATAAGGAAAAATCGTATTCGTTTGCTGTTCGTTAAGTGTTCGAAAAGTGGTGTATCTGAAACCGTTATCGAGTATCCGAAAAATACGATTAACGGACGGTTAGTGGATAGTTACGGCACATAAAAGTACAGAGTTATGAGGCATTTTCAAGCAGAAGACTTATGGTGTTGCCCTGTGGGGCCCACCACTACTTTGTTGGGGTCGTCACTCCTTGTGGGCGTGCACCCGTGTTTCCCCTTACGCCTCTGGCCTAGGGGAGACTACCGAAATTTCATTAGAAGTTGGCGGTCTTAATTATTCTGATAGTGGTTCCCTCACTGACTCCACTATTCCTCATCACGTCCACTGCCTTTCTTCTATTCTTCATTTGTCTGTCTCTTGGGCTTGCATCACATAGTAAACCTCCACTAAGGTCATGTGGTTAGGGCTTCGTGTGCGTGCCAGGGAGCGACGCCAAGGGGCGTGCCGGCGAAGACCTCTAATAAGAGCACCGGTGAAGGCCCCATTCAGTGTGCACCGAGGAAGGAAACCAACAGCATGCCGGTGAAGGGCTTGGGTGGTGTACCGGTGAAGCCTCCTTTAGGGTGTGCCAGGGAAGCCTTCGGTGGGTGTGCTGGCGAAGGTTCACACCAAACGTGCCGGGGAAGAGGGCTTGAGGTGTGCCGGCAAAGGCCCTGGCTGGCGTGCCGGCGAAGGTTTGCACCAAGCGTGCCGGGGAAGAGGGATCGGGGTGTGCCGGCGAAAGTTCTAGCGGGCGTACCGGTGGAGGGACGCTTGACCTACCTTTCCTCTTTCTTCCCCTTTTATTTTTCTTCTCTCCTCCCTACCCTTTGCTTGTAGTGGGACGTTTCTCTTCCTTCTCTCTTAGTGAAGGGTTTATTATTATTTTTGCTTTATGGCTTCCTTCTTTCTTCTGTATTGGGTTCATTCTGACCTTTGTTCATTGTAATTTTACATACAAATGGCTGCTCCTAATGGTTCCTCTGCTCCCGCTGCTGGTGCCCGCCGTACCCAGATGCCTCCAGTGTCGGTTGTCACGTGGTTCAACGTGGAAGACTTGGACTGGGACCATGTGGAAATTACAGCATTGGCCGATTCTTCAGGCTCGGATACCGAAACCATGGATGTTCGAAGACTGGCCAAGGCTGAGAAGGGCTTCAGTTTCGATCATGCCACGGGAGATTATCCTGCAGATTTTCCAAAGGACAAGCATCTTCTTCATCATCTGAAGCATCTCCGGACTCGTGACCGACGGGAGCCATGGGCTGTGAAGCAGGTGGAATGCGCCATCCTGCAGGGCCGGGACAGCCTGTCACACGTTGTCCCGAGGAGCTTGCCTACATATTTAATAGGCGAGACTCGCGAGTGGGAGCCCGTGATGGGGTTAGAGATAGTGCTGTCGGTGGAAGACAAGCTGGTGAGGGCCCCGGACTTCACCCCCGCCAAGTGGGACAATGCTGCGGGGCGCGTCCATGGTGAGCAGCACCGCTACGGCCTGTTTCTGGCCCGTAGTTACATTCCACGTCCGAGGGATGGGTTCTCCTTCCATAATTGATAGTCGGTATGCTCCTTTCCTGAGCGTCTCGATCACTCGGTAGGGGCCTTCCCAATTGGGAGATAGTTTGCCCGCCGCCTCAAGTGGTCGAGAAGCTTCATCTTTTCTAAGGACGAAGTCTCCCGGCTGGAAGTGTCTGTCTCAGACTTTGGTATTATAGTATTGAGTGAGGCGACATTGATATTCCATTGCTCGCATGCTGGCAATCTCTCAGACTTCATCTGCTAGGTTGAGGTTCTCGAGTAATTTTTGATCATTTACCTCGGGTGAGAAACAGATGACTTGAAGGGAGGGGTTGCCAATCTCCAACGGGATCACGGCCTCGGTGCCGTACACCAGTTGAAAGGGACTCTCACCAGTTGCCGTTCTGGGAGTCATTCTGTGCGACCAAAGTACGTTTGGCAATTCCTCGAGCTAGCTGCCCTTGGCTTTGCTGAGCCTAGTCTTGATGCCTTTTAAGATAGCCTTATTGGCATTTTCGACCAGCCCATTAGCCTGAGGGTGGGTGACTGAAGTGAAGTGATTGCGGATGCTTAGGTCGGCACATCTATCTCGAAAATAATGAGAATCAAATTGCCGACCATTATCGCTCACCATCACCCGGGAGATGCCATAACGACAAATGATCAACTTCCAGATGAAACTCCACACGACTGTCTCGATGATCCTTGATGTGGCTTCGGCTTCGATCCACTTGGAAGTAGTCGATGGCGATGATGACAAACTTTTTCTGGGCCTTAGCCGTAGGGAACGGCCCAAGGATGTCGATCCCCCACCGAGCGAAAGGATAAGGCTCGACTAGGGTGACAAGCTCTGTTGTCGATTGATGGACCAAGCGATCAAATTGCTGGCATTGGTCACACTGCTGTACATAGGCCGAGCAGTCACGCTGTAGAGTGGGCCACTAGTAACCCTGCCGAAGCAAGATCCTAGAAGCGACCTTCCTCCTTGGTGCGCTCCGCAAAGACCTTTGTGGACCTCTTGCATCCCTCACCTAGCTTCGTCGGTACTGATGCACTTAAGAAGAGGACCGGAGAAGGATCTGCGGCATAGGGTGCCATCCAATATGACGAATCATCGAGCTTGGTATTTTAACCTTCGGGCCTCCCGAGGGTCGGGGGGTTCGCGAGAATCCTGGAGCCATGATAGATAGGGGGTACGCCAGTCGCTTGGAGAGGCCGAGTCAACGGCCATGATCTCTGAATCAATGCTTGGTCACTCCAGCTCTTCGAGAAGGACCAATCGAGTACCCTCGGGGGCGAGGGAGGAAGCCAGTCAGGAGAGGGCATCCGCTCGGGAATTTTCTTCCCAGGCTATTCGGACCACCTCGAACCCACTCATGGCAACATAATCGGCACAAAATGGGTCTTCAGAAATAAATCTGATGAGCAGGGTAACATCATTAGAAACAAGGCTAGATTGGTAGCTCAGGGTTACAACCAAGAATTTTGCATTGATTTTGAAGAATCTTTTGCCCCTGTAGCTAGGCTAGAAGCCATTAGAATCTTTTTTTTTTTTGGTTTTATATGAGTCCTGATTCCACCACAAGTGGCAGACAAAAGTATTCATTCTTTTTGTAGTGTGCATATTGATACATCGACAATCCGATATGAGAGAATAAAGCACAAATAGCACAGATATGTACTACATATGCAAGAAAAATGGTTAATGCTTAAAAACAGGGTGGAAATCATGTTTGAGATAGTTCTGACCCATCATCATTCAAATGTTTGTTTCCTCAGAATTTTCACCACGTTTCCTGGCTGAACTTAAGAGCGTGATGCTCGCCCGCGAGCTGGAGGGTTCCACTGACGAAGACGAGCACGCCACCGGCCGGGCCAGACGGCTGGCAGTCGACGGTGGAGACGTTGTGGTGACACTGCTGGAAGGGGAGGCTGGTGAGCTTGGCGACGATGGCCTGGGAGCCCTGGGTCTTGGCCCCCTCGAAGGTCAGCATGGAGCCGTCCTGGTACAGGTTGCCGAGCCCCGCCCGGTTGGTGTCGAACGTCCTGTAGTAGTGCTCCACGAACGCCTTCGCCACCGCGTCCGGATCCATCTCTCCCACCGCTCGCACCTCCTCGAAGGAAACCCTAACCCTAGCTCTTCCGCTCTCTCTCAGCTCTCCTCTCGCGTCCTCCCTCTCTCTCCCGGGCGGCGGTAGAGCGGAGAGCGCACCAGAAAGAGAAGAAGCAGCGGCAGCACGCCAAAGGAGGGAACAACGCGTGAGAGTGAAGCTAATATGCTGAGGTGGCCCCGGCATTTCTGTTGTTTTTGCTTTTTCGTTTTCCTCGAGATATAATGTGCCGCCGGTAAAAGTTTACAAGATGGAGGTAACGTTACGGAGTGCGGGGAGCCTAAGATCAACGCTGGACGTTCGATCAAGCGGGGTATGGCAGACTGGCAGTCGCAACCGGAGAGGGATGCACGTAGTTATGTTTCTCCGACGGAACGCTAGGATTTGAGGTTGGAGACGGGAATCACTGACCGTTTAATGGGGGCCACATCTGATCAAATGGTACATGCGCTTCCGGGCCCTCTACGAACAGCCACCGTATCAATTGTTGCATGGATGATGCCGTACAAACTGGACGACAAGATGTGAGTGAACGAGCAAATCAGGTCAGCCACCGTCTGATTAAAGTTGGCACCATATAGCCCCTATTTAGTTACGGGCTAAGTCTGGTTAATTCGAAATTAAATCTGACTTAATTGCCATTTTCGCGGGGGTGAGGGATAAACGGTCAAACCATGGCCCGTTTATCCTCATGCGCGGCCCAGTCTTGACCGCCCTTCGGCTTGGAGCGCAGTGGGGCTTACACGGCCAATCGAGCGACCGTGTAACCCATGAGCGGCCCAAGGCTAACTGTTCATCCCTCTTTGTACTGTTGGTAGGATGAGCGGCCTGGGTGGGTCCGCTCATGCCTTTAGCAGCACGGTCCTAGCCGCTCTTCCCTCGAGCGGCTAGGGGCTAGCCGCCCATGTTTTGCACCGATTGGGACGATGAACGGCTGGAATGGACTGTCCAGCCCCCACGAGCGACTAAGGGTTAGCCGTTCTTCTGTTGTGCAGCACAGGGCTAGCCGTTGTGTTTTTCGTTTGGACCAGGAGCAGAACAGTCCATCGTTGACCGTCCAATCCCTTGAGCGGCCTGCTCCTGGCCGTGTGTCCTTTGAGCGGCCCAGGGTGGACCGCTCATAGGGTTTGTCTAACCGGTGTTTCTTTCTTGGCCGATTCGAGTCCTGGGCTGTGGCATTTTCAGCTTACGTTACCATGAGTCAGTGCTGTACGAGGAGTGATCCTTGTACTTGTCTACCTCCGGAGTCATTTTTCGTGACTTGAGAGTCTGTCCTTCGGGTGACTCATCCACTAGTCGTAGCTTCCACTGCACGCGTGTGTCGGCCCACTGGGAGCACTGGTGTGGCGTACCCGAGAGAGATGGTGAGTAGGCTGGTTACCGTAGGGCCCCTGCGTACTGTCGAGTCTGGGCTAGTGGGGGAATTACCAGCTAGAGGACAGACTTAGGGCGTATGGTCTGAGTGTGCATACGAGGCTGAGGGTTCAGACCTGCGTTGACAAGCGCGACCTCCGCTAGTCCTTGTTTTGTGGTACTTTGGTTACTGTGTGTGTCTGAGTCTCGCGCCTGGGACGTTGTAGCTAGAAACTTGTGACGTGGTATAAGACGTCAGGGGACGCATCCGGTCGTTCTTCTAGTGGGAGGTGCTCCTGTCTACCGGTAGGCGTGGACTCGAGTTTTGATGGATCGAGATTCAGTAGTACGGTACTGTTAGAATAGATGGCTTTTCTATTTATTTATTCCCGCTTGTTGGTTCTACCATACTCCTGCTACGTAGGATACTATCCTACTTTGTTTTCGTGCGAGGTAGGGGCCCGAGGGATCCCTGCTGAGACTATGAAATGAGGCTCATTCCCTGCGTGTTTTCTATTGTACATATCCCAGTGATTTTGATGATAACAAAATCAAAGACGTCTAAGTTGATTCATGAATTCCTTTGATACTCAAGCTTAATTTCATCATGACTCATGTTACGCATTCAGTTCCTCACACACACATACATGTCCATTCCAACTCTTTCTAGGAGGATACGTGGAGCTTTTGTGCGCGTGTTGACCTCGTCGTGGGCATACTTTACGGCTTTCTCCATGCACAGGTGCGACAAACAAACTTTGCACAAACCTTGCACCGTAGGACTGAGGATTTGCATGAGCTGGGATGGGGGAAGCCGTCGGGCCTCCGGACTGGGGAGAGGGCATGGCCCCCAGGGGAGTTCACCCTCCATTGGGGGTGCAGCCGCGCCCTGGGGTGAATGGGCCCCATGCAGGTCATAACCCAGGGGGATGGCCCCCGAGGGTCTTCTTTCATCGTCTGGGAGTGTCCTTTAAGGGACTAGGCTCCGGGATGCCGAGATGGGTCCATGGGGGCCGTTGTGCTTCGAGTCATAGTAGTCACTCGCAAGGTATTTGGGTAAATACCCGACACACCCCAGGTTGTCGAACGGCTTGACTAGCTGGCTGAGGGGCCCCAGTGTGGGCCTTAGGCTGAGGATGGGATCTCGAGGGAGCTAAGGAGGGGCACTTTAGGCACATGGGTTGTGCCTAGAGCTACGTGCCACATTACACGACGGGTTGGCGGGGTAGCCTTGGGTTGGCCCGAGAGCTACAGATAGGTGGCTCATCGCCACGTGTCTGAGGGTCGGGGGTGGCCCCGGATTGCTGGGGGGTCATTGTAGGACCCAAGTAGTGTGCTGGAACTATGGGTTGGCCTATGGTTTAATGTAGGGGGGGCTGGAATATATGTGCCCACAAGGTGTTCAAAAAAATGTCGAACACACGTGTGTGAGCTGTATACGCGTGCTGCAGGCCTCCAAAGCCTATGGTTGGCCTAATTGGGTCTCCCTTTGACTTTGAAGGGTTGGCAGAAGACATCTCGAGATTAGCTCCTTGCCTTTTCACTGGGTGCCATGTGGCGTGGCTTAGAGTCGGGGCACCCTCGAGTTGGCCCGGGCAGCCATGTGAAGTGCGGGCAAAGCCCATAGCTGAGTGATCAGGATTGGTCCCGGCTAGGTGCTTGTGTAGCCACA
Source organism: Amorphophallus titanum (assembly GCA_024336825.1). Lineage (NCBI taxonomy): Eukaryota > Viridiplantae > Streptophyta > Magnoliopsida > Alismatales > Araceae > Amorphophallus > Amorphophallus titanum. Next base: position 212,904 of record JANBPO010004656.1, read on the forward strand.
TGTCATGACATGCTAATCAGGGCCCTTGGCAGGACCCACAGAGTTGTAGAAAGGGCTAGGTAGCCCATGCCTTAAAGGTGTTCGGGGGAAATTCCTGAACCCTTATTCCTTGGCATTTTACCGGGAAATTATCTGAGTACAACAAATGCCCCCCACGGGGCGTGCGTCAGAGGCGGAGACGAGGGCGTACGGCCTGTGAGCCCTCTGTTCCAAACCGTTGTAGTTGTATTTTGACACTTCATGTGCCTTTGCCTTGTTATGTTGTATATATTGACTTTTTGGTGTGCTGACCATTTTTGTGTGCCCTGTTTTGCAGCTATGGCACTATTTGGCAGAGATGAGCGGGTCCCGAGGCGTGTGGCTGAGGAGGAGGACCACTAGGTGCGATGGACTGAGTGACCAATGCCCCCTATGGGTCCACCGGTGGTCACTGTGGCTAGTGCAGAGCAGCTGGATCTGGGTCGTACAATAGTGGCTGAGGGCCCAGTTGGTGAGAGGCAGCTGGAGTTGGAGTTGTAGAGGTGTGGCACAGATTCTGGAGGCAGGTGGCCTGTACACCTATGATCGGAGTGGAGGCTACCCCATGGAGTTTCCCCTGGACCGCCACCTTTTTGAGTTCATCAGGAGCTACATCCCTCCTGGCATGGAGGAGGATGACTCGCAGGTCACCGAAGCCTGTCGTCGGCTTGAGCAGGCCATTATAATAGGTAGGGACAGCCTGCATGGAGTCACGTTCTACAACTATCGGAGCTTTTCTGAGGACTACTGGAGACAGCGTCAGTTTCCTAGTGTTGAGTGCCTAGGGTTCTTTAGCAGGGCAGAGCAGTTCGGAGTCAGAGTTGGGTCGATAGGCCCTGCTTCTTGGGACCTGCATAGGCATCACCATATTGAGACAGAGGGGATAGCCAGGCTAGTGTTGGAGCCTGCCGGCCAGCAGTATGCTGGGGAGGGTTATGACGACCATAGCATTCTAGATGGAGTTATGTAGCAGGATGTTATCAGCTGGTACGGCCATTGGGCAGTGATCCCTTCACACCGATACTGTCAGGGGGCCACCGAGTGGTTGATGGGGATTGTGCACCATTACCGGGTGCTACTGGACAGAGCAGGGATCAGGTACACGGTGACTACTACGTTGTGCACGTACCCCGGCTACACTGGGCTGCTGCAAGTGCTGTTAGATCTTTTTAACCACCGATGGAACACGGTGGCAACAGCAGAGGGAGAGACCTCACTCGACTTATGGTCTCTGTTCTGAATTTCTGGGTTGTCGATTAGCGGCGAAGGGTATGAGGAGGTGGTACTGGATGATCTCCACCACAGTCATACCAACGGACAGGGGTGATACCGAGTTCCACATTATTACAGGTATCTCCTGAAGACCTGGAGGGACCTGGCCCTAGTGGGGAGAGACAGGGCTACACAGACTCCCAGGGTGCCACTGAATATGTGGGTCTGCCACATCTACAATAGGCCCTTCTGCTTCTATCAGGAGTTTGCCAGGGATCAGACTCCGTTGGAGGAGTACACCGAGGTGGAGCTGCGCTTCCGGTCATACCCTAGATATGTATATGCACCACAGGAGGGGTGGAATCCCCATGGATTGCCAGATGTGACACATCTTGCCGCATACTTAGCGTACTGGTTAGTGACATTTGTCATCCCGTACGGGGAGGATGGTCTACTGAAGGCTGAGCTACTGTGGCCTGCGTGCCTGCTGGCAGAGGGGAGACAGTTGGCCTTATCTCCCGCTGCATTGGCCAATATGTTTCAGGGGCTGGGAGTCTTGGCGGCGCACCCAGCGCCTAGAGAGAGAAGCCTACTTTTGCCGACTCACTACCTGAGTGCGTGGGTTGGACTACTGTTTCTGGGGTTGGTGACTCGGGGGCACTGTAGCAAACCTGATGGCACCTTTACTTTTTAGCATCACTAGGCAGCCTGACGGAGATACCGAGGCGTAGCTGGAGGGGGCTAGGAGAGCCCTTTGCTACCTGCCCGACCGGGGCGAGGAGGGATTGCCTTTTGATAGCGCCACGAGGGACTCCAGCCTGTTTCTGGGGGTCTTGAGTGGAGGGGCGACTAGCTCCTACCCACATTAGAGGGAGCCGGAGGCTACACTACAGACAGAGTGGGTGATGAGCACCCGACCGGTTATGCTGATGCAACACCGGTCCGTGACGAGTTCTTTGGAGTCGTACTACCCATTTCGATTTGCCCAAAACTTTGGCTATGACCAGGGGATCCCGCCAAACTGGGAGTTTCCTTTGACAGGCCGATAGTACAGAGGGAAGGACACCCACCTGCTAGCGATAGCATGGTGGGACTTCTACTACCGTCGGGAGCTGGAGTAGTTTCGGACGCCGGGGTAGGGACGACGAGGGTGATTCGACGTCCACTATGCTAGGTGGTGGTTTGGGCATAGTCATCTGTACCGGCAAAAGGCCTCCGTGATCAGGAAGGCAGAGGAGAGTCATTTACTGAGGGAGGATTTGCCTCTCATTCCACTAGATGACGGGTACTTGAGGACCCGCGTTGCTCAGATTCGTCGAAAGGTTGAGCGACTTGTGGGGCAGTGGTGTAACGTCCCAGAGTACACAATACCGATAACCCGATACTAGGTATTGAATTACCACCATTCTGCACTGAGAGCCCATGATAGCGATGACCCGATACTAGGTATCGACTCACCGTTACCATGAAGAATCTTTTCTGACAACTGGTCTTTCAAAACTTTGTACAATCGAAGGATGTACCTTTCAATGATTTGGCATGGTACTATTAGGCCCAAATCCATTTTTTGTTTAATTATGAGAAGGACGCTTCTGGAAATAACGTTGAGTGCATCAACCTGATATGTGCACTGACCTGATATGTGCACAGACCTCGATATGTGCACTGACCTGATAGTCCATCATGCAAATGTGCACTGACCTTCTGATGCAAAGTAGTGAATGTGCATCGACCTTTTTATACTAGAAGGCATATGTGCATCCACCTATTAGACTATGTGAGTGCACATGCATCGACCTTGATATGCATCAAACAGAAATGTGCATCAACCATATAGGTTAGAATGCATATGTGCATCTACCTGTTAGACTATGCAAGTGCACATGCATCGACCTTGATATGCATCAGACAAAAATGTGCATCGACCTTATAGTCTAGAATGCATATGTGCATCGACCTGTTATGACCCATACTCTACATGTGCACCAACTTGCTAGGCTGAATAGTGAATGTGCACCGAGCTGATAATGCTACAATGCAAATGTGCACAAACCTTTATGCCGTTGAAAGCAAATGTGCACTGACCTTTATGGCGTTGAAAGCAAATGTGCACAAACCTTTGTGTGTAACATTATGAATATGCACTAACCTTCTATGAAGGAATATGAATGTGCACAGACCTTCTATGACTTAGACATAAATGTGCACTGACCTCTACAAAGGAACATGAATGTGCACAGGCCTTCTATGACTTAGATAGAAATGTGCACCGACCTTCTATTGCACACATGCATAGACCTTTAGTAGCGTGCATCAACCTTTTCTCTGAGGTGCATCGACCTTAGTGGTCAGAACAGTAGAAGGTGCACTGACCTTTCTTCATGTGCGTCGACCTTTGTAGCCTCAAATATTCATGTGGGTCGACCTTTCTTCTGAAGTAACTGTCGTAGCATCAACCTGTGCTCTGTGCTAGCGAGAGGTGCACCGACCTTGAGTTGTGTTAGCGAAATGTGCACAAACTTTGGCTTGTGCTTGCGAAATGTACACAGACCTTGACTAGTGCTGGCGAAAGGTGCTCCGACCTTGGCTTGTGCTAGCTAGAACTTTGACTGGCCTAACTAGACTGTTGACTTTTCTCATTGACTAACATTGACTTCATTAACTATGCTGACTTCATTTCTTCTGATTTGCAGTTGCCTTTAATTCTGTGTTGCTAGTGCATTGATTTATGTGCACCTATTAATATGATCACCTGCCTTGATTTTTGTGTATCCAGTTGCCTTGTTTTCTGTGAACTTGATTTCTTTCTATTCATTTGAGTCTATTGCATGAGCAATCTGGAGGATATCACTAAGTACTCAGCTACGTACCTGAGGGTCCCACGCTGGACGACTCCACCAGCCCCACCGTGCAAGCCGACACCACGATCGGCAAAGGTGGGAGAGGCAGCTTCTCCAATAGATGTGGTAGCCTACCCAATGTGTCCCCAACGGTGGGTGGGGGCACGGAGATCTCCTGCCCAGACTCATCCTCAAAGGACGACAGGACCACTGACGGGCCGGCATCCACCAGCTCTTAGATCCTCTCCAGGGTGGCCGCCGCATCCTCACCTGCCAGACAAGGAACTCAGACCAAGCCAACAACTCCAACCAGTCAACAAATGCGATTGCAATAGGAAGACTCCCTCCAATGTAATCGGACACTTACCCGAACAACTGCCAGTCACTGTGGGTGCAGGCTCTCCCGCTTGTCCGGGCTCTCCGCCCAGTGCCTCAGGTAGGGCCTCAGCCCCCGAAGTCTCTACCCCCTCTATACAAGCCAGATGGTCACATTAGCGGCCAGAAATGAGCGAAGTCACAGCTCATAATCAACATCACAAGTCCTTACCTAAACGGGCTCCTCCTGCACCTACCCACGACTCGAAATCGGGGAAGGCCTTGACATTGGGCACCACCTCATCCATCAGTTGGAGAAAACTCTCAGTGTCAATCTCACACTCAGCTCCCTCCACATAGGGAGGGTCCTCCTCCCGAGGGGGCGTGAAGGTCTCCTCCACCCTAGCCTCCACGGGGGCTGCAAAACACAAACCCAGTGAAGCAGGATTAGCCCACTACCATGGCTAAATTGACCAGGAGCAAACGAGGCTCAATGGCACTTACTCAGAGCTGTCTCTGCCCCAGCTACCTTGTCAGCCTCGAGTCTTCCAGAAGACTCGCCAGTCTCAGCTACCGCAGCCTCCACTCTGGAGTGTTTCTGCCTTGGCTATGGAACTCCGTCCCCACTCCCCGAGGATGCCTCCATGGAGGGGTTGTCCCCCTCAGCCACCGAACCTATCAATAGACACAGCATTATACAATGCCCCAGTGTTATAACCAGAAAGCAACAAAAGAAAAAGTGACGGCATGTCTCAAACAAGGTCGTACCTAAAGCCCCAAAGGGGGTCTATGGCAGAAGTACCAGCTGCTCTGACTTTAGTGCCAGCACCCGGGCCGCTATCGTCACGGCCTCCTGGATGTCCAGTAGAGTGCGGGCGCACTCAATCTGGGACAAGAACTCCACGGGTCCGGCGGACCTGATCTCGTGGCCGATATGCCACCGCCAGTCATCGATCGCTGAATCGGCAAAGTTATTGTGCGGGAGCTCCCAGCCCAGCGAACCCCCGCTCTGAAAGTCGCATTCAGCCAAGAAGTGGGCCCACCAGGCCTTAGGTGCCCTTGACTAGGGCACCCTTGGCTACGCGGTCCTAGCAAGACCGCCTAGCTCTTGGACGGCCCAGGGTGGACCGCCTATTGGCGTTGTGCTTGCTGTGACCGTTTGAGCGTTGTGTTGGCCTTTGGTCGACCCGGTTGTAACCCAGTGGTCGACTTTCGGTCTCGTGAGTGTCTCAGACACCTCGGAGGTTTCGTGTCCGTATTTTGAGGTGTCCGTAGGTTCTGTGTTACCATGGTTTCAAACCTAGGGACTAGGCTAGATTGATAGTGTCGTGCTGTCACGTTCAACGGTCTTGACCCCGAGCCTTGTGACTTAAGGACCGTTGAGTTTAGTAGGTCTAGTAGGCTGTCCAGAGTCTGGTGGCCTCGGGTCACCTGTTACTTCACGTTACTCGAGATGGGTGCATGCGTGGTTTTCTGTGTCCACGTTCTGTGAGTCCCCACTAGTCGTAGCCTTCTTACGGCACGCGTGTGCTGACCCACCCGGGAGTGGTGGAGTAGCTGACTCGAGAGAGACAGTTGTTTGGTTGGTTACCGTAGGGCCTCCACTTACAACCAAGTCCGGGCTTAAGGGGAATAACCAGCTAGAGGATAGGCCTAGGGCGTATAGTCTGAGTGTGCACACGAGGTTGGGGGCGTCGGACAACGCTGACGAGCGCGACCCCAGCTAGTCTTTGTTTGTGGTACTGGTTACTTGGTGTGTCTTTATCTCTACCTGGGACGTTATAGCTAGACACTTATGACATGGTGTAAGACATCAGGGGACGCATCTGATTTGTTCTTCTAGTGGGCGGTACTCCCGTCGCGTGACGTGAGTTGTCGTGTCCCGGGTTTCCATTTTCCATCTGCGAGATAGGGCTTCACGTGAGTTTTCAGGAGTGTTCCCATAGTCGAGGTCTGGAGTTTTGGTGAGTGTCACCGAGGGCTTTACCTAGGCGGCGTTGAGGTCACGACGGTGAGGTCATGACTGTATTTCTAGACCGCGTGGTTTCGGTGTGGGCCCTTGTCTGTGAGGACAGGCCTCCACGACGGAGACGTCGTGTCGTTTCCCTGGTAGCGTGACTAGGGCAGTCTTAGTCTGGTGGTTCATGTCTGGTTGTTCCCCGACCGTGGGATCGGGGTGTTGGGTTCCGTTCCAGTACAGTAGGAGTCACTATAGAGCCGAGATTTTACCGACCACCGTGTTTACTGTTCTTGCTATTACTGTTGTTCTTGTCGTAGTTGCTACTTTTCGTACCGCCGTTGTTTTCGATTGGGATTTCGCGAGACCCCTACTGAGCTAGTGATAGGAGCCTCACCCCTAGTTTTCAGGTGCGGCGGTTCTTCCTCGATGTTCAAGGACGTTGCGTGGTGGTCCTTAGTTGTTAGTTCACCGGGCCGAGAGTTCACTTGGCATCGAGGAACTCCCCTACGTGGAGGCATGACTACAAGTAATGAGGGACGTGAGAGAAAGAAGAATTCTCACCGAGCCAGGGGAAGAAGATGCCTACGACGATGTGGACACTAAAAAATTCGCACCCCATGTTTGCGTGCAGGGGAATAAAGAAGAGGAGAAAAGAGAAGAGAAGATGAGAAGAAGAAAAGAAGAAAAGGCAAAGAAGAGGAGAAAAGAGAAGAGAAGATGAGAAGAAGAAAAGGACACCCCTAAAACGTGCCCTTCAAACGGCACACCCTCAAGTGCCCTCCAACGGCACACCTGCTGTGCCCCTTCAACGGCATACTGCCAAACGCCTCCAACGGCACGCCATGGGAAGCCTTCAACGGCACACTAGTTTGTGCCCTCCAGCGGCACACCCCCCGTGCCCCCCTTCAACGGCACAGCCAGATTGACCCCTGGCCGGTACACCCCTTGAAGCCCCTCAGCGACACACCTTCAAGGCCGTCCAGTGGCACGCTCCTTCAAGCGCCCTTAGCGGCACACCCTGTAGAGCTCTTTAGCAGCACGCCCCTGAGCCTCCAGCGGCACACCCGCCAGAGCCTCCAGTAGCACACCCGCCTGAGCCTCCAGCGGCACAACATTTCGCCCATCCACCGGTGCACTCTAACCTACCCGCTACCCCGTGCAACTGGCAAGAAAATCCAAGGCCATCCCCTATAGCCCTCAGCGTGCAGCGGGGACAACTCAAGGCTAGGTGAGGTGTCGTTCCCTCACGTGGGCACGCAAGCTAGCCTGCAGCCAGGTATGGGACGGGGTCAACTCCCATTAATGCCCTTCTCGCCATCAACGCTCTCGCCACGAGGGTTATAAAAACCCCTCTCCGTCGCGAAGCAGACACACACGCAGAGACCCAGACGAGCGCAGAGGAGAAGAGGAGAAGAAGAGAGAAGAAGCCTGCTACTCCACCCTCCACCGCCTGTGCGAAGAGAAGAAAAAGGAGAATAGAGTGAGGAAAGAAGAGAGGAAGAGAGGAAGGATGGGTGAGAGAGGGTGTGAGGTTTAGGAGGGGAAGAGCTAATGCTCCGTCCCCTCCCCACTGTGTATCACCCCTTTCTTTCTTCCCATTTTGTTTCCTTTATTTGATGCATGAACCTCTGTACTTCTCTTTCGTAAGGAATAACAGACGGATTTTGAGATATGCTCGTGCTTTACATTTGTGTCTCTCCCTCTGTCCATCTTCTCTGTGTTTCCTTTCGCGCCATGGATTTTTCCCCCTTCAAACCAGTAGCATAGTCCTCATGGGAGACGGCATCCAGGTTTCAGGGACCTCCAAGCTCCGCGGACGACTCTCCTTCACCTCGGTTTCCTTTCCCCTTGGGATTCTTTGTTCTCCAAATTACTTGTACATCCCTTTTTCTTTTAATACAACCGCGGTGCAGCTACTTTCAAAAAGAAATAAGGAGGTGCAGGATAGTGCTTTGATATAGTGTCATCTTTCCTTGAGATGGCTTGGGGAGTCGAAGCCTAAGGGTGTTGAAGTTATTTGATTGTGTTTTCCTATTGCAAGGTTGCTTGCGCCCGTGTGTGAAAGAGATCCTAGTTTAGGCTAATATGGAGGCTGGGGATGCTTCTACATTCTGGCATTTGTGGACGATCAGTGATGGGGATACAGTGGCTTCAAAGAGCAAGGAGGTTTGGTGCAGAATCACAGGTATCCCACTGCCTTTGTTGGACAGATATCATCAACTCCATCATTGCGGAGTTTGGGATGCTGCTGGACGCGGACAAGGAGACTGCCCAGCGGTCCAACCTCACATATGCATGGCTGTGTGTGTAGATTGAGAATGAGGCTTCTGTACCCCATACAATAACTCTATGAAGGGTGGTCAACCATTTTCGCATTGCCATCACCTTGGAAGCTTCTCCCTCAACGGCCAGTCAGTGGAGGCTTACAAGACTTTTAGAGCCGCCAGGGTTTCCCAGCAGCCGGTTGAGAGGAAGGAGATGACCATGCCTGGGTCGATTTGGGCCGAGGACCTGGTGGATCTCGGGTTGGGTGCGTCCAAAAGAAAAGAGACTCTTTCAGGTCTACCTGACCGAGCCAGGCCTATGTTGAGCCTTTAATGGAGAAGCCCACAGGTCCTGGGTTGGGGGGTCCTGAAAATGATGTTCTTGTCCCTGAAAGTCCCAGGGTTTTAAAAGGGGGTGATCACCTGGAGAGCCCTAGCCAGCTGACAAAACAGAATGCAGAGCTTGCTGAGGGGGATATGATGGCTGCAGAGTGGAGGCAGACCATCTCATCTGTAGCATCTCAGTTCATGCCAGTCCTATGCCTGGAATTCAAATCTTAGAGTAGGTGGCAGAAGTTATGGGTGTTTCGCTGTGACTAGAGGAAGGAATCTCCGGAACAACTGGAGAAACCAATGGAGCTCAAATGGCAGCCGGTGGAGTCTGAGATGCAGTCGCAGCTCTCTGCCAATAAAAGCCAGCCTCTCTCTAATTACTCTCCGCATCCCCCGCCTTCCCTGATCCATATATCACCTTCCCTATTTGCAACGGCACACCTGGTTGCAAACCAGGGAAGTGAGATGAACAAGGAAACTATGATGTCAAGCCAGGGAAAGTGGTTTCCGAAGAAGGGACAGTGGAAGGCACGCACAATCACTCTGCTTTTCTATCAGATTGGAAGATTCAGAAATGTTGAAGGCAGCAGGACTTGGAGTGCAATTAAATGACAGTGTGGGTCAGTTCTGGAAAGTCCGTGTGGGGCTGGAGGACTAATCAGAGTAACGCTCGTCAGCGTCAGTCCAAGCCTCTGACCACGTGTGCACACACTGACCCATCACCTTGAGCTAGGCCTCTAGCTAGTTTTTCCTCCCAGTAGGACGGTACTAACTATGCGAGAGGGCCCACGGAAACTAACTTACAAATCGTACAACGGGAATACCTCACCACCTCTCCTAGGTGGGCCGACACAGACGTCGTCGGGCTACGACTAGCGGTTCCATCACAAGGAAAGAGAAAGCTACTCTTTTGGGATGTAAAATAATGCCACAGTGTACAGAATATTTAAACATGGCGCATATGGAACATGAATTGCATTAGAAATTATATATGCATGCTTTTGAAATCTCCAGGTATATAACGGACAAGGATCACCCCGTTACATACCATAACGGACCAGGACGGGACCGCTATGCTTAAAAGAACTCAGATAAATCCACAGGTAAATAGGACTATAATGCACCCTGGCTGGTGCGCTATAGGACTATAACGCATAAGAGCAGGGGTGTTAAAGTTAGCAAACACACAACACAACTAACAAGGGATATAATGCACCAAGAGTGGGGTGTTATAGGAATATAACACACCTCTCATGGGCCGTTATGCCTACCAGAACGATCAGAATCCACAGATAACCATGGGATATATTGCACCTAAGTAGGGGCGTCATATGAATTTAACGCGTAGGGATAGGGCCGTTAAAGGCAACAAACCTTTAACTCAATATGCAGGGACTATAACGCACCAAGTGAGGAGCGTTAAATCCACCCAAACAAGAAAATCTAGAAAAAACTTAGTTCTCGGATGATATAACGCACCAATAGGGGTGCGTCAAATGACTATAACGCACCGGAGGTGGCGCGTTATGTCACCTGGGTTTCGTGACTCCGGAGGTCAGAATCGAAACCCCCTCCCGGCTGATCGAAATCGACGGGGGATGCGACGAAACACAAAACCAAATAAACCTGCCATACCATACCGACATTCCGCTACAGCGCATGCCACTAGAATTAAAACACGATGCCCATGGAGATAATTCAAGCATTTAAGGCTAAAAATGAATTAAAAATAAACTAAACAGGAACATGGATGAAAAACGAGGCAAAGGGCATTGGACCACGGTGCAAGTGGTACCGGTGGTGTCCTAACGAGGTAAGGAATCCATCCATCTACCTGGATGACGATGAAAATGACGATTCGACACCGATCTGGTGAGAGGGTGATGTGGCGCCTTCGGGCCCAGCTCGACTCCACGCTCCACGAATCGAGGAAAGGTGGGCGTCAATGCGATCCTCGCGACGCGACCAATCCAATGGTACCTCTTCGGCTTCGATCAGCGACCGTCTGGACCAGAAATGGAGAGAGGCACGTGGCCACCGCGGAGTGAGGTGAGAGCAACCACTTAACCCACGCCCTTGGCATGTTGGTCGCCCGTGATTTGGGCATCCCTGGCCCTTAGGGGTTCAATCTTAGGCTAGCCAACCTCCGGAGCAGCGAGGTTCTATCCCAGACCCTTACTACCATCACCGGATTGCCTACGGATACGAGAGTGCGCTTAGCGGGTGAGTCCGCTTGAGTGAAGTCACTGATCCGCACATTGCTTGCTTGCTAGGTCCGAGGGGTCTTTGGTCTTGTGGCTATCACCCCCAAGGTGGTGTCACATCAAGAATCAAGCAGACTTACAGTAAGTGGTTGCCAGTCCCTGCATTCGACACGGTTCCATGGAACAAGAGGTGGAACAACCCAGCAAATAACGACATCAAAATCCAGAATCTGTCATTATACTCTCTATAAAAGGGGAGCCTAAGACATGCCCTTGGGATAACAAAAATGTACAATCTGGATAACAAAAAAGGGGGGAGTGATATAGTCACAGCCTAGCCTCACTCCCCTCCAGCTCTGCCAAGCAGGACTCTGTAGTAGCCAGCTTCGCCTTCAAGGTCGACGCAAGCTGCACGCTCGCCTTGACCCCCGTCTCGGCAGTTTGCCACTCGACCCTAGCAAGCTTCGCCTCTCGCCGCTACTCCTCTAGGGCCTTCTCCAAGGCCTTGGCTCTGCTCTCTGCCTCCCTTAGCCGTGCGGCACGATCTCGAGCAAGCAGCACGGCCACGTCAGCACACCTCTCCTGCTCGGCAGCCGCCAATGCAAGCCGAGCCCGCTACTCCTTCAGCTCTCAGATGGCCGCTAGCCCCCGAGCCCTCCTCTCCTGCACCTTTAGAAGTCGCAGGTACTCTGCCCAGATGTCGGCCAGGCCAGACATCCACAGCTCGCATGGGAACCCGAGGCCGTGATAGCCATGGGTACACTCCCTCAACCACTGACGGAGATCCCCCGGGGAAGGCAGGGGATCACCTCCTACGTAGCCTTGGGCTCGCTGGAGCAAGGCCGCACCCACGCTGGCGTCCAGCAGTGGCTCCGCTGGCAAAACAGATGTAAGCCACTCGATCCCCAGCTCCAGGGAGGAGGGGCCCACCTCAGCCAGCACGCCGGAAGGACCTGTGCAACACCACCAAACACAAAGAGGGTCAGTAACACTCAGGACTTCCCTATGACAAGACAAGGTAAAAAACCTAAGAAATGTCCTGGCTCTCACCTGCTATGGCCCCCGCTGTTCCTGTAACACCGCCGCTCGGGGTCGGTGAGGGTAGTCTCTCCTCCACCTCAGCAGCATCTCCTGTTGGAGTCGGAGAGGGCAGAGGCTCCTCTGACATTCGGGTGTCCCCAGTAATCATCGGAGAGGTAGAAGGCTCGAAGAACTAGACCGCCAATCCGAAGAGTGATGTGGGACGGGATGCGACTCGATACCGATTCGATGCGAACCTGGGACTCTAGGTGACGACGTGACTAATTTGATAACGCAACCAACAATGACACGAATAACTCAGCACCTAAAGAGTTCCAAAAGAGATGAATATGCCCCCAACAGGAAGTACGAGCTCACAATCTTCCCAAGTGAGGGAAACGTGTCGATCTGTGCAGTTGAGAAACTGGCACTGAGTCTCGGGTGGTCAATACCTTCACATACTCGGATCGAGTCACGGGACGGGTCACGCACTCACTCTCATAGCGGTGATGTTATATGAACGGGCTAGAATTCCTAACTCATGTAAGCACGGCATTCAAACATGTATGGAATGAGCAAAGCTACAAGAGAGGAGCGAAAACATACCTCCACGCTCGAGGCATGGGGAAGACCTTCCCAGCCAAGAACTGTAATTCCCGGTATAGTAAATGTGAATAATTATAGTAATAAAATTACAGCCCACTCCACGCAGAGAGGTAAAAGGCTACAATAGTGATCCGAGAGCGCCGATCTTGGGTTGATGGGTGGCACGTCCATGAGGTGCTCTGGGTGGAGGTAGACTGTCAGTTCGGTTCGGTTATGCCCGGGCCTACAGGACAGCAAGTTGGTGTGACTACTGGGATGGAGGCATCCGAACATCTCCTGGCTGCGGTAACTGGCTAGGAGGTTGTTGGAGTGTCCCTGGTCGATCCCGGGGAGCGGCGATCACTAGATCAGAGTCGGGATATTTATTGGGATTTAACTCCCAACACTGTCCCCAGTCCTATCTCGGGACAGACCTGCGCGACCTCACGAAATTGGCTCTTGTGCCCAGATCCGGAGTCGGATCGGAGCGAGGTTGGCACCGTTGCGAAGAGGACTCGAAGATCAATGACATATGTAAAATCCAAGACCATCCAGCGGCATGATCGTCTATCAAAAAATCTGAAACCGAGTGTCATGTTCGAGTAGGGGTGTAGGGCAGACTGGGATCTGACTGAAGAAGAGGTTTGACCGGGGGTCAAATTGTAGATCTAGGTGAAGGGATTAATTTGGGTGAGAGAGAGGGATGGTGATCAAGCACACCAAATTTGGTGGCGATCAGAGATGGTTTGGGGGGTGGGAAAATTTGTTGATCAAGTGGTTGTCTCACAGAGCTACACGCAGGCAGACTATGAAGGGCGGAGAGATAGCAGTGGACGGAGGGGCAAACGGCGTCGGATCGGCGTGAAAATTTATAGGGAGATGGGGGAGGACGTGGGGAAGAGGTCCTCAAAATTTGAGGTCGATCAGATGGCTGGATGAGGAGAACCAACCTGATCTTGAACCTTCTATTTTGAAATTTGTCCCCGAGGTGTTTTGACCGTTGCATCTTGACCGTTACACAATGTTGGGATGGCACGGCCTAGGGCTTGGCCGTGTAGTCCTTTGAACAGCCCAGGGTTGGCCGCTCCATTTCTGTGTCGTTGGATGATCGAACGGTCCAGTGAGGCCCATTCATCTCCTTGCACGGCCCAGGACTGGCCGTGTAGTCCTTTGAGCGGCCCAGGATTGGCCGTTCTGTTTTTGTGCCATTGGGTGACTGGACGGCCCCAAGAGGGACCGTTCTGATCACCAAGCGGCCTATCATTGGACTGCGTGAGTCCTGAATGGCCTGAGCCTGGCCGTTTGTGGTTCCCGTTCTATCCAGGGATGGGACGGCCTTCCCTTGGGCCCTTCATCTTCTGGAACGGTCCCAGAGGGGCCGTACAAGAATGGCACGACCCATGAAGGACCGTGTACGCTGGTTTTAGGCGGTTTATGGTGGACCGTTTCACTCCTTGAGGTGGTCTATCGACCGTTCGTTTACACCGGAGCGGACCATGATGGACCGTTTACTGTCTGAGGCCTAACCGGTGGTTCCTTCTGTGCCGATTCGAGTCTCGGGTGAGCAGACCTCGATCCACGTGTTGACCCGTGGTCTGACTGATGTGGGACATCATGTGGGGGCCATGTGTGAGGTGTCGTGGGGTCCCGGGAGGTGGCATTCTCGACTTGCGTCACCATGAGTCGGTGTTGTGCGAGGAGTGATCTTTGTACTTATCCAATTCCGGGGTCATTTTTCATGGCTTGAGAGTGTGTTGTTCCTATGACACGTCCACTAGTCGTAGCCTTCTTAAGGCACGCGCGTGCTGACCCACCCGGGAGTGGTGGAGCGGCCGACCCGAATGAGACGGTGAGTAGGCTAGTTACCGTAGGGCCCCTACGTACAGTCGAGTCCAGACTTAGGGAGAATTACCAGCTAGAGGACAGGCCTAGGGCGCATGGTCTGAGTGTGCACACGAGGTTGGAGGCGTCAGACGGCGCTGACGAGTGTGACTCCAGCTAGTCCTTGTTTGTGGTATTGGTTACTGAGTGTGTCTCTGTCTCCGCCTGGGGCGTTGTAGCTAGACTCTTGTGACGCGGTGTAAGACGTCAGGGGACGCATCCGGTCATTCTTCTAGTGGGTGGTGCTCCTGTCTACTGGCAGGCATGAACTCGAGTTTTGACGGGCTGAGATTTGATTGTGCCGTACGGTTAGTTAGATAGTTTTTCGTTTATTTACTACAACTTGTTAGTTCTACCGTACTCCTGCTAGGTAGCATTACTTTCGTACTGCTTGCGTTTCCTGCCTTGTTTCTTTCGTGCGAGGTGGGGGTTCGCGGGATCCCTACTGAGCCTATGAAATGAGACTCACCCCTGTGTTTTGCAAGGTGAAGGCCACTATGTGGGGTTTCTCCTCCTAGTTGGTCATGGGTGGTCTCCATGGTGGGGATTGGGTCTAAGGTGTCCACCACTATGATGTTGGCGTGAAGATCGGAGCGTGACGTTGGCGCGATCCCATTTGTGGATTCAAAGCCGCCGTGGGTTGCTCGTGTGATGGTTTTCAGTGTATTGTGGCCGTTTCAGTGCACGAGATCTTCGGTGGAGGTAGGGGGACAGATGTCCTACTCTTTTCCTATATTTCCTAGCGATTTGGAGCCGACCAATGTGAGTTTGAGTGAGTTTTCCAGCTTTGAGGGTGGAACCATGTTTCAGGGGTGTGAGCTGGGTTCACCATTTTAGGCGATGATTTTTGGTATAAATGGTCTCATTCGATCCCCTGGCATGTCTGGATGCCATTCCTGCTGGTTTCACTACATTTGGTCGTGATTTGGGGCCGGTAGGAGTGCGGTTTCCCTCGTGAGTCATTTTGGGTTGATTTGTGAAAAATCGCCTATTTTGGGTTGTTTTGTGGTTTATTGGCCACTTTCAGCTTGTGGAAGGTTGGTATAGTGTTTAGGGATGTTTCCCCGTCATTTAGAAGAGATTAGGGCATGGAAAATGGGTTTTTGTGTGGATTTTTCATGTTTTGTATAGGGATGAGAACGCGCAGGTGTCGTCGGCCACATTCATAGTAAGAACTCGCAATAATGATGCACCGCGTCACAAGTCAGAGAAGAACAGTAGGGCGATTGGGAATGCATCCCAGATGATGGGCGCGATCCTCTATTAACGCGACCTAGGTGAGGGGCACGTCTATATGTTGTCTCGCCTGAGGTTCTAATCTTTTATTATCACGACCCAGGCGATGGCTGCGATGATCGTGTTAATGCACTTGAGGCTATGGCCGCGTCTATTAACGTGACCCTAGCATGCACCGCATTAGTGAGTTGACACGTTGCAAGTGTTGGACCCATTCTCTTGGCATCACGACCCACTGTATGGGCACGTTAGCCATTGTGACTTAGGCATGCACCGCGTTAATGATCTTCTATTTTCTGAGTATTATTGGTGTTGTCTCGGGCTCCGGTGAACCCAAGATTCAATGCCTTATTGGCGTTTGACTCGACGGATGCCATGGGTATTCCGTGAGAGTCATATCTGTGTCTCGAGGGTTCTCGGAAGAGTAGTCTTATCCCAAGTAGTGTTCGGTGTTTCTCTCGTGCTAATTGGCTTAACTTCGACCCCTTGGTTAGACTATTGTACGTGGATGTTGTGGACATCCTATGAGGGCTATGACAGTGTTTTAGGGTGTTCGAAAGTGCCATGATATCGAGTAGTGTTTTGTATTATTTCGAGGGTCATTATGGTTTCTGGTCAACCCGTTGGAGATCAAAGGTGGCCCTTCTAGAGGTGGAGGCGAGAACATTCTTTCTAGTGCAATAGAAATATCCTGAATGTGTAACCACTTATACCATTCGCACTCCGGGTCGTAATTCCTTCTTTTTTTAAGAGTTCCAGAAATTCTCCCGGCAACCACAGCGAGAATTGGCTTGAGGTGTCTTCGGCAAAGTCACCCTCCTTCGAGTCTGCGACGCTCTTGAAGTGGTCTCACCTCGTTTTGTCATCGGCACCACCCGCGGCAGTCATTTTAGTGCAACTATGCCAGACCCACACTAGATTCCGAGGGTCACCTGGCAGCAGCTACACCGCCCACCCCTGTGCGAATCAGCCAGCACCGTCTTCATAAGAGTTCTGCGTCTTCAAGTCACCATCGACCCAGAGGTGGTCCCGCTATCTTTAGACAACGCGTCCACCCGGGGTGACCATTTTCCCTCGATCACACCAGATTCCAGAACTCTCTATTCACGCAGGACAGACTGCCACATAGTCGGCCCTGATACTCCATCCTCCGCTCAGTTTCAAGCTGAGAAGTCTTCTACAAAGTCATGACTCTCGACGATATGAAGCCAACCCAAGTGTTTTCATCTCGTTCTGACCTCAGCACAGAAGATTCCACCATGGCCATCGTCAACCTGTCCTGCTGCTCACCCAGGAACCAGAGGCCGACCATTCCGGCATCCACAATCGGCACGGTGATCCGACGGCATCCAGAACTTGAGGGATCGTAGTGCTCTCTATCTGCTATGCCCCCGAGTTGGTCCTGTCGCATTTGGAGTTCTACAGCTAGCGTACCAGTCGATGCACTTCGACCACGCCAACCTGTCTGGTGTGATAGAACTGTGCAGGCCATCGACTGCGACCCTCTCCACCTTCCGGCAACCTTGGCTCGATGTCATACTTTCAGGAGTTCTTCAACATCCACCAAACTTCATCCAGGCATTGACGGCACTTCGATTGGACGACGGAGCTAGGCGAACGGCACAGGACAAGCAGGCAGCGTCCCGACAAGGTGGTGTAGATCGACAGTTTGGATTCCCCCACCCCTTGTTCCCCCCTCCAGTGTGAGGGTATTGCATGTAATAATTTGCCCATCCCCGTGATCCCCTCCATGCGTTGAGTGTAGTGATTGTATTAGCAGGTATCGACGCCGAGCTACACCGACGCAGCGTGTTCACCGGGTGCGCACGCTCCCCGGCTCACCCTCGTCTCTGACCGGAGCCGGTCCATCGGACGGGCTAGGTACGTGCGGTTGCCGCTCCAATTTACTTTCTTAGTATTAGTTCCAATTGCAATGCCCGTGTGAGGAGTGCCCGATCCAAACTTCCACTTTTCATGAGTTCTTGTTGCTAGTGAGTGAGCATACAATTGAACCGATCCCCTCGGTATCAGTCTACCCGGGTGAATCCGGTGCCCAATACATTGTCCCCCAGGTGGTTTTCTTCCAGCATCCTCACTGCTCGGACCATTTTCGGCCCCCTCGCGAGCCACAGCTCGCCGAACCATCACTACGAGTCCCGTGTGGAGTCCGCTACATGCATGAGTGTTCCCCTGGTCGCCTAGACATTTGTGCTCATTGTTTGCTGGCTTTAGGTCCCAGTGTCTCGACCAGGTTCGTCCCGCGTCACTTTCGTAGCAGGTATGGGCATTTTAAGTTTGTAGTAATGCCTTTTGGACTAACGAATGCACTTGTAGCTTTCATGCAGCTGATGAACAATATGTTTCGGCCCTATCTTGACCAGTGGGTCATGGTATTTATTGATGATATCTTGATTTATTCTAAGAGTGAAGAGGAGCATGCTGAACATTTAAGGATGGCATTGCAAATATTGAGAGACCATCAGCTATATGCTAAGTTTAGTAAGTGTGAATTCTGGCTACAAGAGGTGTTCTTTCTAGGGCATATTATTACAAAAGAAGGTATTTCTATTGATCCTTCGAAGGTAGAGATAGTAAAGAATTGGGATAGGCCTACTAATGTAACTAAAGTTAGAAGTTTCCTAGGCCTAGCAGGTTACTACCGAAGGTTTATTAAGGATTTCTCCAGGATTGCGGTGCCTTTAACAAGATTAACCTGCAAGGAGAATAAATTTGATTGGTCAGAGGATTGTGAGAGAAGCTTCCAGACCTTGAAGGAGTGCTTAACTACTGCCCCTGTTTTGGCTTTACCCTCTGGGGAAGGAGGTTTTATGGTGTACACTGATGCTTCAGGCATTGGCCTGGGCTGTGTGCTCATGCAGCACGGGAAAGTGATAGCTTATTCTTCCAGGCAGTTGAGGAAACATGAAGAGAACTATCTTGTGCACGATTTGGAGCTAGCAGCAGTAGTGTTCGCCTTGAAGATATGGAGGCACTACTTGTATGGAGAGACATTTACAGTGTTCTCAGACCATAAGAGTTTGAAGTATTTATTTTCTCAGAAGGAACTCAACATGAGGTAGAGAAGATGGCTAGAGTATTTAAAGAACTTTGACTTCTCCATAGAGTATCATCCCGGAAAGGGTAATGTGGTAGCGGATGCTTTAAGTCATAAGCCAATAGCTAAGTTGTCAAATCTCATGTTGCAAGAATGAAGACTGCTGGAGTAGTTAGCTAGTATGGATCTTAATGTTGACAAGGACTGGGTTATAATTGCTCAGATTCAACTTAGCTTGGAATTATTGATGAAAATTAAGTCTTTGCAAGATAATGACCCAGAATTGGTAAAGATCAAGGAAAGCCTGAGTAACAGACCTGAATAAATGGTAGCCGATGATGGCAGATTACTGTTTTGAGGAAGGACTTGTGTACCTAATTTAGCTGAAATAAAGAACAAGATCCTCGAGGAAGCTAATGGATCCAAATATACTATTCATCTTGGAGGTACTAAGATGTTTAAGGATTTAAAGAGATCCTTCTGGTGGCTGAATATGAAGAGAGAAATTACAGAATTTGTGAGTAGATGCTTGGTATGTCAACAAGTTAAGGCTGAGCATTTTCAGACATGCAGGAAAGTTGAAACCACTCGATATACCTCAATCAAAGTGGGAGAGTATTGGTATGGATTTCGTTATGGGTCTACCCAAGACTCATGTAGATTTGATGCAATATGGATGATTGTCGACAGATTGACAAGGTCTGCTCATTTCTTATCTATTAAGTCTAAGTGGATGGTTGATGTTTTAGCTGCTTTGTATATGAAGAGAGTTGTAAGACTCCATGGTATTCCTGTCAGCATTGTGTCTAATTGAGACCTCAAGTTCACTTTACATTTTTGTAAGGGATTGTAAGAATCTTTAAGAACCCGTCTGAATTTCAGTACTGCTTTTCATCCACAAACAGATGGATAGACTGAAAGAACCAATTAGATAGCAAAAGATATGCTTAGAGCCTACACAATTGACTTTGGAGGTAGTTGGAGTGATCACTTAGCCTTGATTGAGTTTGCCTATAACAATAGTTATCAGTCCAGCATTCAGATGGCTCCGTTTGAAGCTTTGTATGGAAGAAGCTGTCGATCCCCGTTATGTTGGAACGAAGTAGGTGAGAAGCAATGGCTGGGACCAGATCTCATCTCTGAATCATCCAAGAATATCCGTATTATCAGAGACCGGTTGCAAGTAGCACAATCAAGACAGAAAAGCTATGCTGACAATAGAAGGAGAGCCTTAGAATTTCAAGTTGGTGAACATGTATTTCTGAAGGTTTCTCCCAACAAATCAACCTGTCACATCATAATCAACCTGCCTGTCACATCATGGTGGTTATCATCAAAACCAGGAGAACAACAAGGGGGTTGGATCCTCCCCATCAGAAGCCACAACCCCAGAGAGATCTAGCATCAGGGGGCAGAGGAACAACGAGGCCAACACATTATGGAGGCCAACGCATTACATTGGCCATGCCTATAAATTGGCATGCAAGGCCGACTGTCCCGCCCGCTATCATCTACGGGTAAAAGACGCTTCCTTCATATTAGGGAAGGCGCCTCATCACACGCTTGCAAACCAAGGAAAATGATGGGAAAATAGTCACACGCCACAAGAGCAGGGAGAAGGCGGAATAAAAGAAGCTTTATTCATAAGCAGAAGGGAAGATTACAAAGAGATGCCTTGTCCCTTCAAGGATGGAACTTGTCTGGTTCAAGGAGCAGGATCCCCCTGCCAGAGTACAGGCGGTTGACCTTCTCCAAGACCTCTCGCCAGCCATCCAGGTACCCAAGCTTGTATTGCTCAGAGGTGTCGCCATTATTCTCCCCTGGTGCCGGCCATGCTGGCCAGGGAGTCGGTAGCGGTTCCCTCCAGAGACACAGGCGCTGGCGCGGGATCTGCAAGGCCCCATCATCAGATGAAGTACCAGACTACTCTGACGGCATCTCACAAAGGCTCCCTCTGCGTGGCCCGGTGAGCTAGAGATACCTTGATGGTTCAACGGGGTCACTATTTATAGGGGAGGGGCAAGGTTCCCCGAAGGAAGGAGGAGTCCTACCGCTTCTTCACATCCTTAGAAACTGAAGTGACGGTTCCCGAAGGTCGCACCCTCTAAGGATAAACCATGAGGCACCGCTCTGTATCCCCAAGAGATCTTGATGCAAGCGGAAAAAGCAAAATATGTGGCAGATTCCAGAGACTCTAGAGTTTACGGAAAAAAAGAAAGTCTTCTATTCCAAAAGTGAAATGATTACAAAAAGAGGCAACCACCTCAACACAGCAAGAAGGTCTACACAAAAAATAAAGGAAAGCAGCAGATATCTTCTCAGGCACTCACCCCAGTGGCGTAGTCACATGGCATGTCGTCCTCAGGCTTACGTGCGGCGACAGCTTCCATGGCTGGCGGGACATCCGTCAAGTCGACTAGATGCTTCTCTGCCAACGGGGCGTCCTCGACTGCTTGTCCACTGGTGCTCGACTCTGGCGTCCACTCCTCGGCCCCCGCCTCCTTGTTGCCAAGCTCCTCCTTGCCACCACTGGCCTCCATGCCATAAGGCATTGATGGAGGAAGAAGAGGAGGTACCGATGATGTGACACGACTCTCTTGGACCTAGTTTGGCAAGCAACCTAATGAGTTGGCAACGTCACACTAGCGAACTCACAATAAGGTCCAACTGGACACAACTCGGCCTAAAAAAATCCAGAGTGATAAAGAAAATAAGACTCCAGCTCATGGGTAGCTCTCCATGCCGTCTCCAAGCCATAGGAAGTCTGCACGTCCCGAACAGTGCTGCGTGTCCTATATCATCGCTCTGCCGCATCTCGCCGAGCTCTAGCTCGGGTGTCCTCACCAACTCTCCCCTGGAGGGAGGAACTCGACCCCATTGAGTAAGGGTCTCTATCGCTCAGGTATCGCTCTAGCAAGTCTGGATCTAACCTCTCCAGCTCTGACCGGGTGATCCATGCATCATCAGACGCGGGCCATCCCCTCCAACGCACCAAGTAGCGGCGATACGTGCCACTCTTAGTGGTAGTCACCTGCTCATCCAGTATAGAGTCTATCCGCTCATGCTGTTGAGGTGACAGGGCTGGAAGTGGACTCTCGGGGCAGGGCTCGCTCACAAGGGGGGAATAAGGCCCAAACAACTCACTAGGGATCACTGTCGGGTCCCTATATGCGACTAAATCCAAGACATTGAATGTGCAACTGATACCATAGTCATCCGGCAAGTCTACAACATATGTATTGGATCCAACTCGCCTCAAAACTCTAAAGGGGCTAGCACCACGAGCCTGTATTTTCTTCACGGCTCCAAAAGGAAACCATTCCGGTCTGACCCGGATCATAACATCATCTCCCTTTTGGAACTCGCGGGGGTGTCTATGAGCATCAGCCAATTCTTCATATCGCGCGTTGTTGGACTCAAGGTGGTGATGATGATGCAGACTCTGAAATAGCTGTGTGGACTCATACATATGCGAATGAAGGGGTGGTCCTGGACATCCAAACATGAACCAAGCATGTCCATGACACCTACCTAATTGGGCAACACGGGGAGAACCTAGACATCCGAAGTTATACCTATCATGCATAGGTGTCCTACTAAATGTGGTAGACTCTGGGAGACTAGTATGTCCAAACTCACTCACGACATCACCCCTATATGATGGTGGACATGATGAAGCATGAGAGAGAGATCGGTGTTCCTTTCCTTCCAAACTCTGGGGTATAGATGCATGCAGGGTGAGATGTTGACAGGCATGTGTGGAAGGGGTATGATAGTGGACCTCTTGACAATGTGGAGTGAAGAACATGGGTCGAGAGGCTAACTAGGGAGGGAATCGAAAGAGTCAAAGAAGTGATGTGGTGCGGACACCCGAGCACACGAGCGGTCCAGGTCAGCGAGCCACCGGTACCGTACACAGAGCACCACCCGAGTGACAGCAGCATCTATTTGGCTCGGAGACTGTCACGCCCCGAGCCAGCGGAAGATAACTCGGAGGTGGCGTGACGGAGTCTATAACGATCATGTCAATCAGAGTAGCCCTTGTCTCGGAGGGACATCCGGATTTGGTTGTAGCCTGATGACCCGTCCATGAAGGATAGGGCTTCATGTCTGGTGGTCATGTCGACCATCATCTCTGTGATCGAAACTGGGAAGTCGTACTTTGGACAGGCTTTGTTGAGGTCCCAGAAGTCGACGCAGATGCGGACTTGACCATGTTTCTTTTTGACTGGGACAATGTTAGTGACCCAGACCGGGTAGATGCACGACTCGATGAAGTCAACCTCTGTCGTTTTATTGACTTCGGTCACTACCTCGAGCTCCAACTCGTGGCGCATACGCTGCTGGGGCTGTTTGACTGGCGTGGCTGAGGGAGATATAGCTAGATCATGCTCCGCTATGGAGGGATCTAACCCTGGCATCTCCTGGTATGTCCAGGCGAAGCAGTCTTTGTATTAGAGCAGGAATTGCTTGTAGTCCTACCTCTCTGCTTTGGTGAGGAGAGCACTGAGGAATGTGGGCTGAGGGGCCTCGTCTCTGCCCAGGTTGATCTCGAAGAGCTCTTCGACGGTTGCGTGGCCATCGTCCTCCAGCTCAGGAGGAGCAGGCAAAAAGTCGACGAAGTCTTCATCATCAGTGGCGGCTTTGTACACCCATGGGTCTTCGGAGCTAGTGGTTGAGGCTACTGGAACTGGAAGGTCGTTGTTGCTGGGTCCAGACAAGGGTTGTCCCGGGCCGTCCACGTTGGACTGACAGCTATTGACCGAAATGTCGGAGGCTTGGTCAGAGTTGTCTGCCAATGCCGATGATGCCTCATGGTCTTCGTTCTGGAGGCCTTCCTCAGGGAGAAGGTGTGGCGAGGTAGGCTTTGGAACTAGTTGGGAGGCCGCAAAGGTCTCCTCGGTCCCCACGCCCTTGTGGACGGGAGAGGAAGTCTCGTCGAGTGCTGGAACTGGAGTACTAGTCCTGACTGGGAGTGAGATTAGAATCTCCTCTCCCTCGTCTCCCGAGCTGTCGAACTTGGTGTTGGCGACAACCAGGTCAGCGGCTGGTTGGGTTGGTCCCACGACATGGACCGCATGTTAGACACAGAAGTCTGGGTCTTGGTCATAGTTGACACCTCTAGTGTCTTTCTGGGAAAACGAGGGTTGCCCCTGGACTTGTGAGGGTGTCCAGAGATGCTGAAAATATCTCTGCTGTGCGGAGCTCTACCACTAGGGAATGTGCTACTTGAGGCACATCTCTTGGATACGAGGCGAGAGGTCGCCCAGAATTTAGACGGCTTCGGGGGTACTGCCGGCTCGCCTAGACCAGCGGAAGTTATCCTTTGGTGGGGTCGACAGGACCATGTCTCCTTTGTGAAAGATGATGGACTTGTCCCTTTTGGCCTTTTTCTTGGACCGGTGTTGTAGTCCACAGTTAAACGAGACTATAACGCACCAGGCAGGTGTGCTATAGGACTATAACGCACAGGATCAGGGGCGTTAAAATCAACAGGCACACAACACAATAAACCAGGGCTATAACGCACCAAGGTCGGGGCATTATAGTAACATAACGCGCCACCGATGGCCCGTTATGCCCACCAGAACGATCAAAATCTATAGTTAAATAAAGGATATAACGCACCTAACCAGGGGAGTCATATGGATGTAACGCGTAGGGACAGGGGTGTTAAATGCTATAGACCTTTAACACGACAAACAGGGGCTATAACGCCCCACATTAGGAGCGTTAAAGTCACCCGAACTCGAAAATCCACAGAAAACTCACAGTTCACGCATGACATAATGCACCCATGCTGGGGTGTTAATGGACAATAACGGACCTAGAGGGATCCGTCATGATGGTATATAATGCACCTTTACAGGCGCGCCAAATGAGTATAACGCACCGGGGAAGGCGCGTTATGTCACCTGGGTTTTGAGACTCTAGAGTTCAGAACCGAAACCCTCTCCCGATCGACCCAAATCGACGGGGGACGTGGGGAAACACAAAACTAAACTATCCTACCATACCATACCATCATTCTAAACATACGCATGCCACTAGAATTGAAAGACGATGTCCATGGAGATGATTTCAATCATTTAAAGACTAAAAATGAACTAAGCAAGAGTATGCACGAAAAATGAGGTAAAAGGGCATCGGATCACGGCACAGGTGGTACCGGCGGTGTCCTAACGAAGCAATGAATCCATCCCCCTACCTGGACTGCGACGAAAATGGAGATTTGATGCTGATCCGACCAGAGGGTGACACAGTGCCTCCCGGCCTGACTCGGCTCCACGCTCCATGGATCGAGGGAAGATGGGCGTCAACACGATCCTCACGACGCGACCAATCCAACGGTACCTCCCTTGCTTCGATCTGCGGCCGTTTGGACTAGAAATCGAGAGGGGAACGTAAAAAGAGAAATTAGCCAAAAATCAGCCAAAATGAGATTTGCATGAAAAATGATGAAGATGGTGACACATGTGACGTCAACGGATTCCTGGCGAGACGAGGAGTCCGTTCCCTTACCTCTTGCGTGGCGAAGACTGCGAATCGATGCAGATCGGGCGACGGAGGTCACATCGTCCTTCCACTCACACGTATCTCCACGCTCCATGATCCGAGGGATAAGGGTACCGACACGATCCTTGGGTCGAGCCCATCTCGTCGGTACCTCCCACGCGTCGACTAGAGTCCGTTTGGACTGCGAACCGAGTGAAAGGGGGAGAGAGGAGAGAGAACATGTGAGGGAGAAAGAGAGGAGAGAGAGAGAAGTCGAGAGAGTGAGGAGAGAGAGGGGCGAAGGGCGGCAACACCTTTGATAAAACTTCAGAAAGCTCGGGAGAAATCAGCGAGTGAGAGACACTGGGCTAAAACAGGCTAAGGGTGCACTGGGTAGAGTGACCAGCTGGGTGCACCGGGTGGGGGCAATCTGGGAGGTGTGTCAGCCAGGAAGGGCTGAGAGGCTATGCCAGACTAGGGAGTGCACCGGGTGGGGGTTAGCTAGGGAGTGCTAGCCTGGAAGGGCTTGGGGTGCACCGGGCTGGCTAATCCAAGGGTGTACCGGGCGGGGGAGGTCAGGAAATGCACCGGCCAACGGACATGGGGCTGTGCCGGGCTGGAACAGATTCGGGTGTGCCGGGTGAGGCACAGGTTGGGCCGGTAGGGCGGGCCATGGACATACCAGGCAAGGGAGGCTGGAGGGTGTGTCGGGCAAGGCACAGGTCGCGGGTGTGCCGGGCCAAAGGTGCTGGAAGGAAGACCAGCCTGGTACTGGCCAGCCATGGATGTTACCCATTGGATGGAGTAGACCCTGCACCATCTAGAGAACAAAGAACCAAGGGGGAAAGGAAATTGAGGGGAAGGAGAGCCGTCCGAGGAGCTTAGAGGTCCAAGAAACCCGGTGCCCTCTCCCATGAGGACTATGCTACTAGTTTGAAGGGGAAAAATCCATGGCGTGAAAGGAAACACGAAGAAGATGGACAGAGGGAGAGACACAAAAGCAAAGCATGAGCATATCTCAAAATCCTTCTTTTACTCCTTACGAAAGAGAAGTATAGAGGTTCATGCATCAAACAAAGGAAACAAAAATTGGAAGAAAGAGAAAGGGGGGAATACACAGTGGGGAGGGGATGGAGCATCAGCTCTTCCCCTCCTAAACCTCACACCCTCTCTCTCTCTTCTTCTCTCTTCACATAGATGGTGATGGGTGGATGTGTAGGCACTTCTTCTTCTCTTCTTCTTCTTCCCTTCGCACAGGTGGCGGTGATCGGAGCAGTAGTCTCTCCTACACTCTTCTTCTCTTCTTCTCTTCTTTCTTCTTCCTTGTTCTGCCTATCTCCTGAGCCAGCCCGCGAGAGAGTTTCTCTGTGTCTGTCTCCTTCGCAGCAGAGAGGGGTTTTATAACCCTCGACGGCGGGAGCGTTCGAGGGCACGAAGCGCCCGATAGAGACAGCCATTAAATGAGGATTTGACTTCTCCCGTCCTCGGTGGCAGGGGGAATAGCCTGCGTGCCTTCCTCCCTGGGCGACACCTCAGCCAGATCGCTGCGTGTAGCAGCCCGGGATCTGAGTTCCAGAAAGGAACCGGCGCGTCTCGAACCTCGGCCCGCCACCCACGAGTCCGAAGACTCGGAAGGGTTAAAGGATAGGTGTGGTGTACATAGAAATAGGAAATAACGTCCGACGAGCATTCAAAGGCGATACTAAACTAGCAAGACATGTAACCAGCCAAGGGTACCAGATGCTCACCTGACCAGTGTGAAAACACCGATCTCGATCAGAGACGTGGTTACATCGGGAAGCGTGGGCATACGCCCACACGCTGCGACGATGGCGTTGGACCTGAAAATAAGTGGGTTACAACACTACACCTCTCACAGGAGGGGAATCTCGGGGTGGGGGTTAATAGATTTACAACCAAACACTACCTCCACATAGGGAGGGGCTGTAAGTCGGCCAGGCGGGGAGGGGAAGTGAAGCTAGAAAACTGTAGTGTCAAGTTCTGCCGATGCTGCCAGCTTTTGGAACCACAGGACAGACAGTCAAAGATGTCACCGCCACGGTCGCCACCGAACTCCAAATGGGCTGAAACCAGTGCAGAAAGTCTCGTACTTTACCCAGGAGGAAGCCTGAATTTTATTGAATTCTCCTGATGATGTTGCTGGTTGGGGTAGGACCTGGAATAGGGCTGGACTGCTCTGGTTCTGGCTGCTTCAGCACCACTGCATCAGGAAGGCAAGGTAACCCCGGGTGCTCCTGGGCTCTGATTCAGGCGTGGCTAGAGTCGTTGGATCCTTTGTCGAGTACTCTTCGAAACGAGACTTGCGGTGACACCAGAGGAAGTCGGAGTAGATTGGGAGAGCCCGAACAGTGGACAGGGGTCGGTTCAATCCTGGAGTGGACAGAATTGCACACCCTGGGGAGAAAATTAAGAACTCACTTGTCCGGGGTCCAATCGAGAAGCCGCTTCTTGGTACTGGAAGGTGACTCATCGTATAAGATCTCGGACAAGCACCGCCTCCAAATCCTTAGATGGCCAGCCGTGGGATCCTCTGCACACAGCTTCAGGTTGGCAGTCTGGAGGAAGACGCGCACTTGGGGGAGATTGGCTCCACCAGGCAGCCACGAGCTCAGAATGGGACAAGACCACCACCATTGCGAAGAAGACAGGAAGACGCTTCCAACAGTACCTCTTGGGCTTTCAGGGATGCCGGGATGATGTCATGGCTGGAGCTGCACATGACTGGTTCTCTGCAGGTCCACAGCTGTGAGTAGGCCTCCAGTGTATCAAGAGGACAAGAGAAGGGGGTGAAGGGATGATGCCAAATGGGGAAGGTGGTGGAGGGGGGACCAGAGGGGGATGTGTGGAGGGGTGTGGAGGGGGGATAGGGTGTGTTGGAGGTGGAGGAAGAGAGAGGGGAGGCAGGAAATGGGGCTGCTGGTTCTGCCAAGGTGGAGAGGGTGATGGTAGAGCAAGTACTAGGATGATGGGGGAAATGGGAGAAATTGGTGGGTTCTATCTTGGGGTGTGGGGGATGAAATTCAAATTTGAATTGTTTTGCCACGTGTCAACATCCTCTGCCCTTCATCTCCTTGGAGCACGTGCCCTTCCTTAGCTTTCTCGAAAATCACTTCTGTTAGACAAGAAGTCCCTGTCATTATTTCAAAGGAACAAGATAGCATAAGTAAAGTTGCACGTACTTGCTTATATTCGAAGGGAAGCAGATACTATTCATGCACGGACTTGGGTTAAGGGATATGCACGAACTTTATAAGATGCTCGGACTTGGTATAAACATGCGCATGGACTTTAAGTGTATGGGCAAAATATGTTCAGACTTGGCGAAACATGTTCAGACATTAATATGCACGGACGTGCACAGACTTATAACATGAAATGTGCACAACGTGCACGGACTTAGTTGGAAGGTGTGCACAGGCGTGCACGGACTTGTTTACAAAAATATGCAAGGACTTAAAAAAGTGTTCTGACTTGAAGCATTGGAGAAACATGCACGGACATTAAAATGTGCTCGGAGTTGAATTGTAAGCAATGAGCACGGACTTGACTTGGACACTGTGCATGGACTTTGGTTAGTCATAAAGTGCACAGACTTGATGTGCACGGACATGACGTAGACGTGCACAGACTTCATTTTGGTCCAAGGAAGAAAAAGTGCATGGACTTAATAATGCTCAGACTTTAACTCAAAATAATATGCACTGACTTTATAGAAACGTGCACGGGCTTAAGTGAACGTGCACGGACTTGATAGTTGGAGAAGTGCACAACGTGCACGGACTTGGACTTGAAGAAGTGCATAATGTGCACGGACTTCATCTGTGCACGGATGCACATTGTACACGGATGCATAATGTGCACGGACTACATGCACAATAGAACGAATGTGCACGGACTTGTTTTGAACGTGCACGGAGTTAGTTGCGTGGAAGCCTAAAATGTGCATGGATGCACAATGTGCACGGATGCAGTTTTTCTACTAAGTCCAAAACATGCATGGACTCATAAGGACATGCACGGACTTTGCAAAAGAAGAACCAATGTGCACGGACTTAGTTTTTCTACTAAGTCCAAAACATGCATGGACTCATAAGGACGTGCACGGACTTTGCAAAAGAAGAACCTGCATGGAGTTAATAAAATGTGTACCGATATGCACAGACTTGGAGAGTAAAATGTGCACGATTGCACGGACCATGCACGGACTTGGAGAGTAAGTCGTGCAACAAATGCATGGACTATGCACGGACTTGGAGAGTTAGTCGTGCAGCAAGTGCACGGACCATGCACGGACTTGGAGAGAAAGTCGTGCACCAAATGCACGGACCATGCACAGACTTGGAGAGTTAGCCATGCTGCAAATGCAAGGACTTCATGAGAAATGCAAGCAAAGTATGCACCCACTTGACTTGTCTACAAAGCTGTAAAGAAGAGGAAGCAGGAGTAGGGAATAGGTAAGGGAAGAGAGAAGAAGCCGTACCGATAAAACACGGCTACCAAGAGGACCTCGGCCCCTATGCTACTCCAAGTAATGACAGAAGTCTAACCCGAACTCGAAAGGTTAGGAGTTACCGATCTGTCGACAAGAATGAGGCCTAAGACAAAGGCCTATAAGAGTAGACACACAAGCCTAGAAAAAGGCCTAGACAGACAGGGCAGACTCTATAGCTCACACAATTGGATTGCCGTGCATGCTCCCCTAACACAACCGCATACACGACTAGAGCATCGTGTACGCCGCACCAAGCTGGTCCCGGACAAGGCCAATCACAGGCCAACTCTGCAAGGGAAGCTGATCTTGGACAGAACCAAGAACAGGCTGACTCGGAAGGGGACACAGACTCCGAGAAACACGAGAGTCACGTGTCACATGACGGAAGCACCTACTCACTAGAAGAACATTCAGCTACATCCACTAACGTCTTACACTACGCCACAAGTACCTCTCTACGGACACCCGGAACGACAGAGACCGAGGTACACGCTGAACCAAAACAGGAACTACAGTAACGAGTGACTATTTAGGGTCGCGCCCATCGGCGCAAGTCCTAACACCCCTGACGACGTGTGCACACACTGGCTCTCGCCTAAGCTAGGCCTCTAGCAAGTATTCCCCTCTATAGGACGCTACGGTTGGACCGGGGCCCACGAAACTAGCATAAAAATCGTATCTCGGGAACTGCCACGCCACCACTCCCAGGTGGGCTGACACATCGAAACGTATCATCAGGCTACGACTAGTGGAGACTCACTAGACACAGACTCCAAAACGTGAGTGTTGGAGTACAGACATGTAAGAAAGAACTATCGCACGTACTATCAAGCACCAAGGCAGTACACCAACCGCCGACAGACTCAGGACAAGGCGACTAGACCTGAAACTACAAAGATCCCTGAGTCTCACGACTCAACGTCAAGATCATCGCACAAAGCAGAACGAGCCGCCAATCGGTCTAATCCTAAGACAGAGGAAACGGCACAATCACAGGAAACGACTTATGGAGACCTAAGGGAACACCAAGAACCCTCAACATACCTGGACACGTAAACTAAGGTAAGATAATACTTCGAGGCATCCAGAACCACTATTTAAGGCTAGATAGAACTATCGAGACACGAACGAGGTCACCTGTCAACCACTAGGTCACATCGGGTTGACTGGAACCTGACAACGACACACAGACACGACACCATGCACAAGCACTCCTGGCCATCTCATTATGGTGATAGCCCTCATAGAATGCCAACAAACATCGCGGGTCACAAGCAAACCACAAGGTCAAGCCAAGACAGGTGACCGGTAAAACCTTGGCTCTACGGCTACTCCTACTGTACCAAAAAACACGACCAGTCTCCCGTCGGGGGACAACCAAGTCACGCACTCAACATCCCGATTCCATGATCGGGGGACCACTAGATACTCACCACCCTAGCCACGCTACTAGGAAAATGTCACGACACCTCTGTCGTGGAGGCCTGCCCTCACAGAAGGGCCCAAGTCGAAACCACGCAGTCAGGAACATAGTCACGACCTCGCAGTCGTGAACTCAATGCTGTCTAGGGAAAAGCCCTAGGTGACGCTCACCGAAAATCCCAGACCTCGACTATGGAAACATTCCTGAAACAACACATGAAGTCCCGTCTCGCAGACGAGGAACAGAAACTACGACACGACAACTCACGTCACATGACGGGAGTACCGGTCACTAGAAGAATGACTGGATATGTCCCCTGACATCTTACACTGCATCACAAGTGTCTAGCTACAATGCCCCGGGTGCGAGACTCAGACACACTCAGTAACTAGTATTACCACAAGGACTAGTTGGGGTCGCGACCGCCGGTAGTGTCCAACACCCCCAACCTCGTGTGCACACTCAGGCCATACGCCCTAGGCCTGTCCTCTAGCTGGTAATTCCCCCTGAGCCCAGACTCGACTGTGCACGGGGGCCCTACAGTAACCATCCTACTCACCGTCTGTCTCAAGTACGCTGCTCAGCCACTCCCAGGCGGGCCAGCACACGCGTGCCGAGGAAAAGCTATGACTAGTGGACGTGTCACAGAACGTGGACACTAAGAATCACGTACGCACCCACTGCGAGTAACACGGAGTAACATGTGACTCAAAGTCACCAGGCTTTAGGCAGCCCACTAGACCTACTAAACTCAACGGTCCTTGAGTTACGAGACTCAAGGTCAAGACTGTTGCACGTGACAGCACTAAGTCATCAATCTGGCCTAATCCCTAGGTCCGTAACCATGAAGCAATGACTCACGAGGCAGTTCACAATCGTCGAGACTCTCCCCTCAAAAGGGGAACTTGAGAAACTTCCAGTCCCAGGTTGGTCAACTGGACTCACAGTCTGAGGCCACACACGTGGCCCACTGACCTGGAAACCTCACGATGTGTGGGAAGGACCCTCCGCACACACACCGGCTCGCAAGGACTCACTTGAGTACCTCACGGAACCCAAAGCACACCTAGGGTCACCCGGACCCTCTAAACACACAGGCGCGCTAAATGAGACAACGCTGTTGACACCCGTTTTTTGTCAATGAGTCAGGTCATTTCCCTTACTGTTATTCATCGATGCCCTGAGACATCCATCACTTATTGGTTCATTCCCGAGCACGATTTCGGGCTTATTTTGTAAGCACCGCCCTCCTTGGCGCTCGCGGTCACTAGACTCTGGACAGCCCTCTAGACCTATTAAATTCAACAGTCCTTGAGTCACACGACTCGGGTCAAGACCGTCGCACGTGACGGCACAGCGCCATCACTCTAGCCTAATCCCTAGGTCTGAAACCACAGTGACACATGAAAAATTTCCAGCCCTAGGCTGGTCAACTGGACTCACAGTCCAAGGCCATACACACATCCCCCCTCGGAACTCGGAACACACACGGGGTCACTCGGACCCCAAGACTCACGAGCACGTTAACCAAGATAACGCGGTACTTACGGACACCCCCCAAAACACAAACACAGGTCTCACAGTGTCTGGAACATTCACGAGACCGAAGGTCAACCACTGGGTCACAACCAGATCGACTGAGGACCAACACGATGCACAACAAACACAGTAACACAGAGAATCACCTGGTAGTCCAACCTTGGGCCGCCACAGTCTCTAGCGGCCCAACTCTTGTCTGCCACAAGGGCTCTAGCGGCCCAACCTTGGCGTGGTAGAAGACAGGTCACATTGGCTCTGGCGCTCCCATCTTAGGCTGCCACAACGCTCCAACAGACCAACCATGGCCCACCAGAAGCCCTCTAGCGCCCGTGCCTACGACTGCTAGAGGCACGTATCCCCAACGGTCAGAAACTCGCGCCCCGAGGCCCAATGGTCAAAACCAAAAGTAGCGGTCAAAGCTACAGCCGCTACAACAGTTGGCGGTTTATCGTGCGGTCGCCAGTCGATGAAAACCCCTGCTGATAAAATAGTAACAAGTGGCGCACCCACCTTAGGCCGCCAGGGCATCTGGCGTGCCTACTTTGGGCCGCTAGTGAGTGTGGCGGTCTCTGGAAGGGCCACCACACCCACCCGAGAACGGGAGGTCAGGAAGAATCCCAAAAACCCATTCCACGCCCCGATCATCCATGGATGAGGGGGAAAACAAGGGGAAGATCCCCCGACACCCCTAGCATGCATCTAAAGTCCCAAATCGGTCTGAAACCTCGTAAAATGGCGGATCGACGCTCAAGCCCTAAAACATGGATTTTCTCCAAAGCGCTCGAATAAGCCCGCTCAGCTCACCACGGCCTATGAAACTCGCGAGAAAGGAAGTGCACGAGTCAAGGTTCCATCCCCCTACCTCCACCGAAGATTCGACACGCCGTGGATGCAGTTCCACTAAGAAACACCCCACGAAACCCCACCGGTGCCCCACGCTCGCGAACTGGCTTCACCGCGCCCTCGTGCCTTGATCCTCGACCCATCCTCACTGTCCTCGTCGCCCACGCTGCCCCACCTCGCCCCCGTCCTAGTTCGTCGGCCGTCGGAGAGGTGAGAGTGAGAGGAGAGTCTGAGAGAAGAGAGAGAGGGTGAGCTATATGTCTTCTGTAAAACAGCGCCCATGACTTCGTCGCCTACCATTATTCTCGAATGACAGCTCCCATCATTACCCTGACATCCTCATTTTCCTAATACGCAAAGAAAACGTGCCTTCAGCTCAGGCGTGTCTCATGAAGAAACGCCTTTGCAGGCAGTCATTATACATGTTGAACACGCCCCTGCTCCAGTCGCCATTTCTTTTAAAACTGCAGAATGCAGAACCCTCCCTTGCGTCTCTCTATCTCCCTCCATTCATCTCTCTGCAACCCTCCCATTCTCTCTCACTCTCACTTGCTTTCTCTGCAAGCCCATCGGCGACCACCCCCAATCTTCACCGTCGATGGATCATGCCAGCGCCGGTCCAAGCTCGGTGAAGAGGCGGCACATCATGGCACCCACCGTCGTTCTCCTTGAAGACGAGGGCCACGGTGAGGCCAATCCTCCCACGGCGGATGACATGCCTCTGGCGATGGAGCATGCTAGAGACACCGGAGAAGAGGAAGAAGGGGGAGGAGAAGAAGGTGGCGGCAATGGGGGGGCTGGCAATGAGGATGGCGGCGATGAAGGCGGCGATGAGGGCACTCACGGCGATGACGATGGTGCCGGTGGCGATGGTGGCGTTGAGGGCGATGGCAATGGCGGTGGTGCACCACCCCCTCCTCCTCTCGTCCACGGCGGTCACGTGGTGCCAGTGCCGAAGAAGGTAAGGGCCGTTCCCTATTTTTTTATTTATTTTATCATTTCTTTTTTTTCTTTTCATTCTGGGAGAGATAGACGAAGGCGGTGGCGGGAGGAAGATGACACAGGGAAATGGCGACCACGTCAGTGGTGCCATTCCTGAGTAGGTGACCACCCACGTGGTGCCTTCACTGAAGAGGCGACCACAATAGTGGCGCGCCTTCTGAAAACGCGACCAAGCCAAGGTCGCACCAAAACAAAGAGGGGGCAAACTATAATACCCCTAAGAAATAATGCCCTAGACCCAGTCACTTTTTTTTCAAGAAAATGCCCAGGGTCTGGGCGTGACTTAAGCATTAGAGACTGCTAGGTAGTCGCCCCTTTAAATAAGTGCAATTTCTTTTTGTTTTGTTCATAAATTGATATTCTATTGCTGATAAACATTATTTTGGCATTGCAGGGACTGATTCAGACCCGCATTTCCTGGACCCAGGTGATAGCTACGTATGACTGGCTGCTCGACTTCCAGAGGGTGAGGATCGAGACGATGGGCTTCGGGCCCTTTTTGAGCATTGAGCCGGTACGCCCTGACTTGATCCTGATTCAAGTTTTGAGAGAGAGATGGGACAGGGTCAGTCGGGCATTTCTGATGTCCTGGGGGCACATGGTGCCGACCTTAGAGGATATTACTAGGATCACCTGGCTTAGGGTGGATGGGGAGGCCATGAGTGGGGTGACCCTCCCGGACTATAGTGAGTTAGCCCAGAGGCACTTAGGCCTAGACACAATGTACGAGCCCCCTTGTAGGACGATTGCTCATACAGACTTGACTTAGGCTATGGGGTTGGGAGATGCCTGGCAAAAGCTGAGGGAGACTTTGACAGATTATGTAGGGCAATTGATTGAGAGCGCCCGAGCTACCTACTGCCAGGATCCAACTGAGAGGGAGAGGGCTGACATAAATTTGAGGAGGTTTTTGTTTCTGATGCTCGGGAGATTGCTATTGGGAACAAAGGGGGATGATATCAACTACAAGTTCTTGGGTGTGCTGGAGGACTTGGAAGGAGTAGGGAGGTATGCTTGGGGGGCTGCCCTGCTGGCGCACCTGATAGCCGATCTTTCTACGGGGACCAATCGAGAGACGACCGTCAGTGGCTTCTCACCTTTTCTTCAGGTATGCACTTTCTTTTATTCCTGTTCAATTGATTTGTAATTATGCTTATGAATGTGACTGATGAATGCTGATGATTGCAGGTGTGGAGCCACCTCTACATGCTGATGGACGGAGTCGACGTTCGACCAGGGGAGGAGGCTGCCTATCCCCTAGCTCGACGGTGGCTGCCGTTCATGACCGGAGCGCCTCACGACTACGAGCTGTTGGTCATGAGATGGGAGTTCCGAGACTTCCCTCCTTCATTGGTGCATAAATAAAGATGATGCATTCCTCTCTAATTTCCTGCTATATATGATGCTTATGATATGTTATATGCAGGTTGTGTGGAGGCCTTACGAGGGGATGCCCGACGAGGGCCAGCCGTGGGTCGTAGCGGGCCGACCTCGCTTTGGACGTGACATCTGGGTTCACTGCCTAAACGAGATCAAGCCGCTATGGCTTCGGTTGGTCATGAGGACTCTCGGCCTACACCAGGAGTGGGTCGATGTGGAGGAGCCCCGCGGGATCGGACGAAAGACTCATGGGCGAACGAAGGCGATCGACTGGCGGCTGTGGTTTTCGGACCAGTATGCAGACTGGCAGAGAGGCGGTGTCCCAGTTGTCTCCCACGCTCCAAATAGCTCAGCCTACCTCCGACGGTACTGGGAGACGTACGCCGGTTGAGACCAGATGAGGCCAATAGGGGTATGTATGAACACTTTCTAGTCTTTATCTATATGCTTCTGAGACATGTTACTAATGAATGACTTGTGCAGGATGCGAGGGACAGAGCTGCAGTAGACTTATACGCCCACCTCCATAGCTTGGAGGCCCAGCTAGCGACTACTCGTGCAGATCTAGAGGCTCTGGTGAGTATGCACTATCTATATGCTCTTTCTCTTCTTTTGATTATTGTGATATGTAGCCACTAATGGTCTTTAATGGATGCAGCGTGCCTAGCAGGGAGCGGTAGCAGGAGGTGCAGGAGGGGCTTCCAGCTCGTGGGGCCCGACTATCGAGGTTGCCATTCTGGAAGAGAGGCTCGCAGGGGCGGTAGTACAAGCCGAGGCGACAGAGCGCGACCTCACCGAGTGAGTAAGCTTTAAATAGTATTCAAGTCGATTTTAGTTAAAGATGACATGTTGGGTTATACATCTGACAGTGGTGAGTATTGCAGGTGACCGAGCTACAGGAAGCGCTTACTCAGGCTACAGCCCGTGATCGACGGATTGCGGAGCTAGAGGAGGAGGAGAGGCGTAGCCAAACAGAGGTGAGTGATGTTTGCTCTTTTCTTGCTTTTCTTTCCAAAATATTTTCCTTCTATAATGCTGATAAAGCTACTGGATGATACAGGCTACGCTGTTGCAGGATGCCTTTGCTCGGGCCGCGCTAGCCGGTGGTGAGCTTGCGATCCGCGACCAACGGGTTGCAAAGTTAGAGGAGATGCTGAGACAGCAAGAGGCGTTGCCCAGTGACGTTATGGAGTTGAGGATCCTCCTTGGGGTGGAGAGGAGGGAGCGCACTCGGGAGCGAGAGGAGCAGCTTGCGCGGGAGCGAGAGCTCAGAGACGTAAGGATGTAGATAGCCAGTCTGTAGGAGTGGCTGCGGATCATGGAGGAGCGCCTTCAGAGAGGCAGAGAGCAGGCACGGGCTGCAGGTCTCTCCTTCACCAGCACGACGTACTTAGCGGGTTCCTCCACTCGGCAGAGGAATGAGGCCGGTCAGGCTGGGAGGTCGACAGCTTCGCAGGGGTCGATGAGGCCCCCTCAGGATCCTCCCAGAGGCAGGGATGAGGGTCCAGCAGAGAGTGATGGTGAGAATTAGGGAGAGATCTTTGTATACCATAGTTCTACTTTTGTACACAGATATTTATCTCCCCCATGACACTCTCTCCCTCTCTCTTGCCCTCTCGTCGGAACGGTCACCCTGGGATGTTGCAGGAGGCGCGGGAGGTGTCCTTGGCGAGCCCAGGACGCGTGGAGACTGGTGTTGCCGTCGTGAAGCCGACGGTGGAATGTGGAGGTGGGAAACCGCGAGAGAAGGGCGTGGCTCCATCGGGTTGAATAGTGAGGATTTGCCATTTTCGTCGTGAAATAGGTAGGGGGATGGCTTCCTTACCTCCTTATGATCACTTTCCCATCCATGGACATCATCCTTATGTTTTAAACAGCATGAACATCGCAGTTATGTCTTTGGAGCTTGAACTTTGTCTATTTATGTTTTAATCCCCCGTGCCCATCGTCTTTGTGTTTTCGGATGATTAATGGATGTAGAATGGGTGTGGCAAGGTAGGAAATAGGTTTACAAGTGATTCCCATCGATTTGGAACGATTGGGAGGGGTTTCCATGACATTTCCCATGTTCTCGGTTCTCTAGTAGGGTAGCGGTCCTACCAGCGACCGCTTGTGGAATGGGTATGGCGGTGGACCTTAGCGGTCTTACCCTAGACCATTTCAACGTTTGTAGCGGTCCATCGATAGACCGTCTACTGACCTTCACGGCCGACCCTTCGACTGCGTATGACCGTTGACCAGTAAGGCGATGGAGCTACGTGGCCCATACTTGGACCGTTTACCCCTCTTTGGCGGTCAATCGTGCGACCGTTTGTGACCCCTTCGCGGCCCAATCTTCGACCACGTGAGACCTTTATGTGGCTGTGTAAGTCTTGCGGCCTAACAGTGGACCATTTTTCACCACGTAGCGGTCAGTCGTTCGACCGTTTGATACTATAGCGGCCCTATATTCGACCGCTTATGCCCTACAGATTTTAAATTCAAGCATGTTCATTTAATTATGTGTTTAATCATGCATAGTCGCCATGTTTAAATATTTTTACAAGCTGTGACATATTTTTATATCCCAATAGAATTATTTTCTCTTTTCTTGTGATGGAACCACTAGTCGTAGCCCGACGACCTCTAGTGTCGGCCCATCTGGGAGAGGTGGCGGGATAGTCCCGGTGTACAGTTTGTAAGCTAGTACCTGTGGGCCCCCTTGCTTGGTTTGTAAGCTAGTACCTATGGGCCCCCTTGCTTGGCAGTTGCATCCTACTGAGGGGAAATTAGCTAGAGGCCTGGCTCAAGGTATTGAGCATGTGTGTGTACACGTGGTCGTGAGCTTGGACTGACACTGACGAGTGTGACCCTGACTAGTTCTTGACTTCGGTTACTGTTACGTGTCTCACTTGCCGCGTTCCAGGCTTGTGGAGATACTTGAGACGCAGTGTAAGTCGTCAGTGGACGCATCTGGTTTTTGCATATTGTGTGCAACATTAATTCCTTATTATCTGTGCATATTTAGCTATTAGTTCATCTTGTACTATCCTTTCTGTTGTGCCTCTGTGATTTTGATGATGTCAATTATTATGTCTCATTATATTCAACCTTGATGCATGAATTAATGATCTCATCAGACATACATAAGCATGAAAAATAAAGGGTCAACACAAGGTCAACGCCAGTCAACATAGGTCAAC
This sequence comes from Amorphophallus titanum, assembly GCA_024336825.1. NCBI lineage: Eukaryota > Viridiplantae > Streptophyta > Magnoliopsida > Alismatales > Araceae > Amorphophallus > Amorphophallus titanum. The sequence continues at coordinate 252,204 of JANBPO010004656.1, forward strand.
GCCACTGTTCAAGAACTGATAACAAGACAACTGTTCAAAAATGTAAGTCAACTCTTTGACAGGTAAGGTCAATGCATGTCTAAGTCTTAGAAGGTCTGTGCACATTATTGTTCCTTCATAGGAGGTCGGTGCACATTTTTGTCTAAGCCATATAAAGTCTGTGCACATTACTGTTCATTCATATAAGGTCGATGCACATTTCTGACCATTGCACATAAGGTTGATGCACATTTCAGTCCAATGCAGAAAGAAGGTCGGTGCACATTTTGCTAGCACGTAGCCAAGGTCGAAGCACATTTTGCTAGCACAGGGCTAAGGTCGATGCATGTTTTGAAGGTCGATGCATATCGTGCCAAAGTAGAACAAAGGTCGATGCTAGTGACCCAGCTAAGGTCGATGCACGTTTTGAAGGTTTGTGCAACTTTTCTAAACTGACAATAAGGTCGATGCACCTTAAGCAAATTCAAGAGGAAAGATCGATGCACATGACCAAAGGTCGATGCACATGAAGACTTTATGCTCAACAAAGGTCGACGCACATGTCTAAGGTCAATGCACATGAAGACTTGGTGCTCAACAAAGGTCTGTGCAACTTTTTCCAGTCTGCTATCAAGGTCAATGCACATGAAGAGCTGAAGCTATCAGGTCGATGCGATCTACTAAGGTCGGTGCACCTTTAGCCATTCAGTATAAGAAAGGTTTGTGTAATGTTTGCCTTCAACACCACAAGGTCTGTGCACATGTGAACTACAAGGTCTGTGCACACTACCAAGTCTATGCACATATGCATGTTTGTTCAAGACAGGTCGATGCACATGCAGAGGTCCTGCACCACCAAGGTTGGTGCACATTTTTCAGTCAAGTCCAGAAGGTCTACCTATCTGCTCTCCCAGAAGTATTTCAAGTCAATTTTTCTATCGAATAATTTGGGTGATCCAGAGAGAGAAAATAGGTACCGTAAATCATTAAATACATAGAATTCGAGGTCTGGAAGATGCCCCCATGGTTGACTTTTGTTCCAGTGATCATTACCCTACTAGAACAACATTGTTTGGTGGCTATTTTTGTCAGAATCCATACCTGGGACTGACTCCTGTCAGAACCACTTTCTGCTATCATTAAAAGAGATTTGATCCCAGAATGGTACTGTGTACAGTAAGTCTAAATAAATCGTCATCTCGGTGACTGGCACGCCCTCACAATAATAAACCGAATAAACAAATGAAAAGATGAATAAACAAACAAAACAATGAAGTGCCCCAAAAGTGTGTCCACAGTCGACACTTCTTCTGGGCGACCCGAATTGGGTTTACCGTTTTGGGTTTGAACTCCATGGTTCTAGGTCCGATTGGCCTAGGCTTTTTACCCTATTACCCTTAGGGTTTCTCCCATCTAGTGGGTGTGTTTTTGAAGGGTTTTTAGAGGGGTATTGTGGCCTTTTGTTGCTGCCTTCTTGCTGCTATATATTGCTGCGATCTCCAACGAAGGAGATAACCCTTGAGCTTAACGTTTTCATTTTTGCTGCCGGAAGGAAGAGGAGGGCGATGCCATTACTTGGAGGAGGAAGAGGAAGAATAGGAGAATGCCATCTACAAGGAACAACTACCGATCTGATTCCAGCTCCGAGTGCTGTTGCTGAAGATCCTATCTTGGGTGGCTTCTGCGATCTTACCCGGCTTCCACTCCGCGGACCAAACTCTCCAGCGCACCCTACCACTTCTATGAATGGGCTTCATTGCAGACTTGAGGGGGGCTTTTTCTTCACTCATTTCCATTCTTCTATTTGAGCATAGATTAATATTTAGGAAGACATTGTATATCCTTTTTGTTTGTTAAACTCGATATATTAATGTGTGAGAGTGAAGCTGCATCTCTGAGTGTGTGGATCTATTGCGGGGCAAGCTTCCCCGAGTTTGTATATGTAGACAGAGCTATGTCTCCGTGTGGTTTAGTGTCTGGGGTGTGTTCCCTGACTATGTGTGTGTTAGTGCTACGGAGGCAGCGTCTTGAGGCCAGGCCCCATGTGTTTGCATTGCTGCGGAAGCAGCGTGTGTGATGTTGGGGTTCGTCCCTGTGTTGCTACGTTAGTAGCGTGTAGTGAAGCCTCACCGGGTTTCGATGAGGGGTGGACGTAGGGAGCCTGTCGTGGTCCTAAACCACCTAAAAATCTCTGTGTTGCATGCGGTGTGCCTGTGCGATTGTCTATTTCTCCTATCTCCGTTCACAGGTTTACTTGAAAGATTTTTATTCACTGCACCATCGCACTCTGCTAGCTCTGCTATCTGTCATTTGTCATTGCTCAACGTGTATTGGGTTGAATGCTCACGTGACATTGGAAAGGTTGAGTGATCGTTAATCACACTTAAGGTCAGTCTAGGCTAATTTACGTTGTTAATTCTAATTCTGCTGTGATTAGTTAAGATTATTTTTTAAAATCCGTCATCTCGACTGGGGGACAATTCAACCCCCCTTCTTGTCCACCATCTACTCTGATCCAATAGCCTGGAATACTCTTTCATTGATCTAGTAGCTGACGAGTCATTTCCTCTGGCTTAGGATTAGACCGATTGGTGGCTTGTTCCACTTTGTACGACGATCTTGACTCCGAGTCGTGAGACTCAAGGTTCGTTGTAGCTTCAGGTCTAGTTGTCTTGTCCTGAGTCTATTGGTACTTTCCTGTGCTGCCATTGGTGCTTCGTAGTATGTGCGACAATGTTTCTTTACTTGCCTGTACTCCAGCACTCGCGTTTTAGAGTCTGTGTCTTGTGAACCTCCACTAGTCGTACCCTTATGGCATGTGTTTCAGCTTTACGGTCTTTTTGGTGGGGCACTTCCCGAGATACAATTTTTAAGCTAGTCCCGTGGGCTCCTGGCTCTTTACGGTAGCGTCCGCTGGGGGAGAATACTAGCTAGAGGCCTGGCTCTAGGCACGAGCCGGTGTATGCACATGTGGTCAGGGGTTTGGACTAACGTCGAAGGGTGCCCCCCTGTATAGTCACTCACGATGGTAGTTCTATTCTGGTTCTGACAGTGTCTTGGTCTCAGTCGTGCTTCTTGGCCGGCAGGCAGATGAGATGCTAGTAGGCGCAGCATAACACATCAGTGGACGCAGCTGGCTGTTCTTCTAGTGAGGAGGTACTCCAGTCACGTGACATGTGACTTTCACGTGACTCTCATGTTTCTCGAGCGTCGTGACCTTTCCGGGTTAGCCTTCTCATGGCGTTGCCTGAGGTCAGAGTTGTATCATGTGCACGATGTTCTAGTTGTGTACGTGGTTGTGTCTAAGAGAGCGTGCATGACAATCGAGTCGAGTATGCTTTCTATCTGGTCTGTCTAGGTCTCTACTAGGCCTTTTGCATGTCTTTGCAACGTCAACGGATCGATGACTCCTGACTTCGTCAGATTAGAGTTCGCCCTTCTGTTGCTGTTCGGAGTAGCATAAGAGCCAAGGTTTTTTCGGTACGGCTTCTTCCCTCTTCCTTACCTATTCCTTACTCCTGCTTCCCCTTCTCTTCTTTACAGCTTTCTAGTGTAGTTTTCCCGCTTTACTACACCTATTATTTTTTGTTCCGTGTTACTGCGTCGTTTCCAGTGGGGATCCGCATAACCCCTACTGTGCCAGTGACACGAGGCTCACCCCTGCTTTTCAGGTGGGTGGCGTGTTCTGCTTTCGCGATTCCTGGTGGCGAGTTCGTAGTGGCCAGCATGTTCTGCTTCTGCAGTTCCTGGTGGCGAGTTTTTAGTGGCCAGCTGTACCTGCGTCGGGCTTCCCCCGACTTTTGGGTACGTCTTTCTTTTTTGTCGACTGTACTTGTCTTTCTGTTGGACTGGACTCTGGTATAATTGTTAAACTTAAACTGTTAATTAAAAACTAATTTTATTTCTACTACTTTAGCAAACCGATCTAATAAAATAAAATTAAAAATTTTAGAAATTAGAAAAATTCCTAATTTTCCTTCTATTTAAACCACCTCACTATCTCTCCTCCCTCACTTCTCACCCTCACATTCTCTCTCTCTATTCTCTCTCGCCTCTGGTCCGTTCGGCGCGGGGCGCGCACCGTTGCGGAGCTGGCCGAGGCGAGGACGCATTGGGGAGATCGGTTCACAGGATGGAGCGTCGATTTGAGTGTGGCGTGGCGCGATCCCTCAGTGGATTTCGAGAAGACGTCGTTCGTGTTCCAGACGATTTTTGGCATGGATTAGTCACTTCAGTGCACGATCTTCGGTGGAGGTAGGGAGACGGATCACCTACCATTCCTACACGTTTTCCCTACAATTTTACGTCGTTCGGTGATAGAACGAGCGAGTTTGGGCTCATTGTAATTTTTCAGAGTTCGTAGGCTTCGCCACAAAATGGCGACAGTTCTGCGATCAGTTAGTGTCAATGGACTCTCTAGAACGTCTGCATTCCATTGATACTAGTTTCGTGTCGAATGGTGGTCTATCAGGGCCGATAGGAGGCCGAGAATCTCGTTAACCCCATTTGGGTGATTTCGTTAGAATCACCCATTTCTTACGATTCGTGCATCATTTTGACTCCGATCGGAGTCTATGTGATTGCCAGGGTGACTGTGGTTGTAACCCCTTCGTTCTGGCACGAACGGGGCGTGGAAAGGCCACGATCGGACGAACCTTATGGTTGGCTCACCGTAACACCTTCGCAGTTCAATGGCAACCGCTTAAGGTGCATGGGCGGCTGGTTTTGGACCGTTTATCGCGTCTCGGTCTTAGGTTGAGTGGTTAGTCGATAGACCGCTCTAGGGCTTGAGCGGCCAGGAGTGGTCCGCCCATCCCTCCGTGAGCGGCTGTTCCTTAGGCGTTCAGCTTTCCCGTTGGGTTGAGCAGTCAGGTCCTACCCACTTATCCCACTTGACCAGTGGTCAGCAGTTTAGTGTCGGTTCAGACAGGCAGTTTGGTCAAAATCGTTCTGACCGAGACTATAGTAGGTCGGTTGGCTTGAGCGGCTACTCCTTAACCGTTCTAGCCTTTGGGCGGCCCAGCCCTAATCATCCATCCCTTTTTAGTGTCTAGGGGACAATTCTTTTAAGCAGTTGGCCCCCAACCATTCATCCCTCTTGAATGGTCCTTTCTTGACTGTTCATCCCTCTTTGAACGACTTCCATCTGGACCGTTCATTTCACCGAGCGGCCTTCTTCTGACTGCCCAGTGAGTCTTGTCCATCATCTCGTCCGTTGGTCGAGATGGCCTGTCTCGTGTCTGTCTGTCTTAGGTACGTGTCCTAGGGCAGTGTCTGCATGTCGGTGGTTCGCTAGATAGGTTGGTTCAAGGTCAGATGCTTCCCTGCAAACTGCAGCGGGCCATTTCATCCTCTAGGGGTGGAGGATAATACGAAACCGATCAGGTGGGCCGTCGCAAGCCCCTCCCCTGGAACAAGAAGCCTCCTCCACTCTGAGGAGAGAGAAGTTTGGAGCGCGCCGCCAGCCTCCGGAGACTGAGGCCTTCGTGGGGAGTCGGGGTAGGGTACGGGAGCACCCCCACAGCCCCTTGACCCAGCGACCACCGAAGCTGTCCCTCCGACTGCGAGTATTTGAGAGGAGTTTCACAGAGCAAGAGCACGCCCTCCATGCCCTACAATGGACCTCCGCTACGGAAGACGAGGAGCAGTCCCCATTCTCTGACCTCATCTTGAAGGTCTCCTCTAGGATTTCACTGTCGACCTTCAAAGCATACGACGGCCAGGGAGACCTGGCCGGCCATTACGATAGTTTCGATGCCCTCATGACCTTGCATGGGGCGTCCGATGCCATCAAGTGCCGAGCGTTCGCGACCACCCTGATCTAGGCTGCTTAGGCATGGTTCCGAGCACTCGCCCCGGGCAGCCTCCGTGATTTTCGACAGTTCGGGTGAGTATTCAAGGGGAGCTTCACCGACAGTGGTCCTCCACGGTTAGTGGTAGGGTTGTTGGCCCTCAAACAGGAACAGGGGGAAAGACTCTGAGCCTATATTAACTGATTTAAGTCGGAGGCCCTACATATCCCCCGCCTGGATGTTGCCTTGGCCATAACCGCGCTGACCGGGGGTACCCGTGACGAGAACCTACGGCGCGAGCTGGTCCTTCATCCTCCCACCTCCCTCGTGACCCTGGCCCTACGTCACGCTGAGTGCGAAGAAGTCCTCACCGACTGCGACAGCACAACGGGCCGGGGTCAAGAGGGGGACAAGAATTTTAACAGTCTGAGTAAGGCTCTGGACAAGGGAAGAGGCGAAATCGGGATGGGGACCACAAAGAGCCCTCTCAGAGGTATGAGCGATACACCCCCCTGACTGCCCCCGTCTACGAGATTTACGAAGACATCAATGGCTCGGGCCTTCTCCGCCAACCTGAGCCCGTGAAGGCAAAGCACCGTAACCGCCAAAAGCACTGTCTATTCCACAGTAACCACGGACACCATACAGGCGATTGTCATCAACTACAAGATGAGATCGAGCGCCTCGTCTGCCAGGGGCATTTATCCCGATACATGTCCAAGCACAAGAAAGATGCTGCTGCCCCCGAGGAGATCGACAATATCCCCCGCAGGGTCCACATCAACATCATTGCTGGCGGCGTGGCATCAGGAGGAGACAGTAGCTAAGGAAGGAAGCGTCACGCCGAGCGGGCGAGCCGGGCCTCCGAGCCCCCCAAGGCTATTGGGTGCTAGGCTCGGATTATTAATTTAGTAGTTTACTAAATTCATTCTAGCGTGCCTCTAACCGTACGCCCCGATAATTCCGCCTTTGTTCGGGACGTGACAGAGGTTGATTGCAAGGATCCTACTGTGACAAGGCTACTGGTGGCCCACTCTCCAGCGCGATTACTCGACTTACGTTCGGAGATATGATCGATGCCAGTGGTTCGATCACCTAGTCGACTAGTCGGTCTCAGAACTCATGACCCTAACCGGGCCTTATCCCTTCGGTCAGTGGGGCATTGACATCCTGGGCCCCTTTCCTATGGCACAGGCTCAAAAGAAGTTCATCATCATCGCCATCAACTACTTCTCCAAGTGGATCGAGGCTGAGGCCACGGCCAAAATCACCGAAGGAGTCATCTGGAGTTTCATTTGGAAGTCAATCATCTGTCACTTTGGCATCCCCTGAGTGATCGTGAGTGATAACGGTCGGCAATTTGACTCTGCTTATTTTAAGAATAAGTGCATCGACCTACACATCCACAATCACTTCACTTCGGTAGCCCACCCCTCGGTTAACGGGCTGGTTGAAAATGCCAATAAAACTATCCTCAAAGGGATCAATATTAGGCTCGAGAAGGCCAAGGGTAATTGGCTTGAGGAATTGCCAAGTGTACTATGGTCGTACCGAACAACCCCAAGAGCTGCTACCGGTGAGACTCCTTTCCAACTAGTGTATGGCACGGAGGCCGTGATTCCCCTCGAGATCGGCAACCCTTCCCTCTGAGTTATCAACTTCTCGCTCGAGCTAAACGAGCAGAAGTTGTCAGAGAACTTGGACTGGGCAGACAAAGTACATGAGGTCACGAGGATCCAAGCTATAGAATACCAGCGACGCATGACTCGCTATTACAACACCAAAGTCTGAGACAGACGATTTCAATCGGGAGATTTCGTTCTGAGAAAGGCCGAAGCCTCTCGACCACTGGAGGCGGTGGAGAAATTGGCCCCTAACTGGGAAGGCCCCTACGGAGTGGTAGAGACGCTCGGAAAAGGAGCGTACCAGTTATCTACCATGGAAGGAACACCCATTCCTTGGCTTGGAATGCGACAATGTTGTGAAAATTCTATTTTTGAGCTTCTTTCATAACATGTAAGAGACAAAGTGCAATAATATCTCTCCTTTTTATTGCATTAAACATCTTTGTACATCAAATAGGCATAGCCAGTACAATAAACAAGAAAGTGAAAAGGTTGTACATCACGAACTGGCCCCTTGACGCGAAGGAGGTTGGCAGCTCCAAGTTAGGCCACTGACTCCACCCCGTGTGAAAATTGGCTCGGATAACGGGACGACTGACTCTGTCTGCTCGGGAAGTTTAGAAGATATGGTATCAGAGGAAAAGAGAATGGGAGAGAGACCTAGGCCAAGGAAAGAATGTAGGATATGGATGTTGATCCGACGTCGTGTTGGAGCCAACGTACTCGGCAGAGGTATGAGGTCTAAGCCAAGGGCATAATATAGGATAGGTGTTGACTCGATGTCATGTCAAAGCCAACGAACTTGGCAGAGGCGTGAGGCCTAAGCCAAGGGTAGAATATGGGATAGGTGTTGACTCAACGTCCTGTCGAAGCCAACAAACTTGGTAGAGACATGAGGCCTAGGCCAAGGGTAGAATATGAGATAGGTGTTGACTCGACGTCCTGTCGAAGCCAACGAACTTGGCGAAGGCGTGAGGCCTAAGCCAAGGATAGAATATGGGATAGGTGTTGACTCGACGTCCTGTCGAAACCAATAAACTTGGCAGAGGCGTGAGGCTTGGGCCAAGAGCATCATGTAGGATAGGTGTTGACTCGACGCCATGTCAAAGACAACGAACTTGGCAGAGGCGTGAGGCCTAAGCCAAGGGTATAATATGGGATAGGTGTTGACTCGATGTCCTATCGAAGCCGACAAACTTGGCAGGGGTGTGAGGCTTAGGCCAAGAGTATCATGTGGAACAGGTGTTGACTCGACGTCATGCCGAAGCCAACGAACTTGGCAAAGGCGTGAGGCTTAAGCTAAGGGTATAATATAGGATAGTTGCTGACTCGACGTCCTGTCGAAGCTAACAAACTTGGTAGAGACGTGAGGCCCAAGTCAAGGGAAGCATATAGGATAGGTGTTGACTCGATATCCTGTCGAAGCCAATGAACTTGGCAGAGACATGAGGTCTAAGCTAATGGAAGAATATAGAATATGGATGTTGACCCGACGTCATGTCGAAGTCAACAGGCCCTGCCCCGACAAAAGGTTTGGGGTGAGGGTAGACTAAATTGTAGATGGATGAGAGGCCTAGACCCAGGGCTAAATATTAGTGTCAACCCGACGAAATGTCAGAGTCAATGAATCTTGCTCAGAAGGAAAGCCTGAAATAAGGGTAGAATGTGTAGATGAGGGTGTCAACCCAACGTCACGTCGAAGTTGACCAGCTTGGCGAAGACGTGAGGTCTAAGCCAGGATAGAATATGGACATTGACCCGTGGAGATGCCGGGATCAACAAACCTTACCTCGATAGAAAGTCTGAGACAAAGTGAAGATGTCTTTTTATTATTATTAGTTTATTTGTTTGGATTGGTCGACTTTATTAAACTTGTTAAGTCTATTGAGTTTTTTTTGTTTATGGATTTATTGGCTTCATTGAGTTTGTTGAGTTTATTGAATTCATTAGTTAAGTTCATTGGGTTTATTAGGTTTGTTGAATTTTGTTAAGTTTATTGAATTTATTGGTTGAGTTTTTTTGGGGTTTATTTGGGGTTGTGCTTTGAAGTGGTTGTTTGGATGCCTCATTGAGAGAGTGCTCGGGCGAACATAAGATTTTCCTTCCTGGTGAGCTGCTATTAGACGAGCTTGATCTTTCTCATTCTGTTTATGGCGTCTTTCTGAGGTAAGCTCTGGAAGTGCTGTCTCGGTGAAGCCTTTGTCCTGTGTCTACTTATATGTGGACTGTGTTAATTTTGAACTTGATCTGCTCTTGTTTCGATGATGTCCTGGCTTTGGACCTAATTTGTGCATTGGAGGCCGTTGTGCACCATGTTCAGCGTGCTGTGTTTGGCGATTGTTGTGCTGTGAAGGTTCAGTAATCATTTTAGGACGTGACGATGAGCTGAGATTGGTATTCTTGGTGGCTTGTGCTGTGGCTCTTAGCACAATGATTTGCACTATGGCAACTTGTGATCGACTGTTAGCACGATCGATACTCTAGGTGTGTTACATTACAGTTCATGAGTTGCGATCGCACCGAGAGGTGTGCTGAGATGTAGATGCTGAGTTATTTGTTTTGCCTTTGTGTGTTGTGTAGAGTGCATAGCGAAAGTGTGTGGGCTTATAACCCATTGGTCGAGGATCGTTGGTTGGAAGATTCAGGCCAGCCGAGAGGATTGTTGCCTCGGTGTGTCTTCCTCTTGGTTGTATGTGCCTTGATGTTGTTGGTTGTAGTGCCGTTGCTCGTGGTATTGTGGTTGTTGGCACTAGCAATTTTGAGAATTGGGGAAATCTATTGACAAATATGTTGATTAAGTACCCTTTCTTTGTCTGCATTTCTTAGAAGTTGTGCTCTCCGGATGTGATCGTGGTCCTAGATATGCATTTTTCTGAGAGTTGTTGTGGGTCCTTATTGGTAAGCTGTGCATGGCTAGTTCTTTTTTAGCCGTGTGTTCAGCTATAATTATGTCTTGATGTGACCCAACTTGCAGTTGTGTCCCGTGGTTCTGTGTTGAGAACGGAGTCGGGATTCTGCTGGTGTTGTTGAGGTTGTTTGTTGGTTGTGTTCAGCTTGGGAGAAGTTCCCTATGTGTCTGAATTTGGCATTGTGTGGACCGTGATCTTGTCCGATGGTTGTGTTGTACTCTTCTACCATGGAAGAGTTAGCATGCGACTTGAATAAGATGTAATGTCTGACTGAGGACTGACTTGATGGTGTTGGTTGTCACGCCCCGAGCTTCTAATACAGCGAAAGATGATCTCAGGAATGTGAACAGCCGGGAAGAGAAGCCTCAAGCAAGTAATAAATCAGAGCGCAACCATCCATACATAAGATAAATGGACACAATAACTGATCAAAAATCTGACTTTTATTGATAATAACCATCAAGTACATACTATTGACACACTAAACACCAGGACTTAATAAAGCTTCCGTGCTCGAGGAGTGACAATTTTTGTGATATCAGAGCCTAGGATTTCAAATTCCTAAAAAACGCAAGTCCAAGGATATGTCGATACCCTTAACCCGTGAGATGGGTAGAACCATGGGTTAAGATAATTTAGGGAGATGAAACTCGCAAAATAAACATACTTAATTTAAGTATTTACATCTTGTAGGATCATGGCCACTGAACGTGCTCAATGGCATGAGATGAAGTGTATCGTGCATGGCCTCACTCAGGCGTTACAATAGGTAGCGCAGGGAGGAATGTAACGCGGAGCAGGTGATCTACACCGGAGTTTCTGCAATTTGAACCCGTCGAGATTTGCTGGCTCGTTCGATCCCGATGAAGCCGAACAATGGATAAGGGAGATAGAAAGAATTTTCTGTGTCATGCAATGCACAGACGAGGAGAAGGTATTATTGGCCACGTTCCAATTGGAACGTGGCGCCCGACTCTGGTGGGAGTCAGTGGAAATTGCCCTACCCCACGAGCAAGTTACGTGGGGAGAGTTTGTTGAATATTTCAATAACAGATATTTCTCGGATCACGTCCAAGAGAAGAAAGCTGAGGAATTTGCCATGCTCAAGTAGAGAACTCTGTCTGTGGCCAAGTATGAGGCCCAATTCTCTAGGCTGTCCCAGTATGCACCACATTTGGTGGGCACCGAGTAGATGAAAGCAAGGAGATTGCTTAACGGGCTGCAACCACAGTACATCCTGCAACTGGCATCGACGGATATACAAATCTATTCGGAGATGATGAGGTGAGCCCAACTGCTAGAAGACGACACGAAACTGTTTGATAGGATCCGTGGGAAAGACAAGAAGGAACAAGTCACTAGTCTTGGGACATTCAAGGTCCCGTTTACCAAAAAGAGACCCCACAATGAAGAAGAATCCTCCAAGGACAAAAAGACTAAGAAGATTGACAAACCTTTCTCCATTACCACTACGCCATCCAAGAAGGTTTGCACCCACTGTGATAAGTCTAGGCATATGGCCAAAGAATACTGGAGGAAGCTGGGAGCATGTCTCCGATGTGGAAGTCTGGACCATCGGATCCCCGATTGTCCACTATTCTCTAAACAAACCAACAAGGAGGACAAGCATCTGGTCAAGAAGTAAGGTCGTCTCCAAGCATTGCAAGAGACAGAGGCGAATGAAGGAGGTATCATAGAAGGTACATTGAGAGTTCATTCTAGGATTGCTCGCGTCTTATTTGATACCGGTGTGACTCACTCCTTTATTTCTAAGAAATTTGCCACTGCATTATCTGTGGAACCTACTTGGCTAACAAATCTAGTTATTTCCACTCCCCTTGGAGAAGAAACTGAAATTACATATCAATATCCAAGTAGTGAGGGGTCAATCTGTTCTAACCCTAGGGTCAAAAACCTCGGCACGATGACTCACGGGCAGTTCACAACTGCCAAAGCCATTCCCTCGAAGAAGGGAACCAAAAAAGCCACCAGCTCCAAGCTGGTAAATGGGACTCTCAGTCTACGGGCCATGGACACGGCCCACGTAGAAAGCACGAAAGCACAGTTCACATGGGGTCGCCTGGACCCACCACACCTATGGGCACGCTAACCAAGGTAACACGGTACCTCCAGACATCCCCGAAATCACAGTCACGGAACCCACGGGATGTCCGGGACACTTACGAGACCGAAGGTCGACCGCCGGGTCACAACCGGGTCGATCGGAGGTCTACATACCACAACCGGGGCACGAGAGGGTCGCCCGGACCCTCAAGCCCACGGGAACACTATTCGAGGTAAAGCGACACCTCCGGACCCCCAAAAACACGGTCACGGTACTCACGGGGTGTCTCGGGATGCACATGGGCCAAGGAAGGCATGCCAGGCTACCCTCCCACCCTTCGGCCCTCAAAACTCGATCGCCCTCATGAACGCACCGCCCGCTCTGGGCGCGTTCATGAACACGGCCTCCACCCTGAGCCCGATCAGAGAAGAACGCCCTCGTCACGAGGGGCACGACCCTACAGAACGCGGCGGGTCCCCTGGGCGCGTCAATGCGTTGACGCGGCAGGGTTAATGAGCATGATCTTGGTTGCGGTCGGTCCCACCACCGTGACCCCAACCACCCTACTGTTCATCTTCCTCGATGAATGCGGTTGATCGGGGCGATGCGTTATCAAGAACGTGCCCACCTGGGCGAGCGCGTTCTCAGTCCGCGCCTGAAAATGGCGAAAAACACTGAAAAATTTATTCCACACCCCAATCACCCCCAGGTAAAGGGGAAACAAAAGGGGAAACCTTCCCCAAGCCCCTAGGCAAGCATCTAAACCCCTGGATCGGCCAAAACACTGTAAAATGGGAGATCTGACTCACACCCCAAAACGTGATTTTTTCCCAAAATGTCATGTTTAGCTCGCTCGGCTCACCGTGGCCTACAAAACTCGCGGGAAAGGAAGTATAGAGGTTAAGGATCCATCCCCCTACCTCCACCAAAGAAACGATGTGCCGTGGATGCTGATCCACGAAGAAAACACCTTGAAACCTGGCCAGTGCCTTCACGCCCTCGAACCGATTTCACCGCGCCCTCGAGCCTTGATCCTCGACCCATCCCCGTCGTCCTCATCGCTCGCGCCGCCCTGCCTCTCCCCGCCTCTCCCTCGCCTAGCTCCGTCGGCTGCTGGAGAGGTGAGAGTGAGAGGAGAGTGTGAGAGAACAGAGAGGGAGAGAATGAGAAAGTGAGGGAAGAGAGAGGGTGGGGAGGGTTATATATAGGAAAATCTAAAAAATTCCATAAATTCAAAAAAATATGAAAAATTACCTCCGTGATCTTTAGAAGATGCACAACGCAGTGGTACCATCTCGGAGTCAGAGAACGCACCGGTTTGTCCCACATGGCGTTCTGTAGGTCCGCCAGACAAAAATACGCGTGATCCGTAAAACTCAATCTGGGACGCCTGAACGAGATCCGAAACCCACAGATCCTGATCCGAAGAATATCCAAAAAACCCGGGGCATCACAGCCCTCCCCCTTTAAAAGAATTTCATCCTCGAAATTCAAGACAAGCACTGAGCGATAAGGGGAGAATGCCAAAAACCAACTGATGACGCTGTCAGAGCCCCAACCAGACCTCGAAACTCGTAAAAATCACGATCCTGAGGGACGCAGCCAGACAATGATCACAGACAATGCCTCACTCACAATTCGATACACATCGATCCTCAGAGCAGGCACATGCAAGAAGTACAAGTCTGGCGTCACCTCAGTCAACACGAACACCAACCACGACATCGCTGCCACGATCTCGCTTACTGAGAACACGCAACCCTCATCACGGAAACCAACACTGGTCAACGTCCACGCTCGGCGGACCAACCAAATGTCAGCTTCACAACTCGCTGATCGATCTTACACCCTGCACCAAGGACAACTAACACTGAGCTTCCACCAGCTCACACCTGGCAAGCCGACCACTTATAACAGCACCGGACCAACTCTTGCCAGAAGATAACTTCTCACAAACTCCAGATCCAATCCGGGAAAAGCACACCTCATAATCGGCCACCCCAAGGCCCCGCTGGCACAGGGCTCATGCCATTCTCAAGCCCTAACAACCAGCATCTTTTGTCTATGAAAGACCACCCACTGGTCACCAGATACGCGTCAACGGGAAACCTCCACCGGCCCAACAGGCACGCTCCAAATCACGACAGGCCATTCACTGACCCTCCACAGACCAATACCATAACTCGAGCCAAAGCTCGCTCAAACTCTGCATCTGATCTCGAGCCTCACGCCAACTCTACCCTCTCAGGGGAGTACGGCGAAACCACATGACAGGATCTCTCCTCGGTCTTTACGTCACTCGACTCAGACTTACGGGGAATCCTCCCTTGCTGGTCGCAAATCAGGGATCACCATATCCAACGTCAACGTCTCATAGGACCTCCACACACAGGCACCATCCTTCGACCTGTCTCATCAAATCCTTTGCCTCAAAACGATCCAAAAGGACGTCTGCCAATCCTCGGCTCCGCTCTCACCATAGAGCCTTGGGATGCAACCTCTTACAATCCATGGCACACTTCTCCAGAACTAATAAGTGCCACCTGCTACCATAGCAAGCTGATCGATAATGCCACGACCAATGCTCACGAGTCCCCAGATAATACACTTCTTACCATGGTCGATCACTCGGCCAACCTTGCCAGCTGCTCACAACAACCAACCGGGACCCACAATCTCTCAAAGATCTCTCCCCCAGAACATGATCTCATCCGAAGGCACAACTTCCAACACAAGAATAGGGTACTCATGCAGTAACCTTGCTAGCACATTTCTCCAACTCTCCCTCTAGCCAGTGCCACAAATCATAATGTCTCAAGCAACGACACAGCAACAACATGTCTCACGTAACCCGAGATAATCTCACACTAAGGAACCAATCCTCTGACGCTCAACACATCCTCTGCAACTCGTAGGCTCCGATTCACGACACCTCAAAAAACACAACACCAGCCACAAGTTCTCACGAACACCACCCAACTGGCATGCATCCTTCCGGAGCAGCGCCAACACACCCTTACATATCAGGGGATGGGCAACGCTTCTCACAAATAGCCACACTCTGCCACAGCGGTTAAGCTAGCCACTGCCATGCGCTCCTCTCTTACACCTACATCTTACCTCAAAACCAATAACACGCCAAACGCTTACCAAGGAGCAATGAAAAATCTACCAAAATGCTAGGCTCAAAGGTCGCAACATCTCTAGCCACCGGACATCATTCTCTCAAATCCGTCCGTGCCAACACCAACCTATTCTCGAGCTGCCACCGCGTGGACCACCACACCAAGAGCCTCAACACGAACCATAATCGATACCTGCCAACACTCATCCTCGAGTTCCGAACCTACCACTGCCACATGATCTCGAACCAAATCTAGGGCGACCACAGCCCAATCCAAGAAGTTCCTCCACTCATCCGAGCACATCTCGGCCAGAGTGCCCGCTCTGCCACAGCGGTTAAGCTAGCCACTGCCACGCACTCCTCTCTTACACCTACCTCTTACCTCAAAACCAATAACACGCCAGTGAATATTTTAAAATTGGGACACGACTTTTTCAACGATGGGTTTGTGGCTATCAAGACGCCAAAGACACACTTCATTGGGTTCATTTTCAGCTCATACTGTCAGAGCCTCTCGAAAATGACTCTGAGGTCGCTCAAATGATCGCCCCTTTTCTTCGTCTTGACGGCCAGATCATCAATGTAGCATTCGACTTTGCTATACAGCAGCTCATCGAATATCTTGGTCATTGCCCGCTGGTACGGGGCGCCAGCGTTCTTGAGGCCGAAGGGCATCCTTTTGTAGTGGAATATCCATTTAGGCGACCGGAAGGTCGTATGAATTCGGTCATGCTCAGCTATCCAGATTTGGTTATAGCCGGACGATCCATCCATAAAGGACAGGGCCTCATGGCTGGTAGTTGCATCAATCATCACTTCGGTGATGGGCACCAGGAAGTTATCCTTCGGGCAGGCTCTATTCAGATCGTAAAAATCCACGCAGATCCTGATCTGTCAGTTCTTCTTCTTCGTGGGCACGATGTTGGCCAGCCAGGTAGTATATTGGTTCTCGACTATGAAATCGACATCTATGAGCTTGTCAACTTCTTTGCATATCTGGTTTATCAATTTCGGTCTCATGCGCCGGGGGGACTGCTTCACTGGCTCCACCTTGGGATCAATAGCTAGAATGTGTTGAGTCACGTTGAGGCTGAGGCCAGACATCTCTTTGTACTCCCGGGCGAAACAGTCACGGAACTCCTGTAGCAACTTCACATATTGCTCCCTCTCCTGTGGAGGTATGAGGGCACTTAGAAAGGTCGGCCTGGGGTTGCCTTACGTGCTGAGGTTAATTTCAATGAGCTCGTCGACGGTAGCTTGGCCGCCATCTTCGATTTTTGGGGGTGCCGACAGCAGGTCGACGAAGGCTTGATCTTCGCCATCCTCGGCTTCAAGGACACTATACGCATCCTCTTGTTCCGCCTCGCTGGGTACTGAGGCAGTGCTTGCTTCACACCCCTCTTGGCTTACAGTCTGCTGCCTCGAGGGGCTCCCTTGCGTGAAGAGGCATAGGGCCGCTCCGGGGTCTTCTTGGTAGTCATCATAGATAACTTCCACGGGAGCCGAAGTGGTTTCTAACCACGCTTGGGGCTGCTCCGAGGCCGACGGTCGGGGTTGCTCATTCTCTGCTACATCTTTAGGAGCCTGGTACTGGATTGATATTGTATAAATTCCCCTTTTGGGGCTGCTCGTCACATGGGGACGTGGCGGGGCCACCACATAGTCCCCCATCCTGAGCTCATCTCTGTCAATCAGGTCTTGAGCAATATCTTTGAAGACGTAACAGTCTTCGATAGGGTGACCCAATATCTGGTGATAGGGGCAGAACAAGGGGTCACCACTTAACTGTCAAGTGGGACAAGACCAGTGGGACGAGGGGGAATGTATTCCTCCAGGTCATCGATGAGCTTTTGTAGCCTCTGGAGAGGCGTTAGCTCAGTCACTGCTTGCTCAACCTACTTCTTGAGTCATCTTTTGTGGTTCTTCCTCCTATTTTTCTCTTGTTTCTTGGTGATGGCCACCTCTAGAGGAGCAAAAGAAATAGGTGTTGTAGCTAGAGTTGACAAATCCCTGGAGGGATATTTTTGAGCTGATGTCTTGGCAAGGCGAGGCTGGTGGCTCTTCTTTGCCTTGATTTTGATCCAGGAGCCTTTCGCTTGTTGTATTTGGAAGGTAGTATTGATCGTCTGTTCAATGACCTTAGGTGGCAATTTTTAGATGCTGGTATGGTGGGACTGGCGTCCGAAGACGTGTGTGTAGTTTGATGCCTTACCCATGGTGGCGATGTGCCTTGCTTGGAACCAGACTAGGAGACCTATTTAGAATCTTGCTCCTTAGCTTTGCCTTTATGATCTGGCTTGGAGTAGCACCCTTCGATGCCTAGAGGAGTGGTGGGACACCGCCACTCCTGACGGTTATCTTGGAGTAGTGGGACACCATTTTTCTTGATGCTTGTCTGAGTCGTTGAAGACTCTAAAGATGGCTTCTTCATGACTTGAGCGGGGATGAGGGGCTTCGGGATAGAGCCCAAAGGAATGTTGGCTGGAGAGGCATGATGCTGCTATGTCGAGGCTCTGATTTGCTTCTATTTCCCCTTCCTATCTTTCAGCATAGGAGGTAAAGTCAGAGTGAGAGAGTAGTGAGAGGAACTTGCGAGGTTTGTTGTTGCCTCATTTACCAAGTCGTCCTCCTAGCCAAGAAGGACTTGAAAAATCCTGGTAGTATCTTGCTTAGAGAAGGAAAGAGACTCCAACTCTTGCCAAGGCCGCCAATGCGAGGTTGGAGTGGCAGGAGTCGGCTGGCTCACGCTTTGTGTGTGGAAATCTAGAGGTGTAGAGGTGACTGTAGCATGGATGACATTCATCAAGAAATTACTTGGCCCAGCCTCCCTGTTGTTGTCTTGCCTTCCATGGCTCCTCAGTCGCTCGAGAACTCCTTGGTTATCTATCCGAAACTCGAGCCATGCTGGGACATGTTGGTAGGACAACCCGTGTCCGTTTGCTTAAGGCGGATCAGGCTGGTTTGGGGCAATTATGGCGATGCTTAGCGTATCCACAACAGCTTCTCGAAGTTGAAGAGCCACCATAAAATTTCCCTCAGCATCAATCTGCTCTCACTGGATAAGCTCTTGGATCATGTTCTAGACCTCCTTCCAAGGCTCGACCGCATAGGAAATTCTGGCATGGAACAGATAGTACTGAGGGTGATTGAAGTCCCAGTGACATCCTATGAGGGCTAAGACTACGTCATAAGGCAGCCAGGAGTCTTCTTGCTTGTGGTAGGATTCTCTTTCCTACTGGAGAGTCGTCATTGTCTGGTTCCGGTCAACCCGGGGTCACCCAGTGGTTGACAGGTAGCCATGTGTGTGTCTCGACGGTTCCATCCAATTCGAGACATGGATTCTGGCTGCAGTGAGGTATCACTTTACCTTGGTCTATGTGTCCAGGTGTGCTGAGGGTCCTCGGTGTTCCCTCAAGTCTCCGTGTGTCATTTCCTCTGACAGTGTCATTTTCCCTGGCTTAGGATTAGACCGATTGGTGGCTTGTTCTGCTGTCTATGACGATCTTGCCTCCAAGTCATCTGACTCAAGGGTCGTTGTGTGAGTAGGTCTAGTCATCTTGTCCTGAGTTTGTCGGTAGTGGCTCTGCTGCCATTGGTGCTTTGTAGTACGGGTGACAGTGCATGATTAGCCTATCTGTACTTCGGCACTCGCGTTTTAGAGTTTGTGTCTCGTGATCCTCCACTAGTCATAGCCTTACGACACGTTGCGGCATGTCGGCTCTTGTAGTGGGGCACTTCCCGATTTACGATTCTTAGGCTAGTTCTGTGGGCCCCCGACTCTGTACTGCAGCGTCTGTAGGGGGGAATACTAGCTAGAGGCCCGGCTCTAGGCACGAGCTGGTGCGTGCACACGTGGTCAGGGGCTTTGGACTGACGCCGACAGGCCTTACCCTATCTAGTCACTCACGACGGTACTTCTGTTCTTGTTCTAAGACTGTCTTAGTCTCTATCATGCTTTTACAGGCGGGATCGTAGATGAGATACTTGTAGGCGCAGCATAAGATGTCAGGGGATGCAGCTGGCTATTCTTCTAGTGGTGGGTACTCCAGTCACGTAACTAGTTACTCTTCTGTGACTCTCGTGTTTCTCGAGCGTCGTGACCTTTTTAGGGTAGCCCTCTCGTGACTTTGCCCGAGGTCAGTGTTGTGCCATGTGCACGACGTGCTAGTCGTGTCGGGTCGGTGTCTATCTAAGTCTTGTTCTAGACTTATTGTCTGGCCTTGTAGTCTTGGTGTCACGTCAATAGACCAGCAACATCTGACTTCGCCACTTCAGAGTTCGCCCTTATGCTACTGTTAGGAGTAGCTTGGGAGCCGAGGTTAGTTCTGCAGCTGCACTCGTTCGGTATAGCTTTTCTTTTTTCTTTTAGCTTCCCTCTCCCTTATATGTTCCCTACTCCTGCTTCCTCTTCTTTACAACTTTCTAGTGTAGTTTTCCTACTTTGCTACACCGGCTATTTTCTGTTCCGTGTTACTGCGTGTTTTTCGGTGGGGATCTGCGTGACCCCTACTGAGCCAGTGACACGAGGCTCACCCCTGCTGAGGCCTCGCGGGTTCCAAGTGGTATCAGGTGTATTCGATAGTCCTATCGGGTATATCTGGTATCCGAGATCCGGGTTGTCACAGTTTGTATCAGAGCATTGTCGTGTGAAGTACATGAAAATCTGAGATATATAGTTTCTAGAGTCCTTAAGTCTAGTATAGTCTTTAGTTGGCTTAGGCTTCGCGATTTATGATCGCTTCATTTTTTGTGTGTCGTCTTGTGCGTACTGGATTAGCACTATGCGAGATGGTCCTGCTCTAGTCAGGATGTGACGAGGTGCTTCTTTTTTTCCATCGTGGTGTCTATCTTGATCATGTTGTACTTGGCAGTATTCGCCGAAAGGCTCGAATCTATAGTACTTTTGTTCAAGGTTTTCTCGTGACTTGGTTTAGGTTGCTATTGACTTTCAACGTTGGTTTGATGGCCATGCACGTTCTTACGTTGTTTTGGCCGTCCCAGCTTGAGTCTATGCAGCTCCGGATGTGTCTTGCTTCTGATGAAGTGCTCGATTAGATTCCATGATTGAGAAGGTGCTCGGGCGAACCTAAGATTTTCCCTTCTTGGTGAGCTTCTGTTGGTCGAGCTTGATGTTTCTCATCCTGTTGGTGGAGTCTTTTCGAGGCTAGCCTTGGAATTGTTGTCTTAGTGATGTCTTTGTACTGTGTCTGCTTAAGTGTGGACAGCTTTATTCTGAGCCTGATCTTTTCCTTATTTTACGATTGCTTAGTTTTGGACTCCGTTATGGTGTTAAGAGCTGTTGCATATCGTGTTCGTTGTGCCGTGTCCAACAGTCGATGTGTTGTGAAGGCTCATTTATTATTTCAGGACGTAAAGGTAAACTGAGATTTGCATCTTTCCTTATGCTTTGTGCTGAAGTTGGTACTCATCTCTGTTGCACTTAGGCTTCTTGTGACCGATTGTTCACTGAATCGATACTCGTGACGTGTTACATTGCGATTCTTATGAATTGCGATAGGCGTCGTGTGTGTGCTGAGATGCGGATACCGAGCTATTTTTTGATGCCTGTGTACGTTGTATGAGTGCACAGTGGAAGCGTGTGGGCCGATAACCTACATGTCGAGGATCTTTTCGTAAGGTTTTGGCCAGTCGAGAAAATTGCTTCTTCTCGATGTGACTTCATCTTGGCTTGCTGTGCCTTGATGTCATCTATTGCCGTACTGTTGCTAGTAAATTTTTTGGTGTTGGCATCGGTATTTGTGAGTGTTGGGGAATTTGTCGGCATTCCTGCTGATTGAGTACCCTCTACTCCTTTGTTTTCTCTCTTGGGTGTTGTGTTCTCGAGGCGTGCTCGTAGTCCTTGAGATGCATTCTCGAGATTGTCATTTTCTCGTTGTTGTAGGTCCTTTCTTGGTGAGCGCTGGTCCGCGTAAACCCCATCTAGAGGAGGGGGTTTACACTGACCAGCTTTAACCCTTTGGCCAATCCGCGTAAACCCCCACTATTCACTAGGTTTACGCAGACCAGCTTTACACCTCAGGCAAATCCACGTAAATCCCATTCCAACCCTTCAACTTCCCTATAAATTCCCCCCTTTGGGAGCCCAAAATAATGAAGGATCAAGCATCAAGCCCGGACTACAAAGACACTCTAAGGAGAATTGTGTGTGTTTGCTAGGCTCACGCCGAGGGCATGTCGCATAAGCATCCCTCATACGACGTCTAGCCCAAACACCCGTCTCCGGGAGATTTGTGTGTGTGTTTGCTAGGCTCATGGCGAGGGCATGTCGCATGCACATCCCTCATACGGCATCTCGCCCAAACACCCACCTCCGGCCCCCTTGTTGTAATGAACGTATGTCATCTCGATAATCGTGTGCGACCCCAGATCTTGCTTGGTGAAAGCACTCTGCCCGAGCCCTGCTCGATAGTCATGCGCCCCTAGATGTCACTCTACGGGAACACCCGGCTCGACCTTGCCTTGGCATTCGTCCATGACCTAGATGCCGCTTCATGAGAGCACCCTACCCAGTCCCTGCCTCAACGAGCGCACACTATCTAATGTTGCTCGATCGAGCCACCCTGCCTTGTCTCTACCTCGACGTTCGTGTACAATACAGTCATTGCTTGATGAGAGCCCCTACCGAGTCTCTGTCTCAGTGATCGTGTGCCATCGTACGCAGCTCAATCAAAGTGCCCAGCCTGGCTCTCTATCTCGATAAGCGTGCCCTCAACACCATTATCCGGACAATGGGCATACTTCACAAGTCTCGGCTCAAGATCAAGCGCTAGGCCCCTGCCTCTATCAACGGGCCCCGAGCACGACCATCAAGGTCCAGCGGCCCCCATCTACTCAGTCGCAACGGTGCCCTCGGCACCCGACTGCCAGCCACTCTGGTCATATCGGGGCTCGCGGCGCCCAATCACTCAATACCTCAGTCACAACGGTGCCCCCGACACCCGACCGCCAGCCACTCTGGTCACATCAGGGCCTGCGGCACCCGATCACTCAACACTCCAGTCACAATAGTGTCCCCGGCACCTGACTGCCAGCCACTACAGCCACAACGGTGCCCCCGGCACCCGACTGCCAGTCACTCCAGTCACAACGGTGCCCCCGGCACCTAACTGTCAAGCACTCCAGCTACAACGGTTCCCCCAGCACCTGACTGTCAAGCACTCCAGCTACAACGGTTCCCCCAGCACCCGACTGTCAAGCACTCCAATCACAACGGTCCCCCCGACACTAGACTGTCCAGCCAC
Organism: Amorphophallus titanum; assembly: GCA_024336825.1. Classification (NCBI taxonomy): domain Eukaryota; kingdom Viridiplantae; phylum Streptophyta; class Magnoliopsida; order Alismatales; family Araceae; genus Amorphophallus; species Amorphophallus titanum. Next base: position 274,960 of record JANBPO010004656.1, read on the forward strand.
TTCAGTCACAACGGTGCCCTCGGCACCCGATCGCTCCCTATGAGGTGGCTCACAATTTGTTGGGTTCAATCCCTATCTAAGGGAGGCTGAGAAGTCCCCAGCCCTTGGCTGGGTCACGGGACTCACAGTCATTGGCCATACTCATGGCCTGCATAGAAATCACTTTCTCAAGAAGCTAACACTATGTGGGGATAGCCCTTCGCACATACACGAATACATGGTGACTCGAACTAGCATAACGAGGAATCTCAAAACCCGCAGGGTCACCCAGACCCTCGAAACCACACAGGCACATATTTTGAGAAAGCGTAGCCTCCTTGAACACCTAGAAACATGAATCCTAGTCAACAGAGGTGTCTAGGGTATTCACGGGGTAAAGGATGCCCAAACAAACCCAATAGGTCGACCTACACAGGTCATCAGTCAACCCCGAAGTCCCAACGGTCGACCAATGCATGCCATTGGTCGATCAATGGCCAAAAAGGTCAACACACCCATGGATGAAACCTTGATGGCCCTATTGGGAAACCTCAACCTCAATGTCGTGGAAGAGATACAGAAATGACCTGGAGAACCACGACCTCGCCATTGGGAAGCTAAAACTACGAGTCACTAGAGTCACGCGTCATGTGACGGGAGAACCTTCCCACTAGAAGTAAGGCCGGATGCATCCACTAATGACTTAGTCCTCACCTCTAGTGTCTCCCTACTCGTCCCAGGCGAAAATTGAGACACAGTACAAGTAACCGAAGAATAAGGGTCTAGTCAGGGTCATGCTCGTCAGCACACATCTATAGTCCCTGACCACTTGTGCACACACTAGCTGACTATGCTACATCAGGCCCTCTAGCCGATTTTCCTTCCGACCTGGACTCGAGCCATCACAGTGTAAGGCCCTACGACAACCAGCCTAAAACCATTTCTCCCGGGTCTAGCTCTCCACCACTCCCAGGTGGGTCAGTACGTGCATGCCCAGGCAAGCTACGACTAGTGGGAAAGTCATTGAACGTGGGAACTCTCAAAAGAAAACCACCAAAGTACTAACAGGCTACACACGTGCCTGTCGCGAGTAACTTAAAACACAAGGTGGCACGATGCCACCAGACTCAAGACAACTAGCTAGACTCTCTAATCCAATAGCTAGAGAGTTAAGCGACTCATCCCAAGACCGTTGTACCATACGACACCATGCCGTCAAATTATCTTAGTCCAAGAGTCAAAAACCATGGTCACGAGAACCCATGAGGTGGCTCACAATCCACCGGGTTCACTCCCTCTCTAATGGAGGCTAAGAAGCCCCCAGCCCCTGGCTGGGTCACAGGACTCACAGTCATTGGCCATACTCATGGCCCACATGAAAATCACTTTTTGAAGAAGCCATCTACTGTGTGCCTTGTGTGTGATATATTGATGATCGCATCGGTCGTAGCCAGCCCGAGGCGTGTTCCCCCTACGGCGAAACAAAAGAGTTGGAGCGAAATGAGGAGCTCACGGGCCGCCCGCCCTCGTCTCCGCCTCCGACGCACACCCCGTGGGGGGTATTTGTTGTACCCAGATATTTTTCTAGCAAAAATATCAAGAAACGAGGGTTCGGGAATTTCCTCGAACACTTTTGAGGCGTTGGCTATCTAGCCCTTCCTGCGACACACCGGGCCCAATCAAGGGTCCCAACCAGCTAGCTGTGATCCACGACAACATCTACAATCGATCGGGGCCATCCCCGATCGCCCAGCTTGCGGGTTTACCCACCTTCAACCCAGCCACCCGGGCCAACCCGGGAGTGCCCTGATTACAAGCCACAACACGTGGCACCCAGCAACGAGGTCGAGATTTACTCCCAAGACGTCTCCCTCTAGCCCTCTAAAGTCGAAGGAAGACTCATCTTGATCAACCACAGGTTTTAGAAGCCCATAGCACCCTTATGCGGGCCATACACGTGTGTCGGGAACTTCCTCGAACAGCTTGCGGGCGCGCGTATTCCAGCCATTCTACAACAAGTCGAGGGCCAACCCGCGGCTCCAACACCCCAGTCGTGTTCTACGGCAACCCCCCAGCAAGTCGGGGCCCCCCCAACCCTCAGATGCGCGGCGACGAGCCGTTTATCTTCAGCTCATGGGCCAACCCAAGATTGCCCGCCAACCCCCCTTACAATGCGGCATATGCTACGGAGGCCGAGCCCACACGCCCAAAATGCCGTCTCTCGGCTCCCGCAAGCTTTCACCCTTAGCCCGATGTCGAATCTAAGGCCCGCCAATCAGCTACCCGAGCCGTTTGATGACCCGAGGTGTGTCGGGAATTTTCTCGAACACCTTGTGAGCGGCAACTACAGCACGACAACAACAAACCCCCATGGGTCGATCCCAGCACCCCAGAGCGTCCGGTCCCTCAAAGGACAACACAAAAGAACGTTAGAAGGCCCCCGTGACCACCCCCCGTGGCCATAGCTCGCCCAAGGGAGAGTTCGCCCCGGGCGCGGCCGCGCCCCAAGGAGGGTGAACTCCCCTTGGGGGTCGCGCCCTCCTCCCAGCCCCGTGGGTCCCACTGCCATTCCCAGTCCCAGTCTCGTGCAGGTCGAGCGGCGTACCTGTGTGTGGAAGAGTTCGCGAAGACAAAGCCTCGGGATCACACGAAATCACGCGGGTCGATCTCCTCGATCCACGCGCACAAGCGACCAGCCAACTAGTCCAAACTCGTATCCTTCGTCCTCTTGCGATCACACGGAGTCAATGTGGGCCCAAAGAAGTCAAACATAGGATTTTATAGGGTGGGGACTCCCCCCCTCTGCCCGCATAGCATGGATCAAAGTCTCCATGTCACTTTCATGCACATGGTGCATGAGCAAGGGACCCCTCTACATAAATGAATGCAAGAGAGGAGGGGGGGACATGAGGACCTAATCAATCTTTCTCCTTCCTCTTTCACTCCTCCTCCTCTTCCCTTTCCTTTCTCCCACCGTGGCCCCGTCGGCTCCCTCTCTCTCATTCAATTTCACTCTCACTCTCTCTTCCTTTCTCTCTCACATGATCTCTCTCCCTCTCTCTCCTCCTGTCGCCTCCCTCTCTTCTTCCTCTATCACCCGTCCGAAGCCACGACGGAGCCCTCTATCTCTCTCTCTTTCTCTCTCCCTCTCCCTGTACACACTCCCCGCTAGCTGCCGTCTCTCTCTCCCCCCACCGCAGATCTCTCTCTCTCTCCCTCTTTCTTCTCTCTTCCACTCTCCTCTCTCCCTCTGCCCCTCCCATCAATGTCACCACATGGTGCCCCTGTTCCTACGTCGCCCCCTGCTCCTTCTTCTTCTTCTTCTCTTCTCACTCCCTCCTCTCTTTCACTGTTTAAACTCCCCATCATGAGCTCCCTCTCCTCTCTTCTCTCTTTCTTCATCTCCTGCTCCCCTTGCTACTCTCCCCTCCGTCTCACGTCATCTCCTCTCTCTTCCTGCTCTCCCTGTACATAGTCCACTGAATCCCCCTTCACCGGCCTTCTCTCCTGCACCGTCTCGCTCTCTTCTGCTCTCCTCTCCCACCGAGCTGCTCTCCATCTCTCCCTCTATTTTTCCTCACCTCCCACCTCACCGGTGTCTCTGTTCCTTCCTCTGCCTTTTCTTCTCACTGTGGCGTGCACCTCCTTGCCGGTGACTCTCTCTTTTTTTCTCTCTCCGCCTTTGCCACACACAGTCCCCCTCTCTTCTTTCTTTTCTCTTTTCTCCGACCCTGTCCTACCGCAGTATGCAGCATCGCGCGGGTGCCCCTGTTCTGGGGAAGGCACCATGTCACTATCTCTCTCTCATTCATTGTCTCCCTTCTCTCCCTATTAACCCCTGCTGGCTACCAGTCTGTCATCTCCCTCACTTCTCCATACCCCTCTATCAGTGCCGAGCACTGTTGGCCGCCACGTCCCCCTGTTCTCCTCTTCTCACCACGACTGTCACGCGAGAGCAAACCCTGCTAGCCACCGAAGCGAGGTCCCTCGTCCCATCTCTCTCTCACCGTCTCTCGCATCTCTCCCCCTCTCGATGTCTCTCATCTTCTCTGTCTCTCTCTACTCAACACAGGAACATAAATTTATTTATTTATTTATATTATTAACTCTCACCCCCACCTCTCTCTAATTCTCTCTTTCTCCTTCTCTTTCTATCATCTCTCTCTCTAAATTTCTCTATCTAAGCCCCTCTCTCTAAAAGATTCTCTCCACTCGGGTTCGGACCTTCTGTCTAGCCAAAGAATTAAAGAACCTTTCATACAGCCAGTACCCCCGGCACATTGAAGAACGAGATACCCTTTCACCCCACCCGAGCCTACCGTTCGGGTGATGAATCAACCCCCCCTTTCCTTGCGCTGACACCAGCCCGTGTCAATGACTTAACCACCTCTCTGTCCTTTCGAGGTCACAAATAATCCCTTTTGATTTGGACCTCCCGTCCAGATCTTTGACTAGACAAATCCTTCTCTCCATCCCTTCGGGTGGCGAATACCCCCTCTGATTTGGACCTCCCGTCCAGGCCATTGAATCAACAAACTTTTCTCTCCGTCCCTTTGGGTGACGAATATCCCTGTGATTTGGACCTCCCATCCAGATCTTTGACTAAACAAACTCTTCTCTCCATCCCTTCAGGCGACAAACACTTCTTCCAAAGGAACAAACCCTCCTCTCCATCCCTTCGGGTGACAAATAGTCCATTTGATCTGGATCTCCTGTCCAGGTCGTTGAATGAATAAACTCTTCTCTCCGTCCCTTCGGGCGACGAATATACCCCTTCGATTTGGACCCCCTCTTCCAGATCATTGAAGGAATAAACCATTCTCTCTGCCTTCGTGGTTCACCTTCCAGCAACTTCGATTGTCACAGCCCACTCTCCGACATCTGTCAGTTTTTACAGCCTACTTCCCTAACTTCGGCTTTTGAAGCCCACTTTCAACCCTGGCCGTTGTGGACCACTCTATCGGCCTACGAGCCGACAGCTATTCAATCATCGACATCCCAGTCGACGGCTTCCCTGTGAGGGTGAGCGCACCCATGTGCACCGCTCATCTCATCCTTCGCCCGCGCTACCCATGGGTGGGGGCATTTGTGGACACTAAAAAATTCTCACCCCATGTTTACATGCAGGGTAATCAAGAAGAGGAGAAGAGAGAAGAGAAGATGATAAGAAGAAAAGAAAAAAAGGAAGCCCCCCAAGAGCCCCAGTGGCACACTCCCTCGGGCGCCTTCAACGGCACAACCGCTGGTTGCCCTCTCAGCGGCACACCCCCAAGCCCTCTCAACAGCACACTCCTATGCCCCATCCAGTAGCACACTCCTTGAAGCCCTCTCAGTGGCACACCTGGAGTGGCCTTCAATGGCACGCCCGTCTAAACCTTCCAGCGGCACAACGGTCACCCCATCCACCCGGTGCAGCCGGCAAGAGGAATGTCAGCCCATTCCTTACGACCCTTGGCGCGCAGTGGGAGTAGGCCAGAGATAGCTGAGGTGTAGCGCCCGTAGTTTAGTGGATCCTTAATGGCAAGGATCTAAGATTCGTCCGGTGAATTTTAGCTATTTTTAAGAATTTTTTACTCGCGGACGATACAGTTGTGATGTACTCTTCGCGAGGCTCGTTTCGACTATTTTTATGGATTTTTCTAAATTAGTGCATTTTTGACACATTTTACGAGATTTTGAAATTCAGTTAAAATAATTTAATTTTCTTTTTTTATAACCAAACCCACCCCCCTTCTCTCTCTCTCACTCTCGCGCTCTCACTCTCTCACTCCCTCGTTCTCTCTCATTCTCTCTCCCGGAGACACCCGACTGCAGACGGAGCGGTCCGCGGGCGAGGCGACGACGCGTGGGACTTGCTGAGACGCGTGGTGGAGTGAGGAACGGTGTGGATTTGGCGTGATGTCAAATGGTGGATTCGAAGTTGACGGTTCGATTTATGACGGCGTTCTCGACGTGGTTTAGTTGCCCATGGCACTTGGTTTCATCGGTGGAGGTAGGGAGAATGACCCTCTCTGCGTTCTGCATGTTTTCCCTGTCTCCGTGCGTGATTTCGTGGCTGATGGGGGGAGATCAAGCCAGTTTAGTATAAACCATAGTTTTTGGGGTTCGTAGGGTTGGTCGAAAAATGGCAACCTCTCGCGATGTAGTTAGTGTCAAACTGACTGCTGGGATGTCAGGATCCCAACTCCACCAGTTTCGTGTCGATTGGTCGTCATTTGGGGCCGGTAGGAGTCTGGGAACCCCGGTGACTCGAGTTGGGTCGATTCGTCTGAGTCGCCCGGATCTCGCGATTTAGAGTGTTTCGCGACGTGCATGTGGTGTTTTTGGAGTCATTGAAGGATTTTCTACCGTTTGGATGTATTTCCCCTACGCTACGGCGTGCATGGGACGTGGAACGGGCCGATTGGGCCGTTTTACCGTTTTAACCGTCGGATTGGCATAACGGTCCTACCAGAGGCCGTTATGTGCGTAACGGTCCCCCGATAGACCGTTATGCTTTGTTCATCGATTTTCATCTTCAGAGGTCTTGGAGCATAATGGACCAAGATAGGTCCGTTATGTGGAGCATAACACCCCTGTCCAGGTGCGTTATGGTCGGGTGATTTTCGAGGCTGATTACCATGTCAGTCCTCCCGACGACCGTGTCTGCCTCGAAGACTATGTCAGGCAGTTTGCATGATGGATTTCTCCCCATCTGTTATGATTAAGATAACACTCAGGTGCAGATCCGTTATGGTCCGTTGACCAATGCTTTGAGTGGGTATGGCGGTTGATATAACACGCCTTACCCCGTGCATTTTGTGGATGTAACGGATTGGGTGTGGTCCATTATATGCCCTTGGTCTGTTGTTAGTGTGCTTTTGTGTCTGTTGGGTATAACACACTTGCCCTTGTGCGTTATACTAGTATGACGTGCCTGTTGTGATCCGTTATACTTCGTGTCATTCGTGTTACGCCCCTGTCGTGATGCGTTAAGCTCATGTAACGTGCCCATGTAGGTCTGTTATATGCTCTTCATTTAAGCTCGGGTCCATTGGCCATAACGCCCCTGTCTGGGTGCGTTATGATGATTTAGCACACCTGTTCCAGCGCGTTAAATCGCCTGAGCCTTCATTGTGAGTCTGGTTGCCATGACACCCCTGCCCTGGTGCGTCATAGTAGGTAACGCCCCTCAGGTGGTGCATTATAGTCTTGTGGTTAGCCGTGATGACTATGCTGTGTTCGGTGTTTGTGTGTCGGTGGTCTTCTGGATCGGTCGGTCTAGGTGACTAGGTGTGGTCTCCTCACTGACTACGATGGTTCCCTAGCGACTCAATCTAGATACTACCAGTGTGCTTGTCTCTGGTTGCGTGGTGTCTCTTCCTTGACTGCTGGGCTTGCCTAGTGGATGAGTGAAAGATCGCCTGCTCAGAGAGTGTTCCTCCAGTGTTTCGATTTCCGGAATGTCTTGGCCTGGCCTCAGGGTTCGCCCATTGACCCGTGGATGTCTTTTGATATCCTATGAGGGCTAGGACCGTGATGAGGTAGCCAGGAGTGCTCGTGCATCAAGTCTATTTGTGTGTGTGTCTGTGCGTTATCTGCGTCTGGTTGTGTAACGCACCTTGGCTAGTGTGTTACATCGTGACGGAGCGATATGGGTCTGTTACATTCTGTGTGATCAGTGGATTTCTGTGTGTTCAGGTGACTGTAATGATTGCTTGTAGGCGCGTCACCATGGGTGTAACGCACCTACCCTGGTCTGTCACGTATTGTGACGCGGTGTTCTGTGATCGTTACGTCTTCAGGCGCATCAGGTGTAGCCTGTTTAGTCTTTAGGGCATTTCACTTGGCATATGCGTTGTGTTTATGGTATTGTGTAATACTACTTTAGATCCGGATAGATTATCCCCCTCATCCCTCGTGATGGAGCCACTAGTCGTAGCCCTGGACTTTTCAGTGTCTACCCACCTAGGAAAGGTGGAGGGGTGTTTCCCGCTAGATGATTTTTAAGCTAGTTCCGTGGGCCCCCGGCTCTCTACTGTAGCGTCCGTAGGGGGGAATACTAGCTAGAGGCCTAGCTCTAGGTAGGAGTCAGTGTGTGCACACATGGTCAGAGGCTTGGACTGACAATGACGAGTGTTACTCTGGCTGGTACTTGATTTGATCCTTTCACGCCTCTCGCTTGTTGTCAGTCTGACTTGCGAGTGCTTGAGATGCAGTGTAAGCCGTCAGTGGACGCATCTGGTCTCTCTCTTCTAGTTGGTCTCTTCTTTTTCCTATCACTGGGGGAGTTGTGATTTTTCTTCTATTGGTGGATGTAGATCCTATCGCTTATATATATAGTTAAATGCATGCCTTAATTGCTTATATATCTGCATGCATGCCTGGTGACCCTCGTGTTTCTCGAGCATTGTGACCTGACTGGGTTAGCCTATCTGTGACGTTACCCGAGGTCAGTGTTGGGTCTTGTGCACGACGTTTAGGTCGTCAGTGGTCGTGTCTGGAAGTGCATGCATAACATTCGGGTCTTGTGTGCCTTCTATTCCGCGTCTGTATCCGTCTAGGTCTTTTCTAGACTTTCGGTCTAGTCTCGTAGGCCTTACTTTTTGGCCTCGCGTTTGTCGATAGATCGGTGACTCCTAACCTTCTGAGCCGGGGTCGGCCCTTTTGCCGTTGCTTGGAGTAGCTTTGGGTACTGAGGCTACTTCAGTAGCTGCTAGTGTGGCACGGGTTATTCCCCTCGTCCCTTCCTGCTCCTGACTCCTGCTTCCTCTTCATTACAGCTTTGTAGTTTGGCTTTCCTGCTTTACTACTTCTATTGTTTACCTACTTTTTTAGCGTGTTACTGCATGTTTTCCAGTGGGGATCCGTGTGACCCCTACTGAGCCAGTGACACGAGGCTCACCCCTACTTTTCAGGTGGTTGTCGTCATCGTTGTTCGTTCTGCTTCCATGACTTTTGGAGTTAGCGTGCTCGTAGTGGCCAGCTGGTACCTTCGTTAGGCTTCCCCTGACTTTCTGGTACATCTTTACTTTTCTATCGACTGTACTTGGCACTTGTTGTCTTTCCTTTGGACTTGACTCTGGGCTATACTTGTTAAATTTAAACTGTTAATTAAAAAGTAACTTTATTTCTACTACTTTAGCAACCCAATCTAATGAAATTTAATTGCTTACTGTTATATCTGTCAGTTCAATGTACTACACGATAGTCCTTTCATCCCTTTACGAGTTTTACTGCTCTTGGGAGGCCACGCGGGTTCCAAGTGGTATCAGGTGTATTCGATAGTCCTATCGGGTATATCTTGTATCCGAGATCCAGGTCGCCACAGGAGGATTGCGATAGCATAACGACATATTTCTTTATTTCTATAATAATTTAGATGGCTTTGGAATAAAGTGTTGGGTCCTAGACAGTCAATGGATCATCTAGGAACTAGGAACTTCAACCCAAAAGTTCAAAACCCTAGGTTAGACAAAAATTGAGATAGGCGGTCATTCACTAGACCGTTTCTGGGCACAAGCTGTCAAGACAGGACTGCTGGGGTACTTATGCGGTCAGGTCAGGACCGTTTCTGGGTGGTCGACGCCAAAACAAGGAAAAAGGGTCGACGGGAAGCATGCTGTCTAGTAGAGTCCGCTAATAGAGCCTTGTGGTCTACCAGATGGCCACTGCCATCCAGAACTCGACTTCGGTGGTGTATGTGCTTTCTAGGCAATTTGGATTCTAGTGGTACAACCAGCTCGGCATCCTAGTGAGAATCCCAGACTCGCAAAGACTTATGAAGGCCTTGAAACAAGATCACCTAGTCTTATGGAAGGATTATCCAACGGAGAAGATCACAAGTCTAAGAAAGTGTGCCTATAAGTGCTAAAGTGTATCTAATGGCCACGCACCGGGGTATGTACCATGTACTTAAGAAAGACTATAGATGAGAAGAGATCGTGATAAAACAGTGATCAAAACATAAATAAAACAAGTCCACGTATCCTTTGAAATATAATTTTAATACAAAAGTATATGATTTTGGCATGAAACTAACATAAGTTCAAAATAAACATTCAAATCGTGCAAGATATGCAATCTACCATATACGGTACACAATATAACCAATATCACGAATATGAAGTCAATAATAGGAATAAACCTTATTTACCTAGGTTTATCGTATAGTTAATAAGGTCAATCTGCAATCTGTTTGGAGTTAACAGGAAGTAGAAAATAGAAAGTAATTAGCGGTCAGGGAAGGACCACATAGTGGCATTAGCGGTCTATCATAGGGTCGCTAAAGAGTTCTGGCGCTCTTACAGAGACCGTTTAGGTTCTGTAGTAGTCAAAAACCAAGATGGGGTATGCAAGGCCTATTCTAAGGAAATAGATGCATGAACACAAGCTTAAAATAAATTAAATCATGCTACAATAGAAACCAAGTTATAGAGATGCATGGTTTTCCATAGATTAAGCAAGATTTATCATCTTTGTAATTAAGGTTAGAGATCATGCATGCAAAATAACCTAAATGCGCAGAGATAATAAACCGTCAAATACGACATGTACAATACATGAAATCACATGAAACAAGAGGGCTCTTACTCCTAACTTTCTATTCTAGCCATCCACGAGATAACCTACCTCTGGGAGAGCTCTTATGAATTGAATTTCTTGCTGGAAGAAGGCCCTAAAAGGTGAGGGGGTAGGTGGAGATGAAGAGGGTGATGAGGTAGGCAATGAGGTGGACAAAAGCATAGGGGAGGGAACAGGTGATGGAGTAGGTAATGGAGCGGGTGCAATGCCAGATAAAGAATCACAGGGCTGCCCCTGGCCTTGGGACTGAGATGGCTGCCTGGGCGGCACTTGCTGCTGCTGCTGCTTGCTGCGGAGATCCAAAATAATTTTATGCTTAACAACCCAGTCGATCCTCTTATCATTCTCTAGACCATAAACAAATTCTTAGAACTTCGGGTAATTTTCAACCAAATGTCCCTGTTGACGATGAAACTCACAAAAATGGAGCAAATTTCCGATCGCAGATTGGCATGGCATAACCAGAGGAAGTTGCAATGTGCAAGTGGCCATGAAAGCCCTAAAGATGTCTATAAAGGATTCCGGCAACGGAGGGTTAGGAGCCCGCTTCGGGCAAGGAGGATGCTGAGGGGTGTGGGAAGGTAATGGGGATGGTAGTGGGGGTTGAGTAGGTAATGATAATTGCGTAGGTAGAGGCGCAGGGCTAGTGAGTGGATTTGGAGGAGTCGTGCATGGAGTGGGAATGTAATGGACGGCATCCACCTGCTCGGGATGTTGTGTTTCCTTGACCGAAAGTGAAGACACATGTGGGTATGCAGAGGTGGAGGGCGGACTCATGGAAGATTGATGTGGGGAAGGATATGTGGGGGTACGTGGGTATGCGGGAGTAGAAGGTCGACTCATGAAGGGATATAAGGTGGAGGGCTGACTCATGGGGGATGATGGATAGGAGGCGTACGTGGGTGTTGAAGGTGAAGGAGACTCGTGGTCAAGGGAAACTAAGAGTTGTTGGCGGATGAAGTAGGCTCGGCTATACAATTGTTGCCAGGAAGTGATATCGTTCAAGGCTAAGATGCACCGATACTTGGGCGTTGCATTAGAAATAACCATCTTGATCTGCTCTCCCTCTAGAATGTGCCGCGGGACTTAAGCGGCCAACTGACACCAATGGTCGACAAATGTAGAGAATTCTTCATCGGACTTCATTTTCCAATGGGCCAGATCAACCATGGAATACCTGGGCCCTATCTGGTCTTGAAATTACTGAATAAATTTCTCTTGAACGGCTCAAAAACTCACTACTTGCTCTTGCGGCAATGTAGAGAACTAATCTCGAGCTGGGCCCTCTAAAGATAGACCAAACAAATAGGCCATCAAGTGTTGGTTGTGCTAAAACTGGGCTGACTCATACAAGAACTCCTTCAAGTGTACATAGGGGTCACCTACTCCACCATAGCGATGGTAGGTAGGAATCTGGGAACGTGGTGGAAGCTGAAGACCTTGGAAGGCAAATGGGATACTTGAAGAGGTTTGAGGATCCTCTGGCCGGACCCCACTCCCCCTCTGCAACCTAGAGTCGTCCACCCCCTCTCCCACATTCCTACTTTCACATTCTACCACTCTGCCCAGCACCAGATCACAGACAGTAGCAGAATCCCATTTTGCAGAGCCTGCCCAGTGTCATTCAGTGACTTCTGGAGGAGAACCATACAGCAATGGAAAGCTCTCCCAGTTAGCTTCGACGTCGAGGTGATCTCGCCTTCATCCGAGTTTGGGGCTGTCCTGGAGGTCCATTCTCGTCAGAGTGCGCTTCTGGCATCTGTGGGAAGACCTGAGCCCTGCTGCAGAATCTGCTACGTCCACACCCTAACTCCACTTGATGCGCCATTTGACTGGGACGTTCCTCTACCTGTCTTATGTCCAACGCAACTGGCAGAGCCTGGTTTGGAGTCCAGAGCTATCCGTTCCAATTTTTCTTCCCCGGGTGCGCAGGTCAGTCCTTTCAAAAGCAAAGCAGATACCCCTCCACTCTACATCCTCTATCTCTCTACCCCGACCTCCCCTAGTATCCTTCCTGGTTGGAGATCGAAGAGGATTCATCCACGGACGTGTCTATTTTGGTCTCGCACCATTTTGACAACGGGAGTGATCGTGACGGTGCTGCCTTCCTGAGAATTGTTCTCCCAAAACTACGCAGAACCAGTCTAGCCTGCTACCAGAGGCGGCTTACAGAAGCTCCAGCGACCACACTACAGCTCTCCTTGGCACGCCACTTATCCGGAGTGGAGCCCCACCAGTCATCTGTCCAACGCAACAAGTGGGGCATCGATTGAAGCTCGGAGCAGCCCATTCTGATTTTTCTACCCCAAGGTAGCAGATCAGGTTAGTTAGGATCCATCCAGACCACCTCTCACTCTTATGGACATATCTCCCTGCCCCGACTCCTCTGGTGTCTGACTCAGCCACGGATACGACTGTTTTGGTCCCGCACCAATTCGACTTCGGGAGTGCTTGTGACGGCATCGACTTCCTGCTGCTACAACATCTGAGCAGTCTCAATCCGAGCAGAGCAGCACCATTCCAGAGTCAGCCACGACCAACGACGACACCGGGTGACTCCACAAAAATTCTGGAGCCTTCCTGGACCAGTCAGCGAAAGATTGGCGCTGGTTTCGGGATCATCCCAGTTCGTTACAGTTCGTGGCAGCGCCATCATCGGCCCCCTATCAGGCTGTCCCAGAAGCGGGCAGAACCAACAACGATCGCCGTTCTCATTTTCCCACCCCTGCCTGGCCGGCTTACAGCCCCTCCCTGTGCGGAGGTAGTATTTTTATGTATCCCACAGTCCCCCTCCCCTATTCCAACCCCTCTGTGAGGGCGTAGTGATTGTAATAGTAGGTCATCACTGGAAGCCTCAACCATTCAAGAGGCGGGAAGATACACGCAAGAGATTTTTGTCAAGATTTCATTAAGGAAAAGAAGACTTTCTATTTTCAAGACGGAGCGTTGCACAAGCAAGTATGGGCATCCTTCTAAGGATCCGCCCCAGATACATGGTCACGTGTCCCGAGCACACTAGGGTCACACGCGTCAACGGCACCAACAGGAGGAGAGTCCCCATCTAGCTCCACTACCTGGGCTTCTGCCGCCGAGGTGTTCGCGGGAGCATGATCTCCCATGCCCGACACCGGCGCCTGCGCCCCAGCTTCAGCTTCAGTAGCCTCCTTGTCCGTAGCAGCCTCTGGGTCATAGGGCGACGAGGGGGGAGGTAGGACTGGGGCCTCACACCCCAGACTTGCCGCGGTAGCCATCACGGCGGCACTCCAACCCTCCCAGAAGCCTCGGTCACGAGCTGGCCCGTAGAACTCTAGGGCCACCTCCGTTAGATCCTCCCGGTAGGCCGCAGAAGAGCGGAAGCATTCCACCACTTCCTCACCCGCCATCGACAGCGAGAAGCGTAACCTGGCCAGCTCGACCTCGATCTCCCGAGCATGAGCCTCTGTAGCCTGGGCCTACTCCCCCAGCTCGGTCGCTCGTTTCTCGGCAGCACCTGCTCGCCCCTCGGTAACATCCGCCCGCTCGCGGAAGGCATCTCGATCATGCTCCACGCCAGAGAGGGCCAGACCCTACTGGAAGAACTGCTCGCGAAGCTCATTCAGGGCCAACTCAGCCTCCCTCAAGCGTTTCTCTGACTCCGCCTGAGAAGCCCGACTGGACTCAAGTTTCCGAGCGAGACCCTAGAAATGATGCCTCTACAGCCCGAAGGTGCCCGCGACCAGGCAGACGCTCTTGGCAACTATCGCCGCCAATTCATCCTCGACCTCAGGGCCAGACTCACCCAAAGGCTTATGCCAGCTGGCGCTCCTTCCCATAAGGTTGACGGCGATGCAGATCTCAGAAAACTCAGACGACGGATCCTGAGGAGGTGACGGTGGGCTGCGTCGCGGAGACGCCTCCACGTCGACCGCAGGAGCCTTGCCCTTGTCACGCCCCCGCACCGAAGGTACCGGAGCAGGGGGGATGACCACCAATTCATCGGCCACCAGAGGCGACGGAGCCCCGAAAGAGGGCCACCCAAACACTGGCGCAGGCGGAGCGCGACGCCGAGCAGGGGGAGAAGTTCTCAGATGCTTCCTCGACCGACGATGAGCGTCCATAACCGCCAGTTCATCATCAGTCAGGGCTACATGACTGCCGCCAGCCATGCCGGAGCCCTCGTCAACGGCACCACTGACTTCTTCAAGAAAGTCTTGGAAGGTTAAGACCTTCGCTCGCCACGGAGCCGCCCCCGACCACCATTAAAACTACAGAATAAATACACAAATGAACATAAGGAAATTTAAATGCAACTCAATCCAAACTTGAAAAACCATCTAAAAAAATCTGATCACACACCCCTTTAGATGACCCAGGGGGATCCTTGGTATGATTTCCTTACTGGAAAGCACATTCGGTGAAGCCCAGTGTGAGTCGGCGGTGACGCCACTAACTCCTTCCCTCTTTTGCTGAATCGGTGGTAATGCCACCGATTTGCTATCGCTGGCATTGAATCATTGGTGACGCCACCGGTTCACTCCTCCACTTACTAAGTATTTCAGTGCTAATGCCACCAAATCAATCTCCTAGCTGCTTCAACCCCAGCCCTAGCTACATCAACCCTTTCCCAGCTGCTTCGACCCTTGCCCACATGCGTCGACCCCCCCAGCCCCAACGTGCATCGACCTTGCCCAACTGCTTCGACCCTTGCCCATCTTGGTTCAACCCTCGCTTGCTTCAGCGTCGCCTGTGTCGACCTCGCCTGCATCAGCCTTGCCTGCATCGACCTCTACCCAAGCGTGCGCTGACCTCTTCATGCATGCGTAGACCCTGGCTCGCAATGTGCTTCGACCGTCATACTTGCACAGACCCTGGCTCGCCATGTGCATCAACGTCCCCCAAAACGTGCACGGACCTTCAGCTCATGCCTCGCATCAACCTTAGCCGCTAGCGTCGACCTTCCCCCTGCACCGATTCAGTCGCTAGCGTTGACCTTCACCCTTGCACCGACTTGTCCACCCCCCCTTTTTGCTGGCATTGAGTCGCCTAGCATCAACGCACATCTTGCACCAACCTTCAGCCTGTAGCCTGCATTAACCTTAAGTCCGAGCACATATAGGTATCGCCCCTATGCATAGACCTCAAACCCCAAAACACATAGACCCCAAGTTCATTATGCATGAACCATTGCCCAAACCTGCCCAGACTTTATCCAACATGCATAGACCTTAAGTCCAAGAATGCATAGACCTCAGCCCCAATCTGTAAAGATCTTATTCTACCAATGCCTACCTTAGTCTTTCAAGGTCTACCTCATCCTGTCCAAGTCTACCTTATTCACCACTGGTCAACCATTACCCCTTTCATCAAAGGGTCGAATAACTTCTTAAGGAAATAAACTAATTCTGATCTAATGATAATACGGGAAAATCAACTAATCAATACATGCTTGTTTGGCCGAATCCCTCGGTATATCAAATGGCGTCTGCCAGAAGGTCGGGTTACGCCCAACTACAAGCTCTCGCTATGCGTGATGATAGTCTTCGGTCCTATGTTCTCCACCTCGTACCGAGGCCCAGGCATAATAAATGATGCTTGCCCAACATGAATAAATTAATAGACAAATCCCACACATTGTCATTTCCTGTCATTTCTATTTCTGTTTAAATCCCGCGGAGAGTCACCTCTCACGACGGTTTAATTCTGTCATTTTCATTTCCTGTCATTTCCATTTCTGTCATTTTATTTCTGTTCAGGTCCCACGGAGAATCACTTCTCGTGATGGTTTAATTCCCCTCCCCATTTTATTTCAGCACCTCCCTCTCCCATTTTAATTCCAGTTAAAACCCATGATGAGTAACATCCCGCTGTGGTTTCGTATTGTACTCTTTTCATTCCGTGTATTTCACCATTCCAATCCCTTAAAGGTAACTCTCTTCGGAGATCTTTCTCCTCATTGTTCCCGTTAATTTCTGTGTGTGTCGTGTTGTGTGTTCTCATATCACTCTCCAATTCTCATGGCGATTTCATCATCCACACTCCCTTGCAAAACGGGCACTTCAGAGGGGAAATTGTAGATGCCTAATTTTGGACATCCCGCGGATCCCCAGTTAGATCGTCATATGAGTAACGCGATCGTTTTATACGGCTTATCATCGTTCTTGCTTTTAAGTACTGCCTATTTCATTATTGAGCCACCCTCACATGAAGAGGCCAAAAGCACATGGGCTGGGTGGCCAAACCATTGGCCGCCCAAACACCTAGAAGGCAGGGGTGATGGCCGCCCTCAGCCTCTAGGAGGCCACACTGTTGGCCACCCTGCACACCAAGAAGGCCACTACGTTGGCCGCCCAGCTTGCTAGAAGGCCTAAGCCCTGACCGCCCTCACCTACCTGGAAGGCCATCGAATTGGCCGCCCAAGCCCCTAGAAGGCCATTAACCTGGTCACCTACCCCCTTTGTGGAAGGCCATGACCCTGGCCGCCTTCCTGCAACGGTTGGTCAAATAGAACGTGGCCCGTTCTCCCGCCACACTCGGCACCATCCTCCCTCATCACCCACGATCAATCCCACGACATTCGAGACTTCTAGACGGAGCCTCAAAGTACAAAACTCTTCTGGGGATCACAAAGGAGGGGGTTCCGCGCTCAGATTGTGAGGATAGTTGGTTTTGGAGAGTCCGGAGTTGGAGAGTTTGTTCTTCTCTTGTTGTCTTGCAGGTCGGATGGGGGTGGTGGAGAGATTGTTGATCCTCTCCAGCAAGGAATAGTCAAAGCTTGGGAGCACGGCTCTGAGGCACGAAGACTGCTCTTCACCTTCTCTGAACCACGCTTCTGGCCAGCTGTGAGCTTGGTCACCCTCTGAGTTTGATCTCTCCTTCTTAGTGTTTCCCATTTCATTTTGCAATCCCCTTCCCGTTTGCATTCATAGAATATTAGCCTACTTAGAATCTTACCCAGAGGTTTCCTATTTTTAAATAAACGGGAAGGCGGGTGGTCGAAAGCCTCGACCATCCCCCATTTGCAGTCTTCGCCGCAAAAAAGGTAGGGGAACAGATTCCTCGTCTCACCAGGAACCCATTGACTCTACATGCGTCGCCATCTATCGCCATTTTCATCATTTTCTGTGCAAAACTCTATTTTGTAAAATTTTAGGCTAATTTCTCAAAATTTGTTCCTCTCTTGATTTTTGGTCCACACAGTCATTGATCGAAGCAAGGGAGATACCGTTGTATTGGTCACGTCGCAAGGATCGTGGTGATGCCCATCTTTTCTCGATCCGTAGAGCATGGAGTCGAGTCGGACAGGGAGGTGTCGCGTTGCCCTCTCGCCCGATCGGCCTCGAGTCGTCATTTTCGTCGTAATCTAGGTAGGGGGATGGACTCCTCTCCTCGTTAGGAAACCGCCGGTACCACATGCGTCGTGGTCCGACGCCCTTTTCCTCATTTTTCGTGCATATTCCCATTTAGTCTATTTTTAGTCCATGATGCTTGAAATCATCTCCATGGGCATCGTCTTTCAATTTTGATGGCATGCGTAGGTATAAAATGTTGTTATGGAATGGTAGGGTATTTTAGAAATGCATTTCTCCGCGTCCCCCATTGATTTCGGTCGATCGGGAGGGGGTTCGGTTTCGAACTCCGGAATCTTGAAACCCAGGCGACATAACGCGCCTGCCCCGGTGCGTTATAGTCATTTGGCGTGCCTATATAGGTGCATTATTTCCCCTTGTGGCGGACTCCTCTAGGTCCATTATAGTTATTTAACGCCCTGGTATGGGTGCGTTATATCATGCATGAACACTATGGATTTTCGAGTTCGGGTGCCTTTAACGCCCCTGTTCTGGTGCGTTATAGCCCATGTTTGTTGTATTAAGTGTCTATTGCCTTTAGCGCCCCTGTCCCTATGCGTTATATCCCTATAGCGCCCCTATTTAGGCGCGTTATATCCTCTATTTAAATAATGGATTCTGATCATTCTGGTGAGCATAACGGGCCATGGGAGGCACGTTATGTTACTATAACGCCCCACCCTTGGTGTATTATAGTCTGTGTGCTTGTTTTCCTTGAAACATTAGGGTAAGTGTAACGGACTCAGAAGGGCACATCACAGGTCATGTAGCGCACCTTCCTTGATCCGGTATAGGCTGTAATGGCGCTGTGTAGGTGCGTTATATACTCTACATGTTCCATAGTGTTGCATGTTCGTTCCTTAATGCATTTCGTGTTTCCTAGGTGCCAGGGTCAAGGTGTACATTCTGATAGAGTGTTCTTCTCTTTCCTAGTGATGGAGTCACTAGTCATAGCCCGACGATGTTCCTGTCGGCCGACCTGGGAAAGGTGGCGGGGCAATCCCGATATACGATTTATAGGCTAGTTTCTGTGGGCCCTCTCGCATAGGAGATCGCTAGGGGTCCCTTATGTCGGTTCGAGTCTTGTGGTCACGCGATGGACCGCTACCGAGCTTTGCGGTCTTCAGGTGACCGCCAGGGTGTGCCTTACGGTCAGGGCATGACCGTTTATCTGTTTCGTAGTTGTTCAGGGTCGGGTCGGGTAGCGGCCTTGCGACTGACCGCCAACCAACGACTAGCGGTCAGGCCAAGGACCGCCACCCTGCTTGGCGGTCTGGAGGGGACCGCCTGCGGTTTGAACGTCTCTAGGGCCCTGTGGTCCTGGCTAGACCGCTAGGCCAGGCCTTGCGGCCCGGAGAGGGCCGCCAGGCGTTGTGACGGTCCAAGGAGGACCACCACGTGGTTCTTTGTGCTCCCCGTGTCTGTTTTGTGTCGTGTTGGTCTCCGATCGGCCCAGTTGTGACCCAGTGGTTGACCTTCGACCTCGTGGATGTCTCGGACACCGTGGGTCCTATGTTCGTATTTTCGGGGGTGTCCGAAAGTGTCGTGTTATCTCGATTTATGTGCCCGTGATTTTAAGGGTCTGGGGAGGCCCTTGTGTTCCAGGCTTTCATGCTTTTGGTAGAACGAGTCATCGTGAGTCGGCACGAGTGCAGTAGTTCTTCCCCGCACGACGTGGGTTTCTCCGAAAAAGTGGTTTACGAGTGGGCCATGTGTGTGGCCTTGGACTGTGAGTCCGGTTGACCAGCCTGGGGCGGGAGATTTTCTGTGCGTCCCTTGGATGAGAGATTAACTCGGCGGCTGTTGAGTTGCCTTAGAGATTGTGTCACCGTGGTTTCAGACTTAGGGAGTAGGCCAGATCGACGGCACTATGCTGTCACGTGCGACGGTCTTGACCCAAGTCTCGTGACTCAAGGACAGTTGGGTTTAGTAGGTCTAGTGGGCTGTCCCGAGTCGGGTGACTCCGAGCCACCTGTTACTTCGCGTTACTCACAATGGGTGCGTGTGTGATTTTCAGTATTCACGTTTAGTGAGCCCCCACTAGTTGTAACTTTTCTGCGCACGCGTGTGCGGACCCACTTGGGAGTGGTGGAGAGCGTTACCTGAGTGAGATGATTTTTAGGCTGGTTACCGAAGGGCCCCTTGCCTTTGCAGCCGGAGTCCGTCTGGGGGGAAAACCAACTACAGGACCCGACCTAGAGCAGATGGTCTGTGTGTGTACGCATTGTTGGGGGCAGAGGACACGCGCTGACGAGCGTGACCCCAGTTAGTCCTTGTTCTGTGTTCCTGGTTACTGTACAGTGTCTCAGTCTCCGCTGTTAGATCCAGAGGGGAGTGAATGGATCTTAAATACAAAGATTTGCCAATAAAAAAAATGGTTAAGTCTGAATAACTTTCCATAAGTTGAAATACCAAAATGTGAAAGCTGCAAGCTTTGCATTCTTAGCTCCGATTCTCGCTTCCTTCCCTCGTTCCCCGATCATCCGAGGGCCATTGGGGGTCCACCTTTCCATGGCGTGACTCTCAAAGAAACCCATCCATGGATGAATATTTATGCCCCTCGTGACAAATATCTTGTCCCGCTCAAAGATTCATCGCCCGTGAGTCGTGGTCGCTCTCGTAGGCTAGCCCTCGAGTGTTCTACCCTCACACTTGGGCCATCGGACCGCCGTGAGGCCGCTCTACATTTTGAAGGGTCACCCAGGAGTAATCCGTGGGGTGCCCTTCGCTTCTCTCTGGTAAAGCCCGGTCCGGGGGAGATGCTGCCCAATTTTCTCCGGGGGACCAAGAATAATGAAGACTTAAGGTTTGCAGATAAATCAAACATTAAACTAACCTCAAACTTGCCTATGCGTGAGAATAAGAAAAAAAAGAGGGAACACAGGGAACAAATAATAGAATGACTCTCGGGTGAAGTTAAAATGGCGCGGTCACTGTTCTGCCACGCCGTTTCAACCCTCAAACTCTTAGAACCCCTTAACTAGCACGCCCCACTCCTTTAACCGGTGTCGTTTCAACTCTCCTCTTAATACCCCTTCCCCAGTGTGGTCAAATACGGCACCACCCCTGGGCGCGCCGTTTCAACCCACTTCATTCTCAATACCCATGTCCCCCTTGAGACCCCCTATTCCGACGTGCCTATTCACATTCAAAAAAAAAAAACTTTGCAACCCTTCCCAGCGTGGGTCAAAACGGCGCGCCCCTTGGGTGTGCCGTTTCAACCTCCCTTTTGAAACCCCCTTTTTGCCCATTAAAATTTTTGCCCATTAAATAGAAGGAATGTGGTCAAATAATAAAAAATATAATAACATGGAGATTTAATACCAATAAAAAAATAGAAGAAACACTATCACCTGACCGTGCAGGTCAATCCGCGTGGCAACCTTCGGTCGGGTGTGAGGGCGCACATTAGTGAGCTCAAGCTGCACCCTTGATAATTCGTTCTCCATCGGACTGAGTGCAAAGAGAAAATCAACAACGCCTCATGGGATCAGATGTGGCCTACGGAATTCCCGACATGGCCATAGTCTGAAAGCGTCTCGGGCCAGTAATCTATCAATATGTCCCACTTCTTCCGGGATCTAATCCCGCAACCCTACATTACACTTGCCGTGCTTACGGTAGATATTCGTATGGCTTTACCGTCATTTTCGATGTTTCAAATGCGGACTCTCGTTCGAACAACGTGTTGTATATGTGATTTTGATGATTACAAAATGACTTTGTTAACTTGAACTTTGTGCTTGAATGGATCCTTATGCTTGCTTGGTTCACCATGTCTCATGTGCTTAAATCATCCTTGTTCCCCAAATGGACGGAGACCCCAAGGGCGAGCCTACGAGGTGTACCGATATTCCACGGGCCTATAATCGTAAATCCAACATACACCCAAATGGATGGTCCCCAAGAGCTAGCCTACAAGGGGTTTCCATGTGTCCATGGATTACCCAAATCAGGACAGTGTTCACCATTAAGACGGTTTAATATTCACTCGAGTGATAATTTAAAACGGCGTGAGAAACAAAGCCTTAAGACGGCACGGTTGCAGTTAAACCAGCATAGGAAACAGTTTATTCAAATCCGACGTGGTTGAACATAGGTATAGGTTAACACGGCGCGGGGTAGCATAGGTATCGTGCTAAAATGGTGCGGGGGAAGGCAAAAGGCCTTAACCGACGCTGGTGGCTTGGGGTGTGTAGGAATGGGGCGCTCCAGGTAGAGACCATTTGAAATTTTGTTGGTTTGAGTGTAAGGCTAATCCGGCACGGGGGGGTACTGCGCCGTATTAAGGCGCGTCGGATTAGGGGCGCGTCGATTTAGGCCATTTTCTTGTATTTTTGGTTTTATTTCTGACTTATTGAGATGTTTGTGGGATTTGGGGGTAAATTAAGTTAACTATTTATCGAGTTGGAGTGCCGGGGCCTCTAGAAGCAAAGTTAGAAGTTCGTGCGAGGTTCGTACTCGAGCACGGAGGTTTGTTATTTCAAAACCATGTTTTATTAAGTCCAAATCATAAGGGTAACTTATTAGTTAAAGTCCGGTGAAAATTGGGCAGCATCTCCCCATTCCCAGAGGATTGCGGGGGAGAAGCGGGGACATACTCACGTGATGGAGTAAGCCCCTTAGAGCCGGGTGGCACAATGGTGGCCGGCTGACCCAAACAGATGGGATAGCCCGAGGGCTAGCCTACGAGGGGCACCATCATTCCTTGGGTTAAAATGTGATCAGATGAGATGGCCAATAAGGGAGGTAAAACCCCGATGGCTAGCCTACGAGGGGCACACAACCCATGGTCAAATCATGATCCAAAGGGATGATCGGTAGAGAAGGAAACCCCGAGGGCTAGCCTACGATGGGCATACAACCCGTGGTCATCACCAGCCCCCTTTGAGGGCAGTGGGTTTAATGTTGGGCCAATAGACCCATTGCTATTCACCTTAGATAGCTTGCAGGAGTCTGCGCCACAGACGGACGAGACCCTGTAGCTCAGTGATGATTCAGAGAGGAACGATGTGAACGCTCGATGTGGATGTTCCCCCCTCCCCGGTCAGTGAGTCTTGACGGTCGAAACGGAGCAGACCTCCATGCTAAACTTCCAATTTCGCCTGTAAACTGAGATGGGGAGCAGATCATATTAACTGAACCTTTCCCCACCCTGCTTGGGGCAAAGAAATCATCGTACGAATCTTCCCTTTTTGCCTGCTAGTTCTTCTATTGGTCTGACTGGGGAAGGTCAGACGGTCAAACACGGAAGTTCTTTTCTTTTCTTCTTCCCTTCGCGAGACATTCTTCAGATGTCTGGCCCTATAGCCTTCTTCAAGATCATTGGAGTCTGAGGATGAAGCCCCTACTATCATCTCTTCTTGAGTACCTTCTTCATTATCAACGATGTCCAAGGCATGGGACAACCTTTGTTGCCCTAGGGAAGAGTTCCCTAGGCAATGGAAATAGTCTTGAACCACGCGGTTCATTTCTCCCTGACTGGGCCTCTGTAGCTCTGGCCGGTGCAGTAATCTTTCTGAAATCTTCGGCTGATAGGCCAGCTTCGAGACTCTAGCAGCCAGGTGGTCTGACTTGTGATATCTGAATACATCGGCATGTCTAGCGCAGGCCCTGAATCTCTTAGCAACAGAGACAGCCTTCTCTGTCCTCCTCTCATCTTCCACTCGAAAATCTTCACCTCTTCTCCTGAGGTGAGTAACGGCAATAGCCTGATCCGTAGACTGGTAGCTTCTGCCTCCAGCCATGGGGTAAGTAGCAACAACATTTCTTTCCTTCTTTTAACACTTCCTACCCCCAGCCCTGGGGTGAACAATAGCAGTGTCTTCTTCCCTCATCTGGCATCTTCAGCCCCTTGCTCTGGGGTGGACAATAGCAGCATTCTCTTCCTCTTGAGCCGAAGTCAGGCTTCGAACCCTCTTCGGCACCCAGATTTGTTTAAATTTAGCTGGCTTGGGTGCCAGCGGCTTCCTCTCTTCGACCTCCCAGTTAGCTTTTCTGGTGGCCAACACTTGAAATTTGTTGTTGGTCCGGACCACCAGGATGATCCTGTCGGGTCGTACAGCTCTAGGGTGACTGTTAAGGTTCACCCTGATATTCCCAACCATCATCGTCTTCCCAGAGATCGAGAGACGATGACCCGTAGCAGCAAACCGACTCCTTCGGTTGTTCTTCCTTCCTCTGCTAGGAGGGGCAGGGGCAACGTTCCTCTTATCCACGTGGTGGATAAAACAGGCAACGACCGCTGGGGTAGTCTTCTTCTTCAGGCTCTTCTTCTCGCTCTCAGGCGGAGTCTCTGTGACAGTGCCCTGCTCTTGACTGTGGACCATTAGCAAGTCGATGAAGATGAGGCCCAAGCAGTTGGGCAATCGTATAGCTAGTGGCATCGATCCAAACGCCATGGGCACCGCCAGGTAGCCCCCTCGGACGTGAGCGTCAACGACCTGCTGGCCGAAGTGGACCGAGACAAGTCTGTTCGTCATCTTGATTCCTGAAAATAAGATTAACGCACAATTAGAATTTTGAGAGAGGCCGTCGGGCCTCTTGCTTTGGCGTAGAGATGACAGTCATTGCATCCATGTCCTTCTCAGCCCCCACTAAAAACCTTGACAAAATGTCTTCTTTCTTCACCTGTCATTTCATGACCAGAAGCAGTGATGGGAGCTGAGAAGGTAAACAATAGACAGAGAAAGGACTCTGCCTTCTCCACAGAGGAAGAAAGCAAAAAAGAAAGAAAACTTGCAGGATGAGATTTACTGAATCATCCTGACGTCCGGACATCTGTTCAATCTTCTTGTTGATCACCTTATAGACGAAAGCATCAATCACTTTCATATGCTTCCTCAGTGCAGCCTCTGATCCCATGTTCAGGGCCTTCTTAATCTTCCAGAAAACATCTGCGTAGCGCCAGAGTATCAGCTCACTCGAATCGTCGAACGCCTTGGCGAACCGGGTTCCTTCCTCGTCGGACCCCGAGAGGGTGTCGAGCTCCACTCCAAACCCAACTTTGAATATGGAATCCAGTGTTGATTTCATGAACAAATCCTGGGTTGAGGTCAGAGTATAGCCCATAAATGAGAATGTTACCCTCTGACTTCTTCATTTATGTTTAGATATACACTCACTTGGATGTCCACTGTCCTGTTGGAGCTCGCAGCCTCTGAGATTACATGGGCAAGCCTGACCGCGTTGCATCTGAAGATGTTGCTGCTGTAGTCCCTCAGATTCCTGGTGGAGAACTCGAAACTCGCGAGCTTCCTCTGGTGGCGCCACTTGTCGCCGTCGACGGCGAAAATCCCATCACCAAGCAGGTCTTTTATGTTGTTGTAGTTGTATGATCCCTGCAAGATGCCAACTTTAAAGCAGGCTTATGCGAATCATGACAGATGCTGAGGGAAAGCGAGAAAGCTCTCAAACACATGGTAGACTATACGTTGTGGGGGTCCTTCCAAAAGGGGAAGGGGGGGTTCTCTTCCTCTTACCTTGCCGTAGTTGGGGAAGTTGGTCCTGAGGATGTACTCGACGTCGGCGGGGTCGACCAGGTAGACGTAGCTCCGGCGGGGGCCGAGCAGCCTGAAGCATTTGAACCTGCGGGCGAGGTCCGCGTGGTAGTCGTGCACGGTGCTGAAATGGAAGAGCTGGTGGAAGACGGTGCCCACGAGCGGAGCGTAGCGCTTCTTACTCGCCCGGGAGAGCATGAGGAAGTAGAGGCCGATCAGTAGAGCCGCGGCCGCGGCCGCGGCCGCGGCTGCGAGGGAGAGGGGGTGGGCGTGGAGGAGTTCCATGGGCAGAAAGTGGGTAGGAAGCGAGGGAGGTGGGCGAGAACGAAGGAGACGGCGTGCTTGTGAAGGAAAAGGAGGACGCGTTGGCTGATTAACCTTTCTCACATATATATTGAGTCATGGAATGATGCAATGCAATTATTGTGTAGGTTTATATATTTACCATGCCAGGTTTGGCTACCTCGCAACTCCCATCATTTTCGGCAACTTCTCTCCCGTCGTCGGTCAAAGAATAATTCTAACAATTAACTAAAAGCACCTGTGACTAGACACCTATGTTATAGAAAATAATTACATAAAGTGAAAAAGAAGAGATGGAAGAAGGAGGTAGAGAGGGAAGATGAGCAAGATCTTGATTAAATGAACAACTTCTTTCATTAACTTAAGGGAAGGAGTGCACAAAATACAAGACAAGCTTACACTAAAAATGCGACGAGATTACAATGACATAAAAGTAAGAAAAAAAACTAGAAAAGCTTGGAATGTGGAGATGGTGGCAACAATGGTGGTGATGATGCCATCCCATCTTGGCCTTGGATTACGAACCACCTCGCGAATGATGTCGCCTATGCTGTGTGGACGTCGCCTTGCCCTTGGAGCCGCCTTTGGAGGGTGTTGTGTAGAGGGAGGAGAGAAATCTAAGGGGAGATAGAGGTGAGGCTAAGGGAAATGCGGATGGCCTAGAAGAGAAGGAGAGGGAAAAGGGAGATGGTGATGAGCAAGAGAAGCTAGGGTGACTAGGGTGAGAGGAAGAAAGGAGAAAGGAGAAGAGAGGATGGGGGCGACCTAGGGTGAAGGTGTGAGAGGGAGGGAGCCTACGGTGACCTAGGGTGAGAGGGAGGATGCTAGGGGCACCAGAGAGAGAGAGAGAGGGAGAAAGGGAAAATGCAAAAAGAAAATTCTCCAGTCAAAAAGGTCAAGCACAAAAGATCCCTTTTCTCTCCAAAGAATGGGGTATTTATAGGCAAAATGGGGTCAGAAGGTGGAGATTGCCCTAGAAGAAGGTGGATGGCTGAGATTTAGGGAGAATGTGATGAATGGGGGGGAGAGAGAGAGGAGATGGCCGCCCCCTTCCCTAGGGTTTTGGGTTCCCCCTCTAAGGTTTCCTATTTGGGTGGGATTCTCCCCCCATTTTCCTCCTTGATTTTCTCCTCATTATCCTTCTTGATTCTCTCCATTTAAATATTTAAATTATCTTTTTCCTCCAATAAAAAATAGGCGCGGCTGCAATTTGACTTGCTCAACATGAGGGGAGATGGGGAGGGCACCCTAGGACTTCGCCCTAGTGGTCTTGGGACCATTTTGCCCTTAACTTTTCTTGGATATACCTTCAATGTCATGCACACACAAAATTCTATTTTAGCCCATAAAAATTATCATAAAGTGCTGATAACTTACAAATGCTCATAATCACGCAATGGAGAATTAATGCTCATGACTCTCAACTTCATTTTAAATGATATCATCAAATTAATCAATTTTTGTGAAAGGCCCAATTTATATGCAGAGTCGAGATTAACTATGAAATATATATAATTGCATTTATTACGTAAAACTACAATTTGGTGGTGAAGTCGCCAAGTGAGAGTTCAAACTCTGCCATGCCCACGGGGACTTCAAATTTTTAGTTGAAGCCAGCGATTCTCATATCCCTGACCTTGATCAGGTGCACATCAAAATAGTAATTCTGATATACCTGATAGGGGAGTATGTTGACTGCTTCCCTTGGATCAATCAGTATTCTGCTTATTGGTTGCTTGTTCAATTGCCCCCTCATGTAGAGGGGTCTGTTATGGTCGACGTAGGGCAGAAGCATATCTTCCTCCGTAAATGTCATCGCCACCCCTGGCTGTGCTTCCGCAAAGTAGCTTTCAAAGTATGCCAGTGTTTGCAGGGACGTGATGACAGCTTGTCTTGTCTCCTCGTCGAGGGACAGTGTATCCCAGATAGAGAAGTGTGTTAGGATTCTCTTCAGCAGCTTCACTATTCTGCTGGTGCCTTTGACATTGGTCAGCCTCAGCTCTTCAGACCTTTTACACTTGCCCCCAGGGTGCTCTTAAGGCACTGGCTCGGGAGGTAGTTCATCCTTTTCTTCTGGTGCCGCCTAGGCTTGTTGCACTGCTCCAACCGGTTCTTTTCCTTACACGAATTCGGTGAATCTCAAGATGCCAGCCTGGTCTTTGTTTGCTAGAAGAGATACTCCTGAGGGTAAGATGGGACCGGCCTCGACCCTCCACTGTGACTGTGGGCATGGCCGCCCGCCTTCTCGAGATGCCAAAAATTTGGTGAAGGACAGAGCTTCCTTGTCGCTTGCGCGCTCGGGGTAGAGCCCTGGTGGAGGAGAAATTTCTGCCCCTTTAACTTCAGGCTAGGGAACCCGGTACGGTGGCTCACCATGGAGCATGATGTTGTGGCTGGCTTCGGGAGGATGCCCCCATTTTCTTCTCGACCTGGTAGCATGTTGAGAGGTGGAAGCTTCAGCTTGATTTGCCTCTGCTGACACGAGGCATATCTCTTCATCTTCATCTTCAGAGATTTGGACTGTTTCAAATAGGGCCGCAAGGGTGTTGCAAGATACGGCCAGGCCTCTTCCTCTGTTCTTGGATCTCATCTTCTTTTTCTTCACAGTCGGCGGCCGCTCCTGGGGAGGTTCATCCCATATGCTGGGTTCTTCGACTTCAGCCTCAGTCTCTTCTGTTAATTTCAGGGATTCAAGCTGCTCCCACGGGACATATTCTTTCAACTGGATAGGCCGAACTTCAGGCTGTTCATATTCATCAAGCCCATTGATAATTTCTTGAAGCCGTACCACCGCTGGATTGGCCTCCTTGTGCACCCGCATAGGGATGTGTTTCTTCTTATTATTGGTGAATCTTCTAATGACCAGCTAAGGAGTTGTCTCATGCCAGATGGGGGTCAATAGACCGCTCTAGGGCTTGAGCGGCCAGGAGTGGTCCGCCCATCCTCTGTGAGCGGCTGGTCCTCAGCCGTTCATCTTCCCCGTTGGGCTGAGGGGCCAGGTCTTGCCCGCTTATCCCAGTTGACCTTTGGTCAACAATTTTGTGTCAGTTTAGATAGGTAGTTTGGTCAAAATCATTCTGACCAACACTGTAGTAGGTCAGTTGGCTTGAGCGGCTAGTCCTTAACCGCTCATGCCTTTGGGTGGCCCAACCCTAGCTGCCCATCTGTTTTAGCGTGTAGGGGTTTGTTCCCTTGGGTGGTTGGATCCCAACCGTTCATCCCCTTTGAATGGTCCATTCCAGACCATTCATCCCCCTTGAGTGGTCCATTATGGACCGTTCTTCCTCCCTTGAGTGGTCCGATCCAGACCACTCATCTCCATGAGCGGCCCAGTGTTGACCGCCCATGTTGCTGAGGGTTCTTGGTGTTTTCCTTAGGTCTCTGTGAGTCGTTTCTTAGGGTGAGTCATTTTCTCTGGCTTAGGATTAAATCGATTGGCAGCTTGTTCCGCTTTGTACGATGATCTTGACTCCGAGTCGTTAGACTCAAGGATCGTTGCAGTTTCAGGTCTAGTTGCTTTATTCTGAGTCTGTCAGTAGTTTCCTATGCTGCCATTGGTGCTTCGTAGTATGTGCGACAGTGTTTCTTTACTTGTCTGTACTCCAGCACTCACGTTTTAGAGTCTGGGTTTCGTG
Organism: Amorphophallus titanum; assembly: GCA_024336825.1. Classification (NCBI taxonomy): domain Eukaryota; kingdom Viridiplantae; phylum Streptophyta; class Magnoliopsida; order Alismatales; family Araceae; genus Amorphophallus; species Amorphophallus titanum. Next base: position 304,264 of record JANBPO010004656.1, read on the forward strand.
ATCCTCCACTAGTCGTAGCCTTACGACATGTTACAGCGTGTCGGCTCTTGTAGCGGGGCACTTCCTGGTTTACGGTTCTTAGGCTAGTTCCATGGGCCCCCGGCTCTGTACTGTAGTGTCCACAGGGGGGAATACTAGCTAGAGGCCCGGCTCTAGGCACGAGCTGGTGTGTGTACACGTGGTCTGGGGCTTTTGACTGACACTGACGGGCGTTACCCTATCTAGTCACTCACGATGGTACTTCTGTTCTGGTTCTTAGAGTGTCTTAGTCTTTCTCATGCTTGTACAGGCGGCATCGTAGATGAGATACTTGTAGGCGCAGTATAAGATGTCAGGGGACGTAGCTGGCTATTCTTCTAGTGGTGGGTACTCCAATCACGTGACTAGTTACTCTTCCGTGACTCTCGTGTTTCTCGAGCATCGTGACCTTGCTGGGTTAGCCTACTCGTGGCATTACTTGAGGTCAGTGTAGTGGTGTGTCCTGTGCACGATGTTCTAGTCGTTCATGTGGTCATGTCTGGATGGGTGCGCATGGCTTTCGAGTCGTGTGTGCTTAGCGTTCGTTTGGTCTGTCTAGGTTTTCCTAGGCTCTTGTCTTTTCTCCTTGCAGGCCTTTGCTTGCTTGGTTTTCCGTCGATAGATTCGATCAGATTAGACACCAACGCCTCCGCACGAGTGATGTGAGTAACTCTGGCTCTCGACAGATGACTAGCTGCAGACGACTGCTGAGAAGGAGCGGGAACTGGTAAGTGAAATGGTTGAGGTTGAGGTGGCAGAGGAAGATGAAACTAAGGCTGCTGTGACTGAGAAGTCTACGAGAACTGCACTGTCTGCGGCCTCAACGGATAGTTTCGGGAGATGTGCCCTGGCTAATTGCAACAATAGCAAACAACCGGCAAAGAACACGGCACACCCGGATGACTGCCACCACACTTAGAACACAACCTTGGCTGAAAAGCAACGAAATCCTGACGCGGTCGGATAGAGGAAACGGATTGCTGACTCGGATCAAAAAATGCCGACTGATCGAACCTCTTCTTCTTGGATTTCTTAAATCGGAATCCCTTGCTCTGAGATTGTGGGAAAGAAGTACCATCGGCAGTAGAGAAGGCAGAAGAAGCTCCTGGAACAGACGACTGGTGGAGCGACTGATACTGCACGGTCGACCGAACCATCCCAGTCTGAGGAAATCCTCGAGTCCTCGCCAACTCTAACTCTAGCACGACGGTGGCTTGATATGCAGAATCCAACTCAGCTACACAGGTAGCGAACAATGGTAGGCTCAACTCCGCTTTTAATCCGCGCAGAAACTGCTGAGTCCTCACAGTCTCATCAGCAAAGATGTGGGGTGCATACCGACCCAACTCAATGAAATTATCTTGATATTACAGCACTGACATCTCACCCTGCGTCAGCTCCAGAAACTGATACATCTTGGCTAACTTCAGGTAAGCTAGAGTATAGACACGTTCGAATGCAGCAACGAACTCCGCCCATGTGATCTGTCGAAGTGGACGGGAATGGAAGGCAACCTCCCACTCCGTAGTCCACCACGTGCGTGCAGTACCTTGAAGCTGGAAAGAAGCTAACATAACCCTTTCGTCCTCAGTGCACTCCATGCATTGGAAATGCATTCAGTGGCATCCAAACACTCCCTCACTGCCTCGGGATCCGATTGACCCTCGAATGTCAGTGGATGAAACAGCAGGAATTCTTTTAGCACTCGTCCACGATCATCGGGTAACTCCGTAGGCGGAATAGGAACAGGTATAGCTTGGGTAGGAACCGGTACAACAGGAGCAGGTGAAGCACTAGCCTCATTCTGAGGAACTGGGGCTCTTCACCTACGAGACAACATCTTGAATCTAGGGAAACACGACAACAGAAAACACGTCAGCAATCGCAAGAAACACCGTAAGCCAGCAATAGACGACTCAAAGGGACTTGCTCTGGACCAATGCAGATTTCAATTCCTGATACAATTCTCCAACTATGCTCTGATACCAACTGTAATGACCCAGTTTTGACTTTGTTTAATCAATTGGAAATATTGAGCCATTTAGAGAATTGAGCTTTACACAGGATGTTTTTACACTATCATTTAAGCATACTCAATCCGCATTTTGATTGCATTGACATGTCATGAGATAGAAATTCAATTCTGGGTTTTGTTATCATCAAAATTATTCAGAGGGACTCAACAGTGCTGAACACCAAGAGAAGAAGGTAGGAAGAGGATTGCAGAAGCTTGCTGGGGAAGTGATCTTCTTCCTCGTACTAGAGAAGTGAGGGTAACACAGCAGACTATCTTCCCCATCACCTCAGGGAGTCTCATAGAAAGGAAAATGGTTCTGTTGAAGCTCCATCCGATACCCTTGAAAGCTGGAAGCAAGGTCATCCTTTCCTCGTGAGGTCGTGGTGAAGAACCAGGAAGAACAAGAAGAGAACCTAGGAGTCCTCCAGTTCTTCCCCAGACAGGAGTCTTCTTTCTCATAGAACTTTATAGCCATACTCTGTCTGGTTGTTCCTTTGTTCAGTTATTTGTTTTTCCTCAAAAACACATACTCTTATTGTTGTTCCCTACCTGCAAGTAGGAAGACAGATGGTGTGGTCACCAGTCTATGGGTATTGGGTTATGTACCCTCAAGCTGTTTGGCAGCAGAGTTGTGAGAGTTTGTCTCTCTGTTAGAAGCTGTGAATCAGTGGTAGTGCCTTTGCACTAGTGAAGCCTCATTTGGTTGAAGTGAGGGGTGGACGTAGGTCTCTGGATAGAGACCAAACCACCTTAAAATCGTGTGCTCTTGTGGTTTGCCTTCTATCGTATTGTGTTGCTAGATGCATGCTTAGGAACGTCGTGATATGTTTCCTTTCATCTAGCCCGTTCGCTTGTGTGTGTGCTTGCTCTATTGGTATAAGCTTTGATTTAGGTGTTATTTCCGGAAAGAAGGGGCTGATCTATTCACCCCTCCCCTCTAGATCTACCTATCATCACTCCACACGTGGTATCATAGCTAGTCTCTCTGAATATGGTCTAACGACCTTGAGAGAACTGGTGATATGGCGACTAAGAGTCCTATGGCCAAATGACATCCCATAAATAGACCTCCCTTTTTCTTTGGGACAAACTATCCTTATTGGAAAAACTGTATGCAGGTTTTTATCAGAGCCCAGGATCATGAGATCTAGCGAGTGGTCAGCAATGGTCCATTTGAGCTGCCTGCAGATGAGGACGCAAGGACCAAAGAGGAGATCAGGAAATCGATGCTGAACTGGGGTGCCAAACACATAATGCAGTGCTCCCTTCATCCAATAGAGTTCTCAAGGGTGTCAACTTGCACAACTGCAAAAGAAATGTGGGATTGTCTTGAGGTAATATATGAAGGGACATAGTAGGTACGTGTTCTAAGGGACTTGGCTAGCTTAGGCTGACCCCTAAGGGCCTGGGATTCCCAACTTCGTAGGAGGCCGGCACGCCGGCGGCGTGAGTTTGGGTGGCACTCACTCACATTCCGCGGTCGGCACACTAAAAGTGGTGTGCAAGTCCGGGCTCTCGGCTCACCGTCCGACGGGCATTCAAAGACGATACTAAACTAGCAAAGCATGTAACCAGCCAAGGGTACCAGTCACTCACCTGACCGGTGTGAAAACACCGATCCCGATCAGAGACGAGGGTGAGCGGGGAAGCGTGGGTACGCACCCGCACACCGCGTCGGTGGTGCTTGACTTGAAAATAAAATAGTTACCGCACTACACCTCATACAGGAGGGGGTTCTTGGGGTGGGGGTTAAGTTTTTACAATCAAAACTATCTCTACGCAGGGAGGGGCCTTCAATCGGCCAAGCAAGGGGAGGGGACGAAGCTAGAAAATTATTGTGCCGAGCCCCCGTCGATGCTGCTAGCTTCTAGAACCACTGGACAGGCGGTCGAAGATGGCACTGCCACGAATGCTCCCGAACTCCAAATGAACTGAGACCAGTGCCAAAACTTTCTGACTTGGCTCGGAAAGACGTCTGGATTTTCTTGATTTACCCTGAGAAGGTCGCTGGCCGGGGCAGGGCTTGGAACAGTGCCGGATAGTTCTGGTTCTGGCCGCTCACAGGATAGTGCTACTCAAAGATGGAGGTGACACGAACAGTCCTGAACTCGGTTAGAGGCGGGGCTGGTACCGATATGACTGTGGACAAGCCTTCTTTCAGACGAGACTAACGATGCTATCAGCAGATGTCGGGGCTGATCGTACTGGCCAGAATGGTGGAGGTGGGTCCGTTCAGGAATAGGGGAACCGACCTGGCCCAACTTTTGAAGAAAATTTGGAACTCTTGATGCCGGGGTCCAAACTTCACTCCGCTTCTTGGGAATGATAGAGGACTGGTAGAAGGTGCCCTCAGCAAAGTTTCACGCCCAGATCTACAAGGGAGTGGCTATGGTGGAATAGTTTCTAAGGCTCTGGTTTGCTGCCTAAGAGTTCTTGCGCAGTCAGGGAAGATTCGCTCTTGCGGGCAGATCGGAGCTCGGACGATGATGAAACCACACGCCTGGAAAGCTCTCTAGATGACCTTTCCAATGGTATATGATTTGCCACCAGATAAGTTGGGGAAGAGCCAGAGAAGCTGCTGTTTCCAGGACCCTTGCTGCCTGCCTGCGACCTGCTACTGGAGCTGTAACCTTGTGATGGCCAATGGAGAAAAAGGGGGGGCTGCAAAGCAAGGGGATGATGGCTAATGGTTATGGGAGTGGGGAGGACATGGCTGGGGTCTCTTGGGGGGCTGAGGGGGCAGACTCATCTAGTCTGAACACTTGTTTCATTTTCATCATGCAAGTCCATACACATCTTCAGACTAAGTCCATGCATAGTCCGTGTAAGGCCAGTCTAAGTCCGAGCATGTCTGGTCTACATTTCATGATGTTTGTGTTTATTGTTGAAAGTCCTTGCTTTTGTCTCCAGCGCCTCATTAAGTCCGTGCAGGTTTTCAAAATAAGTCCGTGCATTTTTCCTGCTTGAAAGACCAAGTCCGTGCACTTTCCAGTAAACAAAGTTTGCACATCCTCACCAAGTCCGAGCATGTACAGTTCCACTTAAGTCATGTTCGAGCATATGCATTTAAAGTCTGAGCACGTGTTTGTTTGAAGTCCGAGCATTGAAACGTCCGTGCATCTTTTGTCTAAGCAAAGTCTGAGCACGTTTCAAAAGTCTGTGCATGTTTTAGTCATGCCTTCGCCAAGTCCTTGCATGTCTTCATGTAGTCCGTGGAAGACAAACCCCGTGTAAGTTTTGGTTTTAACACAAAGTCCGTGCACGCCTTCATTTGGTCCGTGGAAGCCAAACCCCGTGCACTTTCTAGACTTCGTGTATTGTTGATTGGGTAGCTTCCCAAGTCCGTGCACTCCTTCACAATGTCCATGCACGTCAAACCCCATGCATGTTTTCTCCCTGCGTGCATCTTGTGCTTAAGCCCGTGCTTGTTCACTTCACGAAACATGCATCCGTGCGTATTTTGACATTGCTTTATAAAAACTTGCATCCATGCACTTTTAGTTCTGCACAAGTAAACCCAGTGCATATCTTACCCCATGCATGTTTTGGTCTTCTACCTACATAAGTCCATGCATATACAGTGATGCCCTGTGCATGTTTTGGGTCTTGCAACCCCGTGCATGCACAGGGGTACTCCGTGCATTTTGTCCGGTTGAAGTCCAAGTATTAAACAGTCTGTGCATGTTTGCACGTCCATAAACCTGTTGCACAATGAGAAGTCCATGTACTTTAAACTCCGTGCACTTTCTTGTGCTAGCTAGAAACCTACCCCGTGCAGGTTTTTACATTCCAACCTCATTTCCCTTAACCTAGCCCGTGCATGTTTATCTCTTTGCATTTGAATCTCGTACTCTCCTATGCTGACTGGGTGTTTGTTATGATGACAGGGACCTCCCGTCTAACAGAAGCGATGTTTGAAAAAGGCTAAGGAAGGGCACGTGATCCCAGGAGATAGGAGGGCAGAGCTCTGACACGTGGCACAGAGCTCTGATCAGTTCTGGAAGATTCCCACGGCGGGAAGTGTGGTCTCCACACTCCAATCTCTCAAGTCTGCCCACATATATATAGAGGTGGAGCTCGTACGATTAAGAAGCAGCCAAAGAACATAGAAGAGAGCCTGTTGGTGAGGCGAAGAAGACTACCACTGTAACGACCCTAGATCCAGATACCGGGAGGAGCCCAATACCATTCGAATCCTGGCCCGCTGCCCACGAGCTAGAAGGCTCGAAAGGGATAAAAAGGAGTGTGGAGGTACAAAGAAATTGGAAATAAAGTAGGACAATTCAACAATTAACAGGAATAAACAACTAACTACAATAGAGTCCAGTCCAACAGAAAGTACAGTCTAAAGTAGTAAAACATACCACATGCCAAGTGAAAACTCTGCCCGGTGAGTTGGCAGCTAAGGACCTCAACGCAACACCCTCGAACCTCGAGGAAGAACTATCGGGAACCCCTATTGAGTCTCTATTTGGAGACTCATCCCTACTTTTCAGGTGTCGCAATTCTTCCTCGAGGTTTGAGGGCATTATGTTGAGGTCCTTAGCTACCAGCTCGCTGGGCCAAGTGTTCACTTAGTATGTGGTATGTTTTACTACTTTAGATTATACTTTCTGTTAGACTGGACTCTGTTGTAGTTAGTTATTTATTCCTGTTAACTGTTAAATTATCTTACTTTATTTCCTATTTCTTTGTACCTCCACACTCCTTTTTAGCCCTTCCGAGCCCTCTGGCTCGTGGCCGGCGGGCTAGGATTCGAATGGTATTGGGCTCCTCCTGGTATCCGAATCTTGGGTCATTACAGATGGTTTCAGAGGTGTGGTTGTGGACGTACATAGGAATTTGAGGTATCACTGTGATCAGAGTCCATAAGGTCCAACACAATCGGCAGCTGGCTTAGGATTTTGTTTTTGTTTTCCACTTGATTTCTCACTTGAGAGCTTGAGTGCGCTGCACGACATTGTGATGGTGGTTGCTATTCGTGACTTTTGTGCCTGTGTGGGGCCCAAGGGACGTGATTGAGAGACTTCTTCCCGATGGGTCGTGGCCCCGGCCGTGCTACGTTGGGCAGAAGTTGCCAGCATGTGTATTGCTACGGTGCTGCATTCCCGGAAGTGTGCTCTAAGGGAGCTGGTGTTGGTTTTGGCCACCCCAGTCTGCAGTTGTCTAGCCCCTAAGGTGTTAAGGTCATGGTTTAAGGTGTTAGAGTTGGTGCTCTGATCGAGAGGTGCGCTCGGATGAGTGGAGGATCTTCTGTTGAGTTGCTAATTTTCGAGCCTAATGCCCTCGTCGTGCTCTGTGGCATCAAAAATGACGTGTCGGTCCCAATTATTTTTATATATTTTGAGGCAGGATTCGATAGGGTTGACCCAATAAGTTTTTGCTCCTGCACTTCTGCGTGTGAATGGGTTGTGTTTGCCCTGAGGTTGGCTTCAGATCTGAAAGCTCCGCGGTGAGTTCAGGACTCGAGGATGGGTGTTGATGGTTGCTGATTATGGCTCGTGTTGCGGCTCTTGGCGTGGTGTGTTGTAGTTTGAGGAATTATAGTGGTGGTGCATCAAGGGATGCTGTGATCTTGGTCCGACGTGACACTCACCAAGTGTGTCGGGGGCGCTGACCTGATGGAAGTGATGGTTTTTCTCGATGCTGGAAGGTGTTGTTCCCAGCATGCACGAGGGTTAAGGTCAGGTCGAGCGTGGAGATTCTCTATTGGTCGGAGGTGTGTTGGGTTCTCCTTTGGTTGGAGAGAATCATCCTTGGATAAGGTTCACCATCGTGCATCATGTATCCGGATTGGTTGGCCTTTGTGTGCCATGAAGTCCGTGCGAGACGTGTTCCTTGTCTTGGCAAGGTGGTTGCCTGTAAGAAGTTTTGCCAGTTCCCTTGTGTAAAGGTGTGTTGGCGCTATTCCAGAAGGACGAGTGTCGCTCGGGTAGTGTTCTTGAGGACTTGAGGCTAGTGTTGTGATCCCCGATATGTCGAGGATCAGAGCTTGCAGAGTGTAGAGGATTGTCAGGTTAGCAGATCCCGAGTTGGCACTGTGATGGCTGTGTGTGTGGATCAGAGTGCGGAGTGAAAGCGTGGTGGGCCCATAACCCACAGCTCCGAGATCGTAGTGTTGGATGCTACGGGTAGATTTTTTGAGATTGAGAAGAGCATTGGAGGATTGGTTCCTCAATAAGCATGTCTCCGACTGCATGAGACGTGTTGTTACTGTGCCGCTACTTGAGATATTGTGGTTCATGGCACTGGTAGGGTGGAGAATCGGGGAAACATGTTGGCAAGCGTGCTGCATGAGTACCCTATTTCTATATAGGAGGTTGCACTTTCGGATGAGACATGTGATTTTTGGAGAAGTGATCTCTGACAAGACTATGGGTCTCAGCTGGTTGCTGTGAGCGGCTAGTGGGTTGGCCGAGTGATAGACCATGGTGAGATGCGTATTGTCGGGGGACCCATTTGCTTTGGTTGTGGCGTGGTCAACCAGGTTGCCGTGGTTTTGAATGGCACTTTCTTCCCCTAGAGATGTGTGCCGTGAGTTGCAAGAGGTTGTATGTCACGTGGGTCTAGGGTAAGAGCGGGAACCGGGAGTGGCCGGCGTCCAGTTGGAGTAATTGAGATGACATGGGATTCGATTGGATGATGGACGATGCCTATGTACGGAGGTCTCTGGTGAGACATTTGATGTTGGAATGGTGGTCCTTGGTCTGAGAACAACATGGGATGGCTCCCTTATAAGTCTGAGTCAAGTGAGGTAATGACCGAAGACACCAGGGTCCTGTCATGTGATTTCACCGTACTCCCCTGATGGGGTAGAGTTAGCGTGGAGTTCGAGTTCAGATGTAGTGTCTGAGTGAGAGTTGGCTCGAGGCACAGTGTTGGTCTGTGGAGAGTTAGCAGATGGCATGTCATAATTTGGATCGTGCCTGCTGGGCCAGTGAAGGTTTTTCGTTGATGAGTATCTGGCAACCAGTGGGTGGTCTTTCACAAACAGAAGATGCTGCTGATGTTTATGATTCCAAAATGGTGAGAGCCGTGTATCGGTGAGGCCTTGGTAGTTGTCTCCATGATGTGCCTCCCAAATGAGATTTGGGCTCTGTCAAAGTTTGTCTTTTGGTAGAGTTGGCACAGTGATATGTCTGGCTATCAGCTTGCCATGTGTGAGGTAGTTCTTGGCACTGAGCCGATGATCTGGTTGCGGTCTGTTGAGATGGTTGCGTGGGCTGATGGAGGCTCTATATTGGCTGTTCCCTTGAGCCGGGCGAGAAACCAGTCAGCTGGTTATGAAGCCGATGCGTGGTTTTCTACCGACCATAGGATGGATCGGTAGCTGCTTCTCGTGACGAGGGCTATGTCTCCTCGGTGAGCGAGATGGTGGTAGCGGTGTCGTGATTGGTGTTGTTGTGACTGAGGTGATGTCAGACTGTGTCCTTTGGTGTATGCCTGCTCTAGTGACTGGTGTGTATGACATGTGGAGCAAGGCGTCATTCGTGATTGTAGTCTGGCCGTGTCCCTCAGGTTAGGAGCTTTTGTGGGAATCGAGGTTCTCTGTGCTGGGACTCTGATGGTGTTGTCAGTTGGATAAGGCATTCTTCCCCTGTGTTCCCGTGTTTGTCCTGGATTTCGAGGATGAAATTTCTTTAAGGGGGGAGGGCTATAATGTCTTCAATTTTTCAGATAATTATCAGATCAGGATCTGTGGCTTTCGGGTCACTTTTGTGGGTCCCGAATCGAGTTCAGCGATTTACACGTGTTTTTGTCTGTCGGACCTTCGGAACCCCGTGTAGGGTGAACCATTGCGTTCTCCGACTCTGGGACGTTACCACAGCATTGTTAATAAACTTCTCATTGCATATGTTAGTCTGCTCATGCATATACCTTAACATGTGCATATGCAATTTGCATAGGTCATAGATAATTACAGAAAATTCATCTGCACACTCATTTGTAGATTGAAAATTTGAATTGCATGTATGTGATGTGTGTTTGTGCCAATTGCATTTGATTGATACTTGTCATAATATATTTACTGAACATTTGTTACATACATCTTTCATATGCATACATACGTGCTTGATAGATTGTCATCAAAAATTGAGATGCAGATAGGATTGCAGTTGCACCTCACTGTCATGCATGACCCAGAGGTATATAAAATGGTATGTTGGGAGAAGGACAGATCATGTCTGTCTGGAAACCCACACTATGCCTAGAGACTAGACCTCCGCCTGGTACCTTGGGTCAAATCTACACTTAAAGCAGTCTATATGTTCATGAGCATAATACAATAAAACTACTTGCACAATGTTCATTGTGTTTGCTGCATTCAGAGAAGTCATACAATGCATATAGTCAAGGGGAGTCAATCAGAGTAATTTTGTGTCTCATGCATATTGGTATTTTAGTATCAATCAACTCTCTACAAAGGTCTTCATGTCATAAATGATATCTGAGGTATTTCTTCATAAAAAGGGAATTCCTACATTTCACAGTTTACTCATGTGCACTTGGTATCATGCATATACAAATTTCGAAAATGTTTGCATGTCATTCATGTTGAAAATTCAAAAAGATTACATGTACTGCACTCAGTGCATAAAGTTAGGGGGAGTTTGTCAAAGTAGCTCTCGTGCTTCATGCATAGTGGTTAGATTAATCCCCAACATGATTTTCATGTCATATATGATGGTTGAATGCATTTAGATAAGGGAAGCTCATAAGTGCTCAGCATTCATGCTAACAATTGGTATCAATGCATGTTACTATGGGGAGTCATTGCGTATGCATACTTGTGTTGATTGCATATCATGCATATTCATATTGAAAATTCCAAAAAGATTGATTCAATACATATAGACAGGGGGAGCATATAAGTCAAACTTTTAAATTGCATGGCTTTTCATCTGTTTCCTTACTATCTAATTTGGTCAACCTAAATTGCTCATTCAGTCAACTGATATCTTTATTGTCTAGCCATATCCTTACTCATTCTGCAATCTCTGCTAGGTCTGCAACATACATCAACAATTGGCATTAGTTTGTATCATTTCTTTCTATCTGCTCTCTGTTGACATGTAAAATATGAACAGGGCCAAACGAGACTAAGAAGAAGATCAAGATAGAGATGAAGCTTTAAGAGACTCTTACAAAGTCAGAACTGATGAAGAGCCGTTGTTACCAACGTTGTATCCAGCTAAAGCCCTTCTGTGGCAACACAAAATCATACAGAAATAGCACACAAAATAACAACACGGCAGCACCTGTAGGATCCCGGCTCCGTACAACACACAGAACCACGGAACACAACTGTAAGCAGGGTCACATCTAGGCACAATAGCAGCTGAACACGCGACCACAAGGAACAGGTCATGCATCAGACAGCTCACCAAGAAAGACCCACAACAACGAGAAAACAACAATCTCAGGAAATGTATCACAAGGACTGCGAGCACGCCTTGAGAACACAACACCTAAGAGACAATACAGAGGAGCAGAGGGTACTCAATCAGTAAAAAAGCTGACAAATTCCCCAACACTCACAAATGCCAACGCCAACACCAGAAAAATTACCAGCAACAGCACGGCAACAGACAACATCAAGGCACAGGAAGTAGAAGAAGTAATTCTTTCAACTGGCCAGAACCTCATGAAAAGATCCTCGACCAGTGGGTTATTAGCCCACATGCTTCCGCTGCGCACTCATCCAATGCACACAGGCAACAGAAGATATCTCGATACTCACATCTCAGTACACACTCGGCACCTTTGCAATTAATGAAAATCCCAACTTAGCATGCCACGAGTACTGATCTAGCAAACAACCGATCACAAGAAGCCTAAGTGCAATAGAGACGAGTACCAGCTTCAGCACAAAGCCCAAGGAAAAGTGATAATCTCAGCCTACCTTTACATCCTGAAACCAGAGATGAGCCTTCAAAACACATCGGCCGTTGGACACGGCACGACGAACACGATATGCAATAGCTCTTAACACAAGAATGCATCCAAAGCCATGCAACTGTAAAGCAAGGAAGCAGATCAGGCTCAGAATAAAGCTGTCCACACTTAAGCAGACACAGGACAAGGCATCCCTAAGATAGTAATTTCAAGGCTTACCTCAAAAAGACTCCACCAGGCGAGATGAGAAACATCAAGCTCGACCAACAGAACCTCACCAGGATGGGAAAATACTAGGTTCGCTCGAGCATCTTCTCAATCACGGAATCTAATCGAGCACTTCATCAGAAGCGAGACACATCAGGAGCTGAGCAGACTCAAGCTGGGATGACCAAAACAACGTAAGAATGTGAATGGCCATAAGACCAATGCTAAAAGTCAACAGTAACTTGAATAAATTACGAGAAAATCTTGAACAAAGTATCACAGACTCAAGCCTTTCGGTGAACACTGCCAAGTACATCATGATCGAGAAAGACACCATGATAGAAACCAAGCGATAGAGAATCACAAAACCTAACGCCAATAGACGACTGTACTGGACTAAAGGACTCTGGAGACTGTATATCTCAGATTCCCATGTACTTCACACAATAATGCTCTGATACCAGCTGTGACGACCCGGATCCCGGACTAATGAATAACTAGATTCAATAAAAGAAAATTACATAATGTACTCATGACTCTATAACAATCTAAGCTTCCTCTCGATCTTCATTCGCTCTTGCCCTCAGATACATCACTTGAATAGTCTGAATCCATACTGCTAGATTCTCCTGAAAACGGTGGAAAAGTAGGGTAATGAGCACACTTGCCCAGTAAGTATCTTTGTATCAATATGAAGGTAATATAGGTAATTATATTTTAGCTCTAGAATGTGAAGGGATGAAAATGTAATAAATCTCACGAATAAATCCAAGTAACACAAGTAGCATGACATGATCAAGATAAGAGATATGAGAGCATGATCGAGCAGGAATATAACATGAATGGAAGTTTGGCCTTTCACAAATGAGAACGTACTAGCACGTAACGAGAATACACTTTTCATAACTATAAAGGCTATGCACTAGAAAGTCAAGCATGTAAATTCAATCATGAGATAGTCTCGTGGATTTCAGCCATTTATAAAAAAAGTACTTTTGGCATAATGCGACGCCAGTGTTCATTATGCCCCATGGTTTATAGTATGTTTCTGGCAATCAGCCGAGCAGGCTAACGTCGAGCCCTTGGACACAATCAGTGCCCGATCTGTATCTTCAAGTTATAAATCAAGTTACTTCCAAAAGATTCAACAAGAAAGTATGACCAGTAATGTTACAAGTCAACAATATGCTCATGGTAACAAGATCAAGGTAAGAACGTACCAAATATGATCATGAGAGTTCAAAGAATGAATTAAGGATAAGGTCATACCACGGGAAGAATCCAGTAGCGTAACGTCATATTCATTAACTTCCATAAGTCTATTAATAGTTTATTAACAAGGTGTTAGATTATAGATAATCCATAGACTATCTAGGAACATAGGACAATCAACCCATGGGGCAAACCTCGGGTTAAGCACAATTTGACATAAAACGATCAAGTCTGGACTGTTTCTTAGAGATGCAGTCATTTCAGGACCGTCTTCATGAAGTGGCGGTCTGATCTGGACCATTTCTAGACAGGGTCGACACCTGAACATGAGAAGGGTCGACGTAATGGATTTTTGGGACAACGCGATCATGGGATGACCGCTACTTGATAGTGGCAGTTGCCTAAAGGCCGCGATTATCCAGGACACATAAAAACACTGATAAAGTGCTTTCTAGATAATGGACTTTGGGGGTACAACCAGCTTGGCGTCCTAGTGGGAATCCCAGGCTCGCGGAGACTTACGGAGGCCTTGAAACATGATCCCCTAGTCCGACAGAAGGAATATCTGGGGGAGAGATTCACAAGTCGAAGAAAGTGTGCCTATCATATGCAAAGTGTAACTAATGACATCGTACCAGGATAGATGCCATGTACCCAACACGTTCATGCGGCTGATGACCTAGGTCATTCGACCTTTGATTGGGGTCTTTGTGGTGGTTTATTTCGATGATATTCTCATCTATAGTCACACCCAAGAGGCCCACTTAGACCATCTACGACAGGCCTATCTTATCTTGTGGAGAGAGAAACTTTATGCTAACCCTTCAAAGTTTGCTTTCATGACTAGTCAGGTCACCTTCTTAGGGTTTATTGTGTCCAGCGAGGGAGTCTCCGCCAACCCAGAGAAGGTCAGGGTCATAGTAGAGTGGCCCGAGCCTCGTACTCTTCATGATGTCCATAGCTTTCACGGACTGGCGACCTTCTATCACCGTTTTATTCGAGACTTTAGTTCCATCACAGCCCATATCACTGATTACATCCGAAAGGGGACGTTTGAATGGATGAAGGCCACCTCAGCTGCTTTTTCGCTCCTCAAAGAGCACATGACTCAGGCACCTATTCTTAGACTCCCTGATTTCACGAAGGTGTTTGAGGTCTCTTGAGATGCTTCCGGGGTTAATATTGGTAGTGTTCTGAGCCAGGAAACCCACCCCATTGCCTATTTCAATGAGAAATTGAGCTATGCTAAACTGCGTTACTCCACGTATGACAAGGAGTTTTACACGGTTGTGCAGGCTCTTCGGCATTGGAGACATTACTTGTTGCATCAGGAGTTTATTTTATTTTCTGATCATGAGGTGCTCAAGTATGTCCATGCCCAAAAAAAGCCCTATTCTCATCACAGTCCCTGGATAGAGTTTCTCCAAGATTATACCTTTGTGCTGAAGCATAAGGCCGGTGCGGAGAATCGGGTGGCCGACACTCTAACCCGTCGCCCTTATCTTTTGTCCACCTGGAGTGTAGAGGTGGTTGGGATGGATAGGATGAAGGAGGCCTATGCGGATTGTCTGGACTTTGGTCCGATTTATACCACCCTTTAGGCGGGACCGTCCCGAGAGCATCCTGATTACACCTTGCAGGACGGTTACCTTTTTTGGGGGAGCCGCTTGTGTATTCTGCGGACTTCAGTTCATGACTTCCTCACTTGGGAGAGACATGCGGGAGGTTTAGCCGACCACTTCAGTCAGAACAAGACCATCGAGGCTATCGAGTATCGATTTTATTAGCCCAGTTTCAAACGTGATGTTGGTCGCATTATGGCCTAGTGTCGCACTTGCACTGTCACCAAGATGACGAAGCAGGTTTCTGGCCCCTATACTCCACTCCCTGTGCCCGATTGGCCGTGGTAGGATATTAGTATGGATTTTATTTTGGGGTTGCCATGAACCACCCGTAGGCATGATTCCATCTTTGTGGTGGTTGATAGGTTTTCCAAGATGGCCCTCTTCATTCCTTGCTCTAAGACTTCAGAGACTTAGCACGGATTTTTTCCTCCAACCATATACGCACTCGGACGCAAAGAAAACCCAAGAAAAGTAGCAGAGTAACAGGAAAGAAAAGCAGAAAGCTTTGCAAAGCAAAGTATGAAATCTAACCTGAAGTGACAGAATAGAGGAGCAAGAACCTTCTCTGGAAGCGAAGGAACGGCACGCTAGTGTCGATGTCCAGTAGCGAAGAGTACTGGCCCTGGTGGCAGCCGCAAGGGCAAGGCTGGAGCAGCTCTTCGAGAAGTAGGGGAGGAGGAATATAGAAGCGAACTAGCAGCAGAAGAGGAAGAAGTAAGCAAGGGAGCCAGGTTCCCATTCTACCCGCTCGATCACCACCCTTATGGATGCAACCCAATTAAAAAGGAAAAAGATAAAATAAAATACAAAAAATAAAATCTCAGCCATCAGGCGAAGAAGAACAGGGCTTTGGTGAAGGAAAGTGACTCGATTGCCCTCCACACTCCACGGCCTTGCAGAGGCCGTACGGTAACCCTTCCAAGCGGCCACCTCTACACACAACAGGGAACAACCCATCGCAGCATCCATCACCCCCAACCACGGCAATGCACTGGATCTGTTGGATGTCCCAGGATCAATAGTAGCCCAATGGGAGAACGGTAGAACGCAATAGCATCTTGCCCAACCCGCCTCGACCAGGACAACAATCTCGACGTGGCGGGTGTCCTCAGGATCAGCAATAGCAACCCCCAGATCCCTTGCGCATTCGAGATGAATAGGTTGGGGAACCCATCCTCGAAAGTCCTACCAACCAGAGCGATCAAGCTAGAGAGAGAGAGAGAGAGAGATCTGAGCAATGCCGTGATAGTGCGAACCTCTAGTTGACGCTGTGGAGCTCGATGGCGTCGCTCTTAGAGGCAACGCGCTCGGAAAGGGCGCGGGTCTCCTCGCAGAAGAGACACAGATGGTCTTCTTTGACCTCTTGGGGAGCAAGGAGACCACCATCGATGGGCACCAGCAACGTGGGTAGGGTGAGGAGGTAGGGAAGAGCAGAGGAGAGGGATAGAAAGAGAGGCAAAGAGAAGGGGAACGGCTTCGCGGTGGTGAGCTCTGGGACTGCCATTGCTGGTACTGTGGGAAGAAGATGTTGGTAGTGGGAGGGGTAGTGAGAAGAGGAGAGAGACAAGAAGGTTTCCACTAGAGATCAGCTCGGGAAGGTCTGGGAGGATGGAGTTTTCATGGGGAAGGAAGTCGAGACGGTGAAGAGAGATTTGAAGAAAATAGGGAAAAGATGGGAATCTATCGGGCACCCAAAAGATATTGTACATTGGCGTCATGCAATTGTTACATTTTCAATTTTTTTTAAAAACACTTTATTCTTATGTTTTATTAAAAGTGAAACAATTTTTGTCTTCGGAGGTCTTGGAGCATAACGGACCAAGGCAGGTTCGTTATGTGGAGCATAACGCCCCTGTCCAGGTGCGTTATGGTCGGGTGGTGTTCGAGGCTGACTGCCATGTCAGTCCCCTCGACGACCATGTTCACCTCAAAGATCGTGTCAGTCAGTTTGCATAATGGATTCCTCCCCGTGCGTTATGGTTAATATAACGCTCAGGTGCAAATCTGTTACGGTCTGTTGACCGATGTTTTAGTTGGGTATGGCGGTTGATATAACGTGCCTCGCTCTATGTGTTTTGTGGCTATAATAGATGGGTCGTGGTTCGTTATGTGCCCTCGGTTTGTTGTTAATGTGTTTTTGTGTCTGTTGGGTATAACGCACCTACCCTTATGCGTTATACTAGTATAACGTGTCGATGGTGGTCCGTTATACTTCGTTTTGGTCTGGTTGACGTAACGCCCTCTCGTGGTGCATTATGTTGATATAACGCCCCTATGCTGGCGCATTATATCATCTGTATGTGATTTCAGGTCTTGTTGGCATAACGCCCCTCCTGTGGTGTGTTATGTGGCCATAACGTCCCTACGCTGGTGCGTTATAGTCCTGTTTGCCATTGTGACCATTTGCTTGTGCTGTGTTGTGTGTCCGTCTGTCTTAGGTCCTTGTTTAGGGTGGTGTCTGTCTATCGGTGGTTGTATGGATCGGTCGATTTAGGTGACTAGCTGTGGTCTTTTCCTAGACTACGACAGTACCCTAATGACTCAATCTAGAAGTTGCCATTGTCCTTGTCTCTGGTCGCGTAGCAGCTGTCTCTTGACTGTTGGGTTTCCCCTAGCAGTTGACTGACGGGTTGCTTTGCCAGAGTGTTGTCGTCGTTCGCCGCTCTTGTCCTTGTTGGTTCTGTTTGTTTGTGCTGTTGTGGCGGTGGATGTGTTAGTGTGTTGGTGTTGTGTCTAGTTCCGGTCAACCCGGGGTTACCTAGTGGTTGACAGGAAGCCTAGTTGTGTCTCGGCGGCCTTGTCCAATTCGAGACATTGGTTCTGGATGTCTCGAGATACCATTTTACCTCAGTTTACATATCCAGGTGTGCTGAGGGTTCTCGGTGTCCCCTCAAGTCTCAGTGTGTCATTTTTCTCAGAGCGTCATTTTCCCCGGCTTAGGATTAGACCGATTGGCGGCCTGTTCTGCTATGTGCGATGATCCTGACTCAGAGTCGTAGGACTCAGGCACCGTTGTAGTTGTAGGTCTAGTTGTCTTGTCCTGAGTCTGTTGGCAGTCTCCTGTGCTGCCTTTGGTGCTTCGGAGTATGTGTTTATATGTACTTCGGCACTTGTGTTTTGGAGTCCGTGTCTTGTGAGCCTTCACTAGTCGTAGCCTTACGGCATCCAAACAGAATTCTAGTCTTGTCTCTCAGAAAGGAGTAGGCCTTCTTCATTTTATCCCGCAACGAGGGTCCCTTTTTGTTGTCTGTGACTTTTGCAGGCTGCGGGGCAACCACCTTCTTGCTTCTATCTTTCTTCTGTTGTTCAAACGCCTTGATATCAAGAGCATTAACTTCTTTAGGCGCTTGGCGCCGCTCCACTGCCTTGCCCTTCTGGGTTGTGTTGGCAATCGATGTAGGGGCAGGTCTGGCCAGGAAAGCTTCTACCTCGGCCACAACATTACTTAGTCAGTCAAACGATCATATTTCCATTCCAATCATCCTTTCCAGAACCTCCCTCCTGAGGTTCTATTTACGAATTTGTACAGCGTCCTCCTGATGCTGGGGCCGCTTGCATCTCATCCTGAGGTTCCTCCACCCCTTAATATAATCGAGGGCTATCTCATCTGCCCTCTGCTTTGTTGAGTAGAGTTCAGTCACTGTGACCTCCCTCTCTATAACATGGAATCTCTCCCTAAACATCCTCTGCATATCCGACCAATTGTTGATCGACCTGGCAAGGAGGCTGGAGTACCATTCAAATGTGATCCCCGTCAACGAGGACCCGGACAACTTCAGCAGATATGACTCATCGGATGCCAGGTCACCCATGATGGTCATGTAGCATGCGACATGCTCCTTTGGGGATCCCTTCACGTTAAACTTGTCGAACTTCGACGTCTTGCTGATCCCAGGGGGGAGCCGCTTGGCAGCATGGTGCGGCGGGTATGGTACCCGATAGGCATCAAACGCGACATAGTCACCGTCACTTCTTTCTGCGAGCTTCAGCTCTATCATTCTCTCCACCATCATCCGGTTCATGACCATGGGATCGACTGGCTCCGGGTAGAAGTGCGCCGGCTACAGGTAAGGGGTGACCAAGGTGGTAGCCTGTGGAGGACGCAGTAGTGGAGGTGTCTGGTGCACCTGAGGGAGCACCGATAGCATCAGCGGCTGCAGTGGCTGTTGTTAATTTGTCGCCAAGCTCGGCTCTGACGGCTGAGGCAGAGTATAGAGTGGTGGAGGGTCAGCTTGATGGACGGCTCCCTGAGATGATTCACCCTAAACTTCGGGAGGCTTGGAAGCTGATGATTGTCTAGTTTTCTCCATCAGCTACTTCTTCAGCAGGTCTATCTCCTACCGGTATCTTTGGAGTAGCATTAGGACCGACAGGTCCATGGTTGCAGTGCTGGGGATGGCCTCTGTTGCTTCCCCGGGCGTGCCTTCGGGCAGGATGTCGAGGAGAACATCGTCATCTTCTTTCACCGTCACCACATTGGCAGATAGAAGGGTGGCTTCATCATCCTGCTGGTGGTAGGTCAGGGGTTGCTTGCCCTTAGCTGTACATGGTCCAGAAGGTTTATGAAGGCAGTTCTTATGTCGTCATCAACCATTGGGGAGAAGTCCAATTCCCACCCCTCAACGGGAAACACCTGAAGTTGTACCATGTGTTGCTTCCTTAACTCGGTGATCAACTGAAGTCAATGCCCCACAAGGAATAAGATTGCATCTTGGAACTCTTTACATAAACCACTGAAAGCCTTAACTCGGCGTCTAAAGCCTTTTCAAGGTCTCAGCCGAGTGATCCGCCCTAGACCTTTCATCTAAGTCAGAGAAACCTGAAGCTCCTTATGTCAGTGCAATCCCAACATCGATGAATCACCTTAACTCGGCGCCTAAGGCCTTTCTGGGGTCTCAGCCGAGCAATCCGACCTAGACCTTTTGTCCAAGTCGGAGAAAATCAAATCCCTTGCGTTGATGCAATCCCAGCATCGACGAATCCACCTATCGCAGCACCTCACAGAAGGCTCGACTTGAACCTTTTGCCCAAGTCAGAGAAAATCGAATCCCTTGTATTGATGTAATCCCAGCATCGACGAATCCACTTATCGTAGCACCTCACCGAAGGACTGACCTGGACCTTTTGTCCAAGTAGGAGAAAACTGAACCCCTTGCGTTGATGTAATCCCAGCATCGACGAATCCACTTATCGCAGCATCTCACCGAAGGCCCGACTTGGACCTTTCTTCCAAGTCAGAGAAAATCGAATACCTTGTATTGATGTAATCCCAGCATCGACGAATCCACTTATCACGGCACCTCGCCGAAGGCTCGACATGGACCTTTCGTCCAAATCAGAGAAGACCAAAATTTCTTACGTTAATGCAATCCCAGCATCGATGAATCACCTTAACTCGGCGCCTAAGACCTTTCGGGGTCTTAGCTGAGTAATCTGACCTAGACCTTCCGTCTAAGTCGGAGAAACCCAAAATTTCTTGCGTCGATGTAATCCCAGCATTGATGAACCACCTTAACTTGGCGCCTAAGGCCTTTTGGGGTCTCAACCAAACGATCTGACCTAGACCATCCATCTAAGTTGGAGAAGCCCAAAATTTCATGCGTCGGCGCGATCCTAACACCGACGAACCACTTAACTCATCGTCCATGGCCTTCTGAGGCCTTGGCCGAGTGACACGGCCTCGGCATTCCATCTAAGCTAGTTAAATCCGATTCCCCTACATTGGCATAGGCCCAATGTCAACAATATTGTGATATTCTTATAATCTGACCCCACCGTAATGATCAAAAAAAGAGAAAAGAAAAAAAAAAGAAAAAAAAGAAAAAGAAAAAAAAGAAGAAAAAGAAAATAAGAAGAGGAAGAGAAGAGCGACCCGATCTAGACCTTTCGTCTAGGTCGGAGAAACCCAAATTCTTTGCGTCAGGTTCCTCAACCGCGCACGGTCCGCGCTTTCCCTCGCTTGGGACGACGAGTGAGCTTCCACTTCTGTTAGCGATGTTTCACCCGTAGGGGCTCGTAGTGTCGGGCTTAGTGTCTCCCTGGTGCGTGTTGCTGGTCGTGTCTTCCTCTAGAGTCTGAGGTTAGCACCATATAGTGTCGTCTCCTCATGTCCATCCCGCATCAGTCTTCATGTTCATTATCATCGACTGGTGACACTATTCTTCCTTCTTCTTCTTCTTCGACTGCCGTTGGTGGGCAGTCTTCTTCTTCTGCCATGGCTGCTTGCAACAGCCGTTGGTGGCCTACTGATCGGTTGCCTGGACCCCTAAAATAGTTCTTGAGCATGCTGGTCATCTCTTCTTGCCCCCGCTCCTGATGCAGGATGGGGGATAATTGTCGACCTCCCATCGGAGGGATGTAGGCCAGTCAGGATCTTCCGGCAGGTTGCTCGAATCTCCTCCCCAATGCGAGGATGTCAACTTCTTGGGCACATGCCCTGAAGCTTGTGTGGTGCGGAGGATCTGCGACAACTTCCTCTCTTCTTGGGGCCAGGCCCCTCTCATTCTCCTCCTTCGCCTCAGCAGGCTTGGAGTGGTAACAAACTTGTCCCTCGGGGCGAGCAGGTTGGATCCTTTTGGGGACCCGCTCCTATTTAAAGGTCTTCGGCCTTGGGGCCAGCTTATTTTGGTCATGATGACCGGCTTCTTCCTTTTTAGCCATTCTTCCTAACAGGGCCTGGAAAGCGTTGTGGGTTGGCACAGCAGCAACCACCTGATCTAGAATTGCTCGGGCCTCGTGTCCGTCCAAGAAGATCCAGACACCTCCGATCAGGACAGACTTCCCAGACACTGACAGTCGTCTGGTCACCGAGACAGCAGCTCTTCTGCGAGAACTCCTCTGGCGGGGATTCTCGGACTTGTTGTAGTAGGCAGGGCGAGCCCCCGGAGCCACATGGTGTACCATGTAGCTAACCAATTGGGTCTGACCTGTTGTCAGACTCCTATAGCTTTTGGCGTTATGGGCCCTTGTCTTCATGGCAGCGCCTTGCTCAATCGTCTTCGGGAGCTTGACCTTTAATACGTCAGCGAAGGCTACCCCCAAGAAGTTGGGGAAGCCAACCATCAGTGGAAATGAATCGAAAATTGTTGGCACCGCCAAGTACCTAGCAGCAGCATGGTTGGCCACGATCTCGGGGCCAAAGGTCAGTGCAGTAAATCCGGCAACCATCGTTACTTCCTATAGTCACAAAGCAAGCAAACGATAAGTGGTTTTTGGAAGGGCCTCAGGGCCCATACATCTCGGCAAAGAGATGAAAGGAGACTTCAGTCCCACTGGGCGTGCCAATTTGGTGGAACATGTTTTCTTGCTACTTCCTTTTTTTTAGAAAATAATTTCTCCCCGCCCTTTTTTTTATACTGTTTAGCTACATTGACATGCTAGAGAAAAAAAATGACGAGAGAGAGAGGGCGGTGGTGAGAAAACGCAGCGAGAGAGGGCGGGTGGCTGGGCAGTGGTCTCCGCGGTGGGGAGGTGTGGCGACGGCGGGTGATGGGAGCGAGGACGGTAGCAGTGGTGGCAGCCCACCGGCGATGGGAGACCGAGCTGGGTATGTTTGATGGAGTGAAGCCACTTCTCATTACGGTGGCTTTGTTTCACGTCCAGTCATTGATGCAAGATACAAGTGTGTGCTCTCAGTTGCAGGCGGGCAGCCTGGACACCGGTGGGATTGGTGGCGCTGCATGGGCGGCCGGAGCTAGTGACTGGACGGTGGCATGATCCAGTGTTGCCGACGGTGGTGGCGACTGACAAGCATGGGCGCTGTTGCTGAACCCCCCAGCCCCCTCCAGCATGGCGATCACAGCATCATTGACGGCATTGCAAGTGATGACCGGTAGAGGGGCACCACGATGACGTTGCCGAGGAAGGGGACAGGAGCTGCTGGCAAGGACCGGTGATGCAGGGTTCTCAGGATGATAGTGGCATGTTGGCTATGGTGGACTGATGCCTGGTGTTGGTAGTGGGTGGGGAGGCCTACGGTGCCTTGTTTCACTCCTGGATGGCAAGACTCAAGGATGGCGGCCTACTGGTGGCGTTGTGGTTTGTAGAAGGTAGTGGCAAGCTGGTGTAGGGGATTTGGAAATGATGACGGCGGGCCTGTGTGTAGGGTAATACTAAGATGGCGACGACGACGGCAGCCAGGGTCACCGGTGGTGGTGCAGGCTATGGGTGGTCGTGGCACAATGGACGAGAGAGACGATGGGTTTGGCTGCTGGTTTAGAGAAAATCCGATGTGTAGGGCGTATGCAGAAAAGATGGAAGGAAGGAGAGAGTGGGAACTATGTTGCATTAATGGAACAGGGAGACGGGGCTCTGTATGGCTGGGACAGTGAGGCAGGTGGAGATGTGACGGAGAGCCGCCTGGGGGGGAAAGGCTAAGAGAGAGAGGGAGAGGAGGAGCAGTAGGAGGGAAGGGAGGGGATGATCTGGGCGTCGCACCCAGCAGAGGGGAGAGGGAGAGAGAGAGGCATCGCACCCCTAGGAGGGAGGAGATGGGGAAGAGAGAGATAGAGAGGGTACAGACCTCATTAGGCCCACTCATGTGACCCGATGACATAAACACTTAGAAATAGCTAATATAATATGCTAGTTGTTGGCGTCGCTTGACGATCCCGTCAAACCCCCCCGCTTGGAGGAGGTTCGACCTCGAACCTCATAGCTAAGGATCTCAGTCTGATGGAACAGCCTGGTTCCCTAAGCTTTGATACCATTTGATGCGAAACAAAATAATATGGGTCCAAAGTTTTCTTTTCTTTTCTTTTCATTTTTTTCCTTTTTTGCTGTATGCTTCAAATTACTCACAAGAAAATAGTAGCATAAACACGGTGGTCCAACCAAACACCGCAGGGCATATTTGTACTTCCAGTTGTGGCTGCTACCGCCAAGTTCTCAGATCGACAAACTTTAGAAGGCCTAAATATCATTAACCCAACTCTGAAAATGACGATCTGTCCTTAAGAGAGAAGTACGTTGTCACCAAGTTCCCATTCTTTTGTCGCCTCAGCAGATGCTTTCCATATTTGTTATTATCCCCTTTCCATTAATTATCATCATCACTTATGGCTGCTAAAGGTTGCTGCAAGAGAAGATAGGACTGAGCTCTATTACTGAACAAAACAATTCTCTCTTTCATTGTCCTGATAGGGCATAAATCTGATGCTTAGGAGTACTTTGATGGAGCTCCTGCTATATTTCCTAAAGAGAAAAGAGAGTTTCCTTCACACTTCACAACCAGTGCTGCTGCATGTTTGATATGAGGATCCTCCTTCTGCATGAGAGTGGGGCGGGAGAGAGAGGTCTTCCCCCCCTCTCTTTCTCCTCACACACGTAGTGTTCCCTTTGTTTTTTTTCTACTGTTTAGCTATAGTGAGATGCAACAGAAAAAAAATGACGAGATAAAGAGGGCGATGGCGAGAAAATGCAGCGAGAGAGGGAGGGTGGCTGGGCAGTGGTCTCCACAGTGGGGAGGTGTGGCGACGGCAGGTGATGGGAGCGGGGACGACAGCAGTGGTGGCAGCCCACTGGCGATGGTAGACCGAGTTGGTTATGTTTGATGAGGATAAGCCACTTCTCATTACGGTGGCTTTGTTTCACATCCAATCATTGACGCAAGATGCAAGTGTGTGCTCTCAGTTGTAGGCAGGTGGCCTGGACACTGGTGGGTTGGGTGGCGCTGCATGGGCCGCCGGAGCTAGTGACCGGACGGCGGCGTGATCCAGTGTTGTCGGCGGTGGTGGTGGCTGACAAACATGGGCGTTGTTGCTGAACCCCCTGCCCCCTCTGGCATGGTGATCGACAGAGGGGCACCGCGATGACATTGTCGAGGAAGGGGATGGGAGCTGCTGGCAAGGACAGGAGATGGAGGGTTCTCAGGATGATAGCGGCATGTTGGCTGTGGCGGACTGATTCCTGGCGTTGGTAGTGGGTGGGGGCCTATGGTGCCCTGTTTCACTCCTGGATGGCAAGACTCAAGGATGGCAGCCTACTAGTGGCATTGTGGTTTATAGAAGGTAGTGGCAAGCTGGTGTAGTGGATTTGGAAATGGTGACGATGGGCCTGTGTGCATGGTAATACTAAGACGGTGACGATGACGATAGCTAGGGCCACCGGTGGTGGTGTAGGCTATGGGTGGTCGTGGCACAAGGGATAGGAGAGACCATGGGTTTAGCTGCTGGTTTAGAGAAAAGCCAGTGTGTAGGGCGTATGCAGAAGAGAGGGAAGGAAGGAGAGAGTGGGAACTATGTTGCATTAATGGAACAGGGTGACGTGGCTCTATATGGCTGGGACAATGAGGCAGGTGGAGATGTGAGGGAGAGCCACCTAGGGGGGGAAAGGCTAAGAGAGAGAGGGAGAGAAGGAGCAGTAGGAGGGAAGGGAGGGGAAGATCTGGGCGTCGCACCCAGCAGAGGGGAGAGGGAGAGAGAGAGGCGTCGCACCCCTAGGAGGGAGGAGATGGGGAAGAGAGAGATAGAGGGGGTATAGACCTCACATCGGAGGATATCTTTCCAAAAATTCTTGATTCAACTTGTAACTCTAAATAAAGATTACATGCCATTTTATAGATGTCATAAAGAAGATCAGAAGACAACTCATTAACACCTAATACCTACTTTCTACTCATCATAACTCTCTTGGGAAGACTAAAAGACACAAAATAAAAAGGACTATTACATGATGATTGTGGACATAATTCCATAAAACATGACCCATTAGGCCCATACATGTGGCCCAATTAACATGAGACAACTAAAACATAGATATCTATTTGATAGTTTTGCTGAAGTCGCTTGTCGATCCCGTCAAACCCCTCCGCTTGGAGGAGGTTCGACCTCGAACCTTGAATCTCGAATCGACGATCCCATCAAACCCCTCTGCTTGGAGGAGGTTCGACCTCGAACCTCATAGCTCTGGATCCTAGTCTGATGGAACAGCCCGGTTCCCTAAGCCATGATACCATTTGATGTGAGATGAGCCCCCGAGTATGAGATTTTCTTTTTTTTTCATTTTTTTTTCTAGATCAAGCCAAGACAAGCAGAAACTGGAGCGGTGGACAACGACTACACTCTGGGTAGAGCAAACTATCACTCAACCTCTTGGTGAACCCGACAGTCAAGGAAAGCCGCTGCAATACCAAAAACAAAGACACTGGCAGTTCTAGATTGAGTCGCTAGGGAACTGTCGCAGTCAAGGAAAAGACCACACCCTGTCACCTAAACCGACCGATCCAGAAACCACCGACACACAGACACCGCCCTAAAATACAAACCTAAGATGGACAGACATACAGAACAGACATAGAACAAAACAACGGCCATCACGGCCACATCAGGACTGTAACGCACCACCATACGGGCGTTACATAGCTCTGACACACCAAGGTAGGGGCGTCAGCGCAAACAGGCCTAAAACCTACACTCAAACGATGTAACGGCCTACTATAGGTGCGTCACACGCTCTGACGGGCCAGGACTGGGGTGTCAGGGCGAACAGGCCTAAAACTAAAACCCGGACCACGTAACGCACCAAGTCAGGTGCGCTACACCACCTAACACATAAAGACAGGGGCGTCAGGGCCAACGGGCCTAAAAGCATAACACGAACCATGTAACGCACTAGACCAGGGGCATTACACAACGTGACGCACATGGGGTGGTCCATCAGGGCTAACCAACTGACCTGATCTTCGAGGCAGACACGGTCGTTGAGGAACTGACAGCTACGGTCCTCGAAAACCACAGCACGTAATGCACCAAGCTAGGCACGTTACAGTCGTGTGACGGTCATATGCTGGTCCGTCACACCCATAACATAATGCACCATAATAGGTGCGTTATAGCCATGTGACGGTCCTATACTGGTCCGTCACACCCACCCAGCCTCGAAAATCGTAACAGGACCAACAGTTGTGGCAGTCTATCATGGGATGGCCGAATCAGCCCGTTCCACACCCCATTCATACCGAAGCGCATGGGAAACAAAGCCACACGATGATACAACACTCTTGGGGTTGAAAAATGATGCATGCACGTGTTAAAATGCGAGATTGGGGCGATTCCGATGAATCGACCATCAGTGAGTCACCGGGGTTCTCAAACTCCTACTGGCCCCAAATGACAACCGATCGACACAAAACTTACGGGAATGGGATCCTGACATCCCAGCGATCATTTTGACACTAACTAGGCTAAGAATGGTTGTCATTTTTCAATGAACCCTACACACCCCAAAAACTATGATTTTTACTAAACTGGCCCGATCTCCCCCGATCGAGCACCAAACTGCACACTTGAGTAGGAAAAACGTGCAGGATGAAGTAGCGATTCGTCTCCCTACCTCCACTGAAGAAACCACCCACGGGCGGGCAAGTGTGCACGAGCCAAATCGTCGGTGAAGTGAAATCACGGTGACACGATTCTCAAGGTAGCTCACAAGCCGCCGAGTGGATCTCTCATCCACGGGACACACGAAAAATCTCCAGCCCTAGGCTGATTAACTGGACTCATAGTCTAAGGCCAACCACATGGCTTACATGGAAAACACTTCCCGGAAGAACCCATGACATGTGGGGAGAGCCCTCCGCACTCATGCCGGCTCACGGTGACTCATCCGAGCGTACACAGAACTCGGAACACACATGGAGTCACCCTGACCCCAAGTCTCACGGGCACACTAATCAACGTAACTTGGTACCTTTGGACACCCAAAAATATGATGATAGTCCCCACGGGGTGTCCGGGACACTCACGGGGTCAGAGATCGGTCATTGGGTCTCAACTGGACCGACTGGAGACCAACACAACGTAAAATGAACACGACGAACATGAAAAGCCATCTGGCGGTCCTCTCTGGACCGTTAGGGAGTCTAGCGGTCTCCTCCGGACCGCAAGACCTAGCCTTTTGGTCCAGCCAGGACCACAAGGCCCGAGAAACCACCAGAACTCAGGTGGTCACTCCCGGACCACCAAGCAAGGTGGCGGTCCTCAGCCTGACCGGTAGACATAGCCTAGCGGTCAGTGGCAAGGCCGCTACCCCACTGACCTCAAAATGACTCCAAACCTGGAAAACGGTCACCCCTGGACCGCAAGACACTGCCTAGCGATCTTCACCAGGTCGCTAAGCCCACCTGGTGGTCCATCGCGCAACCACAAGGCTCGAACCGACATAGGGGATCCCTAGCAGTCTCCAGAGGACCGCCTCACACCCTAGCGGTCCCTGGAAGGACTGCTAGGCCGTCCTAAGTGTGAAACCGGTGAACACCATGGAAAACCCCATTCCACGCCCTGTTCACACCCATGTGAAGGGGAAAACAAGGAGAAACTAGTCCCCAACCTCTCTAGCACCGAGAGGACCCATTTAAACCCTAAAAATGTGATCGAATCACTAGATCGGGCGCACACCCCAAAACATGCTCTTTTCCCCTAAATGCTTAAATAAGCCCGTTCGGCTCACCACGGCCTACCAAAACTATGGGAATGAAAGTACAAGGGTTAAGGATCCGTTCCCCTACCTCCATCGAAGATTCTACGTGCCGAGGACGCTGATCCATCGCGAAATGCCACAAGAAATCCCACCAATGCCCACACTCGTGAACCGGCTCGCCACGTGCCACCGCCTCGTCCCTCGTATAGTCCCCGCCGTCCCTCGCCCCACGAACCTCGCCGCCTCACCCCCGTCCACCATCGACGGCTGCTAGAAAAGAGAGGGAGAGAAAGGGAGAGCATGAGAAGAGAGAGAATGAGGAAGAGAGAATGTGAGAAAGAGAGAGGGGTGGGTCTGTGGATTTTGGGTTGTGTACCCTCAAGTTGTTTGGCAGTGGAGTTGTAAGAGTTTGTCTCTCTGTTAGAAGTTGTGAATCAGCGGCAGTGCCTTTGCACTAGTGAAGCCTCACTTGGTTGAAGTGAGGGGTGAACGTAGGTCTCTGGATAAAGACCAAGCCACCTTAAATCGTGTGCTCTTGTGGTTTGCCTTCTATCGTACTGTGTTGCTAGATGCATGCTTACGAACACTGTGATCTGTTTCCTTTCATCTAGCCCGTTAGCTTATGTGCGTTCCTGCTCTATTGGTATAAGTTTTTTTTTAGGTGTTATTTTTGCAAAGAAGGGGCTAATCTATTCACCCCTCCCCTCTAGATTTGCCTATCACCACTCCACACTTCGGACTCCCATGTGACTTCCTCAGTTCCACGTCTACTACACAGGTGAGGCTTCCACTATGTTGCAAAGACCCTTACAAGATAGTAACACACACATGGAGACACGCTCCAACACACACGCTACTAAATAGCAGCGTACACACACACACGAAGACGATGCTCCAAGACATACACATAGACGGAGATGACAGCCTCACATACGCACACACATTGCAAATTGCAACAACGAATGGGGATGAACCCCAAACCATACACACGTTGCTGATTACAGTAGACCAAACACACTCGGATGTGCACACCGCACACACTGACCACACACTTCACGTATTCATTTAATGCAAGGGTGTTCTTTCAAAATAAGATCAAATAACATATGATTTTCAGATCAAAATGTAGAAAATCCAACAAATAAGATTCCCCCTTTAGATCACTCCGCCCGATGCTTGAAT
This sequence comes from Amorphophallus titanum, assembly GCA_024336825.1. NCBI lineage: Eukaryota > Viridiplantae > Streptophyta > Magnoliopsida > Alismatales > Araceae > Amorphophallus > Amorphophallus titanum. Next base: position 333,838 of record JANBPO010004656.1, read on the forward strand.
AGTTGCAAAGATGACCAGATGAAGATCCTTGATGTAGATCAACCCTTGAATGCAGTCCAGAATAGATGAAAACACTTAAGATCCGTGTAGATCTCTCATTGGTAGTAAGGGGGCACTCCTCTTCTTCCTCTTCTCCTTCTTCCTCTCCAAAGCTTTTCCTTCTCTTGGCTTGGATTAACTCTCAGAATGGAACAATTAGCCTCGAACTAGAAGGATTCTCCTTTGATCAGCAATGGGGAAGCCTCTTCCTTCTTTTCTCTTCACCTTCTTCTTCTCCAAGGCTTTTTTCTCTTTTATTAGAATAATTCCACCAAATTCACAATAACAGCTTTTATAGTAGATTTGGGGGCCAAAAGACCTTCATACCCTCCCTAGAACCCTTCCAATACCTCCCCACATGATAGGAAATGAATTGGGGCTATTTTGGACCTTTTACATCACCTCAAGGATGCCCCACGAATGCCACACGTATGACTTTCGTCGCGCACATGAGTAGGGGAGTCGTATAGGTCGACCTATTCAATCTAGATCGGTCAACCTCTACTCAGACATTCACCCCCCTCTATATCTTTCTATTTGATCCTACAAGTGATGTGATGGTTGTGGATGGAGAGCTTAGCTATGACAAGACTCGGGAATGTTTGAAACTCGGTGCATCCTGTTATGTCACTGACTAGATTGTTGTGATAAGGTCAAAGGATTCCCCAGGCTCGGAAGGAGATGTACAAGGGGACTGTGTATGAAGTGAGAGATTGTTTAATCTGAGAAGTGTTATGTTACATGTGGGCGCTGGGAGTTGGTCGCTGTTGGTTATCAGATGTGGTATAACTGTGGAGTTGGTAAGTACGGAATGGACGGTTGTAATATGGAACTGCCACCTCCTCGACAAAAGAATCCCTCGAAGTGTTAATATGAGATGGGGGCCCACCATTTAGAAAGGAGTTTGAGGCGGTGTGCTCTGGATTATGGTGATTGAGGAGTTCAGGGATCGCGTAAGTGACCTAATTGTCCCCCCCTCTAGAGAAGCTGGAATTGGCCAGAGCCCCAGGGAGGACCATGATGGTGCCAACTGATGTGTGGCTAGTGTTCAGAGGAACTGAATGATGGCCCTGCGGAGAAGCAGGAGAGGAAAGTGGCCAGAGAACCTCTGGCCGATGTGTGCCCAACGAGTTGGTTATTGTGTGATGTGGATTGCGGACTGTGAAGTCCCATACGGTTGATTGTAATGTGTCCTAAGGGTATTGATGGTGACCAGTGAGACATTAGCCTTGGGACCAGTGTTAACCGGTGAGTATTTGAGGTATTCGACTCTGGAGATGAGTATCGTTGGTTGTGAGGAGCCGGTGGGAGAGTTGTGTCCCGTTGAGTTGGTGGTAAGATTGTCACTCGGGGGAAGTGTGATTGTGCTCCTTGTAAGGAGTACTCGGTGTTCAGCGACTGAAGAAGCTAATGTCTTGAGTAGGCAGCTAAGTGTGAATTCCCCTAATCGAGGATCGTGTGTTTTCCTCTGTGTGCAGAGTGTATCAGATGTTGTTCGTGCCCTTGAGGGTTTCAAAGAAGGTGAGGTGATGCCAGACTCGCTTGGTTATGTGTACCTCAGATGGTCTGAGGATTGGCATGAATTGTCATGATAAACCAGAAGAGCTTTATTGGTTGTACTAGTCTGGCAGTGTTACTCAGAGAATGTTGTGTGGAGAGTATAGCGGTTGTGTGGTGATCTCGAGGTCTTACCAGTTGCCTGAGTTCTTCCCTATGAATTCTGTGCATTGTCTAAAATTTTGACAACGAAATTTTTGTAAGGAGGGAGGACTCTAATATTTTTGGGTCTTAGATCGTGTTTCCGCGAGTTGCAGATCATGTCTATATCAGTTTCAAATTTTAATATTGGATCTTTGGATCTAGATGGTATTCGTGTGAGTTATTTTAGGTAAGGAACAAGCCCTCTACTACCTCAGTCGAAGATTAGTCAGAACTGAGGAAAGATACACCTACATTGAGAAGATCTGCCTGGCGCTGGTCTTCACAGTCAAAAAGCTCCGACACTACATGTTGTCGCATGAAATCAGGCTGATCTCCAAGGCGGATCCGCTCAAATATATCATGTCCCAACTAGCACTCAAAGGCCATTTGGGCAAATGGGTAGTGATCCTTATGGAGTTTGATATCTCCTATGTACCGCAAAGGGCCATCAAAGGCCAAGCCATCGCAGACTTCTTCGCTGAGCATCCAGTGCCGGAAGACTGTCCCCTGGAACCAGAGCTTCCTGAAGATGAAACCCTAGAAGTCGACCAGGTGCAGCCCTCTCTATGGCAGCTGTACTTTGACGGTGCTTCCAGAATTGACAACTCAGCTTCTGGATCAGCCAGAGTCAGAGTAGGGGCAGGCACAGTCTTGAAGTCTCCAGAAGGAGAAGACATCTATACATCCTATTCAATAAACAAGCCATGCACAAACAATGACGCAGAGTATGAAGCCCTGATAATTGGGTTGCAGATTGCTCTGTCCATAGAGATCCAGATGTTGGAAACATTCAGAGATTCCATGCTGGTTATAAAACAGCTAGAAGGAGAGTTCGATGTGCGGAAGCAGGAGCTCCTCCCCTACTACCAGCTGGCACTTCGTTTGATGGTGAGATTCTACTTCATCAAAGTCAAGCATATCAATTAGGGACAGAATGCTCAAGCGAATGCCCTGGCAAAGCTGGCTAGCTCTTTGGCAATTCCGCTAGACACGAGCCTGAATGTAATAGTAATAAACCGATGATAGGTCCCCAGCATGACAGAGGTCCTGATCGATGAATAAGAAAATGAAGCTGCAGCTACAGAGGAGATTCAACAGCCCAACTGGCAGGAGCATCTCTTACATTGGTTCCAACACCAACAACTCCCGAAAGAAAAAGAACAAAGAATGAAACTCCTACGGGTCAAAGACTCTTACGAGATGAGGAATGGGACCTTGCTCCGAATAATGGTGAACGCCTAAAGAAAGTTCTGCTCCATTGCTTGTCTTCAGCAGAAGTTGGGCGGGTGATGCAAGAAGCTCATGCCGGGTCACCTGGAGCACACCAGGTCGGCCCGAAAATGAAGATTGAAATAAAGAAATTGGGTTATTATTGGCCCTCCATGTTCGATGATTGCTGCAAGTTTGCCAAATCTTGCCAAAAATGTCAAGAGCACGCTAATGTGTCAAGAAGACCGCCAGTGCCGCTACATCCCACCATACCAAGTTGGCCGTTTGCTTAGTGGGGCACGGACGTTGTGGGGTCGCTACCAACATCTGCATCAGGGTGCAAATATATCTTAGCAGCTAATAAAAGGGCTTAAAGAGAAATAGTAAGAATAGAGAGGGAAAGATATAGAAAATGAGGAGGAATGAGGGTTTAAAGAAACTAAGACTATTTGTTAAAAGAAAGAAAAGGGATTACGTGTGTGCATGGAGTGGAGAGAGGTAGAGAGAGGAGAGAGAAAGAGAGCGCATGTGAGGGGGAAGATAGAGAGAGGGAGAGAGAGAGAGAGGGAGTGGCCACGGGAGGCTTGCTGGTGGAGGGGTAAGTGGTCGAGGAGATCAACGCCGACAGAGGGCTGCGGCTGGGTGTTATGGCGTTGGTGAGAAGGAGAGGAGGTCGACTGGTGACTCTGAGGGGCGGAGGATGAGACAGATGGAGGTGGCTGAGGTGTTCCGCCTGTGGGAGGTTAGGTGAAGGGGAGGGCTGGTATCGCGGGTTAGGGAGAGTGTAAAGGGAGCGATCGCCGTGGGGGTTCCCATGTGTGCGGCCGGTGGCGACGGAGGAGCTGGGGTGGGTGAGGTTGGCAACGGTGGTGGCACGAGGTGGCGATGGAGGGCAGTGGCTGGAGGTAGCTCCGTCAACGGTGGGTAAGAGGGATGGGAGACAACGGTTGTGGGTTAACAGGAGAGAAAAGAGAGGGATGGCGAGGCGTGGGATGTCTGAGTGAGAGAGGGAGAGAGAGAGAAGGGGGTGAGAAGGAGGCAGGGGTGGAGTGGGGTGCTGCCGGTGGTGTAGCATGCGATCACTGGCGATGAGCGGCCCGCAGTGATCGCAGGCAGTAGTAGCTCACGGTGAGGGGGAGCATGTGTGTAGGCTAGAGAGAGAGGCGAGCAGGCACGGCAGTGGGCGTGGGTGGTGAGAATGGGAGAGAGAGAGGGTGAGCAGTGATGGCTAGCAGAGGGAAGGAGGGAGGTGCACCGGCCTCTGGGCTTGGTTGTGTGAGAGTGTATGAGAGAGGGGGGATGGCCAGAGGTGTGTATGCGGTTGGCACGGCTAGTGCAGGTGTAGGGGGAGGCTCACCGGAGGAGGGTTGGGCGGTGTCTGGTGGGTCTGTGACTTCTTGGGAGAGTAGAGAGAGGGAGAGATGGAGAGCTGGGAGAGGGTGAAAGAGAGTGGGGGAGAGAGGTCTATGTCGTGGTTGTTAGAGAGAAGGAGAGAGTGAGAGAGGTGTATGGCTGATGGCGGAGGGTGCAGAGAAGTGGCAGGCCGATGGCGAAGGTTGCAGGGAGAGTGGGATGCCTGGAAGGTTAGTAGGTGGGGTGGCGGTGTGGAGGTGCAGCGATAGTCACCGGAGAGGGGTCTGTGGTGTTGGCAACGGAGAGAGAGGGTGTGCGATGGGTTGAGAGAGGAGGGTGGCGTGGGTTAGTGTAGGAAGGTGGTGAGGGCGACGGTGGCGAATGGCCGAAATTTTAAAATTTCAAAATTCAGGGTTGCTACAGTCCGTGCATATGGGAACTAAAGTCCATGCATGTACGCAAGGGGGGGGGGAACAAGGTCTGTGAAAGGTCCGTGTAGGGTCCATGCACGTGCGGGCTAAAGTCAGTGCATGCGAAGAGGGTGTACCGACGAAGGGTGAGCTGGCAGGTGTGCCGGTGAAGGGCTTAGCAATAACAGAAGGGAGGGGTGCCGCACTCAAGGAGCGTGCTGGCGAAGGGCAAGAGAGAGTGTACTGGCGAAGGGGTCCAAGGGCATGCTGTGGAAGAGTTTAGGAGCATGCCGACGAAGGGGGTTTTGAATGTGTCGGGGAAGACCTAGGGAGGTGTACCAGTGAAGGTTTAAAGGCAAAGGGTGGACTGAAGGGTGTGCCGATGAAGGGGAAAGTGGTCTGCACCGGTGAAGGGCCCACACTTCTTCAACCCTTTAAGGCATTTCTTTTCTTCTTTTATCCTTCTCTTTCTCCTTTTCTTAATTGATTTTCTGTGTGATTCATGATGGGTCCGTTCTCCCCGTCTCTTAACCATTCTCTGTTCATTCCTTTCTCTAGTACGGACACTCAAAGCACTCAACTATCATTCAGTCCAATCCTCTTCACATTGCCTCTTATTCCTTTCACCTTGATTAAGACATTTTTATCGTTGATTATTCCACTTCTTTGTTGCTCTCTTTGGTCTTTTAGCATATTATTATTTCTGATAGAAATCTGATAGCATCTCCCCTTGACCCGGGCGTAAGGGAGATACGGGGAACGAGCCCACATGGAGTGGCGAAACCCGGCAAGTGGAGGTGGGCGTCCGAAGACGGCAACACCTTTAACGAAACATTGGAAAACCTGAGGAAATCGTCAGAGGGAAGGCCTCTCTTAGGCTTGTCAAGGGCATACTGGCCAAAGACTGTGCCGGTGAAGAAGTGTAGGGGTCAGTGCACCGACCAGGGAGGCTGTGCTGGGCTAGGGGCATACCGGTCAAGGAATGGCTGGCGTATGTCGGTGAAGGCATCTGAGGGTGGTTCAAGGCCAGTGTGAGAGAGAGGGCCGTGAGGGCTAGGGGGTTTGGTTTAACTGGCTGGGGGGGCTTTAGCTGGAGGAAGAAAGGACAGGGGCTGGGAGTCTAAGGCTGTTTCAGGGACAAGGAACAATGATGGTGTTGGGGCTTGGGCTCTCAGAGAAGGAGAATGGGCTCCCCTCCATGACGAATGGGCGAGGGTGAAGGTTAGAGATCCCTCAAATGGAACCAAACCATTAGGGGAAGAAGAAAGACGGTGGAAGAGCACACAGGGGGGAACCCGATCCAACGAGAAACAACACCAACGATGAGAGTATGAAAAGAACAAAAGACAAAGGGAAGCCCATTAAAATCCTTACGTAAACCTTCTGTTCGAAGGATTAGGTTGACCATGCATGAAAGAGCTGTAGGGTTTCTGATAAAATAGAGAAAGCGACTGCGAGCATGGCAATAGGGAGAATTGCATAGAAACTTGTATACCAGTAAGATTGCTATGTGGGAAAATTCTCTCCCACTAAGACTTTAACCCCACAGTAGGGTTCCTTCCCTTATAAATAGAACCCACAGATCGATCGGCAGAAGCTATTGTTGTTGCTGCTGTTCGTGCCTCTCCTTCTTCTGTTGTTGCTGCTAGTGCGTGGGGAGCCTGCTGGGAGCATATATTTCTTCTTCTCCCTCTACTTCCTCTATTCTCTGTGCGTGAAGAGAAGAGAGCATCTATTTCCTCTTGCTCCTCACCATCCTGCTTCTGCCCTGCTATCGATGTCGACCTTCTCTCCTACTTTTATTATCGTCTAAAGGAAGCTGCATCTTCTTCCTTCATTTCTTCATCTACTGTTGTTGCATATTCGTCCTCTTCTACCTATATTTGCTGCTGCAGTTCATCTGCATCTTTATTTCTTTCTGTTCTGTCGATCCAACCAAGCCTAAGAGGTAGGTTTTCTCAAGAACTCTAGCATAAGATCATAGTAATAGGTGTTGCATGCATATACACCATAATATCTTGCTCAATATCTTATTTCCCTGATCTCTGTTTCAAGTTTTAATGTAGTTATGTTTATATGAAAATAGCAACCAGAGTAGTGGCCGCTTATTGATGAGCAACCGGATAGAAGGTCACAAATTTTGATTTTTTTTTTTCAGCAAAAGAGCAGCCCATTCCTGGGTGCCTATATATATTTTATTCCATTTCTCAGAATAGGACCAAATTACAATTACATCTAGTTGGCCAATGGATCAGCCATACAATAACCAACGGTAGGATCCTATCAACACCTATTAACATAGGCGAAGACTATGAAGGCCCGCCTTGTCTAGCAGAATAGCTGCTTGAGCAGAGAGAGGGAGGTCCCTCATAGTCAAGAAATGTAGTTGCCACCCAAAGAACATGCAGTGACAGCCAAGGAATCCGCCGCTTTGTTGCCTTCCCTAAAGGTGTGCTTGATGGGGCAATTGAAGACCCGCAGCATCTTCATGATTCCGTGCCACCTGGGGAATATGGACCAGTGAGGGATGTCCTGCTTGAGTATCGCATTGACAAGTACAGCACAGTCAGAGTAGATGACAGATAAACTATACCCCATCTCCTTAGCTTGATGAAGTCCATCATGAAGTGCCATCGCCTCAGCAACAAGGCTAGTGCCAACACCGTAAGAGAAAGAGAAGCCCACTTTAAAGTCACCTGAAGGATCTCTAATACACCCACCACCTCCACAAACAGAGCCTAGGATATTCAATTCTTAGGAAACCCAAGTCCAAGGATAGGTTTAAACTTTTACCCGGTGAGATTGGGTAGAGCCGAGGGCTAAGTTAACTTAGGAACTTAAACTTTTGGAATAATCATATATTGATAGAGTTATTTTAATAATTACAGGACGATGGCCGCGGAACGTGCTCAGTGGCATAACATGCAACGCACCATGCAAGGCCTCACTTAGGCGCTACAACAGGTAGCACTAGGCAGAGCAAACCGAGGAGCAGGCGAACTCCATCAGAGTTTTTGTAATATGAACCCTCCCAAGTTCATAGGCTCGACCGACCCTGATGACGTCGAGCATTGGATTTGGGAGATTGAATGCATATTCTGAGTTATGCAGTGCACGGACCAAGAGAAGGTTCTGTTGGCAACATTTCAGCTCAAAAGGGATGCCCGTTGCTGGTGGGAGTCCGTAGAAGCTACCATAGAAGAAGATCAGGTTACATTGGCAGAATTTATGGAGTATTTCAATAACAAATACTTTTTCGACCGTATACAAGAGAAGAAGGCCGCCGAATTTGTCGCACTCAAACAACGAACATTATCGGTGGCCGAATACGAGGCTCAATTCTCTAGACTGTCATGGTATGCTAAGCACTTATTAAGTACCGAGAAGATGAAGGCTAGAGGATTCCTTAATGGGCTCAGTCCTGAATATGTTACACAGATGGCGCCGATGGACATACAAGTCTACTCAGAGATAGTACGATGAGCCCAGTTATTAGAAGATGTCATGGAGTTGTCAGACAAGATCTGTGGGAGGGATAAGAAGGAGCAAGTCACCAGCTCCAATACTTTCAAGCCTATCTTCAACAAGAAGAGGCTTAGAAATGGACAAGATTCCTCTCAGGAGAAGAAGTTTAAGAAGAACACAAAACCCTTCTCTATTACTGCTACCCCTTCCAAGGAGGTGTGTAGACACTGCGACAAGGCCGGCCATAAGGCCGAAGAATGCTGGAGAAGACTAGGAGCTTGTCTCCGTTGTGGGAGCCGTGATCATCGGATTCCCGATTGGCCGTTACTCAATGATCTGGCCAGTGACGAGAAACGCCCAGCAAAGAAGCATGCACGTCTCCAAGCTCTTCAAGAGGCAGAACAAGACGAAGGCGGACTAGTGGAAGGTACACTAAAGATTTGTTCCAAGTCTACACATGTCTTGTTTGATACTGGTGCATCGCATTCTTTTATTTCCAAGAAGTTTGCTGAGCCATTACCTATGGAACTAGAGTGGATAGATCTAGTAATCTCAACCCCTCTCAAAAATGAATCTGAACTCTCACACCATTACATGAATTGTGAAGTCATGGTGAAAGGAAAGAATCTACCAACAGATTTAATATGCCCCCCCCCCCCCCCCCCCCCCCCCCCCCCCCCCCCCTGCCCTCTCTTTGCTGTGTGTTTGACGGGCTGGAGTTGTTGACTATGTTTGTGTTGTTTGTCTGCCAGGTGAGGACCCAACTGCCACTCTGGAGATGATCAAAGAGTTGGTCAGCACTGGCCCGTCAGTGGCTCTTCCTTCTTTCGAGGGGGAGCCAGGAGCGATAGGTGCCTCGATCCCGTCTGTTGCTGGAGATGCACCTAGCTTGCTACTGCAACTGTTGGCAGGGCTTCCCCTCCCTCCTTTACCAGTCGTGGTGTCTGCCTGCACAGTGGGACTGGTCGAGTTTTCTAGTGTGGGACCCTTAGGTACGTGACTGGGTGCCTAGCCATTTATGGTGGGCTTTTTGTGTTGCCTGTTGACGCTAAGCTTCTCTTGGTGTTGGTCGTAGGTACTTCTTCCCCTTTGGAGGAGGGTGAGCTTTCCCCTGACATGACTGAGGCAGCAAAGGAAGAGCCTGCTACAGCGGCTTTGATTGGGGGTGATGAGGAGATCATCGACATTGAGGGGGTCTCGGAGGGGAGTGCCCTAACTGGTGAGTTTCTTGTTCGAGACCCTTAACTGGAAAGTGGCCTTTATACGAGGTTGAGTTGTGTGCTGACCTTGTTTGGTTTGTTGACTTGCAGGGGCCTCTAGTTCGACCACCTCTAGGAGCTCATCGGGGGCTTCATCGGGCTCCTCGAGCAGCGGCAGCTTGGTCATGGAGATGGAGGAGAGTTCGAGCTCGAGCTCTTCCTCTTCTGGGACCTCTTCAGCCAAGGAGGCTGAGATGGAGACTAGTTCTAGAGGTACATGGGGGTGCTCTCCCCCCCCCCTACTTAGCATGTGTTTAGGCTTTATGGTAGGGTGCTGATGCTGTTGTGTTGTATGCAGTGCTGGAGTCAAGTGGAGAGCGCACGTTGGCTCCTGATGAGAGCAGCCGAGAAGAGCCTCCCATCCCACCCGTGGTTGCTGGAGACGACCGGGTCGTGGAGGAGCCACTGCCCTCTCCGACCCCAGCGAGTGGCGCCACAGGCGTGGAGGAGAGATTGCCTTCCCCGACCCCGACGGAAGATGCCACTAGCGCGGCGGGAGCTGCACTGAGTCAGAGCCGAGCCTTTTTCTCAGGTTTTCCACCTTATTTGTCATGGGAAATTTTGGATGTATTGTTCATTTCCCTTTGTGTTTGCTGGGATTGTGCAGGCACTACTGGCGTGCTAGACGAGATAGGCGACTCTTTGCTGAGCTTAGGGATTGAGTGGCCCACGTTTATCTCTCTGCTAGAGCCACTACTGGACATGAGCGCGGGTGCCTCCTTGCTCTAGTGAGCCTGAGGCTATCTGTAGGGCGACCCCCTTCCTTCTCCAGAGGATTTAAGGTAGTGGTTGAGAGAGTGTACCCAGGGCTACCACACCCTTGGCTTTCCTCGCGAGCTTTGGATGTCCAGGCTAGCCAGAATCTGGGTAGAGTACTTGAGACTCCGTGAGGTTTAGGAGCAGAGGACTCAGAGGCTGGCGGCCATCCGAGAGGTGCAGGAGCAGCGGGCCCAACTTGCATCGGTTGTAGCGGAGTAGAGGGACCATGCCGAGGCGGTCGCGTCGCTTTTCCAAGATCGCGGCGTCCAGCTAAGAGATGCTGAGAGCCGGGTTGAGGCCTAGAGGAAGGCCTTGGAGGAGCAGTTGTGGGCCGCAGAGCATGCCAGAGCTGAGTTGCAGGCAGCCAAGACTACGGCCGAGGCCAGTGCTCAACTTTTGTCAACCCTGGAGGCGGAGCTTGCAGTTGCTGACTCCCGTCTTATGGCACTGGAGGGGAGCGAGCCTGGGATGTGATTGTATCTCTTTTCCCCTTTTGTTGTGTTACCTGGATCGTAGGGATTTTATTACCCCAAGGGCATGTCTTGGGCTCCTTTTACAGAGTGTTAATGACAACTTGCCAAATTTTTGTTATTTACTGGGTTGTCCCACCTCTTCCCTTGTGGAACAGTGTTGTGTGTATGGACTGGCGACCACTTACTATTAGTCGTGCTTGATTTTCCTACTGTGTACTGGTATAGGGGGTAGAGGACTGGGCTTACCCGATTTAGGGTGTTGGAACAGGGGACTGAGCATGGAGAATAGTGTAATTGGATGCTGGGAACTGGGAGCTGAGTGTTGGGTACTGGGACAGGGTGTTGGGGACTGGAGGCTGAGTACTAGGAAGTAGGGGAAAGTGACTGGATATTGGGGGCTAATCCTCTTGAAGGATAAAAGCCCGTGTGGTATGAGGCCGACACAGACCTATAGGGATGTGATGGTCTATGTGGTTAGGGCTACTGGGGTGATTCTTGAGTGTGTCGGTTGTAGGCCGAATGACAGAGTATCGGCTACTGTCATGTTGTTAGCCAAAAATGTAATTCACATTAGCCTGGGGAACTGGAGCTGGGCTGGTCGGGTGGCCTGGGAAGGCATCACGGCCGGGAACAGGGACTGGGACAGGGACTGGAACCTACATTGGAACTGGGATTGCAACTAGAGATGGGGATTGGAACTAGAGCTGGCCGGTCGGCCTGTGGAGGCGTTGTAGCCGGAATACTAGTGCTGGAACTAGAACTGGAGCTGGACGACTTGCATGTTAACACAGTGTAGCCGAAATATTGGGACTGGAACTGGGTGGCGGGCCTGTCAAGATATTGTAGCCGGGATACTGGGACTGGAACTGGGTGGCTGGCCGACTGGCCAGCTAGCCTGCGAAGGCGTTATAGTCAGGATACTGGGACTAGAACTGGGCGGCTAGCCTGTGAAGGCGCTGTAGCTCGAATATTGGGGCAAGAATTGGAACTGGAGCTAGGCGGCTAGCCTGTCAAGGTGCTGTAGCTGAAATACTAGGACTGGAACTAGGCACCTGGCCTGTCAAGGCATTGTAGCCGAAATACTAGGAATAGAACTGGAACTGGAACTGGGCGGCTAGCACGTGAAGGTGTTGTAGCTGGGATATTGGGACTAGAACTGGAACTGACCGAGTGGCCTGCGAAGGTGTTGTAGCCGGAATACTAGGACTAGAACTGGAACTAGAACTGGTCGGCTGGCCTGCAAAGGTGTTGTAGTGTTGGCCCAGAGAGATGACAGACAAGAAGGGGGGTTGAATTGTCCCCTTGTCGAGGTGGCAGATTTTAAAAATAACTCCAACTGATTACAATGGAATTAAAACTAACAGCGTTAATTACCCTAAATAGATGTGAGATTAAAAGAGTTCTCTCAAGCTTTCCGATCTCACTCGAATTAACAATGTAACTAATTAGACAAATCAAGATCACAAATAAATTTATGCTTAACACGGATAACGGAGGTAGCAATGTGTGGAGGTGTCGTGAATAAAAATCTACAAGTTGACATGTGAAGAGAAATAGAAGAAATGGACAAACACACAGGCAATCACATGAGACACAGAGATTTTTAGGTGGTTCGGGACCACGACGGGCTCCTACGTCCACCCCTCACCCAACCGGGTGAGGTTTCACTCCACGCTATGAAATGTAGCAACACGAGGACGAACCCCAACCACACACACGCTGTTTCCGCAGTAATACACACACAGGGACAAGCCCCAACATGCTGCCACTACAGCACACACACACACAACGTCGGGGAACACACCCTGGACACTGAACCACACGGAGTCATAGCTCCGTCTACACACACAGACTCGGGGAAACTCAAAATCATTTATGTAATTATTAACATTTACTGTACCGAGAATTACAGGTCTTGGCTGGGATCGTCTTCCCCACGCCCAGAGCGTGGAGGTACGTTTTCGCTCCTCCATTTGTCACATTACTTATTTTGTATTTATTTTTATGCCGCTGCTTGAGTGTTAGGATATCTAGCTTGTTATTATATTATTTCAATCACCACTATGAGTGAGTGAGCGTAACCGTCCCGTGACTCGATCCGTGCATGTGAAAGAGTCGAATACCTTTGACTCATTGCCAGTTTCTCAACCGCACAGAGCCACACGCTTCTCTTGCTAGGGACAAGTTGTGAACTTGCCTAGAGTCTCAGGTTCGCTTCCAAATTGGTCTCGAGTCGCATCCATCCTACATCAAATTGGTATCAGAGCATGATTGAGTCTAGGGTGGTCTTTGCTTAAAAAAAAGTCTTGAGTCTAAGGTCATCTTGTCCTAGGTTTGCATTTCATCCCTGGTATATCAAAAGACATTACTGGAAAGATAGGTTAAGCCTATTTGGAAGGTAGCCTCCTTGCATGAGATTGGTCTTCGGATTGATATCTCTGTCACGTACTGGATATTGGTTAGAGTCTAGAGCTGTCTAGCATTTATTTAGCTCCATCACATGTCCACCATGTAGCGTTCCCACAGTTTCCAATGGACTCCAAGTTGCCCAGGTAATATCACTGGTTGCATGACACCCATGGGCTTGGAAACCATCCCTCTACTTTTGTAGGCCCGAAGCCTCAGACTTTTATGACTCCAACGTCCCGAGTGACTACCTACATTGGGAGGCCGCCATAGACAAATATTTCGAGTGTTACTCTATGTCTGGAGCCATGGAGGTCAGTTTTGCCAAAAAGAGGCTTTTCCACAAAGCTACCGAGAATTGGGAAAGTGTTGAACGCATGAGGGAGATTAGGAAGTAATGGCCCATCGAGTCATGATGAGAAATGAAGAAGGAGCTTAGAAAGGTCTACCTGCCCCACCCAGTAACCTCCAACCGGCCCCACCCAATCACCTCCCATCAGGTAGGTCATAGTTGGAGGCCAAGGGTCCTGCATGTAGATGAGCCTAGGCCCAATACTAGGCCGAGTGAATATGAGCGAATCCACCACGATGCCCTAACTCCAAGCCCCACCTTTGCCGAACTCTTGAAAATCTTTTTGGATTGGGTGGATAGGATGTGCGCTCAGATTGACAGACTCCTGCCCAAGCCTAAGGAGGTCGTAGCCAGTAGTCTTAACCTGGTGCCATCTACGGAGTCCCCAGGTCCTCTCCGGATGTGAAACGACCTAGGGATGAGTTGGAACTGACCAAATGACCCTCGGACCTAGCAAGCAAGCAACTCACGGACCGATAGCTTCACATTTTTACACAAGTTTTAATTTATTTAGGAATTTTTATTCCTCTAATTATCAGGGGTGGTACATCGGGGGCCGATCTCAGTACTTTCGGCTGATGACCACGTGCATCCATCAATGGGAGATCGGGTCTTCTCAGTCTATCATCTTGGAGCGGGATCTTCCTTAGCTCCCAAGAAGAAGCATCGCTACGGTCGCAAAGGCAGACGACCCACTGCTACAACCAACAATTTCGACAAGACCATTCTTGTCCGTGACCTGTGGATCTATCTCAATGAGGACAAGTGGATTATACCCTGGGAGCGGGCTGTCCCTACGGTCCCTATTACCAACCGCTTCAGCCTCTTGTGATGAACGAGAGAGGATAAAGTGAAGCTCAGAGAAGCAAGAACATCATCAATAGTCTAAGGGCAACCCGCACTAGCCTGATACCTAGGCTCCCAAGTCTCGTCGAAGGATCAACGACAAGGGAGATCAACAACTTAGCCTGAGAAGAATCTGGGTTACCCTGGAAGAGGCTCAAGCTGTTCGTAGGGCACATACCAAAACCCCCCTTCGAGTGCTCAGGCGTGGCATCAGGCAGGACATAACCTAGTCTACACCGGCACAGCCTGATGACACCCAGTCACTCAGCGTCTCCCATCTAAATAAGTGGAAGCAGAAATGGGCTTGTTCCGAGTCCCGCTAACACCCAGCCCCGAGCTCTCTTTGGGTCGACACCCCAGTAGAGGCTCCACTGCAACGAACCTCGATCTTTAACAGATTGGGGGCACCAGTCCACCCTGAGAAGCATTCCCAGATGAAGCGAACGGTCTAGTTCATCAATGACGCGGTAAGGGTGTTCACGTGTTATGCTACCGGACAATAACCTGAGACTCAGTCTGACGACTTGAACCAACCTCTGGCCCAGCTCAGGATGCCTCATCACCAGACTCAGCCTCCGATCTTGACAGGTCACGTTGGCACTTCCCCTAGACCTCAGGCATCAGAACGAGCAAAAGAAGTTCTAGTCGAGGACCCTGCCGCTCCTGTCAACACAGAACCGGTCAATAATGATCCTCTGGTGAATGAGGTTCAAGAGGTGACCCTCAAGACACTCATGAAGGAGAACCAACATTTGTAGGCCCTCCTGCAAGGCCTCCTTCAGGAACTAGACCTTCACCCTCAAAGCTGAAGCACCGGCACTACCTGTTGGGCACAATGGTGCCAATGCCTCAGTGGCAGTTGCCCGAACCCCAACAGCAACTGCGTTTGACACGCCCCCAACTAAAGCTCAACCACGAGCTGTTGTGTCCCTGTGGTTTTGGTGATAGCAACATTATAAGTCACCACATGAGTCTTCTCTGCATGTTTGACTGATTGCATCTGATATTCTGAAGATGTTATTCAATATCATCCTGACAAGGCAAATGCTGTTGCTGATGCGCTCAGTAGGAAATCGATGGGAAAGCTATCAAGTGTCATGAAAGGTATGACCAACCTTATATCTAAATTTTCTCAGTTGAATCTAGATATTGATATGAAGAAGAAAGATGATTGCTTTATAGCCAATATCTAGACTCAACCCACCTTGATGGAAGATCTGGTCAAGCGGCAAGATAATGACCCTGCATTATTGGAGATTAAGGCCAACATGGAGCAACGGCCGAATTTCTCTATTGCCAATGATGGAAGATTGTTATTCAAGGATCGGATTTGTATACCAGATCATGCTGATACTAAGAAATTGATCTTAGAAGAAGCTCATAAGTCCAAGTACACCATTCATCCTGGTGCTACCAAGATGTATCACGACCTCAAAAGGGATTATTGGTGGCCCAATATGAAGAGAGAAGTAGCAGATTATGTGTCACGTTGCCTTACTTGCCAATAAATTATGGTAGAACATCAAAGGCATGCTGGAAAACTACATCCCTTGGAGATTCCGGAATGGAAATGGGATAGGATAGGGATGAATTTTATCATGGGACTACCTAAATCAAGAGGTGGACATGATGGAATATGGGTGATCATAAACTGTTTAACAAAATCGGCTCATTTTCTACCTATTAAAACCTGATGGTCTATGGATATTTTACCTGCCTTGTACATGAAGGAGATTGTGAAGTTACATGGTGTCCCTGTCAGTATTATTTTAGATTGAGACCCTCGATTTGCCTCACAATTCTGGAAGGGTTTGCAACATTTGGGGACCCGATTGAATTTTAGCATAGTATTTCATCCACAAACTGATGGACAAACTGAAAGGACTAATCAGGTGGTAGAAGATATGTTGAGAGCTTGTGTTATGGACTTTGGTGGAAGCTGGCATGACCATTTACCTCTAGTAGAGTTTGCCTACAACAATATCTATCAAGCTAGTGTTCAAATGGAACCATTTGAGGCACTATATGGAAGAAGTTGTCACTCACCTATCTGGTGGAGTGAAGTTGGGGAAAGACAACTTCTAGGTCTAGAGATAATAAGGGATGCTATCGAGAAAGTCAAGTTAATTCGAGAGAGACTAAAGATGGCTCAAGATAGACAGAAATCATATGCAGATAATCGAAGGCATGACTTGGAATTCCAAATAGGCAACCATGTATTTCTTAAGGTCTCTCCAGGTCGAGGTATTCGAAGGTTCGGCATCAAAGGAAATCTTACCCTAAGATTTATTAGCCCTTTTGAAATCTTGGAAAGAGTTGGCGAAGTGGCTTATCGATTAGCTTTGCCTCCTCAATTGGATGGAGTTCATAACGTATTTCATATCTCAATGCTCAAAAGCACTGAAAAATGGTGATGATTTGCAATATAATTACTGTCAAAATGATCGTCAGGATGTCAGGATCCCGTACCCGCCAGTTTTGTGTCGATTAGTTGCCATTTGGGGCCGGTAGGAGTCCGAGAACCCCGGTAACCCAGTTTTGGTAGATTCATCGAAATCGCACCATTTTCGCAATCGGATGCATGCATGTGCCATTTTTAGCTTCCAGATGTCTTCTGTGGGCGTGGGGGACTGTTTCCCCTATGTTTCGGTGTGAATGGGGCATGGAATGGGCCGATTTGGCCATTTCACTATTTTACTCGTCAGTTCGGTGTAACAGTCGTTCCAATGACCATCACATGTGTGACGGTCCCACGATAGACCGTTACACTCGTTGCTCATTTAAGGTTCTTCGAGGCTGGGTCAGTGTGACGGACCAACATAGGACTGTCACATGAATTTAACGTGCCAATGGAGGTGCGTTACGGTCCGATCATCCTCGAAGACTGTGTCAGATGCTCCTCGTTGACCATGTCAGTGGCTCCTCATAGACCATGTTGATCGGTTGGCCCTGACAGACTACTCCTTGTGCGTCAGATTCTTCTGACGCGCCTCTCTGAGACCGTCACATTTCATTTGTCCGTGTTTGGACTGGCTATGTCGGTTGGCCGTAACGGACCAGCCTTCTTGTGCCAGGGTGTGTAACACACTTGGCTGGGTGCGTTATAATGTCCAGGTTTTAGTTTTAGGCTTGTTCGCCCTGACGCCCCTGCCTTGGTGCGTCAGAGCTGTGTAACACGCCTATAGTAGGCCGTTACATCGTTCGAGTGAAGGTCTTAGGCCTATTCGTCTTGACACCCCTGTCCTGGTGCGTCAGAGCGTGTAACGCGCCTATAGAGGTGCGTTACAGTCTTATTGTTGGCCGTGATGGTCGTTGTTCTATTCTGTGTCTATTCGTGAGTTGGTCTGTCTTAGGTTTGTGTTCTAGGGCGGCGTCTGTGTGTCGGTGGTTTTTGGATTGGTCAGTTCAGGTGACTGGGTACGGTCCCTTCCCTGACTGCGACATTCCCCTAATGACTCAATCTAGAACTGCCAGCATCCTTGTCTTTGGTCATATAGCGGTTGTCCCTTGACTACCGAGTTCACCTAGTGGTTGAGTGGTAGTTCGCTTTGCCTAGGGTGTCGTCTTCTATGCTTGTGTATTGCTGTGTGTGTCTGTGTGCGGGTGTCATGTCTGGTTCTAGTCAACCCGGTGGGACCAGGGGTTGACAGGCGACCTTGTCTGTGTCTCGGCGGTTCTGTCCAGCTCAAGATAGTCTTCCGGATGCCTCGGGATACTGTCCTACCTCGGTTGTGTGTCCAGGTGTGCTGAGGGTTCTTGGTGTCCCCTCGGGTCTCCGATTCAAAGCCCCCAGAAGTAAAGACTCTCACCGCCTCATGCATATCCAGAAGAACCTGAAGCGACGGATCCCGAAAGTCGCACCCTCTCAGAGTCACCTCCAGAGCGACGTCTCGCATCCCCAGAAGATCTCACAGTCGTTCCAGAGGCAGGAAGATACACGCAAGAGATTTTCAAGATTTCGCAAAAGGAAGTAAGCATTTCTATTGCTAAGTAGAGGGGATACATCAAAAGGGGAAAACTGCCCTCGGACAGAAGCAGAAGAAAGTAAAGATAAAAAAACATACAAGTATGGGCGGCCTTCTAAAGGCCCACCCCAGATACATCGTCACGTGCCCCAGCTTCACTGGGCTCACGTGCAGCAACAACGCCAGTGGAAGGAGAGTCGCCATCCAACTCCACGACCCAAGCTTCCACCGTCGAGGAGTCCACAGGCGCATCGGCATCCGTGCTCGCCATCAACACCGGTCCCCCAGCGTCAGCGCGAGCAGACTCCTCCTCATCCTTGTCATCCTCTGGATCGTAGGCCGACAGACGAGGAACGAGAGTCAGGACCTCACATCCCAGGCTCGCTGCAGTAACCTTCACGGTGACGGTCTAGCCCTCACAGAAGCCCCGGTCACGGGTTGACCCATAAAATTCTAGAGCCACCTCCGTCAACTCCTGTCAAAAAGTCAGCGAGGACCGGAAGCTCTCCACTACCTCCTCACCTGCAGACACCAGCAGTGAATGCACCTTGGCCAGTTTGGCTTCGGCCACCTAAGTGCGAGTCTCTGAAGCCTGGAACAGCCTCCCCAGCTTGGCGGTCGATTCACCGGCTGCATCGGCCCGCGCCCGGAAGGCATCCCGATCGTGCTCCGCCCCGGTAAGAGCCATGATAGAATATATGGATGCCCAGAAACCAAATCTCTACAAATAATATGTCTGTATCTGATCCAGAGAGGGGTGAATGGATCGGTCACCCACAAAAACTATACTGCAGCACTTCAAATGTAGAATTAAAACAAACTACTGTAGGACAGTCGAAGAACACTAAATCAGGCTGATCTGCTCAACCACAGTCCTAAACAAACATCTACCGAGCAATGATCAGAAGAGATAGACGATGTAAACCACAAGACAATCGCACAGTCGATCTCAAACCTTAGATCTACGTCCACCCCACACTCCAAATTGAAATGTGGCTTCAACCGCTGATACACAGCTTCGCTGATCCACAACTTCGGGGTCAAGACCCTACAGACCATTGGGCGTTACAGCTTATGTCGTCCAAAGAAATCCTTCTCTGCAAACCGGTGGGGATTTACAGCTTAACGAGTCCAGAGGAATCCACCTCTACCCGCTGAGCCTCACAGCTTGCTCTGCTGACACACAGCTTGGCATCAATTCATAGAATTGGCTCAAGGTGATATTACAGTCTTGCAGTATCGCGATAAATTCATGGAATTGGGTCGATATGCTCCTCACATTCTTGCTGATGAAGGACTAAAAATTGAGCAATTTCTATGTGGTTTGAAGGGAGAGTTGAGGCAACCTCTGATTGCAACCAGAGTGGTAGAATTAGATGTGGCTTATCAGGCAGATGTAGCATTGGAGTTGGACATGGCAAGATTGCGAGGACAAACCCAAGTTGAGCCAGTGCAGCAGAGTGTGCAACATCAACAAGTTAGTCAGTCGAATGTGATGGGGATACCATCTTCTGTTCCTTCTACCAGTGGTACTTCCTCCATGAAATCCAAGTTCAGGCAGATGATTAGGAAATCAAAGAAGCAGTATGACCGACAAGCTTCTTCCGATACCGTGCAACAAGCAGCACCCTCTTCTTTTCAGCGATAGGGATCAGTGCCTAGTCAGTCGAGACCGTGTCCGAGGTGTGGTGGTAGCCATCCGGGTAGACCATGTTCAATGCCGGTGTTGTGTTTCCGGTGTGATCAGGTGGGACATGTGGTTCGTGATTGTTTGCAAAGGCCGAAGTAGCCTGTTCAGTTTTCTCAGTTTTTACAATCACAACATTTTTGACCTCCTCCACCACCACAATCTCAATAATATTCTCAAGCTTCAGTATCATCATCACAGCAGTCTACTGCGGTTGGGAAGAAACAAAAATGTAGAGTCACGCATATGACTCATTCTGAGGCAATGGCATCCCATCTGGTTGATGGTACTATTATGATCTATGGTCATGCAGCTCGTATTTTATTTGACTCAAGTGCTTCTCATTCAGTTGTTTCTGAAGATTTTATTTCCTGCATCGAGGAGCCGACATCAAAAATGTCTTGTGAGTTATTAGTTGAATTGCCTTTTGGAGAATTCATGTTCACTCCTTTCTGTCTCGATGAGACTCCGATTGTGATTGGGAATCAGCAGTTGCTAGCTAGGTTGTATGCATTGAAGCTGGTAGATTATGATGTTATTCTGGGTATGGACTAGTTAGAGAATTATGGAGCCGTGGTTGATTGTAGAACAAAGAAAGTTTATTTTCAGCCATCTGGGAAAGCAGCATTCCATTTTCAAGGTATTCGATCTTGTTCTTCTCGCTTGCTTATTTCTGCTATTCGAGCCTGTAGATTACTTAATGTGGGTTGTCAGGGATTCTTTGCTTTCGTGGTTGCTGTTGAAGCACCACAACAGGAGTTAGGTGATATTCCTGTGGTCTGTGAGTTTCTTGATGTGTTTCCTGATGAGTTGCGAGGCTTACCTCCTGAGCGAGAGATAGAGATGGTAATTGAATTAATTCTAGGTACGACACCTTTAGCAATCTCATTTGGTCTACTGTTAGTAAATTATAAAAGAGGGGGAAAGATCTATTCACCCCCCCTCTAGATCTATTCAGTCTGTATCCAACACGTATTACCTTGATTAATGTGCCCGTAGGTTTTAAGGGTCCAGGCGACCCTCTTGTGTTTTGAGCTTTTGTGATTGTGTTAGATCGAGTCATCATGAGTCAGTATGAGTGCGGTGGGGTCTTCCCCGCACGACGTAGGTTTCTCCAGAAAGTGATTTCCGAGTGGACCATGTGTGTGGCCTCGGACTGAGAGTCCAGTTATCCAGCCTAGGCCTAGAGGTTTTTTGTGTGTCCCTTGGACGAGGGATCAACTCGATGGCTTGTAAGCTACCTTAGAGATCGTGTCAACTTGGTTTCAGACCTAGGGATTAGGTCAGATTGACGGCGCCGTGCCATCATGTGCAGTAGTCTTGACTCAAGTCTCGTGACTCAAGGACCATTGGGCTTTTAAGTCTAGTGGGCTGTCTAAAGTCTGGTGGCCGTGAGCCACCTGTTCTCCGTGTTACTCGCGATGGGTGGGTGAGTGATTTTTAGTGTTCACGTTTAGTGAGCCCCCACTAGTCGTAGCTTTCTTGCGCACACATGTACAGATCCACTTGGGAGTGGTGGAGAGTGTGACCCGAGTGAGATAATTTTTAGGCTGGTTACTGTAGGGCCCCCAGCCTTTGCAGCCTGAGTCTGGCTGGGGGGAAAACCAGTTAGAGGACCCGGCCTAGAGCAGATGATCTGTGTGTACACGCATGGTTGGGGGCAGGGGACACACGCTGACGAGCGTGACCCCAGTTAGTCCTTGTTATGTGGTTACTAGTACGGTGTCTTAGTTTTTGCCTAGGGCATCGCAGGCAGACACCTGAGGCTGTGGACTAAGTCGTCAGTGGACACATCCGGCCTTGCTTCTAGAGGGTAGTACTCCCGTCACGTGACGTGAGTTATCGTGTCGCGGGTTTCCATTTTTCATCTGCGAGACGGGGTTTTGTGTGTACTTTGGGTGTTTTCCCGGAGCCGAGGTCTAGGGTTTTCGGTGAGCGTCACCGAGAGCTTATCCCTAGACAGCGTAGAGTTCACGATGGCGAGGTCGTGACTGTGTTTTCAGGCTGTGTGGTTTCGGTGTGGGCCCTTGTCTATGAGGATAGGCCTCCACGATAGTGATGTCGTGTCATTTTCCTGGCAGCGTGACTAGGGCGATCGTAGTCTGGTGGCTCGTGTCTGGTTGTTCCCTGACCATGGGATCGGGGTGTTGGGTTCCGTTTCAAAATAGTAGGAGTAGCTGTAGACCCGAGGTTTTACCGGCCACAGAGTCTTACTGTTCTTGATGTTGTTGTAGTTGCTGCTTTCCGATACCGCCGTTATTTCGAGGGGTGATCTTCGTACTTGTTCAGTTCCGGAGTCATTTTTTCGTGACTTGAGAGTTTGTTCTTCCGGTGACACATCCACTAGCCGCAGCCTTCTTACGATACGCTTGTGCTGACCCACCCGGGAGTGGTGGAGCGGCTGACCCGAGAGAGACGGTGAGTAGGCTAGTTATCGTAGGGCCCCCACGTACAGCTGAGTCCAGGCTTAGGGAGAATTACCAGCTAGAGGACAGGCCTAGGGCGTATGGTCTGAGTGTGCACATGGGGCTGAGGGTTTCAGACCCGCGCTGACGAGTGCGACCTCAACTAGTCCTTGTTTTGTGGTACTTCTGGTTACTGAGTGTGTCTTTATCTCCGCCCGGGGCATTATAGCTAGACACTTGTGACGCGGTGTAAGACGTCAGGGGACGCATTCGGTCGTTCTTCTAGTGGGTGGTGCTCCTGTCTGCTGGTGGGTATGGACTCGAGTTTTGTCAGACTGAGGCTCCGCAGTACGGTACTATTAGAGTAGACAGCTTTTCTGTCAATTTATTACAGCTTGTTGGTTCTACCGTACTCCTACTAGGTAGTGTACTTTCCTGCGCTCTTACTTTCCTACCTTGTTTTCGTGCGGGATGAGGATCCGCGGGATCCCTACTGAGCCTATGAAATGAGGATCACCCCTGTGATTTTTAGGTGAGGTGGGGTCGTCGCGTGACGTGACAGGTTTTCAGCGAGGTTCTAGTAGCTGAGGTTAGCCACCGGTTGCCAGAGCCGGGGTATGTCCCGTGTACTTGTACCTTTCTTTTAGTTGACTGTACTTATATTTGGACATGAGATGTACTGGACCTTGTAGCAGTTTAGTTATTTATTTAATTTTTTAAATAATTAAGTTGATTATTGTGCTATCTCTGCAGTTACTTTAGTTTCTTACGTACCCTCACACCATCCTTTATCCCTTCCGAGTCCTCGGGCTCGTGGGAGGCGGGCTGAGATTCGAGTCGCGTCGGTTCCTTTCTAGTACTTGGATCCCGGGTCATCACAATGGGTCTATACCTAGCTATACTCGGACAGGCTGGGTCACCTCCTGAAGTTTCGTAAAGAGGCGGTGAGCCCCGAATAACGCGTGATTATACAAGGGGCACTCCCTCTCAGCATCTTCATCACGCGCCTTCCGCGCATCTCCCGGCTCCCCGAACGTGTCAGGGGGTAGCTAGCACATCTTGTGCCATGTCACCCGTGGCCCTACTTCCACAACCGACTGGCGCGAGCCGTGACTTTTCGACTTCGCCGATAATGAGCCGGCTGAGAATGAAGCGTGCTACCAAACTAAAGCTAGCCAAAGAAGAGATCACCCAGGCAACATTGTATATGACCAAGCAGAGGAATGATGAATCTGCCAAAAAGATGTGCATGATGAATGCTGGGCTAAAGAAAAAGAAATCATCAAAACGAATGCAAAGAAAGGATAAAATAGGAAGATACTCAAGAATAGTATTGCTAGACCAGATAAATCATGGTTAGGACACTATCTGCAACCACAGCGTGCAAGATAGAACCATCGTTCCTCAACTCTTCTAACCTAACGGCATATCCAATGATTAAACATATGCACCTTGACCATCATTGTTTTTGTTAATGGGGAACATCAGATCCCAAAACACATGAATAACCAGTCGATTCTCTAGGTAATATATCATAGATACCATATAGTAATGCACTAAGGGATTAAGGGATCAAGATACTTACCTGACTTGCCTGCCTGGCGAGATGAGGCGCGATGCGATGGCATTCATGATTTTGCATTAAGAGGTTAGCCATCAATAATAAAGCCATAGAGATAAGCATGATGCATAAAATAAGGCCAATGACATACAAGGCATGGAGCAATCATACCATTTCAACTCATCACAACATTCAGCAACCAAACGGTCATGCCAAGACCGCAAGGGGAGCCTAACAGTCCAGCGATATACCCCTACCCTTGAGGTGGTTCATATTCTCCAATGTATGAAACTCTAGGGGAAAACGATCCAGAGAGGACCGCCAAGGATAGCCTAACGGTCCATTGTGTGACCGTAAGGTGCTGGGCGAATTCAAAAAACTTTAGCCAATTGTTCCCTCTCTCACTCGCACCCATTCCATCATTCAAACACTCCAAACCTTCACCTCCGGCGACCCATCTCCGGTGACCACCATCAACCAATCTGATCCTACCTCATCCACCCAGGAGCAAATGGGGAGGAAGAGGACAATTGTTTGCCACTTCATATACCACCTGGAAGAGGAAGGAACACCCATAGTGGCGGCGAACCAACCGGAGGGGGAGGAAGCTCCACCAGCCCAAACAGAGGTGGGAGAACCCTCTGCAGCACCCACGGTGCCTGAGGAGGCCACTGGGGAGAGTGACGACTAGCCTGCGGCTGAGGAGGCACCCGAAGCGGTAGCTGGAAGTCGCTCGTCTGAGGTAGGCCGAGATCCTAAAAAATCCAATCTTTAATTTTTCTACCTCACGCATGTGGGTAGGATAGCAAGGGAATGGGTCAGGGGACCCCTAGAAGCACTGTTCAGGCCTCTAGGGCCGTTCTCCAAGCTTGGGGAAATGGGGAGATACTATCCGGTGGGACGAAAGCCTAGCGGTCCTTCTAGCGACCGCTAGGGCGCCAGACGGTCTAACCCAAATCGCTAAGGCCAGACAAACAGTCAAGAGGGGACTGTTAGGGTTCTGAGGGTGGTTTTTTTTCGAATACAATGTGATGCAATGCCTGAATTATTAAACTGTAGCAACCCTGAATTATGGAAAATAAAAATCTTGAGAAATGTTAAATAGCGACTTCTGTAAAGTCGCCAATTCGTAAAACGACGCCCCTTCCAACTGGCGTCAATTCAATTGGAACGAATAGAAAGAATCCTTTTAGGAATAAAACTAATAATTAACGCCCCTTTAAGAGGCATCAATTATGGAAACGCAGTGTCTCTATCCAGGCGTCAATTTATAAACTAACGCCCCTTACCTAGTCGCCACTTAAAAGACGCCCCTTGCCAAGGCGCCATTTATCTGAGAATCGTAAAACAGAAATTGATTGCAGAGTTCTGTTCGAACAGGGAGTTTAGATCGATTACGGGACTAATATGGGGTAAGATCAACTTGGGAAAGGATTAAGATAGAAATACCTAAGCCTAATCGAACTCCAACCAGTTAGGGATTCTAAAGTCTATAAATACCCTTGCCCTCCTCCCATAAGTCTCTATTCGTCACTTACTGCCAAGCCATGGTAAGGAAGTATCTTCCTTAACGTATTCTATTCCTTCCTACTCTTCCTTACTTCTTCCTCTTTCCCGTGAGATGCAGGAGCCACGGAAGATTGTTAATCCCCTCGTTGTTGTTGCTGATTCCTACTTCGTCCTACTGCTATTGTTGCTGTCATCTCTTTAGTTGAGCACTTCTTCTTCTTCCTGTGCTGCTGATATTCTTCTTCCTACTGCTGTGGTTGCTGTTACTCTGTTCAGAGCAGAGCACCGCCACTGACTTCTTCCTCAACACCCAGATCATCACCCAGTTCGACACCCAATAAAGGTAGGATCTAAACTTCAAATACTGGATCAAAGATTATAAGTAGAAAGCATGCATACATGTAGACAATTAATGTTCTAGTACGCTGTTTTACGTTCTTTGTTTCAGAGTAAATAACGACCTTGCCTAAGGCGTTATTTTCTTTAAACGTGACACTCTCAAAGGCGCTACTAAATACACGCCTCTATCTAAGTCACTATTTCTACTCCTGTGATTTAACGCCTTCTCCGTATAGCGTCGTTTTGATAGACGACCTAGTTCAAGGCGTCATTTATATCAGCATTTAATAATTCAACGTACTTTCAAAATTTAATAATATTAATCCCTGCTAGTTAGTGGTCTACATGATTACATTCCTGCTATCCTGTGATTTTCCTTCACTTGATCATGTTACTGCAATCATGATTATCCTCTGATATAAATATTGCGACTGTTCATGGCCAAAGTACTGTATAAATAGAATTAACGCCCTGTCTCAAGGCGTTACTTTTAAATATAACACCCTGACAGGTGGCGTCATTTTTTGGAAAATAAATTTTAATATAGTCTTCTAGAAAATGTGAATCAGCGACAGTTTCCACTGTTCTGTTGTAGTTAGTTATTTATTTCTGTTATTATATCTGTTGTCCTACTTTATTTCCTATTTCTATGTACACCACACTTATCCTTTAGCCCTTCCGAGTCTTCGGGCTCGTGGACGGTGGGCCGAGGTTCGAGTTGCGTCGGTTCCTTTTTGGTACTCGAATCCCGGGTCGTCACATGCGACCAGTTGATCGGGAGGTTGTTGAATCGGAAGGGACGACTACTCTGAGTGCGCCCCAAGTTTCGGCAGGTCCTTCTTCCATCCAGGATAAAGGCAAGCAAGTCGCTCGGGATGACGCCTCTTGGCACCGAGGGTCCAAGCGGAAGGATGCCAGGGAGTGAATGCTTCTGGCTTCAATGAAGGCGTTGGCCATCGAGAAGACGCATTCGAAGAAAGCAAAGGCTTCCCGCCCGATCGAGGGGCCCGTAGTAGTGGGTGTCCGTCACCCGAGCCTTCTTCCGACCGAGCCAGAGGTGCCCACAACGATTGAGGGGACTTCCTCCGAACTGGCAGGAGCGCATGGGGAGGAGGTCGGCTCCGAGATCCCGGTCGGGGTTGTCACGATGCATGGCGAGGAGGAGGATATCAAGGTTCGGGTTTGAGCAGAGCCGAGCATCGTCATCCTGGGATTGGGGACGGTCGGAGGGGATGCTCCGACCCCGGCACTCCCGGAAGAGGCTCCAGCTCTTTGGCAAGGGTGGTTTGCCGTCCAGGCTTCTCTGTACAATTGGTGCCAAGATCTGGCACCTCCGTCTGTTTGGGAGGAGTTCCAACGTTGTTCCCCTCCCATGCTCCTCAAAAGGGTCTTGGAGGGAGGTATCTTCATGGCTCAGTTGGGAGTTGAGATCACTGACTTCATGTCGCGGTTAGTGAACGAGGAGAGGAATCAGTCCCAGGTTCACACTGAGTTCGACCGTAGGATCGGTCAGTTGACGTTCGAGCTCTGGGTGCTTCAGTAGGAGGTGGCCTCACTCTGGGCGCGTGATCGGGCGAGCCAGGAGGATGCTCAGGCACAAGCCGAGCAACTATCCCAAGCTCGGTACAAGGTTGAGCTTAAGAGCAAGCTCTTGGAGGAGGAGCGTCAGGCTCATGCAGAGTGCTCGGAGCAGTGGGCGACCGAGCGAGAGGAGCTCGAGGGTCGAGTCTGAGAGACCAAGCGGGCCAAGGAGGAGGTCGAGGTAGCGAGGGCCGAAGCCAAGGCAAGGCTCATTGAGGCTAGGGCAGGGTTGGCCGAGGTCGAAGCGAAGCTGGTCGTGGCCGATGCGAGGGTGGCCAAGCTTGAGGAGAAGGTAGCAAGAGTCGGGGCGGAGGCGGTCGAGTGATACTAGAGCTCAGAGGAGTACCAAGAGGCCCTGAAGCAGGTGGCCTTCGCATGCTACGAGCCGGGCTACCGACGAGGGCTACAGAAGGGTTTTGCCCAAGGCTTCAGGCAGGCAGTCAGACTGGCTCAGGGGCAAGTCCTCGATGAGCTCATCTTCCCTCCCGGGCAGCGCTACGATTCGGATGAGGATGGCTTGGGTTCTCCCTCGTCAATGTCAAGCGATGAAGAGCCGAGCGAAGATGCTTCGGCCTCGGTGGAGGGGAGATCGCCAACTCTGGGTGCCTCGAGAGGGCGCACGGACGGGGCAGTTCCCATACAAATGGGGTTAGTGCCCGGGCCGGCCGTCACTGAGGGTATCAGGGGTAGATCTCTGAGCACCGAGGGTTCTCCACCCGTCGAGCTTCAAGGGGGGCCACGAACTTCTAAGAGTTCTCCTATCTCCATTGACTAGCGAAATTTGTACTTGCCTTGTTAGTCCCTTTCTTCTTCCTTTTTTGTAATTTCCCTCTGGACTTAGCAATGTAATGATTTTCTTTCCATATAATGAGAGTAGTATTCAAAATGTGATTAATTGTACATTACCGCCTTTGACCAAATGGGATTTCCCGTATCCGTAGTTGCCATAGGGTTTGCGATGTTGTACGATTCGTAGCTGAAAAAATAGGCTTGCGTGGTGACTAAATGCAGAGCTGACGTCTTTCTATTCTTCTATGCTTTAAGGGACTTACCGTTTTCACGTATTCCCACAGGGGTTTGTGAGGGAGGTAGCGTAACTGCTTCTGGGGAAGTACGTCTGTCTCTTGCATCTTTTCGAGGGAAGATTCAATTAAGACAAAGGTCTCCCCCTTTGGCCTATAAAAGGTCCTGAAGGGTGCCTCCTCCTCTTCACACCGCTTAAGGCTTCCCCTACAATCTGTGGCTTCCTCCTCCTGTTCCTACGAAGCAGTCGTCTTCTGCTGCTTTGATCATCTTCGGGTGAAAGTATGAAAGACGAATCTGAAGATGAAGACTTTGGTGGTTACTGAGGCGTTTATGCTGCTTCGGCGTAGAAGAATGGTCGACGATGGGGCAGATGGTGTACAATATGGGTTGACGCATAGCGATGGGCTCCCTTCCGACCTCCGGGCCGTCGTCCCACCGGGGAGAGGGGAGGAGTCGTTGCTCTTCCTTTCTTTCATCCCTGCCTCCCCTTTCCCACTCCCTTCCCAGGAGTGCTCATTCTTTTGTTCTTCGACTGACCTCTTTCACTCCTTGGACAGTGTCAAGTCTTTTTTCTCTGATACAATATCTTATGAACTTCTCGAGCAGACAAAGTCAGCCGTCCCATTATCCGAGCCAGTTTTCACATGGGGTGGAGTCAGTGGCTCGGCTTGGGGCTACCGACCTTATCTGTGTTGAGTGATCAGTTCGTGATGTACCAGTTTTTCACTTTCTTGCATATTGTCCTGGCTAGGGCCAACTTGATGTACAAAAATATTTATTGTGATAAAAAGGAGAGATATTATCGCAATCTGTCTCTTACATGTATGGGAAGAAGCTCAGAAATAGAATTTTCGCAATGTTGTCGTGTTCCAAGTCCGAGGGATGGGCGTTCCTTCCATGGTGGATGATCGGTACGCTCCTTTTCCGAGTGTCTCGACCACTCGGTAGGGGCCTTCCCAGTTAGGGGCTAGCTTCCCCATTGCTTCCAGTGGTCGAGAGGCTTTAGCCTTTCTTGGAATGAAATCTCCTGGTTGAAATTGTCTATCTCAGACTTTAGCGTTATAATAGCGAGTCATGCGCCGCTGGTACTCCGTGGCTCGGATCCTCGCGACCTTGCGTACTTCATCTGCTAGGTCCAAGTTTTCTGACAACTTTTGCTCGTTCAGCTCAGGCGAGAAGCTAATAACTCGGAGGGAAGGGTTGCCAATCTCCAGTGAAATTATGACTTTCATGTCGTACACCAATTGGAAAGGGGTTTTGCTGGTAGCAGCTGTGGGAGTGGTTCAGTACGACCACAGTACACTAGGTAGTTCGTCGAGCCAATTACCCTTGGCCTTCTCGGGTTGGGTCTTAATGCCTCTGAGGATGGTTTCGTTGGCATTTTGAACCAGCCCATTGGCCTGGGGGTGGGCTACCGAAGTGAAGTGCTTGCGAATATGTAGGTCAGAGCACTTTTTCTTAAAATAAGTGGAATCAAATTGCCAACTGTTATCGCTCACAATCACTCAAGGGATGCCAAAATGACAGATGATCGACCTCCAAACAAAACTCCAAACTACTGTCTCTGTAATTCTGGCGGTGGCCTTAGCCTCGATCCACTGGGAGAAATAGTCGATAGCAACAATGATGAACTTCTTCTCAGCCTACGCCATGGGAAAGGGGACCAAGATGTTGATCCCCCACTGAGTGACGGGATAGGGCTCGGTTAGGGTCATGAGTTCCGAGGTTGGCTGGTGGACTAGATGGTCGAACCGTTGGCATCGGTCGCATTTTCACACGTAAGCTGAGCAATCGCGCTGGAGAGTAGGCCACCAGTAGCCTTGCCTTAGCAGGATCCTTACAATGGATCTTCCCCTTTGGTGCGCACCATAGATGCCTCCATGGACGTCTTCAATCGCTTGGTTGGCTTCTAGAGTGTCAAGGCACTTGAGGAGAGGACCAGAGAAAGATCTTTGGTATAGGGTCTCATCGAGAAGGACGAAACGTTAAGCTTGATACTTCAATCTCTGAGCTTCCCGAGGGTCAGAGGGCTCTTAGGAGTCTTAGAGCTAGGATACGTATGGGGTGCGTCAGTTGCTAGGAGTCATGCGTACGACGGCCACGAGCTCGATTTCCACGCTCGGTCATTCTAGTTCCTCATGGAGGACTGACCGGGTGCTCTCTAGGCTGATGGAGGAGGCCAAGCGAGAGAGGGCATCTGCTCAGGAATTTTCTTCTCGAGCTATCTGGATTACCTAAAAACTCTTGAATAGTCATGCTATTTCCTTCACCAACTGGAGGTATTTGATTATTTGTGTTTCTCGAGCTTCGTAGTCCCCGTTGACTTGACTAGCAACCAGTTGGGAGTCAGTATAGATCCTGACTCGCTTGGTTCCCAGGCATCACGCCATCCTGGCTCTAGAGATGAAAGCCTCATACTCGGAGACTTTGTTAGATGCCGAGAAAATGAATTTCAAGGCGTACTGTAGCTTAGCTCCTTCGGGAGATCGGGGGAGAATGCTAGCTCCACAGCCGGCCGAGTTGGAGGATCCGTCGATGTAGAGGTCCCAGGTGGGGCCCATCATAGACAGGGATACTTCTTCAGTCCGGGTAGTGCTCTTGGCGATGAAGTCTGCGAGGGCCTGTCCCTTGATCGCTGTGCGGGGCCGGTAAGAGATGTCATAGGCCCCAAGGAGTATGGCCCATCTGACAATGCGACCTGAAGTTTCGGGGTGGGCCAGAATCTTCTTTAAGGGTTCGCTGGTTAGTACCACGATGGGGTATCCTTGGAAGTAGGGCCGGATGCACTTGGCCAAGGTTATCAACGCTAGCACGAGTTTCTCAGTTGCGGGGTACCTTCTTTCAGCCTCAAGGAGCACCTTGCTGATGTAGTACACTGGCCTTTAGACACCTCTGTCGCGTCGGACTAAGACCGAGCTTACAGTGGAGGGAGTCAATGAAAGGTACAAGTATAGCGGCTCCCCAGGAACTGGCTTCGACAGTATTGGA
The DNA here is from genome assembly GCA_024336825.1 of Amorphophallus titanum. Lineage (NCBI taxonomy): Eukaryota > Viridiplantae > Streptophyta > Magnoliopsida > Alismatales > Araceae > Amorphophallus > Amorphophallus titanum. Next base: position 365,171 of record JANBPO010004656.1, read on the forward strand.
GGTGATACCAGGAACCCTTTTAGCTCGTCAAACACCTTCTGGAATTTGCTATCCTAGGTGAAGGTGGCAGATGCCAGCATAGGCCCCCTTTGTAGTTTAAAGAAGGGAAGGCACCGTTCCGCCACCCGAGACAGGAAGCGGTTGAGTGCGGCAATCCTCCCAGTCAGGCACTGGACGTCCTCGGCGTAAGTAGGTGGCTACATGTCCAAGATGGCCTAGACCTTGTCGGGGTTGGCTTTGATTCCTCACCGAGTAGCCAGGAATCCCAGGAACTTCTCAGACCTGACCCCAAAGGCACACTTAGTGGGGTTCTGCTTCATGTTGTACCTCTGGAGGGTGTTGAAGGTCTCGGCCAGGTCGATGAAGTGGTCTTCAGCCTTGGGTGTCTTGACAAGCATATCGTCAATGTAGGATTCGACGTTCCACCCAATCTAATCCTCGAAGATATGGTTGATCAGCCTCTGGTACGTGGCTCCAGCGTTCTTCAACCCGAAGGGCATTCGGGTGTAGCAGTAGATGCCGAAGTTGGTGACAAAGGCGGTCTTCTCTGTGCCCTCTGGATTTTTTCAGATCTGGTGGTAACCGGAGTATGCGTCCAGGAAGCTGAGAAGTTCATTACCTGAGGTTGAATCGACCAGCTGGTCGATGCATGGTAACAAGTAATAGTCTTTCGGAGTGGCTTTGTTGAGGTCGGTGAAGTCCACGCACATCCGCCACTTGTCCGAGGCTTTTGGTGCCAGGACAACATTCGCAAGCCACGTGGGGTAAAGGACCTAATGAAATAGCCCGGTTCTCTTTCCCTTATTAATCTGCTCTTCGATGATCGCCTATTTTTTTGGGGCATTCTTCCTTCTCTGCTGCTGGATGGGCCTTATTGATGGATCAATGTTGAGTTTGTGCAACACCACCTCTTCGGGAATACTGGGGAGATCCTCGTCAGACCACGCAAAATTGTGTATATACTTTGAAAGAAAGTCTTCATATTGAGTTTGTAGTTCAGGTGACAGCTCTACCCCTATTTTTACTTCGAGGGCCAGATCATCTCTGAGGAAAATAGATAGTAGCTCTCCCTTGGGCTTGCTCACCGTTTCGTCATCAATCATCCTGAGCTCTTTGCCCTTGTCGACCGACCTTATAGCTTCCGCCGTGATCACATAGCACCTTCTAGCCATTGCCTGATTGCCTCAGACTTCCCCGATGCCGTATTTGGTGGGAAACTTCATTTTTTGGTGGTATGTAGAGGGCACTGCCTTGATTTAGCTGAGGATGCCTCGATCGAAAATGGCATTGTAGGCCGATATCTCCTTGACCACTATGAAGTTCGCCAGAAAGGTTATAGGTTTGGGCGGGGTAGCGAGGGTAACAAATAGGGTTAGGGCTCCTTCGGGGTAAGTCACCTGGCCATTGAACCCATACAGGGGGGTTCTGATCGGACGCAGTTTTGACGGGTGTTCACCCATCTTGAGCAAATACTCATACGATAAAACATTATGGCACTACCATTATCCACTAAGATTCGGTCCACGTTATAATGGTTTATCGTGGCTGAGATAACAAGGGCGTCATCGTGTGGGGTGACCACTCCTTCGAGATCTTGGTTCGAGAAGACCAAGGTCTGTTGGTCGATCATCGGTGGCGAAGCTTTGGGTGGCTCGGAGGATTGGCTGGCTCACTCAGCATGACGCTTTCTTCCTCGGCTGCTATTTCTGCCCGAGGCTGATCTGCTTGAGATGACATTGATGTGGATTCCTCGGGGGCAATTGTCAATTTCCTCGGGGGGGATTCTATGATCCTTCTTTTGCTAGGTCATGTACTGTGAGAGGTGGCCCTGGTGGATTAGGCTCTCGATCTCATCCTTGTGCTGGTGGCAATCTCTCGTATGGTGGCCGTGATCGTTGTGGAACTGACATTGCTTCTGACGACTCAGACGCTTTGGGTTGGTCTTCATCAGCTCGGGACGACGGAGTAGTCCCGAGTCTTTTATTTCTTGATAAATTTTATAGATAGGGGTAGATAAAGGAGTATAGCGATCGAACTTGCCTAGGGGTTCCTTTCAGTCGCCCTCTCGATTCCTCCTCTTCCCCAGCCCAAAAGATTGGTCGGATGACCTCTTTCTTGCCCCCTCTTGCTCCGAGTTCGCGAGATCTCGGCTGGCGATGAGGACCTCCTCGCACTCCGCATGATGTAGAGACAATGTCACAAGGTCAGCGAAGGAGGAAGGATGGTGAAGCACCAATTCTCGCTGGAGATTTTCATCGTGGGTGCCTCCGGTCAGTGCGGTGATGACAGAGGCCACATCTAGGCTGGGGATACGCAGAGATTAGGCTTTGAAATGGTTAATGTAAGCCCACAATTTTTCCCCTTGCGCCTACTTGAGGGTTTGCAATCCTGCTATCGACCTTGGGGGGCCGCTACCGGCGAAGCTCTCCTTGAACAGTCGCCTGAATTGCCGAAATCTGGTGATCCTCTTGGGGGCGAGCGCTCGAAACCATGCTTGTATGCCTTGGACCAGAGTAGTCACGAATGCTCGGCACTTGACCGCATCAGACGCCCCGTGCAAAGTCATCAGAGCGTCAAAGCTGTCGTAGTGGTCCACCGAGTCGCCCTGGCCGTCGTAAGACTTGAAGGTCGGTAGAGAGATTCTGGGTGAAATCTCTGCCTCCAATATCTGATCAGAGAATGGGGATTGTTCCTCATCCTTCTTGGCAGTGCTCTGCTGGAGGGCGTAAAGGGCACACTCCTGCTCGGCTAAACATCGCTCAAAGTCCTGCAACTATAGGGATAGTTCCCCCTATTGCCGGGATGGAACCAGGGGGCTCTGAGTGTTTCCCTGGCATTCTGGGTCTGGAACGTCCTCCTTTGTGCATTGTATTGAGCTCGGATTTCCTCTTCCTTGGGCTGGAGGAGGCTTCTTGCTCTATAGGTGGGAGCTGCGAAGGTCTGCCACGCTCAGTCCGGATGATGTGTCCTCCTTGAAGGATGAATCGGCCCCCGACAGTCATTCGGGAGGCCTCCGCGTAGGGGTGATTCATCCAAGGAAGTCGCGACCTCTCCTCTCCCGCTATCTGGGTTCTCATCAAGTTGACGAGGATGTCCATTTTAGCATTGAGAGTTTGGAGGCTATCTGGGTTCACGAGAGCGAATTGTTCCCTTATGGCCGACGGGGGAGGAATGTTAGCTTGGTTGTTAGAGGGGGGGCCGTCAAAGAGTGTAAGGGTGTCACACCTAGAGCCAATTGTATACAGCGGAAGCAACTCGGGGAAATGTGAGTAGCCTATAAAACGCCTCAAGCTAGCAATCAAGATCAGAGTGCAATAACATCCACATAAAAGAATGCTCAATAATTGGCAAAACTAACTCCCAAGGCGTCGACGCTGTTGCTTAAAAGAAAAAAAAGGAAGGAAAAAAGGGAAGAGAAGAACAAAACACAAAAAAAAAGAAAAAAAGGGACACGGTTCCCCGTGTTGAGCCTTTATCCTGGGCTAACGAATACCTCAAGAGACAAATAGACCACGTCGGCTCTGCTACCTCGTTGGCACCGACGCATGAACACCTTGCCTGAACCTTTTGTTTGGACTAAGGAACAAATCTCTTTCTTATGTAGGCACCGACCCAGTGTCGACGAACACTAAGAGACAAATAGACCACGTCGGCACTGACGCATGAACAGCTTGTCTGAGCCTTTCGCTTGGACTAAGGAATAAACCACCCTTCCTTGCGTAGGCACTGACCCGGTGTCGACGAACATCTCAAGAGACAAACAAACTACGTCGGCTCTACCACCCCGTTGGCACCGACACATGAACACCTTATCCGAGCCTTTCGCTTGGATTAAGGAATTAAACCTCCTCCTTGCATAGGCACCGACCCGGTGCTGACGAATATCTCAAGAGACAAACAAACCATGTCGACGCTGCCACCCCACTGGCGCCGACCCATGAACACCTTATCCGAACCTTTCGTTTGGATTAAGGAATAAACCCCTTTTCTTGTGTAGGCACCAACCCAGTGCCAATGAATACCTCAAGAGACAAATGGGCCATGTCAGCCCCGATGTCTTGTTGGCACTGACAAATGAACACCCCATCTGCCCCTTCGGGTGGCAAACAACCCATTTCGATCGAGACCTTCCGCCTAGGTCATTACATGAATAAACTCTTCTCTCCGTCCCTTCGGGTGATGAACAGTCTACCCTCGATCGAGACCTTCCGTCTAGGTCATTACATGAATAAACTCTTCTCTCCGTCCCTTCGGGTGATGAACAACCTACTCTTGACCGAGACCTTTTGTCCAGGTCATTGCATGAATAAACTCTTCTCTCCATCCCTTCAGGTAACGGATGCACCCTTTTGATTTGGACCCCTCATCCGAATCATTTGAAGAATAAACTCTTCTCTCCGTCCCTTCGGGTGATGAATGCACCCTTTTGATTTGGACCCCTCGTCTGGATCATTTGAAGAACAAACTCTTCTCTCCATCCCTTTGAGGTCGAATCAACCTACTCGGGCCGAGCACCCCGGCGGAACCATTTGGTAGACCGCGTGGCAGACATGGTGGAGTGGTCCCCTCGTCTCTCCTCTGGAGAAGCGAGCACTCTCCTATGCGCCCCCGCAAACCCCGTCAGGATACTCCCCGAATGAACTGCTAATACAAGCCCGCACTTTACCGAGATGCAAGAAAGAAAGGAAAGATTCCAGATTGCCGTACACACAAAAAGGTATATGGATGAATTGTATTTTACCTTTAAAAAATAGAGGAGGGAAAGTTACATGTGCTTTGGGGCATACCCCTGTGTTACATGTCACGAAAAAGAAAAAAAAGAGAAGAGAGAGAAAAGGAGGGTCGGCGTTCAGTCTATGCCCTGGAAGATCTCCTCGAGAGGAAGAATCCCGACGCAGGGGAAGTTCGCCATACCACGCAGTCAGTTCTCCTATCCGTCGAGGTGCTCCAGCTCGGTCGTCACGGAGGCCACCTCAACCTCGGCGACGGCCAGCTCCTCGGTCTCTCTCGCAATGGTCACCTCGGCTCTGGCAAGCTCAGATTCAGTCGCAGCAAGATAACCCTTGAGCTTCTCTATTCTGCTCTTGAGGGCAGAGTGCTGTGGTGGCATTCGTCCAGGGCCCTTTGGTGCTGCTCCTTGCTATCCCTCCGTGCCTCCAAGGCCTATAGGTACTCGTCCCTCTGGGTGCCGATAGCTGTAAATTCACTAGGAGCTCGGGTCTCGAGGAATTCATGACAATTGACATATTTTAGCAACAATAAGACTCGCCGCGACCATTCCTCCAGTGGGCAACCCATCATCTGTAGGGCCCCAGTCAGTTGCATAACCACGCTATGCACCCCCCGGTACGTAAGTGAAGGGTTGGCAAAGATTATCGACCGCAGCATCAGCAGGGCTACTGAACCAGTGCATCTGAAGTGGCATGACCAATTGAAGGTACTACCGGTGGGCTGAATTCAACTGTACTATCCACAGCCGCCCACAGCTCGGTGTCTACCGCGACTGAAGAGGATGGAAGGACTAAAGCCAAGTCGCTGGATCCTCCGACCTCAGAAGATAGCTCCTGGCCGACCACCGCTAGCGGAGATGGCAAGACCATGGTGGGACCACTAGACGCCGTTATCATGAGAGGCTGACCCACCTTCACCGCCGGAGTAAATTCAAGGCCTGCTACTGCTGCCTGCACTACCAAAGCCAGAGCCGCCACCTCAGCCGAAGAATAAGCTGTCGTAGGGACGGAGTCGGACGCCACGGCTGGCGAACCCATGTCCTTCTCCACCTCCTCGGTAAGGCCCAGACTTGTCGTCCCTTCAAGACGGGAGCACGAGAATCGTGACCTCGGTCGAAGAAGGGGTATCAAGTAAAGTCGATCCTGATGCTGCTCCCAAAGGACTTGCCGCTCCTCGCACCTGGGTCTCCCTCGAAGGTACGGTGAGGCCTGCCAATATCTTCTTTAGAAGCTGGTCTTCCTCGAGTGCCATAAGCTTCTGGAGGGGCGGAAGTGGCACCGCGAGCTGCGGGCTGGCTCCCGATTATTCAAAGGATGTAAAGCGCTCCGCGTTCGACCCCCCGAGAGACATCAACTTTTCTACCTTCGCCGGGCCGAAAGATGATCTCCACTTGGGGACGACCCTGTGGGCCCGAGTGGCAGGCATTCCCTGGGGCGTCATCATCACCTGGCCATGCAAAGCGGGGCTAGCCACTTATCACGTGAAGCGAATCGTCAATCCTAAAAGAGAGAGAGAGAGAGGGAGAAAGAAACAAAAGAGCCAAGAGGCCCCTATGCTTACATCAGCCACCGACACTATACTACTCTCTGGCGTTATCTCCCATTCCTCCGAAGGTTTGTCCACTGGTGCAAGAGCCCCCGCAATTCCTTGAGGGACGTCGTCCTATCGAACCCAAAATAAATCAACAATCTTAAGGAGGAATCTGGAGAAGGAGCATGTGCTTACAACCGCCCTCACCTTCTCCTGTTGTGGCACTTCGACTGTTAGTGAGGGAGTGCCCGAAGTTTCCGCGGCTGCTTCTTGCCGCAGGACCTCGACCAGGGATGCGAGCTTGTCCAAGGCCGCTGTGGCCCCCTCTTGTCGGGTGACCTGTGCACCCAAAATGTGTGCCTCCATGATTTCTGGCGGGGTTCACTCCTGAAACCCAAAGAAAAAATGACGACAACAGAAATTAGTGAACAACATCAGAAGAGGAACCCGCATAAGCAAATCCACGCTTATAAGCACCTTTTCTACCAGGCTCATAGAGACAGGTAATAGCGGGGCCTTCAGCACTAGTGTAGGAGGATCGGTATCACCGGACACGCCCTCGTTGGGAGACACCTCATTGGAAGAATAGTCATAGTCTACTTTTTCGCCCGACAAAGGTTCAGTCGGGGCCGACACCTCTTTCACCATAGAAGAAGCTCCTGTCTTGAAGCCAATGGCCGGCACGTCCTCATGTGGACTCAGCAACGGTGATCTCCCCGACCTCAGTCCCCTTTGTAGACACGTCAAAATTGACATTACTTTGAGTACATCCCATATTACCTTATAACACCCCAATTTGACCTTCAAATTAGCTCATTTGAGTGATTTCCTAGTCCGGTTGTCCCTTTTGGGTGATTTCGTTAGAATCACCCGTTTCTAGTGATTCGTGCATCGTTTTGACTTCGGTCAGAGTCCACGTGATTGACAGGGTGATTGTGGTTCTATCCCCTTCATCTCGGCACGAATGAGGTGTGGAAAGTCCATGATCGGATGAACCCTTGGGTTTGCTTGCCATGGCAGTTAGACGGTCGAACCAGGGCCCGTTCAAGGTATGGGCGGCTGGCTCTGGACCGTTCATCCTCCCTGGGTTTTGGGGCTTGCGCGGTCAGACTATAGACCGCACATGGTTTGTGCGGCACGGTAGGGTCCGCCCATCCCCACTTGGGCGGTCAGGTTCTAGCCGCCTATCTTCCTGTCTGGGTTGAGTGGCCAGGATCTGACCATTCATCCTTGTTGACCTTGGTCAACTATTGCATGTCGGTCATGTTCGGCGGTCCGGTCAAGACTGTTTTGACTAGCACTATAGTAGGTCGGTTCCGTTCAGCTGTCCGGTCAAGACCGTTTTGACCAGGAATTGTTCTGGGTCGTGGGCTTGAGTGGCCAAGACTTGACCGCTCATCCCCTTGGGCAGTCCTGCCCTTGACCGCCCATCCCCCTTTTGAGCGGACTGTCCCAGACTACTCGTGCCCTTGTGCGGTCCTCCTAGAACCGCTCAACCCTGTGTGTTGTCGGTTAGCCTTAGTGGCTTATCCCGTGACCGTTTGAGCATTGTGTTGGCCTCCGGTCGACCCGGCTGTGACCCAGTGGTCGACTTTCGGTCTCGTGAGTGTCCTGGACACCCCGGAGGTTTCGTGTCCGTGTTTTGAGGTGTCCGTGGGTTTCGTGTTACTGTGGTTTCAGACCTAGGGACTAGGCTAGATTGACGGTGTCGTGCCGTCACGTTTAACAGTCTTGACCCGAGTCTTGCAACTCAAGGACCATTGGGTTGTTAGGTCTAGTCGGCTGTCCAGAGTATGGTGGCCTCGAGCCACCTGTTGCTTGCATTACTCGAGATGGGTGCGTGCGTGATTTTCTATGTTTACGTCAGTGACCCTCCACTAGACGCAGCCTTCTTATGGCACGTGTGTGCTGACCCACCCGGGAGTGGTGGAGCGACGTACCTGAGTTAGATGGTGAGTAGGCTAGTTACCGTAGGGCCCCCGCGCACCGTCGAGTCTGGGCTGATGGGAGAATTACCAAGTAGAGGACAGACCTAGGGCGTATGGTCTGAGTGTGCACACGAGGCTGAGGGTTCGGACCCACGATGATGAGTGCGACCTCAGCTAATCCTTATTTTGTGGTATTTCTGGTTAGTGAGTGTGTCTGAGTCTCGCGCCCGGGGCGTTGTAGCTAGACACTTGTGACGCGGTGTAAGACGTCAGGGGACGCATTAGCGGCTGTTCAAGACACATGATAGGGGACACGATGAAGTTCTATCTTTTAATTGAGAAGGAAGGTGGACACGTCACGTTTGGAGGGAACAACAAAGGAAAAATTATTGGTATAGGTAAAGTTGGTAAGAACCCCTCCAACTCAATTGATAATGTCCTGCTTGTTGATGGATTGGAATACAACTTGTTGAGCATAAGCCAACTTTGTAACAAGGGCACAATGTAGTATTTGACTCTCACGAATGTAGGATCTTGCACCCAAATTCTAATGAAACCAAGTTTTCTGGTAAGAGAGTCAATAATGTGTACATGATTGATTTAGATGACCCTGAACATGTAAATCTTTATCTTGCTGCTTCCAAAACTGATTTAGCATGTTTGTGGCATCGTAGACTAGGTCATGCTAGCTACAATGCACTTCATAAATTGGTGAAGCACTCTATTGTAAAGGGCCTGCCTGAAATAAAATTCAAAAGGAATGCTAAAATTTGTGATGCATGTGTTCAAGGAAAATAATCTAAGAAGTCATTTAAAAGTAGAATAGAAAGTTTATCTTCTAAACCACTTGAACTAATTCACATGGACCTGCTTGGTCCAACTAAAACTATGAACTTAAGTGGAAAGCATTATGGTTATGTTCTAGTAGATGACTTCTCTAGGTTTACATTGGTGTTTTACCTTGCTCACAAAAATGATGCATTTGATGAGTTTTAGGCCCTTTATATGCAGGTCAAGCAGGAAGGTAAGTTTATAATCTCCAACATACTTTCAGATCATGGTGGAGAGTTCGACAACGCTCATTTCGATAGTTTTTACAGGACAGAAGGGATAACTCACAGATTCTCATCGCCAAGAACCCCAGAACAAAATGGGATAGTTGAGAGAAGGAATAGGACCCTGATAGAGATGGCTCGTGTTGGGTTCGTAGCACTCCCCTCTTTATCTTTGGTAATGATTTTGATGATAACAAAATATTGTGTGCTTTCTAGATGAGAAAATCATGTGTGCATATTTTGTGAAAAACGTGTTGATGCTAAATGAGCTCATATGTTAATATCTTGTTTTGTAGGTTTGGATGCTCGAGATTTGGATGCTTGGTGGATAAAATCCCAGAGGCAATATTGTTCTGTGGAGTCGACCTCATCCACTCTGGGAATCGACCTTCGTGCTTCATGTGCTCAGACTTGTCCTTCATATGCTTAGACTTGGCTTTATATGCATCGACCTATGTTGGACATGCACAAACCTTCCTTTGATATTTTGATCATTATGCTTAACATTTATAAATCATCATAAGCATCAACCTGATTCAATGATGTTTCTTTATGTGCATTGACCTCACCATGATTCTCTCTTAATGCACTTCATACATGATCTTTTCCATATTGGCTATAACCATAGTGGATGTCGAATTACATGTTCAATGCCTGGCATTTATAGGGCCCGATCTGGTCCTAGGAGAAGCGCCCGAAAGTACTTGTGCCCGAGGGAGTTGAATGATCACGGTGTGACATTGCACCGAAGTATTTATTTTCTTGTGACATTTCACGAGTTCTTGAAATGACATGACATGACTTGACTTGACATGACATAACTCGCGTGACCCGCAAAAGGGTATATACATGTTACTTGTTTGAAATTGATAGCCAATTCACAACTTGATATATTACTTACTTGAATGCCTTGATAACATTATCATGAATATATGCTTGACATACTTGTTCATCAAATATCTATTGATATCAACTCTTGATTCTGAGTATACACATTCTCTCTATAGAGTCGTTTCACGCGAACATGCATAACTTATTGCATTCCATGATAACTGGTAATTACTTAAAGCATGCTAGTACTCGAGATCTAGTACCTACTGAGCTTTCGCTCATATAGTTTTTTCCCTCCTTTTCAGGTAAGACCGATGAGAATGAAATGAACACGGATGGGGAAGAGCAAGAGTGAAGTCATAGAGCCATCCAAGTGTCTAGAGTTTCATAGTCTGTCTACTCTTATATTTCTGGAGTCAATCTTGTAATTTTCTTCTTATTTGAGTTAAACTATTTGGAGAATGTAATGAAGATGATTATGAATGAATACATGATTAGGTTTATTACTATATTGCATGCTCTGTCTTTGTGTCGAATGCACTACGCTCTGATTGACATGAATGATATAAACTCGTCATGTTACTCCCGGGTAATCTTCTGCGCTCAGGGCGTGACAACTGCATCAACCCATGACTTGTCGGCTTGCTGCAAGTGGGTCTTGATGCCTTGCAGAAGGGTCCTGTTCGCATTCTCCGCCAGTCCATTGGCTTGAGGGTGCCCCACCGATGTGTAATGGTTCTAGATCCTTAGTTCCAAAAACTACTCTTGAAAAAAGCTTCTATTGAACTAGCGACAGTTGTCAGTGGTGAGGACCCATGGGCTCCCGAACCGATAGATGACGCTTTGAAGGACGAACTTCCAAGACGCTTCGATTGTGATCTTGGTGAGTGCTTCTGCCTTAACCTATTTGGTGAAGTAGTCGATGATGATGATCAAGAACTTCTTCCATCCATGGGCCTCTGGGAAGGGACCGAGGTTATCCACTCCCCAATGAGCAAAGAGACGGGGCTCCATCTGGGTGTGGAGTAGAGTCGCTGGTTGGTGGTGAAGATGACCGAACCTTTGACATTGATCTCATCGCTAGATGTAGCTGAGGCAGCCTTGCTGCATGGTGGGCCACCTGTAATACCCCGATTTATTTATTGAGTTGTTAGGTATCGTGCTCTGATCATACTTGCTTGCAAGAGGCTTACCATGTCGGCTGTTCGCGTTTCCCCAAGCGAGTCTTCCGCTATAAATAAAGGCTCGGGGCGTGACAACTAAGTTGGTATCAAAGCTAGAACCTAAGTCTCAAGATTTAGGAAAGGAATCATGTCATAAGATAAGTCCAAGGTTTAAGGACCCCTACCTACGAAACTAAAGAAGAAATTTTCACACCCATGTGAGAATTGGGTAGAGCGCGGGATAAGATAGATAATTATTTTAAAAATTAAATCCCCCTAACTCCACGAGAAATAACAAACTATTGTACTTCTCTCTGGTACCTCATTTCAATCTCAATGGCACATCGCGTAGATTAGGATGGCATGCAACAAACAGTGGCTAGCCTGACCCAGGCACTGCAAACAATGGCTCAGGCAGGCGCAGGAGCCAGAGTGGGCAGTCTACACTAAAATTTTCGGAGTCTCAACCCTCCGCGTTTTTACGGTTCTTCAAATCCGGATGAGGCAGAAAATTAGATTGACGAGATGAACATGATTTTTGATGTTATACAATGCACCGATCAGGAGAGGGTGCGTTTAGCTACATTCCAATTAAACAAGGATGCTCGGACGTGGTGAAAGTCAGTTCTAGCACCACCAGTTGATACACCACACACATGGGAAGGTTTTGTAACGTAATTTCATGCCAAGTATTTTTCAGAGCAAGTCAAGGAAAGGAAGGCTATGGAGTTTGCGTCCCTTCGCCAAGGGATGTTGTCGGTAGCAGAATATTAATTACAGTTTTCTCGGCTAGCACCATATGCATCACATTTGATCAGTACTGATTTATTAAAAGTGAATAGGTTCATGGACGGGTTACGGCCCGGATATATTCAACAGTTGGGTACCCAGAACATTCGCACCTATGAAGAAATGGTCCAACGGGCCTATTTATGTGAATGGACCTTAGAAAAGGTCAAGAAGATGAAGGGAAAAGGAGAAGAATTGAGCCGACGATCAGATCAGTGATTCAAGAAAGAGAAATTTAGTATCACGGAATCCTACAGGAGCCATGATAACAAGAAGAGGTTTAGGAGCGGGAACGGTGAAAGTTCCCAGAAATACAAGAAAGTAAAAGAAGAAGAGGAGCAGGTCATGGCGGCTTGCATGTTTTGTGAGAAATTTGGCCACTCTATAGAAGAATGCTGGAAGTGCCTCGGCGCTTGTCTACGATGTGTTAGCAGGGAGCATCGCATGCTCGATTGCCCCCTTATGAAGGAACATGCAGCAGGAGGCAAGCTCGCCTCAATGCAGTATTAGAAGAAGAAGAAGCACCCAAGGACAGTGGGCTCATGGAAGGTATAATTCAACTTTGCTGTCATCTTGCATTTTAGATCTCGGTGATGTTTGAACCCTCCGTGAGATATTCCTTCTTTCAGGTTGGTCATTTCATCATTGAGACCTCCGTAAGTCTACGCTATCCTTGGATTCCCTCAAGACAACCGAGTTGGTTGTACCATCAAAACTCTGAAAACCTATATAATCATGTGACTTTGAAGAAACATGACACTCGGCCCTCATGGTGTGTTGTTCTGGCATTCTATGGGAAGTCTGTCTCTGTCTGAATGAGCGACCAAGCCAGTGGACGCTAATTGAATTGGCGACCAAGCCAGTTATCGCCATTCTCCATCTTGTCCTATTCAAAGTGATTAGCGACCACGATAGTGGGCACGATTTCTTTAATGAGTGGTGGCCTAAGTGGGTGCCAATTACCTAGATTTCACGATTTATCTCGGTTCATGTATTGCCATGCTATCCTTGTCAAAAGTCTATTCTTGGAATCATTATTCCATGAATCTATCTTAATGTTCCTACATACTTGATCCTTGGACCTCTTTGGCCATTAATTGAAGTGGAATCGATCTAGAGCACAAAAGGGGCTATGGGTCTAAACAAATTGATACTCAATGCTAGAAATAAAAAGTGACGAGGTCCAGATCTGATCCCATGGGCGAGGTAAAGTCCAAACGTGTACCGATATCATGATTGATCAGGTGTGGCATTGCACCAATGATAGCAAGATTGATCTATGACATTTTCACAAGTGATAGTCATTATTCAAATGTTTGAACTCCTATTGATATGTCCAATACTATAAAGTGATAGCTACGTGTTATGCTCTAGTGAAAGTGAAAGCCTTATTGAAATGATTGTTATTGTCTCATCATGAAGTTCTTGATGCTCTTGAATACCTTATGGAAGTGTTGTTATCTCATCATGAATGTCCTTGAAAATTATCTTTCATATTATCTATTTTCATGTCTACTTTCCTTATAGTTCTTGAAATTATTTTTTGATTTATTGATCTAGCTCGTGCCATTATAGTTCTCGATTATATTACCTTGCATGATCTGCATATTCATGTTAAATTGTTAATTACTTAAAGTTAGCTTGGAGCTTGAGATAAAAGACCTACTGAGCGTTCGCTCACCTAATGTTTTTCAATGTTTTTCAGGTAATGACCGTAGTGATGATGAGAATGAGTAAGATGGGCCAGGGCAAGAGTGAAGAGTGCTTCGGCAAACTTAGATGAACCACCTAATCATGTTGTGTGAGACCCGTTCGTTAACGGATCCTTACCAGTATCAAAATATAAATCAATCCATGCCTTTAACTAATTTTAATGGGCTTAATGGGCCATTTCAAATGAAGAAACTCATTTATATAAGCTTTTAACAATTAAAATGGGCATTTATACAATTTTGCTTCTCCTTTCTTCTTCATTGAGGTCGATGCAGCTGGATTGTGCTCACTCAGGCATTTCATCAAACAATTCCTTTGTCTTTAGACTATGCTTAGACCTTGTTGATTGGCTTCTATGCATTGAGCCTGTTGATGCACTGACATTGTAACTTGAAACCAAATGTGCATAGACCTCAGAGTTCACATGTGCATAGACCTTGTAATGTTGAGGGCAAAACGTGCACAGATCTTGAATTCCAAATGTGCACAGACTTGGATGCTGCATGTTCGTGGACCCTAGACATTGACAGACTTTGAATTCCAAATGTGCACAAGCCTAAAGCCTGCATCGACCTTATATGTGAACAAGGCAAATGTGCATCAACCTTATATGTGAACAAGGCAAATGTACATCGACCTTATAGCAATGAAGGCAAAGCATGCATCAACCTTGTGACCAGAAATGGCAAACATGCATAGACCATTATATGATGAAGGCAAGTGTGCACAGACCTAAAACATGCATCGACCTTAGTGAACTAAGGTTCAAATGTGCGTCGACCTTAGTAAACATAAGATGAAAACATGCATCGACCTAATGCTTCTAACGCTAATGTATGTGCACAGACCTTATGCCTATCTCTAACACATGTGCACTGACCTGACTTTGCTAGATGCAAAATGTGCACAGACCTTATGAATGACTAAGGCAAGTGTGCATTGACCTTATAGATGACTAAGGGATATGTGCATCGACCTTATACCTGACTAAGAGAAATGTGCATCGACCTTAGTATGCAAGGTGCAAGATGTGCGTCGAGCTTAGCAAGCAAAATGCAAGATGTGCATCGACCTAAGTACGCACTATGCAAGATGCGCATCGACCTTAGTGTGCAAAATGCCAAATGTGCGTCGACCTTAGTATGCTGGAGAGCAAAGAAGCATCGACCTTACTTTGACTAAACAGTGATATGCATCAACCTTATGTGCACAATAGTGCCATGTGCATCGACCTTAAAAACTGACTACACACATATGCATCGACCTTATGTACACTTGCTATAGTACATGCATCGACCTTCTAAGCACTGGCTACAGGACATGCATCGACCTTCTAAACACTAGATGCAGGACATGCATCGACCTTCTAAACACTAGCTATAGGACATGCATCAGGACATGCATCAACCTTCTAAGCACTAGCTACAGGACATGCATCGACCTTCTAAGCGCACACACAAATGTGCACAGACCTTATGAATGACTAAGGCAAATGTGCATCGACCTTAGTTAGCTAAAGTTTAAATGTGCATCGACCTTAGTTAACTAAAGGGTACACATGTGCATCGACCTGCATGACTAGAAGAGATACATGCATCGACCTTCAATGCACTCGCTAACTCATATGGTGGGTGAGGTCTCTCTATTTTTGACAATTAATCAAGGGTTGTCCCTCCTTCGGAAGGACGCAAGCAACACTGTAGCAATTACGGTATGGCGGGTCTCGACTCCTGACACGAACCTCATAATCGACTAACCAAGTCAGATCGAGCGCATAATAAATTTATCACATATGTGACTGGCACGCCTACCAAAATTAGATAAAAAAATAATCATTCTCACAAGCTGGCACGTCCGGTGGGACTCAACCTCCCTTCATCTTTTCGCCAAAATAAAGGGATTATGGGGCTCCCACTCACATACTAACTGTTCGCTCATCCTGCTTTTCCTCTTTTTTTGTAGGTTGAAGGAATGACGAGCGGGTTGTCTGGACTTTTCTTCGGCCCTCAGATCATGTCCGACCATGCTGCGTATGGCTATCTTGCCATACCAACTACCTTCGGTAACTTTCCCCCGGTTGTTGGCTTCCCTAATTTTCTGGGAGTTACGTTTGCGAGTCTTCTAGACGTGGAGAGCTCGAAACCCACGAAGATGATGAACAATAAACCTGCGACCCACTAAAGTGAGGGTCGGATCAAGAAGACATGGTTAAAGAGCCCGGTGATCGTGAGCTACCACGTTCACCATACTATTCGCCCAATTGGGGTACACAAGAAGAAGCCTGCTGGGGGCAATAAGAAGGGCTCCAGAGCTAGAATTGCTACTGCTCCCCAGGGCCGATCATCAGCATCTGGGAAATATATGTTGATCGGGGGCATCCGGGTCTACTTCAATGGCCGCGGTGCCAAAGTTCTACCGGATCGGGTCATCCCAACCATCCCCACCCATAACACCTTCCAAGTGCTAGCGAGCTAGAGGGTGAATTTCAATAACAACAAGCAAGGGAGGTCAACCCCGAACTTGTCAAAGTTCAAGCAAATGTGGGTTCCCAAGAAGACCCGAAACACAGCACCGGCCTCGCAGAACTTCAACAATTCTACTAATGTCCCTAGGAGAGGAGACAACAAAGTTATACATGCGGAGGACGCCATAGCTACAACTCCTCTATCCACTGTCTGGGCCTGTGCAAGGAAGGCCAACATTTCTAAATATTTGAAGGGTCTCAATCAAGCGGTCAAACTAGCACGGCTTTCACACATGCCATTGGTCTGAATCTGAGCGCTGCCTTCTGCTGTCCCTACGAAGCACAGCCAAGAAGATATGATTAAGATGGTTCAAGAATACTTTCATAGCCTCGAGAGTCCCGCCATAGTCTGCCAGAGGTCACTTCATGCCATCAGGGCCGAAGAAGAAGAGAGACAAAATGTCACTAGTTGAGGTGAATGAAGAGGGGAGGCGAGCTGGGGCAAGAAGGCTTAGAAAATCTCCTTAGAATGAAAAGATGAAAATACATCAAAATGACTCAACTAAAATACTCAAAATAGATAAAGGGACCCAAGTGATATGAAGCTCGAGCTCAATCTAATCTCGGGTGTGTGGACGACCCGAGCCCGAGGGAGGTGGTGGTGATGCCTCCATCAGATCTACTTAAAGAATTTCTATCCATGTGCCTTGTACATAGTTAAATAAAAAAAACTAGAAAACTATGCCAATTGCCTGGTGTCCGTCATGTAGTCTCAGGTCATGCTTCCACCCTTTATGTTAGGTTAAGTTACAATAAGGTTTCGGTAGGTAGTGGGTCTTAGTCTACTGGAACTGGGGAGATCCCTATCCAGCCATGTCTGCCTATGCTCATTAAAAGGATGACAACATGTACACATGCATGTGTTTTTCATAAAATTGGTAGTGTTATTCAAAATGGGTCTTTGCCCCAAAGGCTTGTGAAAGGCCATAGTCTTCTTTCTCTTCTAATTAACTGGCCAAGACAACCGACACCCTTAAAGTGTTGAGCAAGGCAGCTGAAACACGCCACCCTCATGGTGAGGGTAGGATTCTTCTCTTGAGTCCTATCAGAGCACATGAAGAGGGTAGTGTCCCTGCAGGCATACAAGAGGGATTCATAAGCCAAGCCAAATCTAAAATCCTTTTAAAAAAAGTCTGGTTGTGACCTTGCTTGACAAAAATAAGCAAAACCCTTGTCAATGCCAAGAGCAAAATCCGAAAGGGGCAAAGTCAAACACTCAAAGATGATAGGAAGAAGATAAGTGCACGGATGGATTCAGAGGGCGGGTGAATGGATCCAACAAAAGATTATAGCCAAATTTTCAGATTTCTAACAATGGAATCCTAAAATGAAATGTAATTGAAAATAAACTACATGTGAACAAGAGCAGAAGGCTCACCGCGTCGATGCTCATAGATGACTAACAAGTCTCATGGAACCTAACATGAACACTTTGCACACAGTGAGTATATCCCAGGTACAAGTAGGCAACAAATAGAATGTTCAGTTCGAGCTACAATCAAACATGTGATGAGTGCTAGACATAAATGGATGCAATCTTGAGCATACACTCATTCAAGCGGATCATATATCAAACATACTAATTCATGGTGAAAGAAATACTATATCAGATGAAAGATTGAAGTAAATCAAGCAGTAATCACTTTGCGCTCAATGAACTCTTGCCACGGGAAACACTCAGAAGCAAATGCTTCTACTAAACACCCAGTAAGACCCTTAGAAGGTATGACTGTTTCAACAGATGCCACAGGGAACAACTTCAAATGTTAACAACACAACCAACCTGTGAAGTGGAAAGATGATAAGGAAAATATGCACAAAGACAAACCACGGTGGACCAGATTTTTAGATGGTTCGGTCAAGTATTGTCCCTATCACCGGGCTCCCGGGCATGATATATTCAATTGCTTTCAATTCCAGGACTGGGTGTATGACATGAATGACGAGGGGAGAATTAATTGGTCTGACGTCAAGCTAGCCATTGCTAACCTTAAGAAACCTAATCGGGACCTCGATATTGTGCAAAACCCAATACCAACTCCTCAACCAACCAAAGATCTCTCAAGCTCGAGGCCAAACGAGCATGTAAATATGGTGATTGGAATGGAGCCCCGAGTTCTCAAGAGGATGCAAATGTGGAGCGTCGAAGGCCTCTCAGGTTGGTATGGGAGATTAGAAGTTAAGGCCAATGAACCTTGGACGGATATCAACATGTTCACCCAATCTCAGAGTCTAATCTCACCCCCTAACCAGCTTTCAAGTGCTACCCAAAACCCACTCATTTTGATCAACCCTCCTCAAGCACCGTATCAACAAACCCACATCCTTCCAAAGGCTCAGTCAGGGCAAGAACGCACGTTGGTTCTTCTTAAGCCCCCCCAGCCAAAATCAGTCCATCCTCTGTCTCCTGTCATTTCTAGAGATGATTCAGTTTCCCTTTCATACATCTTCGGATCTCCAGCTCCTTTGTAGTTGATTCGCCCAAAACCTTTGGAGTCGGATGACCCAAAAGAAGCCTCGGTGAATGTCACTCTCCACAACCGCATCGTTCCCCCACCCAAAGGCAATCTCAGCCTGAGGAAGGGGTCAATTCCCAAGATCCTCCTATGGAGTATGACATCCTCCAACATTTAGATAGGATACCAGCTAAGGTTTCCATCCTAGAGCTCATTAGAAAGTCCCTGTCACATCAATCCACTTTGTTTCAATTCCTCCAAAAGATCATGGTCAACGAAGACCTTCCGGCGAGTGGTGTGACTGATGCCATCATGTCTCTCACATGTGGACCATCCATCTCATTCTCTAATAAGGACCTCGCTTCGCCAGAAAGTAGGTCACTGCCGTTATGCCTTGCAGTCTCTCTCAATGGAGTCAAGGTCGACTTCACCCTCATTGACACAGGAGCTTCAATCAATGTGTGTCCCATGAAGACCATCCAAAAGATTGGCCTCTGAGAAGATGGCTTAGAAGAAGTGTGCACCACAATTTCAGCATACGACAATTCCAAAAGGTGTGCAAAAGGAAAGGTGACCCTACAGCTTGGCTTAGGTCCGGTGGTCATGACATCCGACTTCTTTGTCCTTGATGTCAACCCTGCATATAAGGCCATCCTAGGGCGGCCATGGATTGAACAAACCCTTGGAATTCCATCAACAGCCCATCAGTGCTTCAAATTTCCTTACAATGGTAGGGTCATCAAGATCAAGAGTATCCCACTAGTGAAAACTCTTAATGCCATCCTGCGAAGACTAGCGCCAAGCATATCTTCTCAATGTAGGTGTATCTTTCCTCAGTTCTGACTAATCTCTGACTAAGATAGTAGAGGGTTTGTTCCTTCCCTTCTTCATTGTTCTGGGCTAACATTGCTCCCATGGAGTTGTATGTGGCTGCTATGTACAATACCAGCAGCCGTCCTTTCACCGGTGTGCCCAGCACTGGAGGAGTTTTCAGATAATCCTTCAGCTTGTCAAAGGCTATCTGACAGTCTTCATCCTAGTAAAAGGGAACATCTTTCATCATCAATTTGTGAAAAGGCTGGCATCGCCCTGAAAAGTTAGATATGAACCACCGAATATAAGCCAGGCGGCCTTGTAGAGATCTCAGCTCGGAGAGGTTCCTTAGTGGAGGTAACTCCTAAATTGCTTTGATCTTTGCGGGGTCTATTTTAATTCCCCGATATCTGACAACGAAGCCTAAGAACTTTCCGCTCGACACTCTGAATGCACATTTCATAGGGTTCATTTTTAATTCATACTACCTTAGCCTCTGAAAAAGAACTCGGACGTCCTACAGATGGTCTTCTTTCTTTCTAGTCTTGACTACCAGGTCATCTATGTAGCACTCGACCTTGTGGTAGAGTAGCTCATCAAATATTCTGGTCATCGCCCACTGATAAGTTGCACCGATGTTCTTTAGTCCGAACAGCATCCTCTTGTAGTGATAAATGCCTTTGGGAGTTCGGAAGGCAGTAAGGACCCGGTCATGCTTCGCGATCCATATTTGGTTGTAGCCGGACTACCCATCCATAAATGACAGGGTCGTGGTCGGTTGTATCATCAATCATGACCTCTGTTTTTGGTACCAGAAAGTTATCTTTAGGACAAGCTTTATTCAGATCTCGAAAGTCTACACATATCTGGATCTGCCCATTCTTCTTCTTCATGGGCACAATATTAGCCAGCCACGTGGTGTATTGATTTTCTTTGACAAAACCCACATCAATGAGCTTATCCACTTCTTTGCATATTTGGGTGATGAGCTCTGGCCTCATGCGCCGTGGCGACTGTTTCACTGGCTCGGCTTCGGGGCTTATTGCTAGCCCATGTTGAGAGACTGCGGGGCTTAGTCCTGGCATTTCCTTGTAGGTCCAGGCGAAGCAATCCCAGTATTTATGCAGCAGCTGAACATATAGCTTCTATTCTTCAGTAGACAACTGGGCACTGAGGAAGGTCGGCCTAGGGTCGTCCTTATTTCCCAGGTTGACTTCTATCAGCTCATCGACTGTAGCTTGGCCGCCATCTTCTATCTCCGGGGGCGCTGGCTGAAGGTCGACAAAGTCTGGGATATCATCTTCAAGGTCAAGGACCTCGATCTCTTCATTTGATTTCATTTGGGCTTCGTCTGGGAACCCCGATGACTCGTTTAGGGGTGATTCGTTGGAATCGCCCCGATCTCACGTTTTAATGCGTTTCGATGGATGCATGTGATGTTTTTGACCCCCTAAGGTCGTTGCCCATCATTTAGCTTTGTTTCCCCTGCTCTACGACGTGCATGGGGAGTGGAACGGGCCGATTCGGCCGGTTCACAGTTTTCATCGTCAGATTGGCATAACGGTCCTACCAGAGGCCGTTGCCTACATAATGGTCCCCCGATAGACCGTTATGCTTCATTCATCATTTTCTATCTTCTGAGGCCTTGGAGCATAACGGACCAAGACTGGTCCGTTATGTGGAGCATAACGCCCCTGTCTAGGCACGTTATGGTCGGGTGGTTTTCAAGGCTGACTGCCATGTCAGTCCCCTCGATGACCGTGTTCACCTCGAAGATTGTGTCAGTCAGTTAGCATAACAGACTCCTCCCCGTGCATTATGGTCAATATAACGCCCAGGTGTAGATCCGTTATGGTCTGTTGACCGATGTTTGCCTGAGTATGGCGGTTGATATAACGCGCCTCACCTTGTACGTTTTGTGGTTATGACAGATTGGTCTCGGTTCGTTATGGACCCTTGGTCTGTGGTTAATATCTTTTTTGAGTCTGTTGGGTATAACGCACCTACCCTTGTCCGTTATACTAGTATAATGCGCCTATTGTGGTCCGTCATACTTCATCTTTTTCGTGTTTTGGTCTCTTGGACATAACGCCCCTCCCTTGGTGCATTATGTTGATATAATGCCCCTCCCTTAGTGCGTTATATCATTTGCATGTGGTTTGAGGTCTGGTTAGCATGACACCCCTCCCTTAGTGCGTTATGTGGGTATAATGCCCCTACGCTAGTGGGTTATAGTCCTATTTGTCGTGATGACCATTGGTTGATTCTGTGTTGTATGTCCGTCTATCTTAGGTCCTTGTCTAGGGCGGTGTTTGTCTGTCAGTGGTTGTCTAGATCGGTCGATTTAGGTGACTAGATGTGGTCTTTTCCCTGACTACGATAGTACCCTAACGACTCAATCTAGAAACTCCATTGTCCTTGTCTCTGGTTGCGTAGCGGCTGTGCCTTGACTGTCAGTTTCGTCTAGCGGTCAAGTGATGGTTCGCTTTGCCCAGAGTATTGTCGTTGTCCACCGCTCCGATTTTTGTTTGTCCTGGCTTGATCTAGTGGTTTGCCCATGACCCGTGACAGTAACCATGATGGGACGGCCAGGAGTGTTTATGCATGTAGTGTGTATGTGTTAGTGTGTTGGTGTCGTGTCTGGTTCTGGTCAACCCGGGGTTACCTAGTGGTTGACAGGAAGTCTTATTGTGTCTCGATGACCTTGTCCAATTCGAGACATTGGTTCTGGATGCCTCGAGGTACTGTTCTACCTCGATTTACATGTCTAGATGTGCTGAGGGTTCTCACTGTCCCCTCAGGACTCCGTGTTTTGGTTCTTGCGGAGCGTTGTTTTCCCTAGCTTAGGATTCGGCCAATTGACGGCTTTGTTCTGCAGTGTACAATGATCCTGACTCAAAGTCATAGGAGTCATGGACCGTTGTAGTTGTAGGTCTAGTTTGCCTTGCCCTGAGTGGTCGGCAGTTTCCTGTACTACCGTGGTGCGTGTAGTACGGCCTGTCTGTACTCCGGCACTTGTGTTTCAGAGTCTTCGGGTTTTGTGGCTCCTCTTTGGTTGGTGCCTTACGACACGCTTTGGCGTGACGGCTCTTGTAGCGGGGCACTTTTCCCGAGACATGATTTTTAAGCTAGTTTCGTGGGCTCCCGACCTTATCGTAGCGTCTGCTGGGAAGAATACTAGCTAGAAGACCTGGCTTAATTATCTACAGCCAGTGTGTGCACACGGGGTTAGGGGCTTAAGACTCACGTCGATGGACGTGACCCTGACTGGTCCTTGCAGTGGTGGTTTCCACATGGGCCGACGACTCAGCCTTAGCTGTGGTACACCACGTTCGGCTGGTAGTCAAGGCACTTGTGGAGCGAGTTATGGTACAGTGTAGGTCATCAGTAGACGCAGTTGACCGCTCCTCTTTCGAGTCATGTGTTGTGTGACTCTCGACGTTTCTAGTGTGTCGTGACCTTCTGGGTCAGCCCTTTTGTGGGTGCACTCAAGGTCAGTGTCCTGTCGCATGCATGACATTCTTGTCATGCGTATAGCAGTGTGCACGACGTACATGTCGTGTTGTCCATCATCTGTGTCGGTTGTCTATCTAGCCTTTTCCTAGGTTTCTTTTATCTATTTTACAGGTTCCTTGCGTCGGCAGTTCGGCAACTCCTGGCTCTGTCAGCTCCGAGTTGCTCTCCTGCCCTTGCTTGGAGTAGTTTGGGGTACCGAGGTTAGTTGGGTAGCCGTTGTCTAGTACTGCTTCTTCCTCCCCCTCTCCCTTAGCTTGTTCCCTACTCCTGCTTCATATTCTGTTCCTTTACAGCTTTGTAGTTTACCTTTCCTGCTTTACTACTTCTGTTGTTTACTTGCTGTTTACTGTTGCTTGCCTTCTATTTTTAGCATGTTACTGCGTGTTTCCTCGGTGGGGATCCGCGTGACCCCTACTAAGCCAGTGACACGAGACTCACCCCTGCTCTACAGGTGGTGGTCGTTCATTCGACTTCCAAGTGTACCTGGGGCGCGTGCTCGTAGCGTCTAGTTGTAGCCAGCTGGTACCCTCATCAGGCTTCCCCTGGCCCATAGCATTACTCTTTTAAGACAACGTTTTGGAATCCATCAGATTCCTTAGTTTTTCCAATTAGCGAACGAAGCCGCGACACGCGAGGGACCAAAGAGTGGTTAAGGGGATTGGCCATTCGAAGGAATGACATGCCTCTCGAAACGTACGACAACCGCAACAACAAATGTATAATCGATCTCCAAACATCCATAATTTTTTTTAAAAAAAAACCGGCAAACACAGGTCGTATAGCTTCCACGAATCCATCCACCTTCCAATTCAACCCAACCCCACTAGGTCTCTAATACTAGCGGGCATCGACAATACCCGTGAGGCGTCTACAAACAACGTACAACATACAGCTCTTGCAGACTTGATCGCCGACACTGCGAGACCGTAACGATGTTTCCCGCCAACTCCCCATACAGTGGGGGACGAAAATGGATGTGATGATGAGTCACCATGGGGCAGATGACTTCAAACGGAGACCATTCGTTTAACCAACTCTTTCACAGTATATATAACCTAACGAAGAATGACAAGAACCGAGCTACAATTTACCACAACAGGCTAAAGATCTTCCTCACGAAGGGTTTACCTTAGAGGGCTTTGGTTTTGGGCATGTTTCTCCATGAAAAAATGCAGTGACACCAACAAATAAGCAGCGACCAATTTTATCCTTTCTACGGTAAGTTAGATACAGATAAAGACACAACACCCTTAAACAAGATGACACATCTTCGAGTCAAACTAACCACAGGTGGCCAAGACAGCTTCAAAATACACGCCACCCTCGGAATCTGTCATGCCAAAGCATATGGGTTTGCAAGCATAAAACAAAAAAAAAAGAGCACAAAGTTAACTGACGAGTTGCTATTACGCATCATGTGGGCAAAACAAAAAGGGAAGGTAACCCCCCTTCACGGGCATACAGGTAAGGCAGCTTGAAGCCGCCACCGGAGTTTGGATTGTGCAGCTGAAATCGTTGAAAGAGGAAGCGGCCATCCACGGACTCTCTCTCCACTCGAAACTCTCTCTCTCTCTCTCTCTCGATTTTCTCCCCCTCTCTCCCATTCTCTCTCCTATTCACTCTTTCGTCCATTCTGGGCTGTGCCGACCCCAGATCGAGGCGCAGGAGGTACCATTGGAATCGACTCATCACGAGGATCGCGCCAGTGCCGTTCTTTTCGCGGATCGAGGATCGTGGGATTGGGTCGATTCGTGAGGCATCCTGATATCTCGTCATCCATTCGCGTATTTTTTGAGGTTATCGTCGCGATCGAGGTAGGGAGATGGACTCCTTACTTCGCTAGGAATATTTTAGTACCACATGCATGACCATTGATAGGCGTTTACATCGTTTTCTGTGCAAGTCCTATTTTGGGAGTTTTTAGGATTTAAATACTTTAAAAATTGATTAGGGGTGGTATATGTGCATTTTGGGTTATGGCGTAGTTATAGAAATTTATCTATTCACCTTCCTCTACCCCTTTCCTTTTCGTTTTGCGTCGATCCGGCTTGACCGAAGGGGAGTTCGGTCCAAACTCGTCCCTCGCGTTTTCTAGCAGGCATGACAGACCCCAGGGGGTGCATCATGCATTGCATGGCGGACCGCTGGTGGCCCGCTATGCTGTCGAGATCGTCAGTAGGTCTGTAGGTTGTGGCGCATGACAGACCAATCCTAGTCCGCCATGCATTGTATGACGCCCCTTCCATGGTGCGTTATACTCTGTGATTTGCTGTGGAGTTTTCTGAGTTTTTAACGTTCGGGTGTCTTTAACGGACCACTCGTGGTGCGTTATCGTAACATGGCACATCCGCCCAGGTGCGTTATGGTCTGTGTAATTTTAGAAGATTCTCTGGAGAATATAACACGTGGGCCAAGGCGCGTCACACATTGCATGACTCCCCTGAGGTAGTGCGTTATAGTCTGCAGGTCTGGGTTTTTCCTGAGTTCGGGTGAGCATAACGGCCCTGGGGAGGCGCGTTATAGTCACATTAGGCCCCCAACCCAGTCCGTTATACTCTGCTAGTTTGTAAAGTTTAGTATTGCATGTTTACTTCCCATCTAACGCATGCTTCGCTACTTCTATATTATATCCTTGCTGTTTGTGATTATTGGCATGCTCCTACTGTCCCGATGGAGTGCTTAGACTTTCCATGTGATGGAACCACTAGACGTAGCCCTAGACTTTTGCCGTTGTCAACCCACCTGGGAGTGGTGGAGGGGCATACCCGTTAAACGATTTTAGCTAGTACCATGGGCCCTCGGTCTGACTGTAGCACTCTACAAGGAGGGAAAGCTAGCTGGAAACCTGGCCTAGGCAATGGTCAGTGTGTGCACATGTGGTCAGAGGCGAGAGCTGACACTGACGAGTGTTACTCTGACTAATGCAGTCAGGTCAATGCATAGCCACAGTTCAAGAATAAAGGTCGATGCACATCAGCACTTCAAGAACAAAGGTCGAAGCACATATGCATCTTAGACTGGTAAGGTCGATGCACATTTCAGTCTGATACATATCAAGGTCGATGCATATTTAGACCATTGCATATAAAGGTCGATGCACATCGTGTTAGAACTGTACAAAGGTCGATGCACAGGCCCAAGGTCGATGCAGAACAAAGGTCGACGCTACTTCAAGTCATCAACTGAAGTAAGGTCGATGCACATTCTGGCACATTAACTAAGGTCGACGCACATCATGCCAACGCAGAACAAAGGTCGACGCACATTGAGTAAGCATAGTAACTAAGGTCGATGCACATCATGCCAGCACAAGAGAAGGTCGATACATGTTTTGTCATTACTGCCAGAAGGTCGATGTATGTTTTGCCATCACTGTCATACAGGGTGCCTCGGCCTACACATCACCTTCCCTGGATGATTAAATTTCTTCCCTAGTCATAAGCGTCTTTAATTTCTCCTCCTTTTCATGCTCTGATTTATTTTCCATTTGAGGCCTGATCCGGCGGTGAGACGCACCTAGCTGCCGTGTCAACCCTTTTTGTCTCACAAAAGTTTTGGTCGTCGTGTGGCCCAGCCACCGTGTAATCTCTCTTTTGTCTCACAAAATTTCTGGCCGTCGTGTGGCCCAGCCACCGTATCCCATCCCACTGCATATGTAGATAAGCAAGCATGACTATAACATGGGAAAATAGTAAATGCATGCATGGGTGTATCAGAAAATTTGCCAGCCGCCGTCTCACTCCATCCACGCATGAAACCCATCCCAGCTGCTTTCTTTCTTTTTATACTCTGTTTTACTTCATATTTGGAACCTGATCCTGCGGTGAGACGGTCGGGGCCGCCGCGTCAACCCCCTTTTGTCTCACAAAATCTCTGGCCGCCGGATACATGTCGTCGTGCTGCTTTTCCAGCCGCCGTGTTACCTTTTTCCATCCGCCGTATGAACCGTGTTCGTGTTTGTTTCATATACATTGTGCATATGTTGGCAATGGCCGCCATATTGACCAAGTCCACCAGTCGCAAAGCAACGCGCTATTCATGTGCATGAGTAATCCACGCACACATGAGCCATCAGGCCATATAAAAGCTCACTTCACTCCATCATGCATTTGAACCAGCACACATGGGTACAGGGTTTAAATACATGTATGCATAAAAAAAACCATGCCCCAAGCCACATATGCATGTGGCCCACCCAGCCCACTTCAGGTATGCTTGCATTAACCAGCTATTAGATGGCCCGATACCCCCATCCAGCCGCCAGCTTAACACACATGGGTATTTAGATTGTAATAATGTCGAAGCAAAATACACGCCCATTGAAAGAATTTGTCTCGCTCTTGTGTTTGCAGCCAAGAAAATGAGACACTACATGCTATCGCATGAAATCAAATTGATATCCAGGGCCGACCCAGTCAAATATATACTCTCCCAGCCAGTCTTGAAAGGGTGACTAGGCAAATGGGCTGTCATTCTCATGGAGTTTGACATTTCTTATGTGCCGCAAAAGGCCATCAAAGGCTAGGCCATTGCAGATTTCTTTGCAGCGCACCCGGTGCTTGAAAATTCTCCTCTAGTCACAGAGCTCCCCAAAGATGAAACTTTGGAGGTGGGCCAGATTCAGCAAGCCACTTGGCAATTATATTTCGACGGTGCGTCGAGAACAGAAATGCCCCCTTCTGGGCGAACAAGAATAAGAGCAAGGGCAGGCATTATCCTCAAATCCCCCGAAGGAGAGGTGTTGCACACCTCTTGCTCGATCAACAAAGCCTGCACAAACAATGATGAAGCTCTAATTATCGGTCTCCAGCTAGCCCTCCAGCTGGATATCCGCATGCTGCAAGTGTTTGGGGATTCAATGCTGATCGTTAGACAAATTCAGGGACAATTTGAAGTCCGAAAAGCTGAATTGTTACCATACCATGCCAAGGCAAAATAACTCATGGAAAAGTTTTACTTGGTAGAAGTAAACCACATCAACCGAGGTCAGAATGCACAGGTCGATGCATTAGCAAAGCTAGCAAGCTCAGTGGCAGTCCCGCCTGATGGGTCACTCAACATACAGGTGATTAACAAATGGCAAGTCCCCAGCATGGTAGAGGAAGACACAGATGAAGAAGAGCCTAAAGTGGCAACTACAGAAATGGTTGGCTCGCCCGATTGGCGTGAGCCCCTCATGAAATGGTTTAAAGATCAGCAACTGCCCAAGCAAAGGGCAGAAAAGATCAGGCTGATCCGAATGAAAGATTCCTATGAACTGAGGAGCGAAATCCTATTCCGAATTATGGCGGATGCCAAGAAAAAGATACTCCTTCGATGCCTCTCGATAGAAGAAGCGTGGAGGGTGATGAAAGAAACACATGCTGGGTCGGCCGGAGCATATCAGGCTGGGCTGAAAATGAAAATTGAAATTAAAAAGTTGGGCTACTATTGGCCGACAATGTTCGACAACTACTGCAAATATGCCAAGTCGTGTCAGAAGTGCCAAGAGCATGCAATGGTCCCCAGGCGGCTGCCAACACATCTACAGCCAACGACACCCAGCTGGCGTTTACTTGATATTCTTTCTCGATATACTCTCTTGATATCATTATCTCTACACTTTATTGCTTACTCATGGTTTTCGATTTGTCATAAGTTCTGATTTCTTTATATCTTGCATGACTTGCATAAAGCATGAATGTTCGTCCCTAACGAGGGAAGCGTATGATCGTGCACGGTTGAGAAACTGGCAAGAGCTAGGGTGGTTAACTTACTTTCGTGCCCGGATCGGGTCACGGGATGGGTCTCACTCTCTCTCCCGTAGCAGTGATTAAAGTATTTGGTGAGCTAATATTCTATCACTAGCAGCGACATACAAGCATATATTCGAGTAAAGTAAGCCTACGAGGAGGGTAGCGAGTTTACCTCCACGCTCCGGGCGTGGGGAAGACGACCCCGGCCAAGTACAGTAACTCCCGGTAAACAAATAATTACAATAGTTACACAACTTAATTTACTGCCCACTCTACGCAGGGAGGTAAAGGGCTACAAGTGGGCCTGGGAGGACCGATCTTGGGTTGACGGGTAGCAAACTGGACTTGCTCTCGGGGTGAACTCGGCCTACTGGTCTGACTCGGTGCTGCGTCGACTCGGTTCTGACTCGCTGGACAGCAAGCCGTGGCCTCCAAAAGAACGTCACCCTCCTTGGGTCTTCTAAAGGTGCCGCTTGGCTGGGACGTTGGCAGGATGTCCCTGGTCGACTCCTGGGAGCGGCGGTCACTGAAGTTGAACTTTAATATTTTTTTGTGAATTTCCCATGGGCTGCTATTGCTGGCCTTCACAGGGAACAGAATTATGCACCTCGGCGGCAAGAATTATTTCGCCCAGCTCCGGTATCAGATCGAGACGTGGCTGGTGGCATTGGAAAGAGGGCTCACAGATATACAACATATATTTGTATCAGAGCCATAACAGAAAATGACTGGAAATGAGAGGCTCTGCAAACTACAAGGTTTCCTGTGGATCTGGTTACAAACACTCAGGACAGAAAGGGATCTGCCTGAAACTGATCTTTGACCGAGGGGAAAATGATTTTTATAGGTGCTGGAAACATTATGGAAGATAGGGGGGATGTAAGGAACACTGGGAAATTTTTGTGATTTGTTTCAAAATTTCTAAGGTGTGGGAAAAATACAACAAGGTGACACTGTCTCGTGGATCTGAAAATTGTCAGATTACAGGAGGGAGAACAAGAAATATGGGAAAAATATCAAACGAAGGGTTACTGGCCTGATTGTTTTTGTGGAGGATGGGGGGGACGCGGGGAGATCACCCTCCAATTTTGGGCGTGACTTGAGCTCCTGATGGAGAGCTAAAAATCTCGCAATAAGGTTCTCTCCAAGAATGGACAAATTCTGAAGAAGCGTCGATGAAGAGGCGGTGGCCGCACGAACGGTGGCAGCGGTACCAAAGAATGAATATAGAGGGTAAGAGAGAGAGGTAGAATGGGTCTCACACCCTGGAAGGTTGGAGGAGGAAGAAGCACAGTAGGGGAAGAGAGAGGGGAGGGCGCACCCGTTGGCTAGGGCACGGGGCCTTGCACCGACGAAATGGTTTATTCGTAAGCAAGGAGGTAATGCTAATGCAAAGAAAGGCTTTTCTGCACTGATTTCAGCGTAAGGCTCATAATGGCGATATTATATGAAAGTTGGCTAGGACATGAAGTCTTGCGTCGAGGAAGTGGTTTATTCGTTAGCAAGAAAGTAATGCTAATGCAAAGAAAAAATGTTTGCACCGATTTGAGTGTGAGGCTCATAATGGCGATATTATATGAAAGTCGGCTGGGACACGAAGTCTTGTGCCGAGAAAATGGTTTATTCGTTAGCAGGAGGGTAATGCTAACGCAAAGAAAGGATTTTTACGTCGATTCGAGTGTAAGGCTCGTAGTGGCGATATTATATGTAAGTCGCCACCTGGCGGGGCCATACGGGGCTCTCGAAGGGGTCTCGGAACTAGTGTATACCAGGGATGCTTCTGGACTTGCGGATCGATGACCTCGAGGTTAGTTCGAGCTGGTTGGCTATTTTAGAGAGCTCAACCAGGGCGGAGTGCCACTAGGCCAAGGTGAGCTTCGGTCATTCTGTGAAGGCTGGTAGGGCTGTATGGTACAGCTTCAAGTGTTTCCCATTAAGAGGGGAGAACTGGACTACCCCATTGTGATCTACAAGGATGTAAGAACCCCCTTCATAGACTCAGCGGATGATATACAGTCCGACCCAATTTTAAACCAACTTCTCCTTGGGGTTGGAGGTCATTACTTCCTTTCTTTTGACCATGACTAGGTCACCCTTTTTGAATTCTCGACCTTTGACCAGCTTGTCAAAAGCACGGGCCATGTGAGCTTGGTAGAGTTGTATATTTTGTTGTGCCCGGAGACGCTTTCCTTTGAGCTCGGCGAGCTCCTCCAGTCTTCTCTCTATATTGGTTTGCTCGCTGCTGACCAGCTCGTGCTGAATGGTGACCCACAGTGATGGAACCTTCAGCTCGATCGGCACTACGGCTTCTGACCCATATACCAGGGAGAAGGGAGAACAGTCAGTTGGGATTTTATAGACCGTGCAATAAGCCCAAAGTACTTCGTACATCCTTTCTTCCAAATCCTTTTTATTGGATTTGACTGTCTTCGCTAGCAAGGTGCATAGCATTTTATTGAAGGTTTCTGCAAGTCCATTGGCTTGAGGGTTGTAGGGGGATGATGTCCTCCAATCAATTTTGTATTTATCAGCCAGTCGATAGACCTTCTGGTTTCTTAAATGACTGTCATTGTCAGATATAATTAGGCTGGGGAGCCCAAACCGGAATATTATCTTCTGCCGGAAGAACCTGGCAACCAGCTCCCCTGTCACTTCTCTTAGCGCTATCGCTTCTGCCCATCTGGAGAAGTAATCTATGGCCGAATACTTGATCACGATCACCACATATATGTAAACTGTAAGGCAGGAAATGGATCAGGGGTGCCGAGGGATGAATCCCTGGGGAAGACCCTCCGATGCTTAAGTCAGCGAATATGATAGAGCATGGGTGTGAGGGGAGACGGTAGGAGAAGAAGGGGGCGCAAGATTACTCTCCACCAAGAAATGCAGTGGTTCTCACTCAGGATTGTTGCTTACCTCCTCGAAGAGTCCCCCTAGGTTAATATAGTGATCCGTTCAACGTAGGAGTCCAGGGAGTCGAGGGGATTCAGGGGGGGTTACATCCTCATTGTAGGCTCTTTATGGCACAAGGACTCTTGCTCTCCCTTATCCCTTGGAGTTCCCTACTCCTGAAGGATGCGTAACAGACACTTGGATAAGCTTCCGATAGTCGGTCCGAGCTTGGGACGCTTGCTTGGAGTCCTCCCAAGCGATGGGCGTGTAGCTCGGACAGGTTGCACTGGGTCCCCGCAGGGGCCTTCTCGACCGATCTGTTGCTTGGACTTCTGGACCCGAGGGTCGCCTAGGAAGTGCTGGTCCGAGTGAGTTTTGGACTTGGAGTAAGTGAGCCCAAAATGGGGCTGTCACTTTGGAGAGCTGGGCCTGGTTCCGTCAAATTGGACAGAGTTGGGCCGCGCTCTCGGGCAGTGGATTTTCTCCCCTCTCCACTTGTCCCCCTCCTACTCCCGAGCCAAAATTGGGCTCGGATGAGTAACATTTGTGGGGATGGCGTTAGTGGCTCAAATTGGGTAGGGAATTTTCTCTGACAGGGGCCATTTAATGCGGTTGTCCTGGGAATATGCCCGTGATGATGAATCTTTTGTGTCGATGCGAGGAGTCCCTTTTCAGAGTTTGGAACGTCGCGCCGCCTCCCGCCAAACCTTTGGGAGTATAAACACTATGCGAGCTTGCGTTCCATGCCTCCTTCGTTTAGGGTTTTGTCTCTCCATCGCACTCGTATTCTGAAAAGGTTCATGCACCGCGAGGGGGGTCAGAAGGAGCAAAGAATCGCGAGGGCCTTTGCAGAGTTAGCAGAGATCGTGACGACGGCGATCCGTCAGCTTCCACCTCCTCCTGAGTCACCTGAGTCGGTGCCCTCCTCCTCTTCTTCCTGTTCCTCTTGTCCCGCCATGGCAGAGCAATGCCCTGCAGTCGAGGTGCAGGAAGCCGATTAGGGCATAGGGAGCTTGGTGCCACAGTCTGAGCACCCTACGCGCAACGAGTTGGGCGAGGCTGAAGTGAAGAAAATGGAGAGGCACTATGGGCTGCCATGGCTGTATTATTTCTCTCTGCCCAAACCTCACGAGTCTAGTCTGGACACTCGTTCGGGCCTCTTCTACACTTTTCTCTTGGCTTGAAAGTGTAATATAAGCCAAGATGGTCTATTCCCCATCCATTAGTGTATTTGAAGGCAGTAAATAAAGACCTTTCCAATATCACCTTGGCCTTATCAGTTATGGAAAGGCCGTGAATACGCAACAAAGTAGTTAGCCAGGAGGTCTGAGCATATAGAGTGGGCCATCGATCCTCCTTCCGTACAAAGGTCCTATAAGGACATATACGGTCAATCTCTAGATGTCACGAAGTGGGAGATGTAATGGGCTCCTCAACTGGCAGCGAAAATTGTTGCAAAGATATCCTGCCACTTCCAACCCGGCATAAGCCCCGAAGGGTCTCCATGAATTCATCCTTCTTGATCTCAAGAAGCACAGGCTACAGTTTGGATGTTTTCTGTTCCATAGATTTTCAGGCGGCTAAATAAGCTTGCACTTCAGGTTCTTTCTGGGACTTCAATCTCCGCAGATTATGAGGATGGATCTCGAATACTGGAGAAGACTAAGAATTTAAGAAGTTACGCTCTACAAGATCCCAATAGTCATTTCGGGAAAGCATGTAGAAGGCAGTACGAGCATTCCACCACTTGATATATTCTGATGTCACACGAGGGAACTGCCCGGGAGCTGGCACTCTGAAGGAAATAGCCTCACGGCAATGGAAATAGTCCCACCATGTGTGGGCTTCTTCAATAGCGGCTGACCCTGCTCTCGATCGACTCTCGAGTGAAAACTGTGCTGAAGATGATGGAATTTACTGGTCATAGCCAAAGTTTCTGCCGAACCGGAAGGGATAATAGGGTTCCAGATATGTGCTCTTGCCCTTCCTGAAGACCAAAACACTGGGCCTGATAGATAATGTCCAGTCTACTAGCTCCGGCTCTAAAGATGGTCTTGTACAGACTCCTCCCGAAATAGGGTGAATATATTCTTCCACTTCACCAAATTTGCATTCCCGCAGGCAGCTTACTAATGGGCTAGGCAGCCAAACTCCAGAAGTGTAAAGCTCCATGGGCATTCACGGGCACTTTTGTCAACTTCCCACTGATTGCGAAGAGCTGGCCTGATGCTTGTTGGGACTCGGCACTAGCAAACTCCAGCATTCTTGGAAATAGATTAGATGACTACAGCACCCGGGGAGCATACTCGGGGAATAAGGAGCACACCCAGGCATTGAAGAAGTGAAGCAGACCTACAGTCTGCACATTCCTGGGGAGACGAGTATGGTGGAGATCTCCCAGCATCTTATAACTAAAGCATAATGTGGCAGGGCAGAGAGACATCTTCACGCCCCACGCCATCAAGCACGCTAGGTATATAGCCTCAACACGAATCATTGTCTCGTCTCCCTGCGGGAGAGCGAATGAACATTGCCAATACGTCAGATAGGCTGCGCAGTGTGTGATGGTTTTGATTAAATGATGTAGTGATTTAGGACCCATTAGGATACAAGGAGGGAAATGGAAGAATCGGGGTTAATTAATAACCCGACATCTACTAATAATTCAAAATTGGGTGATTATGCTCCACACATTTAAGAGCCTAATTCAACCCACTATCTCCCCGTCACGGGGGGAGACGGTGAATCACGTACACAATTCTCGGGTTCCATTGACGTGGGGTTTCACTTAGGATATCTTTGAACATTACCTCGCCAAATTTATTTTGAGTGTTACGTAAATATCATACTCTAGTTTCAATAGGTTCTAGTCATTTGATTACCTTTCTTTTATTTTCTGACCGTCAGCCCATTATCTAAAGTTTGGAAATTAGCGCACTTCATTGAAGTCAAAGTTTGGGATAGTTCACAACAGCATATAGATCACCCCTAGATCGTGCCCCACAATACGTGTATCTAGAGAAAAGGACGACACCCAGACACCGTTATCCGTTCTCGCCCTCAAACCTTACCGATACATGGCATGCGACAACACAAACTTTAATCTAGTAATCCACGAAATTTTCACAGAGATTACAAATTAAGCTGTCACAGAGGGTTTCAGATTATCCATATTATCAATGGCTCCAGCTACCCATCATCTTACGTCCTGTACAACGGAGGAGGAACATGGAAAACTACAGACGAAGGCGGGCTACGCCCCATGTGTTTGGCTGATAAGGTTGCCCATCATGAGACTATTTACTGCAGGAGGTGGCGACCCCACGGTGGAGGTGCAGCTGTGGGAGGCGGAGAAGAGGCTGGCCCAGACGTCGGAGAAAGCGCGGACGATGGCGGCGTGGTGGTGGTGGGAGTTGAGCAGGAGGAAGCAGTGGAGGAGCTGCTCCAGGTCCCCCTCCTCGTACATCTGGTTCTCCACCACCATTTCCACCATCGACCTCCGGAAGTCACGGTACGGGTCCTCCGACCTCTTCACCACCGCGAAGCTCTCCTTCACCTTCCCGTCCACTGCCACCCCGCACAGCGGCGTCATCATCAGCTTCCTCAGCACCGAAGAGACCGACGAAGACCTCCCCCTGGCGGCCGGAGAAGAGGACTCCTCCGGCGACGGGCCCGACGCCCTCCGCCGGCCAGAGCTCCTGCCGGACTTCCGCCGAGAAAGGCTCCGCCTTGCTGCTCGCTCTGCAGTACTGTGGGGCGGCGCCGCCGCATCCTTCGGTTGGTGGGTGGGGGACTCGCGGATGGGCTTCAGCCTGGGGTTTAGCTCCGGCGAGGACGAGGAGTAGGTGGAGAAGCTCCGGGAAGAGGACATCAGCACCTCCGTCTCGTCGCCGTAGTCGTAGTCCCCCATGTACTCCTCCTCGTCTTCGCTGCTGAACCAGTGACTGTCGGCAGAGGACGTGCTGACGCGGGTCCTGGACTTCCCCTTGGACCTCCCCTTCTTCTTGCCCGACGCCGTCCTCCGCAGCCTCCTCCGGACTGGCAGGGGCGGGAACAGCTCCCGCCCCCCATCGTCCGAGTCGATCTTCCGGCGCGGGGAGGACGGCCCCACGCGGGCCACGACGTGCCACTTCTCCTCCTTCCGCCAGAGGTACGCAGGAGGGTTCTCCGAAAGGCCGCTTCCACCCTCGCAGCAGGACTCCCAGCGCGCCCGGCTGGCACCGCCGGACCTGCAGCTGCACCCGGAGGAGGGGACGACGGGGACGTGACGGCGGCGGAGCTCAACACCAAGAGGCGGAGAAGCATGCTGGAGCTGCAACGCTTCGGGGTTGACAGATGAGACACGGAAGACGGGGCTGTCGGCGGCGGCGGCGCCATTCTTGGAGCGGCAGAACTTGAAGGAGGATATCACCCAGGAAATCCGGAGCCTGAACCGCTTCCCCATGACAGGTCCCCGTTGCGGCGCCCCGGCCCCCCACCCCCCGCCGCTCTCTCTGCCTCCACTTCTGCAGGGGAGGGTGACGAGCTGACTTGCCGGTGAAGGCGGAGGAGGGATCGGCTTGGGAGTGGTGGAGGAAAAAGCTGCAAACCTTTACATACCTATATATATATATATATATAACAAGGACCAGGCCAAGACGATGGTGGGAGCCTTGCAAGGGAAGCTTAAAAACGTAAAACGAGATGCTTGTGAGCTGAGCTCATTAACGTGGGAATGGAGTTAATAGTGCGTTGCACTCGGAGGGTTGCTGTCCAACAAGAACAACAACAGTGCTTGGAAACCGAGACGTATTGCACATATGTTAATTACTGGCAAACGTCTGGCGAGTAGTGGGGAGGAGGGGCGGTGGGGAGGGAGCGAGGGCAGGGAGAGCAGAAGAGCGGACGACAGTATCTGATGGGATGTTAAAGGGCGCCTGTGACGAGGTCACTTCATGCACTTGTACTTTGGGCCTCATCCGCTACGTTGCGTATGGAACCCGCAAGATCGCTGCTTTTTTGTGTGTGGCCATGCATGGCCCGGGCCGTACGGGCTCTGTCTGTGCACCGCGCTCCTCGGTAGGATCGATGATTAACACAGCATTCTGATAGAGTCATGTCGTGATGAAGAGCGAGGTCCACCGATCATGGGTCCAACACCTGCTCACTTCATCTGGACTCAGATCGAGGGTGGGTGCGGGGAAGGCACCGACGGCAGGTCAATTAATCTTGTTATTATTATTATTACATGCAGCTCACATCACGGGAGTTCGTTGTTCCAAGGGCAGTGGGGGGAGCAAAGTCCGGCCGGGTCCCAAATGATTACAGCGATGATGAACGTTATCACCAGCTCAATGGTTACCTGAGGCTCGAGATGGACGTGCGGGCCCTAGAGCTAGTAGAGCTCCACGAAGAGATCTTTATGTCAGATGGTGCAGTGTTTAAGAGAATATAAGTTGGGCTCCTACGCGTCAATTAGTGCGGCAACTTGTATAACTTTTCTTGTATCGTTTTTGTAGGGTAGTTGTGTGAAGAATTACGCCGCTTTCCAAAGTAGCAGTGGAGAGGGGAGAGAGCTCTCTGGAACCCTCTTGGATCGAGCAGGTGGGGTTCGGTTCCTTGGCTTGTGCTCGTGAAATGTCGCCAAGCGCGGTGGAACGCTCACCTCCGGGGGAAACCAGTGGCCTCCCGGCGTCGGCCTTCCTTTCTGATCTTGGTTAACTTAACTCGTTATCAAATAGGGACTAAGGTGGTTCAGTTAAGTCGATTGCATACCACGGTCTCACCGTAGATGGAGACTCCCCGAGTCGCTACGACATCAACACTGCTGGAGTCCTGTGTGGACTTAAAAACGTATAACGCTAGTCGGATATATATGTATCTTGTGTTACTGCACATGATTCATGTGTCCGGTGGGTGACATGTTATCTAAGATATCTTCAATTCCCCAACTATCAGGACAGTGAATGCAACTGCAAATGACCAGAGGAAACCAATTTGATTACAAAGTGGGTCACACTTCCTCGTCTATATGTATTATCCTTACGTTGTTTGTAGATGTGAGGGCTGGGTACAAGCCATTGATGGCTCTATTACTATAGCTGTAGGGTACATCTTCTCGCACACCCCAGGTTAGTGCACAGATTGGGTGTGCAACGAGTTAAGTAACTTTTTTTTTCTGTAAATATGGGGAGGTGGGCCCCATCTCCCCCATTTGTAAGTACAACTCAAACATTGATTAGATGGCTCAAAAAAAATAAAAAAAAAACAGAACGGCTTAAAAATTTTCTTTCTGTCTAGGTTTGACTAAAATCCCATTGGTTGTTGTCTGAAAGATAAAGTACAGTGACAACTGACCTTTCCCAAATTTGTAGACTGGCAGAACTATGTCCAAAAAGGTTATCCTGATGCCTCATAATGAAGAGGACAGTTCACTGTCGTAGGAGCCTTTTCCAGACCTCAAAAGCTATGTTTTTAGAGGTTTACATCGAAATTTTTTAGTCTCTATATGACCTCTAACATGTTGCAGGTTTGACAGAATATGGGTTGAAAAACTTTTGGTTTGTCGACGCAATGGTGGCATAGAGTCGACGTAGCTTCACAGAATCTTGAACTGCTGGGGTGCCAAGCCTTCATGGAGTCAACGCAGATACAAGGGTGCGTCAACGCATCCTTTGTGAACAGTGTTTACAATGCTTTCTATGAGAGCCCTTATGTCGACGCCCTGAGAGAGTGGGGTCGATGCATCCACCTCTGTGTGTCTGTCTAGCTTCTACTAGAGCTTGATGAGGTCGCGCATCATCATGGTGGGGTCGATGCAGCTTTGAAAAAGAACTTCAGAGCTTGCTGGGAGTTCATTTGGAGTTGACGCACCAGGGAAATGGGGTTGACGTAGCTAAAAACCCATTTGGGCTTTTCTCCCTTTTCTGAACAATGGAGTCAACACAACAGACCCATGGGGTCGACGGAGCTATGAAGGCGGCTTCAAAGCTTGCCGGGAATGCCTCTGGAGTCGACGCAGTAGAGGCATGGGGTTGACTCAGCCTTGTCATTTCTCATGATTTTCTCTTGATTCAAAGCTCTTTTGCCCTTGATGTTCTGCCCAATTAAACCTCTTCAAGTTTATTTCAATAATCTAAAGGCCCTTTGCTCCTTTGATTGAGCACGTGCAAAGCTCCTTACTTGCATCCCATTTCTACTGCTATTGCAAGCTTAAGCTTGCTGGCTTTACTGGTATTGCTGATGTTGGCCTTGTTCATTCCCTTTACTTCAATGCATCATATCACATGGCACCATTACACGATATCTTTCACACTGCTCATTTTCATGAGGCCATACACTTTCCAGCATTGACTTCAACCATAACTACATACATATTGACATCATCAAATGCATATTGGACTCATCAATGAGTCATAGTCAGATATCATCAAAATCAGAGGCATAACAGCCATTCCTATTGTTGTTATTGTTGTTATTATTTGTTGTTGTTGCCTATATTGTTCACTGTCATGGTTTCTTGGCAGGTGTGACGACCCGGATTCCGGATACCAGATATACCCGATAGGACT
This sequence comes from Amorphophallus titanum, assembly GCA_024336825.1. Lineage (NCBI taxonomy): Eukaryota > Viridiplantae > Streptophyta > Magnoliopsida > Alismatales > Araceae > Amorphophallus > Amorphophallus titanum. Next base: position 404,397 of record JANBPO010004656.1, read on the forward strand.
ATCGAATACACCTGATACCACCTGGAACCCGTGAGGCCTCCCAAGAGCGGTAAAGCTCCTAAAGGGATAAAAGGATTGTCGTGTAGTACATTGAACTGACAGATATCACATGGGAAACAATAACCCCTGAAGCACCCAAGAACTCAAACACCTCTCGCCACCAGCGTAAACACCTCCATGAAGGAACAACCCCTGACAAGAAAGATTTAGCCAGTACCGCAGAGTCCGTAGAGATGCCAGTAATCACAAAGCCATGCTCCTTAGCTAATCGCACACCATCACACATAGCATGGGTTTCAGCGACCACACTATTGCCATAGCCATAGAAATGCGCAAACCCCAGTAGAAAGTTACCTCCACTGTCTCTGACACTGCCACCTCCGCTGCATATCCTCGGGTTCCCTTTACATGCGCCATCCACATTTAGAACCAGCCCTTGAAGGGGCAGTATCCACCTAACCAGTTTCACCTTCACCTGAGAGTAGCGAACGATGAATTCGTAGTTTGAGATGTCCAGTTGTTGCTGCCTCGAAGGAAAGTAATGAAACGAAGTCTTCTCTAATGCAACATAGATATTAAAACGAATGGAATGCTTGATTGAGGACGTGCTAATAGACACACCCTCGTAACGCTTGGTACACCTGACCTTCCATACTTCCCAAACAATAAGCAACGAGGAGTATAGAGCAATAAACCCTGAGGGAGAATGAGGACTACAATGCGCCCAGATATCCCATAGCCGAGATGTGATCTGATTCTGAAGACCAATACCAGGCTCAATGAAGGGAGAGATCCATGTCCAGAGCACTGATGCAACATCACTCTCTGTAAAGAGATGGTTAAGATCTTCAACATGAGGATCCCGACAGCAGCTATAGCAAGAAGCAAGGAAAATACCACACTCAGCGATGCACATATCCACTGGAACCGCACGCTTGAAAAGACGCCAAGCAAATAGGGAAGCTCGACGAACAAAAAGATGATTCTAGATATTAATCAAAGGTGGTCTGTAAACACCAACCGGCCAGAGTAGATCATAAACACTCTTGGCAGAGAACTCCCCCGAGGAAATTAAAGACTACTTGCATTGGTTGGCATGAGTAGAAAGGCGAATGCCATCCAAACAACTCGCATCAGGCAATAGCGACCGCAACAGATGAGAAAAATTAAGTATAACATCACGAACAAAAGCATTGATTAGTGGCCTTTGGTAAGGCTGTAATAAAGAAAGATGTAAGGGTCCACCTCCAGCCCAGACATCATCCAGGAATCTGGCCCTCCAACCATCACCTAGAACCCATCCGACAGTGGACCGAACCACTTCACAAGCAAAATGAAAAATCTTCCTGGGAATGCCTGATGGACAGAAATGAAAGCTGAAGCTCCTGCAGTCAAACCGAAAATGCTACCTAGCATAATCGGCCCAAAAAGTGCCAGCATGGGAAATTTGCCAAACCATCTTCACAGCCAAAGAGAGTTGAACGTTGCTCATTGTGCTGCGGTTGTTGCAGTGTGTGTGTGTGTGTGTGTGTGTTGTGATCCGGTCGACGGATCGTGTGGGAGACTCTGTCCATGTGTGTGTGTGTGTGTTGGGACTTGTCCCCGTGTGTGTTTGGAGCGTCGCCTCCTTGTTGGAGATTTATCCCTAAGTGAAGCCTTACCGGCTTCATAAGGGGTGGACGTAGGGAGCCCGTCGTGGTCTCGAACCACCTAAAAAATCGTTGTGCACTACGGTTTGATTTGTGCATTTGTGTGGTTTGCATGTTATATCTGGTTGAGTAATCGTGTGAGATCAGAGAGATTGAGAGAATTTAGTTACCTTGTTTAGTTAATTCTTCAATCTCGTTAAAAGTTGTTAATTCCGTTGTGTAGCATTTTAATTTGTCATCTAGTATGGGGGGCAATTCAACCTCCCTTCTTGTCCACTCACCTATCCCAGGCCCAACAATCTTCATACACCTTGCCATCCACATATGCCCCTTTTGAATGCCCCACATGGTAGCCTTCCGCCATATACCCCTCCACGAGTCTGCCTTTCGCTCCTACATACCCGTACGCTTCCACACATTAGCCCTCCATGAGTCAGCCCTCTGCCTCCATATACCCATGCTCGTCTCCACCTTCGGTCAAGTAAATACCACACCCCGAGCAAGTGGATGCCGTCCACTATATTCTAACTCCACATTTGTCTCCGCCTAGTCTCTCCACGAGTCACCACGCACTGTTGCCTAGGCAACCTCCACTTCTTCCCCCGCAACCTTCTCCACCTTCATCCCATATCCCTCGGCATCCACCTTGCCCGAAGCAAGCTCCTTGTTCTCTGTTGCCAGAGTCTTTTACTGATATCTTCCAGACTTTGATGGCCACTCATGCATTGCAACCCACTCCGGTTGTGCCTTGCCGACCCGTAGTGGGGAATATGTTCCAGTTCTATGAATTTCATCGCTAGCAGGGGCATTTGGTTGAGGATTGTCCCGAGTTTTGACAATTTGTTTATGACCTGGAAGCCAAAAAGAGGATCAATTGAGCCGCTATTTACAAAGTTGTTCTACATCTCCGCAATAAGGAGTAGCAAGAAGCGCCACCCAGGCAGCCGTCACCATCTCTACAAGACTCGGGGCACCCCCGTGATCCTTTATCTAATATGGCACCCGCTCCATCATCTTCGCCATCGCCATCTCCATCTCCTACCCCGTCTCTATCACCTTCAGAAACCTAAGTCTCTGCTCAGGATAGTGCCTCCCCTTCTGTCACGCCCCGGGCCTTTATTTACAGCGGAATACTAGCTCGAGAAAACGTGTACAGCCGACATGGTAAGTCTCTTGCAAGCAAGAAATAATTAAAGTGCAAGACAATCACACATCTTTTAGAAGCAAGTCTGTATGATGTATGTTCGTATTTGAGATTGTTGCTAAGTGTTTGACTGTGTGCCTGAGGGATATATTTGTGCTAAGTCTTTAGAATCCATCAGTCGCCTTTGAGTGTGGTAAAAAGGTTTATTCCGCTATAATTTTTGAAGGGGATTCATTCACCCCCCTTTGAATCTTGGTGTATCAACCCAACAGTTCCCACCTAATGGTGCTCTCTCAATGACGGCAAGACACGCAACCAAACCATGGATAGATCGATCATGGATAGATCAGTCGAAGGCATCCAACAATGCTCTCTCAAGGGTGGCAAAACGCACACCCTAACCATGGATAGATCGGTCAGAGTAATCCACTGTTGTGTCCCTATGGTTTTGATGATGTCAAGCACTATGACTCATTTAATGAGTCACTTTACATTATTTTTGATGATGACAATTTTCTTCTTGATTTTGGTATAAAGATCACATTGACAATGCTTCTGAAGTTCAGTAGGAACGCAAAAATTCATGAAAGTTATTCAAGTGGAACATTGCAAAGATATTATTGAAGCTAGCAACAAGATGGAAGTGTAGACACTCTGGGTCGACCCCAATCTGTCAAAGCTCTGTCAGGCGACTAGCATTAGTGGAGTCGATGCAACGATGTTCAGGCATCGACACAGCTATGCATCTCAGCGAGATCTCTTCCAGGCATTTAAACATGAGGTCGACGCTATGTTAGAAGAAGAGTCAACGTAGCAGTGAAGTCGCCAAGAAGGAAGAAGAAGATGGAGCCTGAAGCAGCCATGCCTAAGAGTCAACCGCCGAGAGTCAAGCTTGAAGCAGCCAGGCCTGAGAGTTGACCATCGAGAGTCGATCGTGAAGTAGCCAGGCCCAAGAGTCAACCACCGAGAGTTGACCCTGACTCAGCCAAGCTCGGACTTCATGAAGCTTAAGGCTCAGACATCAGAAAGAAGTGGAGTCTATGGCAATCATGCTCAGAAGTCGAAACCTATGGAAATTAAGTTTGAACATCACGAAGCTGAGTCGACCCTGTAGCAACTAGCTTGAACTTCTGCTTTAAGCTCGGATTTCATGAAGCAGAGTCGACCCTGTGATAACTAAGCTCAGAGCGAACATCAGTCGACCCTGTGATAACTAAGCTCGGAGTGAACAGTTGAATGAAGATCACATGGATTCAAGCTCAATTATTGGCACGTGATCCAAGGACACATGGCACTCATTCTAGAAGGCTCCTGGAGGAGAATATTATGACCAATGGGCTTTTAGATCTGAGGATAATATTAATTAGAATATTTCAAATTCTCGTTCTATATATAGTTCCCTTCCTCGTTAGAGAAGAGCTGCTGTCGAGAAAAGAGAGGCTGCGAATAGCCAATGAATGGCCTGAAAGGCTTATGGTAAATGTTTGTTTGACTACAAATCTGTTGCCTGTTTAGCCAGATGTGAGGCATTAGACAAGTGCTGTGGCGGCTATGAGCACTGGTGTTGGGATTGTGCTAGATGTCTTTTTGTAAGGTGGTCAACGGTCCACAGTTCATTAAATGTTAGAAAACAGAAATACAAGAAATAAACAAGAAATTTCTACCAGGATGATTAAGAAGAAGCAAGAGAGGCCAAAGAAACAAAAAAGCCCTCAAACCCCAAAACACTAGCCCATTAACACCCTTCTTCCAGAAGAAACAATGTTTGTCCAATTACAGTCCTGAAATCAGGGTGGAATTCCTTATTCTCTGACCAGACCTACAAACATTCCATTCCTGTAATTAGAAGATGCAAGATTTAACAATAAGCATTTGGATTGTGCTATTTGTCATGCAGCATTTGCTAATCAACCCAAATGGCTATGTCAGTAAGTGGAATGGATTCCTACTCCTGTATTCTGTGAGCAAATATTGGCTGTAAGTGGCCCTCGTATCCTTCTTACCAAAGACTGTATTATGAAGCTATGATTTGATGCAACTACGTTAACTTGGCTACTGGGATCATGATCTTTTCGTCCATTTGGATTATGCTTGGGAAAATGGTCTTTGATGTTAGACATGTTCATCTTGCTCTGGAAATACATCACTTGCAGCCTTGACTGCCCTCCATACAAAACATCCTATGCACTGGGAACTGATTACGCTCTAGGGTCATATGTGGTGCAACAAATTATGTAATTCCTTTTCAGCAATGTCAGCGGACCCTTTTACTACCTGGGTTGTAAGTTGATATCTCTTGCGCAACTACCTACACGGTTCTGCAGATAGTCCAAGTTTGGAAACCAGTCGGCCCCCTTAAGGTGAAGGTGCTCATGTGGAGGATATCTCTTGCCCAACCACCTACACGGGATAGACTGGCCAGGTTCATGGCTGGGGTGGACACTGTTTGTACCATGTGTGGATCTGGATCTCCTATTTTTAGAGTGTGACTTCGCTTTGGAAGTTTGGTAGCATATTCTCACTAAGTTTAGGCGCAGCAAGCCTATTAAGGGCCTTGTGGAAGAGTTCATCAGAAACTGGCAAGTGCAATGGGTTGCAAAGTTTGATTGTCAGTTGTGGTGGCTGATTTTGCATGCAACCTTTTGGATCATTTGGAGGGAGAGGAATGGCGGAGTTTTCAAAAGAGAAGCACATGATTCTGCCAAATGTGTGGATTTGATTTTCTTTTTTTTTGAAAAGTTGGGGGGACACTTTTTTGTAGAGTGGAGAAATGTAGTATTCTTATTTTACCCCTACTTCAAGGGTAGGGAGATCTCTGTATCTCCTTTGTTCGGTCCCCCAAGCGATATGGCTGTCTGCCTAGTAGGGAGGAGAGAAACACCCTTCGGCTTGGGAACCACCCCCTCTCGATCCTTAGGCCGGAAGACCCTACCTTTGACGGCTACAAGGTCCCGAGGGACTACCTAACTTGGGAAGCCGCCATGGATAGATATTTTGGGTGTTACCCCATGTTCGAGGCCATGTAATTCTTTTTTGCCAAGGAGAGGATTTTGTACGAAGCCAAGGAGAAGTGGAGATGCGTTGAGAGCTTGAGAGACATTAGATGGTAGAGGTCCATCGAGACTTGGTACGACATGAAAATGAGCTTAAAAGGACCTACCTATCCCACCCTGTCACCTCCAACCGAGATGATCAAAGTCAGAGGTGAAAGGTTCCGCCTGTGTATGAGTCTAGGTCTAAGACTAAGCCACATGATTATGAGTAGGTCTCGTCTTTATCCCTAGGGATCCCTCCCTCACTGAACTCTCGCAAACTTTTAGGGAGAGACTAGACAAGATGTGCACTCCTATTGGGTCACCGACTTCTCCTAGCCCACCTCCGAGTTAAGATGAAGTCGTACCTAAACCTTCGGAGGTCAGGGCTAACACTCTTGGCCCAATACCCTCGATGAAGAACCATGGTTTCCCCTATTTCATAGAGGACTCCTTTTCCCCACCCGAGGGAGATGCTTCCCCCTTTGACCATCATCTAGGGCCATTCTTGCCACCTGAGGGTGAACTTGTCATTGGACAGTCTTTAGCTAGCTAGTTAAGGAAGGGTCTAATTCTAGATGTTTCGATACCTTACTACCCAACCGTGGAACCAGCACTCCCAGTAGTACCCCTTAACTCTTTTCACACCACTTTCCAATCCTTCTATTTTGTAGAAAATGTGGAGGACCTTATTAGGAGTTTAGATTGTCAAAGGGAGTTGACGTGTATGTTGGCCTTAGGGTCTAACCAACCCTATAGTCATAGCTTTACGCACCCTGCTTAGGGATCCATTACCTCGGTGTGCACCATCAGTCATATCACCTTTGAGGTCCTTGTGCTCCTTCCCATACCCGATGAGCTTGACTCTGTCCCCTTTTATGGTATTGCTATCCCGAGGGAGGAACCTTGCCTTCCGCATGAGCCCATTTCCCCACCTATCATAATGCCAAAAGGTGACCCTCCGCATCTTCCCGAATGTCAAACATGGGCCAGTATAGCAAAGGGGCCTATCTAGCGAAGTAATCATTTCTTTGACCCTTTCGATCCCCTCCCTAGTGAGCCCCTCGACCCATATTCTCCCCTCCACCTTGTCAGTGAGGCCAATTATCACACCCCGTCCACACATGGCAGTCAACATCCCACCCTGCATGCATCCACACTTAAGAGCTTGGAAAGTCAAAGTGGGAGAATTCCTTTGCCGCGGCCCTGGCTTCCTCTAAGTACTTGACCATGGTCAGCTCGCGTGCCTCGAACTCTTCTCTCACTTGGTTGGCGATGAGCATGGAATCGTTGTATGCGTGCACGCTGGTCGCTCCCAAGTGTTTCACCATGCATAGCCTCGAGAGAAGCGCCTCGTACTCGGCCACATTGTTTGTGGTCGAGAAGTTGAACTGCAAGGCGTACTGAAGCTTGAGCCCTTTTGGCGAGAGTAGGACCAATCACGCCCTGCTTCCCGCAGCACAGGACGATCCGTCGATGTATAGCTCCCATATGGGTCCGGAGGACTGCTCGGGCAGGTCATCGGCGGGTATGGTGCATTCGGCTATGAAGTTGGCCAGGGCCTACGCCTTGATTACGGTCCTTGGGCGAAACTTGATGTCGAACTCCCCCAGCTCAATGGCCCATTTGATCAGCCTTCTTGAGGCGTCAAGGTTCTGGAGGATTTGTCGTAGTGGCTGATCGGTGAGGACGATGATAGGGTGGGCCAAGAAGTATGGCCGTAGTTTACGAGCAGCTGTAATGAGCGCAAGGGTGAACTTCTTAGTTCACGAGTACTGAAATTCGGGAACCTAAAGTGCTCGACTAACGTAGTAGACTGGTTTCATGACTCTTGTCTCTTCTCGTGTGAGGACGGCACTCATGGTGCTCGGCGTCACAGATAGATACGAGAGTAATTCCTCTCCCTTTTGCGGCTTTGCGAGGATGGGAGGGGAAGCTAGGTAGCACTTTAACTCTTCAAATGCCAGCTCGCACTCCTTGTCGCAGTCGATGTGTCCTCTCTACTCCGACGCTTGATTGGCTTGCTTGATCAACTGAAAGAAGGGGAGGCACCACTCGGCGGCTCGGGATAGGAATCGAGCCAGGGTGGCGACATGACCAGTGAGGCCCTGCACATCCCTCACTCAGCCTAGCTACTACATCTCCAACACTGCTAAGATCTGGTCAGGGTTGGCCTCGATTCCTCGGTGGGTTACGAGGAAGCCCAAGAACTTTCCTGACCGTACTCCGAATGCACACTTGGCTAGGTTCAATTTCATATTGTACCTTTGGAGTGTGGCGAAGGTCTTCGCCAGGTCGTCCAAGTGTTCGATGGCTTAGAGGCTTTTGACATGCATGTCGTCGATGTATACCTCCATGTTGTGGCCGATCTGCGAGTCGAACACGGGGTTGACAAGGTGTTGGTAGGTTGCCCCAGCGTTCTTCAACATGAACGGCATTCGGGTGAAGCAATAGAGGCCGTGATCGGTGACGAACGCGGTCTTATCCTGGTCGGGTTTGTGCATGCTGATCTGGTGGTACCCAGAGTAGGCATCTAAGAAGCTCAGCATCTCGTGATTTTATAACCCAATCCCCCACCCCTCTCTCGTCACTCACTCTCTCTCTCCCATCTCACTCTCCCTCTCTCTCTCACGTCGCCACTCTCTCTCTCTCCTCTGGGGTTCGGGCGAGACAGCGATGGATCGAGATGAGGAGCATACCGTTGGACTCTTGGCGATGAGTGGAGCGCGTTGACGCCCACCTCGAAGCGGTTCAGCAGGTGGAGGCAAGACGGGGCGAGAGGGGTGCGGCGGTCTCCTTCCTTGCATGCAGTCTTTTCGATGTTTTTGGCTCGATCTAGGTAGGGGCATGAATTATCGAGCTTGCTAGGAGCCTTCCCCATGGCATGAGCATCGTCGTTGTGTCTTAATAGCATGCCCATTGTCCATTTTTATTTTTCATGTCCTGAACACCATTCTTTATATTTTAATCCACCATGAGCATCGTCGCTGAGTTTTATAGCGCTAGAATGTTGTTATGCATGCGTGGTTTGTAAGAGAAATACATTTAGAAGCGAATCCCGTCAATTTTGGTCGACCGGGAGGTGTTTCGATTTCAAACCAAACTCATTCGCAACCCAGACGGTGTGACGGTCATTCCAGTGACCGTTACACTTGTAACGCCCCTCATAGGGTGCGCTGCGTTATTGTGGCGGGCAAATGAAGGTGCGTCACAGATTATATAATGGCTGGGCATTCGACCGTTATAGCCCTTTGACTTAGATAGGTGGTTAGCGTGACGGTCAGTCGTGCGACCATTACAGCCTTGTAGCGCGCCATTATGGGTACGTTACATTTTGTAAAAACTATGGATTTTAATAGTTCGGATAACTTTAACGGCCCTAGGGTGGCGCGTCACAGCTTGTGTAGCGCACCACCATTTGACCGTCACACCCTGTGATGGGGTGCCCTTAGACCGTCACACTCTGTGACGTGGTAGCGGCAGACCGTTACATTCCCTGGCATTTTAAAAGTTGTAAATTCATTTCCTAATGCATTCTATGTTGCATATCTGTCATGTTTAAGTTATTTTATAATGTAATGGCTTACTTTTAGATCCCAATAGAGTACTTTCTCTTTCCTTGTGATAAAATCACTAGTCATAGCCCAGCAACCCCTAGTGTCGTTCCGCCTAGAAGAGGTGGAGGGGCATTCCCGATACATGATTTTTAAGCTAGTTTCGTGGACTCTCGGCCAATAGTAGCGTCCTACTAAGAGGAAAAACTAGCTAGAGAGTCTGGCTCAAGCAGGAGTCAGTGTGTGCACACGCGGTCAGAGGTTTGGACTGGGACCGATAGGTGTTACTCTGACTAGTTACTTGATTTGGTACTTTTATGCCTCTCACTTGGAGACTCTAGCCACGTGAGTTACTTGAAAGGCAGTATAAGCCGTCAGTGGCAGGGCCTCCGATTTAAATCGGTTAATATAGGCCCGGAGCCTCTCCCCCTGTTCCTGTTTTAGGGCCAACAGTCCCGCTACTGACTGGGGAGGACCGCTGCCGGCGAAGCTTTCCTTGAACACTCGCCCGAACTGACGGATGATGCTGGGGGCGAGGGCTCGGAACCAAGCCTGAGCGCCCTGGTCCATGGTGGTCGCGAACGCTCGGCACTTGATGGCATCAGACGCCCCATGCAGAGTCATTAGGGCGTCGAAGCTGTCGTAGTGGTCGGCCGGGTCTTCCTGGCCGTCGTATGCCTTGAAGGTTAGAAGCGAGATTTTGGGGGAAATCTCGGCCTTCAAAACATGGTCGGAGAACGGGGATTGCTCCTCGTCCTCCACAGTAGAGGTCTTCTGTAGAGCGCGGAGGGCACGCTCTTGTTCTGTGAAACGCCTCTCGAAGTCTCACAGCCGGAGGGACAGCTTCGGTTGTCGCTAGACCGAGGGGCTTTGGGGGCACTCCTGCAGGCTTCCCTGGCGCCCCTCGGGGGCATCGGTCTCCGGGAACGGCCGATGCGCTCCGGACTTCTCTCTCCTCGGGGTAGAGGAGGCTTCTTGCTCCGGGGGAGGGGCGTGCGATGGTCCTCCTGACCGGTTGCGGATGAGCCGCCGCCCCCGGAGGGAGAAACGTCCCCCGGCAGTTTGTAGGGAGGCATCTCCTCGGGGGGGGGGGCGCTCTCCCGAGGGAGTCGCGACTTCTATTCCCTGGCTGCCTGGGTCCTCATTAGATCAATGAGGCTGTCCAGTTTTGCGTTGAGTGTTTGTAGAGCGTCCGCGCTCCCGGTGGGGGGTTGTCCCTCCGCCGCAGGTGGAGGCAGTTCGCCGGTTAGGTCGTTGGCGTGAGAGGGGGTATTCCCCGTAGGATGGGAAGGTGCGCCTTCCTCTGTCGCCACGGCCTTTCCTTTGTCGCCGGCGGTCCTCCTACTGGAGCTTCTTCGCATCATGCTGGCGCTTTGCTCGTTTTTCACAGACGGCGCCAGATGAAGAGGGGTGATCTCGCGCTGTCCCTGAGTTGAGGACGATGACTACGATCGTGAGAACTGCAAGAAGGAAAACGGATCAGGGGTGCCCAGAGATAGATCCCTGGGGAAAACCCTCCGATGCTTAAGTCAGCAAGTTTGGTAGAGCTCTGGTGCGATGGAGAAAGGTAGGAGGAGATAGGGGCGCGAGATCCCTCTCCACCAAGTGGTGAAGTGGCTCTTGCTCAGGGTTAATGTTGCTTAGTTGCGCTTACATTTCATAGGAGAGCTTCCCAGGCTTATATAGCGACTCATGGAACGTAAGAGCCATGCGAGCCGAGGAGTTTCAGGGGAGGGTTACGTCCTCTTCGTGGGGTCTTTATGACCCGGGGACTCTTGATCTCCCTTATCCCCTTGACCTCTTTGCTCTTAAAGGGCACGTAACGGTCGCATAGATAAGTTTCCATCAGTCGGTCCGAGCATGGGGCACTGGCTCAAGGGGGTCTCTCGAGCGACAGGTGCAAGGCTCGGGCGGGATGCAAGGTTCCCGAAGGGACTTTCCCGATCGATCTAACGCTCGGACTTCCGAACCCGTAGGTCGCTTAGGAAACGCGTGATCCGAGTGGATTATTAGGCTTGAAGCTAGTAGGCCCCGGGGGGCCTGTCACTCTAAGGAGGGCCTCGTTTGATCTGGCGGGACCTCGTTTGGCCGCTCTTTCCGGGCGGTAGAATTCCCCCTCTCCAGATTGATATCCTGTACCACCTCTGGGATTAACCTAGCATGAATCAGTTGATGCTCCTCAACTGCTAAGAAGAGAATAGTATCATCGGCATATTGAAGGTGAGTGATACTACTACTAGAGTGATCTGTTTGGAAACGTCCCACCATGCTCGTTGCTTCTGCTCTCATCCAAAGTCTACTCAAAATTTGAGCCACTAGAACAAACAAAAGTGGAGACAAATGATCACCATGTCGATCCCCTCTCCTACTAGAGAAATAGGAAGAAGGTTGCCCATTGATGCAAACAGCAAAAGAAGCAGAGGAAATATGCTTTCTAATCCAGGAAACCCAAGAGTGGTGAAAACCCATTTTGTAAAACACCTGTAAGGGACGATCCCAGTAACTCTGTCATAGGCCTTGTCAAACTCTAGTTTGAGGTTCACTCTCCTCTTTCTCTGATGCTTTATAGTATACAAACATTCATGAACAGCAAGGAAATTCTTTTGGATGTGCCTCCCTCTAATGAAGGCCCCGTGCTGTCCACTGACTATATCATCTGTAACCTTTTCTAACCTGTTGGCCATCACCTTAGAGATAATTTTGTGGATACTATTCACCAGACTAATGGGTCTAAATTTTACCCACTCCTACATAGACTTCTTAGGAATCAACACCAACAATGTTTTATTAATACCCCTCAAATGGGTTTTGCCGTCTTGGAATTTCCTAACAACATCAAGAAGGTCTTCCTTCACAATGCTCCAACATTGTTGGAAGAAAATCATAGGAAAACCGTCCAGCCCTAGAGCTTTGTCACTTGCAAGGGAAAACAACGCTTGCTTGACCTCCTCCAAACATGGACCCACAAGAGCCTCACTATCAGTTGAAGAAAGATGAGGGAGGTCGTGAGCAAAAACAGGTCTGCACCTCTGATCCTCTGCGAAAAGCGGAGCAAAGAACTGCCTGGCACGAGCTCTAATGGTCCCGTCCTTAGAAAAAGTAGTCTCCCCAATTCTGATGGAAGAAATGTGGTTAGTCCTTTTGCTTGAAGCAATCTTCAGGAAGTAAGTACGTTGTATTCCTGTCACTTTCCTTGAGCCACTTCTTCATGGATCTATGTTTCCATTATATTTCTTCCTTGATAAGAATATGTTCATACTCTGCCTTTAGAGTCTCCCTATTGAGCTTGTCCTCATCATCTAGCAAGTTTGTCGCCTCCAAATTATCCAGCACCTATAACCGCTGAAGGATTTGGTCCTTGTTCTACTTGCTAGGAAGGTGCTTGCCAACACCCCATCTTCTGAGCGCTTGGGGCCTTGGGCCAAGTGATGTAGCCTCCCAACAAGAGTGACCATGAAAGAACCTTGCCGCCTGCAAGCACTCCACGAACCCGTGACTGTGTCTAAGAAGTCTACCTTCCTGAGCCAAAATCTCTCAAATCTAAAAGCATGTCTCCTCTCTTAACCACAACTGGTTTTCAAAAGGATAGACTTATGATTTGAGATCGGTCCAGCCAAATAAGAAACTTGAGCATGCGGGAAATGATCCTCTCAATCCACAGACACAATGAACCTATCTAGCCTGGAACACATGGAGGATGCCCTCATATTAGACCAGGTGTATTGAGCATTCACCAAGCCAAGGTCTATAAGGGCAACCTGTTAGATGAAGTCACAAAAATCATTTTCTCCCCCGTATGATGATGATCACCTGACTAGTTGGAGCTCGTTGTCATTGCATTGAAGTTGCCACCCACACAACAGGGACGGGTCGATGTGCATTGAAACGTCAACAACTCTTGCCACAAGACACTCTTCCCCTCCCTAGTTTGAGGTCCATAGACCTCTAAAAAATCTTAGGAGAATCCGTCTCTCAAAGAACGAAAGTGGATAGTAATAGTCCAACGGCCAACCTACATGTCCTTCTCCACCTCCTCCACCTCAAAGGAGTTTCACCCTAATTGAAGTTTAATTCAGCATGCCATCCTCAAGATCTATCTCTGTGCAAATCTGTGTTCTAGCAACCCACTTATTCGCCCTTTTGACCCCCTTTCCCATTTCAAAACAAGCTGAAAATTGGACTAGGACTTCTTCCCATCAAATCCCACCACCACAATTTTTTCTACGAATTTTAGAACCTGTTTACCCCTCCTTAAAATTTATTCTCAGGTCAGATCTAGTTCTACCTCTGCAGACCAAATCTGACCCCCTTCCCACCATAAAAATCCATCCCCCCATCAAAACCACCTCAGAAAATTACCATAAAATTCTTGCACGTCCCCCACAGCCCCCTCCGTCAGCCATAAAATTCCCATCACCCAGATCCACCGTCCCCCCTCTGGTCAAACCCAGTTCTTAGGCAGATTCCAATCTGCCTGGTCGGTTCTGAGCCTGGGGAACCCGCCAGTTCAAAAATCCCCCGAGGGAAGTATAAAGATAGGAAAATTCCTGTCATAGCCTGGGTTCGTAGATCTCTGAGAGAGCATCGCAACGGCGCTGGTCCCACCTCGTTCCAGCATCATGTCTGGTCGCAGCAGCCGTTCTTGTGGGAGTGCACAGTTCTACCCATAACCAGGACAGCAAGAAGGGGTGATCGCAGAAATCCACAGTAAAATATGCCGGAGAAGATTCAGCAACGGCCACTCCCAAGGGTCGACCTGGGACCCCCTGCCGTCATCCTAGTTATCCACCACCGTCAGAAGCCTTCCGGAGGTTGACGTCCCTTTGGACATCCCTGTTTGTTGTCCTGTCGACCAGCCGTTCGTAGAACAGGAGTCACTGTCCACCGCCGCCCGGAACCCGCCGCCTTGCTGCCCGCCAACCCAAGTTTGGTACTCCCAGAGTCACTGTGTAGCCCTTTACCTCCTTACGTGGAGTGGGCAATAATAAAAATCACTGCTATAAATTTAATTTTACCATTGTACCGGGAGTTATGGACTTGGCCGGGACGTCTTCCCCATGCCCCGAGCATGGAGGTACACTCGCCACCCTCTTTGTCGTATCTGTTTAATTAGTATATGTTCTAGATGCCACTGCATGTGAGTAGTGTATTTCCTAGCTAGATAAATTTAGTCACCGTTGTGAGTTGTGAGTGCGAGACCTATCCCGTGACTCGTTCCGAGCACGAGAGTGAGTTAACCACCCTAGACTCAAAGCTGGTTACTCAACCATGCTAGTCGACACATTTCCCTCACTGGGGATGACTGTGAGCGAGTACTTCTATTCGGGGCACATTCGCCTCTTCAGGAACCTGGTTAGGTGCCGAGTCGTTAGGGTCATTACTGGTCGAGTTGTCATTTTAGTCGCGTCGTCTCATAGAGTCCAAGGTTCGCACCTCTTTAGCGTCGAGTCTCATTGTCGTCCCGCATCGCCAGTCGAGTTCACGTCGAGTGATCAGCTTGTACCAGCGGATGCTATACTTTTATTATTTCTTTTGATCCGTACTGTAATCGCCGTGGCCTATCCGATGTATCAAAGAAGTGTTAATGAAAGGAAAAGGGATTATTTTTTCTCTATATTGCTTACATGTGTATTTTTTTAGAGAAGCTCAAAAATAGAACTTGCGTAATATTATTACGTTCCATGTCCGAGAGATAGGTGTTCCTTCCATGGTGGATAGTCAGTACTCCCCCTGACCGAGCATCTTGATCACTCGGTAGGGACTTTCCCAGTTAGGGGCCAGCTTGCCCACCGCCTCTAGTGGTCGAGAGGCTTCGATTTTTATTAGGGCGAAGTCTCCTAGCTGGAAGTGTTTATCTCAGACTCTAGCGTTGTAGTACCGAGTGAGGCGCCACTGGTATTCCATGGCTCGGATGCTTGCGATCTCTCAGATCTTGCTCGCCAAATCGAGGTTCTCCAGCAATTTCTGCTCGTTCACCTCGGGCGAGAAGCTGGTGACTCGGAGAGAAGGGTTGCCGATCTCCAACAAAATCACGACTTCCGTGCCATACACCAGCTGAAAAGGGGTTTCACCGATGGCCATTCTTAGAGTAGTTCTATGTGACCATAGTATGCTCGGTAATTTCTCGAGCCAACTTCCCTTGGCCTTGTCGAGCCTGGTTTTAATGCCTTTTAATATAGTTTTGTTGGCATTTTTGACCAATCCGTTGGCTTGAGGGTGGGCTACTGAGGTGAAGTGGTTGCGAATATTTAGGTCGACATATCTATCTTTAAAGTAGTGAGGATCAAATTGCTGATCATTGTCACTCACAATCACTCGGGGGATACCAAAACGACAAATGATCGACTTCCAAATGAAGCTCCATACGACTGACTTGGTACTCCTGGTAGTGGCTTCGGCTTCAATCCACTTGGTGAAGCAGTTGATGGCGACGATGACAAACTTCTTCTGGGCCTGAGCGATAGGGAATGGCCCCAGGATGTCGATCCCCAACCGAGCAAAGGGGAATGGCTCAGTGAGTGTGACAAGCTCCGAGACAGGCTGGTGGACCAGATGGTCAAAGCACTGGCATCGGTCATATTTTTGCATGTAGGTCGAGCAATCACGCTGGAGAGTGGGCCATCAGCAACCTTGCCGGAGTAAGATCCTGGCGAGCAATCTTCCTCCTTAGTGCGCAGCGCAGATGCCTTCATAAACTTCTTAAATTGCTCAACTGGCTTCATCGACGCCGAGGCACTTGAGGAGGGGACCAGAGAAAGACCTATGGTACAGGGCGTCGTCCAGGATGACGAACCGCCTGGCTTGGTACTTCAATCTCCAAGCTTCCTGAGGGTCGGGGGGCTCTTGATGGCTTTCATTGCAATTAGGGTACTCAGTCAAATAACATCAGCAAGCCAATGTGAAAGAAATTGGAGCACGTTTAGTCTTATACACTCAAAGGTTCGCAATCGGGTAAAGGCTGAACGGTTAGAAAAATTAGTTTACTGCCACTACAATATGAGGTTAAGAATAAGGAATATGAAGCTAAAACAACAGCTGAGGGACAAACGCGTCGCAGAGGATGCAATTCCAGAAAATGATGTGGACGCTTTATTTGATGATGACAATCTTTTGCGGTCTTGGGTGAAGACACTAGAGCAGGTTGATGAGTCCGTTTTTTATGTTGATGATAGAACATGGGCAGATGGCATACTAGATGAAGATGAGTCAAGAGATCCAGAATCCAGAAGAGCAGCAAAGAGGGCCAGAGACACTCATGTGCAGCAGAGAAGGGACTCGGCTTTGTTTGTTCATAACACTGAACAACAGCCTGAGTTTGAGCCAGCTAGACACTCAGAATCAAATAGCAGGTCAGTCACTCTTAAAATGGTCAAGACACCTCCATCCTTAAGAAGAAGTATATCAGTGCATGAGTTAACTGAGGGGACTAGTGCTGCTGTTCGAGAGGACCCGTCAATTGAGCAGTTGAAGTAGATTTATGTGAGGCACACACCAAGGGAAAAAGGACTCATGTCAAAGATGACTGAAATAATCACATTAAAACAGAAAAAAGCATCCTAAAGGCTAAAAGGCGATTAATTTTTTATGGTTTTGATGATGATGGTGGTGATGATGATGATCATCATCATCCCAGTGCAGCTGTAGGTCCCACTACTGGCGGTGACACATATGATGCTTCTTCCTCCTTCCACACAGACACAGGTAGAGGATACAATCATAGTGAGCGAGGATATGATTCACATAGTCAATATGGGCATCTATCAAGTTATGGAGGTGGCCAACAGGAAGCAACCATTTATGGGTGGGGTCATCAACCAGAATTTCAGTTCCATCCAGTTCCTCTTCTCTTCCTCAAGATTCTTATGTTGATTCTGGAGTCCGATCAAGCCAACAACCTTACACTCCAAGAGGGATCCAAAGAAAGAAGCAGGACTTAGTTACCTCATTGTTTGGTTATAGTGAATATACAGAATATATGTAATCTTCTTATGGGTATCAACATCAGAAGTCAGACGATGAGGGAGAAGGTTCTTCTAGTTATTATCCATATTAGTGTATCATCATTTAGGTAAGGATCACGTTTATTGTACTGTTTGAACCTATTTCATGTTTAATATGTACTCAACAATATTTGTTTAATAACTTCAATGTTTGAACCTATTAGTCTTCATGTTTATTGCACTTAATCCAATTTCTTTACAATGCATGTTTAATAAATTTTTTGATGAAATTAATAGCGCTGCCAAGTCTGAAATGTTACAGAGTTTGGTTGACTGACTACCAGTCTCGGTCGACTGACTACCAGTCTCGGTCGACCGATTCTGTCGGGCACTCCAGACCCGACTTTACGAACTCAATTTGAAACCCATCTAATCTACCCCATTTGGTTTCTATTCTTGACCCCTTTGCCCCTAGGGCTTTCATACATATCTATGAGGGGTTTTACAAGGGTTTAGAAAGGGCTTTTATGGTATTTCACATATCCTTCTTTGCCAATATAAATAACCTACGATTTTACATCTTGTAACACAAGAAAAGAGAGAAGTAGAAGGTTTGGCCGCAGGTGGGAGAGGGAGAGCATTTTCCTAAGTGTTTCATGAGTTTTTCCTCCTGTAGGAATGTTCTGAGGTGGAGACATCAAGGCTACATTAGTTCCAATTTGTTTTCTTGCATCAAAGGAGCCAAATCTGTAGCTACGAGTCTGTGTGGCTTCCTATTTGTTGATGGTTGACCCCCTCACTTTGGAAGCTTCAAAGAAGATCATCTCTAGGCCATTAACATACCAAGGATACATTCTCCAACCTTCTTTAGTCTATTTTGATGATTCTTCCTCAGTTTGTTCTGAGTATGAGCATGTGTTGAACATATTTTTATCTCTCTGAACTCTGAATCTGTGTGTGTAGAACCATCTGCGTATGGTTGTAGGTTTATTATGCTACGGTTGTTGCATCTCATATGTGTGTGTTTTTTTCCATGGTCGGATCGTGTAGGAGACAACGTCTATGTGTGTTTAGAGTGTAAGCTCCTTGAACTTTAGTTTGAAGCAAGTAGATCCTCACCGATTTGTTGAGGGGTGGACGTAGAGAGCCCATCATGGTCTCGAATCACCTAAAAATTCTGTCTCACATGATGTGTGATTATGGTTTGCTTGCTTACCTTGTTCATATTGATCGTGTGAGAGTGGAGATTTTGAGAGAACTTACTCGTGTAGAGCGTAAATTCCATTTCAATATATTTTGTGTTCATTGTTGTTTTTATTTTGCTGCATAAAATCTAAAAACTATCATTGTGCTTGGCAGGGACAATTCAACCCCCATTCTTATCCTTGCGTGCATCTTGGGACAACAATCTGGTTTTAGTGCGAGGTCTCTGATTTTTAGAACAACCTCAAGGTTGTAGGGGAAAGATCCATTGCGATGGCCAACAAGGGAATGCTCCCCGAGGGGCGGTCGATACACCGACCACCTTACATTGATGGGTCAAATTGCCCATACTGGAAGAATAGGATGATTGTGTTCCTAAGGGAATAGGAATTTGAGGTGTGGAGAGTAGTGTCCAAAGGTCCTTATGTATTACCTGAGAATGAGGATGAATGGGAAGATGAAAGATTTCTATTACGATTATCTTTTCCAAGATCTCTTTCTTCAGATTTTGTTTACACATCTGTATTGCATCCTATGGATGTGGAGGACATCGGACCTCATGCTGAGATCCCTCCATCTCTTGATATATTCTATAGTAGGCTCATCATCTTTTTGCTTGATCACCAATAGCTCGGCCACGACCACCTCTACCTCGGCAACGTGGAATCTTTTAGTGAACTTTCGCTACATATCTGACCAGTCTTAAATAAATCTGGCCAGTAGGCTAGAATACCATTCAAAGGGAGGTCCTATCAGAGAAGACCTGAAGAACTTCAATAGGTACAACTAGTCCACCGCCAAGTCGCCCATGACTGTTATATAGTGTGCGATGTGTTCTTTCGGGGAGCCTTGCCCATTGAATTTGTTAACTTTTGGTAGTTTGTTGATGCCTAGTGGCAATCTCTTGGCAGCATGATAGGCTGGATATGGCACGTCATATATATGAAAGCGGGCATGATCATCACCACCCCTCTTCCCCAACCTTGCTTCGATCAATTGCTCCACCATCAGCTCATTCACCATAATGGGCTCTACTAGTTGAGGGTGGAGGTGGGTGGTTTGCATCAACTGCATGGATGGAGCCGTAACATGAGGTGGCAAAGGCTCTAACGGGGGAGCCTGTCACTGCATTTGAAGTAACGTTGGTTGTGTTGGCTGAAGCCACTGGGAATAATGCTGAGGAGTACCCAGTTCTGCTCAGTGATTTGTAGAACGATCGGTGAAGGAGCACTCGTATGGTTGGGACCTCCTCGTGACGGTTCGGCTCGTGCCCCTGGTTGCTCAGGTACTATAGCATGCTTAGTATTTTCATTTAATTATTTCTTCAACAGTTCTATCTCTCGCTGGTACCTTTGCAGCGTCATCAGGATGGCAGGGTCCATAGCTATGTCATTACGGATGCCATTGAGTGTGCTGTTGGAGGCACACTTAAATGGAGGAGATGGGAATACTCCTTCTTGTGTAGATGCCACTGCTCTGGCAGTGACAGTAGCGATGTCTTCATCAGCAATCTGCTTGCTCTTAGCGGCCTATAGTAGTTTAGTGGTAATTTCTCCCTGTCTTATCATCAGGGCTTTTCTTTCAGTGATCTCAACCGGCTCTTCTTATTCATTCGGTAGGGTACCATGCCAGCTCATTACCCTTATCATATTGCAGGTAAGGATTTTCATCCTTCTATTGCACTTTCTGACTCCCCTTCGGGCCTGACGGGAGAAGGTCGGCCTCTCTATATATGGAAATTCTTTTCATATTTTTATTTTGTGGAAGCTTTTCAAGGCTTCTAGCCCCGGCTCACCTCCCTTCTTCATTCACCCCCACCGGTGACATTCTGTCTTTTTCTTGCGGTGGGGCGAGCGCACATGGAGGGCCGATGCGGCCGTGGGGGAGTTTGAAGGGGGGCACGGGCGACGATGCCCCCCTGTGAAATCTCTCTTTTTTTCCAACTTCTCTCTCAGCTGAGAGAGATCTCTTTTGCTATTTTTTTTACACCTCTGGCGACCGAGAGAAAGGAGGGTCAAATTTTCTTTTTCACTCTTCCCTACTCTCTGTTGTCTCCCCTTCACGTTAACTTTTTTTTTCATACATACCGATGTTGTGGATGGGAAATGATGTCAAGGATGACAGAGATGCGGATGTTGGGCTCTGATACCAAATTTGAGGCGGGCGGCAACGTGGAAGCGATCGTTGGCACTTCGACACCACAAATGAGACGGTGGGTAGCACAGGAAGGGGATAGATACTATCTCGCACAGCTCGGCCTCTCGCCGAATGGTCTCTCACAAGGCAATCACTCAAAGCTCACGGGGAGTTTGGATAGAAGGGAAACAACAAGAGAAAGCTTCATACATTCATAGATGATTCATTGAAGCAAAATGATACAACTAGCCTTCTTTTATAAGGGTTGGCCAAAATACATCAGGACACAAATACCCTTAGACATTTCAACTAATGACCTCCCTATCCTTTGACTATTGGCCTAATAAGATAAAAGTCCACTAAAGGACTAATGAACTAATGGGCCTAAAAGACAATGGCCTAATAAGCTAAATAGTAAATGGCCTAATACAACCATCATGGGCTTAAAGACACTAAATCATACATATTGCCCAATACACACAATACAATTAAATGGGCTGAAATAAAATACATAGAAAATGGTAATGGACCTCAGGACGTCGAGTCTCCCAGCCACAAGCTCGGTGGTGTCGAGACGGTACGGCGTCGACTCCGTGGGACTGGTCTGGTGTCCCCACCATTATTTAATTAGGTCCTCGTGAATACGAGGAGAGCCTCCCACTATCCCACCTCTTACCTGGTCGTGATTCTTCGAGTTTCTAGTTGAGCTCCGACTACGAAAAATGGGATAGAATTTTCGTAAGAGTTGTTCCTTGTTTCCAACAAGTTGTGTAATTAGCAAGATTTTCAAGGAAGAACGGTGTCTAAGGAAAGAGGTCCACGGGAAAACACTTTAAGTGGATAAGTGATTACTTAATAATTAAGACCTCGTGAAGACGAGGGGAGCCTCCCACTATCCCACCTCTTACCTGGCCGTGATTCTTCGATTTCTAGCTAAACACCCCATTATGAAAAACTTGATCTAAACATGTTTAACAAGGTTTTCTGTGAGAACCGATCATGCTATGTCCGTCAATCCAATTCCATTATTGACTTAATGTCGTTAAACATGATGCCTTAATTCATCCTGGAACTTCTCTTATAAGAAATAGAAAATCATCAGAGTTCAGGTATATGTTGATGACATTGTCTTTGGTTCTACATGTCTTGAACTTTCAAATGAATTTGTGAGTTTAATGTCATGAGAATTTGAAATGAGACTAGTTGGTGACTTGCAATACTTTCTTGGTCTACAGGTCAAACAAACAAGGGAAGGATGCTTTATCAGCCAGATGAAGTATGCATTAGAGATTTTGAAGAGATTTGGGATGGACAATTTGAAACATATGGCTACACCGATGGGAGCAAATACATTATTGGATGCTGATGAGTTAGGTAAATCAGTGGATGGAAAACTCTACCGAGGTATGATTGGCTCATTACTCTATCTTACTACTTCCAGACCCGACATTCAATTCAGTGTGTGTTTATGTGATAGGTTTCATGTTAATCTAAAAGAATCACATATTTCTACTGTAAAAAGAATTTTTAGACACATTGCTGGAATACATAACTTAGGCTTATGGTTTCCTACATCACGCAATTTACATTTAATTTCATGTACCGATGCAGATTATGATGGGTGTAAATTAGATAGAAAAAGTACTAGTGGATATTATCAATTCTTAAGATGGTGTTTGGTTTCTTGGGCCTCCAAGAAACAACACTACAGAGGCTGAGTATGTAGCTGCTAGTAGTTGTGGCACACAAGTCATATGGATTAAACACTAGCTACATGACTGTAATGTAGATTTTGGCTGCACACCCATCTTTTGTGATAACACAAGTGCTATATGTTTGACTAAAAACTCAGTTCAACACTCATGTTTAAAATACATTGACATTAGACACCATTTCATAAGGGACGATATTTAGAAAGGAAATTTTGAATTGATTCATGTTGGCACAGCTCATCAAATTGTAGATATTTTCACAAAGCCACTGGATAATGAAAAATGTTCTACCTTGAGAAGAGAGTTGGGTCTCTTTAGATAAACTTGAATGTGCAATTTCTCTTGACTTCTATCAGTTATCAGTCTTAGCCTATAGATGCAATAAATGAGGGGGAGCTAGCCCCATTGTCTGTTGTTTTAGATTTTCAAATCTTGTCTCTTTCACGACTGGTTGCTGACCACCCTATGGTATATCAAATGGTGTGCTGCTGAAGGGAAGGTAAGGCCTATCTTGATGCTCTCACTATGCGTGAGATGGTCTTGTGACCTAAGTTCTTCGTCAAGTACCAAGGGTAGCTAATGTATCTAGTAAGGGGGAGATAAAGGTCTTTGACTCAGTATCTTCAAGTTTGCTCATGTTCTTGCTTCAATAAATGTAGCATCCAGATATTTAAATTGAATAAAAATAATAAGAAAAATTACAAGGAATTCTACGGGAAATACGATAAGTAACAACTTGACCAATTTATAATAAGTCAACAAGGGGAAGAAAATCAGGCTATTTAGCCCGATCCTTTACCCAACTTGGCTCGCTAATGTCATCCTGGTGCCGAAAGTCTGAGGCAAATGATGGATGTGCGTTGATTTCACTGACCTTAACAAAGCCACTCCGAAGGACTGCTATCCGTTACCGAGTATCGATCAACTGGTCGATTCAACCTTGGGTAACTAACTTCTCAATTTTCTTGATGCCTATTTCGGGTATCACTAGATCCGGATGAACCCTAACGATGCCGAGAAGACTGTCTTCGTTACTGACTTCAGCGTGTACTGCTACACCCGAATGTCATTCGGGTTAAAGAATGCCAGAGCGACTTATCAGAGACTGGTCAATCAGATCTTCGAAAACCAGATTGGGCAGAACGTCAAGACCTACATTTATGACATACTTGTCAAATCACCTAAGGCCGAGGACCATTTCACCAACTTGACTGAGACCTTCAGCACCCTCCAGAGGTACAATATGAAGCTTAACCCTGCCAAATGTGCCTTTGGAGTCAAATCTGGGAAGTTCCTGGGTTTCCTGGTGACCCAGCGAGGGATCGAGGCCAACCCCGAGAAGATCCAGGCCATTCTGGATATGTGGCCGCCCGTGTGCATCAAGGATGTTCAACGCCTAATGGGAAGGATTGCTACGCTCAACCGCTTCATGTCTCGAGTGGCAGAGTAACGCCTACTTTTCTTCAAACTGTTGAGAGGACTAAAATTGACATCTCCTGCATTCGCTTGGGATGATGAGTGCAAGAAGGCTTTTATCGAGCTAAAGGAATTCCTTGCATCGCCCCCAATGTTGTTGAAGCCTGTGCCAGGAGAAACTCTGTATCTATACCTCTCGGCAACGCCTTCCACAGTAAGCTCGGTCTTAGTTCAAGACGACCAAGGAGTGTAGAGGCCGGTGTATTACGTCAGCAAAGTGCTCCTTGAGGCCGAGAGGAGGTACCCCGCAATCGAGAAGCTCGTGCTAGGGTTGGTGACCTCAGCCAAGCGCATTCGGCCTTACTTCCAAGGACACGCCATCGTAGTGCTAACCAGTGAACCCTTAAAGAAGATTTTATCCCATCCCGAGGCTTCTGGTCATCTCATCAAATGGGCGATCTTGCTCGGAGCCTATGACATTTCTTACCGACCCCGCACCGCCATTAAGGGACAAGCTCTCGCAGACTTCATTGCGGAGAATGCTGTCCCGATCGGAGAGATACCCCAACCAACTCGACCTGGGAGCTTTTTGTGGATGGATCTTCAAGCTCGACAGGCAGCGGTGCCGGTATCTTCCTCACATCCCCGGAAGGTGTGGAGATACAATACGCTTTGAAGTTCAAAATCCCTGCGTCCAACAATGCCTTCGAGTACGAGGCCCTGATTTCTGGGGCCAAGATGGCTAGACGCCTAGAAGCAGAGCATGTCAAAATCTACATCGACTCTCAGTTAGTCTCCAGCCAAATCATCAGGGACTATGAAGCTTGGGAGCCACAAATGATTAAATACCTTTAATGGGTAAAAGAGATAGCCCGACTTTTTGAGAGTTTTCAGGTAATCTATATAGCTCGGGAAGAGAACTCCCGAGCGGATGCCCTCTCTTGCCCGACCTCTTCTATCATCTCAAAAAGGACCCAGTCAGTCCTCCTAAAAGACTTAGAGTGACCTAGTGTGGAAACCGAGCTCATAGCCATTTTACAAACATTGCCCGATGACTGGAGAACCCCATACGTGGCCTAGCTAAACAACTCCCGAGAATCTACTAACCCTCGGGAAGCGAGGAGGTTGAAATATCAAGCTCGACGGTTTGTTCTACTTGATGGATCTCTTTACAGATGATTCTTTGCCTAGCCCCTCCTCAAATGCCTCGACGCCCTGGAAGCTCGCCGAGCGATCGAGGAAGTACACAAGGGAATTTGCGACGTGCACCAGGGAGGAAGATCAATAGCAAGAATCTTGTTACGCCAAGGCTACTGGTGGTCCACTCTCCAATGTGACTACTTGGTGTACGCTCGAAAATGCGACCATTGCCAGCGGTTTGACCACCTAATCCACCAACTAGCCTCGGAACTCATGGCCCTGACCGAGCCTTACCCTTTCACTCGGTGGGGGATGGATATCCTGGGTCTGTTTCGGTGGCCCAGGCTCAGAAAAAGTTTCACATCGTCACCATCGACTATTTCTCCAAGTGGATCGAGGCTGATGCTTCTGCGAAAATAACGGAAGCGATAATTTGGAGCTTCATGTGGTGGTCAATCATTTGTCATTTTGGCATCCCCTGAGTGATCATGAGTGATAACGGTCGGCAATTCAACAACGCTTATTTTAAGAATAGGTGCACCGACCTGCATATTTGCAACCACTTCACCTTAGTAGTCCACCCTCAGGCTAACGGACTGGTCGAGAATGCCAACAAAACTATCCTCAGAGGCATCAAAACCAGGCTCGAGAAAGCTAAGGGTAATTGGCCTGAGGAATTGCCTAGTGTGCTATGGTTGTATCAAACCACCCCGAGGGCCTCCACAAGTGAAACTCTATTCCAACTAGTATATGGCACCGAGACAGTCATTCCAGTGGAGATCGATAGCCCCTCTCTTCGGGTTATCAACTTCCTACCCGAGCCCAATGAGCAAAAATTATTGAAAAATTTGGACTTGGCCGATGAAGTACGTGAAGTCGCGAGAATCCGAACAACAGAATACCAACGTCGCATGGCTCGCTACTACAGCGCCCGGGTCCAAGATAGACAGTTCCAACCAGGAAACCTCGTCCTGAGAAAGGCCGAAGCCTCTCGACCACTAGAAGCGGTGGGGAAGCTAGCCCCTAATTGGGAAGACCCTTACCGAGTGGTCGAGACGCTCGGAAAAGGAGCTTACTGGTTGTCTACCATGGAAGGAAAACCAATTCCCAGGACTTGGAATGCTATGACATTATGCAAATTCTATTTCTGAGCCCTTCCATGCGTGTACAGAAGTTAATCGAGATAGCGATACTCGTCTTTATTACATTAACATTTTTTACCCATTAGATTGGCTGTAGTTAGTATAATAATAAAAAAGAGACAAATGGTACAACAGGGACTGATAGCTCGGTGGAGACAGGGTTAGCAGCCTCAGACCAAGCCACTGACTCCACTGGGTGTGGAAACTGGCTCAGGTAGTAAGGCAACCGACCTAGTCTGCTCGGGTGGTTAGGAAGAGATGGTACCAGTAAGGAGAGACACGAAAAGCTCCCATCAAGAAGAGATGGTGTCGACAAGAAGAAATAAGAAAAAAGAAGAAGAATAGAAGGGGGAGAAAGAAAAGGAACACTCCCTTGGGGTAAAGGGAGTGAGAGGGGAGACGGATAAGGGGGAGGCCTCTCTCGAACCATCCTCTTTTGAATCATCCCCTCTCCCTATGTGAGCAGTAGCACGGAAGTCAAGGAAGAACATCCCATTATGCATCTTCCCTTCTCGTACGTCGCCCACCCAGTCGTCTTCCATTCTCCTACGTCGAAGTAGCCCGAACACCCCGGCAACCACAAGGACCTTCGTCTTCATCGGCGGCCTCCATGCTTCACCAGAAGAAGGTAACGAAGAAGGAGATGATGGGGGAAACAACGAAGGCCCTTATGCAGCGTGAAGAGGAGGAGGCACCCTTCGGAGTCTTTTATAGGCCGAAGGGGGGGAACCTCGCCTTAGTTAATCCTCCCCTCAAAAAGATATATGAATGAATGAATGACTCTCATTTTCTAAATGTAGCTAGACCCACAAGGGCGCATAGCCGAGCTCGAGGGACTCCTCCATGCTACGGTGCAACAGCGGGACGAGTACCGAGTGGCCTTGGAGCTTCTGGTGAGTTTTCCTATACTTAAAACTGAAATGCTTATGCAAACTTGACTGATCTTTGAAAATGCAGTGGGCCGAGGGAGCCCAGAGGACCGGACCGGATGTGCCGTCCTCCTCTACGTAGCCAACCGGGGGATGGGCTGAGCGGGACGCAGAGTTTACCCGAGCCGTAGCTCGAGCCGAAGAGGCTGAGGCTACCCTCGCGGAGCAGGTAAGACACCAAACTCTTCTAAAAAAAATGCTTCATGACTTATGCAAATGCTTAAACTAATCGTGATGCAATGCAATGTGTAGGCGAGGGAATTAGCTGCAGCATTGGCAGAAGCGGCTGAGGTGCCCCGTCTCCGGGGAGAGATTGATCGACTCTAGGGGGAGGTGACCCGATTGAGTCGAGATGCAGCGGACATCGAGCGGTACCTGATCGAGGCTCGTGAAGCACGTCTTCAGGCTCATGACTTGAAGATCGAGCTTCGGACCATGGAGCGGACCATTCGGCTGATGGGCCAAGTACCCAAGCGGACCGTGTCCCGGAGTGGCGCAGCAGGAGGCTCACAGAGTGCGGCACCGAGCACGTCGGTGGGAGATGTCTTAGCTACCTCTTCCGCCCGCCGAAGGAACGAGGAGGCGGGGTGGAGACACCCACAGGAAGAAGAGGAGCAAAGCACCATGGAGCCACCGCCAAAGCGGCACAAGGGTACCAGGGATAGCGGCGGCCCGGGAGATAGATCGGTGGAGTGATACTTTTTTGGTTTTGTGTTCTTTTTGTTTTCTGGTTTTTGGTTTTGTTGACACACATTATGTGACAATTGCTATATGAGGAAATGAAGGAAATTTTTGGTTTTATGAAAAATGTGAACGTGAATGTGTGTATGAATATGAATGAATGCGATTGTGTGAATGGATGGTTGTGAAATGAATGAATGTGATTGGGAATGAATGTGAGCAGGTCAACAAGTATAGAACGGTGGATGTGTGCATGTGAAATGCATGTTGGTGCATATGTGAACGCATGTGAGATGATTGCGTGAATGTAAGTATGTGAAATGTGAATGTGAACAGGCTAATAAATAACGGAGCGAGGGATGTGTGTGAATTTGTAGGAGAGGCCGGCAGGGCTGATCAAAATAGAGAGAACAAACAGATTATTTCCCAGCCACAGAAGAATTTAACAGACCTCCTTAAGATCGTTAAGTCACCATAACGGACCAAGGCCCATGCGTTATACTTGAGAGAATGAATTCTATTGTCAGTCAGACACTTCTGGTATAACAACGCCATGTACTACCGTTCGGATTGTTATTAAGAATCCATTCTCGACATAGGAAAAGGGTAGCCAAGCTAGTTGTACCCTAAAAACTCTAGAACTCTTGAATGTCACATCACTCTGAAGAAACTTGGTAACCTAGCTCTCATGGAGCGCTGTTTCTGGCTTCTCTTGAGAAGTCCATCTCTATCAGGAATTGGTGACTAGGACAGTGGATGCAAATTGAAATGAGTGACCGTGGGCATGGATGCCATTTATTTCGTGTCTGTTCTTGCCTACAAAATTAGCGACCATACAGTGGACGCTATTTTTGTAATTGGTGGTGACCTGAGTGGACGCCAATTACCCTGTTTCATGTATGCCTTACTTTTAATACGTGATTTATCGCTATGTCATCCTTACTTAAATACTGTCCATGAAATCCATATTCCGTGAATCTACCTTATTATCCTACAATGACTTATTCCTTTGGAATTATATTGGCTACAAACTATAGTGGATGTAGAACTATTTATATAACTAGCTTGGAAATTATGGGGCCTGGTCTAGTCTTGGGAGGAGCGCCCGAAAGTACTTGTGCCCATGGGAGCTATATTGACCACGGTGTGACATTGCACCAAAATGCATGACTATCTTGATCAATGGCATTCCACAAATCTCTATAATGCTTGACTCAACTTGACTTGACATGACTTGCATGACCCAGAATGGGTATTTACTTGCTTGAACTTGAAATAGCCAATTCTCATGACATGACTTGATATTACATGTTTAATGTCCTTGTTAACTTGACATGATTATCTTGAAATCTTGCTAATTCATCTATATTACTTCTTGTTAATCCACTCTTGATGTTATACCACGTCAATGTATAGCTATACTTGCATTTCATGTAACAAGTAATTTACTTAAAGTAAGCTTGTTCTTGAGATATAATCCCTACTGAGCGTAGTGTTTTCTCCTATTTTTCAGGTAATTTTGATGATGAGGATTATTTGGATGGGGATGGCCACGAGTGAAGAGAGTAGAAGCCGTCCAAGACTATCTACATCGAGTCTTTTACCTTTTCTTGAGTCCATTATTATAATTTTCTTTTATTGAGTCTAGAATGTCATTTAGTACTCTTTTCCTTTAAAGAATTATGTAATGGAGTTATTTAATAGTATTAATGAATAAATTAGATTTGGTATTATCTTGCTTGGCGCACTTTATCTTATGGTTGAATTACCTCATGCTCTGATTGACATGATCGATATAAACTCGTCATGCACACCAGGTTCCTTCCACGCTCGCGGCGTGACAGTTTTTATGATATCAGAGCCTAGGTATTTCAATTCTTGGGTGACCAAAGTCCAAGGATAGGTTTTATACATACTAGCACTCAATATGAAATCATGACATG
This sequence comes from Amorphophallus titanum, assembly GCA_024336825.1. Taxonomy (NCBI): domain Eukaryota; kingdom Viridiplantae; phylum Streptophyta; class Magnoliopsida; order Alismatales; family Araceae; genus Amorphophallus; species Amorphophallus titanum. The sequence continues at coordinate 434,018 of JANBPO010004656.1, forward strand.
ATCAGAAACATGCAAACAAATGAAATAAGACATGAATATCACCAAATATATAATAGGGAAATAAATAAGGTTTGAGTTGGTTACAGAAACTAGATAGCGATTTGTCTAGGGCCGCTACTTGCAAGTAGCAGTCTGTCTAGGGCCGCTACTTGAAAGAAACGATCTCTGCAGAACCGCCATCTGCCTACATCAGATAGAAGCAACGTCTGACATGCAGGGCCTATTCTAGGACAATTAATGGTATAGAGAACAGAAAGGTAAGACATAATAGCATGTTTAGAATGAAGTAAATGCATGGAAAAGGCATGAATCAAACCAAAGTTCTTATCTTTTAGTTAAAGGTGTAGGGATAGCAGGCCATAAAAACCTAACTATGCAGTCATGGAAAAACATAAAATTCTCTCTGTACAATGCATGAAATCAATCTAGGCCAGAGGGCTTTTACTCCTAACAGCTTGTTTAAGCCATTCATAAGATAACCTACCTCTGTGTTTACTCCTAGAGTGCACATTTGTCACCGAAAGAGGGTGTTGGTTCCTATGCGTCTTGCGTAGAAACTGCTACTTTCGAGCACTCTAACTCCTCGACCACTTGATATCCTATCATGAAAGTTTGCAAGAAGTTAGAAAATACTAAAAGGAACGATAAACCCTAAAGGAAGAACTCGAAACAACATCATCTTACCTCTGCTTCACGCGATCCAAAAGCTAGGGTTCACGCAGAATAGACCTGGGTCCTATTTATAGGAATTGACATAGGGCTGGGGTTTTAGGTCGAATTAGGAGTCCTATGGGGTGTCAATTCGATCCCCCAAGAGTCCTAGACACGTTCCTTGTTGTGCCCCTATAGTCATTTGTATGTCATGATTTTGATAATGGCTAACACTATAAGTCATTGTGACTTTGCACCTTCATATGACTGACATACATGATGCTTTGTTCATGATAGGTAAGCAAATGAATGGAGAAGGAATGGCGCGGAGAAAGTAAAAGTGAAAGCCCAACGATCGTGCCCACGTCCGATACCATAGGGCACCCTTGCTTTTTCTTCGTGGCACACAGTCTGGAGGAAGTAAATTATTAAGTGTGAAGCCCGAACTCACAAACGTGCGCCCTCACACACGGATCGACCTACGCGGTCAGGTCGCGGGGGTTTCCGGGGGTTTCAAGGAAGCTCTCCCAGAACAAAAATTAGTTTCAAGGAAGAACTCAACACTTAGCACAGTCAAGAGAACATAAAGGCCAAGACCCAGTTCACACCTTCGAGACTGTCAAGGTTGATGCCACATACAAGAACGGGCTACTAAAAGGGTTAAGGAACAGAGCTAAAAGGGTTCCGGGACTGAATTTCCAACTAGTTGTACGGTGAGAGGAATAGCCTGACCATTGATTTCAGTGACAAGATCTTCATTTTTCACTTCCATGTTACCATAAAACTGATGCACAATCGAATGATATACTTTTTGATGATTAGACATGAATGAGATGAGATTAGGTTGCTGCTTAATCATCCGGACTAGTTCAGGAGGTGCTGATTCAATACTTTAAAAATCAACTTCCCTAGGGTGGAGTACCTTTCGATCAGTAAGCATCAAATTTTCGGCTGCAGCTTTCTTCTTTTAAGCTTGAAGCTGTTTATCTTTCAGCAAAGTTCTTTCAAGATTTGAGCATCTTCCCTCTCCTTCAAAGACCGCTTCTTGGGCGCCATGTGGACACACCTCAGATCTGAACCCATCGCAAGGTGAATCTCTTGGGTCTATTCAACAGATGGAAGCCTACCTTGGAGATTTTCGTTCTCCAGAAGCCACGCACTGACACCAGAGAAGAAGAAGGGCTTGAACAATAAGCACCTTGGGTGCTCGGAGAAGAACAGCGGCCGCGAGTGCCGTAGGATGTCTGCGTCAAAGGTTGGATGGTGTGAGGATGACAAGGAGATGTCTAGGGCTAAAAGAGAGCGGCACGAGGTCTGTAAGGGATGCACGGGGTGTTTTAAGGAAGCTGGGGCCAAATGGGTGTGAACGGATGTGAACCCTAGCGGTCTGGTTCGCAAACGCAGTTGCGACTAAAAAGTGTCAACTCTTTGAGTCAACACTTTTTCTCACCCTTTTTGTCCCGCGAAGCAACAGCAAAGACAGGAACAGATGTCTACTCTGTGAGTCGACTCTACCATGTAACATGTCATTTTCAAGCTGAATTAAAAGAAATGATGGCCAAGGCTTAAGGCATGAATCCCCATTGATTTGGATTAAGATTGATGAGTGTATGGGTAGATCAAATGGGGTTTTGATCGAAGATATAAAGGGTCTCATCCATCTGATTATTTCATCCAACTTAACCAACTTGCAAACCTTCATCCAATTTCTCCAGTAGAGTACATTATTTAGCAAGAGATGTATAGACATAGAAGTACAAAGGAGGGCTCATAATACTAAATAGCGATTCATGCATCATACATGGTTCTGATTTCATTCAAGCATAATTTCATGCAGTTCAAGCATTATTATGCAAATGCATGTCAAAGGAAATATCTAATGCAAAACCTGATTGGTGGTACATGGTGGAGTTAAGCACTCAACACATGGTGAGGGCCTCCATATGGACTCGTCCATTCTTCAGCATGACACCATTTGATATACCACACAACCAAATGCTCATGACTAAATGCATATTAACAAAAGGAGGTTTATGCATGACTATTGACATTAAGATGCTAACTCATGACAATGTTTTGTTTTATGTTATACACATATATATAAATGTGTTTGTCTCTTTTTTTTGTTGTTGTCCATTTTATGCCCTTTGTCGTGATTATTTACCATGTGATCATCCTTTGTTTTATTTATATATTTTATTATTATTAGTAGTATTCTTTTTATTGTTATTTTTTCATTTATTATTTCATCTGTGCTTCTTTTTATCTTTTCTTCGGAGTTATGACTACTCCGCCATTTATTTATTTGTTGGTTGGTCCTTTGGTGAAATTTCGACAATATCTCCCCTAGACCCAGAGTGCTGGGGGGTGAGATGCGGGTACTCATCCACGGAGAAATCTGAGGCAGTCTCTGAACCAGACAGATGCACACAAAAGTGACAACATCCATGGCATCGCTACACGCTGCGAAGAAATAGATGGCTTAAATCAAGATACAGATCATCCAAAAACTCAAAAAGAACGGAACAATGCACAGATTCAGCCAATCCAAGGGACATGGAATGCTGGGCCCATCTGCAAGTAGACTACCAGATCACCCTATGGGTGCTACCGGATGGGCTGAGTAGGGCCTGCCAGATCGAGTTCATAAGGCCCCCATATCACTTACTAAAGGGCTACCGTATTGACTTCATAAGGCTATCGTATCACTTACTGAAGGGTTGTCAGATCGGAGTGGGAGTAGGCTGATAGATCAGTTAGGTAGTGGAGCTGCTGGTTCAACCATGTAGTGTCGGATCACCCATGGGAAAGGGTGCCGGACTAGCAGAGCTGCGAAGTTGTTGGGTGAGCCCAGAGAAGGGCTACCGGATGGGTATTGCAGGGAATTGTTGGCTGAGCTTGGGGGGGCTACCATATAGGATGCCAAAAGAGGCTGACTACTAGCTCAGTGAGACTCAAAATAGGGGATCAGAGATTCCTTAAGAATGTAGTTCTTGTGAGGACTAGGGCGGGGTGGGAGGCATGAGCATGGAGACCCATTCCCCTATCACTGATCTGTCTTTCCTTTGGGGCTCACAAAACATCAAACATGAAGCATTCACTCTCTCCCAGAATAGTCCCTCCCCATGGACTCGGAGAGAAATAGGGACGTAGAGGATGTTCCATGGAACCATCGGTATTGCCTCACCCCTTTTCCTTTCTTCCCAGGGCCATATCCATAGCGGAGGATAAGCTCTGAGTTTAGGTTCTTGAGGGGGGGTAATAGACACGTTTCCAGATTGACAAATGTGTATTCATTCTCAAGGAAAGAGCAATAATTACGATGTAAATGGCACTAAGGGGAGATAAAGAAAACTAGATTGACAGCAATCATGTGGGTTGGGGAATAGCCATCGGAACTCAAGAATCGCCCACAGGGGGGCTTTCATTCATTCACATTCATTGATCATATCCCTGCTTCCTTGATACCTTTACTACCACTACACTTATACGTAACAACAATATTTTCTTATGTAAAAAAAAATAAAAAATATACAAAAATAACAAAAAGGAAAAAAAAGAGGAGAAGAGAATGCTTGGATTACCCTACTTGCATGCTTGCTTATAATATAGCATAACATACTCCCTTGAAATTTCCTAGGACCATGTTTCCTTGTTGAATAATATCGCCCCGACTCCGGATGCACGTGCGCCACGGCGTACGCTCGAAGGGAACCCGACTATGACGGGTGCACACGTCAAGGGGAAGAGTCATAGCTAGCTTGCTAAGCCTAACTCACAAAATAAACCCGAGGCAACACTCCCACAGTTCGCACTGAACGTGCTCAATGGCCTTCGACCATAGGGATTGCCTGACCTTCTTCTTAGCGCTCTATGGATGCTTGAATTCCTACACTCGCGTGGAAGGTGATCATGAGGAAAAAGTTGCCTGCCCCCACTGTAAAAAAAAAGAGAGGGAGAAAATGACACAAAAAAAGAGAGAAGAGAAAAAAAGGAAAAAGAGAGAGAGAGAAACGTGGATCCGAGAAGTCGAAAATCTCCACTGAAATAAATGAGGAGACTCGCCGAAATGGTGAAGTGAATTACAATAAGGACGAAGCCTAGTAGTCGGGAATCCCCATTGAGACACATGAGGAGACTCACGTCGAACAGTGGAACCCACAATAGAATTGCAACAAGGATGGATCCGAGTAGCCGGAAATCTCCATTGAGACACATGAGGAGACTTGCGCTGAACGGTGAAATCTGTAACAAAAAAAAAATAGATGGGGGCTGTGCGAAGCTACCGAAAGTCGAAAGCCTGAAACCCATGTGCAAGTGCTAGAGTAATCCCCGAGTGTTACTTAGAAAACTTGCACATCCCTATATTTGGGGTCTTTGTTCACACGCTCGCACCCCTACGCCACAGAGAATTGTCTCGAGTGAAGATTGTAAGTTTGAGCTACACATGCGAATCATGTGATATCCCCTTGACGGGTGCACCCCTCCCTTAGCTGTGCCTCGTGGCCCGCACCACGTCTACGAATCATGGGCGATGTCCCTATCCCATCCCCTATAGAGGGAGCTACCTTATATTTATATTTATGTTATGCCTGCTGACCAGTGCCCGCATGCTTGAATAAAAATAAAAATAATAAAAATAAACTCAATTTCAATGGCCGCAGCCTGCTTTCCCAGTTTTGACTCGTGTAGCCCAATCTGGGCCCTCACGGCCCGCTTCCCTTTGGCCCCCGTGGCCCGCCTCTCGATTGCAGCTTTCGCAGCCCACTTACCTTAATTCTGCCTCTTGCAGCTTGCTTCCCTTTGGGCTCTCAAAGCCCACTTCCCTAATTTCTCCTCCACTTCTTGCTGGCTGACCGCCACGGGAGGGGAGCCCACGGAAAGCATCCTCGCTACAGCCAGAAACAAGGTCTTGCTTGTTCTGGGCTGTGTCGACCTCGGATCAAGGTGCAAGAGGTACCGTTGGACTCGGCTCGTCACGAGGATCGCACTGGTGCCTTCCATTCTGCAGTTCGAGAGGCATGGGAACTGTATGAGTTAGGGAAGGTCGCAGAGCTTCATCATCTGCATGAGCATTTTTTGAGGGTATCGTCGCGATTGAGGTAGGGGGATGGACTCCTTGCTTCGCTAGGATCATTTTGGTATCACATGCATGTCCATGCGTAGTCGTTTTTATCATTTTCCATGCAAGGTGTATTTTTGGGATTTTTAGGCTAAATTACTTGTAAAATTCATTAAGGCCATTGTATTTACATTTTGATGCATGTTGTTGTTGTAGAAATGCTATTATTTAGCTTCTCCTATCCATTTTCTTTTGTTTCGCATCGATCCAGCTTGACCGGAGGGGAGTTCGGTTCAAAACTCGTCCCTCTCGTTTCCCAGTTGATATAACGCGCCTTTCAGAGGCCATTATATGCTTAACGGACCCTTGGCGGTGCGTTATGCTATACATGGCGGACCACTCTTGGACCGCTATGTAACCATGGTTTTTGGTAGGTCTGTAGGTTGTGGGGCATGATAGACTAGGCCCAATCCACCATGGCCAGTATAACGCCCATCTAGTAGTGCATTATATGGTGTGAAAAACTGTGGATTTTTCTGAGTTTCATACGTTCGGGTGACTTTAACGGACCAATCCCGCTGCGTTATAGTCTCATGGTGCACCTGTCATGGCGTATTATGGTCTGTGTGATTTTGGATGCTTTTCTGGTGAGCATAACACACAGGTGGAGGCACGTCATACATTGCATAATGCCCCAGAGGTGGCGCGTTATGGTCTGCATGTCTGGGTTTTGGTATGTGCACGGGTGAGCATAACGGCCTGAGGGAGGCGCGTTAAAGTCGCATAACGCCCCGTCCCTGGTCCATTACACTCTGCTAGTTCGGGAATGTTAGAAGAGCATGTTTAATTCCCATCTATTACATTTCATGCTACGTCTATGATATATTCATGTTATATTATGATTATTGGCTCACTCATAGAATCCCAATGGAGTGCTGGGACTTTTCATGTGATGGAACCACTAGACGTAGCCCTAGACTTCACGAATGGTCGACTCACCAGGGAGAGGTGGAGGGGTAGACCCATCAAACGGTTTAAGCTAGTACCATGGGCCCTCCGCTCAACCGTAGCACTCTACGGGGAGGAAAATCTAGCTGGAGGCCTGGCCCTAGGCAGGGGTCGGTGTGTGCACACGTGGTCAGAGGCGAGATCCTCTGATTGGACTAAGGCAAAAAGAAAACCTTTGTCTGAAACCCTTCTCCAGATCTACTGGTCTGTCAAGTGCTTGGGCAGAAGTAATTTGATTTGTCCAATAGAAAAAGGAAGACTTCTTGTCCTTCATGTTTTCAGAATTGTCTTCTCATTGGTCCTCAATAAAACATTTCAAAATATTATCCAAGGACCTTCTAGAAGCCAGAGGACGTATCCTAGAGTCCGGGTTGTTGACTTGGAGTAGCCAGTCACGTGACTGCTTAAGTCATCACGTGCCTGGTTGGCTCTGCTTGGTAGACTACATGTATTCTTGTACAAAGAGTTGCCAGAACCGGACGTAGACAAAAAGGAGTCGACTCCCTAAGTCGACTCTTTCATTGAGCGAAATTGTTCTGTGCAGAGTCTAGGCAAAATAGAACCTAGACTGAAGGGGGTTGACCCCAGGTGTCAACTCCTCTGCCTGGCAGATTGCCCGAGCTATTGTAGTTGCTAGTTATTGACCTTGCTAAAGCTGATGCTGCTGCTTCTTATGTTACTATTGTTGCTTATGCTGGCCTTGCTACTTGCTACTTGCTACTTGCTACTGATGTGTTGGCTACTACTACTGTTTGTGTTGCTGAATGCTACTTCTAGTTGTTATTATTATTGTTCATGCAAGCTGCTACTTGTTGTATGAGTCATGGCTATTGGATGTGCATGTTGTTGCTGATGTTGTTGTTACTGTTGCATGCTGCCATTGCTGTTGTTGTTGTTGGCTAGCTGCTGTTGCTTATTGCTATTGCTACTTACTGCTAATGCTAGCTGTTGCTAGTGTTGTTTGTGTTGCTGGCCTGTTGCTAGTTGTTGTTGCTATTGATACCTTTGCTGAAACTACTAAAGACTGTAAGTCGACTTGGTTTAGAGCTTAAGTCGACTTGCTCCTTTCAGTGAGTGAAGCATAGTGTTGGATGTCATTTTGAGTCGACTTGGTCTCACCCTTGAGTCAACTTGCCCTTTTGAGTATTGTAGGATCAAGCTTCTGGAATACCTTGAGTCGACTTGGTTAGCACTTTGAGTCGACTTGCTCGGTGCTTTGCCAGAAGAACCCTTTACTTGAGTCAACTTGTTGCTTGGGCCAAGTCGACTTGGTACACTACTACTGATGTTGCAATGCATGCTACAATTGCTTGTTGTTTGTTGACGTAAATTGACTCAACTTGACTAAATATTTGTCCACCGATTTCCATATCAGTCGACTAAATTTGCTAGGGTCGACTGATTTTGCCTATCTTCTGTCAGAACTTTCCTCAACACCACCTATCTTCATTACATCAATTCAATAAATATGCCAATCAACCTTTTTGAAGACACTTGTCAACCCATCATCAATGTATTTTACTCTAGTTGGGAATCCCAGACCCTTAGGGGTCAGCCTAAGCTAGTCTTGACCCCTAGAATGATTGGGTTCCGCCTTTGGCCCTCGCCATTATCGCCCGATCGCCTTCGGGGGATCGTATGCGCCGTGAGAGCACACCATTTGTGTGAGTCCGTAGTCTTTGCTATATGCTTGCTGGTCTTGGTCCAAGGGGTCGTCATTTCATCACATACGTCATAGGACTGTGCCACATCACCTCTCCTGCCTATCTCTCCTATGGTAGTGCAGCCGCTTGTGATTATTATACCGCTGTCGACCCCCTATGTTGACGTAGTATGGTCTGATTTCTGCCATGTGTATGAGAGACTGCATCCAAACCCTATCATTCTCATGATCCATGTCTGGCATCCATATGACTTTTTCGTCACCCACCTCCTTGTCCTCGCACATTTCTGTACCCGAGGACAAGCCTTCTCAAACTGGAGATGGTTGACGAGAGTTGAGATTCACATCATCATGTTGTAGGTCAGCCTATCTTTACACTTGGTGTATACAGACGGTGTCCATCATTTCTTACCGAGTCTTCCTTAGTGCATCCCTTATGTTTGTCGTCAGTCATAGGAAGTCGTTAGGTTTTGTCTTCCATCTGTCCTTTTTTCCTTTTCATAGTTTGTTAGGAGTCTTCAAATGCATTTTTTGAGCATATAGGAGTTTGCATGAAGTCATCATCAAATGCTAGCAATGCACGCTGCAATGAGTTGCTTTATGCTCAAGGCACCATCGTGAGTTCTGAGAGGATGAATATGTCATGATCAGGGTCAAACCTAAATGATTTCCCTCTGGAACCATGAAGAAAAATTATAATCTCGCAGTGCCAATCCCTTTTGAGTGTGAGGAGAGTCGGGTCTAATGCGTATGTTGTGAACTTGATCGAAGAATATGGGATCAGCTCTACCTTCATTGTGACGGATCTAATCACCTATACGGACCCAACGGTGATTCCTAGTGATTCTTTGAGCCATTACTTCCCTTTGAGAGTGACCCCACCCCTGAGTGTCCACCACTAGCATCATTCCCACAGCAGTGTGAGCATATAGAACATATACGGGATAAGCAAGTGACTATTACTAGGAGTGGAGCCTACCCGTGTTATCTCGTGCGATGGAGAGGATGACCAGCATCTGATGACACGTGGATCACCAGAGCCGAGCTACAGATCCACAAGAGCGATACATGAGCAGCCATACCCCTTACTCGATGAGGTCGAGTTTCTTTCCACCTAGGGAGAATTGATGGGAATCAAAAGGCATCTAACATTTTAATTTGTATTTTTTATGATTGAGTGGGTTTATTTATAAGGTAATTATAAGCCAATGGACTAGTCAATAGGAATTAATAGGTTTCTTTTGTCAAATCCATACTACCACTATTGATGATGATGTTTGATATCTACATTTTTATCTTGCACTTCTTTGACCAACTTTTTATTTTCCATTGGTTGTGAGTGCTTGCTGCATTTTCTTTGTTTCTCTTTCGTTTGGAGGGGGTAGGACTTCTTGTAGTTAATTATTTTTTACAATGTATGAACTGATAATCTATATGTTCATTTATTACATATTCAAAGCTGAAATGCTTTTCATCTTTCATTTTGTATATCTTAGCTACAATTCAGCAAATTTGTTAGCGCATGTGTAAATATTTGGTTAACGTAAACACTAAGATATACCTTACCATTGGTGCTATGTATGAAGCTTCTGCATGTAACTATTTCTATTTATTAACAATAATATACCTTACCATTGGTTGTATATATGAAGCTTCATTTGACTGATAGTGGAACATTAGCAGATCCAACCTATTGTCAATAGCTCATTGAGGCACTCATCTGCTCGACTATGTATCACCTTGAGGTGGCTTATATAGTCCATGCTGCCAACACTTAAACACTACCCCACTTATGCTCATTGTGAAGCTCCCTTGTGTTTTCCACTATCTTCATGGCATTTATGTGGTACTCTCTATTTATGTTTGCCACTTTCTATCTTAAGCTATGCAAATCTTCTAATGCTAACTAGATGTGTTATTCCAGTAGTCATCCAACTATGCATTTTTGCATATTATTGGGCAACTCTCTTATCTCCTAGAATAACAAGAAATGAGTAATAGTCTTTTGTTCTAGTGTCGAGGCCGAATATGATGCTATGACTAACACTTTTGCAGAGGCTACTTAGTGAGATATTTCCTCTGTCACTTTAACATTGTTTTACTAGTTCCAACTCCATTATAGGGTGATAGGTATAGTTCTCTTTTGATACTATGCAATCTACACTTACATGATCAGACAAGGCACATTAATATTGGCTGACACTTCATCTACCATCAACCATCCTTACTCTTCCTCATGTATCTTCCTTTTGAGTAGCCTGCTGACTCTTCAATAAATATCAAATGACTTGTGCTCTAGGATATTAGTTAGCCAACTCTGTATTAATCCATCATGAGTTAGAGAGGGGAGTGTTAGAGAGTTGTATATATTGCTCTGTAGGTTGTATGCTTATCCTTGATTTACTATATATATGTCCCTGACTCCCCACCTTCGGACTTACACTCATATATACTGGGTTATTGCCCTATTGGTGAGATGATTATTATTATTGTGCTCTTTCCATGTATATGTTTTAACAATATGGTTAGAATTTTCCATGTATTTTTTTTTGTTCTAGCAACCTCAATGGACTGTCTTTGTTGTAGGGAACTGACTTTGAATGTGTTCCATTGACAGGGTGCCCCTCCTCTGTCCTCTCCCCTTCAGCTGCATTATTGTGTTCTCTTAGGGTGGATTCCCTAAAAATTTTGTGGATTCCAAGTTGTATCTATTCTCTAGGTGTGAAGGTCAGCCGCCACCTCTGTTCGTGCCGCCATCGCACCGTCGCTGTCACGTCGATCCGGTTCTGTCCACCTCCATCCAACAGCTTGAAGCCTGATTTTTAGCTCCGAATCAGGAGATCAGATCTAGCTGAAAATTAGAGAGTAAGTTCCCCACGTGGTTACATCCATCCACAAAACAATTCTCATCATTCCACCATCCTTTGCCTCCCTTTTCCATTTAATTTTCAGATCTACAGATTCTGTCCCTGTGCAGATCTATATTCCAAAAACCTATCATTTGGGGATTTTTGTCCCCTTACCAATTTCAGATCCATTTGAAATTTGGACTGGGAATTCTGTCCATCAAACCACCACTCCACAAATTTTCCCATAATTTTTAGAGTCCATTCACTCCTCTGTAAAATTCATTCTTAGATCAGATTCTATTCTATCTTCTACAGTCTAGATCCGACCTCTTTCCACCATAAAATCAATTCCCCCCTGAAAATCACCTCAAAAAATTACCATACAATTTTTACATGTCTCCCACAATCCCCTCTCTCAGCCATAAAATCCCCATCACCCAGATCCACCATCCTCCCTCTGGTCAAACCAAGTTCATAGGCAGATCCCAATCTACCCAGTCAGCTTTGAGCCAGAGGAGTCCACCTGTTCTAAATTCAACCATAGTAGATACAGAGATAGGAAAATTCCTATAACTACTGGTTTTCGTAGATCTTAGAAGGAGCTTCGCAACGGCGCTAGTCTTGCATCGATCCAACATCGAGTCTGATCACAGTAGGCATTTTTGTCGGGTCATGCAGTTCTGAAACTGCAGAGTAGGTTCGTGGACAGCAAGCAGTAACGACCCCCAGGCTGGCCGCCTCGCCTCCCACAAGGTGAACCAGCACATCCCCCTCCTAGGGATCATCCCTCAAGGAGTCCCCATCGCAGTGGTGCCACTCCCGGCCTGATCGGCCCATAGATCAGGACGTGGACCCCATGATTGTCGGTATGCACGTCAACCCAAGCTTGTTACTCCTGGTTCGCCATTGTAACCCTTTACCTCCCTGCGTGGAGTGGGCAGTGAAATTTATTTTTATAAATTATTGATAATTATTTGTACCGGGAGTACGAGTCTTGGCCGGGGTCATCTTCCCGAAGCCCGGAGCATGTAGGTATCATTTCCGCTCCCTCACTCAGCATTTTACTTACTTCGTATATTTCTATATGCCGCATCTTGCATGTGTTTGGGTAATTAGCTCGTTTCAATTTAAATCACCGTTGCCAGACTACAGCGAGCATCGAAAAATGTCCCCGAACTCCAAGATCCCGAAGGAAGGGTGACGAACGAGCTCCTGCAGGTGAGATTCTATGGTTTGCTACTGCATTAACTTCTCTTCGAGAGAGGCGGCCTATCCCTCTGCCAACTCTGCCTCCTCTATATTTTGGACTCCCTGCTGCTTGGCCAGTTCCAGCTCTGTTTTGGCCCGGGAGAGTTCAGCGTGAAGTTTAGCTATCCTAGAAGTCAAAGATGTTTGGCGCTAGGTAGAGACGTTAGCGGCATCCCGCACCGGCTAGGTGGTTCCTCTTAGAGATGCAAGAGTGGCTCAGCACTCTACCTGCTCGAACTTTATGGCCGTCAGCTGATCAGCTACACCTCGACCGAGGAACTCCCTTCTATTCACATGCTTCAAAAGTAGGATCACTCACTACATCCAATCTTCCATGGGGCAGCAAAAGTTAGCAACGTACGGGAAAGGTGCTCTACCATACCCCTTAGTTGCACATAAGTCAGATCCGGGTGGGTTGCCACAGTCTACTGTAATTTCTCCAGATACTACCACACTAGATTGTTTGACGACTGCAAGCCAAGCGATGGCGTATCGGGAAGTTAGAACTCTACTCGACTATCAACTGCAGCCCAGATGTCGTCACTCAGTTTGGAAGACGACGATGGCATGTCCTATAGGGCACCCACACTAGAACTGGTTTCGGTGACTAATGCAGTAGAGGAAGTCTCGACAACAGCAACCACTCTCTCGACTTCTGTCAACAGAGCCGCACTCTAAGCTTCGATGATGGAGGATGTCTGACCTTCATCCCCGGCCTGACCAACTTCCACCAGTGCCGCCTCTGTGACAAGGGTTACATCCTTTGAGACCCCAGCCACTTCTTCCACAATTTCTCCCGCTTCTATCTCGGAAGTGTCTTTTCCTTTCGAGAGTAATTCTCCACTAGCAATGACCAGCTGGGGTTCCAAGGCCGCAACTGGCTGAACAGATCCGACAATTGCCCCGGATGCCTCCAAGCCCGCTGCTGAAATGAAATATTTGGGATATCGCAGAGCTACAGGTCACAGGATGGGCGAAAATGTCTGCTGGCCTACTCCCAAGGGTGGAAGAGGGATCTTCACAGTCATGGTCGGCAGGGTCACTTCGGCCTGCATAGCTGAAACCTTCAAGAAAAGAAAGATATGACATGCTTTAGAAACCCAGCATGAAGACTAATAAGAAGATCCAGGAGGCAAAATTGGTTGGGGATCTCTTACCTCTGCCGGCAGCAAACTTAAGGCTCCAGTAGTGGAGACCACAGCCTCTGTCAACCCGGCCCCTTCCCCTATAAAGGGACCAGGTGGCCCGAAGCTACTCCATGCCAGCCGGGGGGGGGGATGCCTAACAATGAAACCTAAGAATTTTCCACTGGACACCTCAAAGGTGCACTTTAGTAGGTTCATCTTTAGTTCATACTGCCTGAGCCGTTGGAATATAATTCAAAGATCATGTAGATGATCTTCCTTCTTTCTGGTCTTGACAACCAGGTCATCTATGTAGCACTTGACCTTGTGGTAGAGCAGCTCATCAAAAATTTGGGTCATCGCCCGCTGATAGGTTGCACCAGCATTCTTCAGCCTGAACGGCATCCTCTTGTAATGGTAGATACCCTTGGGGGTCCGAAAAGTAGTATGAACCCAATCATGCTTTGCAATCCATATTTGATTGTAACCGGATGAGCTGTCCATGAAGGAGAGGACCTCGTGATCGGTTGTGGCATCTATCATGACTTCTGTTATTGGCACCGAAAAGTCATCTTTTGGGCAGGCCTTATTTAGATCTCGAAAATCCATGCATATTCGGATCTATCCATTCTTCTTTTTGACAGACACAATATTGGCCAGCCAGGTGGTGTATTGATTTTCTTCGACGAAACCTACGTCAATCAGCTTGTCGACTTCTTTGCATATTTGGGTGATGAGCTCTGGCCTCATGCGCCGCAGCGGCTGCTTCACTGGCTCCACCTCAAGATTTATAGCCAACTCATGTTATGAAACTTCAGGGTTGAGTCCTGGCATTTCTTTGTATCTCCAGGCAAAGCAATCCCGAAACTCTTGTAGTAGTTAGATGCATAATACCCGCTCTTCTGAAGAGAGCTGGGCACTAAGAAAGGTAGGCCGGGGGTCATCTTCACTCCCTAGGTTAACCTCTATTAATTCATCAACCATGGCTTGACCTCCATCTTCAATTTTCGGAGGCGTCGGCTGAAGATCAATGAAATCTTGTATATCATCATCGAGCTCCAGAACCTCGATGTCCTCATCATGTTGCCCTCAGATTCCTTCAGGAAATTACAACTTGGGCGTTGGCAGTGATGCGGGTTGCCCCTCTGGCAAATCCCCTTTAGCCTTACTTTTGTATGGCCGATCATTAGCTTTGTCAGGATGGGATTTGCCCATGGTTAAGTCAGAAGCATGATATTTTAGCTCCACCGAACACGGGGATGACCTTGCTTCCTCAGTGGCTTGAATCACCGCAACTTTGATAGGGATAGCTCATTCCCAATTGGCAATGTCTCCATCAGTAGAGCTCATTTGACCAACTGTGATAGCAACCTCGTTGGTTGGTTTGGGGCATATCATCATCGTAAAAGGAGGGTTGCAGGAGTAGCTGGTTGCTGCTTCTTTGACATCTTCGGCTTCACTATTGTTAGCCATGTCAAATTTGGTCTGTAAGGCCATTTCTTCTCAGTAGACTTATTCCCAGCACCTATACATTGATCATTAAGTAATTGTCATGGCCGACGTCACGACCATGAACCCCGCCGCGCGATGCGCCATGCATATGCATATATCCCCATGCAGGTGCTTGGGAGATCGATATCAGCATGCAAACGTAGAGTACGCACGTACGTACGTAGTAGCTAGCTAGCTAGCTAGCTAGGGTACGTACTGATCGATGATCGACCGATCGATCAGTACGTGGCCGCCACCACATGATCATCTGCGGTGTGGTTGTTTTCGTGTGGGCGCCGGCCGTGGAGGAGACGCGGCGGTGGAGGATCCACGTAGTTCTCCAAGTAGTCGTCCCAGACATCCTCCGGGTTACGATTTCCGATTATGGCGCGGAAGGCGCTTTCGTCGTACCCGGTGCGCATCATCTGGTTGATCCTGCAGACGGCTCCACGGTACCCATGCCCCTCCAGGTAGAGCAGGAAGTAGGCCGTGCGACAGTAGCCGTCGTACCACAGGTCGCCCTTGGTGGGACGGCAGGACACCCGCTTGGTGTGGCCGCGTTTGTAGGCGGCGTAGTCGGCGATGCCCTCGACGAGTCCGTTGGCGGGTGATTTGTCGACAGTGTAGCCTTCGTCGAACTGCCACACGTGGGTCATCTCGTGGCACATGACATAGCGGAAGAGGGCCATCCTTTCGTCCCGGTTTTGGAGCTTGGTGAAGAAGTACTCCGCACTCATCGTGATCGTGTTACCTGCTGCAAAGGCGACATCAGATCCGGACAACGTTTCCAGAACTTGCAGGATGATCTCCGTTTGCATCTTCGTGTGGCCGCAAAGGATCTTATCCCGGATGAAGTCGGTGAGGATCGGCATGTTCATCTCCGCCCATGGCCGCAGCTGCGTGTCGAATGCAGTGCCGTAGGTGACGGCGTCGTTGCGGATGGTGTAAGTGACCGCGTTCTGGGCGGCGCCGTTACCCATGGCAGGCAGGAGAGCAGTAGTCCAAGTGATGATCAGCATCAACAAGGTGGCCGCCATCCCTAGCTAACTCCTTCCGTACGTACGTACGTATGGAAGATTATATATATATGTATGGAGACTGCTCTCGATCGCCACGACCCTGCCGATCGACGAAGAGGCCGAGGACGAGGAGCAGATCGATCGCTCGCTGGGGTTTATTTATAGGACGAGGAGGAGGACCTCGCACGGGAACGCCCTCCTTTTGCTTGCTCACCGCGTCTTGGCGTCGCTTTTGCTGCTGCTGCTGCTGCTGCACGCACACCTTCAATTCCCCCTCCTGTACGTATATTATTCCACACCGCAATTTGTTCGCCCCTTGTTTCACGTTTTCTGCGAGCATCCATCCCATCCCATCCCATCCCATCCCATCCAACTCGTAATTAACGGAAGCTTCCCCGCTGGAGCAAGTCCATGTACTTTAGTTCCAATGATATAACAACTCCATGTAGTTTTTTTTTTATCCATAGTATATTTCTAACTGTCCTGAACTGATGTGTATTTCTATTATGATAGATATCTTTTTGTGGAGAATAAGGATGGCACGTGATCCAAAGTTAGAGGATGTGCCAGGATCGTGACATGTGGAGTGAAGTAAGCTGAGATGCTGCCACGTGGTCAAGGCGCTAGGGCGAGAACTCATGGAGAACACATGCCCTATATCTACTGATGCTGCTATAAAAAGAGGACTTCTCCATCTGGAGAAAGGTGATGGAAATTAGAAGAAAGAAGAGCAGAAGCAGAGTAAGCCTATACGATCCAGAGAGAAGAGAAAGAGAAGAGAGCTCGAGAGTGAAAGATCAATAGAGAAAAGAAGAAAGAAGAAGAGAGAGAGCAACAAAGATAATAAGAGAGAGATCGAAGAGGGGAAGAAGAAGATTGAAGATCTGTGTCAACTAGACCGTGGATCAAATCCAGGCCAATCAGCAACTTGAGAGCCACTGTTGTGCTTTATTGTTTATAGCTTTCCATTGTTGTGTCTTTCCCATCAATTGTTTCCTTTTTTACCCTTCTTTCAAGCTGTTTGTCAGTAGAGCAAGCTGTGAAGCTCAACGGGTAGAGGTGGATTTCTCTGGATGGGTCAAGTTGTAATCCCCAGCGGGCAGAGATGGACTCCTCTGGATGGGTCAAGCTGTAATCCCCAGCGGATGGCTAAGCTGTAATGCCCAACGGTTCAAGCTATGAGTCACCGGGTGGCCAAGCTGTATTGCCCAGCAGAACCAAGCTGTGATGCGTAGTTGATGTAGGCAAGCTGTGAGGCCCAGCTGTCAAGCTGTGCATCAGCAGAAGCCACACTCTAGTTGGAGTGTGGGGGTGGACGTAGGTCTGTGGACTAAACCACCTAAAAATTTCGTGTGCACTAAGGTCTGATTGTTTTACTTGTTTTCGCTAGATGAATGATTAGGTCGATCCACCAGTTCTTCTTTCTAGTGAGTATCTCTTGTGTACACCGCTCGTTTGATCTTTGTCTCATGTGAGTTGAGTGAATTCTGGCCTGGTCATCTATCTATCCTGTAGACTTCTGTTATTCAGCTCTTTTGTTACCCACTCACCCTTTACTAAGAGCACCCATTTAATTATAGTCACTTGCCCAAATTGCTTCCGCTTCTATGCACTTTTACTAGTTTTAATTGGGCATGATTAGAAGTTTTAGTTCACCGAAAACTTTTTAAAGGGGATTCATTCAACCCCTTCTGAATCCGTCGCACCTATCCTATCAATTGGTATCAGAGCAGGTCTCTGTGCATTCAGATCCAATGATCTATAGTGGATCCTGCTATTAAATGTGGAGAGCATGATGGTACATGATGGCGATCTATCCGGGCTTCGAAAAATGTGGAGGGGGTAAATGATGCCCCTATCACGACGACCCCGTCCAAGTATGGTAACTCTTGGTAAACAATTAATTACAATACACAACTTAATTTACTACCCACTCCACGCAGGGAGGGAAAGGGCTACAAGTGGGTCCGGGAGGACCGATCTTGGGTTGACGGACTGCAAGCCGGAAGGGATATTAGGCCGGAGGTGGGCTGCTAGTCCGACTCGGTAATATTTCGACTCGGCACTATTTAGACTCAGCTTAGCCCGCAGGACAGCAATCGAGCTCAACACTTGGGACGGTGGCTTCCGGTCGCCTTCTGACCGCGGCGATTGTCTGGGACACTGTTGACAGGTTGTCGATCGATCTCCGGGAGCAGCGGTCATCGAAGGTGAACCGGCATATTTTTTGAAGATTTAATTCCCGGACTGCTACTGTTGGCTTGACTCGGATCAGATCTATGCGCCTTCACGAAAATAATTGTTTTGCCCAGATCCGGAGGCAGATTGAGGTGTGGTTGGAGCCATTGGAAAGAGGACTCAAAGGGATACAACATATATTTTTTTCAGATTCATCCAGTAAGCGGATTGGAAATGAAAAACTCTGTGGATTGCTGTTGTTTCTAGAACTGGTTACAGAACGATCAGGACATATATTGATCTGCCTGAGAATGAATTTTGACCAAGGGGGAAATGGTAGATCTGGGAGCTGGGAAAATTATGGATGGAAGGTGGGGATGTGAGGATCACGTGATAATTTTTTGGAATTTTCTGGAGATGGCTAAGGGGCTGGGAAAAATAGATGAAGCAGGGGCTAGCTCGTAGGTCTGCAGAATGGCAGATTGCGTAGGGTGGAGGATAAAAGCCGGGAAAAATAGCAAAAAGTTGTAGAATGGGACAAAATGTATATAGATGGAAAGCTAACACGAAGAGGAACAATCCCTAAAAATCTCAACTCGATCAGAGCTGTGTATTGGGAGAACTGACCTGATCTTTAGGCTACTGTCTGAGATTTCGGGATTCAAGACAGCAAAGGGAAAGGTGGCTTGTGGCGGCTCGTTGACGGCACGAACGGCGGCGGCGGCAGAGATAACTGAGCTTCACACCTAGGGGAAGAGATAAACCTTGGAATCCACCAAGATATTGTAGGGAATCTACCCTAGAAAGGCAGCAATCCAGCTGCAAGGGAGATGGGAGAGAGGAAGAGGAGGGGCACCCTTGGCATCCTTGGCAATTTTCACATAATTTCTTCTCATTAATTCTGTAAAAATAGGAAATACAAGACTTTTATATGAAAGTACAAATGACTAGTTATACCCTCAGATCTAGGGTTTGGGATATAACTCACTCCACCCCCTCCACCACTGCCCCCTCAGCCCTCCAAGAAGCCCAACCACATCCTCCCCACTCCCAAGCCCTTATCCATCAACCCCTTGCATTGCAACCCTTCCTTCTTGCTTCATTAGCCATCACAAGGGTGCAGCTCTAGTGGTGGGTCGCAGGCAGACAACAGAGGTCCTGGAAATCACAGCTTCTCTAACCCTTCCTCAACTCTTCTAGTGACATACCATATACCACTGGAAAGGTCATCTAGAAGGCTTTCTAAGTGTGGTGGTTTCGTCAACATCCGAGCTCCGAGCTATCCGCGAGAGCGATTCTCCCCCGACTGCGCAAAATCTCTCAGGCAGAGAACCAGAGCCCCAGAAAAGTGTTCACCACGACCACTCCCTGACAGATCTGGATGTGTAACTTGGCTGAGAGTAGCTTCTACCAGTCCTCTTTCATCCCCAAGAAGCAGAACGAAGTTCGAACCCTGGCATCAGAAGTTACGAATTTTCTACCGAAGTCACGCCAGGTTGGTTCCTCTATTCCTGAACGGACCCACCTCCCTTCTTCTGGCAAGTACGATCGACCCCGACGTCCTCTGAGGTTGCCGTCAGTCCCATCAGAAAGAAGACTCATCCAAGGTCATCTTGGTACCAGGTCTGCCTCCATCCGAGTTCAGGACAGTCCAAGGCATCTCCATCTTCCAGCAGCAAGACCCTAGGAGCGGCCAGTGCCAGAATGAACTAGCACTTTTCCACAAGATGTACCATCTAGTAGCCAACTCAGGGTTGATCCAAAAAATTCGAGCATCTTCCTGGGCCAGATAGGAGTGTTTTGGCTCTGGTCTCGGCCCATTTGGAGTTCGGGAGCATCCGTGGCGGTGTACTCTTCGACTGACTGTCCTACGATTCCAGAAGCTGGTAGCACTGACAAGGAGTCCGATGCATCTAGTGCTAGCTGCATCCCCTCCCCTCGCTTGGCCAGCTGAAGGCCCCTCCCCGTGTGGAGGTATTTTTGGATGTAAACACTTAACCCCCACCCCAAGATCCACCTCTTGTGCGAGGTGTAGTGTTGTAGCCCTCCTTTAATTTTCAGGTCAAGCGCCATCGCCACGGAGTGCGGGTGCGTACCCATGCCTCCCCGCTCACCCTTGCCTCCGAGCGGGATCGGTATTTTCACACCGGTCAGGTAAGCGTCTGCTACCCCTTGGCTGGTTGCTCACTTTGCTCATTTTGTATTTGATGAGGGCATCATTTCCCCCTCTGCATTTTTCCCGGGTCTGGATTGTTCGTCGGCAGGCACCATTATGTTAGTCTTTTTTTTTCTGAGTCATGGCATGTAATTTTTATATTTTCTTGAGTCATAATTATGTAATTTTCCTTTTATTTGAGTCGCAAAACATAAGCAGGGCATTCAGAAGAAACAAGCAATGAAAATGAGATGTGGAGAGAACTTAAGAAGAAGGATTCAAGTCTAAGACACATGTAAGGAAATGATTGAATCAGCTCCAAAAATAGATATCTCCTAGCACACAACCATTTCATGGTAGAAGAGTATATGATGCGGGACGGGTGTGACTCAGACTGACAATGCAACCTCGGACTCGCTCTATATTGATCCGACTCGCCTAGGACAGATGCAACCAGCAAGACACAATAGTAAGAACACCTTGACATGACTCCAAGGAGCTCCAGAAGAGGAGAAGTGTCCTCAACAAGAAGCGCAACTCACAACTCATCTCTAGCGATTCAGGTGCATGGATCCGCACAGTTGAGAAATCGGCGTGAGTCAAGGGTGGTCTACACTCCTCCATGCTGGAACGGGCCACGGGATGGGTCACGTGAACACTCTCTCATAGCAGTGATCGAACTTGCAGCGAGCTAATAATCCTATCATGCAAGCACGGCATTCAATCATATACTAAATGAGCAGGCAACCAGGGAGTAGCGAAGATGTGCCTCCACACCCGGGGAGTAGGGAAGACTTCCCGGCCAAGAATCGTGACCCCGGTACAGATAATACAATTAATTACAGCATGATAATTATGGCTCACTCCACGCAGGGAGGTAAAAGGCCACAACAGTGGTCTGGGAGTGCCGATCCTAGGTTGATGGGTAGCGACTCCGGATCTATAATTTCTAGCCGACAGGACAGCAAGCACGGGCGTCCAAAGGGACGTCGGTCTCCGGGGGTCTTCTAGAGGCGGTGGTTCACTGGGACGTTGGCGGAGGGTCCGTGGTCGACCCCTAGGAGCAGCGGCCATGGGGTCTGCTCCAACGTATTTTTCGAGGATTTTACTTGTGACCCCTTTCTGCAGGCCAGTCTCGGGACAGACCTGGACAGTCCTGCGCACTCCGGCGAGAACGGCCGCCACGCCCAGACCCGGTGTCGGATCGAGACGAGGTTAGCACCGTTGCGAAGAGGACTTGAAAAGCTTCAATATATAGGAATTTCATATCCGTCCAATGGTGGAGCTGGAAATGAAAACCTCTGTGAACTAGTGATGGTTTCTGGCTCGGATCACAGGGCAGGCAGGGTAGGATGTAACAAGCCTGCGAATGAACTTTGACCAGAGGGGAGTTCTCAGATTTGGGCTATGGGAATTTTATGGGTGACCATAGATGAAGTGAGGATCACACACTATTTTTTGTAATTTTTTGACAAGGTTTAGGGTGCGGGAAAAATAGATCTCTGGCCTACTATCTTGCAGATCTACACACAGGCAGACTGTGAGGGGTAGAAAGAGGTGACTGGGAGGAGGGGCAAACGGGGTCTGATTTGCATGAAAATTAAACTGGGAATGGTGGACGATGGGGGGAACCTACCCTCAAAACCTCATCACGATTAGAGAGTTAGATTTCCCATGCCAACCAATTTACTGAGCCTCTATCTAGGAACCCCAAAATTCTAGACAGCAAGGAGCTTCTTGTGCTATGGAGGCTTGACGGTGGCACGAACGGTGGTGGCAGTATCGATGGTGGCAACTAGAGGAAGAGAAGGAGAGGAAGATCTCTCAGAAAGATTAGGGTTTAGGCCCTAGATCTGATGCAGCAAGAAGAAAGAAGAAGAAGGGAGAGGAGAGGAGAGAGGAGGAGGGCACCCCCTTAGGGCTTCTCAAGAATAATTCTTCAAATTTTCATCAAAATTCTGCCAAAAATTATTACATGAGAGACTTTATACTAAACCCTAGACCTAGGCCAAAAGACACCAAATACCCTTGGTCAAGGGGGCATAATGGGGAAGGGAGACAAAGAAAACATAAACAAATCCCATATGGGGGACAAGGAGGGGGCTCCCCCTTGACAAAGGGGGAGAAGGTTTGAATTCTCCTCCTTTCCTCCCCTGGGTCCAAGTCCAAGGTGGACCATGGACCAGCCTCCTTGGACCCTAGCAACCAAGTGGCCCAATGGGAGAGAGAGTGGGGTCCCGCTGGGCCCAAGTGGCCATTTTACAATGAAACTCACTAACTTTGCTTAATTAAACACACCAAATACACAAATACAAATACAAATATAAATACACTCCAAATACATATCTCAATGTGGAGACTCTAGACTGTCCCCCAGCCATAAGGAAGTCGATGTCGCTCGAGCCGTGCTACGTGTCCAGTACCGGTGGCCTGCTGATTCGAGCCGATCTCTGGCTCTGGTCTCTGCACCAATTCTCCCCGGGTGGGAGAAACTCGGCCCCGTCGAGTAAGGGTCTCGGTCGCACTGGTATCGCTCCAGTAAATCTGGATCTAGCTGCTGTAGCTCTGACCGAGTGATCCAGGTATCCTTGGTCACGGGCCGTCCACTCCATCGCACTAAGTAGCTTGGGTAAGCTCCACTCTTGGTAACTGTCACCTGCTCATCCAGTATATGCTCTATCTGCTCACGCTATAGTTGGAATGAGGCCGGTGGTGGACACTCTGGGGTGGTGTCACTCATAAGGGGGGGAGATGGCCCGAAGGGCTCACTAGGAATCATCGCGGGATCTCTATAGGCAACCAGATCCGACACGTTGAAGGTAGAGCTGATCCCATACTCCTCAGACAAGTCCACAACATATGCATTAGACCCGACTCGCTTCAATACTCGAAAGGGACCAGCACCGTGAGCTTGTAGTTTCTTCACTGTTGCAGAGGGAAACCGTTCAGGTCGGACCCTAATCATGACATATTTGCCCTCCTGGAACTCACGGTGGTGTCTATGTGCATCGGCCAATTCCTTGTACTGTGCATTGCTGGTTTCAATATGATGATGAATGTCGTCATGCAGACTTCTAACATGCTCAGCAAATGACTCGGCTGACTCTAACACTCGAGCATGAACGAGCAGGGGAACAAAATCCACTGGCTTCCTAGGCCTCTAACCTGTGACAATTTCAAACAGACTCATACAGGTAGACCTATTGACCGAATCATTATATGCAAACTTAGCCAGTGGTAACACTAAGTCCCAATCCCCTACACGGTCTCTAACAAGATACCTCAACAAGTAACCTAGACTCCTATTGACAACCTCGGTCTGACCATCTATTTGGGGATGATATGCAATGGAAAACTTGAGGTGGGTACCTAACATGTGACACAGTGTCTTCCAAAAATAACTGGTGAACCTAACATCGCGGTCAGACACTATGGTATGGGGCAACCCAAACTTACACACCACATGGGAAAGGAACAGGTGGGCTACCCTCGAAGCATCTGAGGTCTTGGAGCAGGGAATGAAGAGTGCCATCTTGGAAAATCAGTCCACTACCACAAAGATAGAGTCATGCTTCCTGAAGGTTCGTGACAATCTCAAAACAAAATCTATGCTAACATCCAGCCATGGAACATCAGGCACGAGAAGAGGCGTGTATCGACCGGAGCTTTGCCTCTTCATTTTGGTCGTAGCACATGTACGACACTGAGCCACAATGTGGGCAACATCTCGCTTTAAGCTCAGCTAATAGAAGCGATGCTCAACAGCCTCGATAGTCTTATTCCGACCGAAATGGCCGGCTAGACCTCCCGCATGAAGTTTTCAAACTAAGAAATCACGAACCGAAGTCTGGGGAACACAAAGCCTGCCCCCTCTAAAGAGATAACCCTCCTGAAGCACATAATCACTATGATCATTTTTCGGGTCAGGATCTGTGAGTTTCAGATCACTTTCGGAGGTCCCGGAACGTGTTTTGCGGTTTTCGCATATTTTTCCCGGAAGAAACTACGGAATCCTGTACAGGACAAACCGTTACATTCTCCTACTTTTGGGTGGTACCGGTGCGACCGACGTGTTTCGAGGATCGAGAAAATATTTTTTTTTATTTTTTCATATTTTTTGGAAAATCAAGATTGTTTATAAATAACCATTTCCTTTTCTTTTCCCCTCATTCTTCTCCTTCCTCTTCCTTTCTCCCCCACCGTGAGAACTGGCCGCTCTCCACCCCCCTCTCCCAGCGATGACTGCGGCGACCTCCCCTCCGACTGCAGACGACGGCAAGACGACGGCGAGGCGACAACGGCGGTGGTGAGGTGATCGCGACAGCGTGCGTGGTTCGTGGGAGCTCGTGGGAAGTTCGTGGGTTTTGAGCAAGATTCAAAGATCGGAGGCGATCCGTCGCGTTTCAGGCGACCTTGAGGTAGGGTGCCAGATCCTTAGCTCGCCATTTACCTTCCCTACGATTTCTAGGCCGAAGGGAGGTCGATAGTGGGTTATTTCGTGCCGGGAAAGAAAATCCATATTTTGGGGATCGAGCGCCCGATCTAGTGTTTCATCGCGTTATTCGGCGGTTTGAGGGCACCATTGCATGCCTAGGGACATGAGGAAGGGTTCCCCCATTGCTTTCCCATCACCCGGGGGTGATCGGGGAGCGGAATGGTGAATTCTACTGTGTCTTACCGTTCTCAATTTTCTGGGAAGAAAACGGTCCTAACAGGAACCGTTTATATCAGTGGCGGCCCTCAGGGTGACTGCTTGTCGACCGTGGGATGTCGATAGGGTATGCGGTCGGGTGACTGACCGCTACCCATGTGTGGCGGCCAAGTGGCCGACTACTTTCCTCGCAGAGCAAGCGTGACTCCCGAGGTGTTTCCTGACTGTTGCGTTTTACCGTTGAATAGTTTTGGGCTTGGCAGTCAGGAGAGGACCGTTTAACCCCACCTGGCGGTCTCGATGGAGACCGTTTTAGTTCCCAACGGTCACAGGGTGACCGTTTTAACCTCTCCGTGTAGACCTTGGTGAGGCGGTCCCCAGGGGACCATTTCTATAACACCCGTAGTTTAGCGGATCCTTAATGGTGCGGATCTAGGTTTCGTCCGATGAATTTTGGCTATTTTTAGAATTTTTTCAGGTATTTTTAGGTATTTAATTGAATTTGTTAAAGTATTTATATAATTATTTTAGGCATATTTATAATTTTGGAGATTAGAGGGTTTAAACTATAATTTTAGTTTTAAAAACAAAAAAAATAATAATAATCACTTCTTTTTAAACCCATGCGCCGCCCTCTCTCTCTCATGTACTTCCACACCATCCCTTTAACCCTTCCGAGTCTTCGAACTCGTGGGTGGCAGTTCGAGAATCAGATTATTGAGCCTTTCTCGATATTCGGATCCCGGGTCATTACAGTTGGTATCAGAGCACGATTGTGGGAATACATAAGAATCATAAATAATTGGAGTTGTCCACTAGTCCACAATAATGATGTACAGTCGGCACTGGCTTAGGGCATCGTATGTTTTATTGACTTCGTCGTTTTCCATGTCTTCTATCTTTTGCATCTGGGCGAGTATGGCGCTGAGGCGGAGGACTCGCTCCCAGTAGGGACAGTCAGCAGAGATTCAGGATGAGCAGGAGGATCAGAGCAGAGTGCCACCAGTTGCCACCGAGGCAGGGGATGCAGCGGGGGTTCCTGGGGCAGAAGATTTTATTCAGGGCATGTTCCAGTTCATGACTCAGTAGATCGATGGAGATGCTGGTGAGGGCTCGTCATCTAGGTGTGGGCTAGGTGGTGTAGTGAGGGACTTTTTACAGTTCCATTCACCCTACTATGGCGGCCAGCCAGACCCAGATGTGACTAGAGATTGGCTTGATGAGATGAAGAGAGTGTTCAGTTCTATGAACTGCTCCAAGGAGGACTAGGTGATGTTGGCTTGCAACCAGTTGCAGGGTACGGCTTGAGCTTGGTGGTCTTTAGAGTGGAAGATGCCCTTTCAGTCTCGTCCACTTCAGCAGATTGTGTAGAAGGACTTCGTCAAGGTCTTCGAGCGTGCTTATTGCCCATCCTATGTTGGTACGCAGAAGATGCATCAATTTCTGGAGCTGATTTAGGGCGACATGTCAGTGTTACAGTATAGGGCTCGGTTTGTGGAATTGGGATGTTATGCTCCCCATATCATGGAGAATAAGGAGCTAAAGATCGAGCAGTTCATCCAGGGTTTGAGGGAGGAGCTGAGGCACCTTCTGATAGCGAATGCTACCACTGATTTGGAGACGACTTCCCGTGTAGCGGGATCATTGGAGCTAGATATGCAGAGGACCGGAGGAAAGGTTGGCCAGGGGTAGTCCCAGTCAGGCCGCAACCGGCAGATGGCTACCCAGCAACAGAGCACCCTTCAGCACTCTACGGGTAGTTCGGGAGCCTCGGCACCAGCGATGTCAGTGGCAGGATCTGCGTCTTTTGGATCCAAGGTTAAGAAGTTCTTCAGGAAGAACTTTGGTAAGAAGCATAAGGAGGGCAGAGATCAAAGGCAGGCGTCTTTAGGTAGTGTTCAACAGTCGATGCCTTATCAGCGTCAGGGATCAGTTGGTGGTTTGCGAGGGTCATGTCCCCGGTGTAGCGAATCGCATCTAGGCAGGCAGTGCATGGTGCTAGTGATTTGTTTCAGATGTGATTTATTTTTTATATCTTTGTTATTTATATTTTTTTGTGAAGAGGAGTGGGCTGGAGAGGGACCAAAAGGGGTGCTGAGACTTAATTGGGGATAGTGTGCCAGCGAAGGGCTGAGAGGAGCGCACCGCTGAATGCCATGGGGCGTACCGGCGAAGGCTAGAGGTTAGGCGTGATGGACGTACCGGCAAAGGTTCTCAGGGAGCGTGCCAGAGAAGGCTGGAGTTAGGCGTGCCGACGAAGGCACTAAAAGAGTGCGCCAGTGACGGTAGGCGAAGGAATGGGCGAAGTACACTGGTGAAAGGCCGAAGACAGGTGTGTCGGAGAAGTGTCCACAGGCTTGTGCCGGCGAGGAAGTGAGAAAGGTGCACCGGTGAAGGTTCAAGGAGCACACCGGCGAAAGATAAGGTCTGTGCAGGTTTCAGGTTCTGGGGTGAAGTTCAAGCAAATGCTCACGCAAAGTCCGTGCGGGTTTCTCAACAAAGGATCAAAGTCCATGCATGTTTTGAAAGGTTAAGTCCATGCACATGAGGGCCAAGTCCATGCAGATGCATGTAAAGTAAGAATGGGGTCCGTGCAGGACTGGGCAAGTCCGTGCAGGGTGTTCAGGTTGTGAGATGAAGTCCGTGCATATGCACGGATGCAGGTTTGGGCGAAGGGGCTAAGTCCATGCATGCTAGGGGCAAGGTCAGTGCGAGGTCCGTGCATAAGTAGGGGACAAAGGTCAAGTCGGCGCATGGGCAGGCAAGGTCCGTGCACACAGGGCTAGGGGCTGAAAGAAGGTCAGTGTACATGGGGGTAAGGTCGATGCACATGCTGGCTAGGTCAGTGCACGTGCAGGAAAAGTCAGTGTACTTATGAAATATGCCAAGGACAAGGTCAGTATACATGCTTGCGAAGTCAGCGCATGTGCAGAGGAAGTCAGTGCACATGCAAACTAAGGTCAGTGCACAGGGGCTAAGGTCAGTGCACAAGCAGACTAAGGTTAGTGCATATAAGGTAAGGTCAGTGCAGGGTCCGTGCATATGCACGGGGTTGAGTCTATCCGATGCTGGGGCAAAGTCCATGTATGTTCATGCAAGTCCGTGCATGCTAGGGGTTAAGTCCATGCAATGCTTGGCAAAGTCAATGCATGTTAGGAGTTAGATAAAGTCAGTGCAAGTCCATGCGTGTGGGGGCCAACGTCAGTGCAGGGTCCGTGCACATAGGGCCAGGGGCTATGCAAAGTCCGTGCATATGCACGGGGTTAATGGAGGTAGTCCATGCATGCTCCGGGTGTAATGCCCTACAAGTCCAGAGATCTTATTTCACCATAAGTGATCATAGATCAGTCGAATTTCCATGGTATCATTAAGTTAAAGCATGCGATTAAGGGTATAATTGGGCTGGAGAGAGAGAGAGGGTCCCCCTCTATAAAATCTATTTTTTTTTACTAAATTGGCCTACCTTGACTCAACTTGACTGGAAGAAGACAAAGGATACAGAGTTTTTATTGGTTGGCTGGCCACTTGTGCACGTAGGCCGAGGAGATTGACTTGTATGATTTTGTGCGATCCCGAGGCTTCTTCTTGTGAATCCTTCCGCGTACGGGCATGCCAATTGATTCTGGATGAGACTAGGAGGGTCTGGGACTGGGACTGGGACTGGAACATGGCCATGGGCCCTTAGACTAGGGGGTAGGGTGTGACCCCTAGGGAGTTCGCCCTCCCTGGGGCGCGGCCGCGCCTTGGGGCAAACTCACCCCGAGTGAGCCGTGGCCCTGAGTGATGGCCCTCGGGGGTCTTGCTTCATTGTCTGGGGGGGTCCTTTGAAGGACAAGGGACTCTGGGATGCTGAGATTGGCCCGTGGGGGCTTGTTGTCGTATCGTAGTTACCGCTCGCGAGGTGTTTGGGTAAATTCTCGACACACCTCAGGTCGTCGAACGGGCTGAGTAACTGATAGAGGGGCCTTAGAATTGGCCTAGGGCTGAGGGTAGGAGCTTGCATAAGTCTGGAGAAGGCGCTTCGGTCATGCGGGCCTTGCCTTGGTGGTATATGCTACGTTGTAAGGCCGGTTGACAGGGTAGCCCCTGGTTGCCCCGGGAGCTAAAATTTACGGTTCATCGCCGCATATCTGAGGGTCAGGGGTGGCCCCGACTAGCTGGAGGGTCGTTGTAGGACCCGGATGGTGTGCTGGAGCCGTGGGTTGGCCCACAATTTGCTGTAGAGTGGCTGGGATGTATGCGCCTGCAAGGTGTTCAGGGAAATTCCCGACACTCGTGCGTTGGCCGTATATGCATACTGTGGGCCTCCATAGCCTACGGTTGACTTAGCTATATGTCCCTTTCACCTTGGAGGGCAGGAGGAAGGCATCTTGGGGGTAGACCCCAGCCTTGTTGTTGGGTGCCACGTGGTGTGGCTTGCAGTAAGGGTGCCCCCAGGTTGGCCCGGGTGGCCGAGTAGAATGTGGGAAAAGCCTGCAACTGAGCGATCGGGAGTAATCCCAAGCAATTGTTGATGTCGTCATATATCATGGCTTGCTAGTTGGGACCCTTGGTTGGGCCAAGCGAGTTGTAGGAGGGGCAGGATAGTCCATGCCTTAAAGGTGTTCAGGGAAATTCCTGAGCCCTTATTCCTTAGCATTTTTGCTGGGAAATTATCTGGGTATAACAAATACCCCCCACGGGGAGTGCGTCTGACGCAGAGACGAGGGCG
Source organism: Amorphophallus titanum (assembly GCA_024336825.1). Taxonomy (NCBI): domain Eukaryota; kingdom Viridiplantae; phylum Streptophyta; class Magnoliopsida; order Alismatales; family Araceae; genus Amorphophallus; species Amorphophallus titanum. The sequence continues at coordinate 463,828 of JANBPO010004656.1, forward strand.
TATGGCCTGTGAGCTCCTCATTCTGGGTTGTTGTAGTTGTTTTTTGACACTTCATGTGCCATTGTATCTGGGTAAATCAACCCCCGGTGATTAGAATTTCCACCCACAATCGAAGAAGACAGACTCCGCTGCGGGTGAACAAAGAAATAAGCCCTGAAATCTGAAGACTATAGGCTTACATAAACAAGCTACATGAATATGAACAACCCAAGTTGAAACCTCTACTAATATTAGATCATGTGCCATGGGAACAGCTTGAGCAGCTTACCTTGGAGCATGAAGAAGAAACATCAGAACTAAAAGAAGATGGCAACTTATTCTGGGGGCAGGCGCCACCCAAGAAGGAACGAAAGAAGAAAAGATGAACTCCAAGCACCAAAGGAGTGGCAACCCTTTCCTACAATACTTTGTCCACCCTGTTTAGCCTACACGGCAAGGAGAATGATGAAGACATGTTTCACGCCATCGACAGAAGCAAGCCAAGCTAAAGCTGTAACTTCTGCTCATGCAACCTGATCAGGTCAGAAATGGGGACGCCCAACACTGGCTAACCATAACATCATCTTCATGGGAGAGCAACCCTACCAAATACCTCCTCCAGAGGTCAAGGGAATTCAAATTCCTCCTCCACTAGGGCTCTACACACAAAGTAAAGAGGGCAATGTCATCCCCTCTTTTGCTGAATTTCTTAAGGTGACCAAGGGAAAATATCCTCGCCAAGAAGATGGCTCTATAATCGGGGGCACTCATTCCCAGCCTCCCCAGCCTTTCAGTCTGCAAGATGAAGAGGGTACCAGCCCTATTCCATGTGCCAAGGGTTAGTAGGATGATAACATAGTACATCAGAACAATTTAGAGCCAAAGTTCGATGAGGCGGGACCATCGGAGATTGAAGCACAGGACCCTCCCAAGCCCAGATGGGCAGAAGAGACGAAGCTGTCAAATGTCTGAGCTGGAAGCAAGATAATGAAATTGCTGAAGAAGCTCCCAGTAAGATTTACCATTTGGGAGATCCATTCCTTGAGTGAAGAGACCCGACAGGCTATCATTATGGCCCTGCAGATGCCCACGTGATATGAAAGCTGCTTGGCCAAAACATTGTCAAAAGTGAATGTGACATTCACTGAAGAGGATATGCTACTCCCTTCTGTTAGTCATAATAGGCCATTGTACATGAGAGGGCAACTGAACGGCCAGTCAGTAAATAGAATTTTGGTAGATCCAGGTCTAGCAGTCAATATACTCCCCTACTTTATGTACCAGAAATACTATTTTGATGTTAACCTCACTAAAGTCGGGGATATGCGTATCACCAGCTTCAATCAGAAATTTGAGGTCCCATTGAGAGTGGCTGAGTTCACCCTCACAATGGCTGATTTCACCACAAGGGTGCAATTTCATGTTATTAATTCTAGCACCTCATATAAGGCACTGCTTGGCCGGCCATACTGCACTTTCTCAGTCTAATGGTCCTTCTATTTGCTGGTTAATTTGTAGGAACTTCATCATCGACTCGTAGAGCTCCTTGTTCTTGGGCGGCCGAGACCGAGGACAAGAACCCACATTCTCCCATTCCTAAGGCGTTCACGATCATCCTACTTCTGTGAGGCCCAGGTATAGGTCTCTGGCGATCACACCCTTATTTCTAACTTGTGCACTGTAGACTGTAGCAGTAGTTCGGAGGGAGGCAGAGGCACACCCTCGGCATCATCACATCACACCCAGTCACCATTCGACCTAACGCTTTCTGGCACCTACAACACCCACAAGTATATCTTAGGTTTTTTGACAATATTCAACTCAGATAATCATAATAAGCTCAATAAGATCAAATCACTGTGGAAGGAATTTCTCCCTTTGATGTTGCACAGGTTCCTTCACTGGAGTTGTAGGAGCAGATTAGTTGATGAAGCTTGTTGCAGATGGGAGGTAGCTGATGAAGAAGATCATGCTTGGATGTCGATGTAGTGAGGGAATGCCTTTAGAACTTTGAATCCACAAGTTTGAGGTCGTTCTCCTCCTCTTCTCTCGCTCTTCTCCCCTTGTTGCAATGGATGGAGGCTCTCCACGAATCGAACCTCTAAACTCGTATGCTGCACATGCCTCTTCTTATTTTTGACACCCTAATCATATGCCTTTTATAGTTGAGGAGAATGTTCTCCTGATGGCGCAGAGAAATGTAAATATTCTCTCCTCTGATTGGTTCTCCAATGCTGACTTGGCATTCCTCTCATAATCATATAGAAAAATAGAGTTTAGTTCATGATCATTGCTTTAGCATACTAAGATGTGGTTAAAAGAAGTTAAATTATGCTACCCACATCTTGATTGGTTGGTCACATGAAATCCAATGTTTAAAGATCAAATATTAAGCCTAAGGTAATTAGGAAAAATATTAGAGTGAAATTCAAACTGAAAATGATGAAACCAGAAATGGGACATCCCATTTGGGAAGTGGGTCCTCCTATTAATTGACCAGGTTCTGTTTCCAGAACCTGGGTTTCACTGCGACCCAGTTCAGAACTAGGTCGCCCCATCTCCTTCTGTCCAGGCTAGACAGAAGCATGTATTTTTAGGGGTCGACCCAGTTTAGAATTGGGTCGTCCCATCTCCACAGAACATGGGAGACAGAGTCTGTTGTATGTAGGGGGTCGACCGATCGACCAACTGGGTCACCCCAGTTCAGATTAAAAAGTGATTTACAAGGTTTGGATGCTTCAAAAATCAAGTGTTTAGTCTTTAATGAAACACAAAGGTTCTGAGATCAAATTCTTACCAAATTGACCAAGGAGATGACCTCATTTCCTCACAAATCAAAATAGCATGTCCTATTTATAGGAGATCAACCTTTAACAAGACCAGAATGCCCATGGCATTACACTAAATGGCCACTGATGTCCTAGAAAGTAAACCATGGGACAAATGACTCAATCATAGGGAAATAACTCATGGACCTAGGGACATGACTCAAATAAAAGGGAAAATATAATAATATGACTCAAATAAAAATAGAAAATATATGATATGACTCGAGAAATAGACTGCTAGACCAAGCTGAGTACGTCTGGGGTGATGTGACAGGCTGTGGGTGCTAGAACGACTGGTGATTTCCCCATCAAAAAGTGGCTTCCTAAATGGTGTAATAAAAGAAGAGGTGTATGTGAAACAACCCCCTGGTTTTGAGCATGTTGAATTTCCAAATCATGTATTTAGATTAGACAAGGCCTTATATGGTTTGAAGCAGACACCTGGAGCCTGGTATGATAGGTTGAGCTCATTTCTCATGGACAAAGGCTACTCACAAGGTAAGGTGAACCAAACACTCTTCACAAAGGTACACAAAAATGATATTCTTGTTGTTCAAATTTATGTTGATGATATAGTGTTTGGTTCTACCAAAACTGTGATGTGTAAAGAATTTACTGAATTAATGACTACTGAATTTGAAATGAGCCTCATGGGTGAATTATAATTCTTTTAGGACTTCAAATCACCCAAGGCAAGGAAGGGTGTTTCATTAGTCAGGCTAAGTATCTTTCAGAATTGTTGAAAAGATACCACATGGAGAATTGTAAGACAATTGGCACACCAATGAGCACAGGTGCAAAACTGGATGCTCAGACAGTTAAGTCTGTGGATGCAAAGAATTATCGAGGTATGATTGGCTCACTCCTTAATCTTATAGCATCCCGACCTGATATCCAATTTAGTGTGTGTCTATGTGCTAGATTTTAGTCTGATCCTAGAGAATCCCACCTGAGTGTTGTCAAGCGTATCTTTAGATACCTTGCTGGTACTCAAGACTTGGGAATTTGGTATCCAACATCTTGTGCTTTTACACTTGTTTCTTATTCAGATGTTGATTATGCCGGCTGTAAATTGGATAGGAAGAGTACTAGTGGCTATTGCCAATTTTTTGGAGGGTGTTCAGTTTCTTGGGCATCCAAGAAGCAACACTCAGTGGCTCTCTCTACAACAGAGGCAGAGTATGTCGCTGCTGGGAGCTGTGATACACAGGTACTATGGATATAACACCAACTCCAAGATTACCTTGTTGATCTTAGGTGTGTCCCAATTTTGTGTGATAACACTAGTCTCATAAATTTGGCTAAAAATCCAATTCAGCACTCTAGGACCAAACATATTGAGATCAGACACCACTTCTTGGGTGATGATGTCAATAAAAGAAACTTTGAATTGATATAGCTGAGCAGGTTATACCCTAAAACCTATTAACCTTGTTTTGGTCATATCACTCTGAAGAAACATGACACCCAGTCATCATAGAGTGCTACGATTGGGTGTTCTGTAAGAGTCCTGATTCTGCCTAGAATTGGCATCTGGGTCAGTCATCGCAAATTCTTGAAGTAGCATCCAGGACAGTGGGCGCTAATTCAGTCAGCTTTACTTCTTGGGTCTGGGGCAACGGCAATCAAGAGGGGGGTGAATTGATTGGCCCACTATAAATAATTTCCAAGTAATTAAGATCAACTTTGATGAATGATGGATAAATAAATAATTAATTCCTATACGCCTAGATAAACAAAGAACAAGATATAGCAATTTGGATTACGCACTCAAGACTCACTCGCGTGTGATTAACAATGATGTGAATATATGAGTATACACAATGCGGCGTCGATACCTCAAATAGCGAATAACTAAAGCAAAAGAAGTGCAAACCACAGGCAAACCATAATCAAACTACAAGGCACAGAACTTTTAGGTGGTTCGGCCACACACCTTTGTGTGCCCCCTTCCTCTTCCCTCTGCCTGCCCCATCGTCGATTGCCGTCACCATCGTCTGCCGCCGCTCCCCACTGCTCTGAGGGTGAGGAGGCCATGGCCTAGGCCATCCCTCTGCCTCCCTCTTCTTCTACTTCTCTTCTCTTCTTCTCCTCTCTCTTCTCCTATTCTTCTCGTCGGTCAGTGGGGATGGTGGCCGTGGGGCCGTTCCCTCTTGTTTCTCCTTCTCTTCTCTTATCCTTCTTATTCCTCTTCTTCTTCTCCCCCTTTTTTCTCCTTCTTCTTCTCTACATGTGAAGGCCACAGGAGATGACCACCAGCGCCACTGGGTGAAGGCCCTGACAGGGCCACCGGATCACAGCTTGCAGAGGGGCCACTAGACTACAGCCAGTGGAGGGCCACCGAATCAAGTGCTGGGTTATGAGGGTGCGACTGGATCAAGGGGCGATAGGGTGGGCGCCACCGATTCAGGAAGGGAGTGCCACCGGATCAGTGGCTTGGGACACTACTAGATCAGGGCGTTAGCGGGAGCCACCAGATCACGTGCTTGCGAAGGCCACCGGATGGGTGGGGCAGCCATCGGATGGGGGGTCTTCAAGGCTATCAGGCAGCCCACGAGGGTGAGAAATAATTTAGTGTTGCCGCTTCCGTGTGCACCATGACCTTTTGGGACCGTCACTCCTTGTGGACACACACCCGCTTTTCTCCTTCGTGCCTCCGGCCTAGGGGAGACTCTGTCAAAATTTTGTCAAAATCCTTATGCCCTATTTGTTTAATTTCAGCAGTAATCTTCTAGTCTTCTATTCCACATGTAATCTTCTATTCTGATCATTCAGTTGTTGGTGTTTTGCAGGAGATGGCATCCCCAAGTGCTTCTTCTCCTTCGACTACTGCTAGCACCAAGCCCGCCCCTTCTATTGCTCCCCCTGCTGTCACTTGACTTAATGTGGGGGACCTTGATAGAGAACATGCAGAGATAGCCATGCCGGTGGGTTCATCAAACTCAGATACAGACACCATGGAATTCGAACGCCTTGCGTTGACCAATGTGGGCTACACCTTCGACCGGGAAGGAGGCTACCGGTGGGACCACCCAAAGAATAAGCACCTAATTTACTTCTTGAAGCACTTCAGCTCCCAAGGAAAGTGGGATGTCATGGTCGTGCAAGATGTAGAGCACACTATCTTGAAGTCGAGGGACAGCCTTGCTTATATGGTCACCTAGAGTGTACCCATGTATCTGTCGGGAGTACCAAGGGAATGGAAGCCCATGCTGGGGCTAGAGGAACTCTCTCCATCTGAGGGGAAGCTAGTGCGGGCTCCTAAATTCACACCAATCCGTTGGGACAATGCTGCCAGGCGAGTACACAATGAACAACTCCACTTTGGATTATTCTATGCCCCGTTGAAATGGGGGTATAGGGAGGAGCCCTACGTCTTGGACTGCCTGGCTATCCGTTTCAAGCACGAACTGGCTGTGGGCTGGTTTGCAGATTTCAAAGTCCAAGATGCCCACAGCTTCTGGGAGGGGGCAATAGAATTCACGGACTATGTGTTGTATAATTACGCTCCACTGCTGATCAAGGATGGGGTGTATCATAGTGTATATGCCTCCCGGTTCAAGTACCCTTGTCCAAAGGGTTATGTTGTGGGATGATGGAGGTCTTCAATGCAAAGTTCAACACTTTCTACACCACTGAAGGGAAAACCTCCATCAACCTCTGGAGTCTTCATCAGCTGATCGACTTTCCCATTGACGGGAAGCCATATGAAGAGGTGTGCCTCCCGAAACTAATCAAGGATGAAACTGATGGGGAGGGCATGTACACATTCAACTTCTCCTATCGGTACTTGATGAAAGCGTACCTAGAGCTTTACCTGTCATATCAAGGAGACAAGCATCCACCGCGCAATGACAAATAGAGGGTGCGCATGGGGATGTGGCTGCACTATTTCTTTCACAGGGAGAAGAAGTATGATGATTTTCCCTCCGTTGGCGCCGTGACAGTTTCAAAGAAGCGCGGCAGAAGCAAGTTAGACTTGGGCACCTCCATCTTCAAAGGGCACATGGATGGCCCGAATCCAGCGAGTGTTGATGCTATGACACATTGCGCAGCCTTTCTAGCCTATTGTCTCTGCACGTTTGCTTTGCTGTACGATGATGAAAGCATCATTCGGCCAGAAGCCATCTACCTCGCCTATCAGATGGCCTGGGGGATCAAGCTATCACTTTGTCTGGCTGCGTTGTGCCTAATTTACAAGACATTGGGAGAAGTAAGCAAGAGTCAACTCCCTCGACAAGTGCAGATGGTGGGGCTGATGCACTTCTTTAATGCATGGGTTTTGTTGTCCCCGAACGAATGACAATCAAGAGGGGAGGGATGACTTCATTGACTTTTTAAAAAAAAATTCTTAGAACTTAAAAACTTTAGATGGATATAAAATAAACCCCCACCCAAGAAACTCTCCCTCACAAGACTCAAGAGCTCACACAAAGTGGAGAACGATCTAAGGAATGTATGCACAATATGATGGCGAGAGAACACTCAACTCACACGGAGAGCACACACGATAAGCAAGTGACACAATCAGCACAAACACAACAAACACCAGATATTAGGTGGTTCGGGTTCACAAACGTGCCTCCTACGTCCACCCCTCACTATGTGAGGATTGATAATCCACTATGAAGTGAATCGAACCACACACACGCTGTAAACACACATCACCACACACACAACTGCTCAGATCGCAGCACCCATACACCATTTTCCTCAGAGTATATGAAAGAAGATTTACAAGATATGCTCGAAACTGAAAGGATGCAAGAATATGCAAGTATAAATGACCTAGAGGTTGAGAATCCCCCTTTCTTTTCAAGAAGACTTCGCTTGAATAGCAGGCAGCAACCAAACTTGAGATTCCTCCTGAACCCTATTGAAGAATGATGAAGATTCGTGTTCTATCTCCCTTGAATCGGATGCAGCACCTTCAGCTCACGTGTGGTGGATGAAATCGGACTGAAAACTTCTTCTTCTCACTCAAATCGTGGGATATGAAAGAGGTTCTCATAGCTTTCCTCCCCTGCACAAAAAAAGGGGCGAAAAAGATGATAGAATGATCCTCTTGCTTTTAAGGTTCCCAATCATTGACATATATATAGGTCAGGATCATCCAATCCTAATGAAGCCAAAAATTGGATGGATAAAATGTATAGGATATTCAATGTCATGCAATGCACAGAGCAAGAGAAGGTCTTATTGGCAACATTCCAACTCAACAAGGATGCTCGCACTTGGTGGAAAGCCACCTCTACTCATCTCCACAATGCATTACTCACATGGGAGGAGTTCCTTAAACTCTTCCATGAGAAGTATTTCTCGGAGCATGTCTGAGAAAGAAAGGTGGCAGAGTTTGCCTCTTTAAGACAAGGCATGATATCCATAGCCAAATTTGAACTTCAAGTTTCACGGCTAGCACCATGTGCTCTACATCTGGCTACTATCGAGCTTTTAAAGGCCAACCAATTTATAGATGGGCTATGTCCCATCTTTGTCAAGCAACTAGGGCCTCAAAACGTCCAGACCTATACGAAGATGGTCCATCAGGTGCATCTATGTGAGAGGACCTTGGAGAAGGTCGAGAAATTTAAAGGCAAGGGAGAAGAGTCCAGTCGAAAGCAAGACAAGAGGAGGAAAGAGGAGAAATTTAGCATCACGGGATCTTATAAATCCCATGATAATAAAAAGAGGTCCCGTAACGGGAATGGTAATAATAACAACAAGAACAAGAAGGTTAAAGTGAAGGAGAAGCACATCATGACGGCTTGCACTTTTTGTGAGAAATTTGGTCATTCGGTCGAGGAATGCTAGAAGCGCCTTGACGCTTGTCTTCAATGTGGAAGTCGGGAGCATCGTATGCCCTATTGCCCCGTTATGACAGATCAACCTTCCAATGATGGACATAGGCGGCAAGCTCGTTTAAATGTCGTACTGGATGAGGAAGCGCCAAAGGATGATGGTTTAAGGGAAGGTACCATCCTAATTTATTCACATCCTACCTTTGTATTATTTAATACTTGTGCATCTCATTCTTTTATCTCTACCGCTTTTGCTAAAACTCTACCAGTTTCGCTTGTCACATTACCTTCGGATCTAGCTATTACCACACCCTCAGGTTCTAGAACCAAACTTAAAACTCACTACCCAAATAGTGAGATAATGATAGAAGGCTATAATCTCCCTGCTAATCTTGTATGCCTTGATATGGAAGGCTATGATGCAATTTTAGGAGTAGATTAGTTATGTGATCACTATGCCAACATCAATTGTGGCCATAGGCGAATTTCTTTCCATAAGTCAGATCTTCTGAGATTCTCATTCTTTGGTATCAAATATAGGAAGCATCCTATCCTCATTTCTTCTCTTCACACCTGCAAACTTCTTTTGCAAGGTTGTGAAGCTTTCCTTATTTCCGTAATCATTATCGAGTCCAAGAAAATCATCCTACAAGAAATCCCCATTGTAAGAGATTTTCCTGATATCTTGAAAGCAAGCTAAATCTCATTGGACTTTGGCAAAATCATGGTGAGATCTTAGCAATTTTATTGTAAGCTTAATGGTTCAATTTGGTATACCTTATATTAGCCTTTTCCTCCATCAATATGGGCCTTTTTGGCTTGAACTGAATTTCACGGAAGAGGAGTCGACTCACTTCTCCTTTTGTTCTGGTTCCTTCTTGTGCTCAGAACTACATAGTAGAGGTGTCGACTCTCAGAGTCGACTCTTCTTCCTCTGAGTTCTAGCCGGCTGTGTTATTAAGAAGAATAGGGGAGAAGAGTCGACTCTTCATCCGGGCTGTTCTATTTTTGTGTCATTTAGTTGAAGCAGGCTGGAAGTGTCAACTCTGAGAGTCGACTCTTTCGGGAGTCCACTTTTCACGCTAGTTCGCACGGCATCGATGCCCTAAACACATTCCACCCTTTGTGTCCCCCTCTTTGATTGGTCCATGGGTGAATGTCTCCTCCACGTGTCCCCCATTCATATTGGTATATAAGCCTTGAGGTTAGGGTGATCTAAAGGAGAGGACAAGAGGCTTTTCCATTCCCATCTGTTCTTGGTGTGCAGGGAGGTGCGTGGCTGTGATCCTGATGATCCCCCATCGACTAGAGCACTGAAGATCGACTATCTGAGGAAGGAAACATCATCCACAACCTATCCATGCTTGGAGCTGCGTGATTTAGTGAAGGGGACTTGACGATAGCTCTCCATCCTGTTGAAAATAGAGCCATTGTCTCCAACTTCGAGAAGAGGAGCTAGAACTCCTTCAAAGGAGTTGAAAGGGGGAGCTAAATACACTTAGAATCTTCTAGACCTTGATTTATGCACAAATGTTCATTCCTTTTTGAATATCTATCTTGCACTATCCAACATTTGAGAATATATGTGTGTGGGTGCCACGACTTAAGCAGTGTGTATGTGTGGTTGTGCGGCCAAGCTCAGCTGCGTGTGTGTGAATTGTGCTTACAGCATGCATGTGTGCCTCACATATAGTGGAGCTTAATCCTCACGCTATGAGGGGTGGACGTAGGGGACACAGTTGTGGACCCGAACCACCTAAAAATCGCGTGTTCATATCTGTAGTTTGTCTTCCATTATCGATCTTGTGTGGGCTCTGCAGATTTACGAGTGAATCCTTTTTATGTTCAAAAATTGGCCTCTATCACCTTTGTAGTTTTCACGAGTGTGATCTGAATCGAGGGGAGAAAGAGAGGTTGGTTGTTCTTCTCTATTGTATTTCAATTCTGTGCTTGGTTTTTGAGGGGTCCTAGACTGCTTACTTTTATAGACAAAATTTTTATTGGTAATCAATTCACCCCTCCCCTCTTGATTACCATTCGCCTGGGTACAACAATTGGTATCAGAGGTACCAAAGGGTATTTAAATCACTAGCTAGAGGTCCTTGTTCTTTCCCCTCTCTCTAAGAACTACCTAAAGCAAGGCGTGCATTGAAGGTGGTGCCCTATAGCGGTCGGTTGTCCTTAGTTAACGGTGCCCCTATTAAGGCCATACCCGAGAATCACTCGATCTTAGAGGGAGAAGAGAAGAAAGTTGGAGATAAGCCTGATATGAGTTAAGAAGATGTCAGGTTTTGACTTCCGTCCCTAGCACAGCCTTTGGAGATTCGGTCTGTTGTGCCAGGACTTTTTGTCATAACATTGAACCTTAATTCTCATTTAGGCATGCATACGATCGGGCTTATAATGTCATGCGGGGAAACTGTACTGCCCTCTTGCCATGCCATATTCCTTGAACTTTCTTTTTTTTTAAAATTTTTTTATCATTTTGATCATCATTTTGTCCTTTTGTGTGTCCTTTTGGACTGAAAGATATTGAAATTGAATTATTGAGAATAAGGTCTTAATAGACGGCCCCTATTTGAAACTTCCTCTTATCGGAACGTGCATAGGTTGGTTGTCTTGCCCAAACTTCCTCTACCCTCATATTTTGGCAGAGTAAGAAAAGAAAAAGACCTCGTGCCCTTGAGCATGGCCCAAGTAGTAACGGTGTTTACCAAAGGAAGACAACTAAGGATGGTGTAAAGTGTGTGTGGTGTCCAGTTTAGGGTTGCCCTTAATGAGCGGGGAGGCAATGCCGAACTCCTAGTGCGGGATTCTCATAACCAAAGGTGCTGCATAAGCAAGCCTAAAGACTCTTTTTGACTTAATTAAAACCTTGGACTAGGCCTAGACTACCACTCTTAATCAGGTTAAGAGGCACTTAGTTTTGAAAAACTGTGTGTAGAGATGAGAGAGGTAATAAATCATAAGAATGCACACTTACGTAAATAGATTACCTTGCAACCTTGTTCGTAGAAACAACTACTGGAGGAGGTATTGATAAACATGGGATTTGTTGTCCTTTTTTGGCAGAAAGGAATACAAGAAGCAAGGATTAGAAGTGGCTTAATCATGAGGGAGCAGTGTCAAAGTCAGACTCAGACAAATAAAGAAAAAAGGAAAAGAGGTGATGGCTAGAACTCCCTTACTAAGGTGTAGAGATCCTAAGCACATGGAATGTCTACAGAAGGAAGGGAAATCAAGAAGTAAAGTGATTGTTGACACCTATTTTCAGCCTACAAGTTGACTTATTGCTCTTATTCACTTCCGTGATGCCCTGAATTGACACTTGTTTTGGATCCTTATTTGAGCCTATCTCGAGCCCATTTCTTGACTATTTTTCAAGCCCATTGAGTCTTGGAAGCTTTTATCTTTCATTCCCCAGCTTTTGGGATTGTTTCTGGTCGAATGAGTAGCTCCGGTGTTGAAAAGAACGAACTTTGGCTTAGAAAGAATAGTAAGAGTACTTTTGACCAATCCACCCTCCTCGATGGCTTACGTTTTAGTCTCTTGGAGAGCTTGAAGCTTGCCTTGCTGCCTTTGACTCCCTTGCGGCTTCTCTAGTGTAGCATGATCGAAAGAAGAGGGCACTCAGGGATCTGATGGTCCATGCTACCACAACGTAAATAGACGCCAAGCTTGCGCCAGCACTCCTCCATCTTGTGACCTGGTCGGTCATAATATTTGCAAACTTCTTTGGACTGGGCAGTTGAACCTACCTTCTTATCACCATTCCTTGGATTCTTATCCTTCGACATACTCGGCCCGCCATTGGGCCTCTTCTTGCCATTAGTGGGCTTGAAATTCCCAAAACTGGTAGTCTATTCTCTCTTCTTGTCTCTTCCTTGGATTTGCTCCATCATTTCCATAGTATCTTCTAAGACTTGTGCTTTTCTTACAATCTTAACATAATTATGGATCTCCAACGGCGCCAGTTGGTTGATGTATTGGAGCTTCAGCCCATTTAAGAACCACTTGGGCTTCATTTTCTCGGTGGACAACAAGTGCGGCGCATAGTGGGACAGTCTAGCGAACTGCACCTCGTAGTCGACGATTGATAGGTTCCTCTATTTCAAAGCAGTGAACTCTGCCGCCTTCCTTTTCTACACTCGATCTGAGAAGTACTTGCTGTTAAAGTGCTCCTTAAATTCCTCCTATGTTACACGCCTATTTCCTAACGTGGCTTCTACGGATTCCCACCAAGCACATGCATCACGCTCCAGCTGAAATGTTGCCAAGAGGACTCGCTCCTGGTCACTACACTGCATCACCTGATAAATCTATTCCATCTCCTTAAGCCAATGTTCTGCCTCGTCAAGGTCTGCAGAGCCACCAAAATGTGGGAGATTCAAGCCTTGAAAGTTCTAGTGGAGATCACCGGCTCCATGATGCGCGGCTCCTTGCGCTACTTGTTGTAAGGCCTGGGTCAAGCCCTGAAGCATGCGTTACATATCTCGCCACTATGCGCTCTTAGCAGCCATCGCAATAGATTCCTACAACGTAGGATAGTTAATTAGAAAATGACCTATCGAAATTTCTTTTAGAATATATTAGTTCACTTAACCTGAGTCTCTACCCCATCTCACTAGGTTGGATTCAAGGCTTTACCAAGGTCACAGGTTCTATTGACACTTCAAGAAATCTAGGGACGTAAGAAAACCTAGGCTCTGATACCACAAAACTGTCATGCCTCGATGTGAAAAATTGAAATGTAATAGTTATAATCAATCATGACAATCAGAGTAATAACATAATTAAATAAACACGAAATGCAAGAAAAAATACATCCTCTTCCTCCAAGCTAATCTCCGAGTGGAATTCGAAGATTTGAAGCTCCTACTGCATTGGCTGTGCATGATAATGAACAGTGAGAGTCTGCATGTGAAGAAGAAGCCAGTTCAAGAGAGAGAGTCTGGGGAGAGTCTTTGAGAGCTAATTCCAAGATCGTTCAAGTTACCATTGTCCTCCTGAAGCCATTTCGAACCAAGAAGTTGTGATGCTGTCCTGGAGTAGAAGAATAAAGTGTTGGAGCTTACATCCTTCTACTTCATGCTGTGAGAGCAACCAAGTATCTATGGAGATCTAAAGCTTCTCAAGGTCGAGAGAAGTTGATTGTGGAATCTGAAGCCACAGTGCAGAGATCGAGGTTGTGCAAACTACTGCAGACCAACCTCTTCCACGGATCGTGCCATCTGCTACATTAAGGAGAAAACTCTTATTTCGATTTGTGTTTATCTATTTCGATCTTTTATTTTTTCATCATTTCTAATAATTACTATATTGGGAACCTACTTATCATAGTAGGGGTCAGATCCAGCTTGGGTTAGCTGCGATCTGGGGTTTGGGTTGTGCAGCCTGCAAGTTGTTTGACAGCGGTCTTGTGAGTTGTGACTCAACTCGTTAGTCAAGTCGTGAGGTAGTGGTTGTAAGGGATCGATTCCCTTGTTGATCATGCTATTGCACGTAGTGAAGCCTCACTCAGATTGAGTGAGGGGTGGACATAGGTTACCTCTATAAGGTGACCGAACCACCTAAAAAATATTGTCTCCCTGTGCATGTGTTTGTGGCTATTGCTTTGTGCTAGATGCATGATTAGGACCGCCAAATTCTAAGTTTGATATCTCTATGTCTACGTATGAATTGCACTGATATCCTTAGTTTCACTATTTAATTGTTAAATTAATTTCAAGTCCTTGATGTCAACTTTTAAATTGGTAGAGGATCTATTCACCCCCCCTAGATCCACTATTCTTCAACTAACACCTTCTACATATGTTCATCTCTCATCTCTCTAGGGGATGCCAGGAAGTCTAGCTTTTGGGAAGAACCCTAGCTGTAACCCTCTCAATGTTACATTCCCAAACCTGTATGCCATTGCTTATAGGCCTACTGTCAAGGTGGCTGAAGTATGTATGAGGCTCTTGATAGCCCTGGATGGAATATCCATTTTAGAAGGAACTTTAATGAGGCTGAGTGGTAGGAGTTCTGGCATGGTAGGAGTTCTGGCACTTTTCCAACTTGCAGGATAGTCAAAAACTTTCAAATGGATCTAGAGATTCTAGGGTGTTGACATGGGAGGGAACATGGATTTTTTATGTCAAGTCTACTACTACTATCTTTAGGCAGGGTGGCCAGAGAGTTCCCTGGGACAAGCAAGTGTGGAATTTCAAGTGGAAGAGTGCCTCCCCTTCAGTATTCCAGTCACGCCATCGCACCACATCAAATCTTATGCACACCTTTTTGAGGTCACAGTCCAGGCCCCTTTTTTCAACAACCTTCATCAAAGCTTCCACTAGGTCCCCATTTGTCATCACTGCCGCACACTTGGCACACAAATTCACAAATTTACTAGAGTGCTAGAGGTCTAATCAACCAAACTGATTACTCACAATATTCCTGCTGGGACCCAAAAATGATTTTCTCAATTTATATACATCATCGAAACTCGAACCGACTTGGAGAATACCACCTTGATCGAAGCGAATCAAACAACTCCCAACTCCTAAGCAACAAATTCTTGCTTCCAAGATGACCAATTCAATTACCCACACCTTACATACCACTTCAACTGACCAATGTCTCCTCCATAAGTCACACACAATGATTCAAGGGGAGAAACTAGGGCAATCATAGTCCTTACTCAACAGCCCTTGACTTAGAAGCCTCTAATTCTTAACCCATTGATGCTACTAAGCACGAAGCTAAACTAACGGCATGACAATCGATGCCACCCCCATGGCTGATGCCACTTAATACCGAAAGCCAACTTCTTATGACTAACCAAATAATCTCCATGACTCTACTCATTATTAGGGTATTTGTCAATCTCTCCTGCTATCGATCCTGGGACCTATGGGTTATGGGCCCACACCACGCTTCCACTATGCAACTCTGCACAGTTTAGCATACTAAACTAAGAAGGTTCTAGCGCTTGCCATAAAACAACATCCAACTCCACCAAATAAATTCAGAAGATAGGGTGAGGAACTCGAACACCTTAGATTTAGAGCACAGACTCACACGCCTAGCCTAGCAATTCACGCACCGAACCGAAGGTCTAAGTCTGACCTACACCGAAAAAATTAGAACACCATCCATACAACGCAGCACATGCAATATGGCTAGTAACTCTACTCCTCTTGCTACGGTGCCATCACGCCATACCAGGGTGGGGAATGAGCACCCAACTCCTACAAGTAGCTCCACTATTACGACACAAGACACCATCCCTAACTCTCGACATGCTTACGGAGACTTACGAACATAGATTTAAATAAAATGAAAAATAACAGAATTTAAGGAAATGCACCTAAGGCACAATTCAAACAATTCAAGATTATACCTGCCACGAGGTGGGACACCTCCTCGCTAGCCTGGCTGCACATCTTACAACCCTGGGAATCCAACCTCGTCACACCGAAAAGTTGTTGCGGCTGCTGGGACAACCCCTCAGGGCAAACACATGCCAAAAGTCTGCCTGACTATACCTACGACACCTCCCAACATTAGAAATGATCTGCAGGGTCTGAGGCGAGCCCTAGAGAGAGCCTCAACATCTTGTTAAAACACATAATGATCACTCAATGCATTCTATCAAGTTCTGTGTATATGAACTCATAGTCAATGCATATGAGAAGATTGGGTCAGTTCACAATTGAAAAAGGTCCGTGCAATGAACCACACATAAGCCTCACTCTCGTGAAAGATACATCAATTTAAATCATGAAATGACTGAACTTGGTTTTAACCATTCAACATGCAATTCAATGAAACTTGCCAAGATGAGAATCATTTGTTAACATTTATCAAGCATGTATTCAATGCAAATCTCCAACATAGAACTATATGACTTCGTCAAAACACGCGGGGGCATAACAAGAGCAACACCTTATTGCGTCAATGCCATAGCTCACAACATCAACCTCAATGACAGAAGATCATGTCCTTTAGGTTGTCATTAAGAGAAGCTCAAGGGCTCCAGTAGCCAAGTCCTATGGTCAGATTAGCAACAGTTGTAGGCTCATCTAGTCAACAGCTATTCAGCAGGTCAGCATATTTCTCCAAGTCAGCAGACTTCAAGCCACTTGAAGTTCTCTGTAGTTCACGCTAAAGCATTGTTTTAAGCCAAAAGGTCAGAGCATCAGAATGGTGCCTCAACACACTAAGTTAAAGATCGATGTAGCTGTATTAACTGCTGCCAGTAAGGTCGATGTTCCAGACAATCCAACTCTGAATCTCTTAACTTGAATCCAGATCTGATAAGGGAAATCAAACGTACTGTTAGTAAATCACTGGCACGTAATCTCTGGAAGGGAGAGTAAGCGGCATATGAACCCAAGGAGTAATGAATGGCACGTGATCTAAGTTTAGATCTTAAATATAATATCCTGCCATGAGGATCAACTTTTCTTCTACCCATAACACGTGGACCTTTGAAGTACACTTTTTAGAAGGAATCATTAAGCAGCAATGTGCCTTCCACGTGCCCAATTTGAAAACTCCTGGGGACCATAAAATCTGCATACGCTTGTATAAAAGGCATTGAGCATTCAAGTTCGGAGAAGTAGAGGAGAATAGAGCAAGATAGCAGAAGAGCACTAGAGCAGCAGAGCAGAGTGAAGAAAATTAAATCAGAGAGATCCATATTAGTGAAACCGCGAGCTCTAGAAAAAAAAGAAAGAGAAAGTGTCTGAGAGAAAAGTGATTAAGAAGCAGCTTGAGCATCTTGAAGATCAGATCAAATCAGTGTTGGCGTCTGGACCAAATCCAAGCCAAGTTCCTCCTGTGAGAGCTTTATTCTTCCTATTTTCATTCTTGATTTCTTATTGTTTTATTTTTTTTGGTTCCTCGTTCTTATAGCAAGCGATGTTGCTCAGCAGTAAGGAGTGATTCCTTGGGTTAGCAAGCTATGAGGCTCAGCGGGTGATGCGGTCTGAGCCAGACCATTCCACGTGGCTGGGCGGCCGGAGGCTGACTGCCTAGGGGTTGAGCGGCCATCTGGAGACCACCGTTTTGGTCACTGTATTATCGACAGGTTTAGCGATCTATCGCTAGACTGCTTCACCCTTGGACGACCCATAGGCCAACCGTTTACCCAGTGGGGCCAGCGTGACCCCCGAGGTGGTTGTGACCGCTGGGTTTTGACCATCGCACAGTGTTGGGGTTACACGGTCAGGGTATGGCCGTTTAGTTCCTTTGAATGGTCCCAAGCTAAACCGTTTGAGTCTTCAACGGTCCCAAGAGGACCGTTTGGATTTTGTGTCATTGGGTGACTGGACGGCCCCAATGGGGACCGTTCAGATCCTCAAGTGGCCTATCCTTGGACCGTTTATGTTCTGAACAATTTGAGGATGACCGTGTGGTTTCTCGCTCAGTCCAAAAGTTGGACCATCTGTGGGAGGCCGTTCACTTTCTGAGCGGTCCCAAGAGGGACCGTGTGCGTTCTCCACGGTCCAAGGCTGACCGTGTAGGTCTGTGGTGGAACGGCTCATTGGTGACCGTTCCGTATCTTAGGACGATTTAGGGTGGACCGTTTCATTCCTTGAAGCGGCCTATCGACCGTCCGTTTACCTAGAAACGACCCATGATGGGCCATTTACTGTGTGTGGTTTACCAGAGGTTCTTTCCTTGCCAATTCTAGTTCTGGGTGAGTGGACCTCGATCTGCGTGCTGACCCGTGGTCTGACTAATGCTGGGCATCGTGTGGGGGCCACGTGTAGGGTGCCGTGGGGTCCCGGGGGGTGCTATTCTCGACTTGTCCTACCGTGAGTCGGTGTCATACGAGGAGCGGTCCTTGTACTTGTTCAGTTTCGATGTCATTTTTCGTGACTGGAGAGTCCACTCCTCCAGTGACATGTCCACTAGTCGTAGCCTTCTTAAGGCACGCACGTGCTGACCCACCCGGGAGTGGTGGAGCAGCTGACCTGAGTGAGATGGTTATTAGGCTAGTTACCGTAGGGCCCCCACGTATAGCCGAGTCTGGACTTAGGGGGAATAACCAGCTAGAGGACAGGCCTAGGGCGTATGGTCTGAGTGTGCACACGAGGTTGGGGACGTCGGATAGCGCTGACGAGCGCGACCCCAGCTAGTCCTTATTTGTGGTACTAGTTAGTGAGTGTGTCTCTGTCTCCGCCTGGGGCATTGTAGCTAGACACTTGTGACGCGGTGTAAGACGTCAGGGGACGCATTCGTTTGTTCTTATAGTGGGTAGAGCTCCTGTCGCCTGGCAGGTGTGGACTCGTGTTTTGTCGGTCTGAGGTTGGTTCGTGTGGTACGGTTGGTCTAGATGGCTTTTTCATTTATTTATTACTGCTTGTTGGGTTTCATTCCGGTACAGTAGGAGTAGCTATAGAGCCGAGGTTTTACCAGCCACTGAGTTACTGTTCCTACTGTTACTGTTGTTCTTGTTGTAGTTACTGCTTTCCGTACCGCCATTGTTTTCGGTTGGGATTCTACGGGACCCCTACTGATCCAGTGATAGGAGGCTCATCCCTTGTTTTCAGGTGCGGCGGTTCTTCCTCGATGTTCGAGGGCGTTGCATGGAGGTTCTTAGTTGCCAGCTCGCCGGGCTGAGTGTTCACTTGGCATGTGGTACATTTTACTGCTTTAAACTGTACTTATGTTAGACTGGACTCTGTTGTAGTTAGATGTTTATTTCTGTTATATTTGTTGCCCTACTTTATTTCCTATTTCTGTGTACACCACACATATCCTTTAACCCTTCTGAGTCTTCGGGCTCGTGAGTGACGGGCCAAGGATCGAGTCACGTCGGTTCCTTTTCAGTACTCGGATCTCGAGTCGTTACAGGTTTGCACCTTTTTATTTGACTAGACAATAAAAGACCCTTTTACTCTTGGCGTCATGGCCTTCCGCCTAAGCCAAGTTGTATAGCGTCATGGCAATTCGCCTAAGCCGTTTAAAAATTTTTCCTTGGCATCATGGCTTTCTGCCTAAGCCAAGCTGTCTGACGTCATGGCTCTCCGCCGAAGTCATTTAAAATATTCTACCTTGGTGTCATGGCCTTTTGCCTAAGCCAAGCTATATGGCACCATGACTTTACGTCTAAGCTGTTAATTATTCTGTCTTGGCATCAAGGCCCTATGCCTAAGCCGGTTAAATATTCTACCTTGACGTCATGGTCTTCTGCCTAAGCCAAACTGTACAGCATCATGACTTTATGTCTAAGCAGGTAAATATTTTACCTCGGTGTCATGGCCCTATGCCTAAGATGGTCAAAATTCTTTCTTGGCGGCATGGCTTTCTGCCTAAGCCAAGTTGTACGGCGTCATGTCCCTACGCCTAAGTCGTTTAACATTCTACCTTGGTATCATGGCCTTCCACCTAAGCCAAGCTATACGACGTCATGGCAATTCGCCTAAGTCATTTAAAAATTTTGTATGGCGCCATGGCAATTCGCCTAAGCCATTTAAAAATTCTTCCTTGGTGTCATGGTAATTTGCCTAAGTCGTTTAAAAATTCTACCTTGGCGTCATGTCCTTCTACCTAAGCCAAGCTGTCTGGCGTCATGGCTTTCCACCTAAGCCATTTAAAAATCCTACCTTGGTGTCATGACCTTCTGCCTAAGCCAAGCTGTATGGCGTCATGGTAATTCACCTAAGCCGTTTTAATGTCTTATCTTGGCGTCATGACCTTCCGCCTAAGTCAAGTTGTACGGCGTCATGACTTTATGTCTAAGTCGTTAAATATCCCCCCTTGGCATCACGACCTTACGTCTAAGCCAAGTCATTTGGCATCATGACCATCTGTCTAAGCCAATAAATCTCTTACTCTTGGCCCAGAATCACTGTCCAAGCCAATAAACAAAAAGACCCCCTTGGTTTCACACTAGCCCTTGATCCCTCCAAGGATTCGCCACAACATGTGACACCTTCTCTCCATCACCATGACATCAGTCACCCACCTGTAAGAGAGTCGGCCTGCGGATGTACTTACTGAGCCCTACAAAAAAAAGAAGAAAGAAAAGATAAAAAAGGAAAGAAGATGAGAAAATAAGAAGGAAAGAAAAGAAAAAAAATAAGGAGGAAAAAGAA
Source organism: Amorphophallus titanum (assembly GCA_024336825.1). Lineage (NCBI taxonomy): Eukaryota > Viridiplantae > Streptophyta > Magnoliopsida > Alismatales > Araceae > Amorphophallus > Amorphophallus titanum. Next base: position 484,522 of record JANBPO010004656.1, read on the forward strand.
AGAGAAAATAAAAAAGGACAAAAAAAAGAAGAGAGAAAAACGATATGATTTGTATGCCTACCTGTTCCACGTGCATGCTTGTTTATAATACAATATTAATACACTTCCTTCAAATTTCTAAGACCGCATGTTTCCTTACTAAATAACGCTGTCCAGATTCTATGTCTGCGTGCGTCACGGCACATGCTAAGAAATGAAAAGTAAATTCTCGGTGAGTGCATACGGCCAGGGGAAGAGTCGTAGCAATGTTACTAGCACAACTTGCATGATACACCCCAGATAAAACTCTCACACCTCGCACGTAATATGAGCAATGGTCCTTAGGTATAGGGACGCCATAAATTCTTCTTAACACTTCATGGATGCTCAAATCTCTACACTCGCGTAAAGAGTGACTGTGAGGAAAAAGCTGCCTACCATCCCTTTAAAAAAAAGAGAGAAAAATATATGTGAATAAAAGGATAAATCCTATTAGTCGGGAATCCCCATTGAGACACATGAGGAGACTCACACTGAACGGTGAAATCCCTTATAGCACTATGAATGAAAGGATGAATCTTAGTAGCCGAAAATTTTCATTGGGTAGATTGTGAGTTGGCACTCTCCATCATTTTTAATTGTTCAAGGATCTATTCACCCCCCTCTAGATCCTCCATTCTGTGTCCCAACACGTGGTATCAGAGCGGGTTTATCCATTAAAAAGGTTCAACAACCTGGATAGATCAAGCGGAATGGATCCTAAGGGGTTTGTGGCTGAAGGTCATTCAGTGAATAGGCCTCCATATTTTGATGGATCTAATTATCAATATTGGAGAAATCGTATGCAGGTATTTCTCAGAGCACAGGACCATGAGATATGGCGAGTGGTAAACCGAGGTCCGTATGAACTTTCCCAAAATGAAGATGCCTAGATAAAGAACCAGATCAAACAGTCCAACACAAACTGGGGAGCTATGAACATGATGCAGTGTTCCTTGCATCCAACAGAACTCTCAAGAATATCCTCATGCACAACTGCTAAGGAAGGGACAGACTGGAGGTAATGTATGAGGGGACCTCCGAGCTAAGAGAGACAAAAGCTAACATACTTATTTCTGATTATGAATGTTTCATAATGAAAAATAATGAGTCTGTCTCAGAAATGTATGCCAGGTTAACACAATTGACGAATAGCTTGAGGAGTCTTGGAAAAACCTATACCGAGCAAGAACTGGTGAGAAAAATTCTGAGGTCCTTAACACCCATCTGTCATACTAAAGCCACCATCATAGAAGACTCACCTACCTTATCCAGCATGACTGTAGACAAGCTTAAAGGTTCCCTTATGACCTATGAACTTAACCTGAAAAGAAAGAAAGAGGATGTGAAGTAGAAAAAGCCTCTAGCTCTAAAGGCAGTCCCGAGCGGCAAAGACTCCACTGATGAAAGTGAATCTTCTAGTAGTGATGAGAACTCGAGTGAGTTTGCCGAGCTAACCAAAAAATTCATAAAGTTCTTGAAGAAGGAAGGTAAGAGTCCTAAAAAGGGAAAGCAGCTAGTAAGTAAGAGTTCTAAGTTTAAATCATAGTCCAACGAGAAATCTGAACAGGGTATTTGCTATAATTGTAGGAAACCAGGACACATGATGGGAGACTGCCCGGAGATGATAAAGAAACCATCCAAAAGGAAAGGGAAGAAACCCAAGGCGATGGTCAGCTCTTGGAGCGATGAAGAAGAAGATGAGGAAGAAACTGAGGAAGAGGAGCAGAATGACAAGATTTGCTTGAAGGCTTATGGGGACAAGGAAGAAGAGGTAACTTCTCCCTTTGAGAATTTCATAGTTAATGAATGGAAGGAAGCCTATGCAGAGCTTCTGGATAGAATTGATGATGTTCATCGTGAAAATAAGTATCTTATAGAATTGATGATGTTCATCGTGAAAATAAGCATCTTAAGAAGAAAATAAACACCATGGTCCATGTCTTTTTCTGATTTTTATTTTGGTTTGGCTTTTTCTGGGCTGTAGATGGCTTTGGGGAAGACCTGAGGCACTGGCTTCCTTTAAGCCAGAGACAAAAGAGGTGTATAGCTTGTTCCTGTAGACACCCATTTTTGACCCATGAGTTGAGCCTTCTTCTTATTCCCTTAAGTTGACACCCCAATTGACCCTCAATTGGTTGACTTTTGGGTCTATATGTGAAGCATTTTGGTCCATTTTTAGCCATTGAATTCGACTTATGTGCCCTGGATATCAGACTGAGGCCTTGGCTAGCTCACGTTAACATGGTGCATATGCTCACCTCGTTCTTCATTATCGTGCTCATTACCTAGGGGGCGTTCATCCAAAAGCTTTGACTCTTTGACCAGCCCTTTTTGACCAGTCAATATTGATCACGGTGTATCGTAGCAGCCCATTAATAAGAATGCGACGCTTACCATGGGCACATTCTCAGTTGGAAATCCTATTGGACTGAACTTGCTATTTATGATCTTTAAACCCATTCTGGGTAGGTTTCAGTGCTCAAATCGATCAAGGAAGGTTCCTAGTCCTTCTAGGAGTCTTTTCCCCTCATTAATTGACAGGATTGCCTGAATTTGGGCCTCCAATCCTCAGATTTGTTGAGGACTGATCTAGGGTTTTGAGGTTCACCTTCTTCTATAAATTTCACCCTTGGCCATCGATTAGGGGGGATGCAACTCTAGAGAACCGACCATGGGAGAGAGGGCGAGGCTATGCTTCACTGAGGACCTTTAATCCCTCACCCTCTTGTCATCTAAGGGAGTATTTAGGGCTTTTCTCTTGTTCTTCCCTATTCTTCATTTTCCCCTAATTGTGTCTTCTTAATTCGTGTTAATTCTCACATAGCATTCCATAATTATTTTAAAAATAGCTCCTTCTCTCAAATACAAGCATACACACACACACCAAACCTATTTTTGCGCTTCCATAGGGGTTTAAAAACCACCAAATCCCAGGTGATCTAGCCCTCTTTTTATATGCTTTTTGTTGAAAGTAAGGACAGATCCTACACTTAATCATGTTCTAATGGGCTTTCGTTTGGCGGTTTTCATTGTTTTGCAGGTATAAGAAGAAGAAGACGTAAGGCCCTTGCACCTCGGCCGACCCTGGAGCAAGGAAGGAGCCAATCCACACACCCCGCTGCTGTTCTGATAATGCGACCATATGTTCTACAGTGTTCTACAGAACGTGCCCATATTAACGACCGCATTAATAGCCAGCCCCCCCTTTCGACCTTTCTTTGAATTTATGAGGTAAGTAGCATGTCCCTTTCTTAGTTGTTTATCTTATTTGGCACGCTATAGGCTTCAGTGGCGATCACAGATTTATTTATTTTATCTGTTCTTCTCTCTTTCGCAAGAGCAGATCGTGAATTTTCAGATGGTTCAAGAGAAGTTCATTCAATAGTTTTAGGATCGGGTTGGGCCCAAGTACTCTATGGTGGATCTGGCCCATGAAAAGATGAAGCCCGATGAGGAGTTCTCTACCTTTGCTGACCGCTGGCATCACTTGATCGCACAAGTCCCAGGGCATATTCCAGAGGGAGAGAAAATCAAGATGCTCATTTCAAACAGAACGCCCGAGTATCAGTTTTCCTTAGCCCTGAATGATATCACCTCATGGCAACAGCTTTATAGCCGAGCCCGCTTCATTCGCCAACAAATATAAGACTCCCTTGACCCTAAGTCTCTATCATCCACCTCCACTTACACCTCCCCCTTCGCAAGCCAACCCTATGCTCCCATGAGTCAGCCCGCAACGGGTCTACAACACACCTCCACATATCTTCCAAGAGTCTGCCTCCCGCTTCTACATACCCGTACACTTTTGCATATCAACCTTCCACGAGTCAACTTTCCACCTCCACATACCTACATGTTTCTCGGCCTATGTCTCCATCCCCGGTCAAGGAAACACCACATCCTGAGCGGGTGGATGTCATTTACATACCTCCTTCACATCTCGCTCCACATGTGCCTTCACCAAATCCTTTCACCACTAGCCACACTCCATTGCCTACTCAATCCCCACAACCATCTCTATTACCTTCTCATACCCCTCGACATCCACCTTGCCATAAGCAAGCTCCTCATCATCCTCCGTTGTCAGAGTCATTTATCGATATTTTCAAGGCTTTGATGGCTGCTCATGCACTGCAGCTCTCTCCAGTTGTGCCTTGCCAACCCACGGCTGGGAATATGTTTCAATATTGTGAATTTTATCGCCAGCAGGGGCATTTGGTTGAGAATTACCCCAAGTTCTGGGAGTATGTTTATAGCTTGGAAGATCAGAAGAGGATCGATTGGGCTGCCATGCATGAAGTTACTTTAGATCTTCGCAGCAAGCAACAATAACAGCAAGCACCACCCAGGCAGTCGTCTCCACTACAAGACCAGGGGCACCCCTGCAGTTCATTATCTGACAATGCACCTGCTCTGTCATCTACTCCATCACCTAGGCCATCGCCCACCTTATCATCTCCACCTATTCCATCGCCTACCATGATACCTTTGCCATCTCCTATCCAATCTACATTGCCTCCACAAACCCAAGCCTCTGCTCAGGCTAGTGCTTCCACTACCTTTGCTTTCTCCATTGCAACCACCGCTTCCTCCCAACACCGCTCGACACGTCGTGCTGATATGCCGATGATGGGTGCCACGACTGTAAATGCAAGGATTGTTCTAATCTACCCTGCCCCGAACCAATAAACAAACAACCTAGCTAGCCTCAAGCGTGCCTACCTTTTGGGAGCATGCCACTTAAGAATCATAGGAGACTTTTAGCTCGTATTTCAACAGATTCTCTCAACTTACTACACTCGTGATCTAAATCTCAAACCTTATCAAGATCTGGTCATGCTTTTGGCAATGCGGTTCCAAAAGCTTATCTATATCCACACTCCTCATTCTCATACATTCTCACTTTGGCATCGCTAGCTTCCTCTCTATACTTCCCTCTCAGTCATAGCGCCGAGACCTTCATTGTTCAGAGGTTAGATATCCCGTCCCCTCAGGATTCATGGTTGAAACCTTAGGCAAGGTTTGGAAGAGAAGACTAGGAAGGAGAGTTTGAAAGAGGTTTCTTTAACTGAGTTAGGGGAAGTGTTGGAAGATGAACTACCATGGTATTTTTAAATTACGCAATATTGCAAGGAAGGGAAATATCTTGAGATGGCTGATGCCAAGGAACGTAAGGCAATTAGAAGAGCTACCAACAGATATGTTGTTGTGGGCAGAGTTTTGTATAGGCGCACTCTAAATGGAATGCTTATGAGGTGTCTAGATGATGATGAGGCATGGAAGGTGGTTGAAGGTGCTGATTCTAATGAATGTGGAGGGCATGTCAACAATCCGATGCTTGCAAAAAAAAAATCTTAGGAAGGGCTATTACTGGCCAGCCTTAGAACAGGACTATGCCATCTATGTTCATAGGTGTGTTAAGTGTCAACTCTACGCCGATAAAATTCATGCTCCTTCTTCTTCTCTATATCCACTTTTTGCTCTGTGGCCATTCTCCATGTGGGCCTTTGACATTATTGGACCCTTTGATGATCATAATGCCCAGGTTAAGCAAAAATCCTTTATTTTAACTGCCACTGAGTACTTCACCAAGTGGGCTGAAGCTAAAGCATACGCAAAGATCAAAGCCACCACTATCTGTCGCTTTATCATGAAGAATATCATTTCGTACATCAGAGTGCCTAGCAACGTCATCACCGATAATGGGCCCTAGTTTGTCATGGTTTATGCGTGTAGGGAGAATCCCTTCTATTTTGCCTTGTAGCGGTGATGCACACTCACCTTTTACGAATGGCCGAGATGGGTCGACTTGATGCGCGGGGATTTTAGGGGTATTTACAAGAAGGTGAAAAGAACGATAGGAACGCATAGGAAGGAATGACGTATGGTTGATCATTATGGAAAACTGGGATATGGATGGCTGGATGTAATGCAGGCGTGCCAATGGATTTCTCGATGATCACCTACAGAACCAAGTGTTTGACTGGGGATGTGCCACTAGGGCACGGCACGTGGGTGCGAAATGTCATGCGCCACTCAGAGAGAAGAAGGTTCCCCTGGTACGAGTGTAGACGATGTGATTCGAGATACTATATTTCGATCTCTACACTTTTTGGCACCGTCTATGAGAAGCAATAAGAAAGTCATGGAACCGAGAGGAAACAACCGCAACGTGAGCAACAGCCGAGGTGCGGCTGGTTCCCGACAGGTATTTGCGAATGGCCCAACAAGCGACTGCCATTCCCAAGGGGATCTTCCACAACCCCCGGCCAATCCTGCGGCTGAGGAGCTAGCCGAGATGCGCCAGCAGCTCCAAATGCTGACGGAGGCTTACCAAGGCCTTCTGAATTGGCAGGCGGAGCAAGACCACACTGCGACTGCCCCTCCTCCTAACAGCAAGGGCCAGTCGGTGGTAGGCTCTAACCAGGATCAGGGGTCTTCAATAGCATCCACAACACACACCCCGTGCCCGCGTGATGGGCCTCCTCACAGCCCAAGAAGTCCACTCCATTCCAACCAAAGAATGGCAAGGCAACTGCAACGGTATGACATCAAGTGCGAGTTGGAGGGGAAGGTTCGCTACTTGGATGACATCATCCATGCCACCAAGACAAAGGGTCTGGTTGACGACAAGCCCGACATTCAAGGCCCCTTCTCGCGAGAGATTTTGGAGGCACCCATCCCTTCAAAGCTGCAGTTGTCGACATTCACCTCATACAACAGCACCACTGACCCTGCCGACCACTTACACAACTTCGAGTCAATCCTAGTCTTCCACCTGGCCTCAGATGTTGTGAAGTGTGTAACCTTCACCACCACTCTCCGAGAACGCTCAAGTATGGTTCGAGTCCCTGCCATCAGCATCTATCACCTCCTTCTAGCAAATGAAGATGATGTTCAAAGAGAACTTCCTCGGCAGCAAGGAGCAGGTTAGGTCTGTCGTCAGCCTGCTCGCCATGAGACAGAGGGGTGAAGAGCCCTTATGGGCCTTCGTTGCCCGCTTCCGCAAGGAGGCGTTCCACATCCCTCGCCTAGACGTTGGCATCACCACCACCGTGTTGACCCAAGGTACACGAGACGCCATTCTCCGACGAACTCTGTGTTAAGTTTCTCCAGTTGATTTTGATGATAACAAAACCCTGCATTCGTTAACGGTCTCGTGCCGTGTAGCCGTGCATAAGTGTGAGTACAAGAACACGATTAAGGTCATTTTACGTGGTGTTACAATGCTCACATGTCTAAGCTTCAAAAATGCATGAAATGGGCCAAATGTACCTCAAATGGATGCTACATAATGTTCAAGTCAAAGTCTTGCTATGTGAATATGATTTCTGGGCTAATAAGAATGTTTTTGCAAAAGAAACAGAGTTCGGTCGACCAATGTGCTTTGGTCGATTGGCCAAATTTCCCAGAAATCAAAAATTCACAGAGTTGTAGAGTTCGGTCGACCAATACAGAAAATTACAATGATTGACTCAATAAAGTGGAAAAATGACACGGCTAGATAGACGCTTCAAGGGTCGAGTGGCACTAATCTCTTCACTCAAGTCCATTCCCTTCCGAGTGAACCTCGTCATCAGAAGTACCTAAAAAATAAAAGAAAAATACTTGATGGGCAAACGCTCAGTAGGAATTATATCTCAAGTGTAAGCTTGCTTAAAGTATTTACATGTTATATGAATGTAAGTATAGCTATGCATGTACTCATGAAAACAACAAGAGAGAGTATTACAAGAGATAATAGAATGAACTAGTAAGATTTCAAGATTTCATGTAAGAATATCAAGATGGTCAAGCATGTAATGTTTCAAGTCATGTCATATGAATTGGCTATCATGTTATCAAGCAAGTAAATACCCGTTCCGAGCCACGCAAGTCATGTCATGTCAAGTTAAGTCAAGCCAAGTACGATTCATGGAATGTCAATCAAGCAAGTCATGCACTTCGGTGTAATGTCACACCATGATCAATAATAGCACCCATGGGCACAAGTACTTTCGGGTGCTCCTCCCAGGACCAGATCGGGCCCTATACACGCAAGCATTGAGTCATGTATATTTCTGACATCCACTCTAGTTATAGCCAATATAGAGTTCCAAAGGAATAACCATTGTAGGATGATAAGGTAGATCTCATGAATAAAGGAATTCAAGGATAGAAACTTTCACGTAGGGACGTAGTACGATTAAACCGCACAATGATGGCACATGTCGAAAAACTAGGTAGAATTGGCATCCTAATGGGTGCCATGATTTCTAGAATAAGCAGCTTTATAGATGGTCACCCATTCTATGGACATGATACGGTAGAAAGAATTGGTGCCTGCAGGTAGGGACATTCAATCCTTAATGTGATGGCAATGGTATGGTCGCCATTTCCAATTGCGCAAAGATATATTCTCACGGAGGCTAAGTAGCATACCGTGAGGGCCATGCTACCATGTTTCTTTAGAGTGGCATGGTAATTAAAAAGTGATCTTAGGTTTTTAATGGTACAACCTGCTCAGCGGTCTTGAGGGAATCCAAGGCTTCACGTAGACTTACGAAGGTCTCTATAATGAAATTACCAGTCTGAAGGAAGGAATATCCCACGGAGGGCTCAATCATCATGGAGAATTAGTGGGGTAAACGTGAAACATCATGAAAATGAGAGACTATATCCACGGACAGAGATAATAGTGCCAAACGATAGACACTCGATATGGGTAAAAAGAAAACATTTGGGAGAAAACATGACTCAAGTAAATGGCGCCCATGAAGGTGCCACTATTTCCTTAAATAGCGCCCTCTCATAGAGGCACCCCATTCATGCAATTTTCTACATTTTTTATATGTCCGCAGTTGGATTCATTCACCCCCCTCTAGATCCACTCTCTACTAGTAGATCGTGTCAATCTAGTCTTCAACACCACAGGCATGCCAATCGAGGTAGCATGGTACCCCCAGACACCCTAAAACACAGACACAGAAACCTCGGGGTGTTCGGGACATTCACGAGATCGAAAGTCGACCACTGGGTCACAACCGGGTCGACCGGGGTCCAACCCAATGCTTAGACGATCACGATAAACACGAAAGCCTAGAGGCAGTCCTACCTGGACTGTCCTAGAGCTTAGCAGTCTGGCTAGGATTGTAAAACCTAGAATAGCGGTCCAGCCACAACCGCAAAGCCCCCGACGCCTCAAGAACCTTGGCGGTCACTCCCAGACAGCTGAGAAGGATGGCGGTCCATTGCCTGACCGCTGGGTGTCACCTAGCGGTCAGTCACATGGCCACTATACCTCCCGACCTCAAGCAACTCAAAAATCAGAAAATGGTCACACCCTGATCGCAAGCCATACCCTGGCGGTCTCCTAGAGACCGCAAAGTAAGGTAGCAGTCTATCACGTGGCCTCTAGGATCGAACTGACATAAGGGAGACCCAAGCGGTCATCCCCAAGTCGCAAGGGCGACTAGCGGTCCACCCTAGGACCGCTAGGCCCAAAAATGCTCGAATAGTAAAACCTCGAAAACGGCCATGCCCTGACCGCAGAGCCCTGCCTAGCGGTCTCGTCAAGACCATTAAGCACCTAGGCGGTCTATCGCGGGACCACAAGGCTTGAATCGACTTAAGGGAGCAAGTGGCGGCCCCCAAAGGACAACTAGGGCTAGTGGCAGTTCCTGTTAGGACCGCTACTCATTCATAAACCCAAAAATGGCAATTTTCGACGGGAATTCCATTCCATGCCCCGTTCGCACCCACGCGAAGGGAAAAATAAGGGGAAACTCATCCCCAACCTCTCTAGCACTGAGAGGACTCATTTAAACCCCGAAATCGTGGTTAAAACGCTAGATCCGGCTCACTCCCCAAAATCGAGTATTTTTACCCCGACGTGGAAATAAACCCACTCGTCTCGCCTCGGGCTACCAAATCAACGAAAATGGAAGTACACGAGTTGGGGATCTATCTCCCTACCTCCACTGAAGATTTGACATGCTGTGGACGCCGATCCATGAAGAAAATACCGTTAAACTCTCGTCGAGACACGAACTCGCGACCGAGCTCTATCGCGCTCCCTCCCTCGATCCTCGACCCATCCGCGCCGTCCTCCTCGCCCGCGTCGCCCCGCATCACCCCCGTCTCGCCCCATCGGCCGTCGGAGAAGAGAGGGTGAGAAGAGAGATCATGAGAGGGGAGGGAGAGTGGCGTGAGGGAGAGAAAGAGAGAGGGTGAGGCTGCCCGCTCTTTGCCTTCATCATCCACTTATGCTAAAACCACTCCTAGGGAGTCCTCAATAACAGAAATATATAGGATTAGGGGTTTCCCAGGGATAGGAGGTTGTAAAATCAGGGGATTGGACAAATTTACCTTTAGATCTTCATAGGCCTTTTGGCAATCTTCATTCCATTCAAATTTGACCCCCGCCTTTAGCAATTCGTAGAACAGGCGGCACATTTGAGAATGCTGGGATATGAATCTTCGAATGAACTACAAACATCCAATCAATCCTTGAAGCTCGTTGATGTTCTTAGGTGGAGGCATGTCCATGACGGCCTTTGTTTTGTTAGGATCAATCTGGATCTCCCATTTGCTAACTATAAAGCCTAGCAACTTCACTGAAGAGACTCCAAAAATATATTTCTTTGAATTCATTTTCAACTAGTACACCCTAGCTCTCTGAAGCACTTTAGCTAGAGTAGCGGGGTGTTCTTCCTTAGTTCTTGACTTCACCAAAATATCATCCACGTAAACTTCCATGTAAACGTGCATCATATCATGGAATATAGCCATCATCACCCTTTGATAGGTGGCACCTGCGTTCTTCAGACCGAACGACATTACCACATAACAATACGTGCCCCAGGATGTAGTGAAGGAGGGTTTCTCTTGATCTTTAGGAGCGAGATAGATTTGGTTGTAGCCTGAATAACCATCCATGAATGACAGAGCTTCATACCCGACAGTGTTGTCCACCAATACATCTATATGAGGCAGCAGGAAATCATCCTTGGGACATGCTTTATTCAGGTCCCTAAAATCGATGCAAATATGTACTTTTCTATCCTTCTTGATGACAGGGACTATGTTTGTCACCCACTGAGGATATAAGACAACTCTAATGAACTTGACAATGTGTAATTTATCAACCTCTTCTTTCATCCTTAAGGCCATGTGGGGGTGAAATCTTCTTAGTTTCTGTTTAACGGGGATTGCCCCTGGCTTAAGCACTAATCGGTGTTCTACCAAGGAGGGGTCAAGACCCGGCATGTCCTCATAAGACCAGGTGAAAGAATCGCTGTACTCCCTTAGGACCTTGATCAATTCTTCTTCAACTCCTATAGGGAGATTAGCGACAATAATGATAGGCCTGGGGTCCACATTAGTTCCCAGGTTCACTTACTTCGTAGGTTCATCCACTGTCGATGACGGCTCATCAAATCTCTTCAAGCCTTGCGCATATAGGTCCGCAGTGTCATCTACGTCACCATCCTCACAATCGACCGAGTCCTTCTTATCCATGACTTCATAGACTCCTAATCCATCGTCGCTCCATGATAAGTGTGCATTTTGACATGATAATTTATGATATACACACTTTTTATGAGCATAAATAATAATAATAAACTAAAAAAAGAGAAATTAAAGAAAAGGTAAAGTTTCCTAGGGATGGGCGGCTAGTTATGGACTGCATGAGGTTTGTACAGTCCTATATGGACAGCATGTTATCTATTGTTTGCCAGGGGTTGTGCGGCCAATCATGGGCTGCACTAGGGTTGGATGGCCCACCATGGGCCGCCCTTCCTATGTCGGTTCGCTGACTTTGTACGGTCCCCCTGGACCGCACAAGGGTTTGTACGGCCTGATATAGGCCACATGCCTTTGTGTGACCATCTATGGTCCGCACTTCTTACATCAGTTTTCATTGTTTGTGTGGCCAACCCTGGGCCGCATAATATTTGTGCGGCCCGATGAGGGCCGCATGTCCCTGTTCGTGCGGTTTCCTGAGAACCGCACAACCGTTGTCTTCCCCGACGACGGTGGCGGCCTCCCCCACCGGCGAAACGCCCTATGGCGCCCCAACCGGCCTCCTAGCATGCTCCTAAGCCCGGTAACATGCTTAAAATCAATGAAATGGGTTTTTGGCCTACCTCGGGGTCCTGGGCCACCCGTTCGGACGTCGACGGCACGGTGGCTTCCCCCTCCATCGGCGGCGTGCCTCCCTCCTCCACGGCCGCGGGCGAGGCCGGTGCTTCCTCCTCCACGGCGGCAACGGCGGTGACGGCAGATGGTGAGCCCTCCTCCATCGACAATGGCGTCGGCGACGGTGGCAACTCCTCTTCCCCAGACGATCGTGGGGGACGGCGGGCTTGGCTCTTCATCCTCATCGCTTGAGAGAGAGAAAGATTGAGAGTGGGAGAGATTGAGAGGGAGAGGGAGAGAAAATGGGAGAGTGGGGGGGAGGACGGTTTCGTCCGGTGGCCCTTTTGCCTCTCCTCCCTCCGGCGGTTACGGTGGGGAGGGGAAGGGGAAAAGGGCCATTTTTGTATTGAATTTCCCAGGGTTGTGCGGTCGTTCGATAGACCGCACAACCTAGTGCGGTCTATAATGGGCCACACATCCTCCGCTTAATGTGCTGATATATACGGTCTAGTATGGACCGCACATACTTTTAGGCGGCCCATTATGAACTGCATATCCTTGGAATGTTGTTTTGATGATTATCCCTAAGCACATCATGATGTTTCAATATTTTGATAATGATCATGCTCTATGAATTTGGCTAACAGTCTGTCTTGCAGCATCATCACACGCTCACCTGCTGGCCCGCCGACAGGTAAGTCAGGTAATGTATTTCATTCCCATGTCCCTTAATGCATTACTATATGGTATTAAGCTATATTATCTCGAGAACCGGTTGGTTGCTCGCGTGATCCAGGATTTGATGTTCCCCTTTAACAAAAACAGGTGATGATCTAGGTGCACGCGTTTAAGCTGGCCCCCTTTTACTTTTTTCGGTGTGTCCTTTCGGGTTTTCACACTGAGGGGTCACCCGATTTTGCCTGAGGTGCCCTCTCGGATTTTCACCTTAATTGGGTTGATGGCAATTTTTTCCCTTAGTAATCCTATGGAAGGAATTAACTGAGGCCACTAGGGTATCTCTATTTTTAACCCCATTTTTCTTTCCTTTTTTTTTGACCTGCGAACCTTGTGGCTACCGTCCATAGCGTGCTGCTATCAGGGGACGTAACCTGGAACTGGGGGACGTGGGTAACTGGGTATTGCTTTGCCCTTAATATGAGTTCTTACAAATTATCAAATTAGGGTGCTGTGGCCATCTTGCCTCGGCAAGATGTAATGGAGGCTATAGCCGGTGGGTCAGGGATGGCAGGGAGAACTAGGTGCATATTGGAACTCAGGGAGTTCTGGATTCGCAGGAAATATAGGATGTAGTAGTGTGGGCGGGTAAAAGTATGGGGAAATAGACCGAGACTGGAGTTGATCAGAATGGTGACTGAAATGTTGCGTACACGCTGGGACTCATCGGTTCGCTGCGATAGGGCAGGGGCTGATACTAGAGTGGGCTAAGTAGGGTGATATAAGACTGATTGGAGATGGCAGGGTTAATGACCTGGCGCTATGGGCTGACCGGTAGTCGGTATCTGGGGAGGCCTATGACCTATTGGGGAGTGGGCGGAAGGCCACACTAACTGGTGGGGAGAGGAAGATTATCTCGTTATTGGCTCTATCGCCCTTTCAGATTTTCACCAGAGCTGACCCCCTTTAGCTTTTTCTGACGCGCCCTTATGGGTTTTCACGTCGAGGGGTTTCCTAATTTTACTTGAGATGCCCTTTCAGATTTTCACCTCAGCCAGGTTAATGACAATTTTTGCCCCCAGTCACCCCCTTGCGATGAGGGTGATTGGGTCCACTAGGGTATCTCTATTTTTTAACCCTTTTTTTATTTTTTGTTTTGTTTACTTACTTGGGAGCCTGATGGCTAGATCGTTGCTGGCATAGAGGTGTCCTTGCCTTTATCGTGGCAAGGACAAAGGTGGGAGGTTACTCCCAGAAAATGCCTGGCAGTGGTTTTGGGAGGGCTTGGATAGCCTTACTGAGTGGCTGGGGATTGGGAACTGGAAGGGATAACTGGCTAAACCCTTTGCGAGGAAGAGCTGAGTTTACCGATAACAGCTGGGTTGTGTGCCTTAGTCTGGCTGGCGCACGAACTCATGTTCATATGCATAGTATGGCTTCATATGTTTGCCATTGAGAGGTGGGAAGGGTTTGTGACCATTGTGGTAGACGACTGTGTAAGCTCCACCCTCATAGACGTTGTTAATGATGTATGGACCTTGCCAATTCAGTTATAGTTTTCTACTGGAGCCCCCCCGCCATGACTTCCTTTTCCTTGATCATGACGAGGTCGCCTTGCTTGAAGGCTTGCTACCTGATGAGCTTATCGTAGGCTCGCGCCATATGGGCCTGATATACTTGTAGGTGCTTGTAGGCCTCGAGCCGTTTACCTTCCAGGTCGGCGAGCTCTTCTAGCCTTCTCTGGTACTCATCTTCATCAGGGCCGCCGAGGTCGGTATGGATCGCCACGCGATAAGAAGCTAACTGGACCTCGATGGGGATGACAGCCTCTGCCCCATAAGCAAGGGAGAATGGCGAACACCCAGTGGGGGTTTTGTAGATCATCTGGTAGGCCCAAAGTGCCTCGAAGACCTTCTCGCCCCAATCACGTTTTCGGTGATTTACCATCTTGGCTAGGAGCTTGCAGAGGGTCTTGTTGAAGGCTTCTGCTAAGCCGTTGGCCTGGGGGTTGTAGACCGAAGAGGTTCTCCAGTCAATGTGAAACTTGACCGCTAGTTGGTATACGGCCCTATTCTTAAATGGTGTCCCATTGTCGGACATGATGAGACCGGGGGTACTGAATCGGTAAATAATGTTGTGCCTGACAAATCTGGCGACCACTTCACCGGTGACCTCTCGCAAGGGAAGGGCCTCCGCCCAGTGAGAGAAGTAGTCGGTGGCGGCCAAGATATATTTATGGCCCTTGGAAGATGGTGGAAAAGGCCCTGCGATGTCCATGCCCCACTCCGTGAATAGCCAAGTGGGGACTATAGGACGCAGTGGATTGGGAGGTTTTCTGGGTACTGGGCCAAAGGCTTGGCATTGATGGCATGTACGGGCGTACTGGACGTAGTCCGCGTACATAGTTGGCAAATAGAAGCCTTTGAGCTTAATGTTGTGCTTCATACGTTCCCCGGCCTGGTGCACGCCGCATCATCTGGAGTGGACCTCGTACATAATAGCTTGAGCCTCGGCTGGGGAGAGGCATCTCAAGAGAATTGACTTGTCCTTCTCGTGGACTAGTCGATACAGGGAGTCGTCAATCAGCTCATAGGATGAGGCTCGACAGAGCAACTGAACCCTTTGAGCCCGGTGGAAAGGGAGCCACCCTTGCTTGAACTTGACGATGGGCTCCCGCCAATCTTCTTCCTCTGAAGGAGGGTTCTGGTCGAGGTTGTGGACCTCGTAGACGGTGAGACCGGTGTCGTCCTAGAGTGAGCTCAGCATCAGTCTTCTATGCTTGACGACGATGTCGACCTCGCCCTGGGGCGGGAGTTTGATGGCCGCAGCCAACTTTGCCAAGGCATCTGCCTAGGCATTGCTGCTCCTGGGAACATGATCTATTTCAAAGAACTAGAATTTCTGGATTAATCTGGTGACGGCGGCGTGATATGGCAATAGCTCTGGCTTCCGCACGTCATAAATGCCGAGAACTTATTGAACTATTAGCTGGGAGTCCCTATAGGCTTTGAGGCATTTAATGCCCATGTCAAGAGCCATCTGAAGTTCGATGACCAGAGCTTCATACTCAGCCTCATTGTTGGTCAGGGACCTCATGAGAGCGTAGGAGTTGTATAAAACTCCGCCCTGAGGAGTTAGGAAAATAATGCCGGGTCCTGTCATAGTGGCCGGATCCTGGTTGCTCCGAGTAACCCGGTGGGAAGTGCCATTGAAGTAGAGCTCCCAATGAGGTACGTGGGCTGTGAGAGCATTCTGATGCCAATAATGCAAGACATCTCCGCTCTGCTCAACTGGCTGCTATGGTTGAACCGCAAGGGACTCCTCGTCAGGGAGCTCCGCGTTGAGAAGTGAGTTGTTTGGCGCTGGATGGGCCGCCAAGAACTCAGCCATGCCCTGTCCCTTGATGCCTTTACTGGGGACATAAGTAATGTCATACTCCATCAACAGGAGGGCCCACTTTCCCAAACGACCTGAGAGAACAGGCTGTCGGAGGAGATATTTCAGAGGGTCGTGCTTGGATATGAGCTCAACTTGTTGAGACAGGAGGTAATGCCGTAACTTTTTGACAGCAAATACCAATGCCAAGCAGACTTTCTCCATGGGGGAGTAGCGATATGATAAGTGTCCATTTTCTATGGTAATTCATCGCATGTACACCATTTTATGTGCATATAATTAGGTAATTATGTATATTTCATAGTTAACCTCAACTCCACATTTAAATTGGAGCTTTCACGTAAATTGATTAATTTGGTGATATTATTTAATAAATTGAAGTTGGGGGCCATGAGCATTAATTCTCTATTGCATAATCATGAGTATTTGAGATTTATGTGCACATTATGTGAATTTTTATGAACTAAATTGTAATTATGTGTGTGCAGGATGTTCCTTGTTTTTACCATTTGCATTCCTGGAAAAAATCGGACAGCACCTCTCCCAGACTGGGGTTTACGAGGTGAAATAGGGAATCATCAAATGGAGTATTCTGGGACAACCCCCAAAATTCAGAGGAGCCAGAGATGGCTGTCTGAAGACCCAAAGGTGAGTGCAAAAGCCCGAGGGCCAGCCTTCAAGGGATTCAAATAGCTCACGGGCCATAGCTCTATAAGAGTTCCACAGGGACAGATGTTCGCCATGAAAGGCTGTGGATGCTCAACCTTCAGACGGGTTCCCTCAAAAGCCATGCCACAGAGAGGTAGACTTCTAAGAGCCCTAGGTGATTAGAAGGTAGGGAAAGAGGGAAAGAAACTGATGAAGTAGAACACTATATTCATAAAAGCCTTTCTTTTTATTCATTGACAAGAGAAGGGGGAGACGGAATACAGGAGGGGGATCTAGCCCCTAACAATGAAAAAATAGCAGAAAAGAAGAAATGGATACACTGGTGGGAGGGGAGCAGAGCACAAGTTCCTTCCCCAAGCTCACCTCTCTTCTCTCACACTCTCTTCCTTTTCTTCACTTCACAGACACAAGTGTGGGGTATCTCTCTTTTCCTTTGGGTGCCAGAGATGAGCGCCTTCAGAGAAAACCTCCAGCCTCTCTCCTCTTTTCATTGTCTTTGGCTTGCCTTTTTATAGAGCGACCGGTGGGAGGAAGAGTTCCCGCCACCTCCGCCTCATTTGCAGTGACTTCTGGAGTTGACCCGTTGCGCTGGCTTTTACTGGTTTGTGACGTACGCTGGTGTTCGTCTGAGGATGAGATGTTCGCGGATTTACCGGGAGATCCACTGTTGTTGCCACTGTCCCTGCTTGCTTCGCTGTTGCTGTCGCTGTGCTATCGAACGGAGGGGGAGACAGGGCTTCACAGCATTGAATGCCCTATTATTTCAACTCTGCGACTGATGCGAGATAGAGCGCCATAGTTTGGATGGGATAGTTTTGGGTTAAACCAGCGCGGACAGGGGGCCCACCGGTTAAGGCCACATACATTTAGCACACTGGTTTAGGTGCTAAGGGGACACGCTAGTTTAGCAAGGGAAGGAGGGGCGTGTCAGTTTAAGATCCCTTGGAGGGGTGCACCAGTTTAAGTGCAGGATGGGCAAGGCCACGCCGGTTTAAGTATCAAGGGGTTTTGCCTCGACTTCACGGTGATTCAGACAGATGCTTGCCCTCCTGTGCTGCTTTAGTTTTAATGCACTGCCTCCAGGGTATTCATTCCGAAGCCTCCGAGCCCCGATTTAGAACTTCGAGTGATTTTCGACGCATGCCGAACCTGCGTCTGACTACCTGGGTTTTTCCTGATTCGGCCTTCGGCACCGCCAAGCTGGTGCTCTCTTTCTTTGCACTTTGGCTTCTTGTGATCGGTTGTTCGCTGGATTAGTACTCATGGCGTGCTATTTACGATTTTCATTAATTACGATGGCACCGAGTGTGCACTGAGATGCAGATATTGAGATATTTCTGATGCTTGCGTGCGTTGTATGAGTGCACAGTGGAAGCGTGTGGGCTAATAACCCATGGGTCGAGGATCATTGTTGTGAGATTCTCACTGTTTGAGAGGTTTGTCTTCTTCGATGTGACTTCATCTTAGCTTCTCATGCCTTGATGTCATCTATTGTCGTGCTGTTGTTGGAGCCCTTCTGGTGTTGGCGTTGGCATTCGTGAGTATTGGGGAATCTGTCGGCATTCTTGTTGATTGAGTGCCCTTTGCTCTGTATTTTCTTTTTTGGGTGTTGTGTCCTCGAAGCGTTATTATGTTCCTTGAGCTGCATTCCTCGAGATCGTTGTTTTCTCATTGTCTTGGGTCTTTTCTTGGTGAGCTACTCGATGCATGACTCATCCCCTGTAGTTGTGTGTTCAACTATTATTGTGCCTTGATGTGACCCAGCTTACAGTTGTGTTCCATGGTTCTATGTCCCGTACGGAGCTGAGATCCTACAGGTGCTGCCGTTGCTATTGTTTTAGTGCGGTTTCTCTATGATTTTGCGTATCTATCTTGGCACTATGTATACCGTGATCTTGTCGGTTGGCTTCGTCGTACTCTTCGCTCTTGGTAGAGTTAGCATGCTACTCGATCGGATGTAATATCTGAGTGAGGACTGACTTAATTATGTTAGTGGTCCAGTGTTGTTGTCATTGGTGTCCTATGTGCCAGGTATTTTCTGCCACCTTTGGCACTGGAGCCGATAATGTTGTCGAGCTGTCAGCTGTAAGGATTATGTCTCCTTGTTTAAGCTGATGCTTGCCATATCTGTCATTTTCTTTCTTCGAGATCTGTGGTCGTGGCATGTGTTGTCTCTCTTTCCCTTTGAGACATAAGTGACGTTGCCTTGTTTGGAGGTGTTGGACTTGTATTCACTTGTGTCGTGCTCAGTCTTGAGTGTGTGCTTGTGATTCTAGTCTGACTGTGTCCATCTGAGCTGTGTTTTCGAGATTTGTGTTGATTCGTGTTGGTGTCGTTGGGTTGTTCTTCCCTGCTTCTCCTTTGCTTAGTACTTAAATTTTGAGGATAAAATTTCTTAAAGGAGGGGAGGATGTAATATCCTGGATCCTTATTGGGTCTTCTCAGATCTTTATTAGGTGTTTCAGATCCTTTTTGGAGTGTTTCAGATTACTTTTGTGGTACCCGAGTTGAGTTTTACGATCCGTGTGGATTTTTCTCTCGTACAAGTTACGGAATCCTGCGGTGAGTTTATTTCTCAGAAAACTTCTGGCACTGAGGACACCTTCGAACATAATTGAGGCAGTCTTGCTGCAAGGTGGGCCACCAGTATCCTTGTCGGATCAGTGTCCTTGCGAGTGCTCGTCCCCCAATATGACTTCCGCAGAGCCCTTCGTGGATCTCTTGGATGGCCTAGTTGGCTTCCGTCGGGAATAAGCACTTCAATAGTGGGGCTGAGAGGGAACGGAGATATAATCTATCACCCACCACTGTGAAGTGGGCTGCTCTTGCCCGCGTACGTCGAGCCTCAGCACGGTCGCTGGGTAGCTGTTGTTGAAGGAGAAAATCTGAGAGAGGGTCCATCCAGGAGGGCTCATAGTCGATGGCGTTTACCTGGGGTGCCGGCTCACCTATGCTCGGTGCCGATAATTCCTCTATCAGGACTGACCTTGAGTTGGAGACCATAGTGGCTGACACTAGGCGAGACAGAGCGTCTGCTCGAACGTTCTATTCTCGGGGGATGTAGACCACCTCGAAGTGGGAGAACTCCTTTGCCGCAGCTCTGGCTTGCTCCAAGTACTTGATCATGGATGGCTCGCGTGCCTCGAACTCCCCCTTCACCTAGTTGGCGATGAGCATGGAGTCGATGTATGCGCGCACACTGGTCTCCCCTAGGTGCTTTGCTATGCGTAGCCCTGAGAGGAGTGCCTCGTACTCGGCTACATTATTCGTGGTCGGGAAGTTTAACCGTAAGGTATACTGCAACTCGAGCCCCTCTGGTGAGAGTAGGACTAACCCTGCTCTGCTTCAAGTGGCGCAGGACGATCCGTCGACGTATAATTCCCACGTGGGCCCGGTGGGCTGCTTGGGCAAGTCCTCAGTGGGTATAGTACATTCAACTATGAAGTCGGCGAGAGCCTGATCCTTGATAGCGGTCCTCAGATGGAACTTGATGTCGAATTCCCCTAACTCGATAGCTCATTTGATCAACCTTCCAGAGGCATCGGGATTCTGGAGGATTTGTCGTAGTGGCTGATCAGTGAGGACAGTGATTGGGTGAGCCAGGAAATGTGGTCGCAGCTTGCGAGCGGCTATAATGAGTGCAAGGGTGAATTTTTTAGCTCGTGAGTACCAAAATTTCAGGCCCTGCAATGCTCGACTGACATAGTAGATGGGCCTCATAATCCATGCCTCTTCCCACGTGAGGACGACACTCATTGTGCTTGGCATTACAAATAGATACAACAGCAACTCTTCTCCCTTTTGTGGCTTAGAGAGGACAGGAGGGGATGCCAGGTAGCATTTTAACTCCTCGAACGTCTGCTCGCACTCCTGGTCCCAGTCGATGTGCCCTTTCTTTTCTGGCGCTTGGTTGGCTTGCTTAATCAGCGGGATGTGGACTTCCAGATGCACAGCTTCGAATATTAACGCTACCCCTGTCAGTCGAACTCGTGCCTCGGGAATTGCCCCGACCATGGCCTTGAGTCAATTTTACTTTGGGGACAATATCTTTCTAAGGTCAGGCCCACTTCCTCATCGAAGTCCGGCCTAGCTTTCATCAAATATTGAACTTGCCGGTTCTCCGGCAGATATCCGCCCAAGGACCATTTGTGTCTTCGTGGCACTCTTAATACGGACTCTCGTCCGAACATGAAATGGTCCATGACTGACCGATATGTTTCGAACACTTTTCCCTAGACGTAAGGCTTTTCATGTGACTCAAGATCGATGCCATCATGTTTCCATTAACATAGTCTTTCAGGCCATGAGGCCCTTTTTCCTGGTGATTAATCAAGGGTGTTCTCCCGTACGGGAGATGTAATTAACGTCGTGACCTTCATGACGCGGTAGATTTTGGTCCCGACACGAACTACATAATCATCTGACCAAGTCAAATCGAGTGCACCAAGGGCTTCCTCGAAGCCCGAATAAATCATCACTTTGTGACTGACACGCCCTCGCACTAAATAAATTTCAAAAAAAATCAACGAATAAAATAACCAAGTGAATTTTAGTGCATCCACATATGGGTCCAAACCCTGCTGGGGAATGAAAAGAACAAGTCCTGCTGAGTTGTCTACACCCTCGGCTCCTTTCTCCTCATCAAGCCAACAAATAAGTACCTTTCGGGTTCTAATGATCCATCTTAGCATCCCTAACCCTTTGCCCATTGTCGGTAATAAAATCTCCATTTCCTTGACATAAGGCACTCTGCCCTTGTCGAGCTCAATATTTTGCCCATCAGTCCCCCCGAGTTGTGTCCATAAAGCCTTTTCCTTGGCCGGAGGCGCTCCACCCTCACCGAACTCAAAAATTACCATCTGTCCCATCGGGCTGGGTCCACAAAATCTTTTCCTTGGCTTGAGGTACTCCTCTCTCGTCGAGCTCAAAAATAACCTTTGTCCCACTGGGCAGGGTTCATAAAACTCTTTTCCTTTGGCCCGAGGCACTTTACCCTCGTCGAGCCCCAAAATTACCTTTTGCCCCACTGCGCTAGGTTCATAAAGCCTTTTCTTGACTTGAGGCACTCTGCTCTCGTTGAGCTCAAAAATTGTCCCTAGCCTCACGGAACTGGGCCTACCAACCCCCTTCTTTCCAGCTTGAAGCACCCCATTTTGGCTAGGACTTTGGGATGCTATCCCCTAGTCCCACCGGCATAATAAACAGTCAAATTCGCCAATAGTCCCATCGAATAAATATCTCGCACCATAGACGAGTCTACGCCAGGGAGATCAAAAAAAATAAAAATAAACAAAAAAAGAAAACAAAAAGAAGAAAGAAATAAAAATGATGAAGAATGTAATTTGATATAATTTAACAAAAACCATAAACAAATTTCCTCCGTTTTTTTTAGGAAAGGGTAATATCCAAGATGCGATCTGATTTGATGCGATGTGGAATTTACATATGGACCCCTCCCCCTGTCGGCATTCTCTTGAGCAGAGCCCGTGGCCGCAGCTCCCTCACTCCGGGTGCAGCCCCACCAATTGGAAATTTATGACCCTCCCGCAAGGAAATAATGTTCCTCCCCTTCACATGCGCGCATGTGTGGGTGTCGCAGGCCGAGAGAAGGCGGCGCCGCCGCGCAACACGCGCACGCCCGCCGCGGGCTGCAACCCCTCCCCAAGCAACCCCGCTCTTCCCGGAGACTTGGAGAGCGGAGGCATCTCTTTTTAAGATAGCCGCAACTCACAAACTTGTGATCGATCACAAAGAGAGAGAGAGTGAGGGAGAGAGAGAAGGCTTGGAGAGCGGAGGCACCTCTTCTCTTTTTAAGATAGCCGCAACTCACAAACTTGTGATCGATCACACACAGAGAGAGAGAGAGGACTTGGAGAGCGGAGGCACCTCTTTTTAAGATAGCCGCAACCCACAAACTTGTGATCGATCAGAGAGAGAGAGAGAGAGAGAGAGAGAGAGAGAGATTGGGGAGACTCTGAATGCAATCCATGACACATATGTACGACGAATGAGGTGAGTAATATACATACCCCATCTGGGGAGTGCGGCCAAGGCCGTTCTCCAGCACGGCCCGGCGCCTCGCATCCGCCCCCACGCGGCCATCGATGACCGTCGGTTGGTGGCAGAGGAGAAGTGCCATCAGCACCGAGAAGCCCACCGCCCACCCCGTTCCGAATGCCCGCCCAGACATCCCTTCGCCGGCCTCTGCAGAGCCAGCAAGCAGGAACGAGATCGGCAGCTAGCGCGGGTTTTCCAACCCTGTAGGGACGAAGGGAGGGGTTGCTCACGGGTCGGGGGTAGGGGGAAGGAGGGGAAGATGGGAGAGTGGCTCCACAAATTTATATAAAACTAAGTTCCTCTTGAAATAAAAACGTTGAAATCATCGTAACAAAACAACAAAATATTTTGTTTCATTTTATGGTGATCGTGTATTTGTTTATTGGTAAAATAATATAAAATTAGGAAGCTGTTTTATTTTACAATATTTTTTAGTGATTCACGTGATTGTAAAATATTATAGAAACAAATCGCTTCCAGGCACAATCCTAGGGTTCGACTCGTCGTCCCTCCCCGGGTCTTCGCGGCGGCGTCCCGTTGGGTGGGGGGAGCTCCCAGCGTGATCTCCCCCCTCCCCTCCTCCAGGGTTGGCATCTTCGGCTCTCTCGCCGATTCCCTCCGGCGGCTCTCTCATCGGCCGTTTTCCCGTCGGTGGAACGAAAGTCCTTATCTTATGGAAGGTCCCCGTGGGCATACAATGCTAGTCTCCAATGTGGAATTGAAGTCTTTGGGTGCCAACATGAGGGATCGGGTTCAGCCCGAGTGGCAAACAAGGTCACCCGAGTCGACACATGGGACGTTCAACCCATGGTAGGGCTGTTTGGCCCATTACCCACCACGAGTCTCCAACTCCTCGATCGGCATTAGCTAGCTGGGGCAACCAAAGAGTAAACTCAACATCCACCATTTGGGTGACGGGAGTCAACTGAGCCTCCATCTGTTTGGGATGCTCCGCGTGTGTATGGCCATCTTAATGGTGCGTCCCATCAAATCTCAGCACTCACGGTCTTTTCGTATCTTGGCACCCATCGCGTTGGGGTACGAGCATGGGTGATTCAAAATTTTCCCATCGGTCGCAAGCGTGGGAGTCAAAGTGGATGGCTTGGGAGTCAAGGTAGGGGACACATGGTCGGAGCAGGTGTTCGTCGCTTGAAGGTCTCATATGTCTGATCACCTTTTGATGCACCCCCGCCCCCTCGGTGACTATTTAGTCTTGAGGAGGGGAAATGGGGGAATCCATTCCTCTCCTGCAGTTTCTTTAAGTTGGCCAATTTTCGTTGAGGATTTCCAGTAGCACATGTTTGGTTGGCTAGTCTTCACCCGAAAGGTCACTTGGGATTATTAATTATGCAATAGTTCCTTCCATATGTATCACCACCTAAATCCTCAGAGTCTTCCGAGCCTCTCTCTGAGTCAAACAATGCTTACTATCCCAGTGAGTCTAGTCCTGAGACCTGGGGTGGTGGGACTTCCTATTCCTGCAATGGAGACCTGCACATATATAAAAATGATCTTCCGAATCTCGTACCACACTTTTAAGATTTGTTTGTTGGGGAAGAATATCTAGACGCCCGTGAAAGCTTGCAAGCATTAGGAGGAAGGTGTCAGAAGGAGTCCCGAGCGTTACCCCAGGGGACAACCCTCCGATGCTTAAGTAAGAACCATGTTGGATGAGGATCAACAGAAGACGAAGAAGAGAGAGGAGTTTAAGAGTAGAGTGGTCAAGCTTGGAGTCGGAATGGGACTTCCAAAGGGGCTTGTCGTAACCCGCGTGTGCTCGAAAAATGCTCGCAAGGCTTGGGATGCGCCTGGAAGTAGATCTCAGCAAGTGTGTGTATCTCTCTCTGTGCGTGTGTATCTCCGGGTGTCTCAGTATCTTTTTCCTCGTGTCTCTGTCGCGTGATCGAAGGTCTATTTATAACGGTTGTCCTAGCGGTGGAGGCTCATCTCTTAGCAGAGAAAGACGTAAGTCATGGGGTAACGTCTCCTCGTGATAGTGGGGGGTTTCTCGTTGTGTGCTCATTTATCCAGGTTGTGAATGACAGGTGTGGCATTGCACCAAAGTACTTGTCTATCTCGAGACATTCCACAAAGTTCTTGACTCTACATGACATCTTTAAATAGACAAGCTCCACTAATGCCACTTCAAAACGGTGTTTGCGCGTATAAACGCTTGATTTAGTCATGTCATTTGAACCCAAGCTAGCGTGTTGTTGTTCAAAGTCCCTCCACTTCTCATCTCTGTTCTTCTACTTTTGCACCACTACTGAATCAACAGGTTGATGCAGCAAATGCGTTAGACGAATGCTAGTGTCACACCATAATCGGTATAATATGTTTATACCTGTTGGGAGCCGTTTCCATCAGATGGCTGCCAGTGAAGCATCTTCGGAATATCTTACAGGTAACTTCAAAGCAAGCCATAAGATTAAAAAAAAAACATCGGACGCCTACCCGCAAGGGTGGCATTCCTCAATGACCCACAACACCTTTGATTTGGTATAATTTGGAGCTCTGAGATACTCTGACATTGTACTGACTTTGTATCATAGTCCTTGAACAGGTATGAAGACTGGCGATCAAATGTTTGAGTCTTCTGATTAGCCATTTTCCTTACCTGGTCTGTGTAGAAAGAACTCATATGGGTTCCAAAATTAACCAAGTTGGAGAAAGTTTGTTTGCAACAAGTCTCCAACAATCCATTCAGAATCTTGTGAAAAGTTAATAGAGGAGATCCCAACCAGGTGGGCACTGCAGCAAAAAAGAAGAAAAAAACACCCAACCCATCCTGATCCCTGCCATAGCAATGTAGAGGACAGCTCCCCAGGGAAGGTGGAGGACCCCATGGCCATGAGCATGGAGGCACATGTGCTCACAGAGGACATCCAATTAACAAGGTGGACCATGCTTCTGGGTGGTTCATCTCCTCTGCTCCTGTTTCTCCCAGTCTACACTGTCCCTCCTGTTAACAAGATGAACCGACCAGTTTTCCAGGAATGAGGAGTAAATATCAACACGGCCTCTCTGACAGAGAACAGGAGCAGAGAGTCCTAGCATTATAACCTGCAAACCAGGTTATGAACAAGAACATATGACATGTCCAGGCACATGAAGCAGTGTGGAAAGGAGACCTGCACCCTCACACATGAAAGCAGTATGGAAAAGGCGCCATGGTGTGGAAGGGGTAGGGGAGGTTTAAATGTTAAGGTTCCCAGATTCGCCTGAATCAGCCCATCTGATGATTGAGCTGGGGGCTCCTTACAGAACCATGTCCCTCCCATGTGGAGAAGGAAACATACACATGGGGCTGGGCCTCCCCTCCCAATGCCAACTAGTATAAGAAATAAAGAAAAAGAAAGAAAAGAAAAGAACATAGAGGAGTATTATACCTTAATTAATGTTGGTGCGCACAGTGGCCCCTCACAAACATTAGCTGTAAAATAGTTAAATTATTGAAGACTCTGGAGGTGCCCAATCCTCAGGGTCAACCCACGATATTTCATGAAGCTAATGAATAGCCGGTGAAAGGGGATGACGACTGCAAATTCCCTGAAGAAACCTATGACCCAGTTAGCCCAATCATGGGGCTCTCGGACATATCCAGCAAAGTAGTGAAGATGGCAAGGAGGCAGCAAGTTCCCTTCTTCCAGGCCACCGGACGAAATCAAATGTTCAAAAAGTTATGGTACCCACCCAACTTGGACAAAGAACTTATGAAGATTACCCGACACCTTGGCTTGGGTTTCTCGATAGAAGAATTCTATGAGACAGACATGATATCAATCTCTGCTTCCACTAGCAGAGATCCTCCAGAAAGCCCAGATAAGCAGAAAGCCCAGGAGCAACACACGCCCCCATATGGCGAACCACAAGATGAAGAAATACACCTCTGGCGACCGTCCCCGAGCAAGGGAGTGGGGCCAAGTGTCTCAACTTTTCGAGAACCAACCCTGGCTGGCCATGATGGGCTGTAGCAGGAGATCGAAAGACTAGAGAACCAACTAGCTGTAAGTATATGCCACTTTGACAAAATAGGGGGCATCCTCCCTTGGCAATACTACCATTTAAACCCAAAGCATTCCCTTGTGGCTAGGGTAGAACTGTACAGTCACAGGCAAAGAGATGATGAACCTATCCCGGAATACATCGAAAGATGGAGAAACCTCTATGCAAAGTACCATCCTCCACTAAGCCATGAGGTCGCCACCTGGATTTGTGGACAAAGTCTAAAAAAAGAAATTCAGCAATAGATGGTTGACATCAACATCTGATCCCTTGATCAATTGAGCATGATAGCAGCTGATATTAAGGCCTTTCTGGCAAAATATCACTCTGCCACCACCTCGGCAAAACAAGAAGACAAACCTAAAGATGGCTACCGCAACGCTCCTAAGCACTTGAAGAAAAATATGAAGGAGGAGGCCAATCCTTCAACTAATCAATTGGCCTAATTGTAGGAGAAAATGAGGAGGCCTTACTCCTTCCTGAGAGATAAAACTCGTGGGATTTTTGAATGGGCTTGTCATTATGACAAGATTACTTTGCCAGAGCCCAAAAGGCCAGAGGATGCTAGACGAAGTGATGACCCCCAGTTCTGCCCCTATCACCAGGTGCTAGGGCATCCCATCAAAAATTGTTACATATTCAAAAAAATCACTCAAGGCCTGACCAAGAGGGGCGAACTGAAGATGGGAGAATATGAAGTGAATCCACCACACCCGTATGACGTGGGCATTTATAAAAGGGAGTCTACATGGTCTCAGTCCACTACCAGACCCCCGAAGAGGCATCAGAGGCCAAGCAAAACAAGCCTCGAACCAAGAAATAACTGTTTGGGCGACAAATATCAAAGGGAGAGGGGTGTGGCACCGCGCCCCCTACCACGGAGGTCGCCACTTCGACCAATGAAAGATGTTATGAAGCAAATGTGATATCTGTCAGCTTCGGTCGGCAACAACCCCCAGAGAATCCAGATACACAAGAAGCCAAGAGCCAAGAGCAGCATATGCCTCCAGCTGGCAAAACCCAAAATGAAGAGGTGTTCCTCTGGAACCCACCTCCAAGCAAAGATATAGGGATGATCCCATCCACTTCTGAGGGACCGGTCCCAGATAGTCATGGTGACGAGGCACTGCCACCTCCTCCTGACGCCAGAACGAAAGATAGTGGTCTGAGCCACTCTCCAGATTTCTCCTGATACAACCCTATTATGTTTGCAATATGCTATGAGCAGTAGCGGGAGATTGAGATATTGTAGGCACAGTTGGCCGAAATGACCAAACTTCTATCCAATCTAACTGGGGGAATCCTCTTCCGGCAAGGCACATCCACAAACTCAGGGTACTCCCCTGTAACCAAGGGAGAACTGTATAGCCAAAGGCAGGAAGATACTGAATCTGTTGCGGCTTACATTGAAAGGTGGAAGGACCTCCACGAAAGGTGCAATCCTCCTCTAAGCCATGAAGCCACTGTCGAGTTTTGCAAACGAAGTCTGAAAGAGGAACTTTTCCAAAGGGTAGCTAGCATCAAGTTCCAGTCCTTTGATCATTTGAGCATAAAGGTAGCCGATATAGAAGCCTAGTTGTCAACGCACCACCTTGCCATTACCACAGCAGAATGGGAGAGACAATCCCCAAGCGTAAATTTTAGTGCTTTCATGCACTCGAGGAGGAAAGCGAAGGAAGCAACTGGTCCTTCAACCAGTCGACCGACAGAAAAAATCCCCACACTACGGGAGAAGATGAAGAAGCCTTAATCCTTCCTGAGGGATAAAAGTTGAGGGATCTTTAAATGGTCTTGCCACTACAGTAAGGTTGCTCTACCAGAGCCCAAAAGGCCGAAGGATGCCAGAAGAAGTGATGCCCCCCGGTTCTGCCCCTATCACCGGGTGCTGGGCCATCCCATCGAAGACTGTTATACATTTAAAGATGTTGCCCAAGGCCTTATCGGGAAAGGTGAATTGAAAATGGGGGATTACGAAGTAAACCCACCACAACCACATGAAGTAGGTGCCTATAAAAGGGGAGTCCACATGGTCTCTGTCTTCACGGAAGTCACAAGCCTGGTCGATGGAAGATGCCATGAAGCAGATGAAGTCTCCATTTTGACCCCTCCGGGTGAAGGTCCTATGAAGGCAGTCTATGAAAAGTATTAGGAGGATCATGAAGAAGTCAACAGCTCACCGTATCAGGAGATACCCCGAAGCCCTATATAATGATACAAGAAGAGCCGAAAGCCGATGCCCCTTACAAATGCTGGGAATCCATTACCATCGAGGTTGCCACGACCTCTGATGATGCTCCATAGGAGCAAGAACCTGAAGAGCTCCTGGCCACCTTTAGGGGTGATCCATCGATGGGCCAATACTCAAATTGCCCAAAAGCTATGTTGCCAGTATCGACACCCATTCAAGAGCCAGGGAAAGAAGCTGGCGAAGCCCTGCCGCTAATCGAGATAAGGCAAGAAGACATTTATGATGTTCTCGAAGCTGAAGAAGATGATGAAGGCTTCATCGATCTTGAGCCAGCTCCTCTAGAGATAGAAGATGGCGGTCAGGCGACCGCCGATGAGCTGATCGAAGTAAACCTCGGCACAGAAGATGAGCCTAGGCCAACCTTCCTTAGTGCCCTTCTTCTCCCAGAAGAAAGAAAGCAATATACACAGCTCCTCTAAGAGTTGCGAGACTATTTCGCTTGGAACTACAAACAAATGCCAGGCCTTAGCCTGGCGATTGCTTAACACTTATTGACCATTAACCCCGAGGCTGAACCAGTGAAGCAGCCACCCTGACAGATGAGACTGGAACTGATAAGCCAGGTTTACAAGGAGGTTGACAAGCTCATAGACATCAACTTTGCAGTAGAAAACCAATTTACCACCTGGCTGGCCAATATTGTGCCCGTCAAGAAGAAAAATGGCCAGATCTGGATATGTGTCGACTTTCAGGACCTGAACAAGGCGTGTCCAAAGGATGATTTCCCGGTGCCTATCACTAAAGTCATGGTTGATGCTACTACAGGCCACGAAGCTCTGTCCTTCATGGACGGGTCATCCGGATACAACCAGATATGGATAGCCGAGCATGATAGAATTCACACGGCTTTCTGATCACCCAAGGGGATATTCCATTACAAAAGGATGTCTTTCGACCTCAAAAATGCCGGTGCCACTTATCAAAGGGCAATGACGAAGATATTTGATGAACTGCTCTATGATAAAGTCGAATGCTACATCGACAATTTGGTCGTTAAGACCAGTAAGAAGGAAGATCACCTGAGTGACCTCTGGGTTATATTCCAAAGGCTCCGGCAATACGAGTTGAAGATGAACCCATTGAAGTGCGCCTTCGATATTTCCAATGGAAAATTTCTGGGCTTCATTGTACGATATCGGGGTATTGAAATAGACCCCTCCAAGATAAAGGTCATTCAGGAGTTGCCTCCTCTAAAGAACCTAACGGAACTGCGGTCATTACAGGGCCGATTAGCCTATATCCGCAGGTTCATCTCCAACCTGTTCGAGTGATGTTAACCATTCCATAAGCTGATGATGAAAGATACGTCGTTCAGTTGGAATCAAGAATGCTAGAAGGCTTTTGACTAGCTGAAGGGATATTTGAAGACCCCACCAGTACTGGGGGCACCTGTTAAAGGGCGGACATTGATTCTCTACATAGCCGCCACCGAATATTCACTCGGGGCAATACTAGCCCAAAACAATGACGAGGGAAAGGAGCAAGCACTTTATTACCTTAGTCAAAGACTGGTCGGGGCAGAAGTAAAATATACCCCGATCAAGAAAATTTGTCTTGTCTTGGTCTTTGCAGTCAAGAAGATGAGGCATTACATGCTCTCACATGAAATACAGCATATACCAAGGGCCGATCTTGTCAAATATCTCTTGTCCCAGCCAGCACTAAAACGGCAACTGGGAAAACGGGCCGTCATTCTGATGGAATTTGATATTACATTTGTGCCGTAAAAGGTCATTAAAGGCCAGGCAATATTAGATTTCTTTGCAACACACCCTGTGCCTGAAGATTCCCGTCTAATCACGGAGCTTCTGGAAGATGAAACACTAGAAGTGGACTAGGTCCGTCAAGCCATATGGCATTTATACTTTGACGGAGCATCCAGAACTAAAACATCCAAATCAGTGCATGCGAGGATAAGAGCCGGAGCAGGCATCATCCTCAAATCCCCAGAAGGAGAGGTGCTGCATACATCGTGCTCGATCAACAAGCCATGCACAAACAATGAAGCAGAATATGAAGCCTTGATCATCGGCCTTCAGATTGCTCTCCATATGATGATCCGAATGCTGCAAGTGTTCGGCAACTCGATCCTGATTGTCAAGCAGATATGGGGGAATTCGATGTCTGGAAGCCCAGACTACTCCCTTATTATGCCAAGACAAAGAAGCTCATGGGGCGATTCTACTTCATTGAAATAGTCCATGTCGGCCGAAGTCAAAATGTCCAGGCGGATGCACTGGCAAAATTAGCAAGCTCCCTATCAGCCCAGCAAGGAGAATCTCTTAACATAATAGTCATAAATAGGTGCCAGGTCCCTAGAATGGTAGAGGAACCAGAAGAAGAAGAATATGAAACTGCAACAGCAGAAGCAATCAGCTCTCCTGACTGGAGAGAGCCCCTAATGAAATGTTTTAAGCACTAGGAATTACCCAAACAAAGGGAAGAGAAGATCAAATTGATCGGAATAAAAGACTCTTATGAAGTCAGCAACAGAACCTTGTTCCGAGTTGTGGCAGATGCCAAAAGAAAGGTGCTCCTTTGATGTATATCTGTGGAGGAGGCCTAGATGGTTATGAAGGAAGTTCATGCCGAAACAACCGACGCCCACAAAGTTGGGCCAAAAATGAAGATCGAAATCAAGAAATTGGGATGTTGCTGGCCAACTATGTTTGATGACTGTTGCAAGTATGCCAAGTCATGTCATAAATGCCAGCAGCATGCTGCGATCCCAAGAAGGCCTCTAGCTCATTTGCACCCAACGGCACCCAGCTGGCCTTTTGCTCAATGGGGCACTGATGTTGTGGGCCCACTGCCCGCGTCTTCATCAGATTGCAGATATATTCTAACAGTAACAAATTATTTCTCCTGCTGGGTAGAGGCTATGGCCCTAAGAGAAGTGATAGGAGAAATCGTGGCCAGATTTATCTGTCGAAACATCATATTCCGATTCAGCATGCCCGAACAAATCGTCTTCAATAATGAAAGTCACTTCCAAAACCAGAAGGTCTACAAGTTGGCCGATAAATTCAAGATTGACTGGAGGACATCCACTCCATACAACCCACAAGCAAACGGGTTATCGAAAGCATTCAACCAAATACTATGCACACTTCTTGTCAAGACAGACAGTTCTAGCAAGAAGGATTGGGAAGACAGAATGTATAAAGCAATATGGGCATACCGTAACATGTACAAGACTCCCATCGGTTGCTCACCTTTTTCGCTGGTGTATGGCTCGGAAGTGGTCGTCCCGATAGAGCAGGAGATACCCTCGTTGCGGGTCGCGATCTAGTACGAATTGGTCAAAGATGGCCAAACCAATATAGAAAGAAGATTAGAGGAGCTCTTCGATTTGGAAGGACAGTGGCTCAAGGCACAATAGAATATAAAAACCTATCAGGTCCGTATGACCCGCGCCTTCGATAAGCTCGTCAAAGAGTTAGAATTCCAGAAAAGGGACCTACTCATGGTCAAAAGAAAAGAAGTCATGGTGGCCAATCCCACAGATAAATTGAATGAAAATTGGATAGGACCTTACGTGATCCAGAAAGTTTATGAAGGTAGTGCTTATGTGGTCATCAACCATCGAGGGGAAGTTCAATTTTCACCCCTCAATGGGAAACATCTGAAGCTATACCATGCGTCGCTCCCTCAGCTCGGCGATCAACTGAAATCGATACCCCTCAATGAACAAGATGATATTCTAGAACTCTTGTGATGAGTTACATGATGAATGATGAATGCATGAAGTAGATATTCAATATATTCACAGATATTCAAGATATTAGACCGTCGGCGTCCGGTCTGACAGATATTCCTAGATATTCAAGATATTCAACTAGCGACGTCCAGGCTGGTAGATATTTCAAAATATTCAAGAAACTCAAGATATTCAAAGATATTCCAACCACTCAACTCGGCACCCATGGCCTTCTGGGGTCTTAGCCGAGGGCTACGACCTAGACCTTTCATCTAAGTCGGTGAAACTTGAACTCCTTGTGTCAGTGTAGTCTCAGCATCGATGAATCACTTAACTCGGCACCAATGGCCTTCTGGGGTCTTAATCGAGGGATACGACCTAGACCTTTTATCTAAGTTGGAGAAACCCAAACTCCTTCTGTCAGTGCGATCCTAGTACTGATGATACCACTTAACTCGGCACCCATGGCCTTCCGGGGCCTTAGGCGAGGGGTACGACCTAGACCTTCGTCTAAGTCAGACAAACTCGAACTCCTTGCGTCAGTGCGATCCCAGCATCGATGAACCACTTAACTTGGCACCCATGACCTTCTAGGGTCTTAGCCGAGGGGCACGACCTAGACCTTTCATTTAAGTCAGAGAAATCTGAACTCCTTGTGTCGGTGTGATCCAAGTACTGATGATACCACTTAACTTGGCACCCATGGCCTTCCAGGGTCTTAGCTGAGGGGTACAACCTAGACCTTTCATCTAAGTCTGAGAAATCTGAACTCCTTGGGTCGGTGTGATCCCAGCATCGATGAACCACTTACCTCGGCACCTATGGCCTTCCAGGGTCTTAGCCAAGGGGTACGACCTGGACCTTTTGTCCAAGTCAGAGAAACCCCAAACTCCTTGCGTCAGTGCAATCTCAGTACTGATGAATCACTTAACTCGGTGCCTATGGCCTTTCGAGGTCTTAGCTGAGGGACACGACCTAGACCTTCCATCTAAGCCAGATAAACCTAATTCTTTACGTCAGCATAAACCCAATGTTGACTATACCACTCCGATTAATGTCTGGATCCCCATCAGGACAAATCTATTATCCCCCCACGATAATTGATACAACTCAATGGTTTAGGCCTTTCGTCTAAGCCAGATAAGCTCAACACCTTACGCCGGCATAAACCTAATGCTGATGATATCACTAGGGTTGGTAGGGGTCTCTCGGGTAGGACCAACCCATCCATCCCACTGCGACAGTGATGCGGGACAACCTAGGGGATGCCCAGGGACCTATGAGACAGCAAGCACAACCCGAACCATGGACCCGAACGATAACGGACTGACCACACGCGTCACTTAAATTCCAAGGTGACCCGATAATAGTGGGGGTGGAAGGTGACCCATGGGCAGTCTACACGGTCAGATCCGCGAAGGGTGGTATGGGAAGGACAGACCTGAGGTCTGAAGGTCACCCGACTCAGCCGGGGCAGAGCCGGTGCCCGAGGGCGGGAATGACAGTGCTCTCTCACACGGGAGCAGTCGACACTCAATGTTTGAGAAATTTTGGATTGAGCTCTCCTCAACTTCGGCGTGAGCGTTGAAAAGATACTAAGAAAGCAATGCCCAAGGAGCGAGGGTCAGACCTATACCTTGCCGAGTCTGAAAAGATCGGTGCCGATCGGAGATGAGGGCGAGCTGGGGAGTGTGCGCACCCGACTATCACGCTGCGTCGGGGTAGCTTCATATATAATCTGTGTGTACAGCCAATATTGAACCTCCATGCAAGGAGGGGGAACTCGGGGATGGGATGGTCTGTGTGTGCATACGTAGTTGGGGGCAGAGGACACGCGCTGACGAGCGTGACCCCACTCTTACACAAACATTAAACACACAATCATCCATCACCGGTGGGACATTTGCAGACAAATCATGGGTCATGAATGCTTAAAAGATGCATATGATGCATGTTGGGCTAAAATAAAAGAAATCATTAAAATGAATGCAAAGAAAGGATAAAATATAAAGTACTCGAGAATAATATTGCTAGGCTGGGGCAATCAGGGTCAGGACACTATCTGCAACCACGGCGTGCAAGATAGAACCATCGTCTCCTAATCTTCCCAACCTAACGGCCTATCTGCTGATTAAACGCGTGTACCTAGATCATCATTATTTTGTTAAAGGGGAACATCAGATCCTGGAACATGCGAGAAACTAGCTGGTTCTTGAGATAATATAGCATAAATACCATATAGTAATGCAATAAGGGGTCTAGGGATCGGGATACTTACCTGACTTACCTGACGGGGCGAAAGGCAAGTGGAGGCGATGCTGCAATAGAGATCATGAATGAGATTTGCAAGATATATCATGAAATAATCAAATTCATCAATTAACCACATAATGCAGCAATAAAGGTTCAAATCATTTATTTCAATATATGAGCGGTCAATGGAAGGCCGCTCATACTCTAGGACGGCTTTGTCTAGGCCGTGCATAAACAGATAATTTGAACGTGAATGAGAAGGAGAATGGCCTATTTCAAACCGCCAATAAAATGGACAGCCAGAGTCTAGCCGCTTAATTGTAATGTACTGTTGGGGATTAAATGATTAACTCTAGACCGTCATATGACTGAATGGTCGTTTGATAGACCGTGCAATTCCTGGGGCTTTAAAAGAGTAAAACCCTCCGTCTCCCTCCCTCCCCACCGTAACTAACGACGGGAGGGAAGGGAGAAACGTCCCCACCCCCATTTCTCTGCTCTCAAACTCTCTCCCTCCAACTCTCCCTCTCTCTCAATCTCTCCCCCACTCGTCTTCCCCCCTTTTCTATGTGAACGAAGCGCCAGGCGAAGCATCCGAGCATGGCCGATGAAGAAGCTCCACCACCACCGTTGACAGTCGTGGGGGTGCTACCGCCCATCCCCGAGGAGGAAACACCGGCTACCGTCGAGGAAGGCATGGCCACTCTGCCTGCGGCCAAAGGGGACGCCGGACCACCTGCCGTCACCGGAGAAGAACCCCACGTGCCAGAGGCGGTGACTAAGCCCCAGAAGACTGACGAGGTAGGCCTAAAAAACCCCCTCATTTTTGTTCTTAATTCATGTATGCTAGTCTAGGGGATAGAAAGGGGGCATTCAACCCCTTACGGGCCAGTTGGGAGGCCATACGACCGTCACCACCGGCGGGGAAAGGGCTTAACGCCGTTGGGGAAGATGGTAATCGAATGGTTTACCAAGAACCTCTCAGGGAAAACAGAATGGCTGAACTAGAGCTGTTCATAAACTACACAGCCCATGGGTGGCCGCCAAAGAGCAGTTGAACCGATCAGAAAAAGGCCCTAGCACGATTTTGGGGAAACCGTGGTAGGGCAGGACGGACCACATTGGTCCATGCAGAATACGAAACGATTGAGAACTAAACGGTCCATATCGGTCTGTGGATGATGGCACAGTTTGAGGAGAGCCGCACAGGTGCAGAACATGAGAGGATCGTGAGGGACACAACACGGTTAATGGATAGCCGTCGATGCACTGAGTAGCCAAACTATACCTGTTCATTGAATAGAAGACTGAAACCTGAGCGGTCCAAACTGGCTAGCACACAGGTTAGAGCAGTCTGTGGGGAACCGCTCTGCAAGCTGAATGTGTTTTCTTTCTATTTCCCTTTATTTATTGAATAAAATGCATGAATTTATTATTAAATATATGCAATTATGTGAATAAATGCTGGGAAAGCATAGGACCTAGATCTCATGGCTGCAGGTCTGGGCAGTGTATTTGGCACTACCCGACATCCAGCGAGAGAGGCTAGCAGCCATGAGGTTCTCGGAGTTCTTGAGCATAGAGGTGAACCAGTTTGACGAACCGCTACTCTATGCTTTGCATGATCACTGGACCCAGTGAGTCGTACGTTCCTCTTTCCGTGGGGGCACATGGTCCCCACATTGGAGGACGTGGCCCGACTCACTAGCCTAGGAGCGCACGGGTCCCTGATTAGTGGGAGCACATATCTTGACTACCGGGAGATGGCCTAGGAGCTCTTGGGATTGGACCTGCTACATCCAGAGTGGCAGTCCACCACCCTCACTCGAATGGCACTCCAGGACAGCTTGGGACTTCGAAGGGCAGGGATCGCGACAGGGGAGCTACCCGAGCAGCACCTGTGGAGGCTAACAGACCGGGCGAGGCTGAGAGTCGCAGCAGAGGCAGGACCGGAGGCGGACCGAGTGCTGAGGAGATTCCTGATGCTGTTATTCAGATGACTCCTTTTTGTGACGTGCGCAAACGTCATCAGTTGCTGCTTCCTACCACTACTCAAGGACCTAGACCATGTGGGTGACTTTGCGTGGGGAGCTGCGGTCCTCGCTTTTCCCTTTGACACCCTGAGCTCGACCAGCCGTCAGATGATGCTCGGGGGCTTCTCCCCTCTTCTCCAGGTACGACCTGACCCATAGACTTGACTATGAAATTCATATATACTTCTATATGTTGACGTGTAATGCAATACAGTTGTGGGCCTACGTGCAACTACGTGGGCTAGGGAGAGGTGACGAGACCTAGCCTGACCTATTACTGATTGCTAGGAGGTGGATCACACCTCGGGAGACCGGAAGCCTTCGGAGACAGGTTCGAGGGCTCCAGGATGACCTGGACTCACTACCCAATGCTTCGATATGACTCCAAACTCAGACCGTTTAATTAAATGCAATCTATATGCTTATTATGCTGATGTGTCTTTCTGTTTCAACAAGTTCGGTGGACTCCTTATGAAGATGAGGGGCATGAGGGTCAGCCTTGGGTAGTGGGGGCCCTCACCTTCTCTAGCCGCAATGTGTGGCTTCACTGCATGAATGTAGTGGAGCCACTTCATTTCAGACTAGTGATGAGGATGATTGGCGTCCCTCAGCCAGTAGTAGAGTTCCCAGCTCCAGAGAAGCCAGGGGAGCACGTGGGGTGACACTCGCGAGGCGGGGCGATGGTCCTCGACTAGACTACGCGAGCTACAGAGCAGATCGTGGACTGGACGGCGCTCGGGCGAGTTGTGACCGCCCGAGTGGAGAGCGACGTAGCGTACTACACGGCGTACGCCAAGCACTACCAGGACCAGGTGTTCCCACCGATCGGTACAGCTTCTAACCCTAGCACTCTTTCTATTATGCTTATGATTTATATATGATGATGCACTAACGTTTGGATTTCCTAAATGCAGATCGACCCTCAGGGATGGATTGCGGAGTTGCAGGGGCTCCTCCATCCCACGATCGGAGAGCGCGATGAGGCCCGACAGGCCCTGACCCTACTGGTGAGTTTTCTAACCCTTAAACTTTAAATAATGCACTTTGATTATGATTATGCTATAAAATGACTGACCTTGGAGTTCCTAAATGCAGTGAGCTGAGGGGACCCAGCGGCAGGGGACCGATGCTCCTTCTTCCTCTTCTCAGACGCCAGCCAACCATGACGAGCGGGAGGCAGAGTTTGCACAACTAGTGGCTTCGGCCGAGGCAGCCGAGGCAGCACTCTCCGAGAGGGTACGTTCACTACACTTTCCCAGTTAATTATGCTTCTATAAACATGAGAGGCCTATTCATTGGATGATTAGAGGCCGAAGGTAAAAGATAGTGTCTGCCTCATTTTTTTTCTTTTCTTCTTCTTTTGTGAAGAGGCGAGTAAAGAGATGGGTGCAAAGACCACGTCTGTCTTGTGACTTTCTTTTTTTCTCCTCTCTCTTTTCTCTTCTTCTTTTGTGAAGAGGCGAGTGCAAAGACCACATATGCCTCATGATTTTCTTTCTTCTCTTTTTGAGGTCCCCAGGCGGGGAGTAGAGTTTGCCACTTTGTCGGCTTGACTGCCTTAGTTGTTTCTTCGGGGGGCTCCCATGGTCGGGATGACCAGTTCATATTTTCTTTAGGGAGGTGGCTGCTATGGTCCCTCTTTCAGGCGCTATTCTTCTATTCACATAGAATGTCTATGAGAGTCCTTCTAGCCGAGGAGCTTCCAGCCTCTCATGGGGCTCAATGGCTTGACGGCCGACATTTGAGGTAGGCTATGTGATTTTCGGTGGGACTTTAGTGCCCACGCAATTTTGCTTTCGATGCCCCTGGGCTTGGGGGTATCTCTCTTAATGTGCCCCCCTAGGTCGAGGTGTATTTCTCTTCAAATGTCCCTAAGTCGGGGTGTAGCATTTGTATCATATTCCCCCATATGGGGTGTGGTTTTCTTCTCGCGCACCTAAGGTAGGATGTGTTTTTTCTTCACGTGCCCCTAGGTCAGGGTGCAACTCTGTTGCTTCTTATGGCCCCAGGTCGAGGTGGATGCGTCTACTTCTTATGCCCCAGAGTGGGGTATATTTCTCTTCATATGCCCCTAAGCTGGGGTGTAGCTTTATCTCATATGCCCCCATGGTGGGGTATAGCTCTTCTTCAAATGCCCCTAAGTCGGGATGTAGCTTTATTTCATATGCCCCCGAGTCAGGGTATAGTTCTTCTTCAAATACCCCTAGAGCGGGGTGAGTTTCATTCTTCATACGTCCTCCGGGAGGGGTGCAGTCTCTTGCCTCTTATGCCCTTACGGCAAGTATAGTCTTTGCTTCTTATGCCCCAAGAGCGGGGTGTATTTCTTTCTTCATACGCCCTCCGGGCCAGGGGGTATTCCTTCTTCAAATGCCCCTAAGTAGGGGTGTATTCTTTTGTTTCTTATGTCCCTAGAACGGGGTGTATCTTCTTGCTTCTTCTAACCCCCCCTACAAATTGGGGCATGTTTGCTTCTTGTGCACCCAAGGTGGGGTGTGTTTCTTTTCTTTGTGTGCCCCAGGTCGGGGCGTATTCTTGCTTCTTATGCCCCCATGGCGGGGTATGTTTCTTCATGTGCCCCCGAGTCGGGGTGTACTTCTCATGTATGCATTTTCGATGGTGGAATGCCTCTTTTGCTTCTGTGCCCTGGTGCGGACACCGGCTTGATAGGATCATCCCAGCAGTCCACACCAACAATAGATTCTAGGTGTTGGCCACCAGAAAGGCCAATTGGGAAAACGAGGATCGGAAGCTGCCGACGTCCAAGCCCGCAAGATTCAAGCAGATTTGGGTGCTGAAGAAGGTACAATGCCAGACACTAGCCCATTAAGAGAAAAACACTGTTGTTGTTCACCGTAGGGCTGACGGCAGGAAATGCAGAGGAAAGAAAAAGACATCACTGTCATTTGCCCCAAGAGAGGGGGTGAGAGATGTCAGATGAAGGAAGAAGAAGAAAGAGGGGAGGTTATTCCCACTGTTGCCCCATACAAGTCGAGGGCCTGCACTAGGCAGGCTGATGTGTTTTGGGATCCCAGGAGGGATTACCAGACTGCTCAAATGGCAAGGCTGGCTTATCAGCCGAAGACCCAAGAAAGGCTGCTACCTCAACCTGATCTGCAAAGGCACAGCCAGGAAGAGATGAACATGGTGGTTCAAGACTACTTTCACTGCCTGGGGAACTCATCCCTAGGATAGCAAAGATTGTCCCGCCTCTTGGGTGCCACAGAAGAAGAAGAAGCACTGCAAGAAGGTGTCGGGAGATTTTTTGGACTCAAAGGATATTTTGATAATTTGGGATTTCTAGATGATATTTTGGTAATTTTACCAGGCTAGGGTATTTCTGAAATTTCTGGGTTTGAGGGAAAGTACGGAGCGATCTCCGACCTCCGAGGACACCGAGACAGTTTCCGACAAGTTTTGAAGGCTTCTAGGCCATTTCTAGGTCACAGAGGTATTTTGATAATTTTACTAGACCCCGAATAGACCTGGGTTTTGGGGGACTCTTAGGTGCAAGACGGGACTAGAGAGGTCCCTAAGCGAAAAGAGCAACAATGGACTTCGTAGCAGACATTCATGCGTTGATTCGCAGAGAGGGGCATGTACACAATTTTTCGAAAGTCAAGACTTATGTGCAATTCTCCTTTGACCAGCCCATAATGGAAGAACTGGGTGCATTCCACGAATCGTACAAATACATGGGTTGTCAGCGAATTGTCGATTGTACAAGAAAAAGGAGTCTCCGCACTGACGCAGGATGTAGGGGCATAGTCCTAATTACATAAAGTTGCAAGATAGAATTGCGAACCACAGGACTTGAATTTTCTTACAATCTTAGGAGGGGCATTTCTACAATTCCTTATTATTTGAAGGAATTACATGATTTGGCCATTCAAGATGCATGAAAAATTGCTGTCTCTTAATTTGATACAACTTTGTACAAATTATTCCTCCCTCCTACAGTTGTAATTATTCGGGTGCTCAGTCATTATTTAGTCCCGTTCTCTCTGTGACGCCCATAGTTCGCTTGCCTTAGTTAAAATCATTTTTTGACCTTTTCTTTTATGCAAAACTAATGCAAACACCTAGACACTCTAAACTCAAGACCCTAGACTTACCCTAAATTCCAGTACGCGACGGAGGTGAACCTCACGTAAGGGGCTACCTTCCGGATAGGCGTAATCTAACCTTCCAGTAACGTCTTTTGATATACTGGTTATCGGGATGAAATGCGACCCAAAAAACCAATTTTTTGTTTTCTTTGTTTTAAAATAATGATGATCCTAGACTCGACTTAGCCCGTGCAAAGACTTATGCAACAACTACCCTAGACTCAACTAGCTCTGATACCACTTTGATGTGGGACAGACGGTGAACCTGGGACTCTAGCTCGCGGATGTCCCTAGCGAGGGAAACGTGGGACTTGTGCGGTTGAGAAACTGGCTATGAGTCGGGTAGTCAAACTCTCACTCGTGCCCAGATCGCGTCACGTGATGGACTCATTCTCTCTCGCAACGGTGATTGAAATAATTTATCGAGCTAATTAACCTATCATTCTCGCAGCGGCATATAAAAACATATACGAAATAAAGCAAATGCCAAACAAGGAAGGCAGCGAGTGTATCTCCATGCTCTGGGCGTGGGGAAGATGACGTCGGTCAAGTATGGTAACTCCTGGTAAAATAATTACAATAATTAATTACAGCAGTGATTTCATTACCCACTCCATGCAGAGAGGTAAAGGGCTACAAGTGGGCCCGGGAGGACCGATCTTGAGTTGACGGACAGCAAGTCGAAAGGGCTATCGGGCTGGAGGCGGGCTGCTGGTCCGACTCGGTACTGTTCCAACTTGGCACTATTCAAACTCAACTCAGCAACTCAGTTCAGCCCGCAGGACAGCAAGTGAACTCGACTGCTAGGACGATGGCTTTCGATCACCTTATGGCTGTGGCAGTTGGCTGGGACGTTGGCGAGAGGTTGCTGGTCGACCTCTGAACTTGGCGGCGGCTAAATCGACGCTGAAGTAATTTTCCAAGAATTAATTAGTTGCTGCTTCTATTGGTCTGTTCACGGAACAGATTTGCGCGCCTCCACGATAGGAATTTCTGTGCTCAGATCTGGAGGCAGATCGAGGCGAGATTGGCGCCGTTGGAATGCTGACTCGAAGAGCTACAACATATATTTATTTAAGATCCATCCAACAAGCATATTTGAAATGAAAACTACTGTGGATTGCTGTTATTTCTGACTCAAAATTACAGACACACAGGATAGAACTAGATCTGCCTAAAAATGAAATTTGACCAAGGGGGAAATGGTAGATCTAGGAGCTGGGGATTTTTTGGGGGATAGAGGTGGATGTGAGGGATGTGCAAGAATTTTTAGGGATTTTCTGGAGATGGCTAAGGGGGTGGGAATAATTCAGGATGACAAAATTATCATCACTTTTGGTCCTATGTTTAGTAGACCATTTGGACTTGTCCAATGGCAATTCATACAGACCATGAGATATGAGATTTCATAACTTGGGATCATAAGAGTTGACAAATATACATATTCTTCCTAGCCAGAGACTAAAATCTGAACCATCAAAAATAGGAATTGAATCCATATTAGCCATCATAGCAGATCCTTACTCCTAGACCGCAAGGTCCACTAAAACACTCAGAGACCACACTCTGATAGCAATTACTGTCCCAGATAGATGGCACTCGATGACAAGAAGGGGG
Source organism: Amorphophallus titanum (assembly GCA_024336825.1). Taxonomy (NCBI): domain Eukaryota; kingdom Viridiplantae; phylum Streptophyta; class Magnoliopsida; order Alismatales; family Araceae; genus Amorphophallus; species Amorphophallus titanum. The sequence continues at coordinate 527,422 of JANBPO010004656.1, forward strand.
GTTGAATTGTCCCCTCTAAAACGTGATGGTGAATTTCAAACCTACTAAATTAATTTCAGTGAAATTAAAACAACTACGTTAGTTAAACTAAACTGAAGTGAGATTTAAGTTCTCTCAATCTTTTTGATCTCACACGAATAGCCTATGCAAAGATCGATCGAACATTCACAAAACACAGATAGCAGATGTAGCGATGTGTGATGACGCAGTGAATAAAAATCTCTAAAATGACATGTGAACAGAGATAGGAGAAATGGACAATCATATAGGCAAACCACAAGGAACATGGAGATTTTTAGGTGGTTCGGCTGGACCTTCCCGTCTGCCTACGTCCACCCCTCACCAAACCTAGTGAGTCTTCACTAACATGCTACAAACCGTAGCAATCACAGGGATGAACCCCAACACCACACACACACTGCTTCTACAGCAATCCACACACACGGGGCCTGGCCCCAGAACGCTGACACCGTAGCGCGCACGCGCCCACACACACACACACACACACACACACACACACACACACACACACACCGCACTAAAACCACACACGGAGATGTAGCTCCACACACCCACACACAATCGCACACCGGCGATCAACCAGTCAATATTTCAATGTTTAAAATAAAAGATAAAACCTCAATGACATCCAAACTTAGGATAGAACATGGAGAACATCTTATATAAGCTAAAAATAGATGTAGAGATTTTCCCCCTTTGTAAACTCCTCAAGTCTCTAAGTCGATGTCGACGGTTGCTCGTGATATTGACATCATCAAATTCCTCGCTTCATTCCGCTTGTTGTATTCTTCATCAATGACTTCCAAATCTCAACGGAAGTAGATCAAATCTGACATTGAAGTCCTCTTGAGCTCCTCTCTTTCTCTCCTACACAAAACAACACGATTTTAGCCGAAGGGGATATTTAAAACCACAAATTTGTAGCACATATAGAGTAGAAGATTAGATGGACAAAAAGACCATAAAGCCCATGAAAAATCCTTGCAAAACCCCTCTAGGATATGTAGGAGAACCCTAAGGGCAAAAGGGGTCAATAAGGGGTCCATTCAGGTCACAGTGGAGAGCCATCGGGCACTATCGGTGCCACCGAGTTGGGGGCACAGTGGTGCGTCGGGTGAAGGGAGCACTGGGCGTGCTGGAGAGGGGAGGCACTAGGTGTGCCGGGGATAGGGACACACAAAGTGTGCCGGTGGCGTGGGGCACGAAGTGTGCCAGAGACGGGGGCACAGGGACGTGCCGGGTAGAGAGATGCCAGGGGTGCGTTGGGTGAACCCCCTCGGGGGTGTGCCGGGTGAGGGTGCTGGCGGGTGCACCAGGTGAAGGCGCTGGCAGGTGCACCGGGTGAAGGTGCTGGTGGGTGCACCGGGTATAGGCACCAGGGAGTATGCCGGGGCAGCACGGGCCGGTGTGCCGGGTAGAGGGCCACTTGAGCCGGAGGAGGATCTAGTGTAGCCCCTGGGGCACATCGTGACTTTGCTGGGGCTGTCACTCCTTGTGGATGAGCACCCGTGTCTTCCCTTTATGCCCCTAGCCTAGGGGAGACTCTGTCGAAATTTTGTCAAAAATAATCGGCGTCATGTTCATTTAATTCTGATGCAGTCTCTTCTAATTTTTTCCATTCCTTTGTCTTTGCTTGGGGTCTATTCTAACTTTAAATCTTTTGCACCCTGCAGATAAATGGCTACTCCAAGTGGTTCTTCCACTTCTACTGCCACCAGTGCCGGGTCTGCTCCCCAGCCGATCGTGCCTACAATCACATGGCTCAATGTTGAGGACTTTTACCGCGAGCATGTCAAGGTGGCTTTGCTGGCTAAATCGTCGGACTCCGAGACCAGCACCATGGAATTTAGCCGAGTTGCCCTGAGTGATAGCGGCTTCACCTTTGATCGGGCTAGAGATTATCGGAGGGATTATCCCAAGGACAAGCACCTCCTCCACTTTATGAAGCACTTCCGTTATCGAGACAAGAGGGATCTCCGGGCCACGCAGGGTGCTGAGCATGCGATCTTGCAGTCCCAGGACAGTCTGCTGTACAGTGTTCCTAGGAACGTCCCCATGTACCTAGTGGGAGAAACGAGGGAATGGAAGCTCGTGCTGGGGCTGGAAGGGTTGTTGTCGACAGAGGAGAAATTGGTATGGGCCCCCGACTTTACTCCAGCCCGTTGGGACACTGCTGTCGAGCGGGTCCAGAAGGAGCAACACTACTTCGGCGAGGGAATCAACCCTTTTCCAGTGATTAAGAGCAAGAGTAATGGCTGGCTCTTAAAAGAGGAGGAGGAAAACCTCTTCTCCGTTGACGAGGAGAAGGCTAAGCTCCACAGGTTGCGTCTTAGCACCAAGTCAACCATAGACCGCCCTGAGAGGCGTAAAGTCGATTTCGAGGCTAACCTCATTAGCCGAGCGATCGACAAGAGCATATGCTTGCCACCCCAAATGGGACAATATCTATATGGATGGATAGTTAACACGAAGGGGAACAATCCCTCAAAATCTCTGCTCGATCAGATAAGAGGGTGGGGAGATAGAACTTCAGCTTCAAGTTTCTGTCCTGATTTAGACAGAACTCCGTCGGGGTGGCGGTGGCGGCGCGATGGCGGCGACGGCGCTGAGCTTCACACTCAGGAAGGGGGTTGGAAGGGAGGCTTCACACCTCAGAAGAAGGGCAGAAATCTATCTGCAAGGGGGAGAGAGGAGGGAGAGAGAGGGGCGCCCCTAGGACAACTCTTGCACAATTTCACCAAATTTTCTTAATTAATTCATCATTAACCTTACAAATGACACTATACACATGCTTATATAGATATCGACATGGGGAGAAGGGGGGAGAGAGGGTGGGGGACGCAGCCAAGAGAGAGGGGAAGGTCTTGATCAAAGGTGGGAGGGGGAAGATCCTTCCCCTCCTTGATTCAAAGGAAAATGTCAACAAAAGGGGGGGAGGTATCTTAGAACAAGAAAAAGGGGGGACATAGGGACAAGGGAAACTTCCTCATTTGAAAAATGAGGGGATAGGGGAATTAATCCTCCCATGTGGTCAAAATACAAGAAAATAAAAATCATATAATGGGGGAGGGATCTTGGATTTTTTATTCTCTTTGTCCCCTTAAATGGTCCAACCTTCTAGATGTCTACCTTAGACATTTGACCAGCTCTACATGGGGCCCTAGGACATAGGTGGACCAATAGGGAAGAAGAAGTGGGGCCCCTACTAGACCTGCTGAACTTTTACAAAAAAATCTAAAGATCCTTAAGGAATAACAAATTGGCTTATAAAGCCTTACAATTGTAAACCCATTTTCTCAAGGATATAAAAGTAAACTAAAAGGACATAAAGGTAAAATAAGATATTAGTGCTCGGTGTCGATTCCCATCAATTCTCCCCCGATGGGAAGAACTTGACCCTATCGAGTAAGGGGTAGTTGCTCGTGTGTCGCTCCGGTGGATTCGTCACCGCACCAGGACGCGTGGAGCACGTTCCACTCCTAGAGATCAGCACCTGCTCATCCCGTATATATTCTATATGATACGCTATGGGGAATGAGGCTAGTGGTGGACACTCCGGGGTGGGGTCACTCTCAAGGGAGGGGGACGGCTCAATGACTCACTAGGAATCACCGCTATGTCCCATTGGTGACTAGATCTGATACACTAAAAGAAAAGCTGATCCCGTATCTCTCTAGCAAGTCCACAACGTACGCATGAGATCCGACTTGCTTCATACTCGAGAGAGATAAACAACGCGAGCTTACGACAGACTCGACTCAATGACATATATAGACTCCTGACAAACTAGACAAAGAAAACACACGACTGACGGCGGCAAAAAAGCCTCCAGTCCGTCATCGAATAAGGCGACATCGCCGAAAGAAAATAAAGGAGCTAAGAAATAAAATGGCAAATAGACTGACTAATCCCGGGCGCACACTTTCCATGCGCATCTTAAACGACACAGATGGTGATTATGTACTTCTGCCGAACGGTAAGAAGTTCTATATGTTGACAACGGCGATCACCGCGAACTCCACGGCGACAACGGCCGCGGCAGGAAGTTTTGGCTGTACGGTTCATGCGACAGGGCTGGCATCGCTGTTCCGTTCAGACGGTTCCAAATGGCAGTTTCTGACGAATGCATAAACAATGGCGATCTACGCAACAGTTGAGCAGATAAAGAGCCTGGGCTTCCAAACGGATGCCCCGGCTTCTATTGATACGACTGTGTGGGAATTGCTTGCAGATGCGGCATCGCGTGAGTTCGATTCTCTTTGCGAAGTTCGCGAGAACTTCTTTCAGGCAGCCGAGTTTGACGATTCCGAGCCAACGCCTTTGCCGGTTTATACAAATCGAACATTCTTCGGAAACGGGACCACGATATTAAAGCTTGAGCCGTTCATTGAATTAAATCCGTCCACGCCGGTCACCGCCGAAGATGATTTTGCTTACGACATTCCGGCATACATCGTATCGGGCGATTCGCTTCTTTGGCCAAGATCGCCGATAGGACAATGGACCGCAGATTTTGTTTTCACGGTATCTGCTCAATGGGGATTTTCAATGATCCCGGCCGATATCACGCTTGCAGTGATAAAGCTTGCTTTGAATGCATGGCGTTTAAGCGATCCGGTCAATGCGGATCAGACGGAATCAAATTTGGAAGCTGTGATTGACGGATTACCTGCATCGGTTTGGCCGATAGTTGAAAAGTACAGACAGAAATATTCGCAAAGGGCAATATTCGCATGACGTTCATTAAACGAAATCCGATCTGGGATAAATCCAAACGAGCGGATATCTATTCGAAGGCTTTATATGCAGTGGCGGAGCAGGCGATTGCGGATATTCATGAAAACATCGATGCGAGCGTTCCGGCCGGCCGCACATACCGTAGAGGCAGAATCGTTCGGGTTGCTACAAAGAAGAATGCGGTTCAAGGCTTGCGAAGCGTGGTCATGAGCAATGGAAAGAAAGGCCGTGTGGTTGGCAATAAATTTCATAAGGCGTCGGCATCAGGCCAGCCGCCAGCTCGCGACACAAGCAGATTATATCGCGGAATGAAAATGAAAAGACTTGCCGCATATAGGATCAGAGTTTTTAACGATGTTAGATATGCAAAATATCTCGAACCGCCTGCAAAGCTGAACAGGCCGTTCTTCTACTCGGTAATTGATAGAAATAAAGCGAAGTATGAAGGGACCCCCGAGGGCCTTCTTACGTCGTTCGGGGCTGTCCTTTGACGGACTTTGATCTCCGGGGGGGTGGTACGGGCCTGTGGGGGCGCCGTTCTTTGGGTTTTCGTAGCCGCCCGCATGGTGTTCGGGTAAATGCCCGACACGCCCCGGATTGCCAAACGGCTTGAGTAGGTGGTGGAGGGGCCGCACGGTGGGCCTTGGGTTGACGACGGTAGCTCGTGGGCGCTAAGGGGAGGCACTTTGTGACTGTGAGCCATGCCTCGGGCTGTGTGCCGCGTTGCACGGCGGGTTGACCGGGTAGCCTCGGGTTGACCCGAGTGCTAGAGTTAAGTGGCTTATTGCCATGTGTCTAGCTATCGGGATCGACCTTGACTTGCTAAGGGGTCATTGTAGGACCCAACTGAGGGGCTAGAACCACGGGGTGGCCGGTGGTTTGGTGTAGAAGGGCTGGAACATATGGGCCTACAAGGTGCTTAAATGAAATGTCGAGCATGCCGGTGTGAGCCATACATGCGTGCGGTGGGCCTTCATAGCCTATGGTTGACTTAGTTATGTCTCCCTTTGACCTCGGAGGGTTGAAAGACGTGCTTCTGGGTGGTCCCCTTGGCCCTTTTTACTGGGTGCCACATGGCGTGGCTCGACATTGGGGTGCCCTCGGGTTGGCCCGAGTGGCGATGCAGGATACGGGCAAGGCCCGTATGTGAGTGGCCGGAGTTGACTCCGTGGAGTCACTTGTGTCGCCGTGTATCATGGCAAGCCGGTCAGGGACCTTGTAGGGACGCATGGGATTGTAGAAAGGGCTGGATAGCCCGTGCCTCGAGGGTGTTCAGTGAAATGCCTGAACCCTTATTTCTTGTGATTTTTTCAAGAAATAGTCCGGGTACAACATGTACCTAAAGGCAATGTGGTTCCTATCTTTGAGGGACATCCGGATCTAGTTGTAGCCAAACGATCCATCCATAAAAGACAGGGCTTCAAGTCTGGTGGTCATGTCGACCATCATTTCTATGATCGGGACTGGGAAGTCATCCTTCGGACAAGCTTTGTTGAGATCCCAGAAGTCAATGCAAATGCAGACTTGACCATTTTTCTTTTTGACTGGGACGATGTTGGCAAGCTAGATCAGATAGATGCATGGCTTGATGAAGTTGACCTTTGCCATTTTGTCAACCTCGATCGAGACCTGGAGTTCCAGCTCGTGGCATGTGCACCACTGGGGTTATTTGACTGGAGTGGCTAAGGGAGATATAGCTAGGTCGTGCTCCACGTTGACATCTCCTTGTATGTCTAGGCAAAGTAGTCCTTATATTCGAGCAGGAGTTACTTGTAGTCCTACCTTTCTGCCTCGGTGAGGAGGGAGCTGACAAATGTCAGCTGAGGGGCGCGCCACTTCACAAGTTGATGCTTACTGCATCGTCCAACCAGTCACCTTGGTGATCAGGCTATCCACCCCGATCAAGGTCTTGCCCCCATCGTTATACATATTCAGCCACATCAAGGCGCGGTTCTTGCCGTTGATTGCCGGGCTGTTGAAGTCTTGTGTGCCGGCCACGGTTTCACGGATCTTGGTGAAGGACGTGAAGAAGGTCGTCTCATTGGTGCTGCTGCCCGATTGCGAGAGCATGTCTTCCAGCGAGCCTGTGCTTCCTGACGCCCCCTGGTTCAAGGCTGAATCGGTAAAGGCGCCGATGATGTTGGCGTCGGTGAAGCCGCGCTTGGTCGCTTGCTGGTAGGCATAGCTGATGTAGTTGTCGTAGAAACTTTCCCACACTGCCGCACGCCAGTTGGCATTATTGTTCAAGGCGTTGATCTTGGCGCAGAAGGCGCTGTCGGATTCGTTGATGGTCAGGATGGCGCCATTCATCGTTGCCTTTACGCCGGCATCGGCCAAGCCGCCTGCAATCGTCGGGTTCGATGCGCCGTTGTACTTGTTGAACAGCTGGAACAAGCCGGGTCCGTCCGGGCCGCCGTCGTTGGGGCCGCCGGTGGTAGCGCCTTGAATCGACATCGTGATGCCACGTCCGTCGCCGATGTTCTGGCAATAGCCGTAATACTGCACCCAGCCGGAGAAGCTCGGATCATCCTGTTCGGACTTGTTCACCATGCGCATGATGTTGTTCCACTGTTCCGCGTCGAGCCCGGTTTTGGACTCGAGGAAGGTGAGCGTGGCCGGGGAGAAGTTCTTCTCTGCGGCGATTTCATCGGACGTCGGGGTTGGTGTTGGCGTCGGAGTGGGTGTAGGTGTCGGAGTAGGTGTAGGTGTCGGAGTAGGCGTAGGCGTAGGTGTCGGAGTAGGAGTTGGGGTAGGAGTGGGTGTTGGCGTAGGAGTCGGGGTCGGCGTGGGTGTCGGAGTTGGAGTTGGAGTTGGAGTAGGCGTGCCGCTGCAGGTGCCCCCCTTGCTGTACAAGCTGCCGATGGTCGGGTTCCAGCCCGTGCCCACATAGTCGGTTTGCGTAACCAACGCGGTGTAAGTACTGCCTTGGTAAGTCACGACTTCACCGGCGGTATAGCTGCCGCCCGATACCCAGGCTACGCAAGCCGGAGTGCTGGTCTTGGTGGCCTTGACCTGGGCCTTGGCTTGCATGCTGTCGCTGCTGGCGCCGCTGCCACCGCCGCAAGCGGCAAGCATACCGGCGATCAAGCTCAACACCAGGGAACTGCTGATACGTTTTTGCATGAGATTTCTCCTGCAGGAAATGAAAGATGGGCGCAATGCGCCACGAATATAAAGGGATGGAAACGCCGGGCCGGGCGGGCGCACGGTGGAAGGTCTCTTTTTTAATTCTCTGGCTGGGGAAGGATCTAAACCAGAGTGAAAAGTCTCTTCTTTGATTCTCTGGAGTGATCATCTTGGCCAAAGAGAAGATGTTCATCGGCTTAGACGAAAAGTCATAACACCGACATGAAAGATGTTCATTGGCTTAGACGAAAAGTCCTGACACCGACTATTTCTGGATGGCCGTTCTGGCCGGAAAAAAAATGTTTGTCGCCTTAGATAGAAAGTCATGACGCCGACCTAGTGAAGGGGTTCTGTTTGTTTGTTCACCGGCTTAGATAAAAGGTCGTGACGCCGGCATAGAAAGGGTCTTTTCATCCTTTTGTTCATCGGCTTAGATGGAAGGTCATGACACTGACTTCAAGAAAGGTCTCTTTGTTTCTTCTTTTGTGCACCAGCCTAGATGGAAGGTCATGATGCCGACTTCAAGAGGGGTCTCTTTATTTCTTCTTTTGTGTGCCAGCCTAGACGTAAGGTCATGATGCCGACTTCAAGAAAGGTCTCATTGATTATTCTTGGGTGGCCAAAGGCCGAAGGTGGAGTTGCTTGTCGGTTAGACATCTGTCGGCTAAAGTCTTGATGGCTGAACATCTATCGGTTTGAAGCCCCGATGGCTGAACATCCTTTGGTTTAACGCCCCGATGGCGAAACGCTTGTTGACTTGAAGCCCCGATGGATGAATATCTTTCGGTTTAACTCCCCGAAGGCAGAACATCTTTCGATTTAACACCACGATAGCGAAATATTTGTCAGCTTGAAGCCTCGATGGCTGAATGTCTGTCAGTTTAACACCCCGATGGCAGAATATCTATCAGTTTAATGCCCCAATGGCTGAACATCTTTTGGTTTAACGCCCGTATGGCAGAACATCCTTCGGTTTAACGCCCCGATGGCGAAACATCCTTCAGTTTAATGCCCCGATGGTGGAATGCTTGTCGACTTGAAGCCCTGATGGCTAAACATCTTTCGGTTTAACACCCCGATGGCGGAACATCTTTTGGCTTGGACGAAAGGTTGTGATGCCGACCATATGAGAGGTTTATTTGTTGGATGGCTAAAGGCCGAAGGTAAAAGATCACATCTGCCTCGAGACCTTCTTTTCTTTCTTCTCTTTTTCCTTTGTGTGAAGAGGCGAGTGCAAAGAGCATGTCTGCCTCATGACTTTTCTTTCTTTTCTGCTCTTCTCTCTTTTTTATTGTGAAGAGGCGGGTGCAAAGACCACGTCTGCCTCATGACTGTTCTTTTGGTTCTACTCTTCTTTTCTGATTAATGCCCCCGGACTGGGGTGTATTTCTCTTAATCTACCCCCCAGGTTGGGGTCTAGCTTTTCTTCATCTGCCCCCTAGGTCGGGGGGTATGCCTCTTAGCTTTACCGCTCTTGGGAGGCCTCGCAGGTTCCAAGTGGTATCAGGTGTATTCGATAGTCCTATCGGGTATATCTGATATCCGGGATCTGGGTCGTCACAGGTGGTATCAGAGCGGTTGTTGTGTGAAGTACATGGGAATCTGAGATATACAGTCTCCAGAGTCCTTAAGTCTTGTACAGTCAGCTAGCTGAAGGCTAGTGGAATTTGCTGGCTTAGGTTTTGCGATTCATGATCACTTCGTTTTCCATATGTTGTCTTGTGCGTGCTGTCCTGACATTTCCCATATTTGTTTTATGACAAATATTAATGTCTATCCTTTTAAAAATTTTGGGGTGCTACAATGGGCGTTGTTGCTTCTGGGAACATGATCTATTTCAATGAAATAGAAGTTCTGGATTAGCCTGGTGACGGCGGCGTGGTACGGGATCAACTTCTATTTCCACACGTCGTAGATGCCGAGGACTTGTCAAACTATTAGATGAGAGTCCCCATAGGCTTTGAGGCACTTGATGCCCATGTCGAGAGCCATCTGAAGCACAATGATTCGAGCTTCATATTTGCCTTCATTGTTGGTCACAGATTTCATGAGGGCGCAGGAGTTATACAAACTCCACCTAGAGGATTCTGGAAGACTATGCCGGCACCCGCCATGGTGGCGGGGTTTTGACTGAAGTGGGTAATCCCCTGGGAGGCACCGTCAAAGTTGATCTCCCGGCAGGGCATGCTGGCTTTGCTGGCGTCTTGCTACTGGTAATGCAAGACATCTCCGGTCTGTTCAACTGGAGCTAGTAATTGGGAGGCAAGGGACCCCTCATCGGGGAGCTCAGTGTTGAGGGTTGAATCATCTGGTACTGGATGGACTGCCAAGAACTCAGCCATGCCTTGTCCCTTGATTGCTTTCTTAGGGATGTAGGCAATATCATACTCCATCAGCAAGAGGGCCCATTTTTCCAGTCGACCTAAGAGGATGGGCTATCTGAGGAGGTACTTCAGGGGTTCATGCTTAGATATAAGCTCAACTCGATGGGACAAGAGGTAATGCCATAGCTTCTTGATGATGAATACCAATGCCAAGCAGACCTTCTCCATAGGGGAGTAGCGATATTCGACACCGATCAGCTTTTGGCTGAGATAGTAGAGTGGCTGCTCTTTTCCTTCCTCATTGATTTGCACCAACAGAGCCCCCAACGAAGCATCCATGGCAGTGATGTAGAATATGAGGTGTTTAACCTTGACTGGTGCCCCCAGGACCAGAGTGGTGAGGAGGTACTCCTTGGTTTGCTCAAAGACCACCTGGCACTCCGAGTCCCATATGAACGGGGCGTCTTTCTTTATAAGCTTCCTGAAAGGCGCACATCGACCGGAGAGGTTGGAAATGAATCTCTGAATATAGATCAATCTTCCTTGAAAGGACCTGAGCTCGGTGATGTTGCTGTGTGGTGGAAGCTCTTGGATCACTTTGATCTTGCTGGGGTCCACCTTGATTCCTCGATCTGAACAATGAAATCGAGAAACTTTTCACTGGATACACCGAAGGTGCATTTCATGGGGTTCATTTTAAGCCCATATTACTGGAGACACTTGAATACCTGGCGTAAGTCGTGTAGATGGTCCTCTCACCTTTTGGTTTTGACGACCTGGTAGTCCAGACAAGGAAAAAGGAGGACCATCTACAACCTCTGAGTCATATTTCAGAGGCTCAGGCAGTATGAGTTAAAGATGAACCCCATGAAGTGCACCTTTGGAGTATCCAACGTCAAATTCGTGGGTTTTATTTTCAGGTATCGAGGAGTTGAAATAAACCCCACAATCATCAATGCAATTCAGGAGCTACCTCTGCCATGGAACCTCTCCAAGTTGAGATCCCTGCAAGGCCATCTAGCTTACATCCGGTAGTTTATATCTAATTTATCGGGGTGATGTCACCCCTTTCACAAATTAATGATCAAGGATGTCCCCTTCTACTGGGACGAAGAGTGCCAAATAGCTTTTGACAAGTTGAAAGACTATCTGAAGAATCCTCCAGTGCTTGGCGCACCGGTGAAAGGATGGTCGCTGATTCTATACATAGCAGCCACACATTACTCTCTGGGGATAATACTGGCCTAGAATAATGAAGAAGGAAAAGAGCAAGCCCTCTACTATCTCAGTCGAAGGCTAGTCAGGAGTGAAGAAAAATACACTTTTATTGAGAAGGTCTGCTTGGCGCTGGTCTTCACAGTAAAGAACCTCTGACACTATATGTTGTCACATGAAATAATGTTGATATCCAAAGTAGATCTGCTGAAATATATTCTCTCCCAACCGGCGCTCAAGGGCCGCTTAGGAAAATGGGCGGTGATCCTCATGGAGTTTGACATCTCCTATGTTCCGTAAAAAAGCTGTCAAGGGCTAGGCTATCGTAGATTTCTTCGTTGCGCACCTGGTGCCTGAAGATTGTCCGTTGAGGACAGAACTTCCCGAAGACAAGACCCTTGAGGCAAACCAAGTGTAGCACACTTTATGGTAGTTGTAATTTAATGGGGCATCCAGAACTGATACTCCAGCAACCAGACAGGTTAGAGTCAGAGCTGGTGCAGGCATAGTTCTGATGTCGCCCAAAGGGTTGGTCATATATATTTCCTGTTTGATAAACAAGCCCCGCAAAAACAACGAGACAGAATATGAAGCCTTGATTATCGGGCTACAAATTACTCTTTCCATGGAGATCCAGATGCCCAAAGTATTCGGGGACTCCATGCTAGTCATAAAGCTAGTGGAAGGGCAATTCGATGTCGGAAAGTCAGAGCTCTTTCCATACCATTGGTTGGTGCCGCACCTTGTTTAAAATGAGATGCCTTAGCCTGTAGAAATAACCAATGCATTACATCTGAATAAAAACATAAGTCTTAATGCATTACAGGTAGACCTTCATGAAGGTGCTTTGGCCTGTCTCAATGGTGAATTCACAATGTGCAGCGACCTTGATAGGGATGCTTAGACTTATTATTACATGAGTTAAACAGACTAGCATCAACCTTAAAGCAAGCATTAACCTTAGCTATAGTAGCTAAACAGACCCATCTTGTGCATGTGCATAGACCTGATGGCCTGAAATCAAAATGTGCATAGACTCTACTTCTTGAATGTGCACAGACCAAAATGTGCTCAGACTCTACATCCTGAATGTGCACGGACCTTGTAACGCATGATAAGAGAGATGCATCGACCTTTCCTTACGCCAGATGCAATGTGCATCGACCTATGAAGTACGAGCTCAAATGTGTATCGACCTTATATAAGACAAAGGCAGATGCACATCGACCTTATATAAGATGAAGATAGATGTGCATCGACCTTATATAAGACAAAGGTAAATGTGCATCAGCCTTAGTATGATTAAGGCACGATGTGCATTGACCTTAGTAAGACTAAGGAAACATGCACCGACCTGTATGAAGGTGTGAACGGGATATGCATCGACCTTCATTTGCTATGAACAGTGATGTGCATCGACCTTCATGTCTATGAACGGTGATGTGCATCGACTTTCATGGCTATGAATGGTGATGTGCATCGACCTTCATGCAATTGATAATATGTGCACCGACCTGGCTATCTCAAGGTATTTAAATGCGCGTTGACTTTCTGATGGAGCAGAAAGAACATGCATTGACCTGAAACGGACCTGAGATACAAAAAGACTTAAAATGGAATGCAGGGAATAAGGGAATGCTTCTTTTCATAAAGAGCATAAGCGCCACGTTTTTACAAAATGTGTGCGCCAATCCTATTTTTCCCCTACAAAAAATAAAAAAATAAATTCCGTGACCAACAGCGCCTGATCCGGTGGCACCCCAGTGCTCGCGATCCGGTGGCACCACCCAGTGCCACTGATACGGTGGCTACCCCTGGCGCCCGTGAGCCGGTGGCTCCCTGGCTTCTCTGATCCGGCAGCACCCGCAAGCGCCCCATCCGGTGGCGCCTTGACCACCTCATCCTGTGGCACCCGCTAGCGCCCGTGGACCGGTGGCTCGCTAAGGCCCCCTAATACGGTGGCAATCCCCTGAGCCTACTGATACGGTGGCGTCCCCAGAACTTGATCCGGTGGCCCCGCTGGCCACTCGATACGGTGGCATCCCCCCCTGGTCCGGTGGCTCCCGCTACGCCCCGATCCGGTGGCATCCCAAGCCTTCTGAACCGGTGGCACCGGCGCCCATCTGCAACCCCCTCGTACGCAGAGAAAAGGGAAGGGAAGAAGTAAAGGAACAGGAGGAGAAGGAAAGAATAGAAGAAGAAGAGAGGGGAACCAGAAGAGGGAAAGAAAGGGGGAAAGGCGAAAGGGTCCCGCGGTGGTCACCCTACCGTGCGAAGCAGAAATGGAAGAAGAAGAAAGAAGAGAAAGAAGAGAAGAGCGAGAGGAGAAGAGAAGATGAAGGAGACGGAGGGAACGGCTGGGGCTCAGCCTCCTCACCCTCAGGATAGTGGCGACGGTAGCGATGGTGACGACGATGGCGGCGATCGGAGAGGGAAGCGGGAAGACGAAGAGGGAAGTCTTTCTCTCTCTCTCTCTGGGCGATGAGCTTCGAAATTCAAACAGAGGGGAGACGGACCGCCGCCCTCCCCCATCCCTTTTATAGGGACTCCCTTAGGCTCGAACCGGTGGCGGTCAACTCAACAGCACAAAAAAAGAAAATAAAAGAGAAAATAAAAAGAGAGAAAAGGGTTTAAAAAAGAAAACAAGAGAGAGAAAGAGTATTATATATATGTATATACTCGTATGTATATATATGTATACACGTATGCGTACGAATACAGGTTTGGTTGAGGCAGGATCATCGTCGTCTCCATGACTTTGCCGGTCCCGCACTCCAAGAACCAGTGAAGGTGAATAGGGGCGAGCGCACCAACGTGCACCGCTTGTCTCGTCCTTCGCCTGCGCTACCCGTGGGTCAGGGCATTTGTGGACGTGTAAAAGTTCACGTCCATGAGGGTCCTCAAGCAAGTTCAGAACAGACGCACGTAACTCCAGACGACGTCAGAGCTCGCCTAAGCCTCCCGTCAGATCGGAGAACCTCAAGAGAAGGATCCGGTGGATCATCCCCGAGAGATATGGAACACACCCAAATGGGAGGTGAATTAGGTGTTGACAATCTTTTATAGTTCCACATGAAACATATATACAAATGATCATCATAAACAACAGAGATAAGAAAAATGGAGCCGATCACACAAGAAGACTGTAATTTTTATAGAGGTTCGATTTAGTAAGGTGCTGACCTACGCCCTTTTCTTAGGAACAATTAGGTATCCACTATTAGAAATCTTAATAGATCACACACATATCTGACATGAAGGTGCTGGCTCACCTATCACACACACACGTGCTTTAGCACATGCACTCTTGGAGTAGGACGCTTAAACCCACATACACTACAAAAGCACAAGTTAAATCAAGTCAAGAAAGCAAATCTAGTAGTAGAACGTCGATGGAGAGATTCTCAAGTCACCTTTCATGTTCTAGCATAAGAGGGAGGGTTCAAGAATTGAAGAACAAGACAAAACATGACACAAAATAGAGAAGCATCAATCACTATTATTCTAGCCCCGGCCCTCCAAATGTTTTTAATCGGGTGCTTAAATATTTTAGGGCACCGTAGGGTTCTCTTAGAAGAGTTTAGAAAGTCTCCATCCCAAGGAACAATCGAGATCAGTCAAGAAAATCTAGTAAAGATTGCAAATATATCACCCAAAATATTTGCAATGGATTCACAGGGTTCCCACATGGTGTTGACACCATCTTAACAGGTGTTATTCAATTTAGAGATGTCATAACTTCTAGCAAACAAATCTAAATCATGATCTTAAACTCATCGGGAAGAGTTGAATAAACACAACACGTTATATCAAGACATTGCCAATCATTATAACAAAACACAGTGAGATCACAACAAAATTGATATACATTATGTCTTAGAGCCTCATACATTGCCAATCATTGTAAACAAGAAGATATGGAATCTCATGTAGGTGTGACAAAAGGATAGCCTAGCACATGTATGCTAGGAAGCTCCAATTGATATAAGACTTGGGCTATAAGAAAGGTTAGGAACTTTGGCCCTTGTACATTTCACGGTTGGGCTTAATAATGTACAGGTCTGGTTTGTAGGCCAAATGTTCTTTAAGTCTTCATTAATTTACTCATTACCTCCACCCAACAAAAATCAGGAAATTAACTTACATCAAAAATCTAAAAATGTTACTTTCACCACTATGCATGTTAAACATAATTCTGCCACACACACACATTCATCTAGAAAGACACATGTTTCTATTGTGGAAAATATGGACATGCCATGCATAATTATTTCACTTTGAAAAATGATGACTTGAGAGCATGTAGAAAATAAGATGATCTGAAAAATGTAAGGCAATCATTTACCACAAAATCTTCCATGCACTGTAATCATTATGGTAAAAGAGGCCTTGGGCTTCTATTAGTCTAAGCTGTCATATGGCTGAAGCTTGATCTAAGATGCTTGATCTTCCAATATCACCTTCCCAAATTGCCTTTAGTATAAGATTCCCACAGTAGCCCACAACTGTTGTTTCTAACTTTGTTGAACCTACTAAAGTTGCCTCTAGGTATCCTGTGACCTGAAATCAGTGCATGTTGACATCATCAAACTCGCATTGGACTCATGAATGAGTATAGTTAGACATCATCAAAATCTGGGACACAACAATTCTCTCCCTTTTTGATGATGACAACTATGAGTCATTAATGACATTAAGAAGTAGGTAGATGATGACAATAAACATAACATTCAACATGATAAGCATGATCACACTTCGATGTCAATGATTCCACATGCTCTCCCCCTTTGACACCACACTTCTCTACATTTTCTTCAATATTGATGATGGCACATTGTATCCCCCTTTTCATGATGATCCGTTAAACATTCATTCAACACTCGCTTCATATTTTCTGCAATATCAATGACTCCGCTTTCTCTCCCCCTTTGTTATCAACAAAGAGGACATAGATTAATGCCAAGGACAGAGCCAGAGAGGAGCCTATAGAGTAGCAAGACACTAAGTGATTAATATTCATTTCAACTCAGTAAGCAATAAAGTCAAATAGCATGAAGAACAACATTGCATGAGGACAAGTATCAAGTTAGATAGAGATTCAAGGAGACCAGACACTGACAATTGATACCAATTGATGAAACTAGAAGTCTGATACCACTTGTAAAATCACGAAAGCTAATACCAATTGACACTAAATGAAGAGTTCAAGGGTAGAACTAACTGTGGAGAGACTAACAGTCAAAGCGGTAAACGGATTGTAGATCTTTTGCAGCCAAGAGATTACATTACAGATATTTCAGGAATGGCAATCAACATGTAGACATGATGTCAACAATGAATGACTTGATTCCAAATAACCAAGAGAGTTACAGTAAGGAGGCCAATTGTCTTCATGACAAATGCCAGGAGAGCCTAGACAGTAGTCCGGACAAGAGGGGTCGACCCTTGTAGTCGACACCTGCCAGTGCGAGAGCAAACCTTCTAGCAGAGAAGGCTAGGCAGTAACTTGATATCACTTGGGTATACCACATGTCTAGATTGCAGATTTTTGGATACAAAATGGCAATAAGCAAGTAGACAAGAGTAGGGAATCATGGAGAATAATCATATGTCAACAAAGAATTGTCCTGATTTCAAATGACCGTGAGGATTTTCAGTCTAAAACATTTCTCATAAATGCAGAATTATTGTCACGCCTCAAACCGATAGCAGCAGAACGTGTTCGTTTGCTCGGAACGTGGCAGTTAAATATTCTTGTCTATCAGAACAGTACCTGGCTGGAGAGGGCCTCTAATAAAGTACTGACGGTAGTCCCAAGTCAATGGCCTCGAGTCTCCCAGCACTGATAATGAGGACTCTCGGTAACCGAGGCCCCTCCTGCTCATTTTCTTGCCCCTGGGGACTGGCTTGGTCCACCCCTGTAATTACGCACCGAGACCTCTCCCCTGTTGATAGCCCAGCCTTAATATAATGCTCCAACCCTTAGAATCTCTTATCTTGGGCTTCCCTTTGATATTGACTGGTGCAATAGTGGGCTTGCGTGGCGCATAGGCCCATGGAAAGTTCAGGTCCAGTACTAAGATAATGGGCTGATTACTGGGCTAGAGTGTCGGTAAAATCTTTTCTGAAATAGCCTTGATAGACTGGACCATGGAAATGCTTTTGACTTTGATCACCCTCCCTTGGAAAGGGAATTTGAGGCATTAATGAGCGGTGGATGGCACAACATTGAGATTATCAATCCACAGTCGACCCAGAATAGCCTTGAACATGGGGTCGATGTCGAGCACATAGAATTCAATGGGCATTATGAGCGGCCCAAGTTCAGCCTGAATGGTGACCACCCCGTGACACGACCTTCTTGAATTATTATATGCTGCAATAGTAGTCGGGGTAGGCCTTAGTGCATCTTGTAAAATATTACAGGCCCTTAAAGTACTGAGAGGACATACATTAATAGAAGCCCCGGTGTCTACTAACGCCACATCTATGCTTGCTTTGTTCAGAATAATAGAAATGCATAGCGACATCTGACGAGTCTCGGGGGGTGCCAACTCAGTTTCTGAAAATGTGATAACTGGCCCCTTGGAGATTGTAGCCAGGGCAGTTGGTAAACTGTCCATTGCCATGTCTTCACTGACCATGACCTTTTACAAAAAATCCCGCAGCGCGTCTTGGTGAAGCTTAGACCACTTAATCAATTCCAGAACTAAAATTTTGGCGGGCATCCTGTCTAGGTGATGTAACAGGTCATATTGAGTATCCAGTAGTGGATCTACCTCCTCCTGATCAATAGCCTATTGCGAGGACTGGGGATTAGGTGCGGGTGCACCAGTGGAAGGATAGTTCCGATGGAACAAACATCCGCTCCGCAAGATAAGGTTCTGGGCTGGCACGTCATCTGATGGGCTCACAATGGGAGGCTTAATGGGCCCAACGGGGAGGATGAATGGTATAGGGGTAGGTGTAGCAAAAATAATGGGGTAATAGGGGTAGTGGTGGTGGTGATGGGTCGTGCTAGGAAGATAGCTGGTGAAGGGTTGGATGGTGGAGTGGTAATAACAGGCGGGGTGGTCACTTGCGGGGGATCAAGGAGAAGCAAAACAATGGGGGAAATAGGTGGCAGGATGAGGGGTTTAAAAAGAACGATTCCGTCGACGCCATCTTCATGAGGTTGTTGTTTTGTTGCTGCTACTGCAATTGCGTCAACTCTGTTAAGTCATTATGTCGACTCATCTATGTTTGCTAACCAGTTGTTCTTTCATGTGTCAGAGTGTGTTTATGGTTGCATCGACTTTGCCTTTCGTTTAATTGATTTTCCATGCTTTCATGTGGTTTGAACTAGCAGAAACTTGGTCTCTTTGGAATGGGCTTTCATGTACTTGAATCATGTACTTGAATCATGTTACTCTCTTGCTATGCAATTGGTATATGACTTGAATGAATGAGAACCGATGGCCTTGAATGTGAGTTTATGAGAATGAGTGTTGAATATGATGTTGAATTTGGTTTCATTAGCTTCATGACATGTTTGTGAAGATTCTTGTGAAAAATCATCAATTCGATCACATCTTTATTGTTCAACATGTTAAAGATCTTTCAAAGGCACCAAGACTTTGATCTAAGGTAAGGTGGCATCATTAAGTGTGAACACTCATTGATTTCACTCTATTTATGTGTTTTGTAGGTACATCGATCATCCAGAAAGGAATCTTGGTGGACTAAAATCGAACAGTAGAAGTATCCTACAAAAAATGGGAAGCCAGGGAAATTTCGGTCGACCTATGAAGGGAATCAGTCGACCTATTTGTGGCAGTGCAAAAAAATCTATAACACAGAAAATTTTGGTTGACCGATGGATCAGATCAGTTGACCTAAATTTGCCAGACCACCCCTTTGTTCACTATGGCCGGTCAACCAAAATGATAAATCGGTCGATCAACTACTTCATGCTGTGCACGTGTTCCAGGTGAACCGTGCATGGGGTGCTCGTGGGGCCTTCCTATGACCTCCAAAATTGACCTTCGTACCCTCCCTTTATTGTCTAAGATTGGAGAAACATTTAGGAAGGTTCTAGTAGGGGTTTGATGGTCTTTTGGTGTCTCAATATAACCTAGTATATAGGGCTGCGAATTTTGGTGAGAAGAAGAACCGAATGAACTAGTTCTTTCTATCTTGCAAGAGAAGAATGCCAAGAAGGAGAAAAGGAGAACTAGAAAAGGGGTTTTGATCTAATTCGAGACATTTCTGGAGCTCGTGGTAGAAGAGAAAGTGGAGCGCTATGAAAAGTGGATCGAGATGATGCTGAAATCGTGTTCCTTCGTCTGTGAGCCAAGAAGAACCAGAACATCAAGTGAAGGGGGGGACTTATACATGAGAGATTTTCTTTGTTTCAGTCTTTAGAGTATATCTTGGGCTTATTGTATTTATTTGTGAACATTTCATCAATTTTTGAATGAATTTCATACGTGGGTGCTCGGAGAGTGGGTTCTTCGAGTGCCTGTGTTGACTCATGTGCATCGTTTTTTCGGGTCAGTTTCGGAGGTCAAAACACGTTCTGCAGCTTTTTTCGCCTATTTTCTATTTCCCGCGTGTGTGATTCGGAAGAACCTACGGAACCCTGTAGCGGGTGGACTGGGCTATTCATCTACCCACGAGTGGTACCGTTGCGATCGACGTGTCGCGAGGATAGAGAAAATATATTTTTCTATTTTTTAATTTTTTTAATTTTTTAAATTTTCTATATAAACCAAATCCTTTCCTTTTTCTTTTCCTTCTTCTTTCCTTCTTCTTCTTCCTCCTTTCTTCCCGTTGGAGCACCCCCTCTCCCAACTGCGGCTTCCTTCTTCCCCGGGTGTTCGTGGCGCGGCCTCCTTCACTACGACAACGGCGTGGCGGCGGCAGCGGCAACGAGGCGGACGGGGGGACGTGCCTTTCGCGGCATGAGGTGGGGCGTGTGAGGGTTTAAAAGCTTTTTCCTTGATTTTGACGGTGATTCGACGGAGCATTCACTCCATTGAGGTAGGAGGACGAATCCCTATGCTCATCCCTCCATTTCCCTAGATTTGTAGGCCGAGAGGGAGCCGAGAGGGGTGTTTTTAAGCGGGTTAGGGTAAAACCCATATTTTGGGGGTTGTGAGCAGATCTGTCATTCCATTGCGTTTTTTGCCGATCCGAGGCCGTAGATGTATGCTAGGAGTTATTTGGGGGCTTCCTCTCATTTTCCCCCTCTCCCATGGAGGTATGGGGGCATGGTTGGTGTTTTAAGTCATTTCCCGCCGGTTCATCGCCAGGATGGTATGACGGTCCCTCCAGAGACTGTCGCAGCTTGTGACGCCCCAGGGTGGGTGCGTCACAGCCTGTGACGCCCCACGGTGGGTGCGTCACATGGCACTATTTTGCCAATAGGGTGGTCCGTGGGCATGACAGTCCCACGATAGATCGCCAGGGCGTGTGACGAGCCTAGGCTGGACCGTCAGAGTGACGATCCGACCGTTGGCATCCGACTGTTGTGGTTTTCGACCGTTGGGATTTTTTTGACCATTGGGAGTCAAGGCCTCTGACTCCCCCAGAGTGGGACGTCAGAGCCTTGTGACGCCCCTGTGGGGGAGCGTCAGAGCTGATGCATCCCCAACGTCTAACGCGCCTGGGTAGGGCCGTTAGAGGCTATGACACATCTGCCTTCTGACGCACCAACGGTGGTCCGCCAGAGGCTGTGACGCCCCGAGCGGTGTGCGTCACAGTTGGTTTCTTTTCATCTTCTGACGCACTGAGCTGGGTGCGTTAGAGACTATGACTCACTAGGGTTGGCATGTCACAGCCGATTTAGCACTGAGTGTTTGATGCACCTGAGTTGGGCCGTCAGACCACTGTGACGGCCCAGAGATAGACCGCCAGAGCCTGTGGGGTGGTGGGTGGGGGGGGAGGGGTTGATGGGAGAGGGGTTGATGCCTTTCCACAACAAGTTAGGTTAAGATTCGTTTTAGCCACATTAACCCATTTGCGTAATAATGTCCGTAGTGGAGGGGGCAATATTACGTTTGTTATCGTTTTTCCTTGTTAACGAAGATGTGGACGTTAAATGTGTATGTTTATCTGTTGCAAAGATGGTCATGGAGATGGAGGCCCCTCTTAGTGCAAGAAATTAATATGCAGATCCATCCCTTCTTGCATGTCATTAAGACTTGAAAGACTCCAGTACTGCAAGCCCTTGAGCATCTGCATGTGTTTTCCCTTCCTTTTCTTACATCGGTGGCTCCCTTCCTAAGCATTCTAGTTTTTGACCTCTCCAACATCGAGAGGCCATTTTGTTTGAGGTGAGCCACTATAAAATATTGTAAAAAATACTGTGTTTCACTTGTCACACAGGATGCAATATCTTACACTTGTTTTCTAACATTTTAGATCAAAACAAACGGCCCCGCATCAACATGTAATGTAATGTCATACCAGCTGTTCTCCAAATCGGCAGAGCTTTATGAGGTGGGTGGACCTCTGCACCAGTGGCACATCGCGTTTGATTAGTAGATGGCCACCACACAGTCTTCGATAATTGTGCTTAACCTCATGTCGGTAGAAAACCATGACACCCCTTAATTAATTGGTCGAACATAATGCACCGACAAGTCCATGAACCCATCATATCCATAATATGGCATACATTATGAAGTCAGTACATCTTAATTAAGCAGTGACAATGAGGCATACGCAGGTGCGCATGGTATGCGCGAGGTGGTGGCACTTGATCGAGCCCGCCAGTAAATGAGTCCGTTAGGGTTAAAGAAAGAGGGAGAGCTGGCAGAGGCAGGAGTAGCCTGCAGCGGAGCAGCACATCCACCACCACCACTGTGTGCGGCAGCAAGTGCAGCAGGAGCCCACTGCCCTCCCCTCCTGCCCACTGACGTGGGGGGGGGGGGGGTGCCAACCAGATTCATCTCGGGTTCCCCTGCAGGTGCTGCATGCCTCATGTGCCCATCCTCTCCCTCTTTTATGAGGTGTCTAAGAGCTGTTGTTAAGGCTCGAGGAGTGTTGGGCGGCGGTGGTGGTAGTAGGAGTAGTACTCTATGTACGTGCGTACCACATTCTGAGCTTTTCGGTACAAAGCATAAGGTTGACAGGCGCGCAGGACTCGTATAATCAATGCCCACCTATATATGTATATATCTTTAAGGGTCACTTTGATAATGGGTTGAGTTAGAGGTGGATAAATGATCCCGGGTGACCCACCCCTAACTCACCCCGAGTGAGTTATTCCACCCTTTTAATTGAAGTGAAAAAATCTAACTAAAGAAAAGACAAGAGTGTAAATATTTTGTGAATATTCTATTTAATATATGCTTAAATAAATAGACCAAAATAAGAAGATAAAAATACCCTTGATTTAAAATATTTTTTTTCTCTCTTTCTCTCCTCCCCACCTCCTCTCTCTCTCTCTCTCTCCCTAATGACGTGGATAGGGATGTCAGTGGGTTGGGCCGGCCCAATGGGCTCTCAAGCCTAACCTGACATTGGGCCGAACTACTGCACCATTTTTAACCCGTGAGTTTTTGATCGGACCTAAAAGCCTAGGCCTATTAAAGACTTGGACTGGGCTCGGGCCTTTGGGTCAGCCCGAATGGGCCTTAATATTTTCGAGAGGAGAGAAAAAAATCTCAAATGAGGTCTCCGTCAAACTATGCCACATTCGATGATACTACCTAACGGTGTTCTACCCTCAAATGGGGTTCCCGGCCTCCCCGCAACACTATTCGCGCTCTGTGGCAGCGCCTATGTCATACTGCCCCATAGCCCCTCCCCCACTCTAATCCTGTGCAACATGGCCGGCTACCTGGCTGCCTCTGCTCAGGCATGCCCGAGATCCCCGGCCTCCCCGCAACATCGTTTGCACTTTGTTGCGTCTACTGGACGTGCAGTAGTGCAAAGATTCAACCATGCAAGGAGAGGGCAAAAGGTACAACATAGTGAGTAGGGCAAGCATGATGCCATGGCAGCGAGCACTATAGTAATGGTGATGGCGATGAAAGGCCCAAAAAATGCAAGTATTTAAAACCCTACTTATGCTATTTTAATTTTTACTCTTTCCTAGTTTCACCAACTACGGGCCACGTTAGGCTGAGGTTGGGCATTAAAGTGTAGTGTAATACTTGGGCCTAACCCGGCCTGACAAACTATGACTTGGACTTGGGCTCAGAAAGTAATGCAATGAGCTTGGGTCGGGTTGTATTGAACCCAACCCGAGCCCGACCATTTGACAACCCTAGACATGGGGATCGATGGAGAGCATACGACAGCCGGAGGAGGTTTCCCCCTCTAGGGTTTGCACCACTAGGGAGGGGGGCCAATGGAGGGAGTTTAAGGGCATAGGAGGCTCGCAATGGAGGGACGTTGCAACGGAGGAGGAGGTGCTGGCGAAGGGACTTGGGAGGGGTGTTGTAAGGGGGAGGATGGGGGTCACGGCGGGGTGGCAGGCAGATGCGATAGACAAAAGGAGTTTTGTGTGTGGAAGGACTCTCGGGTGGGATTGTGACATGAGGGAGAGAGGACTAGGAAAGAGAGTCACCAGCGTGAGGAGGTGCTGGAGCGGGTGGTAGGGGCCATGAGTGGCATGTGAGAGAGAGAGAGAGAGAGAGAGAGAGAGAGAGAGAGAGAGAGAGAGAGAGAGAGGCATTAGATCAATAGTACAAGGCTCATTACAACAATGATGATGATGATGGTGGTGGTGGCAATAAATTATGAGAGACTCTTGAGGGGGGATAATTTTTGGTAAGAATACAAGGGCTGCAAGTAGATGACAGATTGGTGGATAAAGTTGAAGATGATTGCTCTGGCAATGAAATTATGAAACAGATCCCACCTAAAACAAAATTTAAAATTTGTCCAAGCACATTAGCCTTTAAGGTGACCTAAAAGGCCAGGTTTCATTGAAACAAAAGGACAGAAAGGAAATACAGATGAGAAAGGAAAAGAAAGAGCTCTACCAAGACGGTAAAGCCAGAGAACCCTCCCCTGCTAATGTCTACAAAAGCCACAATGGGAACACAATTACAAGATAAACCTTTTCCATCCCCCCATGTTATTCAGCACATTACATGAAAACACTGTAGCTAAACTGGAGGTAATCGAGCACTCATTCATTATTAGGAGTATCTTAAAAAACTTGTGTTAAAACCTCCTATGTCCCAATATTTGTCTTCTAAGCTTACTTCAAGATGATAGAGGTTTCCGAAAGCAGACTACAAAATGTAAGCTCTTCAATAACAGTAGAGGATGTGAATGTGATGTAAAACCTACTGGAACGTCAAAATGTCTACTTGCTGGAATGGGATTTTAAGAGTGCTTGGCATATTCAGAGCAGACTCAGAGGAGATTCTGGATGGCAAGATCCTCTTGTTCTGAAAACATCCACACATGGTTTCTGTCAAAAACACCCTCCATCTCAGCATCACTCTTCTTTGTTGGATTTTCGATGTCAAACTCACCTCAGCCTCCCACTAACTCGACCCCCAACCCAGCCGCAACTGCGTGAAACCGAGTTGTTGAGTGCTGAGGGGGAGTCCTACCACGGAGAGCGCGCAGGCCCGCAAGATCCCAATACACCCTGCATACCCCAAGGAGAATTTAACTCATGACCTCCAGTTAAAAACTGAGGCCCTGAGCTACCCCCCCCCCCCCCGGGGGGCCGTCCTCTCAGCATTGCTCTTCCTGAAAATTGCAAGTGACTTAGAAGGTTGCTTCAAGGTGATGTGGGCATGTGGACGCAGATTGATAGGAATATATTATACATGAAGGTAAGAAGATGCCTTGTGAAACCTACAAGAATGTCACTATGTCTTCTCATTGGAAGGTGATTTTAATTTTAATGCTCTGTTCAGATTTGTGTGGAGATATGGGGACTTAGTAGGGGACAACAAGCATGGGTGATCCTTCCATGCATGATCAATCTCACATCAATATTGCATATCCCAACCTTTCCATGCATGGTTTTTTTCTGAAAGAGGTAGTGGATAGTACCACCAATTTTATAGCATAAACAGAGGTAATACCCAAAATAGCCCGGGACCAGGACACGAACTGGCATGCAACAAATAAAGTCTTGAAACTTGAAATGTATAACTAGTATTGCATCATCCTGACTCGGCTCATCTTCTCCTCGGGGACCAGACTTGAGGGGCACCAAGGGTAGCGCACACCCGCTCCGTGGGAGGGAAATAGATGGAGAAGTGGAAGGAATGGGCTTAGAAGGCGTGGCATGCATAGGTGGAGGAGGTATATCAGTGATGAGAAGTGCGGGCATAAGTGGAGGTGAAGACATAAAAGGCAAGGCGACAGGCGTTGGTGAGGATAGCGGGGAAGGTGAAGGTGCGGGTATGACTTGCTCAAGCTTGGGCAAGGAAGGAGATGGAGGAGAAGATGAAGGTGGATGGTGAGGACGATGGTGATAGGTTAGGTAATGAAGGTGGTGACGGAGGTGGTGATGAGGGTGAAGAAGGTGAAGGTGAGGAGGATGAAGGTGGTGGCGAGGGCAATGAGGATAATGGAGATGGTGACGAGGATGGAGAAGGTGAAGGGAAAGGTGATGGTGATGAAGAAGGTGAAGAGCAGAGTCACGGTGTCCACTGCCGACATATTGAAACGACGCGTCGGGCAGTGTTAAGAGTAGGAGTAGTGGTGAGAACAATGGGAGCAGGGGAAGTGGAGGTAGTGGGAACAATGTGAGGAGAAGGAGCAGAAGTAGGAGTAATGGGAGTAGTTGGAGTAATGGGAGTAGAAGGAGTGGAAGTAACCTGAGTAGAGGCTTGAGTTGTTGGAGTTTGTGGAGACGGCATGGAAGATGGGGTGGATGGGGATGGCAAAGGTGGTGAGGGTGGTGGTGGGATAAATGGAGATGGCGATGGACTGGGTGAGGAAGTAGGCAGTGGATTAGGTGAGGGAGTAGGTAATGGGATAGACAATGGAGTAGGTAGCGGTGCAGGTGATGGAGTGGGTGCTACATTAGATAAAGAATCACAGGGGTGCCCCTGGTCTTGTAAAGGAGACGGCTACCTAGTGGCACTGCTTTCTGTAGAGATATAAAATAAACTTGCGAATAGTAGACCAATTGATCCTCTTCTTGTTCTCCAGATCATAAACAAACTCTCGAAACTTGGGGCAATCCTTGACCAAGTGCCCTTGCTGACGTTGATAATCACAAATATGAAGCATATTCCCGACCGCAGGTTGACGGAGCACAACTGGAGGGAGCTGCAACGTGTGGGCGGCCATCAAAGCCTAAAAGATTTCTATAAAAGATTCTGGCAATAGAGGACGAGGAGCCCGCTTCGGGCAAGGAGGATGCCGAGGGGTATGAGATGGAGAAGAGGGTTGTGGGGAAGGAAGCGGGGGTTGCTTAGGCAATGGTGTGTGGAAACTGGCAGAAGGGCTACTATTGTTAACAGTTTTCCACCACTTTGCATACTCTTTGGGAAGGGATTTCTACAACTCTAATTTGACACAATCCATAGTTTCATATAAATATCTCATATGATTCTTCTCATCGCCATCCACCATTATTAAGACCTTCACGGGAGATGTGACAACTTTCATATAACGTGAGACCCTGTTCCAAAATTTGCTGTCTTCCACGATGTGGCACACTTCCAAATAATCTGTTTGAGCATCAACATTAGATTTGTCTATATAATCCCGCATGAAATTGTGGTACATGAAAGACTTGAGTTCATTCTTATACCTGCGCAAGGACTCCATAGAAATGAAATTTGATGCAAATCTTGTTGGCCCTGTACGGATGATATCTCGGCCCCCACTTGCATGCTCTCTGAACACGTTCAAGATCCTAAGATGGCCATAAATGTATTAAGTGATTTTCTATGCCATCTCAATTGTCTTCTTCACATTTGTTTTCTTCTCAATGTCTTCAAGTATTAAGTTCAGACAATGTGCTGCACATGGGAGTCAGTATAGATGCCTGCGCTTCTGCATCAACTTCTTCCATGTAGCCTTATAACTGGTTTCATTATCGGTGACTACTTGAACAACATGTTCCTCTCCAATTTGTTCTACCATGCCATCCATCAAATTAAACAAATAATTTGCATTCTTTTCATAATTTGATACATCTACTGATTTAACAAATATTGTACCTTCGATGCAATAAACCAGAAAGCTGATCATATACTTATTCGTGATACCAATCTAGCCATCACACATAATGGTGCATCCTCTTTCCATCCAGATATGCTCGAAACTTTCGACTCACTGATGGAGCTCCTTAATCTCTCTCTCAAGGCCACGTCCATATATGTCTCAACGTGACGGGGCCTTCAAGCCAGAGCCAGCATCAACTATGACATCAAGAATAGGCTGAAAATAGTTTGATTCAACTGCATGTGTAGGTACACCTGCATGGAAAAACCATTTGCAAATATTTTTAAATGCATGCCCTGTAACTTCAGCTGAATTTTTGACCCCTCTCAATGCTTACTTGATTTTTGGTTGTGTAGCTCCTTGCCTTATGTGCAGATAGCTGTCCATGGGGCATATTCTCTGCGGGGCTACACCAGTGTCAGGACGTCGTGCTACACCAGTTGTATTGGAGTAGGTCCCTGAAGCTATCGGTGCTTTTCCCTTCCTTCGAGGTGCTTGTTCACGCTCTACTACTTCAATCAACTCTAGATCTGAATCTTCAGTGCCTTCCTCCTCATCGTCATCCCTCCTTCCCCTTCTACTTACTCTGCCTGAATTTTTTTCAACAATTTCAGCATGATCTTCAGCCCTTCGTTGCATCCTGTCTTTTTTGCCCAGTCACCTCCAGGCGCGAGTGGATGAAGCTTCCTTCTCCTTCGGATGCTCGAGAGCTCAGGGAAGAAGGGGGAACTCCAGGTCTCTTCTTCTCACCAACCAACTCCTTTTCTCTTCTTTTTCACTCTCTCCTTTCTGTAGTGTCTTCGACTTGCCATTTTATAGAATGGCAAGTGGAGGGAAGTTTTCGCCACCTCTGCCTCGTTCACAGTGATGTCGAGAGTTGACCTGGTGTGCTGGCGTCTATTGGTTCGTGACATACACTGGCGTTTGTCTAAGGATGGGATGCTCATGGATTTGGTGTGAGATCTTTTGCTGCTGCCACCGTCGCTGCTCGCTTCGCAGTTGCTGCCACTGCGCTGTCGAACGGAGGTGGAGATAGGGCTTCAGGCTCATTGAATGCTCTCTGCGCGCCAATCTGATGCGAGAATAGAGCATCGGAAGTCAGATGGGATGGATTTGGGCTAAACCGGTGCGGCCAGGGGGCACACCGGTTTAAACCCACATAATTTAGTGCGTCAGTTTAGGTGCTCAAGGGGCACACTAGCAAGGGAAGGAGGGGCGCATCGGGTTAAGACCCACTTGGAGGGGCGCGCTAGTTTAGGATGGCTTGGAGGGGCGTGTCGATTTAAGTGTAGGATGGGCAAGGCCGCGCCTGTTTAAGTATCAAGGGGTTTCGCCAGGGCTTCGCTGCGATTCGAATGACTGCTTGCCCTCTCGTAATGCTTTAGTTGTAATGCACCGCCTCTAGGGTGTTTAGTTCGAAGCTTCCGAGTCCCGGTCTAGGACTTTATGTAGTTTCTGGCACATGTCGAACTCGTATTTGGGATTCTACGTTTTTCTTGATTCGGCCTTCGGCCTCACCAATTGGGGAGCCAGGGCCATCTTTTCTACTTGAGGGGCTTTCTTATTGGGTGGCGGAGCACCGGGTATGCATTCGTCCTGCTTGGAGGAGGTACGGGGTTTGTTCGGCCTTTCCATCTTCGACTTGCCCTTGAGTGCCGAGATGTACTTGCCATGTGGTAAATTTTGACGTCCACAAATGCCCCCCACCCACGGGTGGTGCAAGTGAGGAACGAGTGTGCCGGGCTCGTTGGTGTAGAGCTCTTTAGTCTCGTATCTTCCATTCCTGAGCCAACTGATTCGGTGCAAATTCGCAGGAAAGCGCTCAATCCTTCAGCGAAGGGTTGAGGGGACTGCTTCACCACGTAGGCACGTAGACCGACATGTCTAGCCCGAGTGAGGAGGGGTTTGGTCATCGATATAGGGTGGATACCGAAGAAAAGAAATAGAGTTAATACATTGGCCTGGGCGAAAGGACTAGGCCAACTGGGCGAGACCAATCCCCGAGAGGGGGTTGGTGTCTCGTGATGAATAGAGGATATTTATGAGCAATTTGATCTAGGAGAACTAAAGCCTACTTCAATAATCCTTCAATTAGCAGATCGATCTGTGAAAACTCCAAGGGGTTTATTGGAGGATGTGATTGTTAAAGTTCATGAATGATACTTCCTTGTGGATTTTTTAATATTGGATATGGCATCATCTCAAGAATTGAAACACACACTGATTATTTTAGGACGTTCGTTTCTAGCTACGACGAAGGCCAACATAAATTGTGCCACAAGTATGATGGATATCTCGTTTGGAGGCGAGAAAGTTTCGTGGAATGTTTTTAAGGCATCCCAATACCTGGACCAAGAGGAAGAATGTAATATTATTGATATCTTCGAGGATGTGATCGATGAAAGTCAGAATGATGTTAAGGACACCTTAGACGAAGGTAGTGTGCTTCAAGATTCTTTTCTCTCTTTTGCACCTTATTCTAAGATAGAGCCACTTCCTCCATTGCAATTTGAACCAATCCTTCCATCTTTGGAGAATCCTCCTGTTCTTGAACTTAAGCCTCTCTCGGACTCTCTAAAATATGCTTATCTAGGCCCTAACCACACTCTTCCCATCATCATTGCCTCCAACCTTTCCTATGCTCAATAATCTCAACTCTTAGCTGTTCTTAAGGAGCATAGGGGGGCAATAGGTTGGTCAATAGCCAATTTGAAAGGGATTAGTCTGGATGCTTGTATGCACTACATTTATTTAGAGGATAATGCTAAGCCAAGCAGGGAGATGTAGTGCATGCTGAATCCAAATATGAAGGAGGTAGTCAAGAAGGAAGTTGTAAAGTGGTTGGATGTTGGGATCATATATCCCATCTCTGATAGTAAGTGGGTCAGTCCCACACAAGTAGTGCCAAAGAAATCAGGGTTGCCTGTTGTTAAAAATGAGAAAGGAGAAGAGGTACCCACATGACTACAAACGGGGTGGAGAGTTTGCATTGATCATAGAAAATTAAACTCCATGACAAAGAAAGATCATTTTTCTCTCCCCTTTGTAGATCAAATTTTGGAGAAATTGGCTAGACAATAATATTTTTGCTTTCTGGATGGATAATCCGGGTATAATCAGGTTGCTATCTATCCAGATGACTAGGAAAAAACTACATTCACATGTCCTTATGGCATGTTTGCATTTAGAGATGCCGTTTGGGCTCTGCAATACCCCTGCCACCGTTCAGCAGTGTATGATGGCGGTTCTTGGTGCGGAGAAGTCGTACTTGTAGCCTTGAATCTGGCAAAATTACTAAACTCATTATTGTCAAATTCCCTGCCATGGTCACTCCGTATGGCCTTAATGCAACAACCTTTTTCATTTTGCACTGCTTTGCAAAATGCTTCAAACTTCATCAAAGCATCATTTTTATACCACGTACGAAGCCAATTTTTCACCCAGCCCGTTCAACTGGCAGCCCTATGTCACTGGGGAGTACCTGAACTGGCAGCCGCTTATTCTGTTTGAGGCCAACCTTAGTCCGCTCGATTCCGGGGCTCCGTGCCGTGCTCAGGCACTCGACGAGGATGGCGTCATTGTGTTCGACAGTGGTTGGATAGGAGATCCCGCTTGGCAGCTCGAGGCAAACAATACTCTCACCGCACTTGAACGGACCGATTTGTTGGGCGCGATATCAGATGTCACATATCCTGCGCCAGGAGAGGTAAACCCCCATTTCGATGACGGCCGCGCTATCTGGGGTGAAGTTCGTCTTGCGCCAGGGAAGCGTCTCCACCGGATGAGGCTTTACCGCTGCGGGTTGGATCAGTTTAAAGGAGCTGGAATCGCGTTGTTCTGCCATATTCCCGATCCGGCGAAGCTACCGACTAACGCGGTGGCTTACAAAGATGTATTCGGGGTGGGCACGAGTGATGCAGGAGTATGGGCTGCCCCATGGGGGCCTGATTACGTTGAGGTAACAGGTGGAGGGGTGAGCCTCTCTGACATCGTTTTTGAGATCCATAAGCGATGCGACTCATCAGAATCCGAGTTCGACGCTTCTCAGTTGGAGGACGAAGTGTATGGGGTCGTTCTGGCGGGCGACTACACCTGCGGTGACTCCATCAGATCGCTCATGCCCGTCTACTTCTTTGACTCGTCCGAGTATGACGCTGGGGCAGGCTACAAGATCAACTACATCAAGCGCGGCGCGCCCGTTGTACTGACACTTTCGAGAGATGACCTGGTCGGTGAGCCTGATTCTTCAAAGCGTCAAGATGCGCTGGAGCGACCCCGCGTCCTCCATATGGGGTATCAGAATCCATTGATCGGCTACGCTGCCGCGAAGGCATCGCCTGCAAGAAATAGCCCCGACATTCTGGTCACCGGGGAAGTTAGTGTGCAGGTACCTGTGGTGTTCGATGATGTCGATGAGGCGTGGCAACGTGCTGATGTAATGCTGAAGCAGACGTGGGTGGAGATCGCTGGGGAAGAGCAGATCAGCGTTCCGGCAAGCTTCCTGGCACTTGTGCCTTCTGACAACGTTGGTCTTTTCATTCGCGGACAAGGCCGGCGCATGCGCATCACCAAGGCATATTGGAACGGTGGCCAGGTTGACCTGACCCTTCTACAAGATCGGCAGTCGGCATACACCTCGAACATGACCGGCGTTCCTCTGCCGATCCCGACGCCTCCGCCGCCCTCAATCGTGGGCGACACAATTCACCTGCCGCTGGACATCCCGGCACTTAATGACAACAACGATCGGCTGCTGACATATGGAGCGGCCAGCGGCCAGACGGAAGCATGGTTAGAGAATAATTTTTTTACGTGATTCTCACGTCACGTCATCTGATGACGTAAATGACATATCAAATTAAAAGAAGTATTGGGTTTAGTTTTCCTTGTTATGTAGTTGCGTGGCCTATTTTTGAATACTTCTTGCAAGTTACCTACTCTCTGGATAAATAATTTCTTCCCATGGAGGCTAGTTTGGATTACTTATTGCAAGTGACAACTCATACGTGGAGAGATTATTTCTTCCTACGTACGGTGACTAATTTGGAACAATGCTGCAAGTGACAACTTATGAAGAAATTATTTCTTCCTCTCAGTGACTTTTGGATCCAGCATAATCACTCGAATAAGGTGAAAATGGTATAGAATGTGTAAAAAAAATCTCTTATTTAAGAGAGAAATTATAAATACTACGAACGGAGTTATCCTATATTTATGAAAAAAGGTGTAAATATTGAGAATTAAACTCTCCTAATTCACAACCTGCAAATATTTGGACAGTTGAGCCATGTGACAGAAGAAAGTGCTAGGCATCTCTTTAGAAAATTAGACCTGCATTTTCGTTGGCACATGAAAGCAGGGGTTTGGAGACTTTGAATTAAAGCCATACATGAATTGTTGGATTCTATTTTATGGTGGGTTGTTGCTACGTCTCAAATTAGAAGTGATTGGATGAGCCATGAACAAATCACTGGATGAGTCATGCCTTAACCTTCATTGTTATGTGATTGGATGAGTCATGAACAAATCACTGGATGCGTCATGCCTTACCTCCATTGTTATGTGATTGGATGAGCCATGAACAAATCACTGGATGAGTCATGCCTTACCTCCATTGTTATGTGATTGGATGAGTCATGAACAAATCACTGGATGAGTCATGCCTTACCTCCAATTGTTATGTGTCAAATTAGAAGTGACTGGATGAGTCAGGAACAAATCACCGGATGAGTCATGCCTAAGAGCCATGAACAAGTCACTGGATGAGTCATGCCTTAACCTTCATTGTTATGTCTCAAATTAGAAGTGCTTGGATGAGCCGCGAGCAAATCGCTGGATGAGTCATGCCTTAGCTTTCATTAATCATGCACCGGTAACAAGCAAAGCTATTTTTAATGATCACTAAGTTCTCAATTTGTTTTTCTTATTCCTGTTCTTGGATAAAATAAGCCATTAGAAATAGTGTCGAAGTATATTATAGACTGCCATTAATTTGAACAGCCCTCTCGTGGAAGTTTGCCTTCCCGTGAGAAGCTCTCCGTTCCTGTCCACCGCAGTGTTTAGACTCCAATTTTATATCCAGCTTGAGCAGAAACGGAGGAGCTTGCTAGGTTTGTCCTTCGAGATTATATTTAGAGCATGAGTAATGTTTAGTGCACCCAGGTGTAATTAGTAAACCCTTACGGGCTCGGATCCGGTCCTTTTTGACGAAAGAACATGGACCTTCTCGTTGGTTCCCGGGGCTTCTCCGACGACTTTCGAGTCCGAAGCTACGGGACGGCGATTGTCCCCGATAGGCCCCGATGTTTCGATCGTCGATTCCTCCGGACCGGGACTCGGGCATTCGTTGCGACTGGGGTGGGATCAGGGGCGCGGTTCCGATATTCCGGTCGTCGATACGGACGCGCCGGTCCTCTATCTGGATTTCAAGGCGCGTTGGGGCATGAACGGCGCCACCATCCGGGTGACGGACGTCGATTTTCTGGACCTCGACTGCAGTTACGGCTCACAGACCTCATGGCTGTTCAACGGAGGGGATTTTTTGGATACGCGGCCGCCGTTCGACAGTATGGGCCGGATGGAAGATTTTCAAAGGATCACCGTCATGGTCGATCGTCCGAACGCCCTGATACGGCTTTGGCTCAATGGCATGGAGCGCACGCCGGCCGGAGGAATCGCGATGCTTTCTTCGGACGGACGTCTGCGGTTTCACGTGACCTGCTACGGTGACGAGAGTGCGGAGCTTGTCCTGGACGATATGGCCGTCTCGACGACGTTGCCTTCCTTCGCCCCCGACCCCGATGAGGACCGCAACGGCAACGGCATTCCGGACGTCTGGGAAATCGCGCACGGCTGGACGGTCGTGCCGGGCGTCATTTCGCCGGGACACGGCGCGGACGACGATCCGGACGGCGACGGACTGACGAATTGGCAGGAGTATTTCCTCGGCACCGATCCGGACAGTCCGGACACCGACGGCGACGGCATTCCGGACGGCGACGAACTCGCCCTCACCGGAACCGACCCCGCCGACGCCTACACGGAAGGCTATCCCGCTCCCTACGACGATTCCTATGGCGCCTACGGCTACGCCGCCGTCGAGCGGTGGACCGGTTTCGCCGCCTTGCCGGCGTTGGACGATTTCCGGGCGTCGACGGGCGTGAACGATCCCGCGTCGGCCGGTCTCGCGAAGACGCGGACGCCCGTGAAGTCGCTTCTGCTCAAAGGCACGGGAACCGGCCCGGCGATCGAACGCGTCCGGGGTTGGATCATGCCGCCGGCGAGCGGCGATTACACGTTCCGGGTCACGCTGGAAACCGGCGCGACCGCCGGCGAGGCGCTGCTGAGGCTTTCGGAAGACGAGACGCCGTTCGCCGCCACCGATGCCGTCCGGTTCACGCCGGACGCTTCCGGCGAGTTCCGCACCGCCACGCGCACGCTGGTCGCCGGGCGGCGGTATTACTACGAACTGTGGCTGCTCAAACCGGACGCATCGGCGGACGCCCGCCTCGACTGCGCCATCGCCTCCGGCGAATGACCCCGCCGGGTTTTGTGTCTAGGCACCATCATTTTTACTCCGCATCATTATCATCTACTATAAGTTTTAAATTGGGTAAAGTTTTTATAAGGCGATTCATTCAACCCCGCTTCTGAATCCAAGCTTTGCACCCATCAAGGCCCAAACACAAATAGACCCAATCGAGATAGAAGAAAAGTGGGCCTGATGCGAATTGTGCCAGACAAGGAAGGGGGCTAAATCAAACCACGCCAGTTTGGATATTCTACTAGGCCTGAAGTCACTTCCCTTCCAACTCAGAGAGCTCTTCCAGTCTACGCTCCACATTTGTCTAGTCTCCCTTGACTAGCCCTTGCTGGATTGCAACCCTTAAAGAGGGTATCTCCAACTCTATGGGGACAATTGCTTCCGAGCCATACATCAAGGAGAAGGGTGAACAACCCGTTGGAGTTTTGTAGATGGTGTGGTACACCTACAGTGCCTCATACATCTTTTCTTCCCAATCTTTCTTGTTGGAGCTAACAATCTTGGCCAGGAGAGTACAAAGAGTCTTGTTAAAAGCTTTGGCCAACCCATTAGCCTATGGGTTGTAGGGGGTTGATGTTCTCCAATCAATTTTATATTTTTCGGCCAAACAAGGAGAAGGAATAAAACAAGAGACTGTTTCCTTTGCATTGGCACTGACCCCATGTCGATGAAGAGACAAATAGGCGAACAAACCACGTCAGTTCCCGATACCCCATCGGTACTGATGAAGAAGCACCTTACCCAGACCTTTCGTCTGAGTCAAGGAATAAAACAAAAGATCATTTCCATTACGTTGGCACTAGCCCCTTGTCAACAAACAAACAAACAAACCACGCCAGTCTCAACACCCTGTTGGTACTGGTGAACATACACCCGGCTTGGACCTTCCGTCCGAGCCAGGGAACAAACATCTCCCTTGCGTTGGCACTATCCCCATGTCGACAAACAAATAAACAAACCATACTAGTTTCGACACCCTGTTGGTACTGATGCATATACACCCAGCCTGGACCTTCCGTCTGAGCCAGGGAATAAACATCCTCCTTTGCACTGGCACTAATCTCGTGTCGACGAACAAATGAACAAACCTTGCTAGTCCTGATGCCTTGTCGTCACTGGTGAGCATGCCCCTGACCTAGACCTATCGTCTAGGCCAGATAAACCCAAATTCTTGTGTCATTATAGACCCAATATCGATGACATAACTCTGAGTGGCACCCTGCCTCCAACCGAGACCAATTGACATAGTTTATGGCCTTGGGTGATTGTCTAGGGCAGAAGATGTTCCGCTTCAATACCAACCGCATGCCAAGCAAGAAGCTGCACTCGCAGGCCTCGCTCGCTCATCCCTCGTTCGTGACACCTGTGAGTGGGAGGCATTTGTGGGCACCACGGGTTGCCCGACTTCCAGAGGGCGAGGGTGGAGGCAATGGGATTCGGCCCCTTCCTCAGCATCGAGTCGGTACGTCCTGACTTGATTCTGATCCAGGTGTTGAGGGAGAGATGGGACCGAGCTAGTCGGGCATTCTTGATGCCCTGGGGGCACATGGTGCCAAGCCTAGAGGACGTGGCCAGGATCACCGGGTTGAGAGTAGATGGAGAGGCAGTGAGTGGGGTGACCCTCCCAGATTACAGCGAGTTGGCTCAAAGGCTTCTGGATTTAGAGATAGTAGCTGACGCCCCGTGTAGGATAGTATATCGCACTGAGCTGACAATGACCATGGGGTTAGGAGACTCTCGACAGAGGTTGGGAGAGTCTTTAGGTGAGTTTGCGGAGAGGCTGACTGCGAGAGCTCGAGCCGCTTACTGTCAGGACCTGGCTCAGAGGGAGAGACTAGACATGGATCTGAGGAGGTTTCTATTCTTGATGCTCGGGAGGTTGCTATTGGGTACGAAGGGGGATGATTTGAACTATAGATTTCTGGGCATCCAGGAGGACCTGGACGGAGTGGGGCGATATGCTTGGGGTGCTGCCCTGTTGGCGCACTTGATGGCTGACCTGTCCACAGGGACGGGTCGTTAGATGACTGTCAGTGGCTTCTCACCATTTCTTCAGGTATGCATTTTCTTATTATTATTATTATCTTTCTATTATTATGTGCTATTTAAATGCTAATGATGATTGTGGATGCAGGTGTAGAGTCACCTTTACATGCCTATGGACTAAGCCAGCCCCCGACCTGGAGATGTAGATGCCTACCCACTGGCGCGATGGTGGCTACCATGTTCGACAGGGGTGCCTCATGTCTATGAGCTGAGGATACTTAGGCGGGAGTTCCACAACTACCCCACTTCACTGGTACATGCGTAAATATGATGTAATTTGTTCTATTTTCCTACTTTATGAAGATATGATAATAATGATATGCATGCAGGTGCTGTGGAGACCATACCAGGGGATGACCGATGAGGGTCAGCCTTGGGTTGTAGCGGGCCAACCTCATTTGGGTGTGAGATCTGGGTTCACTGCCTGAACGAGATGAGCAGTTGTGGCTAAGGCTAGCGATGAGGACGCTCGGCCTACACCAGGAATGGGTCGAGGTTGTGGAGCCACGTAGGATCGGGAGGAAGACCTGAGGGCATATCGTTGTGACCGACTGGCAGCTTCGATTCCCAAAGTAGTTTGAGGACTGGCAGAGAGGTGGGACCCCAGTTGTCTCTCATGCATCGGATAGTTCGATGTACTCGCAACGCTATTGGGAGACGTACACTGGCCGACCCCAGATGAGGGTAGTGGGGGTATGTATGAATGCATGTTAAAAGCTATTCAACTGCCTCTTCAACATACATGCAGCAAGCTTAATGTCTCTAGAGTGTTGAAGGAAAAATCTTATATCCTTATGTTTAATACTCATTTTCACATTATGTGTAAGAGGTGTGCGAATTTGATTCAACATGTATACCAAAAATATCATGAACACATGGCAGTGCTACTCCCCCTAAATAGATGCACTTATTAAGTGTGAACTCTCCTAGAGTGTATAACAGGAACCATACCAAGAATAACTCAAATGCAACATTATTTAGCAAGGAGATTTACGGCCATAGAAATGCCAAAGGATGGGAGTGAATAGCATATAATATCAAGCAAGCATACAGAGGGAATATATGCAACATGCAATGCAAACATGTAACTGATACCAATCAAATAGATACCAATTGAATAAACTGACTAGAGCTAAAGCATGAGTTCCAATGCAATGCAACCTTTGATCAAATAATAGTGAAATGTAATATGCCAAGACAAGATGTAATGTGGTGCAATACTTCTGATACCATATAAATGAGCTAACTTCAACTAATGCATGCCTGGATGAGAATTGATGCAAGACGCAAGTGCAGCACAGGAGGGCTTGATTTTCAAACCATGAGATAAATTCCACATTCACATTTTATTGACGTGTCACCAAACATTTTCATGACATGACCTTTATGAGATAAGGGTGCTTAAAAGATCAAAATTAAGCAATGCAACCCAATTTTCAGAATTGTTCAACAACAGATTTTCAAAGGTCATTCACAAGTATTGAAATGAGAATTCATCCAAAAGTCAAATGTATGAATCATTTAATCACAAACATATTTTCAATTTACATAGCTCAGCTCAAGGATTCATTCACACATCAACCAATCCCAATTTTTAAGATCTGGTACGAGGCGGAGATTTTAGTCCGAAGACCCAGCTCAACGCATAGGGAATGCTTCCAAGTGAACATGATCCACTCTTCCACAGGTGCCATTTGATATACCAGATATGCAATTCAATTCAAGTGTGATCATGCAATTCAAATTGAGAATATTCAATATGCAATCACTTCATACACATCTTTCAATATTTTCAATTTGATTCAACCAATTAGGCACATTCATCACAACATGCTAGTGAATGTCCATTCAAGTTTTTTCGAGTCAATACCTGTCACTTGAGAGTGTCACCAAGTGACAAAGACGGCCATTGCATGAATTGAAAAGGTTGAATTACCTTAGTTCAAGAGACAAGATTGGAAGCCTTCAATCACTAAAATCACCAACCTCACGAAGGTTGATATTTTAGCCTTTACTTTCTTACCTTTGCCTTGAGAATCTATTTTCTTCCAAGCCTTTCACCTATTGAACCCATTCTCGGTTAAAAGAGATGTGTACCTTTCATACTATGTCTTGGGCACTTGCTTCAACACGTACAAGACTTTCACGACCTTGTACTTGAGTCGATCCTAGAGGTTGTTCTACACAATGTATCCCATCTTCTTGTAGCAACTTGAGAGGGTTGTCATCATTTTCATCCTTGCAAGGTATTCTTCCAGTTGGTTCAAACTTGGTCATGACTAGCCCATCATCTTTTGGATTTAGGAAGAAGAATCTGCATCTAACAACAAGAGAACTTTATTTGTCAGTTTCAATTCTAATTTATTAACAATGACATGACAAATTTTTTAACAACCAACATGTCCTAGACAACTCTAGATGCAAAGTATGACTTATGTGTGAACCTAAACTTTAAGCCTATATAATGAATGCGGTTGCTCCCCCTTAGTGTGTGCATGAATGCAAGATGATCAATGAAATTCAAATGCAACATATAGTCATGGATGAGATGAAGGTAGGAGAGTTGCATGGGTTATAACATGAGTTCACAATGTTGAACTTTTACACGACAGGATGTGAGGACATATGATTGACTCAATGTAAGGGTTGCAAATTAATTTGAGTGTTCTCAAATTCCCTTTCAACAATATGCTACATGAGTCTGCACAGAGTATGCAACTGAGTGCATGTGAAGGTGTAAGTAGACAACAACATGTGAAGGTGTATACAGACTCAATATGTGTGCTGAAATCGTGAAGAGTCTTCAAGCTCTCCTACAACAAGTTTCTATATGACAAATGATATATGGACAGATATGCAAACAACCATGAATGGAATGCATGTACGGACATATGCATGACTACATGACTATATGACTCAAAATGAATCAAAACCTTACACAGTCACTGAAGAGAGTAGGAGAGATATCACCTGTGCGCTCAGATTCAGAATGATTTTCAGTTTAACCCTTGCTTGAGTCCCTTGACTCGTGTGCCTTACCTTCTTGATGAAAACAGATTTTATACTTTGCATTCCCATGACACACCTGCAAAACAGATTTCTCAATTTGCATTCTTAGGTACCCAAACCATTTTGGGTCCTTGTGGGTTAGAAGCAGAGATGGCATGTGGTTTCCACTTTTTAACAACAATCAATTCATCATTTCTCTTAGGAAAAGAGTCAAGCTTAACATTTCCAAGTTTGCCAAGGTGATAGAGGAAATCACGTGGTATTGCATTACTCCTTCTGGTGAGATCTACTAGTTGGTATGTGTGAGCATGACTTCCTGAGTGAACCCTCTTTTTCTTCACGAATAGCCAGCATTGAGATTTGATGTGACCTTCCTCACCACAGTAATTACAATAGATGGAGGGTTTGGTGGCAAATGATTGTCTTGAGTTTTTCAAATCAATTTGATTTCTACATGCTCTTAAATCATCATTTTTCATGGTGAAGCAATCATGCATGGCATGTCCATATTTTCCACAATAAAAGCATGTGAGTTTCTTTCTTGTTGGTTGTGTGTATGTGGAAGAAGTATGTTTAGCATGCATGGAGGTGCTAGCAGCATTTTTAGATTTTTGATACACGTTAATTTTCTGATTTTTATTTTCTTTTTGAATCTTTTGGACATTCACACTGTTTTTCTGATTTGATTGGGTTCTTGGTGCAGTAGGTTGCTGGGAGTGAGATGTAGAGGTGCTGGGTGCACAATTGTCATGGACAAATGAAGTATATGTTTTACTTTCAAATTTCTTTTTGTTCACAGGATTATAACCCAGCCCTTCTCTTTGGAAATTTATCTTAGTCCCCAAGATTTTGTCTAGATTATTTTTCCCATCAACAAACTTAGACAAGGAAGCATTCAAATCAATAATTTCATTTTCAAGGGAAGCAACATGTAGTTCATAAGAAACAAACTTACTTTCACAAGAAATGACTTTTTCATTCAATTGAGCATTGATGGTTTTGTAACTTTCAATTTCTTGCAGTAAAACATTCATTTTTTCAGATTCATCAACACTCACAGATTTACCTTTTTCAAGAGCAAGCAATCTTTCAGAAATGGCCATGTTCAGTTCCTTCAGTTTCTCATTCTCTTCTTTAAGTTTCTGATCATGAGCAAACTCACTTTGACCATTGTTCATTTGACTTATTCTCTCCTTCAATTCTTTATTTTCATTTCTCATAGAAGAGATTTGATCTTTTTGCATTTCAATGTCAAACATGTAGTCATCAATCAATTCCTTAAGGTGTAAGCATTCTTTGCATGAGGAATGACTTTTATTTTGACTAACATTCTTTTTTAATTCTTTATTTTCAGATTTTAACTTCTTGTAATTATTAGCAAGCTCATCATATGCAATTAACAAATCTTCATAGCTAAATTTAAGTAGACCATGCTGGATGCACCCGGGGTGAGGAGACGGGCCCTGAGTGTGGGATCGGGTGGTGATGACCCCATCAGCGTGAAACCACGGTCAAAACATCAATAGAATAGGCATGATAAAGCATTTTAATACAACTATATGAGTTATGGGCATGAAATTAATATACATGAAAATAAATTTGATCATGCTAACATGGACCAAGACACAGTAGAAATCATGAATAACATTAATCATGGGAAAGAACTCAAACTAACAAGGCTAGAGCATGATTTCCACTAATATTGACTAAAGACATACATATATGTAAACAGGTTTTAGGAAACAGGTAGTGGTCAAGATACGGCCGCTACCATCAAGCCGTGGTCTGTCAAGCGTCAGCTATCTGGAGATAGCAGTCTCTGATGGACCGTTTGAGGATGCACTTTTGTTAAATATGTTATTTTATTTATTTATTTGTTTATTAAGTGCGTGGGCGTGCCAGTCACATAGTGATGATTCGTTCGGGCTTCGTTGAAGCCCTGGCATGCTATCTGATTGATCAGACGATTGTGTGGTTCGTGTCGGGACCAAAACTCGCCATGTCGTAAAGGCCACGGCGTCATTTACATCCCCTCAGAGAGAGGAACACCCTTGATTAATCGCCAAAAAGAGAGGGCCCTACGCTAAAGAGTTGTAAATTAAATGAGGTTAAGAAAACATAGAATTGCACTAAAAGGACCTCCTACTGGCAGTGCAAACAGTTAAAGAAATGGTGTCAGTCACTCATGGACCATTTGGTGTTCGAACGGGTGTCCGTTTCGAAAAACGTGATGAAAGCAGGAGTAAAAATATGTACAAATGTCTGCCGGAGATATGACAAGTTTAATATTTAATTCAAGAGTGGGTTGGATTGTAACAGAGTGTTGGCCCGAGCGAGGGCGGCCTACAGCCATGCCTGGGAATGACTCTCCGGGATCCATAGTCGGCCGAAAGGGCATCTTTCATATTCCCTCCACGGGATCCAAAGGGAGAGGAGGTCTCCGAGAGTGTATGCCATGAGGTTGCAGTTTTATCTTGTTAGTTTACTTCCACTTCCGTGTGAGTTTTATACCATTTATGTTTCTTTTCAACTTTTCCTCCGTGGGTGGCAATGCAGGGAGGCCTGGGGTCAACGCAGGTAGCCAATGAGTTGGGGAGAGGTCAAGACAGGGCGAGACAGTGATCGACGCAGAAAGGGGCTGTCTTGAAGAGAGGTTGATGCAGAGGGTCACGATGGGTGAATGCATATTAAGGGTGTGTTCCCTGGCGGGTATGTCTACACTGTCACGCCCCGACGTGAAATATCGGGACGTGAGCGAGTAGTAAACAAGCGTATCGATTAGAGCATGTACAATTTAATACTGAAACCGAGTTTGCCATCTTTGCAGGAGATGCTTAGTGCCCCAACACAAGAAGATGAGGTGGAGTCAATTTTCAATCTTGATAGTGATAAAGCGCCAGGGCCAGATGCACTTCCCATTATGTTTTATCAGAAGTTCTGGCAGATGATTAGAAAGGACGTTATTACTATACGATGATGTTTTGAAGACAGTCATGGCTGCGAATATGTCAATCAAACCTTTCTGGTGCTGATTCCAAAGAAGGATGATGTTCAGGAGGTTGACTACA
The DNA here is from genome assembly GCA_024336825.1 of Amorphophallus titanum. NCBI lineage: Eukaryota > Viridiplantae > Streptophyta > Magnoliopsida > Alismatales > Araceae > Amorphophallus > Amorphophallus titanum. Next base: position 570,654 of record JANBPO010004656.1, read on the forward strand.
TAATGGGACTTCCAAGATATTGGCCAAGGCGTTGGCTTCAAAGATCAGCAGTGTTCTGCCCAAACTAATTCAGGAATTCCAGACAGGCTTTATTTTTAGAAGACAATAAAAGGATGCTTTCTTTTTGGCACATGAGGTTCTCTTCTCTCTTAAAAGGGAAAAGAAGAACAGGTCAGTTAAAAACTTGATTTCAACAAAGCTTATGATCAGGTCTCTTGGAAATGTTTATGGACTGTATTAAGGAGCCATCAGTTCCCAGAACATTTGCTGCAGGAGGGTCCTGCTTGGTATCATCTTAACTTCAGTCAGGGTAAGGATAAGTCATTCCAAGTGTCTATCCTTATCCCCAAGTTGTTTGCTAAGTGGAATACTTAAGTGAGGATAAAACAAGTGATGGCATGGGGATAACTTATTCCATGAAATTGTTGGAATGAGTTATCCCGGCATGGGGATAACTTATTCCATGAAATTGTTGGAATGAATTAATCCCACATTTAACCCCAAAAATGGGGAATAAATGGGGATAAGTCAACCTAAGTCTAATCCACATCCCCCGATACCAAACAGACCCCTTATCCCCGACTTAAGTCATAAATGGGGATATCTTTAAGTTAGGATATCCTGGCTTTTTTTAGACATGCCAAGCAGGGATTAGAGGATAAGTTAAATTTATCCTTTCTTATCCTGATACCAAGGGTGGATGCATGAGTACTGCAAAATTCTTAACCATCCTCAATGGTAAAGCTCATGGTTTCTTTGGCAACTCGAGGGGCCTCCGTCAGAGGGATCCGACATTTCCACTCCGTTTGTGCTATTAGCATACATGCTCAGCCGTATGTGTTGATGTGCTCTGTAGCTGAACAACAAGTTTGGATCAAGGTTATTCAAATTATTGACACTCCGTCTCGCATCAATCATCTCCAATATGCTGATGATACCCTCTTATTTATTCAGAGCAGTGTCCCTCAAGTAGAATATCTCATCTTTATATTGAAGACCCTCAAAGCTTGCTCCAGAATGAGGATTAACTTTGATAAGAACACTATCATTGGGATCAATTTGAGTGATTCAGAACTGCGGACTTATTCTGAAACATTGGGGTATTAGATTGATGCTCGCCTCTAGAGAACCCGTAGATAACCTAATAAATTACAAGTGGAGATGAGATCTCATCTAGGTAACCCGTGGTTAAAATAAAAATTTTCAAAGGGAGTGGTGCTCGCCTCTAGGGAACCCGTAGGTTACATCCTTGTTTTCAAGGGGAGCGGTGCTCACCTCTAGGGAACCCATCGGTTACCTCCTTATTTTCAAGGGGAGCGGTGCTCGCCTCTAGGGAACCCGTAAGTTATCTCGTTGTTACGTTACATCCTCGTTTTCTCTAGGGAACTCGTGGGTTACCTCCTCATTTTCAAGGGGAGCGGTGCTCGCCTCTAGGAAACCCGTGGGTTACCACCTTATTTTCAAGGGGAGCATTGCTCGTCTCTAGGGAACTCACCCGTAGGTTACCTCCTTGTTTTCAAGGGGAGCGGTGCTTGCCTCTAGGGCACCCGTAGGTTATCTCATCATTTTCAAGGAGAGCTATGCTCACCTCTAGGGAACCCATAGGTTACCTTAGTTGAATTCGGCTGGTGACACTTTACTGGAAATCTTTTTTGAGGTTTACAGAGTTCCATGTCCTGGGTACCTCCTGCTCCCCCAGTGTTGCCAGCTTGTATGCTCCTTTACCGAGCACTTTAGTTACCCTGTATGGGCCCTCTCAATTTGGCGTGAGTTTTCCAGCGACTCCTCTGGGGTTCGCTACGCTTGCTCGACATAACACCAAATCTCCAGGAAAGAAGTGTCGTTCCTTGACTCGAGTGTTATAGTACTAGGCCAACTTTTGTTGGTAAGCCACGAGTTTTACTTGAGCGTTCGTTCTGTCTTCTTCGAGTAGGTCTAAGTTTTCCCGCATTGCTCGATTGTTTCTGGCCTCATCGAAGTGTTCCACTTGTAACGAGGGGTTGGATATCTCCACTGAGACTACTACCTCAGCATCGTAAGTGAGATGAAAAGGTGTCTCCCCTGTGGCGGCTCTAGCGGTAGTCTGGTGAGCCCATAGAATGCTTAGAATTGAGTCTATCTACGAGTCGCCTGCTTGATTCAACCGGGTTTTGATGCCGTGGGGGAGCATTCTGTTGGCATTTTCCACCAGTCCGTTGGCCTGAGGATGTTCCAACGACGTGTAGTGGTTCCAAATCTCCAGCTCTGAGCACTTTTCCTGGAAGGCAGTGCTCGTGAACTGCCTGCCATTGTCAGTTGTGAGAACTCTCGAGATCCCAAATCGACAGATGATACTTCGTAGCACGAACTTCCATGCTACTTCGCTCGTAATCTTCCCTACTGGTTCAGCCTCGACCCATTTGGTGAAATAGTCGATGGCGACTATGAGAAATTTCTTCCTCCCTTGTGCTTTGGGAAAGGGGCCTAGTATGTCCACCCCCCACCGAGCGATCGATGTGACGAGAGTCACTCTTTATTTTTTTTAAGTGCAACGTTTCTCCGCGGGACCCCGCTTAGTGGACCCTGGGCACATTGGGCCATGGGCGACCCGAAGCGCATATTAGACTGGGGCCATCGTACAAAGTTTGCAACCCCCTGAGCTCGATCTTCTGCGAAGGTCGCCCTTTTTTCTCCCTCCTCTATCACTGACCGCCACTTTGGGCGTCCCTCCGCTAGGGTTTTTTGTTCTCGCCAGCTCCCCTTCCTCCTCTTTCCTCGGCCCGAAGAAGCCGAGGCTTGAGCTCCCTCAAGGTAGATAGTTCGAATCCCTCGGTCCATCTTTCCTGATCGCCTCGTGCTGCCTCGCTATGGTTTTTTTTTGGCGCTCCGTCCCTCGCGTTGGCACCAAATGTTTTTAGGGATCCGGAGTTCGTCCTTCCCAAGCATTAAAGTCGGAATCTAGTTGGAAATATTTTGCAACTTAACGTGGGAATTAGGATCCTAGTTTTGTTTTGAGTGTGATGGATTACTTCTGGTCTGCGGCCTGGAATCAGGTTTAGGGTTTCGGAAAGCTGAATCCTTTTTAGCCCCTGTGCTCTTCTTTTGGTGTTAGATGTTCTTGTGTTTTAATTTGTGATCTTTTTTTAGAAGTTTCTTGATCTTTCTTTTTCTGTGCCATTCTTTCTCTTGCTCTTCCCGTTCTTTTTGTGGTCAAGCGACAGAAAGTTGGGAACTTTCCGTTCCCCCTGTCAAGTTTGTAGCTTTGCGGGCCTCCCTGAGCGGAGTTGTTTATCCGTTGTGACTTCGATTACCACTGAATCATTTCTTTCCCTTTGTTGTCTCGTATATGAAGGGAAGTTTGTTTTCGATTAACTTGGTTGTCGAGTTGCTGGTTTTATTCCATGTGGTTTGGGTTTTAGATGCTTATGGCGTTTGTCGTGCTGTTTCTCTGCGTTGCATGAATTAGGGGCATCTGACCGGTTTTTTAATCTGTTTTTTAAACTGAAGCTGTGGCAATTCGTTTTTCAGAAATGGCGCGTGTGTACGTGGGAAATCTTGACTCGCGGGTGACTGAGAGAGAGCTTGAAGACGAATTTCGTGTGTTTGGTGTCCTGAGAAGGTAAGCTGGGAACAGAACCTGCTTGCGGAAGAGGCTAGGACAAAGTATGCCCGAGGGACAGAATGAAGTTGCTGTCGTGCCTTTTAGATGCATCTCTTCTTCTGGTTTGGATTATCCAACATTGATATACGCTACTTATTAATAGATATGAGGGGCTCAAAGAGTTTGTTGTTCTTCGATCCAACAACGACATATTCTAGTCATTAATACGTTTTATGGGTACACAGTTGTTCATATGCCTCTTAGATATATCATTTTTTTATCTGAGTTCTTCAAGTGCTGGTTCTCCTTCATGAGAGTCTCAAGAGTTACCTCTTGGACTTCACCGGTCGGAGGGTCATTGTTGATCGACTCCATGTTGACGGGGGTGGCACGTTCCTCAATGGAAACTTCCTCCACTCGCATCGATGTTTGAGGCCTAGCAGAAGTGCCGACATGGCCGACCAAAGTCAGTGGTTGAGTCGGGTGCTGCGGTCTCCTGAGTTGAGCTATGGGCTGGTTCAGATCGTTAGTCTGGACCTCAGGCTGATGCCCTGTGGTGTAGCACATGAACACTCTGACTGCGTCATTGAGGAGCTGGACCATCCGCTTCTTTTGAGAATGCCTCTTGGGATGAATGGGTGTCCCCTGCCTATCAAAGACTGAGGCGCGTTGCGGAGGAGTCTCCATCGCAGCATCTGCTAGAGGAGAGCTTAGGGCTGGATATTGGTGGGGCCCAGAGTGAGCCCGCCTTTGTTTCCACTTGTCTGAGCGAGAGGCGATGAGGGGCTGGGTGTCATCGAAAGATGCGACTGTAGGGTCAGCTGCACCTTGCTTGGCGCGGCACCCTAGTGCCCGGAAGGGATCACTGAGGCGCGCCTCCCGGACTGCTTGAGCTTCCTCTGGGGTAACCCAGATCCTTCTCAAGTTGGGTTGCTGGTCCCCCTCGTCCCCGCGTCTTCAACGGGGCTTGGGAGCTGGAATGCTGAAACGACACTGGCACTTCTGGGTCATTGCCAAAGCGTTCACCCTTTTGAGTTCTGCCTTGTCTTTCTGCGTTCGACGTAAGAGGCTAAAGCGGTTGGTAGTAGGGACCATAAAGATGATCCGTTCTGGAGGTACAATGGGTTCACCTCCATCCAGGCGAATCTGTAAGTCCCCGAAAAGAATGGTCTTACCGGAGTTACAGGTGGTAACAGTTGGTCGCTTGCCCTTACGACTGCGACGTTGCTTCTTCTGGGGAGCCGAAGATGATTTCGCTCCGAGGTGGTAGACCGAGAAAACCTGGCCCGTAAATGCTGGTGGTGTAAGGCCGCTCACCGGGAATATCGGAATGGACCCCCAAGATGCAAAGTCTGAAGTGGAGGCCGATGGCTGGATGACTCGAGTGTAGGTCTTCGCCCGAGCTGATAGTAGTGTTGCAGATGGTCGCAACGATGTGCTTGCACCTGGAGCTGACACTGCAGGGGGTACCGGGATGCCGGTGACCTGAGGCCTTGAGCCTAGACTGGGAGCTGGCGAGACTAGAAGGCGTGATAGGAGGCCCTCGGTCCATGCCGGAGTCGGTCCGTCCCATAGAGGCAGACCAGTGCTGGGAGTCAGAGTTGTCAGGTTGTGGGAGTAGTGCCCCCGAGGTAGAGCTGAGAGATCCGGAGCCTGACATGGACCACCTTGCTAAGAACACGGTCTCTGTAGAGGCCGCAACTTCATGAACGTGGTCATTGGGACCACCACATTTAGACAGATGTTAGGAGATGAAGGTTTAGCTCTTCCTCGATCTTCAGTTGGCCAAAGAGCAAGGGCCTCATGCTCTTATACCTGCCTATACGTACGGAACAAAGCAAACAAAAGCATAACCCATTAGAACTATGGTGATGTATAGCATGTATCACTTAAGAAACATAAACATGCAAAAGGAAGGGGATGACACCTGGGGAGTTGGGGTTTTTAACCCTTGCTTGGGGAACAAAAGAGTAGGTGTGTGTTGTGTGATGAAAAACACAGTATGAAGAAGATAAAGAGTAGTGCAATATGCATGCAATGCTATGATAGAATGAAAGAGATGAATAGAAGAATGAAGAACAATAGAAAGGACACCCTAGAAGGAGAGGGGGACTTGAGACTTCCCTAGTAGACTTGGGTTGAAGTAGAAGGTGTCCGGTGTAGCATGGCCTCACCCCAGATCAAAAGTCACCCTCTCTCAAAGCCCTATGCCATGAGAGGTATTTATAGAGCTCTAAAACCCTAGGTCGAAGTTGGAGGATAACCACAGAAAATAAGAGTCATACATTGATAAATCCTTGAGAAAATTATTTGATAACCTCCCTAAGATAGATAGGAATGATCTAGAGTGAAAACCTCAGAGTAGAAACCCTATAATAGGACTCTAAGTCTATCTCGGCTAGAAGAGATGTGTTCTGGCTAGGCAGGAAACTCCTCTGAGAATGCGGTCAGTTGGGTGACCCTGACCTAAAGGACCCGATTGGTTGGCCGATCGTGATCAAGAAAGGTTGACCAAAAATAAGAAATTAGTGAAAATTAGCTTCCAGGGCTTAACGGGTCAGAAATATGGGCAGAATGAGCTCATAATGGGCCAAGGAATAGCTCAGAAGCAATGGCCAATTCAAGACATCATAAAGATGAATAAGAGAAAGACCCAACTTGAAGGCTAAAAATGGATGTCAACAGTAATCTCTACATATACATTTGACTGACAATCTTGGTAGGATAGTCTTTTTTGGTGTGTTTCAGGAAAGGACATGACAAAATGGTAGGAAGACTGAGGCATGTCATCCTATGATAAACAAGGGAAGGTATTATATTATATTTGTGACCCTGATAGTAACATTTCTTCTCTACATGACAGCTTAAGAAAGGAATAGACACTCTGTGAGAGACGCTGCTATCAGATTGTCTTAAAGAAGAAATGCAGAAGAAAATGGCTGGAGACATATCGCAAAGAAAAAGGATCTAGAAATTCAAGAAGCAATAGATTTGTCTCTGACAGCTAAATATGATGCTACAGGAAGAAAACAAAAGGCCCTTACATGATCCATTTACATCCCTTCCTGGGAAGCTATTGCTTGGAGTAAGGAGCTGAGAGAAACTCTCATCAAAATACTCCCAGAACTAGAAGTCTATGAGGCACATGATGTAAAAATAAAGGCGTCCACATACAAAACCTTCGCAACCATTGTCCCTTTCATGGAAAAGGATATGTTGCTATCTCCTCCGTGCCACAATCGCCCTCTCTATATGAGAGGGAAGATCAATGGGCATGAGGTGAACCGGATCTTGGTGGACACCGGTGCTGCTGTCAATATCATGCCGCTAAAAATCTTCAAGACTCTATATTTGACCCCATACATTCAGAAGATTCAAACGGTCAAGTTATCAGGCTTCAATCAAGACAAGGAGGATGTCCTCTGCCGGGTAGATGTTGACTTGGTGCTCGATGGTTTCGCCTCCAAGACGACGTTCTACATCATCAACGCAAAACACATCCTACAAGGTACTATTTAACAGGCCCTGGTTACATGAAAATTGGGTCATCCCATCAACCCTCCACCAATGCATTAAATATGCAAAGGATGAAGAACACTAGCCCAGTATGGGGAGGGGGTCGCAACTATAGACCTCTACAGTGTACCCTATCCACTGCATCATCAACTAAAAAGACTTCCCTTGGAGTATGTCAAGCCCCCAAAGCTACAAAAGTTTATCGGACAAGGATACCCGCATGAACACTTGACCTACTACATTACAGCCATAGGCGAGCTAACATTGGACGAGTCGTACCTCCTCCGCTACTTCGCCACCTCACTTACAAGAACTACCTTTCAATGGTATTTTCGTCTAAAGTCAACTCAGTGATCGACTAGGTGAATCTTCAGAAGAAATTCCTCGACCGTTTTCAGACGGCCGAGCATAAGATCTCTTTGGCTAAGCTCCACTCTCTTCGACAGAAGAAGGGTGAGAGTCCCCTTGACTTCATCAAGAAATGACGAGACCTCAACATGAGAACTCGCCAATCAAAGAGGACACCATCACCATATGCCGCAGGGGATTGGCAGTCGAGGTTAGCGAAAAGTTTCTCTCAGCTCCTTACTCTAAACAATGACTTCCCAGATTATAATACTGGCAAGAAACCGCTTCATCTAGTGAATGACTTTTCAGTTGGCTCGAACGAACATCCTCCAATGAAGGCAGTATATCTGACTGAGTTTTGCGCACATTGTCACGTTGTTCCTCGTCGGGGAGTTGCACAGCCTTACCTTTGTCACCAGGATCGAGCTGGCTCCGATCACCTATAGGTTCTTAAAATAAAGGCGCCAAGGATGACTCTTCTGGAGGCGGCTGGCGAACTAGGTCGTCCTTACCGGACGGGCCTGCTTGATCTCCAGAAGGAACCAGGGCTGGAGTATTGACCTTAATAAGATGCATGTAATCCAATTTCAGCAAGATTCACAAGATTTACCTTAATCAACTTTCAAGCTCAAAATTTCATGAATGAAATGCAGAAAATGCATTGACTTCAACTAGCAATTGAAGTGTTGGAGAAAGTAAAGGCCTTACCAAAAAATTCTTGAGAGATGAACATGAATTACCACTTGTTTTTGATCGTTAGCAGCATGATAGCATCTTCACTTGATAAACCACAAGGATTCAATACTCTTTTTCCTGCCATGCAAGATGAACACTGAATGAACACTTTGGTTAGCAAATTTCTTCAGTCAACATCTCAATAACACAAGCACACAAGATTTGTCATCATTGAAACTCAACTATCAAAATCAACTAGGGGATCTAACAATCTCCCCTTTTTTGATGATGCCAAAATGATGTGTACATGATATGAATATGAATTTTAAATAACAATTTATTGAGAAGGTTAAGACTATGAACTATGCTCATATGAAAACTATGAACTATGAATAGGAAAGCTGTGAACTGTGATATGATATGAACACATGTTATGAACACTAAAGTATATGCAAGCTAAAGTGTATGTATATGAACTGAATTGAAATTGCAAGCTAAAGTGTATGCACATAAACTGAACTGAATAGACATTTTGCACATTGTTTTCTCCCCCTTTTGTCATCAGCAAAAACTGACTGACATTGAGGTTATTTAGTTTGTTATTTACATATGTGATTTAGAGATGTGTCTATGTGAAATAAAGTATGAAATTATTCAAGAAAGCAAATAAGTAAGAAGTAAGCATGAAAGTCAATCAAGCAAGTAAAACTTTAACTCCCCCTCAGTGGGGTAAAAGGATACCAAGTGAATAGTAGATTCAAACAAAAATGTGAGACATGATACATAATCAAAAAAGATAGTGCATGCATAAGCTAGAGGCACTCAATAAACCATGATAAGAATAAATTCAAGATACACATTCATCACAATAATACCTAAGAGCGAAAAGTGCGGCAATGAGAAATGTGCTTTAGAATATATGAATATGTAGAATTTCTTAAGAACACTAGAGGGCTATTTCCTCTCTGCACTTCTATTTTAGATTCTCGATTATCGGTAGCTTCGCAAAATCTCGCTTATGATTCCTTTTTATTGGACTTCACCATTCATCGCGAGTCACCTCATATGTCTCAGTGGAGATTCCCGGCTACTAGGATTCATCACGCATTGATTTTTATTGTGGATTTTTATTCACCGTTCGATGCGAGTTTCCTCATTTATTTCAATGCAGATTCGTGACTATTAGGCTCCACATTCCACTTATTGATTGTTTGTGGGGTAGGTAACTTTTTTCTCATGATTACTCTTAATTTTCATGTAGAGATCTAATACCAAACATCACCTTAGGCTTCGCACATGCTGATTGCGAGTTACTTGTTCTGTTTTTCCTTACAATATAAAAGATCCAAGGGTTCATTTAACCACAAATGCGGGTGCAGAGATAAAATGGAAAACCACGATGGAGTCGCGACGTTGTCTTAATCTTTAGAGGACAATGGTAGAAGAGCTACACGAGAAAAGCCTTTGTGAGAGACTTGCTTATCCTCATCATGGCCCGAGCGTGGTCAGTGGTGTACGAACATACATTAACATAGAAACGAAAACGAAAACGAAAAAGATAAAAGCCACCGAGAGGAACACAGCACAGAATCAGAAAGAACCCCCATATGTAAGGTATTTTGGCTGGATTTGCAATAAGGGACCTGTTCGTGTTTTTTGGTATAAAATGTATTCATCTCGTATGTTGGTAAGATCATGTTCTCCGTTAATATAGTATAAAGAAAGCGAACGAGGGCTTCTATACAAGGATTGCAGCATGAATCGCAACGCATATAACATCTCTTTTGCTGCAAGCCACAGGCTAGGAGTCCTACTGCTACTCACCTAGGACCACTGCAGTGGAAATGATTGCTAGCATTTGACCGAGAGATGCAACAGAGAAACCCAGTCGATAAGTCATCATGCCAAGTTTCCACCACAAACGCACCATAATTGTCCGAGAATGCATACCTCATTTCAGCCAAGTTCCTCAAGCCACAGAGTGGGAGGGAAAATATTTTAAGGTCATGGGCTGAGGCGGTCTCTGTATACCCTGCTTTGTGCTTCACATACATAACACGTCAGACGTGATAGCAGCTACAATCTTCACTCAGCAAAGAGTACCAGCTTTAACCCCAAATGAAATAGCCCCACAACGTAGGATGGAGTTCATCGGCAAGCCAGCTGTATCGATTCAAAATGATTTCAGAATTAAATGGGATATTGTTGCTGGTTTGCAGTCTCCCGAAATTCATCTTAAAATTCATCTTAAGATGAACAGTCCCGTTTTAAGACCTGCCTGTTGTGCATTTCCTGTTCCTAGGATCAATACTAACCAATCAAAGAGAGGTCCTGATCCGTTATCTATGTCGGTTTCAGTGACTATACAGCATTTTTGAGAGAAGAAATTGATGGCTCCTCAATGACACCTGTACTCACCTTGGTCATGTTAATTATAGCCTTTCAGAAAAGATGGCATTGTTCCCATGCTGCACCTTCAGCTGGAAAAGATCAAATTCAAGAAAAATAGGCCAGAATTCATTCAAAATCCAACAGAAAAATCAGGAAACAGGTACTGGCTAAGCTTACGATCAAACATGGTCCTAACCATAATTGTGCAAGATCTATTGATTCATGGGTCTGCCATGTATGTCATGGGTGAGAAGAATAGACAGCACAGACATATGACGTGTTAAGATTTCCAAACTAGTACTTGACAATCCACAGCACAGATACATTACGTGTGCAAGATTTCCCAACTACTACGTGACACTCAGCTGTCAAGTACTAGTTCTTGAGGCATTGACTCTATCACTGTAATCCCTTCATTTAAAAACCATGTCTTCACGCCAAAGAGAGAAAATGACAATCTTTAAGGGATCTGGTACCAATCATACCACAAGCTTTAAGCCAGAAACGTACGAATAACTTTTCCTTACATGTCCAATCAAGCAGAGAGCTTCCTTACGGCCGATCCCTCCACAGATGCGACAGAACAAGCATTTGAAGCCATTTCAACAGTTGCTGTCCCCATCTCTCTAAGCACCTACAGCACCTGTTCCCTCTACCAATGCTGTCTTCTTAATCTGAGCATGGCAAACTCTGGCATCCCTCTCCTAGACCTGACCTCATCCTTCTTCCTGACAACTTGAACCCAGCTCTGTTGTTTCTGTTACCTCCGAAGCCTCTTTTCAGTCCGACTATCGTTGTCACTTCGCTGCTCTGCTGTTGCCAGAATATGACGTATAAAGGATTTATTTAAATGTCCATTTCTAAGTTTCAAATGCAAGGACTTGCCGTTTGTTCTCAAAGTTACATTTTTCTCTGTAACAAAAAATCCCGGCAAAAGAGAATATTGCTGAATGGAAGCATGAGAAGTTTGAGTGCTTTTCAGTTAAAACCATTAAAAATGAGTTAAAGAATCGAGTGTTTATCTTGTTTCTGCCATGCACTGACATGGCAAACGAAATTTAGATGATTAATGATGCTTATTGTCTGTTAACTCATGGTTCTTGATACCTCGTCAGAGTTTGTAAGCCCGGTTGCATTGTCAGTTGCTATTTGCTGGTTGACAATAGTGACAGTGCTCCCGAGAGTGACATTCCCATTTGAATCATTGATCCTTGTATTTGTTGTCCAGTTTTTCCCAAGTGTCAGGTTTAGTGTATGTATGTGATGCCCTGATGTACCAGTTCACTGCCCTAATCTTGCATTAATCAGGAATAAACTGCTCAATGTTATTTGATTCTATTAATTCTATTCGCATAATTAAACATATAAAATGGTATATAATAATGCCCGTCGTCCCAGCCCAGTGGCACCTTCAAAAGACCTCCGGAGAGCAGTGTTCCTTTAGAAACCGCACCTTGCTGTCCAGCGAGTCAGCAACCGAGTTGGCGCAGTGCTGAGTTGCAATAGTGCTGAGTCAGACCAGCGGGCCGAGTTCGTGCCGAGTTCACCTCCAGATTGTTGCCCGTCAACCCAGGGTCGGTCCTCCCGGGCCCCACTTGTAGCCCTTTACCTCCCTGCGTGGAGTGGGCAATAGATTTCACTGTTGTAACTAAATTTTTACCGTTGTTAACCGGGAGTTACCGTAACTGGCCGGGAACGTCTTCCCCATGCCCGGAGCGTGGAGGTACACTCGCTCCCCACTCTTTATCGCCTTTGCTTATCTTGTATAGCTTTGAATGCCACTGCGAGTGTAGGTTTCTAGCTAGATATACTTGTATCACCGCTACTGTCCCGTGACTCAACCTGAGTTAACGCGAAAAGTCAATACCCTCGACTCACGGCCGATTTCTCAACCGCGCCAGGTCCTACGTTTCCCTCGCTTAGAGACGATCGTGAGCTAGAGTCCCAGGTCGCGCATCCGTCCCGCATCACATTCTCCCTTTGTAAGTGATCCTCTCGCGTCCATATTCTTTGGAGTCGACTAGGTGATCTTATTTGCAACCTCCGAAAGTTTTCGTGAGCCGTGGACTCCCACACGGATGTCGGGCCAGTTGTACCTTTCCACCCCTTAGGTTTGCATTTGCATAACGTGTGAGGGAGTTAACCTTAGTCAACCTAATGTTTGGACCTTATTCCCATAGGATTCCTATCTTGAGGGAATTATGCTTAATTTAAAATTCTAAAAGGCTCGCTTTGAAAAAATAAAATATTTCCTATCATATTAACTTATTTGACTTAGGTGAAATCCATCACATAGTTTTGTGTTGTTTGGGCTTGTCTAAGCCCATTAGTGGTGTTTTGTGTTGCATCCACATGTTCTGTCATTGTTTGGCCCGTTTAGGCTAGCCCATGTTGTGTGTCCATTGTCTAGTCCATTATCATAGGTCCATTCTCCCTTGGTCATTGCATTAGTGGGTCGGCCCCCCTCTCGTCCTCAAGCTCATTAATCCCTTGCTTGCCCACCTATTTTTACCTTGATATTCTTGTAGAAAGTCTCCATTTACCCTCATGGAGCATCATTCTAACTCCTTGTATCATTCTTAACACGATAACTCACGTCACGTGATGGGAGTACCGCCCACCAGAAGCAAGGCCGAATGCATCCACTGACATCTTAGTCCGCGCCTCAGGTGTCTCCCTGCGGCCGAGCGAGAACTGAGACACCGTACTAGTAACACAGAATAAGGACTAGCTGGGGTCGCGCTCATCAGCGCGTGTCCTATGCCCCCAACTACCCGTGCACACACAGATCATCTGCTCTAGGTTGGGTCCTCTAGCTGATTTTCCCCCCAGTCGGACTCAGATTACAAAGGCAAGGGGACCTATGGTAACCAGCGTAAAATTATCTCACTCGGATCACGCTCTCCACCACTCCCAAGTGGGTCCACAACCGCGTGCGCAAGAAAGCTACGACTAGTGGGGGCTTACAAAATGTGAACAATGGAAATCACGTACGCACCCATCTCGAGTAACGTGAAGAAACATGTGGCTCGGGGCCACCAGACTCTGGACAGCCCACTAGACCTAATAACCTAACGGTCCCTGAGTCATGAGACTCGGGTCAAGACCGCTGCACGTGACGACACAACGCCATCAATCTGGCCTAATCCTTAGGTTTGAAACTACGGGGATACGATTCTCAAGGTAGCTCACAAGCCGCCGAGTGCATCTCTCATCTACGGGACACACAGAAAACTTCCAGCCCTAGGCTGGTTAACTGGACTCACAGTCCAAGGCCATTCACATAGCCCACTCGGAAACTCAGAACACACACGGGGTCACTCGGACCCCAAGACTCACAAGCATGCTAATCGAGGTAACACGGTACCTCCGGACACCCAAAAATATGGTCCCGGTCCCCACGGGGTGTCTGGGAGACTCACGGGGCCGTAGGTCAGTCATTGGGTCTCAACCGAACCGACCGGAGACCAACACAATGCAAAACAGACATGGCGAGCATGAAATATTGCCTAACGGTCCTCTCTGGATCGTTAGGGAGCCTAGCGGTCGCCTCCGGACCGCAAGGCCCGGCCTAGCGGTCCAGCCAGGACCACAAGTGCCAAAGATAATCCAAAACCCCTAGCGGTCACTCCCGAACCTCCAAGCAGAGTGGTGGTCTTCCGCCTGACCGCTAGGCGTAGCCTAGCCGCCTAGCGGTTAGTCGCAAGGTCGCTACCCCACTGACCTCAAACGACTCCAAACTGAAAAAACGGTCACCCCCGGACTGCATGACGTCGCCTAGCAGTCTCCACCCAACCGCCAAGCTCCCCTGGCGATCCATCGCACGATCGCAAGGCTCGAACCGACATACGTGGGACCCTAGCGGTCTCCACATGACCGCTTGGCACCATAGCGGTCACTGGAAGGACCACTAAGTTGTCCCGAACCCAAAAACGACGAAAATGGCGGGAAATCCATTCCACTTTAATCATTCCTGTGGAAACATGCTTTCACTTTACTGCGATGCTGCTTCATCCTATGTTATTATTAGTGGCCAAATGGGGATTAGGATTTAGTGACAGCAGTGCTATGTTCCGCTGAAATGAGTTCCATCGGATGCTTTTAATTTTGTGTACTGCATTTCTGGCTCTTTCACTCTCATGTTGACCAAGTAGTGTAATTCATTCAGGAAGTTCATACATGATGATCTCCCATTGCTGTTTCATTCTATATTTTCTATACGACATATTGTTCCTGTATTCTTTTTAATTTGCCAAATACCAGATGCTGATTTTTCCTCTATATTGAGCACCTCTTTTTGCTATCTGACATGATTGTAGGAACTGGGACTCAGTCCTTCTGTTCCTGTGCATGCGGTTCTCCATGACTGGATCAGGCACACGGATGGGAAGCTGAGTTTCCTCGGATTTGTCAAATTATTGCATGGTGTTTCCAGCCGGTCCCTTGCCAAAGTTCATTAGTCACTGGTCATTTATGGTCCGCGGTGTCAAGAGCTCCTCTTGCCTATTGGCGGCCTTTTGGCAGTGGACGAACGATTCACTGTTTGCCAGGATTCAAATGGTGTCAACGGTGAAGGTGCAAGTTTTCTCCATCTGCCTTGCACGGTGGGCAATGGTGAGCTCAGTAACAACAGATCATGGGGGGGTTTGGTGCCCATCAAAATCTTGCTGGCTAGCTGAGACTGGGACCACCTTCAATCCTGTGTGTGTGTTCTCTTGTTTAACAGATTCATAAGATACTGGGTAGTCCACTGTGGTCGTCTGGTTTGTACCCTGTAAGATTGTGAAGAGATAGGGCCGATAGAATCACCTCACTTTGCTTCATCTGCAGACATGCATCGAAGTCTTCAGGGAAACCCGTGGGTAGTTGTATTTGGGTCCACTTGTATCATTGTTAGCATCCTCATCTAACCGGAAAGGAATGGAGATGAAATGAAAAGAAAAAAAAATGATGTCCTGGAATTTATTCCCTCTCTCTCTTCAAGTGCAGAAGTGGCAGAATAGTTATCGCCGTGCCCATTTAAACTCTGGAAATTGTTGTTCTCCAGACAGGTGGACGTAGCATCATCGTACTTTCTTTTGGGGAAAGAAAAGGAAAGGCGATGCCATGCGAATGCTTGTTTGTGGTCACTTCGTGAGGGCTTTGGAGGAAATCTGCCATGGCTGTACACCTGGATGGAATGACATCCATGGATAGACTGAAGACCTAACGTACAGCTTTTGTTTTTGTAACACTCGGTGCAGTTGAAATCATGATTTGTCGACTCGGTACGGGTCGTTCTGACTCGCACGATTTGACTCGATTCAGGTTGAGATCGAGACGTCCGAGTCATGAGTCGTCAGGAGCTACTGCTATTGGTGCTATTGCCGTCTTGAAGAAGAAGAGAGTAAAAGAGAGAAGAGTGTGCCTGAGCATTTAGAGAACAATCTATTAGGAAGAAAAAGGGAGAAAAGAAGGAGAGTGAGGAGCCATATAGCATTAGCAGCCCAGCCCTGGTTCGACCTAGACCAGTGTTGTGAAGAGAGGAAGAAAAAGAAGAGAGAAAAGAGAGAAAGAAAAGTAGTCATCATTGCAGCCTACCAGTATCTGAGATGAAAGAGTACAGATCGAACTGGTGTTCAGATCTACTGATAGAGCTTCCAAACCTTATTCTGAAGCCACAAAGTGTTTCTCCTGTTTTTATTTTTTGTTCTTCTTTGCAACCTTACATCTCTAATCTGTGTGTCTTGCTGTGCTTATAGCAGTGTGTCCGGTGCTCTATTTAGAGACTAGAAGTGAGTCTTTGGCTGTGCTTAGCCGTGTCTATTCTTGGGGGTCTATCCCCGAGTTTTTACTGCACTTGCAGCTTGTTTTCCTTGTCCTGTGTGTGTGTAGGGCTTGTCCCCGTGTGTGTGTGTGTGTGTGTGTGGGATGTCATCCCCGTGAGTGTTGAGGACGTCGTCCTCCTATCATAAAGCCTCATCGATTTGGTGGGGGCTAGATGTAGGTCTGCGGGGTTGCAAACTAGACCACCTTAAAATTCCCTCTGTTATGGGTTGTGACTTGTGTGATTGGTCCATGTTTTCTATCCCCATTCACATGTTCATGTGTTAGCTTCATCATATGCATTTCAATTGCCTTTTCCATCGCACACTTCAACAGCCTATTCACACACACACACACACACCAGGGGTTTGAAGAGTAACAAATCCATCAAACAGTCAAATCATAGTGAGGCTACGTCGACCTCACCACACTACTGCTTTGACCTCAGCCCCTTCCTTCAGTAATCTGTTGGCTCCTTGTGTATGATGTTTTGTTTTATTGCCTTGAACTATTTCTGTTGAAACTAAATCTCTAGACAGTCCTTGTATGGAGTCTTGCTCCATTAGGTTGTTGGCACAACACATACACACAACAAGTGTTTGTTAATTGGGAGCCTCATTTGATCAAGATCTGCTAGTAATCCACTGTGCTGAGACTAAAGGTTCATCTAGGTTTCAATTTTTAATTGGGCGTACTTTTTTAAGGGATCTATTCAACCCCCCTTCTAGATCCAGTTGCTCCAAAGGGACCCAACAGTTGGTATCAGAGCTTAGCTTTGTGATACCCAGATCCAACGATCTGTAGAGAAAGATCCATGTGCACTTTAGATCATGAGCTCCTTCACTGATTAGTTTTTCATGGTTTCCCCTCCGATCTTTAATGGTTCAGACTTCAATGTCTGGTTGGGAAAAATGGTCCCGCACGAAGCATATTGAAATTAGACATCATTTTATTCGAGATCATGTTATTAAGGGTTATGTTGAAATTAACTTCATTGAAACCAATCATCAAATTGTCGACATTTTTACCAAACCTCCAAATGAAGAAAAATTCACATCATTTGGGAGAGAATTAGGGGTTTGTAGGATAGAGGAGTCTGACTCATGAACTTCTACATCATGCATTACATTCTGTGAATAAGTTGCTTACTTGTATTTTACGCATCAGTGTTCATAAGATTACTTGGTATATAAAATAGTGATTTGTGGAAGGGTGAATTAAGTCCATCTGAAAGCATTCATTATGCATGAGACTACAGTCCGCCATCGTACTTAGAATCAATGTGTCATGCACGCATTTGCATTATTAAGTCTCCTTTATGCATATGCATCATATCGCTTGAATTACATAAAATCAATCTGTGTGAAAAATCATCCTGTGCGTGAATTGCATTTCTTCTATTTATTTAGTATGAACTCATTCATTGCTTTTTTCTATGGCCGATGTCACATTGAATACATTCAAGTGCCTACCATTGGAGGAAAAACATTCAAAATCTACATTTTGGAGAGTTTGAAAATAAGCGTTTAATGTGATCTTAAACTTCCTTGAAATATTCTCCCCAATTGATGTTTACCCTCAAAGCTATCATTTTCGTTGATTCTCACATGTTTTAATCATTGGGGAATAGGGCCTAACTTCCTTGGACTTCAAATGATCTTTATATAGTGTTTTGCTGAAGAATAGGGGAAGGGTCGACCCTCGTATCTGCTCCTTCTCTAGCTGGGGAGTGGAGGAACAAGGGTCGACCCATCGAGTCGACCCATTCTGGTCCGACGCGCTTGCCGCGCTCGGTCTAGGTTACAGCAAGGGATTTTGACCCAAACCCCCTCCCTCATGCCTATAAAAACTCTCCAGCCCCCTTCTACAGCCAGCCACCATCTCCTTCAAGCCCTAAAACCACTCCTTGCAACTCTAACACATCCAAGAACAAACCGCGAGCTCCATCGATGGCTACTTGCGTTCACTCTTCTATTGCATCCAAGAGCTTCATCCTTGCTTCCAATCTTGTCTGAGGTAAGCCATGGTGTGTAGAGAATATGAAAATTTGAGGTAAAGGCATCCCATTTTCAAACCAACATGATCTACAACACCATCTATGGTTCTTATTTGTCCTGTGATCCAGATGGCCCCAAAGAGGCGTCCTTCTGGCATGGGGGAGGAATCAAGCAGAGTTTGGGAACAATGGTTGAAGAACAACGAGCTTAGATCCATGAAAAGTCACTCACACTCAACCTCGAGCAAGATGATGGACAAAAAGGTACTCCACCCTCGGGCGGTAGATTTCAAAAATATAGCACCAGCCATTCATGGCTCGGCTACCAAGGCACACAAGAAAAACGTGAAAAATGGCTTCTGGATGAACTGCGGTCATAATTGGGCCGCAACAAGGCAAAACGGTCTAACATGGACCGCTCCAAGCAATACTAGGCCAGAGGAACAACCTAGAGTCAAGGATTAAAATGGTCAAACATGGGTTATTTACCAAAGGAAAACGGTCCATAGTGGGCCATCAAGCACCGGAAAGTTCCTGGGCCACAACAGAAGGTAAACGGTCTCTATTGGGCCGCTTCACCACCAAACAGTCCTCAGAAGCCCGTTTAGGGGGTAAAAATTGTCTAACAACAACCGTAATTAAAACTAGGCCAAGAGGACTAAAGCACATGACTTAATGGGCTACCTGTCCACCCAAGACAAGGTGAAATCGAACCAAGGTTCAGTCCACACCCATCAGGTCAAGTTTAGAGGCTAAAGATCGACCCAAACATGGCTAGGTTGACAGAAATTCAAAGAAATTAGATCAGCAAGACCTGACACTTAGCCCGTTAGAGACGGTCACAAAAAAGGCCACTTAAAGGGTCAAGCGGTCAGACCTAGGCCACATATAGACTGAAACGGTCCCATAAGGGCCGCAATTTAGAACAGAGGCAGTCCTGATTACATGCTACAAAATCACGCGATCTGATCGAGTCAATAAGTGCGGGATTTGGGAGTACAACCTGCCCGACATCCTGGTGGGAATCCTAGGCTCACGGGGACTAATGAAGGTCTCATAATAGAGGTCCTAGTCTGATGGAAGGAATATCCGACAGAGAGTCTCAACTATTACAAGATTTAGGGGCTAATGAAACATCGAAAAATGATAGTATAGCAGTCAGCTAGCACCACCAGAGTGGCGTGACTGTCAAACAGTCCTAGTAAATTTTCCCACAAGCTTATTTAGCATTGGAGTAATTATTTCATAATGGAATCGTATCAAATGTGACAAGAGGAACAATCAATGAGATATGATTTGGAAATGATCATAGTTAATCGACATTGCACTATTCCATATAATCAATTTATTTTAGTGTGTTTCTACTCTATACACAAAATCTAACAAGATTAACATAATTATTATAGCATGCAACTAAGTATGACTATGCACCAAAAACAGTCTGCCCAGAGCCACCAAACTGGGTTAGGTGGTCCATCATGAGTCCACATAGGGTCTCAAGTTTTCAAATCCAACATGAATTAGGCAGTCTGTCGAATGGCCGCTAGTATCTCAAGTAGTCAATAACTGGGTGCAACTCTGGACCTTGTGGTCTATCGCAGGGCCGCTAACATGAACTGAGTTTCAGAATACTAAATGGGAAAAATAGTCAGTCGTGAGACTGCTAGGGTCTTAGGGTCGTGATAGAAACATCTGGTTGTTGATCAATATTGGATTTGATCTTAACTAGTGTAGGATCATCATCTTGCAATTTTGCTAGATCTTCTATTAATGTTGGTTGTGACCCGATGTTGGTAACACTACACCCTTCTTTCTCCATGTTAATATCAAGTTTTAACTTAGCAAAGTCTTCAATAAGGTTTGTCATATCCCTCCTGAGGCTTGATAAAATAGTCAGTGGTTTTCTACTAAGATCATCAGCTATAGCATTTGCCTTCCCCGGGTGGTATTGGATAGAGAAATCGAAGTCCTTAAGGTACTCATGTCATCTTCTTTGCCTCATGTTCAACTCCTTTTGAGAGAAAAGATATTTCAGACTTCTGTGGTCCAAAAATATCATGAATTTCTCTCCATAAAGGTAATGTCACCATATCTTCAAAGTGAATATAACATCAACTAGTTCTAAGTCATGCACCGGGTAGTTCTCCTTGTGCCGCTTCAACTATCTTGAAGCATAATAGATGACTCTACCATGCCGCATTAAGACACAACCAAGGCCAATGCCTGACGCGTCGATATAGACTTCAAAACCACCACCTTCAACAGGCAGTGCTAATATGGGCGTAGTAGTCAGATGTTCCTTGAGAGTCAAGAAACTTTCTTCACAATCTGCTGACCATAAAAAGAATTTTTCTTTCTTGTAAGCTTGGTCAGAGGGATGACGATCTTAGAGAAATCTTTTATAAATCACCTGTAATAGCCAGCCAACCCAAGGAAACTTCTGACTTCAGATACGATTGTTGGCCTACTCCAATTTTTGACAGCTTCCGCATTAGAAGGATCCATAGTGATCCTTTCCTTTGAAATAATGTGGCCAAGGAATGAGACTTCCTTTAGCCAGAACTCACATTTGTTGAGCTTCGCATAAAGTTGGTGCTCTTTTAATATTTGCAAAGCTATTCTCAGATGTTCTTCATGCTCTTCTCGGGTCTTGGAATGCATAAGAATGTCATATATGAAGACGACCACGAATCGGTCCAGATAAGACCTGAAGACATTGTTCATGAGTTGCATAAAAGTTGTAGGGGCGTTGGTTAACCCAAATGGCATAACCACAAATTCATAGTGCCCATATATCTGCTATGGAAAGTAGTCTTGTGAATGTCTTCATCTTTAATCCTCAGCTGATGGTACCCAGACCTGAGGTCTATTTTAGAGAAATACTCCGCACCAGAGATTTGGTCGAACAACTCATCAATACGTGACAAAGGATATTTGTTCTTGATTGTGAGTTGATTTAATTGTCGCTAATCGATGCATAGCCTGAGAGATCTATCCTTCTTCCTAATGAATAGAACTGGCGCACCCCAAGGGGATGTGCTAAGTCGAATAAAGCTCGGAACGCACCGATCGTAACGGTACCACTCACGCCCGAGTGAACGGCCGTATTTGCCTGCATCGGAGTTCCGCAGGATTTGCCGAAAACCAGACCGGGAATCAAAAAAACACGCAGAAAAAGTCGCGGAACACCTCTGGGCCTCTGAAACGCCCCCGGATCACGCCGATCCGAGCACGAAAGATGTCTGAAACATAATTTCAGACACAACGGAGTTGGACACTCTGAGAAAATAGATTCGGGACCCAAAAATAAGGATCTGAAAGATCTAAGATATTACAGGAAGAATTGATGGAATTGTTCAAACAAGTGAATATCAATATTCCACTTTTGGATGCAATTAACCATGTACCGGCCTATGCAAAACTTCTCAAGGAGCTATGCACACCGAAGAGGGAACCAAAGTCATTAACTCAGAAGATCCGCTTATCTGAGGACACGATTGTAGTTCTGATCAATCATTTGCCAAAGAAGTTGAAGGATCCCAGAGCTTCGTTGATTTCATGCGATATAGGTGGAGTCACTTTTGATAGAGCATTACTTGATTTGGGAACGAGTGTGAATGTCTTGCTCACCTTTATTTATGAGCAGTTTGATCTGGGAGAGCTCAAGCCAACATCAATAATCCTTCAATTGGTGGATCGATCGGTTAAAACTCCAAGGGGTTTGTTGGAGGATGTCATTGTTAAGGTTCATGAATATTATTTTCTCGTGAATTTTCTAATCCCGGACATGGCCTCGTCCCAGGAACTCAAGAATACACCTATTATTTTGGGACATCCTTTTCTTGATCCCAATATCTGGATCAAGAAAAGGAATGCAATGTCATTGATATTTTAGAGGATGTGATTGATGAAAGTTCAAATGACATTAAGGACACCCTAGAGGAGGGTAGCATACTTCAGGATTCTCCTCTCTCTTCTACACCTTGGTCTAGGGTAGAGCCACTTCCCGCACTTCCATCTGAACCAATCTTGCCATCTCTGGAATATCCTCCCACTCTGGAACACAAGCCTCTCCCGGACTCCCTTAAATATGCATATCTGGGACCTAACCACACTCTACCTGTCATCATCGCCTCCAATCTCACTTCTGCTCAGGAATTCTAACTCTTAACTATTCTTAAGGAGCATAGGGGGGCAATAGGGTGGTCAGTGGCAGATCTCAAGGGGATCAGTCTGGATGTTTATATGCACCATATCTATTTAGAGGACAAGACAAAGTCGAGCAGCGAGATGCAGCGTCGGCTGAATCCTAACATGAAAGAGGTGGTTAAGAAGGATGTTGTAAAGTGGATGGATGTCGGAATTATATATCTCATTTCAAATAGCAAATGGGTCAACCCCAAGTAAGTAGTTCCAAAGAAATCAGGGCTGACCGCTGGGCGACTTCCTCACCATCCTTCGCAACGGCTCCAAGGCCGAACTCGGCAAGGTGACCACGCAGTGGTCCAATATCCGCGAAGGCGTCGCCCGTATCCTCAAGCAGAACGGCTTTATCGCCGATTACACCAAGGGCGAAAAGGACGGTCTCCCCGTTCTCGAAGTGACCCTCAAGTACGTGAACCGCTCGGCCGCCATCAACGGCATCCGCCGCGTTTCCACCCCCGGTCGCCGCATTTACACCGGTTACAACGATATTCCGAAGGTCATCGGCGGCATGGGCATCTCCATCCTCACCACCTCGAAGGGCCTCAAGAGCGATCGCGAAGCCCGTCAGGAAAAGATCGGCGGCGAACTCATCGCCCGCGTCTGGTAATCACGTCGAAATCCAGAAAGAGCACATCACCATGTCTCGAATCGGCAAACTCCCCGTCGCCATTCCGGCGGGCGTCAAAGTTTCGACCACCGGCCAGACCGTCAACGTCGAAGGCCCCAAGGGCAAACTCACCAAAACTTTCGACGCCGTCGTCGAAGTGAAGGTCGACGGCGCCAAGGTCACCGTCACCCCGAAGTCCGAATCTCGCTTTGCCGGAGCCATGCACGGCACCGCGCGCGCCATCATCAACAAGATGGTGAAGGGCGTGACCGAGGGCTACGTCAAGAAGCTCAGCATCGAAGGCGTCGGCTTCAAGGCCAACCTCAAGGGCGACGTTCTCGACCTCGCCCTCGGCTACTCCCATCCGGTTTTCGTCAAGATTCCGGTCGGCATCAAGGTCAACGTCGTGGAAGGCACCAAGATCGAGGTTTCCGGCGCGGATGCGCAGGTCGTCGGTCAGGTCGCCGCCCAGATCTACCAGTTCTACCCGGTCGAGCCCTACAAGGGCAAGGGTGTCCGCCTCGACGGCCAGTACGTCCGCCGCAAGGAAGGCAAGAAGACGGCGTAATCGCTTTCTTCTTACAATATTCATCTTCAACACGGCTTTCAGCATGAAACCCGCCACCAAGCTTCACAAGAAGCAGACTCTGCTCGCCAAGCGCCGCCTGCGCATCCGCAAGCTGGTCGTCGGCACCGCCGAGCGTCCGCGCCTCAGCGTCAAGTTCACCAACCTGCACATCTACGCGCAGGCCATCGACGACAGTACGGGAAAAACCCTTGCCGCCGCCGCCACCACCCAGAAGGAAGTCCGCGAAAAAGGCGTTCGTCCGAACGTCGCCGGTGCCACCGTCCTCGGCAAGCTCTTCGCCGAGCGCGCCAAGGCCGCCGGGGTCTCCACCGTCGTCTTCGACCGCGGCGGACGTCGCTTCCACGGCACCGTCAAGGCTTTCGCCGAAGCCGCCCGCCAGTCCGGACTCACCTTCTAAGGACCCTCCTAATGCTCATGATGCTGAGGTAGGATCCTCATGGCAAGCAAAACCTAGGGCATCAATGCAGGGGGAGAGCACTTCTGCATCTCCACTGCCTGTACTATATCAGTCTGCTGGTATGATCTAATTCTTAGAATATGTTCAATGAAGTTAAACACAAAATTCATTGTTATAACTATCTGCCTTGATCAGAACCCGTTGATAGCACAACAGACACACCATCATGCACTCAGTGGGACGAGATCTCAACTTCACGACCTATTGAAACACCTGAGAGCTTACAAGAAGAGACACCTCCGTTTGGTCCAACTAAAGAATACTCTAGGCAGCCTGGTGAGCCACCTACCTCAGATTCTCTTTGAATTCTCATTTAACCTACTAGTCCACTAACATGAACTATGCAACAATGAGCAGTGAAACCTCCAATCAGCATCCCAAAAGCATCGCTTCTTAAGCAAATTCTGGACAAAGATGCAATTCTAAGTATTATAAACAGAGCAGTAGAGTACCCTCTCCCACACATTGAAACTGTCCTACTCAATCATGCCTTTGGGATAGAAATTTTTAGAGATTTGGCTGAGTGCTGCTTTAGAAAAGAATTTCTAGGATGTAGGAGTCCTCATCTTGTGGAGTTTATGGAGTCTTTGATCAAAGATAGGAGACTCACTAAAAGCACTGCCATGGAATACTGGGAACAAGCATTCAGATACACAGAAAGCCAATATAGTGCCCTCCATCCGGATGTAGTTCTGGAATGCTCCGCCTTAAATCAGGAGCTGTCATCAGAACCTGAGCATCAGCCCATCACAATGACACAGTACCTGAACGCTGAACTAGAGAATAATCGAACGAAGATAAAGGAACAGATTGTAGGAGAGTTTAGTCGCTTTCAGAACTACAATGCTAATCTTCTCCTTAAGAATCAACCCACGCTCTCTTACCTAGAATTTATTTTTATGGAGAAGAAGGCAAATGATGACTCTTTAGAATTGGCTGACATCAAAGCAGAAGAGGATGCCTTTCAAGTGGTTATTGCTGATCTGATGGAATTAAGTAGACAATCGAGGGCAAGATGCAGACACCCAACTCGCAAGGTAACATCCTCATCTCAAGCTCCTTCCTCGGCAGCACCCTCAGGTCAAGCCATTTATTATGAACCTACCTCCAAGTTCCTTATTCATGAGAAAAGTCCTGAGTGCACGGCTGACTTTCATAGGTTAAGCCAAGACAATACTGATCTTCAGAAATTCATCTTGTCTTACAGATCTCAAGAAGAAGAGAGCTCTAAGTATGCTGCAGACACCCTCAGGAGGCTACATCACTTTTACTGTCACCTACCCTACAGTCTAATGTGTGACCAGTTGTTGGAGCACGGAATTTTTTAATTTATGTGATTGATACTTTCAAGGATTTTGCTTCCACGAATCCTCAACTCCATCACCTTGGCTACCGTGACAAAGCTTGGAATGTCAATAAGCTTGCTCATGTAGCCCGTAAACAAGGCCTGTATGATGTTTGCGTATCGATACTTGAGAAGATGTATGGGCACTCTACCATGGAAGTTCAAGTAAGGCCCCTGGATCATTTTCTTTGCCCTTCTCCAGTTGATTTGGCTTATCCATTTATCAAGACTGACCGACGAGCATGATTTTCTTTTGCAGGAAGCATTTGTAAAGATAAGAGAACAGGCAAAGGCTTATCTGGAGATGAAAGGGGAATTAACAAGTGGCCTCAATATGATCAACAGTACAAATCTTGAATATTTTCCAGAGAAAAGTAAAGCTGAAATATTTCGTCTCAAAGGAGATTTCCTAGTAAAGATGAATGATTCTGAGAATGCTAATGTTGCATATTCAACCGCGATAACCCTTTTCAAGCATTTGCCAAAAGGGTGGATTAGTTGGGGAAACTACTGTGATCTGGTACTTGATATGGTGATTTTACTTTACTTTCTTGTATGTTATGTTCTGATTGCTACAATAATAGTTGCATTTCCACAGGTTTACAAGGAAACACGTGAAGAAGTCTGGCTAGAATATGCCGTAAGCTGTTTCCTTCAGGGCATAAAATGTGGTGTTTCCAACTCTAGAAGTCATCTAGCTCGTGTTCTTTACCTTCTCAGCTTTGACACACCAAATTTGCCTGTGGGGAGAGCATTCGACAAACACATGGACCAAGTACCTCACTGGGTTTGGCTTTCATGGATACCACAGCTGTTGCTATCCTTGCAAAGGGCTGAAGCACCGCATTGTAAACTTGTCTTGTTGAAAGTTGCTACAGTATATCCTCAGGTAAATGCTGAAGCACAAGCGAACAAATGACTTTGAGATTTTTACGTAGATGTCATTCTTATAAAATGTATTGCAATTTTAGGCCTTGTATTACTGGCTGCGTACATACTTAATGGAACGACGTGATATTGCCAACAAATCTGAACTTGGTAGGAGTATTGCAATGGCACAGCAGCGCATGCAGCAGACTGTTTCAGGGACTAGTAGCGGTCCCCATGGCATTGCCGATGGGACTGCAAGGGCATCCAATCATGTTGGAGGCAATCTAAACTCTGAGACTCCGGCTAACCAAGCATCACAATCTGGAGTTGTCACCCCCCATGATGGTGGAAATGCTCAAGGAGAGTCTGAAAAGCCAACAACTGCAGAAAATGGTACGAACACTATGCACGAACAACCTTTGCAAAACTCATCAACTATTTCAGAGTGTGGTCAAAGTGCTTTAAGGCGTAATGGTGCACTAGGATGGGTGGCTTCAGAATTTACAGGAATTATGCAAGGAGAATTTGAGATGAGCTTAATAGGAGAACTAAATTTATTTCTTTGATTACAGGTGAAGCAAACACCAGAAGATATCTTCATAAATCAAGCCAAGTACACAATGGAGCTGCTAAGGAAGTATGGGATGGCTGAAACGAAACCTTTGTCAACTCCAATGGCCACAAACACAAAGTTAGACAAAGATGAAAATGGTAAAACAGTAGATTCTACAATGTTTCAAGGTATGATCGGATCGCTATTGTATCTCACAGCATGCCGCCCTGATATTCAATTCAATGTATGTCTATGTGCTCGTTTTCAGTCATGTCTTAAAGAGTCTCATTTAATGGCTGTTAAACGCATATTTAGATACTTAATTGGCACAATAGACTTTGGCTTATGGTTTTCGATCGGCAGTTCATTTGATTTAATTACATATACCGATGCCGATTATGCTGGATGCATTGTTGATCGCAAAAGTACTAGTGGGTACTGTCAGTTTCTTGGTGGATGCCTAGTCTCATGGGCAT
Organism: Amorphophallus titanum; assembly: GCA_024336825.1. Lineage (NCBI taxonomy): Eukaryota > Viridiplantae > Streptophyta > Magnoliopsida > Alismatales > Araceae > Amorphophallus > Amorphophallus titanum. Next base: position 598,068 of record JANBPO010004656.1, read on the forward strand.
CTAAGAAACAACACTCAGTAGCTCTCTCAACGGTCGAGGCTGAAAATGTAGCCGCCGAAAGTTGTGGAGCCCAAGTACTTTGGATCAAAAATCAATTGCTTGATTTGGAGGTTGAAATGAAATGTGCTCCAATTCTATGTGACAATACAAGTGCAATCAGCTTATCAAAAAACCCTATTCAACACTCTAGATAAAGCATATTGATATTCGGCACCATTTCTTGAGAGATCATGTAGGCAAGGGGGATTTTGAGCTTAATTTTGTTGATACACATAATCATTTAGCCGACATCTTCACAAAACCTCTAAACCAAGATCAATTCAACAAAATTAGAAGGGAACTTGGCATGTGCAAGGGTGAGGGCATACATACTTAGGTCTGCATTAGGATGAGTGATGCTTTTATATAAAACCAATCAGATGCATGAAGGGTAGAGTGTGTGACATGCATCAACATGTTGTGTGTTTTTATTCTTTTGCATGATATCATCTTGTATGTGTGATTGTATATATATCTATATACCCCTCCTTGAAAAATTCTAAGACCCAATACTCCTTGATAAATAAATGTGGACAAGTGACCTAGGGACACTAGGCAGTTACTGAGGGGGAGTTTCAGAAAAACTCCTTATGTTGACTCATATCAGAAGTCATCTACTGAAATTCTCCCCAAGGAAACAAAAAAAAGGAGAAAAAGAAAGAAAACAAAAAAAGGAAGAAAAAGAAAGAAAACAAAAAAGGGGGAAGAAAGACCAGTAAGTGAAGGGAGCTCAAGTCATGTCGGGAGATATGGAGACATTAAAAAAATAAAAAAAGGGGTTTAATGGCCAATCGACCATTTTGGTGGACCGGCGCCCCTAGTTCGGTCGACCGAACCTGGTGAACCGGGTCGGCCGGGACCCGACTGAACCCCCTTCTTAAGGGGTTCTCCCCCCTTCTTCTCTCATTCTAATCTATCCATTTTCTCTCCCATACATTTCTCTAACCCTAGATCACAAAAACCCCTCTCCACAAGCCCTAAAATCCCACCACTCTTCCATCCGCACAATCTCCGACGGATTTGTCATGTGTTCGGGATGATATCTCCACGGTTGCTTGTGCATTCGTAAATCCCTCTCCTAGATTCCAGTGCGTGGAGAAAGTCTTTCCAAGCTTCCAGAAGTGTTCCTTAGTCCACTTCCATCCCAAGGGTTGAGTCCAATCTCTTCGGAGGTTCTCACAGCGGGTTTCCTAGTCTAAGATGCCGCCTAGACGAAGTTCTCGACATTCTACTCAAGGGGAAGCCAGCGGTCAGAGACAAGAGGCCCCGACTCATCCACGGCGGGCACTGGCACCTCGTCGTGCACCCCGTCTACCTCCACGGCCTATCATTAACCCTCGCTTGGTTGATTTCCATGAGGTGAATGAGATCTTACCAGATTTATGTGCACTTTTTGAGATTCAGGACGGATGGATAGATTTTGTCTCCAGATATACTAGGTATTATCCAAACCTAGTCCAACAATTTTATGGTAATCTAGTGGAGAGAAATGGAAATTTATCCACATTTGTTCAAGATATTGAGATTGCTGTAGCATCCGATCTGTTTAGGCGTGCCTTAGGAGTTTCAGCCTAGGGTGCTACAATGGATTTTGGGCATGGTGAAGTGGAGGATACATTTATCGCTATGACAAGTTGTGATTATATTCATGGTGTGAGTGACTTAATCCGACTAAACGCCAATTATTTTCCACCACTGCAGCGTGTTCTACACCACATGTTTACTACATTGATTTATCCAAAAGGTGGGAGTAGAAATGAAGTGATAGAGGTTCATAGATTCCTCTTTTACCATGTCATGAATGGGAACTCAGTGAATATGGGTCGACTCATGACTGATTTGATTGACTCATGTCGAACACACTGGGGGCGATCTCTACCTTATGCAACATAGTTGATAGGAGTCTTTATCTATGTTGGGGTAAATTTGGCAGATGAAATGTCCCTTCAAGTTCGCCAAGATGATATGTACAATGAACACAAGATTTTTTCAGATCTTGGATATTACTGGGGTGAAGATGGTGAGCTCTATCAAAATGTGCCAACCTATGCAGACCAACTAGCCGAGGAAGAAGAACCACAGTAGTAGCAGGATCATGGGGATGCACCCCCTCCAGTTCAGGTAGAGGATCAGCGTCTCCCACCTTCACCTCATCATATGGATCAGGAGAAGCCACCTCCTCCACAGTTCTTTTACGGCGAGTCCTCTACTCAGGGTGCTAGACATCCCACTTGGGGGGATTATGAGGCTCTTGATAGGCGTGTCTTAGGCATGAAAACTTGGATTGACTCCTCCCTTGGGCGACTAGACACATTCATGGACACTATGACTGGACGGATGGATTCTTTCACTCATGCTCTGGATTCTATATCTACCCACATGGCCACTCTCACCTCCAGCTACGAGGACACTAGTGAAGCTTTCCGGCTAAACAACCATGCACTTCTCAGCATCAATGCACAGTTGAAGCATCATGATCATGTTCTGCATTCCATTGAGGACCGTCTTCCTCCACCTTCACCTACTGCTCCCGCTCCTAATGCTGCTAGCTCTGGCGATGATGACAATGACTTTGATGATGATGCTCACGATGGGACTCTAGATCACCCCGCTCCATAGCTGTTCTTGTGTTTCCTTCCTGTCATTTCTATCCACGTCTTTTGTATCCCCCTCCCCATTTTGATGATGCCAAAGAGGGAGAAGTAGTTATACAGGTTTTATATAGTTTATGCATTCATGTTCTCTTGTGGTTCGCTTGTTTGCATGAATCATTTGCATTCATTGTGAGTCATTTGCATTTCTTTTTAGCTTGCATTTTGTGAGTCCTTGCATTGTGTCACTCCTTGTACTAAACCAATGAAATGAATGGAAATGATAAAATGCACTTGGTATTGGCACCTACATTGGTTCTACTTGTTCTATTTCATCTCAAACATTGGGCATATATGAATGATTGAATGAATGATTGAAATGCTTTTTGATGGATTGCATGAGTTGGATTTGCTTGATGAATTTGATTCCTGTTTGACACATTTATGTACTTTTCTACTCGTGTTTTGTCATCATCAAAAAGGGAGAGATTGTTGAGTCTCTCTGAATGATTTTGATAATAACAAAACTCATAGTTGAGTTTTTATGGGTTACCAAAGAGATTTTAGTGTATTCATTTCTCACTCTAAGTGAGAATGACTTTGTGAGAATTGATGACAATCAAATGGGAAGCTAGGGAGCCTATAGCTGGTTTCTCTTAGTGCCGCAAGGAAAGACCTAAACAGCCATTCTGTCATCGGCCATCACTTTGAGCCAGCACTCAGTAGTAGAAGCATTGACACCATTCTTGAGAATTGATGACTCCAGAAAGTGATAAGAAATGAATCATATGTCACATCCTTAATTATCTCTTGGGGTTCGCCAATTTGGAAGTATATTCCCTTTTTGAGGACATCAGTTGCGACAGTGACAGTTGCAGGCAACGGGATAAAAAGATTTTATAATTTTCCTTTATTTGAAGGTGAAAATCCTTAGACCTGATTGGATTACATCTTAGTAAATACATGTAGTCCGTTGTTCTCTTTTGTTAGTAGGTTTGAAATGGAGTAGAGTTCTCACATTGGTTATCTCATGTCGCCATATAGATGTAATGTGGGAAGCCCCATGTTGTTATTCTCTATTTCTCCTTGGATTAGAGTTTAGCCATGAGACATGTAAACTTAGCTTCTCTTGAAAAAAAGGAACTCGAGAAGTTTTTTTTTCCCTCTACGAGGAACATGGTTGAGTAGCTGAAATATGACTCAGAATATGGTCATTGATGTATGCTAACTGCTCTACGTTTTCAAGAACTATACATAGTTTTCAAAGTCCATAAATCCATCCTTTTCTTCTGGTCGCAAGGATGACCTGGCAATGCTAATGCGCAGCCCAAGAAACATTAATGAAGCCCATAGAACATGATTAGTAGAGCTTCCATAATGTTCTTTCCAAACACCTGCATGCATCTTAGGTAGATGCTCCATTTGCTGATTTTTCGAATGAAAAACTGACACACTGCTCATTCAGCGGGTTTGGAGAATCACTGCTTCTCCGCTCAAAATTGATGCATGGCTTTTACAGGAATAACAATAGCAAGAAAGGAATGATCAGAATTCTGTACAACTTCCAATCATGACACAAGTTTGATCCCCAAGCTATTGCTTGTTCCCTCCTAATTAAGCTTATCATCTACTAATACAATTTAATTATATTGCAACTTGTTGGCAATTCCAGGACTTTGGCATCAGTGCTTCCTTGTCTTGGATGCTGAGAAGCTACTCAAATGAGACGTGAGAATGGCAAAGCCAGCTTCTGCTCAGGAAATTGTGAGCCCTCCCATGGGATGTTGGAAGCCAAGCTCTTCCTCCACTCTTTGCAGCAATGTTCGGGAAGTGACATGCTTCAGGTAGACACAGGAATCACGGCTGTTCTCCGGCGTTCGACAAATAGTGATGCGGAGCGATTTGGCCGATTTATTAAGACTGATTGTATCCCCCTTGATGGGAGGGGGAGAGAGAGAGAAATTGAGAGAGAGTTGGAGGAAATTTAAGGGAGTTTTTTTCTATTTCAAAGTGCATGAAAAAGTTGTTAGGTCCGATAGGTGCAACTGGATGTAGAAGGGGGGGTTGAATAGATCCATTGACAAATTATGCCAGATTTAAAACATAGCAAATTAAAGCACAAATCACTACAGTAGTGCAGATAAAGCACATAAACATAAGGCACATCAGAGTAAGCATAAGTGATTCAAGAGCTGGAGCAAAGAACTGTGCTCAGACTGCTAAGATCAGCGCACCCACAAAGGTTTGTGGTTCAGCAAGGAAGTGCATTGACGTAGCAGACTTGTGGTGGTAACGTGGCCACACAATCAGATCAGGACACAAGAAAATGGCTGCTCAGTAGGCACCTAGTGTGTGTGTGAACAAAGTGATAAGGTGTGCAGTGGAAAACAACCAAATTTGCATGCGAGAGTGCTAACGCACGAATATGTAAATGGGGGGAAGAGGATAAGGAGCAATCACACACAAACAACCAACCACACAAGGATTTTTAAGGTGGTTCAGTCGTAAACCCGCAACCTACGTCCACCCCTCACCAAACCTGGTGAGGCTTTATCACACAATGCAAACGCAGCTACACACGGGGATGACACCATAGGCCACAGAACAGAAAGCCCTCTATCTGTCTTCCTACACACAAACCAATAGGGGCGGTTCTCCATAGACTGGAGCACACCTCTGTCTATCTTCCTACACACATACTGGTAGGGGCGGTTCTCCACACGCTGCGAATGCAGCACCACATAGGGACAACACCCCAAGCACACTAGGAGCAATCCTCTCGAGGACAAAGGAGGAGAAAAACAAACGAAAGGAAAATAAACTGCAAGTGTAGTGGGAAAACTACAAAAATAAGAAGAAAAAACACCAACTAAGTCTTCAGATAGAGATTTGGAAGTTGGTGACTGTAGCTACAAGTTCAGATCTGACGATCTATCTTTTCAAGCAATGGTGGACTGCAAGGTTACTCTCTCTCAAAGCTGATCTCCTTATCTCTTTCTATCAGCACTGGCCGATTTCAGACAAGGACTGGGCTGCTCATTTTCTTTCTTTTTCTTTCACAGATTCTCTCTTGAAGGCTCACGCAGATTCTTCTCTTGGACAACAGCTTCAGCAGCTTCTTCGCTAGAAGCTTCAAGTATATATAGAGAGGACCAGTGGAAAAAATTTCCTCAAGAAAGACTTATCTTATTGGCTGGAATAAAATAAGGTTCATTGAAAATGAACCTCCTCTCTAAATGGTTCAGTGTTGATAGACTTGCCTTTTTTCTAGATCTGAACTTTTGCCAGGTTTTTGCACAGATAGATTCGAGTGCGGAGTTCCTGGTGCGATGGCTCATAATGCGCTCGACAGAGTAAATGGGTTCAGTGGTAGAAAGACGATACTGCTTATCTCTCAGTTGACGCGCTGTCAGCTTCTTGCGCTTGGCGCTGCCGCGCCTCTTCTTTGCCTTAACAGTAGAAGACGTCGTTGTAGAGTGCGCACCGCGAGCACTCGTGGCGAAACAATTCAGGTCGGCGATCCAGTCACATACCGCACGAACGAGTATCATCGGATAGATGTGCCAATCCCCGAAGAAGCGCGCCGCCATGTGTTCAACCTCTGGCGTCGTGAAATAGCCGGGCAATACAACGAGAAGGTTCGTCGGTTGAACCAACTTGGCGTTTCTCACCCGTTTTCACTGGAGCCGTCCCATGACCAATAACCCCACACAGGTTGAGCCGGTCGAAGGGCTGGCGGATAGGCTGGAGCGCCTGGCGTCCTTAGCAACGCAGGGTGCTTGGGAGATTCAAGACGGATGCTCATGGCGGAGAATTGGAACGCAGGGGCGCGACGGCAATGTCTTGCACCCCGCCACCTATAGCTCAACCGACAGGCATCCTGACCTTTCTGCCGGGAGGGGTGAAGACGTTTACGCGAATCTTCACCTAATTGTGGCGTTGCAAAATAACCTGCCCACCATCATCGCCGCCCTTCGCTCCAGCACAGTCAATGATGAACTGGTTGCAATGCTGGTTGCTGATCCCGTCGATGTGTCGGCAGGCATCCCTGAACACCTGATCGAAGTAGGCATGGCCGTTCTCGACAGGGTGGACGAGGATAATCGCAACTACGTTTCTGGCGAAACGACTGATTGGGACACCGGCATGGTCGCTGCGGCTGTGTTCAAGGCCATGCTCCGCGCCGCCCTCGCCAAGATCAACGGAGGTGAAGAATGAGCGCATCTCAAACGATCTCTTACGAGGTCATAGGAAAGGCTGCTGTCGAGAAGGGTGGTGGCCACAAGGCATACGCGCTCAAGCTGCTTTACAGGGGCGATGGCACTCCTTGGTGGACGTGCTCTGCGGGGCTCGAATTGCCGGTTAGTCAGGAGCTTTATGATGCGCTCGCGCCGGGCGAACGTATCACCATCACGATTAAGGAGGAAGGAGAGTAAAAATGGAAAAATTTCTTAACATGCTTGATGGTCAAATCAAAGTCTCGCAGAACTGGAAGCAGTTCGCTTACGGTTTTATTTCTGCTCTCCTAGCTACTTGGCTAATCTGATGCCTAGTTGGGATTTGATCGCCATCTACATTCTGATGGCTCTAGTCGTCGCCATCTTACAGGGTATGGTTTACCAAGACTGGAAGAAGGCTTATAACAAGTCTCCTCTCCCTTTAATCTCCCTTGTTGTTCCTCCTGGCCAACCGGCCACCGACTGGCGGCTGGCGAACCAGATGCTGTGGCGGTCGGGCGGCTGGTCGGACTTCTGCCACCCCACCCAGGTGAAGGTCACCTACTCGCATGGCTACCTGGCCGGTTCGCAGTGGCTGCAACTCGCCAAGGACGCGTGCCTGTCGCTGGCCGCGCTCGGGTGGGGCCCACCCCTTGGCGCCACGTCCGAGGCGATCGACGACTACCGCGTCACCTACGAGGACGCCGACGCCCGCATGGTGGTGTCGGATCCGCTGCGGCAAGCGATCGCCGACGCGTACGGCGTGACCGCCTACGTGACGGAGTCACGATGAGCGTCGCGTCGGTGCTGGCCCGGGGTCGTGCTGCCGCCGAACGGCTCATGACCGACCAGTGTGTGATCCGCCGGAAGACCGGCACCGTCACCGACCCGGGCACGGGGAAGATCACGCCGGTCTATGCGCAGGTGTACGCGGGGAAGTGCCGGGTGCAGCAGGCGTCCGCGAACCCGGGTGACACGACCGCCGGGGACGCGGAGCTGTTGATGGTGCCGCGGGTGCTGTCCCTGCCCGTCGGCTCGTCGCCGGGTGTGCGTGCCGGGGATGAGGTGGCGATGACCGGCAGCCAGTACGACCCGGACCTGCCCGGCCGGGAGTTCGTGATCCGCGGGGAGTTCGCCAAGTCCCACGCGACCGCACGTCGGCTCGGGATCGAAGAGGTGACGTCATGACCGAGCGGCCCGAATCGGAAGCCTTCATCCCGCGCAAGGCGAACATGCGGCGAACCGCGGCAATCCTTCGGCGCGCCATGGAGTGGTACCAGCGAAACGAGGCGGCCTCGTGAAGATCGACGTGTCCGCTTCCGCGCTGAACGACCTGGTGGCACACCTCGAAGAGGTTCCCGAGGACGCGCACGAGAACATCGTGAAGGCCACCGAGTTCACCGCGAACGGCACCAAGAAGACGGCGCGGGAGTTCGCGTCTGGGATCGACCACGCCCCGCACTACCCGTACGCCATCACCTACGACATCACCGACCACGGGGTCGGCAAGGGTGTCAGCGCGGAGATCGGCCCGGACAAGGACCGGCGGCAGGGCGCGCTCGGGAACATCCTCGAGTACGGGACGGTCAACAACGCGCCGTATGCGCACCTGGGCCCGGCCCTGGATCAGTGGTCGCCGGACTTCGTCCAGGGGCTGGAGAAGGCCGCCGCGGACGCGCTGGACGGCCGGCGGTGAGCATCCAGGCGCACGCCGACGCGGTCCTCGCCCGGCTGCGCGCCACCCCAGATCTGACCGTGCACCCGGAGCCCGACAGCCCGCACCAGGTGCCGCCCGGCGCTGTCCCGCCGTACGTGTCGGTGTACATCACCACCCGCTACGACCTGGTCCGTAAGTCGAAAAACGGCAAGCGTTACGTTGTTCGGGTTCGTCGTCCGGATGGCGGTCAACCCGAGGTGCGTCGCGAGTATATTGCGACCGGTCGATATACTGCGTAGAATGCTGCCAGCGGACAATCTTTAGCGTGGCCCGTCGTTGTGCGGGCGTCACGCCGCTATATCAGGCGGCATCTTCCCCAAGCGGGAGGGTGCCGCCTTTTTCGTAGACACCAACGAGCGAGGGGCCTGTGCGTTGGACGCGATCGATCCGAACGAAACCCTTCGACAGGCGGCCGGTCTCGGCGAACTAACGTTCGTCATCAGTCTCTGCATTCTCATCGGGGCATCGTTCGTTGGGCTAATCCTCTGGAAAATCGTGATTCCAGGCTATCAGGTGAAGGCTGAGCGCGAGGCGAAGTTGGTCGATTCGCAGGTCAAAACCCTAGACACCGCGAGTGAGACCGGTGTGGCGTTGACCAAGGCGTATAACCGGCTGGTGGAACTGCTCGATAGCGACCGAAGCGACCATCGGGATTTCAGGCGAGAGACGAACGAGAACTTCGGGATAGTCCATAAGCGGATTGACCGGTTGTTTGAGCGTCCGGGGCGGTCGTCGGATGGTTCGCTGGATATCCCGAAAGAGTGAGACAACGGGGCGGTAGTGCAATGGCAGAACACCGGTAGGCCACGTGCTGTTAGCCGGGAGACCCGGGTTCGATTCCCGGCCGCGCCACTTCTGACCACTGACCTTGGAGCGTATCGACAATGTTTTCATCTCTCTCGTCCGGACTGCAATCGCTGTTCGCAATCATCAAAGCGTTGGGCCTGACTCCGGCGAAGATCGTCGAGTACATCACGGTCGTCGGGCCGGCTCTCGCCGAGTTCACGGCCAAGGTGCAGGGCACGTCAGACCTGAGACCGAAGATCCTGGCAGCGTTCGACCTGCTCCGCGTCGTTGCACCGATCACGCCGACAGGAGCCGATGACGCCGTGCTGGCGCTACTCGACAAGGTCGGTGATGACGCGGCGGCTGACCTGATTGACAGGGTGCTACGGAGGCTCTACCCGGCGACTATGCCTGGCATTCCGCGGGTCGAGTACTTCGGTAATTTAGAGACCACATCGCATCTCGACGACAGTGAAGTTCCAGAGGGCGTGACCAAAGAGCAGATCGTGGAAGCGGCCTGCATGGTCAGCGACCTGCTCTCTACCGCGCACACCTGAGCCCACCCCGGCCCCGGCGGTGGGTGTCTCCTCCACCCGCGAGCAGCCGCCGGGGCTTTTCTTACATGCGGGCGGGCGGTGGGATAAAGCCATGAACGAGATGCACGTCACTGGCATCTATCGAGTGTCGTATATCGACATGAAGGGGCGTCGAGGCACGTCATGCGATGGATCTCCCCACCCCACATTCGCTTACTTCAACTTTGGGGTGTCTCCTTTTCGGCTCGTGCCTTGAACCTGCCGCAGGTGGTGTGTTGGACCCCTCCTCCATGCCATATACACAAGCCTAATGTGGATGGTGCATTCAAAAGGGAAGCGGGCCTTGCGGGCGGTGGTGGCATCATCAGGGATTCTCTTGGGTGTCTGATCTCTGCTTTTGCTACACCTTATGGTGACGTGCTGTCCAGCCTTCAGTCTGAAGCCTTAGCCCTCAGAGATGGCCTACGAATTTGCAAGTCACTCAGTTTTTCTCAGGTCTTGGTCGAGTCAGACTCCAGCATTTTGGTGGGGATTGTGAAGGGTTCTTTCCCCTGTCTGTGGCAACTTATTTACATTATTCATGACATCCTCAGCCTGATGTCATCTTTTAACGTCTGTGTTTCTTACTGTCTAAGGGAGGCCAACCAGTCGACTGATTGTCTTGCTAATTTGGGTTGTTCTCTTTCTCATCTGTCATCTTGAAACTCTTGGGCTGATCTTCCCACTTTTGTCAAAGTGCCCCTCCGGTTAGATAAGGTTGGGTGCCCTTCTATTCGGCCCTAGGCATTGTATGATTCTTTGTGATTATTAATAAACTCTGCCTCTGTGGTATGTAGTAGTGGAGTGACCCACTCATCGCTTCCTTGAAGCGGTGAGCGCTCTCCATTTGCTCTACATGTGCTTATTTTGCTTTATAAAAAAAACCTACCAATTTTAGTTTATGGGTCACGAAAGAGACAGACCCACTCGTATGCACATTTGCGTCTGGTTGTGACACCCTGTTTGCTGACGTTTTTGAGACTTTTCTGTCCACTTGGGCTCAGCCCATTTGTCACACACAACATCCCAATACTCATTCCTCATCTCAAGAGGGCAGTACTCCTTCCACAACTGTCAGTCTTAGCTCTTACCAACTTTTTTCTGAGCCCTTACTCAGGCCGCATGCAATGTCTTCCCATAATTTGTCTGCATAATAGCCTCCCAGATAGAATGAGCTCTCGCCGTGTCCTGTCCACTCGTGAACTGATATGTCTGCTATAAATAAATTAAGTTATATGGGTTAATATACTGCGCTGAATTGAGTTTGGGAAAGACGTGAATTAAATGATTAAATTACATACTGTGAACATGTCGAACAATAAATCTCAGACGTTGATCGAAAATTCTTTGAAAGACATTGCCATCCCGAGAACATGCGCAATTACTAGTCTCACAAAATGACGGACAACCTCGTCAGGTTCTAATTTATCACTACAATTACAAATGTTAAAATAGTTCGCATTACACAGCTGAAGAATAAATAAAGAATATAATTCATAACCATATAAATCTACCCGAAGATCCAGCCGACACCATGGCATGGTGTCGACGTCACCTGACTGTGAAAAAATATTATTTTAATATTTTTTTCACAGTCCGATGGCACCGCAGCCTAGTGAAATGGGACATGCTTGGTATTCTCTTCTTCTTTTATCATGACAATATTGTCTATGTTGTGAAACATATGTTGTAGTAGGTATCAATAACATCGCCCGTGTGGATCATGAAATAAGCAAGAGCCAAGTGACAGTGAGTGGATATGCTTAATCTGTAGAATGCATTGCATATGTTTGTGGAGACACATGCCCACAGATAATGTTAAAATATGTCTTTCTGCCCAGGGTTGCTAGCTAACATGATTGAAGATGTAAAATATTCGTGTGCAAAAGCCTCTGGATTTCCGTTTTTCATGTGGCTACTATCACAAAATTAACTTTGGAAGGACTCTTTCTTTTATGAAAAGTTCCTTCAGGAATGTAGTCCTCTGCTACCTGCCACCTCCTCTCAACAAGGCATTGGGTGAAAACTTGCAGGGGCTAATTCAGGCTTAGACTTGACACCATGCCCTGATAGTAGACCATACTTAGGGCTAATGTCAGGTTTTCAGTTAATAACATTTCTCAACTTGGATGATTGGATAACAATATTGAGGATATCTATGTCATTTGCTCTAGCACATAATGAAATGGCAAGATAGAAGGAAGTGCTCTATGCTACATTCATCTTCCTCTCTTGTTTTTTTTTTTAAATCTCTTTATGGTTGAGGGCGTGGTGGGTGTCAGTGGTCCGAAGTGCCATAGTAAACCACACTTTTGTAAAAAGATGCCAAACAAAATGAATTGCTATGTTGACATTGGTTCTCCTGGTTCAGGTCCTTGGAACAGATGCAGGAGGGACAAGAGAGATCGTCGAGGATAAAGTAACAGGTCTGCTCCATCCAATTGGGCGTGAAGGTAACATGGCACTTGCCCAAAATCTCCAATTCTTGCGGAGAAACCCTGCCGCAAGGGAGCAACTTGGGAAGAACGGAAGGCTCAAGGTGGAGAGGACGTACTTGAAGCAGCACATGTTTAAGAAGCTGGCGACGATCCTTACCAAGTGCATGAAGGTCAAGTAGCAAAATCTTTGGATAATGCAGCCATTTTTTTGTACCGACCGGTACAGTAGGGAATTTAAGGTGATTCCCCCTCTGGTTTATCATAATTCCCATCCAGATCAATGACCCACCTTATTTGAGCTATTCTTTTCCCAACGAAAAACCCTCTGCTGTGAAGTGTTCGTTCAACATCCAGGAGTGCTAATTTCATGTTCTGGTGGTCGGGCAGCAGATCCTACTGTACCATGAAATAAGAATTGCTTATGTATTACTACGAGGGAATGCCCTCATGTGTACCTCCTGGATTTATCCGTTTAAAATTCGAACCGAATTCGAATTCGTATTTATCCGACCGTTATCCGAGTAAAGTATCCGACGAATAATTCGATTACTAATCAGATAATTTGATTATTAATCAGATACGAATTCAGATATCACACTATCTACTCCGTATCCGACCGTTTACAAATCTAATCATGAGTCGTTCCCTCTATTTTTTACTGTCTACGGTGATGTGACTGTCAAAAGACACGCTCCTCTTGCTGGCGTTGCATGCACGTGGTGTATCTCTTTACATATGATCGGATTCCATGACCGAGTCCGAGTCAACATCCCATGGGTGCTGTTGCGGGGCCCATGCTGACGTGGTCCTAGGCGGACCTCTCTTTCTTTCTTTTTATAATTAGTTTAATAGCATAGGTGAAAAAAAATCTGTAATCTTCACTGGGATTTGTAACATTTGAACCCACAAATAAATGATTAAAATAATTAGAGTTTTAATTTTCAACCCCTATAATCTTTCGTATGTACGATCCTTCGGATCTAGATGTCCATTTATTAGCTCTCACAATTGCGTATCTATTAATTTGGTAAACATCTTTTTTTAGGGGGTTTTATCATGAACACTAATTGAGGGACTTTTTTTTATAATACTACGAGATGACTCACTAAATAGTTTGAGATTTCAAGGAGTCATAAATAAATATCTAGATTAAAGAAGTTAATATATTATGAAAGATTCGAGGGTTTGAAAAGTTCAAATTTTAAATAAATATATTCGATAGTTGCATGCACAGGGGGATCATATACTCCGATGAGTTGACGACCGGTTATTCTGAGTAAACTTCGCAGGCTAGCGTATAAAAATGTAGAGTAAAAAGTTATTTTTAAAAGAAATATCGACTCTACTGTCTTATCGCGTTGGTAAAATTTATGATTTAATATTGAATAAATACCGATTAACTATGAATTAAGTTCGACCATCTGCATGTTTTCTAACCAAATTATAGTCCTTTGAAAAAAAAAGTGTCAGCGTTAGTCTCCGTGTTCACTATAAAAAGCTAACAATCCCTCTTCTTTTTGTATTAACTCCATTTGTCGGGCCATCACATTATTATCGCTGTTTCTGTGAGCACCACATTCAAAAATAGAATCCGTTCTATGGAAAACGGTGATGTCCCTTCAATAAAATGCCTCTAACATGTTTAATACTCAATAAAAATTGAGAAAAATGGTATAGAATCAAAGTAGATAGGCATATGCATCTATTTCATGCATCAATTTGAAGTTTAGCCTGAGAGAATACCTACCTTTGATCGAATCAAAGAGAAAGAAGGAAAAATGGGATGAACACCTAAGAACTCCCTTTCTCCTTCAAATCACATCCCCAAATTGCCTCCGATCTCTTGTATCAGCGACTTACAGAGGCCGCCACGATGTCATCGTGAAGCTTCAAGAGGAGTTTCATATACTGGTGGAATTGTCATCCTATCAGCTTTGTAACGAGGGCAGCCCTGTCTTATTCTAATCTCGGAGCTATCCGGAGGAGCTATTCTTGGTGACCTGCGCAGTTCCTTTCAAATCGACGACCAGAGCCTCAGTGCAGAAGCTCCCCTGGCTACCCCTGTGCATTTCCTGGAACCAAAATTGACCGAGACGAACGCCATCGAGTCCCCCACCACCTCCAGGATGAAGGAGGTCATTCGCCAGCCGGAGCACCCAGTTCCAGCCGACTTCGTCGAAGCATGCAGACTGGCCCGGCCATGCCCAGGTTGGACAGACCCTCACTCTTCTACTCAGAGCTTTCTCCTCCGACCTCTGTTCATGGTCACACTAGTTTTTCCTCGAAGCTGCCTTGACCACGGTGGCATCAACTCCAACCTCACCTCAATCAGAGTTCGGGAGCGCCCAGGACAACTTCTGCAATAGTCATCCATGACTCTGTTCTAGACAGGGGCAGTTAGGACCAGGCCTGAACTCCGAGCTGCAGCGACCACTGTCGACCACCGTGCGACACCGAGCTTCTACGGTGTGTTCTATGGTTAGTCCCGGTCATCCCGGCACTGGTCCCACCTCCGGCAACCTCCAGACGAGTTTGTGGCTGCCCCTCCACCCGCGCTCTGTCCTACTGCCCCAGCCAGAACTGAAGTAGAGCCCCTCGCAAAGACGAAGGAGCCGCGCCCCAGCCCAGCCACCGGACGACTACCAGCTCCTACGGCTAACAGCCACCTGGCTCCTTGTCGACTAAGCATTGGTCCCGCAATCCTACCGCACCGGGAGATGCCCGTAGCAGCAGCTTCCATCCTCTGCCCCTACTGGTCACACCGGGACAGAATCGGGTACTTCGGCTCTTTTCCCCTCCCCTCGCTTGGCCAGATGAAGGCCCCTCCCTACGTGGAGGTAGTTTTGGTTGTAAATCACTTACCCCCCACCCCGAGAACTCCCCTCCTACGTGAGGTGTCGTGCTGTAACTATTTTAATTTCAGGTTAAGCATCACCAATGCAGCGTGGGGGCGCATGCCCACGCTTCCCGACTCACCCACGTCTCCGATCGGGATCGGTATTTTCACACCGATCAGGTGAGCATCTGGTACCCCCTTGGCTGGTTGCATTCTTTGCTAATTTAGTATCATGTTTGCTTGCCCGTCAGTCGGTGAGACGAGAGTCTGGACCCGCACACCACTCCTAGTGTGCCCACCATGGACCGTGAGCGAGTGCCACCCAAACCCACATCCCGGCGTGCCGTCCGCCCACGAAGTTGGGAATCCCAGGCCCTTAGGGGTTAGCCTAAGCCCGCAAGGTCTTCTAGAATGATCGGGTCCCACCTCAAACCCTTGCCATCATCCCCCGGTCACCATCAGGAGATCGTACGCACCGTGTGAGTGAGCCGCTAGAGTAAGGTCGTGTTAGTCCTTGTATGCTTGCGGGTCTACATCCTAGGCTCATTGAGTCATTCGTCGTCACCTCTGGGCTATGCCACATCAACTAGTGCAGGAACTGGGGTGCTAGAAACGATCTCCTCTGAGCCAACAGGATCGAAGATGCTGGGCCCCCCCGAACTTCCACCAATGGGATAGGGGCGGGTTGTCCTCCTCGAAAGAGGATGATTCGCTCCAGGTCAAAGGTAGGTAGGAGGAGAGGTGAATTAGGGAGCCTCCCGCAACCCCTTTCGCGTCCATGGCCATGACCCCAATCGCGGCCTATGTGTTCTGGAATCGGCTGTAGCCCCAGTGGGGTCGTGGTCCTTTGTCTAGTTCGGGAGGCCACTGGCTCACCTCACCGAGAGGCGTTAATGTTGTCCGGGGGCGGGATGGCCACCATGTTGTAGGTGCAGCTGCGAAGCATTTCTTCCAGCTGCTCCACTGTGATCTCTTTGTCCTTATAGAACAAGCAAAGCACTTCTGGGCTGAGGAGTGTTTCGCCGTTCTTGACTTTCTAGATCATCTCGTGGACCCAGTCTCTGAGGTGAGCTCATTTTTGCATTTCTCCCCACGGGATATAGCTATTGAGTGGGATAGGACCGACAGGACAACAAGGGATGTATCCTCCAGGCTGTCAATGAGATGCTGTAGCCTCTGGAGAGGCGTTCGCTCTTCCGGGGATTGCAAGGCGGCCGCCTGCTCGGCCTGCTTCTTGACCCGTCTCATGAGGTTCTTCCTCCTATTCCTCTGCTGTTTCTTGGCGATGGGAGCCTCCAGGGGAGTAGGAGGGGGATGCACTAGAGCGGGAGCAGAGAGATCTCCGTGGGGATATCGTCGAGCTAATGCCTTGGCAGGGCGAGGTCGACGGCTTCTCTTTGCCCAGATCTCAATCCAGGCACCTTCCGCTTGTTGTATTTGGAAGGTGGCATTGATTGCCTGCTCGATGACCTTGAGTGGTAGCTCCTGATAGGCTGGAATGCTGGGACTGGCGTCCAAAGACATGTACGCAGTTTGATTCCTTACCTGTGGTGGCTAGGGAGGTAGCTCTTGCTGAGTTGGTGTACTGGGGCTGGCATCTGAAGATGTATGCGCGATTTGATGCCTTACCCGCGGTGGCTGGGGAGGTAGCTCCGGCTGAGCTGGTGGATTTTGGTCGGCGTCTGAAGACGTATGCGTGGTTTGATGCCTTACCCGTGATGGCTGGACCTTTTATTGAGAAGCCACCTGGGGAGCATGGTTAACATCCTGTTTCCTGGCCTTGTCTTTTCAGTCTAGCCTGGAATAGGGTCGGACAGCAACCGATGGCATCCTGGGATATTGTTGCCCCTGGTAGCTACCCTGGTTTCGCGTATCGGGTAGGCCCTATGGCGGTGGCCCAGACTCGTAAGCTGGTGTAGCTAAAAACTCCGAAGATGGTTTTTCTATCATGTGGGCTGGGTTGCAAGGTAGGCGAGGAGGGCCTGATGGCTTGTCTGTAGAGAGAACATGGTGTGGTTGGGTAGGGACCTCATAATACTTCTACTTCCCCTTACTATCCCCAGATGCTGGAGACGAAGGTAGGGCCGGAGGAGAGTGAGAGGAACTTGAGGTGCCCATCGTTGTCTCACCCACCAGGGCATCCTCTCGGCCCAGAAGGACTTAGAGAAGCCTAGCAATGTCTTCTCTGGAGAAGGGAAGAGACTCCAGTTCTTGCCAAGGCCACCATTGTACGGCCACGGTGGCAGGGACCGATTGACCGACTGGTGGTGCTTGGGAGCTAGAAGAGGCCAGGGTAGCAAGAGGATGGATGACGTTGACCGAGAAGTTGCCCAGCTCCATCTCTTGACTGGCATCCTGTTCCCTGTGCCTTTACAGTTGCTCGAGGACCTCCTGATTGTTAGTCTGGAACTCGAGCCATTCTAGGGTATGCTGGTAAGACAGGCCGTGCCCATTTTCCTTGGGAGGATCTGGTTACTCTGGTGCATTTTTGGCGATGCTCAGGGTTTCTTCGACAGCCTGCCGAAGTCTGACGAGTGCCATGGAGTTCCCCTCAGCATCAATCTACTCCCACTGGATCTGTTCCTGGATGAGGTACTGGACTTCCTCGCAGGACTCAATTGCATGGCAGATTTCGGCGTGGAAAGGGCAGTATTGGGGGTGATCGAAGTCCCAATGAGTGTAGTCTACTGGCGGGTCACGGGGCAGGATTTGCCCCCGGGCCGATGGAGGCGGTTCGCGGCGTGGCATGCCGGGGGTGATGACCTTCCCGGATATCCCAGTAGCCTGCACGGGCGGCAAGAGGGTCTGCCGCCTCGGGAGGGGTTAATTGATGCTTTTGGGGCACAATATGTCTTTTTTTTGCAACCGTTGCTATTAGCGCTACTATGCCCAAAAACAAAGGGCTTTGGTAGCCCTTTTTGATGAATTTATGTGGCAGGAGTGGTGAAAGGTTAGGCGGGTGGGCCTTTAACGGCCGCGGCCGTAGAGCGCCTTGCCATCCAGCTGGATGCCGACCTGGCGGGCCCTGAGGTCGCGGAATTTCTTGACGCGTTCCGGCGTGTTCTTGAGGCTTTCCTGCTCCTCACGGATGGAGGCCTCGAGCGTAGCCACCATAGCAGCCACGGCTTTCTTGATGGGTTCGTTGACCGCCTCCGCAGCCGCTGTAGCCTCGGCCTCCTCCTCCTTGAAGTCTTCCGGATCGCCCTTGAAGTCCTTGGACTGGGCGGCAACCGGCTTGGAAAGCTGGTCCAGATCCAGTTCCACGCTATTATTATTCAACTGGTTGATGAGCACGCGGGCGATGCCGATGCTGAGCTTGCTGCCGATCTCGCGGGATTCGGACTCGAGGAAGGAGTTACGGTCGCCCGCATCCACCTCGTTCAGGGCGATCAGCAGCGCAGGATCGGTTGCACCATGGCGGGCCATGAGGCAGGTAAGGCCGACGCCGAGGGCCTTTTTGACGCCTTCGGCATCCTTTTTATTGAGCTTGGCAATACCGCCGGCAAGTTTGTCGTTGAGGAACTTCTCGATATCGGTGAGATCGACCACCGTGTTGACGGCGGGGATGCCGGGTTTCAGCCTGGCCAACTTCTCGCGGTAGAGGAGGAGGGGGAGCCAGTAATCCTCCTTGGGGCAGGCGAGGACGGACTTGAGCTCGGTTATCAGTTGCTGATCCTCGGTATCGAGGGGGGTGGGGGTATAGCCCGTCGGCAATTCCCCCTGGCGCAGAGCCAGGTAGGCGGCCTGGGAGGCCTGCTGTTTTTCCGCACGGGTGGAGGCATTGACGGCGGGGCTGCTGTTGAACTGGTCGATACGGCTGATGACGCGGGCAGCGGCCTGGGTGCCCGCATCGGCCATGGTGCCGATGCTGATGGCGGGATCGCGCGCGCCATAATCGTCTCCAGTACAGCCCTCGCCGATGCTGGAGCGCAGGCAGAGCTTTAACTGGGGCAGGAAAGCCATGGCCATGCAGCCGGCACTATTGGGGTTGTAGGCACCGTTACTATCGGAGCAGATGCCGCCACGGATGGTTTCGTTAATGTTTTCGCTGGAGCGGATGACACCGCCGAACTTGTTCGCCAGCTTCTGCATCATGCTTGTTGAAGTGTCTTCTGTTGGAGATCTCTTCTTGAAGTCTCTTCCTTCTTCTTGGAATCTTCTCCCTTCCTCCTCTTGAAGTCTTGATCCTTGAAGTATCCTTCTCTTTTTTTTCCTCCTCTTGGCCACTCGCTCCCTGTTATAGGGGTTGGAAGGTGGAGCAGAGGTGGTGGAGCGGAGGTGGATTACCCCCCTCCAGTGGAAGTTCAAGGGCCAAGATATGGACCCCCTTCTACTTCTTCTTCTTTTTTGGGTTTGTGCTGCGCAGGAACAAAAGAGGACTGGAGGAGGCTCCCTCCGGCCACGCAACGACCGGAGGAGGTCCCCCTTCGGTTGTACATCACTAGAGAGAACCCCCTCCGGTACTACCATGACTGGAGGGGGTCCCCCTCTGATTTATCACCCACTTGAGGGGATTCCCCTCCGGTTTGCAGGACCGAAGGGGGTTCCCCCTCCGATTCAATGCCACCAGAGGGGGGTCCCTCCCGCGCTACCTAACCGGAGGCCCCCTGGTCTTCTTGCTGTTCACGAGAGAGGAGCAAGTTTTTTTTTAGCAACTTTCAGGGTTCAACAAATGCCCTCCACAGACGTCCGTCGGAGCGGAAGATGACAGCGGACGGCCCGTGCATTTTGGCACTTTCGTTACTCTCCTCAATCTTCATGACATGGCGGAGAATGTTGTTGGATTTATTCTTTTCCCTCTGAGTCCTGATGACATGATGGAGACTTCGGTTGAAGGTGACAACAGTCCGGGAGTGGAACTCAGACATTATACATTGCTCTAGAACTCCATTATTGCATTTATCACCAATTCTGGGCAGCGTTTGTCACTCCAGTCTAGGCTGACGTCAATTTTATCAAGCACTTTGCGCTGAGCCATCTGGTTTCTACTGCCTATTTGGTTAAACCAAATATGTCTGAACTCGGTAGCCCCTAGGAGAGAACTCAAGAGAGCGCGCACCACTTCAAAGAAGTGGCATGGTCCCGCTCCACCAAGTAGGCCCTAAGGCAGAGTTTCATCACAAACTGCATTAGCAGAATTTTTTTTTCCACATTACCAACTTCACTGCCCATTTGAGTTTTCGCCGAAGCTGGTCCCCTTTAGTTTTTTCCGATATGTCTTTTTAGATTTTCACACCGAGAGGTAACCCATTTTTGCCTGAGGTGTCCTTTCGAGTTTCACCTCAACCGAGTTTAAAGATTTTTTGCCCTCAACCACCCTTGTGGAGGGAATGGCTAAGTCCGTCGAGATATCTCTATTTTAAGCCCTTATTTTTTTCTTTTCTTTTTTTTTTAAATATAATGAGCTTTGATAAAGGTGAACTTGTCACAACGGGTAGTGTATGATAACCCGAGTTACTGTTGCTTTTGTTCAACATTCCGATGTGCTAGTCGGTCCCCAGGTTGATGGGTGATATGAATACAAATCATGTGCAAGAGTCTGCAACACAGCAAAGGCAATGACAGGTAGAAAGGGAACGAGACAATCTCAGCAAAACTAATAATAAACTGAACTAACTTATTCACACATAATGCCGGGTTCAGGATGTACTTCATGGTAATCAACAACAGAAAATCTGACTGCTAAAAAAAAAATCATGATCAGAAAGACTCGTCAATTTAGGATCGGCTAGAACCAAAAGATGAACCCAAAGTTTTGGCAATCTTTCTGATCAAAAAAATAAGGAGAAAGTCTGACAATGCAACGACCTTTTACCCAAAAAATAATGCCCGGTGACCAAGGGGACTGCAGACAGCAGAGGGGCAAGCTGAAAGTTTCACGAGATTAGCTGGCACCAAGCAGAAAGAAACTAGCTGGTCAAGCAATGTAACTCGTTTGATCACAGAACAACCTTCTTACATGTCCTTGAGCCTATGGAAAGGATGAAGATAATGGAGAGAAGAGGCAAATTTAGTATAGGGAACAAGTTCAAAGCACCAATCAGCTTCTCCCCAGAGACCTAAAACATTGATTAAACAAAATAGGTTATAAGTGATGCTTACTAGTTACTAACATTCCCATTCCACTACTCAGTTAACAGCCACCTTGTTCGTCTATAGCACTTGAGCCTTTTGTACGTAAACACCCCCCATCCCTTTCTTCCACAAGTCTACCTTTGAGAACCATGGAACTAAAACATTAGATGCCCCATAATAAACCTATGATTTTAGAATTAATACCCAAGGATGTCTATAGAAATTCCTATTTGAAAGAATCCAAGTACAGATAAACAGTAAGCTAATACTAAATGCACAAGCCTCATTCAGCTAATAAAGGCAGAACATAATTTTGAATAAAGTTACTACCATTCCACTTACCTGCTCCTGTGAACGGAAATACATGAAAGGTGTGTAATGTAGGAAATTGGAAACCCTAGATGTATATATATCAGCATATCTGCATGGAAAGGACAATTAGTCAATTCCAAAAGCAGAAGGAGCTTCCTAAACATTACGTTTAAACCACTTTGAGTGTCATAAACAAGTGTCAATGACCCAAAAAGTACAGCATACTTCTCTATCTGTCTGGTTAAGTGGCTTTTATCCCATAGGCCCGCACGTGAGAGATAACCCCACCTGGCAACATCAACCAGCATTAACGAAATGTGCATTCTCATTGTATAAATACAAACACTATAGCAATGTATCAAAAACTCAAAAAAAAAAGAGCAAAAAGAGGCCAAACATGTGCCTTTTTGAGTTTCTGATTTGTGTTATAAGGATATTTTGTGATGAAACTAGCAGTTGGTCCACCCCAGCTCTAAATTTTTGTCTTACAAGTATGTATTAAAAATTCTGAAATCAAGTATAATGAAATTATATATCAATATTCAATAAATATTAAACAAAGGAGGTCTTCTACAACGGGGTCAGAGTCCGAATAATGTCACCTCATCTGCATCTGGTCGGATTTCTGAGTCTGCCCAATATCCTCATCAAATCTCTCCTGGTTTGAAAAGATCCGTCCTCAAATTTTGAAGTGTTTAAGTACGACAAGGAGGATCAGAGGAGGATAGGTTGAGAACCCAGGACAAATGAACATATGCAGAATGGCAGGCTGTGACTTCTCATATGTTTTGCTAAAGTTGTGCCACATAATGTCAACATGGAACAGCTCTTGAAGTAACAAAGGGCCGGGTGGAGCAACTGACGGAATAATCTTGAACACTATGTCGTCCATCAGGTCTAACACATAAGCAATAAACAGATCATGATTCCATACATCAGTAGAGATGGCAGGCTGGGTAACTTCTGGTGACAAATTCTTCCAAGTTTGTTGTCTTGTTCTGCGCCACTAATATGGATATGTATATATATATAGCAAGTTGCACTAGACACTGCTAGCGGTGCTTTGGAAGGCCGTTGATGTTATCGACACCTTCCCCATTGGACTATCGATCTTGCATCACCGGTTGGTTACGTAACCTACCCCCATTGTAGTCTCAATCTTGCATCACCTGGCGGTTGGGTAACCTACTATGGACCATTGACCTCCTTTATTATAGATTAAAGAAAAAAAAGAATAATGTCACATATTCCTACTCGATTGGTCCACTTATTTGATTATTGAGATCGACAGAAGCTGATGTAACATGAAACTATTTTTTTTTTATTTTGACGACGTACAACCTAACAGGGTTAATAAATCTCGTGCTCACATTTTTTTTGAGGATTAAATAAGATTAACAAATATCATGCTCACATCTTTCAATGATTTCAAATCAAGTAAGTCTTTGTATATATGAGAGTTGAACTCGAGATATTCTACGTCTAACGATGCAATATAGTTTAACATTAGACCCACTCATGGTCGTCCTCGAATACGTCAAGGGAATTATCAAATGTTGCACGTGATGCGTGTGCAGTTAAATTATTACTATTTTTTAAAAAGAGCGGTTAGTTAAAGAGGGCCATCATCCGATGGGACCCGGAAGGTCCCGTTCCCGTTGAAAAAAAGCTTTCTTTAATACCTGACACTGCTGGGACCCGCCCATCGCCCATCGCCCATCGCGGGTGGGTCTCATGCTTCTCATTGTCACCGACAGTCCACCGCCTCACTGGGGACCCTGGCACGTGATAACCCACCCAGAACACTCTAACCACAACCGGTGAACTGGGTATTCGTTTAAAGTAAACAGACAATGAAATATGACAATTACACAGATAGCAAATCACAATGTGAGAATTTTTTAGGTGGTTCGGATGCACCTAGTGTATTCCTACATCCACCCCTCTCAACCTGAGAGGATTCCACTAAACATGCTACACAATGGCAGCAAACCAATCACAACGATCACACACAGGCACAATGGCCCAACACACACACGTGTTCTCGTGTGACGACGAGAAGACACGCACACAGAGATGATGCTCCGAAATCGTATATGAATGAAAAATATAAGGAAATACAAAGCCCAGTTCTGATTTCTTAATCTATGTTCAAATGGAAATATGGAAAAGAAAGATAGATAAATCCCCCTTTTGATTTACAGTAGATCCCATGAATTAGAATGGTGGGATGCTTGGAATTTAATCCTCAAAGTAGGAGGAACCCAGCCTTGTAGTATAAGATGCCCAAGACAGCAGACGTGAAGACCAGCTACTACAGCCCTCAGATCTCATCTCAGGCTCGTGGATGGCGTCGTTCAGTGGCGTCTTCCTTCCTCCAACGATGATGCTCCCCACCAGTTTGTTCTCCTTCGGCAAGATGAAAATGTGATTAGCCCCCTTTTTTTCATTGTATAGAAATCGTGGCTATATATACCCAAAGAGAAGAGATGCAGAAAGACATGGAAGCCCAGTTGAAAAACCCTTCAAAACATCACTCAAACAAGTGGAGAAACCCTAAGGGTAAGTGGGTAAAAAGGCCATGGCAAATGGATCCCCAAATGGGGAGATCGAAACCCAACCCAGATTTTTGATCCGGACACGACAGCCTAGGTGTTGACTCTTGGAGTCGACACCAATTTTAGCAGGTTCTGTCCCCTTTGAAGAGAAACAGACCCAGAGTTTAGGTGTGGACCCCAAGGGTCAACACCAATTCTTGGGAGTTCTGTCTGCCAGAAATAGGAGCCGCAAGGAGCAGGGTGTCGACCCCAAGGGTCGACACTTGCAGTGTGAAAATGAAAACTGCCCAAGGCAATCAATATAAGCCCAAAAACATGAAATATGCATCAACCCCATTCAAGGTAATATGAGTGGAATTTAAAAATTAAGTTCTTACCAAAGATCCACGGTTTGAGAGAAATTTGAACCTGCATATAAATGTATTGAAATACAACCACGTATACAAGTTCAGTCCATTTGCAATTCAACATACAAAGCTTAAACACCTTGTTATCAACCTACACATCAACTTAAAAAAAGTCATCACACCAAAACTGAAGCTACGATTGCACCTTTCCAAATGACCAAACAAGCCTTCCAAGGCACAATTCAAATATCAAGCATTTTGCTCAGTTCATTGAAAACCATACATGAGACCTTTCACAATGACTCACATTCATCAAACATCGGTCGGTATAGTAGGCATAGGGCGCCCGGATGCGGGTCACCCAAAGCGACTCGGCGGTAAGCTGAATTTGCTGGCTGTCGCCGCCGACGGAAAAGGACAGCGTGTCCATGTTGCCCGACCATACCGCGATGGGGTTATCGAGCGGGGCGTATGCCTCGGTCAGGAACTGCAGGAACACCGAACACGGGCGGTTGACAACCTCCTGCTGCGATCCGGCGGCAAAGGAGATCAGCTCGGTGTTGGCACCGGACAGCGTAAACGTGACCTGGCTGGCCTTCATGTCGCGCGCGTGTTCCATGCCCGAAACGGAAATGACGTCGCCTGACCCCTGCCATTCGAAGCCGCCGGCCGTCAGGGGGCGCACGCCGTCCCAGAACCGCACGGTCTTGGACAGGAAATCAAAGCGGAACAGGGCCGCCACCTGCAGCCGCTGGCCTTCGGACATGGCTTGCACAACCTCGGGCAGCATCAGATTTCATCCCGCATGATCGGTTCGATCAGATTGAGCAGCGTTGTCCCCAGCTTGCCGGAGCGCAGCGTTGCCTGCCCTTCCTCGTCGGTGGCCAGCCGCCAGATCACGTCGCACCCCCAGCGAACCTCGTCGGCTGTTGTGACGGCCGCGCGCAGGGGCGGGGCGAAATTGACCGTCCGGATCGTCCCGGGGTTGTCGAGGTCCGCCGGGTCATCAATCGACTTGACACGGTACAGCCACCCGTTGATCGAGAAAGGCGTTCCGGACGTTGCGGGGAACCCGTCGAGGTCGAGCGACAGAGACGACGCCCCCGCCGCTGCTGCAGCCTCCGGTGACACGTACCCGTCGGCCAGAGCATAGCCGGACCCGTCGGAAAAGAACGCGCCGTCGCTGTGCGGGACGGACCCGGAGGTCGGTGTGGCGCCCAGGTCCCCCCGCGACAGTCGGGTCGCATCGCACATGTTGATGCGCAGATACCCGTAACGACCTTGCAACGAGTCGAGCAGAACCGACAGCGCCCGAAGGTCGGCACGGTTGCGCAACGGCACCTGGATCTGCCACCGCCACATGGCCGAGGCGGGCGAGATGATCTGCTCCGCTCCGTTGAGGGCCATGCCGGGCGAACGGGTATTGGCGATCAGTTGCGGGTGGGTGCGGTCCGCAATCTCAAGGTTGCCGGGCCAATCAATTACCTCGGGCATTTTGCTCCACCATCCGGCTTGAGAGGTTACGGTCGTAGCTTGCGATGCCGCTCGAAACGACACGAGACGCCACCCGGCCGCTTATGGGCTGGACGGTCGCGTCGGACATTTAGCCCCACAGGATATAGACGACCACCACGCCCCCCCCCCCGCCCACAACCTGCAGGGGGCGGTTGGGCCGTATACGGCCGCTGGGGGTCGGGGACAGGGCCGCAACGCGGGGAACGCCCCATCCAACGGTGGTTCCGCAGTGGGCCGGCGGGACCAACAAAAGGGGGGCGGCGGCGGGGGAGGGGGCTAAAAACATGCCCTCGTCCTAATGAGGATTATTTCATGAAATGTGAGGGGGCTTTGTAGAGAGAAAAGGAGGGCAGTGAGGGAGTTAGTCAAAGGATGAAAAATTGACATATTACGCCTGCAAGAGTCCAAGTGTGAAGTGGTTAGGGAACCTATTGTGAGAGTTAGGTTGTCGAAGGGTTAGCCTCTCCGGTGGTGGCGAGGGCAAGAGACATTATGATTCTTTAGAATTAGTCTGAGATAGATGAGCTAAAGGAGAACAGACGTGGGGAGGCAGGCGATCTCCCTTCACTTCTGAAATATCAAGGATGGCTTCTGATGGGACTTCTCCAGGATGTATGGACCACAAGCAGAGAAGAAAAGAGCCTCCTTTGAAAGGGCCCACTTCGGTCTCATCATTCTTCAAGCCACCCATAGTGTGTAGAAGGTAATTTCAATGCAGTTGTTGTCACTTGGGAGAGGACAAGTGATAACCCCCAGACAGGGGAAATGGAGGATTCTCTTGGCTTTAGTGCTGATGCTAGTCTAATTAACATTAGGATGTTCAAGCCAATGCTCAGTTCAATTAGTCTAATATGAGGGCTGATCTTTCTTGTTCTAGTCTGGATAGATTCCAGGTGTTTGTTGACTGGGAGAACGACTCCCCCATCTGCAGTCATGTTGCTTGGCAAAACCTCTGTCTGATCATAAGCCCATCTGAAGACTTCATACAAGTCTTGGGGGAAGCATACTTTCAAGATGGAAAGATACTGGTTCAGAGAAGGGGATTTTATGGATACTATGAGACAAGCATGAAATGCCCCAAGGCCAAAATAGTTTGCCACAGATAGACTTGTGTGTAAATTGAAACATGTGACACAAGTGCTTAAGGAATGGGGTGCAACCAAGGTCTTACAAGCCCAAGTTGCGAAAGACAGAATCCTAGATCAGATGGAGGGCTTAGACTCCTTGGAGGAGGCTGGGTTCCTAGATGACATAGACAAACAACTCGCAGATATCAGGCCAAAAATTGAGGAGATCTACCTAAGAGAGGAGATATATTGGAAGCAGAGATCCATGGAGAGGTGGCTCAAGGAAGGTAATAGAAACACTACCTACTTTCAGCGGATAATCTCTGGAAAGAGGCGTAACTCAATCAAATGTATTATGGTTGGTGCCCGACTGATTTCAAGAGATGAGGACACCAGATGTCAAGCAAGGGATTTCTTCTCTCATCTCCTCACAGAGCAGGACACAGTTAGGCCTTTCATGGCTGATGATCTCCCGCCATACATTTCTATGGAAGAAGGAGCTCTATCTCTCCCTTTCTCAGAGGAGGAAGTTCATAAGGTGGTCTTTTCTCTAGCAAGTGACAAAGCACCCAGACCTGATGGTTTCCCCTTGGCTTTCTTCCAAAAGTGCTGAGACATTATTAGGGCAGACCTCTTCCTTGCAGTGTATGAGTTCCAGGAGGGCAGGGCACATTTGAGGGGTATCTACAACACCATTTTAGTTCTCATCCCTAAGAAGCCAGGTGCACATAGCCTTAAGGATTTCAAATCCATTAGCCTCCCTCTTGAATGGAACTTACAGAATCATATCCAGCTTATGGCCATGAGACTTGACATAGTGCTTGACAAAATGGTTAGTAACTATCAAGGGACTTTTATCCGGGGTTGCCACATATAGAAGAATTTTTTGGTAGCTCACGAATGCCTACATGCCATGAAGACTCAGAGGAAAAAAAGAGTGGTGCCCAAGCTATATTTTGAGAAAGCCTATGATAGTGTCAACTAGAATTGTCAATTTGTAGTGCTCAAAAAAATGGGATTTGATGAAAGGTCGATTGGACGGATCCAGACTTGTGTCACATCAGCCAATTTTGCAATCTTAAGTAATGGGAAACCTTCCACCTATTTTCACAATGGAAGGGGCCTCCACCAAGGAGACTTGATATCACCCCTACTTTTTGTTCTAGTTGCACATATTCTTCGTAGGATCTGGCTGAGAGCTGAAGCACAGGGGCTGATCAAGGATTTCCATGTTGGTCCAGGTAGTGTGCATATCACTCACTTACAGTATGCTCATGATACCATTCTTTTCCTAGCAAAGGATGAAGGGCAATTATATGTTACGAGACTCATGTTGGAGCTGTTATAAGAAGTCAATGGAGTTAAAGTGAATTTCAGCAAGAGCCGAATAGTGGGGATTAATTTGGAAGACAGAACTCTACAGAGAGCTACTTTCATTCTAGGTTGCAAAATAGAGGATTTCCTTATCTTTTACTTGGGGCTACCATTGTCTCTTGAGGCCTTACATTGTAGTGATTAGTACAGTGCAGTACAAATGTATGAATTTATACTGACTAGATGGAAGGAAAGACTTCTCTCATATGGGGGGGGCGATGGTGCTCTACAAATCAGCTGAATAGCCTCCCTATCTATTAACTCTCCGTCTTCCAGATCCGAAGGACAGTGGCAAAGAAGCTAGAATCTATTCAATCAAAGTTGTTCTGACATGACAATGGCAGCAAGAGAAGGGGCCGGCATGATATTGTATGGTTAGAGTTTGCAAGAGCAAAGAAATGGAAGTAGGCTTTAAAAATGTCAGGGACTTCAATCAAGCCTTACTATGCAAATGGTTGTAGACGCTTCGCTTTGAAGACAATGGGCAATAGTTGCAGGTTATCCAGTAGTGGTACTATGGGAGAGTAAGGGACTAGGACATGACCCCAACTTCTTAACACAATCTCTCTCCCATCTGGAGGGGAATCGTAAATTGCAGGGATATCATGGTGGATAGTGTGCAAATCCGGGTGGAAAGTGGCGGAATTGTTTGTTCTGGAAAGACAGGATATGTGTGACTTTACACTAGAGGACACTTTTCCGCAACTTTTTACGATTACATCTACACTGGCAACATCAGTTTCACAATTTTTTGAGGTACAGCTATCTAGAGGCACTTGGGCTCCATCCTTTAAAAGAAACCTCAAGGTGGAGGAGATTGACCAACTGAAGAAACGCATGTCCATGTTCCTAGATTTTGCACCGGATGTCAGCGGCATTGATAGGTTGTGGTGGAGGCGGTATAATGATGGAAGATTCTTAATCAAATCAGCATACAATCTTATTGCAGATGGAAGAATGAGGCATGGTCTTGCATCGCAGATTTGGATCCTAAGAGCCCGTTGAAAGTGAAGCTGCTTATAGGGAGGGTCTCACACAAGCACCTGTCGACGTGTAAAGGCTGGCTCCTTTCATGGCAAATATTCCTACAGTACGTTCACTCTATGGAAAAGAGGAGACCATTGATCATCTTTTGTACGCTGCTCCTTCTCCAAGGAGGTTTGGACACAGCTTTTGAGCAGGTTCCCAGGTACCATCGACTTAGCAGATAGTGTGCAACTTTTGATAGGAAGGTGACACAGGTGATGAACTCTCAAGGGCGACATGCTCATGTGGTGGCTCACCCTTCATGCTACCCTTTGGGCCTTATGGGGAGAAAAGAACAATAGAATCATCGGAATAGAAGCTAGAGTCTCAGATATAGTTGTTTCTTTTATTTTGGAGGAATGTGAAAGAATGGGCTTCGATTATATGTAATGTGGGCTCTCACAACTCTTTCCTTTTAATGTTGTATCACCTTGGTATGGCCATAGGGATTGATGGCGGCCAGCGGCGCATCCTCGCCGATCGGCATGGTTTCGGCGTCGCCATAGACGGTGGCGCTGCTGCTGAACACCAAAGTGCGGCGGCCGGTTTCCTCCAGCGCGCCGAGCAGGGCGATCAGGCCGGCGACATTGTTGCGGTAATAAGCCAAGGGTTCGGCCACCGACTGGCCGACCGATTTGAAGGCGGCGAAATGAATGGTGGCGGCGATATCATAGCGGGTCAGCACGCCACGGACGAAGGCGCCATTGCCGGCATCGCCCTCTTCCAGCGCGATCGGACCGCCGGTCAGCTCCTCCAGCCGCCCGATCACCGCCCGGCCGCTATTGGAGAAGTCGTCGAGGATCACCGGCCGGTAGCCGGCTTCGGCCAAGGCGACGCAGGTATGGCTGCCGATATAGCCGGCGCCGCCGGTCAGCAGGATGGCGGGCCGGTCAGCCGGCATAGTCGCCGAGCTTCCTGGTGACGCCGCCGAGATTGGACAGACCGGCTTCGATCTGACCCAGCGTCTGGATGATCTGCGCCAGCTTCATCGCATCGCCGCCCGCGGCCATCTCCGGCAATTGCTTCCAGCGCAGATCCGACAAGGCCGCCCCGATCTGGTCGAGCGACTTGCCGGCCTCGGCGAGGAACTGGCGATAGACGAAATTGGCTTGAGGCCGGTCGGCGATGGCGATCGCTTCGCCGAGTTCCTTGAGGCATTTGACCCCCGACCCGACCTGCAGATAGCGCCAGTCATTGTGCAGCACGAAAGCCGAGTTGCAGAAGGCCACGGTGAAATCGGCGGCGATGACGCGGCGGCTCCACTCGACATCCTCGAACTGATAGAAGCCGCGCGTCTCGTCCCATTGCTGCGACTGCCAGACCTCGCGCTTCATCAGCACCATGCCCCCGGTGATGTAGAGACGCTGGTCGGCGACGCCGGGGTCGATCAGATGCGAGCCGGCGCCGTCGATATGGACCGCCCAATCCCAAAAGCGCGAACCGTCGGTATTGCGGATCGGGAAGGAACAGACATCGACCTCCGGATGGGCCTCGATGAACCGGCAGACTTTCTCGTACCAGCCATCGGTGAACAGGATGTCGTCGTCGCACAGACAGATCCAAGGATGTTTCGCCGCCCCCGCCAGCCGGTTCATCATGGTGGCGAGCCGGCCATTAGCGGCCGAATCCGGGTCGGGCAGCAATGTCACCCGCCGCGCCATCTCGCCATCGATGGCGGTAAAATCGGTATCGCCGGTGATCAGAATTTCCGAGCGCTCGGGATCGATGCCCTGCGCCAGCATGCTGGCCACCACGGCAGCCAGCTTCCCTGCCTTTGTGCGGTTGGTCTTGATGCCGAACGAAACCGCCCGCGCCGCGGATATTCCGACCAGTTCGGATTGGAGGATCAGCTGGGACAATACGCTGAAATATTCGGTCGGCGTGCGGACGGGCGGCCAGAACAGCGGTTTGCTCAGTGCCAACGACATCAACGGCGATGACGGCGACCGGGATTTCAAGCAGGGCAGCCTGATGGAAAACCGGGTCGACTGGCTGTCGGAATTCAATGCCTCGGACGGCGGCTGGGGGGTCGATGGCAGCGTCGATGGCTGGTACGATTTCGTCTACAACTCGACCAACGACAATGACGATCCCTCGACCGTCAACGCGCTCGGCGGCTCGACCGACAATTTCACCCATGCGACCCGCAACCTGATGGGGCGCAAGATCGAGCTCGCGAACGCCTTCGTCTACGGCGCGACCTCGGTCGGCTCCCTGCCGCTCGATTTCCGCCTCGGCCGCTACGGCATGCTGTGGGGCGAGGGGCTGTTCGCGCCGACCAACGCCATCGCCTATGGCATGGTGCCGATCGATACGGTCAAGGCGTCGAGCGTGCCCGGCTCCCAGGCGAAGGAAATCTTCATGCCGGTGGCCCAGATCTCGGGCACCCTGCAGATCCGGGACAATCTCAGCATCGAGGCCTACAACCAGTTCGAGTGGCGCCCCTACCGCATCAGCCCGGTCGGCTCCTATTTCTCCAATACCGACGTGCTGCTCGACGGCGGCGAGCGGATCCTCGGCCCCGGCTTCATCCGGACCAGCGATTCGCGCGGCGACAATCTCGGCCAGTTCGGCCTGGCGATACATTGGCAGCCGACCGACAATTACGATCTCGGCTTCTATGCCGAGCGCTATGACGACAAGGTGCCGCAGGTCTATGTCTATCCGACCTCCGGCCAGTACCGGGTCGGCTTCGCCAAGCACATCCAGCTCTACGGCATCAGCGCCAGCACCAGCGTCGGACCGGTCAATTACGGTCTCGACCTCTCGATCCGCCACAACAACGACCTGCAGGCGAATTCCTCGACCCAGACCGTGACCTCGGCCGATGCGGATGCCAATTTCGACAATCACCCGCTCTATCCGATCGGCGATTCCCTGCATTGGCAGGCGAATTTCATCTGGGTGATGAAGGGCTCGAAATTCTGGGACAGCGCGACGATGCTGGGCGAGTTCACCGGCTCGCACATCATCGACATCTACGAAAACGCCGAGAACTTCAATCCCCAGGACCGCAAGACTTCCGAGGGCATGCAGGTCATCTTCGATCCGACCTATTTCCAGGTCCTGCCCTTCCTCGACATCGATTTCCCGATGGTGCTCGCCTACAACTTCCAGGGACGGTCGGGCACCGCGCCGAACGGCTCGTTCAACGGCGGCGCCGCGCATGGCGGCAACGTCTCCGAGGCCTTTCAGCTTTGCGCCGGCCAGCAGGTCCTTGGCATCGTCGGCGAGCGTCTTGCGCTCGGCTTCGATGTCCTCGACCCGGTGGACCGTAGACCGCAGCAGGTCGCGCAGCTCGGCGGACAGATGCGTCAGGTCGATGTCGTCGGGCTCGTTGCGGCCTTCGCCCGTGGCTTTGTCGCCGTAGAGATCAAATTCCGTCATGTCGGTCTCTCATGCATGGGGTGGAGCAGCCGCCCGTGGGCGACTGCGATACGCGGAAACGGACAACTATCCGAAAAGTCCGCCGGCGCCTTCGCCCTTCTTCGTCTCGGCGGGCGCATCGCCCTCGTCGGCGATGGTCTCGAAGACGCTGTCCGGGTCCGGCCCACCGCCGCCACCGAGCGCGTCGCCCGTGCGGGTCTTCTGCAGCATCGAGATGCCGAAGGTGATGCCCTTGCCCTGCTCGTCGTTCTCCCAGGTGAAAGCGTTCACGACGGGGAAGCAGTAGTCGCCCGACTTGAACTCGGAGCGATCGGCGATCGGCAGGACCTTCTGGTTGACCAGCTTGGGCCTGTAGTCCTCGCCGCTGGTGCAGCGGATGAAGGTGCAGCCGGGGAAGCCGGCATGCGGTTCGCCGGTCTTCTTGGACTTGCCCTGCGGCCCGTCGCCGTCGAGGAAGGGCGACTTGATGAGCTTGTCCTTAATCATCTGCTTGGCCTTGTCGCCCCATTCGGCGACGGCCGCTTCGACGGCGAGCTCTTCGAGCGAGGCCAGGCTTACGCCCTTGGGGAAGAGCAGCGTGACGTTCCACTGCTTCTTGCCGGCCTTGGTGGTCTGCAGTTCATAGAGGCCCTGCGTGAAGGCCGCTCGGGCTTCCGGCCCTTTCAGATCGCGGGATCTGGCCATCATGTAATCCTTTCACTCGATGACAGAGAAGTGCTGTTGGACCGCCGGCGTGGCCGCCGCGCGGGTAGTCTTGTCGGCGCGCACGAGGTTCGTGCCCGCTTCCGGAGTGGTCGCCAGGCCGTCGAGCAGATGAGCCTGCTTGCCCATCTCCTTGCGGACCTGCTTGGGGGTTCGCAGCTTGCCGGGGTTGAGGTATTTGGCCTCGGGGAGCCCGGCGAGCGTGGCGGCGCCAATGACTTGCTCCTCGGCGCCGTCGTTCCATTTCTCGCGGCCCTGCTTGGGCACGAGAATGTAGTTCGGAATCTCGACGCCGCTCTCGGCCAGCATGTGCGCCCGCTCGCGGCGGGCGTTGCACCAGCCCTCGATCATGTCGAGCGCATCGAGATCGCGGCTGAGCTGCACGGGATCGTCGCCGTTCATCACATTGGACAGCCGGGGCTGGTCGAGCTCGTCGAACCAGAGACCAACCTGGTCCTGCACGGCTTTCTCGATGAAATGAAAAATTACAAAAATATTTACTAAATTAAAATTTATTGAAAATGTTCAAAAAAATAAAATTTATTAAAAATATTGGTTTTATAACTGAACCAGCTGCTGCCTAGTGCAGTTGGCTCGCCACCCTCCCCCATGGGGAGGAGGGCCCGGTTATCTCCTCCCCATCAAAAAAAAGGTACCTACCGAAAAACAAGAGATGGTTATAACTGTCCTATGAAGTCAACATTCCGTTGCTTCTAAATCTGCTGCATGTAAGTGCTAAAATATATGCTTGGAGAATCCAATTTAACAACCCTATGAGCAGCTCATGTTTTCATAAAAGTTATGCCCAATTGATAGATACATCAATAAAGGGCTTATGTTTTGAGTTAAAGATGGAGGCAATTTATTGTAAATAGTTTAGCTCTTCGCTTTTGTTTGACTTCCTTGTCAAACATGTCTTTTGGACCTTTTGCATCTCCATTTCTTGATGGAACTTTATTGCATTTATTTAATTAATATTTGGCCTATTACTAGTTCACTTGAACGTTTGATGCATCCTAACTAGAATGGCCTGTCAGTGGATGAATGTTGTTTGATAATATTTAGCACATATAGCCAAAATGCAGAATTCAGTGGGAGTTTTGGCATCACATAAGGCAGAGTCAATGATTGCCAGGACCCTAACCCTAACTTATATCATTGTCCTACTGTTTTTTGTAGTAGGTTAGAGCTTTTTGATTTTGTTGGGATTGAGAGTTATTGTGTAAATTTTCTTTTATTTATTTTTTTATCTGTCTGATCATTAATCGAACTATATATGTGGACATGTAGGTCAGATTAATTTAGATCCTCTAAAGCTGTTCAAATAGATACTAGCCACTGCCTTCGGATACCAACTAGAAACCGCTAAAACGATCCGGATGGACACTAATTATAATTAAAATCGAATGAGCCCTCTGAATAGGATCTCCTTTAATTCGTCGTCATATAGATCTATTGTCCGATGAGTTAAAAGGAAATATAACTATACATATGCAGTCCTCAGTGACTAGTGTCCCAGGTGGCGCTGCTAATTAAGATATGAGCCATGCTCGAGAGGACCCAGTGTGGGTCCCATGGCAGAGTATCTCTGTGAAAGAAATATGAGAACCCAAGAAAGAGATTATTAACAATCATCTTTTCAATTAAAACAAAAAATCAAAACACCAAATATCCTTAAAGCAAAAAAAATAAACTATGCACCATAATCAACAAAAGACCGCACCGGCACCTTGCTGAAGAGCGGCGCTGGCACGCTCGGTTGGGTCGCCAACTCCGCGGTGTTCGCACTCTCGTCGGGCGCGAAAATCAGCGTGCAAGGCGGCACCTTCGCCGCCGGCGGTTTCGCCAACGAAAATTGGACCGACAATTACGCTGACCTCGAGGTTGCCAGCGGCGCGCTGCTTATCGGAGCCGAAGCCAATGTCCGCGTTAATGCGCTCACCGGCGCGGGCCGCATCACCTCCGGCTATGACGGCGCGGGTTACCAAAATTTCACTTTCGGAGTCGATAACGGCTCGGGCACGTTCTCCGGCGTCCTCGCCAACGACGATGCCGGTTTCACGGGCCACTACGTAAAAACCGGCACCGGCACGCAGATCCTCAGCGGCACGAACACCTACACCGGCACCACCACGATCAGTGGCGGCACCCTGCAAATCGGTGACGGCGGCACCACCGGTTCGCTCGCCAGCAGCACGATCACGAATAACGCCGCCCTCGTTTTCAACCGCTCAGGCACGTCCACCTACGCCGGCCGTATCGAAGGCACCGGCACGCTCACCAAACTCGGCGACGGCACGCTCACGCTTTCCGGAGCCCACGCCTACTCCGGAAACACCACGATCTCCGCCGGCACGCTCACGTTGGCCTCCCCCTCCGACCAAACTTTATCCGGCATTCTCTCCGGCGCGGGCAGCCTCGCCAAAGCCGGCGGCGGCACGCTGACGCTCTCCGGCGACAACACGGGCTACACGGGTGCCACGACGATCTCCGAGGGCACGCTCGTGCTCGGCACCTCCACCGCGCTCGGCACCACGGGGGCCATCGCGATCGCCTCCGGCGCGACCCTCGACTACTCCAGCCACGGGGCCAACCTCGCCCGATTCTCCGGTGCGGGCACGCTGACGGGTTCCGGCTCTTTCAATTACAACTCCGCCGCCGACCATTCCCTCGCCACGATCCTCGCCGGCGCGGCCCAGCTCGACAAAGGGGGGGCCGGCACGCTCACGCTCTCGGGTAACCACACCTACACTGGCCGAACGTTCGTCACCGACGGCACGCTGAATGTCACGGGCACGCTCGGTAACGGCAATTACGCGGGCATTATCACCAGCGTCGGCTCGCTCATATTTTCCTCCGCCTCCGACCAAGTGTTATCCGGCCAGCTGATCTGGTCCGGCAGCCTCACGCAAAACGGCACCGGCACCCTCACGCTGTCTGGCAGCAACACCTACACGGGCGCCACGACGATCAATAGCGGTTCGCTGCTCATCACCAGCCGTCTCGGCGGCACGGGCAACTACGCCGGCGATATCGCCAACGCGGCCAACCTCACCTTCACCTCCGGTCACAACCAGACCTTGACCGGCATCCTCTCCCCATCAAGCTCAACAATATAACTGTAGGCCTTCGAGAGATTTTTCTGCGAGGGAGTTCTTGTTACAGGAAGTTTAGAAACGAAGTTTCTGTGCCCTTCTGCTTCAAGTTCCGGAGTGTAAAACTTAAGTTCTTCTCCATAGATCATATTCATATCAACTTTCACTCTGCGCTCAATCCCGAGACTTCTATGTTCAGGAGCAACTGATTCCTCACTTACGTTAAGAATTTTATAACCAGTGAGAGGCTGATTCCAGACATCGCCGTAACGATCAATATCTGCCACGAAACCTTTTCCAAGAATGCCGAGCATGTTTGTAATAACCACATGGAAAGCTCCTGCGTTTGTGTCCTTGCAATCAGGTGCGTTTCTGATTTCAGGAGCGGGTTCACTCGTGTTGTGATCACGTTCATCGCCTTCACCGGGAACTTTACCCGAGGCCTTACAGCGAACACCTACGAATCCGAATTTTCCACCGAAATTGAATGCTTCATGCATGGCAATGAGTGCTTTCACGTCAGAAGAACCAAACGGAACTTTCATTCCTTGTTTGTTAGTCACGACAACCGGTGCCGGTTCCGGATAGTGGGAAGCCGCCTGGGCCCAACCGTGACAAATGCCTTCCCACCAAAGATCCTGAGGACTGAAACGGCGAAGCGTGTTTCTGGTTAATGTGTAATTAAAATCATCATTAGCGATGTCGTAAAGCTCAGCTGGAGAGAGCTCCCCCATCTCCTTTTGATTCATGCGAAGAATTTCTTCACGAGTGTGAAGATGATATTTAAATGGTTGTGGATCAGGATGATTCCAGCGATAAGCGATACCGCCTTTATTTGACGGCCAGTAGGACTCAGACCATCCAAGGCGATCATCACCGAGTGTTCCGAGTCTTGGCAGCATATCGAAGCTCTGAACGAGATTCATGCCGGCAATACGGGAAAAGTTATTCGGATGATTAGGGGCATTGAATAACTCTGCCCGTGCCGCTCCTGCGAGTGCGAGAACACCAATAAAAAACCAAATCATTTGAAGGCTCCTTAGTTTAGATAACGGCAACCTTATAGGGAGAAAAAATTCTCCCATCAATGAATTTGGAAATTGTTTTACAAGAGTGATTTATGCAGTTGAAATGAGTCGATTCGACTCAAGAGCACGTCTCAATGCGTTTAAGTGTATCTACGGAGACAAAATAGCACCACTAAATCAGGTGCATCTTCGCAGCTACAGAAATCGTTTCCGCCGAGTTCGTTGTATTAAGTTTCTTCATGATGTTCAGCCTGTGAGTTTCCACCGTGCGGGCGCTGATCGAAAGCTCGCCGGCAATTTGTTTTGAACTAAGGCCATTTGAAAGATGAAGAAGAACTTCTTTTTCACGTTGAGACGGTCACAGGGTCGGCCATCGAGCTAAAACCCTTCGCCGTAGCAGTCGTCGGCAATTAAACCCCGGCCGTAGCCGCTCCATAGCCGCTCCATAGCCGCCGGGTTCCCGTATCTTTGCCCTATGGCGCACCGACAAGTCACCGAGGCCGGCACCCGCGATTCCCTCCTCTGGGAGGTCAACGGCATCAAGCTGGGCCATGCCGTCTCGAGATTTAACAAGCTCGATGGATTCAGTTCGAGTAACCATCGTGACGACGTCATCCGTCTCCACCTCGGCCTCCGCGGCAATTATAGCTTTTACCACAAACAGCTCGACCAGGATTTCCATCTCATCGGTGGGCATCATAATATTCTCTATTCGCGGGATTTCGACATGACCGTCGAACCGCATACCCTGGAGCTCGAGACCTTCGGCGTCCAATTCCCCCGCGAGACCTTCTTAAAATTCACCAGCAACGCCAATGATCTGTTGAAACGTTTTGCCGACGACATCATAAAAGGCCAGAGCACGATCCTCTCCGATCAGTGGGGCGCCATCGACCCGGCCATCCACCAGGTGATAAGGCAGATCGTCGAGAACCCTTACAAGGGTGACCTCCAACAGCTGTTCCCGTTGTCGAAAAGCATCGAGCTCCTGGTCCTCTGCGCCGAATCCTGCGATCAGGCCATGCAACAAAAACCCGAGTTCATCAAAACTCCCGGCGATAGAGAAAAGCTCAACGCCGTCCGGGAACTCATCAACCAACGGCTCGATTCTCCGCCTAACCTATCCGAGATAGCCCGCACCGTGGGCCTCAATGAATACAAACTAAAACGCGGGTTCAAAGAAATGTACCGTACTACCGTCTTCGGCTATCTCGCCGAACAACGCCTGCTCCTGGCCCGGCAATATTTGCAGGATACCCAAAAAACGGCCGCCGAGATCGCCGCCACCCGTCCCGACGTGCTGTGGATCGGCGTCGGCAATCCCGAGCAATTGCACCTGGCGCATCGCTTCGCCGCGCTGATCCCCAGCCTGACATGGGTGCGGACCTGCGGCGGGCTGTTCGATTTCCTGTCCGGCTCGCGCCCGCGCGCGCCCAGGGCGATGCAGGCGGTGGGCATGGAATGGGCCTGGCGCGCGGCGCTGGAGCCGCGCCGGCTGGGCTGGCGCTATGCCACCACCAATGTGCAGGCCATCCTGGCCATGGCGCGGCCGCGCCACAACTGAGGGCTGGTTCTCAGTACTGGCCGCGGATGCCGATGGTGAAGACGTGGTCGGTGAAATCGCGGCCCGTCACATTGGTGGCGCGCTGCTGGAAGGCGAACCCGGCATAGGCGGACAGGGTGCGGTTCATCAGATAGCGCGCCTCGAGCCCCGCCTCGGTCAACTTGTCTTCAGTTACGCCGACGAGATATCTGTATGCGTCGAGGAAGGCGACTTTCGCATCGATTGGATTCCAGAAGCGAAGCTTCGCACCGAGCGGGGTCGTATCTGTGCTCCAGCGCTGCGGCGGGATGGCCATGTTCTGCTGCCGCTCATCGGTCAAAATCCGGTAGTCGGCAGCCTTGACCGCTTCGGGCATTTCAGAGGGCAGGCCGAAGCGCTCGCAGATCGCCGCCATGATGCGGGTCTCGGCATCGTAATAGTTGACGAGAAACGGTTTGATCGGTCGCGGCACGTCGACCAGGTAGGCCTCGCTGGCGTCGTGCAGCAAAGCCCATAGGGCATGCTCCGGGGCGACATGGCGTGCGAGGTGGACGGAATGCTCCGCCACGCTATAGAAGCGCAGGCAATGCCCGCCATAGCGGCAGAGATGCGCGAGCGCGTGAGCGACGTCTTCGATGAAGATATCTTCGGGCCGAGGGTCGATCGGCCAGAATTGGTGGCCCGAGGCGGTCTGGATCCAGTCGCCGGCTCTCATCCCGCCCTCGTCGAAATGCTGACGTCACCTGCCCTGGAGAGGCCCATGCGGTTCATCGCTTCAGCGAGCATGCCGTAGGGCCTGCGCATCTGCGCTGCTATGGCGGTGAGACCGATGTTTCTCTTGGCAAGATCGGCGAGGCGGGCCTCCTCTTCAGAGGTGAGCGGTTGGTGTGCGGGCTTCGGCTTTGGTTTTGCCTTCTCCGACACGAAGCCTGGGCGCGGAGCATGGGGACGCATTCGCTGGATAGGAGCGCGGGACTGGTATTTGATCTTTGCGCCTCGCCGACGGGCGTCCGTCATCCATTGGCTTATGGTGCTGATCGCGATCTTGTCTTCGAAATAGCCGCAGATATCGCGGGCCGACATGCCGCTGATCGCGAGCTCGATCGCCTTCTGCCGTCCGGGGATGGCTCTCATGTTTCACTCCTACGCATGAATTCGGGGATATCCTCGACCATGTATCCGCGCTGATCGACAAAGCCGGAGGCTGTCAGGATCTCGCCCGTTTCAGGATCGAAGGATTCGACGAGGCGGCGCTGCGGAGACGGGTTGATTTCCTCTGGCTCGGATTCCGGCTCCAAACCCGCAGGGGCGCTATCGTCGGCACTGATTTCCTCGATCGGTTCGACGCCCTTCTCCGCTGCGATAGCCTTCACTCGATCGGCGAGTTCCGCCGGAGACAGGGCAAGGGCTTTGATCTCTTCCTTGCCGCAAATAGGTGGGGAGGTGGACTCGCATCGGTCCTGCACCTCCCCGGCGTCTCCTGCTTCAGGTGACGCCTGTGCCGAGCTGTTTTCGGTCTCGGGCCGGCCCAGAATGGCTATACCGGCGGTCGACGTAGCAGCCTCGGATACATCCAGATACCAAGAATTGAGGCTATCCTTTTGCAGGAACCAGAGCCGGTTCTTGTAGACCCACACATAAGACAGGTCTGCCGTGGTCAGGCCTGGCGTTCCGTCAAACGTCATATCTGTGCCAGGAACCGACGCCTCTGCACCATTGGCCACCGCCGCCCCGCCATCACCGTCCGTAATTGCCTCGTCGTCCGCGAATGGGCCGCCCGTTACATCGGTCAGCCATAGGACGCCGGCAACCTCTGGATTGTCTGGGTCGGTCGGGACAACCTTTAGGATGGTGGCCGTGGCGCTGGACGTGCCGCCCGCGAGGGTTTCGCCTGCGGTAAATTCGACTGTCCCGCCATCGTAATTGAGCAGGGACACGCCGCCGCTCACCTGCGGGTAAAACGTGGTGCCATCATAGACAAAGCTCGGGTCTTCGCCGTTGACGCCGACCAGGAAGGTACCGCCCGCCGTGGCAAACTGGACAACAACCCAATTCCCGCCCGTCAACCCAGCCATCACGTCGAGGCCCTCGGTGGATTCCCAGCCGAGCTGGTCATCACCCTCGGTGCCCAGAATATCCTCATCCTCCGTCCCGAGCAGGGTAATGCCCGCTTCCAGGATGGTGGTCAGGTTGTAAATCGTGGTGTCGTTAGCGCCGAAAAGCTCCCGCTGGTTCCCAACAACATACGAGAACAGGGACCGTGTGGTTTGATCGCCACCGCCAAGGGTCGCATAGAGTTGCTTGCCCCGGCGCATGATCGCCCCTGTCGCCGTGGGGAACCAGTTTTCCAAGACAACTGCTGAGCCAGGAACGGCCACCGCCAGATTGTTCATGGCCATCAGCCCAAGGGTCGGGCCAGGGAACGAATACGCCTGATAGCTCTTAGGCTTCTGCGCGGTCTTGCGTGCGACCTTGCGCCCCTCGCGCACCATCATGGCTGTCTCACCATCCCGTCAAAGCGGGCCTCGTCAGCCAGGGCGGCCTCATATTCTGCGAGATAGTCGGAGTAGTCCGCGCCAATATGGCGCTTCATCCGCCAGGTCGTGCCCATTTCCAGAACGCGTTCGGGGAACAGCGTGGATTCGGTGTCCTTTGCGAAGACGGCACCATTGACCGAGGACCAGCCGGTCCCGATGTAGTTGACCACCACCTGAACGCCTTCGGCCAGGTAGGGGTAAAAGCCAATCTGCTGCCCGACTGTCTGGAAATAGCGCGGGTCGCCCGCGATAGGCGGGAGCGAGTTCCATTCATCCGCAGACAGTCCGCCCCGAACAGGGGTGTTGTCATGGGTGACGCTCCACCCCTCCACCATTCTGGCGTAGTCCTTCAAGATAGTCTCTGATTCTGAATCTTTCATCCTCTCAACCTCAACAACCGTCTCTCCTCCCGGCCGAGCCCGTGAAGCTCTACCTCGCCGAATACCGGGCGCCCGTCCCGACCGTCCCCGTCGGCGCATCCCTGATCTGACCAGCGGGAACCACCCCTCGCTCCCGGCCAGGCCGGGCAACGCCGTCATGGGCGGGCGAGGGGACGTGAACACCTGTCAGTACGGCTGGAAGGCCGACAACGAATGCAACGCCTGGGGACCGCTCTCGCCGTTCCACGGCTGCAAACTCGCCGAAGGCCACGACGGAGACTGCACATGCCTGTGCGGAGCCGGCCGCCGCATGCAGGATCGACGCGGCAAGGCGGTCGCCTGATGGCCCGCCCGTACCCGTACTGGCGGCACCTCCGCAAGATCGCCTACAGCGAATCCCTCGCCCTGCGCGCCTTCGCCCGCGCCGGCCGCAACCCCCGTACCGGCGAGCCCGTTGACGTCCGCGCCAAGCACGTGCCCTTTTTCAAGAGCGGCAAGGAGCTTCGCGAGATGGCCATCGGCTCGGACATCGCCAACACGATCCGTGACCCGCAGACAGCCCTGCCCTCCCCTGCTACACCATGAGGGCATGACAGAGATGTGGAATTGGCTGAAGCGCCTTTTCGAAGCCCCGCCGGCTCCCAAGTTTGCGGGCCCGCCTATGCCCTATTGGACCGCGGAGCGCGTGGAGGCGCTGATTAACGCAGCAGGTAGGGCGAAGGTCTTTGAGCGCGCCCGCGTGCTGGGATGGACGTACGAGAACCCCCCGCCCTTGTGGGTGTGGGGGCATATCGCTGCCGAGGTGAGCGCTGCACGGCCGACGCCGATAACCACCATCCACTGATGACAGACCGTACACCCCACCCCTTCCCCGAAATAATCGATCAGCCCTTCCCCACTGAAATCCCATGGGACAGGCCTATCTCTGAACTATCAGGATGGTGGCTCAAGTACACCGTGAAGGAAGGAATCGGAGCCTATCCCCTAAGGCTTCTGGCAGCCAAAATGGGATGGAACGTTACGCTCCGGCAAGTTGTGCCGAGGATCATCGCCAAGCATAATCCATCAGAGCTGTATCTAGTGGATGAGCCTACAGGGGATCACGGAAGGTTTGGGGCATCCGCCTCTGTAACATGACAATGTCAGGCATCACCTGGTTAGTTAGAGGTTGCTGAATCTGGTCAGAATATGGTAAGGCAGACACCTGCTGGTCACTTATGCTCGGCTGGCGACGGTCACTGTACTGATGTGAATGGGGCATCTGTCCAGCCATCTGAAGGCCAGCAGCATGGAATGAAAATGACGGTGCAAGCCGAACAGATGAAGGTTTGCATGCTGAAGTCTCTCCTCCGGGACGATGGCGGGGCGCTCGCGCCGCTTCCTCCGGTGAGTCTCAGCCTCGGGCTCCCGTGAGACAAAAATATTATTATTGAAAAAAAATTCGTGAAATAGACTGGCATGCTTGGTGGGACCTTTCTCGCATTTCTTCTTCTTGTCAAATAAGTCCTAAACTTTTTTCAAGATTTTGATTGTCCCTCTTTCCTTTACAAGACGGGAAGAGGAGGGCATCTGCCTGCATGTTTGTGTGCTCACTTGTGCATTAGTACACCCCCTTGCTCGTGCTAAGCACCGCCACTAACAACTGCAACATCAGCAATGGCCGCCGTGATCTACGGACCGTAGGTCGTTGCCAACCACGCCAGGTTCGGCTACCTGGCGACCCCACTTGTCTTCGGCGACTTCCTGCTAGTCGTCGACTCGCCCTTTTTCTTGGGCGTCATCCCAGTGGCTGAGGCCAACCCAGCTATGTCTGCTGCTCCTACAGTCAAGGGTCCGCGGCCCTCGGCCTCAACTACTGACCGAGTTTTCTCGGTCAACCAAGTCACTGCTTGCGTTGCTCCTACTCAACGGGGGTAGCGCCGCCGCCACAACGGCATCAAGCCCGCGACAACCACCCTCCGACGTAACGCTCCTGCTCAATGGGGGCAACGCCGCCGTTGCAATGGCACCGAGTCCGCGATGGCCACTTTCGATGCTGCTCCTGCTCAACGGGGGCATCGCCACAACCACAAAGGCATCAAACTTGCAGCGGCAACTTCCCGCTCCGGCAAGATCGTCATTGTTGGAAACATCCGCATCCGGCTCGATGGAGGTGAGCCAACCATGCCTCGGAACCGCAACGTCCCTACCATTTCTACCTCCAATCGTTTCAAGCTTCTTCGGCAACCCTGGGAAGACGAGGCAAAATTGAAGAAATCTGGCGCGCTAGTCACAAACTGGGATCAACCTCGCGGTCTAAGGCGACAACTCCCCGACCAAAGTTAGAGGGAAACCTAACGGAGGAGCGCCAGCTCCGCATCAAGACAAATTGGGTCACTAAGGAGCAGGCCTAGGCCATCAAGCTGTTGAGGTCAAAAAGACCCTTTCGCATGTCGGAGTTGCAGCAAGTGCAAAGCCCGATAGCTCACCATCAAGACGAGCGCCTGACCTCTCCGAGGTTTCAGACTTAACGCCTGTGAGGGCAAAAGCGTCGAGGAGTCTACAAGTAGACTCGGCCCACCTCTCCATTTACCAGCTCAACGTATGCGGAGGATTGCTCTACTTAGGCTTGAACTTCTTGAGTGTCTATGTTTGACAGACTAGGCATGACGCAGAGCCAGAAAGATAGCCCCCTACTAAGAAAGGGGCGGTTCGGGTGGTTGGTGACACTATCAAATCATTTACCTGTTATACATCTTCCACCGACAAGCAGCCGGAGGACACCTTGGGGGAGATGAATCAACCTCTCCAGGCCTTGAAGAAGTCACGACCCATCTCCCGAGTTCTTGCTTAGATACAACAGACAC
Organism: Amorphophallus titanum; assembly: GCA_024336825.1. Classification (NCBI taxonomy): domain Eukaryota; kingdom Viridiplantae; phylum Streptophyta; class Magnoliopsida; order Alismatales; family Araceae; genus Amorphophallus; species Amorphophallus titanum. The sequence continues at coordinate 643,059 of JANBPO010004656.1, forward strand.
CCACCGCCGGAACATCTCAACCCGAGCCGGCGCGACTAGAAGAGCACCAAGACGATGTCATAGTGTCAACGGGGTAGCAACCTAGGGCACAAAGAAGATCTTGGAAGAGATGCTCAAACCTTAGCACTAGAAGAACTCCGACATGAAAATTGGGAAATGAAGAACCTCTTTCAAGCACTATTGCGTGGAAGAGAGGTTCATATTCAACCTCAACCAATGCCCACTGGAGTGGAACAACAGCCTCCTCCCATTCCAATCACGGTTAATCCCTCAGCTATCACGACAAAATTACCAATAGCAGCAGACTTTGAAGCTCCGTAAAACGAGGTTAATGTGCGATCATCCGCCACTCTAGCCGCTGAAAGTCTAATGACTCAGAGGCAGATGATTGAATAGATTGTGGAAGCAAAGTTCGCTCAACATGGTGAGGGTGTGACCAGTATAGATTTGTACAGCGTGCCTTATCCCCTCCTTCATCAGTTCAAGAAACTTTCGTCGGTTTACCTGAAAGTCCTAAAACTTCAGAAGTTCAATGGGCAGGGCTTGCCGCATGAACACTTAGCCTACTACATGACGGCCATGGGTGAGCTGGCGTTGGAAGAGTCGTATCTTCTGCGGTATTTCGCCACCTCCCTGATAGGCACCACCTTTTAGTGGTACTCTAGGCTGAAGCCCAACTCAATAGCTGATTGGGTAGACATGCAGAAGAAGTTTGTCAATCGTTTCCAATTTGCCGAACGCAAGGTATCTCTTGCGGAGCTCTGTCCCCTCAAACAGAGGAAGGGTGAAACTGCGTTGGACTTCATCAAGCGATGGAGGGACGTCAGCATGCACTGCGATAACCCTCGGATGCTCGAAGACGCAATCACCATATGTCGCAGGGGCTTAGTGGCAGAAGTTAGTAAGAAGCTTCTAGGCTTAAATATCAGAAGCTTCGACCAGCTGAACACGGTGGTAGTGGAGATTGAGATGTTCTTCGCCGATCACTCAGCACACACTCCTACCAAAGGTGAGTCCTCCAAGGATCTCCTAGCTAGCGGCAAGGAGGTAAACTTAGTGGACTTCTCCCCGACGAATGGAGACAAGGGTGAAGGAAAATCAAAGAGTAATGGCAAAAAGCTCGACGCCAAGGCGGCTGCCATCATATTAGTAGAGCGCGTGAAGACGCCTTACTCTTTCAGACAAGAGCATACGAAGATGCTCTTCGATTTATGTATGAAGGAAAAGCTCATTACCCTGCCTGATCCGCGAAAGCCCGCGAAGGTGGACAAAACGAATGACCCTAACTACTGCGTATGTCACCAGAGGTTAGGTCATACTATCGGGGACTATTATATTTTCAAAAACATAACAGAAGAGCTAATCCAGAAGGGCCTGATGAATATGTTGGGCCATGCGGTCGACCCGCCGTAGCCTCATGTCTGGAGTCGATCGAACTGGTCGACCAATATGGTCTACATGGTGGCAATTGCCTCAAGTTCAAACGCACCAGATGCCATTCCATCAAATCTGTAGCCCGGAGCTGCTTCCGGATCCTTCCCCTTACTAGTGCTTGAGTGTCTAGCAGTGCGGAGGATCATGCGAAAGATCAGAAGGGAGATATGGCAACTATGATGGGAACAGCGGGAGCTGCTGCAGTTCCTGAAAAGTGTTGACGAGTAGTTGACCACTTTCCCCTTTGGGCCGTTTCCCAGGGAATCTACTCCAATGTCAGTGCAGGGGGCAGAAACATCATCATCCACCTAGATACCTCTAAGATTGGGAGGATAGCTTTCTGAAGAATTTTCAGATTCATCTGAGGATGAGAAACCAGAGAAGTTATACTCGTTCCCTCGTCACAAAATCTTGGAGATTTTTCACGTGTCATCATGAAGGGCTGTTAAATCTCCGGAGTCAAGAGACTGAAGAGATGACAAGCACTATGCTGCGACAGGGCCATTGCTTATATCATCGAGCAATAGGCCTCGTCATTCAGGATTGCCATGCCTTCAAGGATGTTGTGGAAGACCTGATCAACTAAGGTATACTTGATATGGGTGGCCATTTGGTCCACCCGCCGCAGCCACGCGTGCGGAGAGAGTCAAACTTCTTCGTCAATGTGATACACACATCTGCCACTTTCATACTCCCCGAGTCGGGGAAAGAAGAGGTCAACCCCACCCAGGTTAAGTCCACATTGTGGTATCCGAGGTGGGAAATGGTATGCTAAATTGATAAAGGTTGCCATCATCAAAAAGGGGGAGAATGTTGGGTCTCCTAGGTTTCCATCACAATACTAGCAAAGCAAAAATGCCACAAAGAGGAGAAGAGCACGTACCTCCACGCCTAGGCGTGGGGAAGGAACCCCGGTCGAGATCAACAACCCCGATACATGAAGAAATAATAATAAGATACAACCCACAAACTGGATGCCCACTCCTCACAGGGAGGTAAAAGGCTACAAGCAAACAACGGGGCTACCGATGCACGGGCTGGCGGGCAGCACTCGATGTCGGGGCGGCGGCGCCGGATGGTGACCTCCGAGGTGTCCACTGCCCCTGACATGTGGTGGTGAGGACGCTCCACGTAGCTCGGGCGCTGCTCCAGGAAGTCGAGTCGACGCCGAGGTCGCGAGCCGTTGCCATCCGCTTGATGACGCTCGGCTAGATGTGCTGCCTGCTTGCAGTTTACTGTGACAGGGGGGCAGTAACGGGGCCGGTACGTGACCCTCCGGGCAGCAAATGGAGCGGGGTTTTCTCTGGTGGGTTGCTGACTGGTAGGGCTAAGAGATGGCTGAGGTGGCGGAAGGGTGTGCAGTGGTGGTTCTGGGCTTGGATGGGCCTGTAAGTGGGGGTCGCAGCCTGCACTTCAGGGCAGTCAGGCCAGTGACTCCGGGAAGGGGCGTTGGGGCGTGGGGTTGATGGAGGCTTTCTGGCCCGGGGCAAACTCTGGAGAGGGAGTGGTATGTGGGGTGATGACCCACCAAGTTACGGACCGACGGGGCGAGGGGAGATGGGGGTCCCTTTGGAGAAGACGGCAGCACTGTCCCGCCTAGTTACTGTAGCAGAGGGTATGCGCACCGAAAGTTTCTGCAAAGGGAAATTTCAACCCTGATGGAGTTTTGGGGTGAAACCAACACGGTTGGTTTCGTGATTGGGAGGGGAACAATTGTTGTGAAGGGGTCGTGGACGTTTTGGGACGGGAGAGATGTGTAAACGGGCGCCCAAGGCGATTCAGGTCACAGGCAAGATTGCTAGGGAGGCAGTCTGCGCGACGAAAGTGTCTGCAAAGACAACTTTCTCTGTAGGACGAGTTTTGGGACAAGGTCAGCGGGGTTGGAAAGAAGACTGGTAGGGGAAGATAAGTCAAGAAGGCCGCCCAGGGATTTGCTGACAGGAAGGCAACGTACCGATGCGACCTTTGAACCCCTGTTTTGCTGGCAGAACAGGCACCTCCGAGAATGAGCAGTCCTCCACCGAGCTCGAAGCCGCCTTGCCGTCTCGATCTTCCGTGGACGTGGGATGCAGATCTCCTCGCCACGGCGCGCTCCTCAGCACACCACACTCTCCTTCTCGAGGGAGTCACACCCAAGATCTGGAGACGAAGGACGAAGAGGAAGAGAAACGGAGACGAATGGGGCGTCGCACCCCTTGGAGGAAGATGGAGAGGGTTTTCATCAGGGCTATTGCCCATATCATGAGGTGGTAGGCCACATCGTCCACGATTGTGAGCCATTCAAGGACCTCGCGGAGGACTTAATCAGACGAGGAAAAGTCAATATGGGTGAATCCCTGGTCAATCCGCCGCAACCGCATGTACGGGGGACTCTTCACTTCTTTGTCAATGTCATTCACACTGCAGCGGCCTTCCAGCTCTCCGAGCCACAGGAAGAGGGGGTCAGTTCTCAGGGAGCCAGTTCCCAGCCGCCTAAGTCTACACTCTGGTACCAGGGTGGCGACCTTCCCATCAGTGTTCGTTTCCCAAGAAAGACACTGAGAAGATTTTTGACAAGCTCCTGGAAGATGGCTGGGTACTGACACATGACCCGCCATCTTATTATAATGAGATGGCCAAGAGTCATCCCCGCTACTGCAAGTATCATGCAAGGGTGTCTCATCCAGCCCGGCAATGTCCAGATGCCCAGGACTTCATTGAAGCTCTCGTCTAAAGGGAGGTGGTTGATGCTCAGGGGAACTCCATGACGAGGCTGCGTCTGGCAGAGGCCGCCAGGGAAACTCTCCAGCAGTTTCGGCGAGAAACTGAGGTTTTCTCCCGATTAGCCCGACCAAATGAGCAGGTGGAAAATGATGAATTTTCATTACTCCCCAAAGGTAAGGCTACATACAAGGGGCCTAAGGGCCAGAACCCAGGAGGCCAAGCCGTGGGAGAAGGCCCCAGGCCCCGTCTAAGGCCAAGTCGACCCGGCATTTTCATACCGGGAAATCCTCCACCAGACGACAAAGACAAGGCAAAGGCGCCGGAGCCTCCGGCTAAAGCTTCTGCCAAGCCAGCGAAGCCGCTCGTCATGAAGGCGCCAGTCAAGGCTCCCGCCAAGTCAGCGAGGCCGCCGATTGTAGAAAGGCCTCCTCAGCTCGAGCAAACAAAGCCGCCAACTCAAGAAAAGTCGGTGGCGGAGTCAAAAAAGGCCCCAAGGGGCTCACCCCGCGCTGGCAGAGTTTCAAGAGCTGCCGCCTGAAGTAATCGCCCAGGCAATTAATGCCACCGTCCAGGTTCAACCTGAGGAGGCCAACTGGACCAAAGTTGTCCCCAGAAAGAGCCGTGTCACCAAGGCTCCTAAGAAGCCGGCCCGGGGTAAGAAGCAAAATTCTGGGGGCAAAACAGTCCCACCTCCCAAGCGAGGCCCTCTTTCTCCTCAAGAGACAGCGCGCCAGAAGAAGCAGGAGAAGAATCGCCGGAAAAACTTAAAGAGGCGATTGAAGAAGCAAGCTGAACAAGCAGCAGCTATGGAGGCCCTCAAGGAGCCGACCCCTCTCCAACGACTTCAAAAGCTCAGATAAGCTACAGGAGTACACTCCCCCTTGTCCCACCCCAAAAAGTATAGTGAACAGTGAAGGAAACGTACCCAACACCGAGTGAACACTCGGCTCTGGCAAGCTGGCAACTAAAAACCTCTACGCTGCGCCCTCGAACCTTGAGGGGAAACCGCCACACCTGAAAAGGAGGGGTGAGTCTCGTCTCACTAGCTCAGTAGGGGTCCTGCGAAACCCCAACCATAAGCAACAGCGGTAACGAAAAGTAACAACGGCAGTAGGAGTAGCAACCGTGGTGGCCGGTAAAACCTCGGCTCTATAGCTACTCCTATTGTACTAGGAAATACACCACGATCTCACAGTCGGGGGACCATCGGAGTAACGAGAAAACCTTGGCTACATTGCCAGAAGAAACACCACGACACCTCTGTCGTAGAGGCCGGTCCTAGCTGACTAAGGCCCAACCCAAGACCACATTGTCTGGGAACACGGTCACGTCCTCGCCATTATGAACTCGGTGCCATCTAGAGAAAAATCCATAATAACCCTATTGGAAACCCTAGACCTTTATATCGAGAAGACACCCAAAAACTATACGTAAAATTATGTCTCGTGTGACAGGAGTACTGCCCACTAGAAGCAAGTCCGGATGCGTCCAAAGGGGAAATTGTAGCAACCCTGAATTTTTAAAAATAAAAATCTCAATAAAAATATTAAATAGCAACTTCTATAAAGTTGCCAATTCCTAAAACGACGCCCCTCTTACTGGCGTCAATTAAAATTGAAATAAATAGGAAGAATCATTTTCGGAATAAAACTAGTAATTAACGCCCCTTTCAGAGGCGCTAATTATGAAAACGGAGCGTTTCCATCCAGGCGTCAATTTATTAAAAGAGCGCCCCTTACATAGTCGCCAATTAAAGGATGCCCCTTGACAAGGCGCCATTCATCTGAGAATCATAAAACGGAAATCGGTTGCAGAGTTCTATTCGAACAGGGAGTTTAGGTCGATTACGGAACTAATATGGGGTAAGATCACGAAAGGGAAAGGATTAAGATAGGAAAGGCCTAACCCAATCGAACTCCAACCGGTTAGGGATTCTTAAGCCTATAAATACCCTTGCCCTCCACCCGTAAGTCTCTGTTCGTCAATTGCTGCCAAGCCACGGTAAGGAAGTATCTTCCTTAACTTATTCTATTCCTTCCTACTCTTTCTTATTTCTTCTTCCTTCCTGTGAGATACAGGAACGCCGGAATCAAGTAGTTTACCTCCTTCTGCAAGCAGCCACGGCAAGAAGGGCATCTAAATAGACGGTCTTCTTCCTGCTAACTCCTTCCTGTTGCTTTGGTCGCTGCTACTTGCTGGTTATTGCTGTTTGCTGCTACTCTGTTGCAAACAGAGTGTCGTATTCTTATTCTCAACACCCAGTTCGACAGATGGATTTAGGCAGACCAGCCTGGGGGGGTTAGGCTGGTTCGCCTAAACCCTACCCCCCAGGGGGTTTAGGCGGACTAGCCTAGGGGTCCAGGCTGGTCTACCTAAACCCTCCCTGGGGAGGGGTTTAGGCAGGTTTAACTGGGGATTTTACTATGGGTTTGACTGGGGATTTGACCGTGGGTGTGACTGGGGATTTGACTGTGCAGGTCGATCTGCGTGTGAGGGTGCACGATGGTGGTTCATGACGCGATAGATTGCTGGGAGTCCTGAGTCGGGCTCTGGCTTACTGCAGAGTGGCTGGAGCATACACACCCACCAGGTGCTCGGGGAAATTCCCGACATGCGTGTGTGGGCCGTATAAGGGTGCTGTGAGCTCCTGAAGCTTGTGGTTGGCCCAGATGGGTCTTCCTTTGACTTCGAGGGCTGGAGGGAGGTGACTTGAGGATAGACCCCGGCCTCATTGCTGGGTGCCACATGACATGGCCTGTAGTCAGGGTGCCCCCGGGTCGGCTCAGGTAGCTGTGTTGAGCATGGGTAGACTCGCAAACTGAGTGATCGGGGGCGGGCTTGATCAATTGTTGATGTTGCCACGGGTCACGGCAAGCTGGTTAGGACCCTTGGTTAGGCCCGGTGACTGGGGTGTCGACATGATAATGTCATTTGTCTAGAGGTCGGAGTGACCCTCGCTCCTTGGCGACGAGTCGTATGATGCGGCAGGCTGTTCTGAGTCCCGAGTTGACCCGGTCGTTAAGGTGCTGGCGGTGTGATACCGTATGCAGGGTGCTCAGGGGTGATCCCCGAATCTCTTCAGAGTGCCGCTCGATGCGGCAAGTTGTCCCAAACCTTGGATCCGACTGGGTTATTGGGAAACTAACTGGTGCAGTGCCTTATGCTTGGGGGCGATCCCCAGTTGTTATGTCATGCTGCCTGGCCTGACGATGCATCTCGATTTTCGAGGCCGACTCGACTGGTAGAGCACCTTGGCATTTCCCTACGCTTAATTCCCAATTAATTTAGAGAAAATAAGCAGATGCCAACAGGAGGCTATGGGGTTTTATTTATAGGATTTAAGGCTCCTAAGAGTCCAAATTAGGTCAAGCAAGCCTAGATGGGGAACCATTACCTTTTCCAGGATGATACTCAATAGAAAAGTCAAAGTCTTTCAAATACTCAAGCCATCTCCTCTGCCTCATATTGAGTTCCTTTTGGGAAAATAAATACTTCAAACTCTTATGGTCTGAAAACACTGTAAATGTTTCTCCATACAAGTAGTGCCTCCATATCTTCAAGGCGAACACAACTGCTGCTAGTTCCAAATCATGAACAGGGTAATTCTCTTCATGCTTCCTCAACTGTCTAGAAGAATAGGCAATCACCGGCTCCCGCATCGAAGACAAGCTCCTAACTTCCTCCAGCACTCCTCGGTCTTATGACCAGCTTTATCACAATATTTACAAATTTCCTTTGAGGGTGCGGTGGTGGAAAATGGCCTGTCAGTCTTCTGGAATTTCTTTGCCTTGGAGGGCTCCCCTCCCATGAAGAACTGCTTCTTGTTGAATGATTGTTTGAATTTTCCTGGGCTTGTGACAGGTTCCTTCTTGTCTCTTCCTCGAATTCTCTCAGATAATTCGGTGGCGTCTTCTAGCAATTGGGCACGTCGAACTATCTCTGAATAGACTTGGATGTCTATCGGTGCAAGTTGTGTGATATAATGGGGTCGAAGCCCGTTAAGGAACCTTCTTGCCTTCATCTTTTCCGTACACACCAAATGAGGTGCATACTTTGACAATCTTGAGAACTGGGCCGCATACTCGGCCACTTTCAAGCCCCATTGTTTTAGAACGGTGAATTCTACGGCCTTCTTCTCCTAGATATGGTTGGAGAAGTACTTGTTGTTGAAATACTTAGTGAATTCATCCCATGTGACATGGTCTTCTGGCAGTGTTGCTTCTATGGATTCCCATCAGCATCGAGCGTCCCGCTCTAGTTGGAATACAACCAGTAAAACCTTCTCCTCGTCCGCGCATTGCATCACACGGAAGATTCGTTCCATCTCTTTTAACCAATTCTTGGCATCCTCGGGGTCGGACGAACCCATGAACCTCAGTGGATTCATGTTACGAAAACTCCTGTGGAGGTCACCCACTCTACGGTTAGCTCCGCCTTGGACCACTTGCTGTAGTGCCTGTGTAAGTCTCTGCACGGTGCGCTGCATCTCGCGCCATTGTGCTCTTTCAGTAGCCATGATCCTACAAAAGAGTTTAAGTATGATAAGGATTGGGTTTACTTATAAGGTCAAAGTCATTATAGATCTTAACCCATGGCTCTATCCATCTCACTGGGTAAGGTGCATCTATCCTTGAACTCGGGTTTTACCTATTCTTGGACTCGGGTTTTACCTAGGAAACTAATAAATCCTAGGTTTCGATCATGACTTCTAATTTTTTTTTCTAGCATCTTATTCCCTAGGAAATTGAAATCTTAGGCTCTGATACCATGAAGACTGTCACGTCCCGAGCGCGGAAGATACTCGGATGCGTGACGAGTCTATATAGATCGGGTCATTAGAGCGATAGAATTTGACATACATAATTATGGAGTACACAAAAGACTAATAACATCTAATACATCACAATAGTCCAAGTGACAATAATTTGATTAACCAAAGGAATTAAGGATGGTTCATGACAACTCCAAATTTTTTTTTGAAAGCTAAACATTAGGCTGCAAGCCTTAACAAAGTTTATTCTAACAAAGGTTGAACCTGTGCAACGAGGGCTCCTTGTTAGGGCTCTATCTTCTAGAATCCTCCACCAAATTGAGCCCCGTTTGTTTCTGTGTCTTCCCCTTTGTATTATCTTCAGTTTTATCTATGGAGCACGACGTTTCATGCACCAGATCTCTTGGAATCTTGGCCGCAATATCAGGTTTTATCATTTTCGTGCAACAAAAATCCCGACAGATTAGGTTCTAGAGCCTTCTTCCAAGAGCTATAACTTCCACATCCTTCAACCAAAAAGAGTCCCGTTTTCTCGTATGTCTTATCTTGACTGTTATCTCGAGATTAATCCATAGACCTCAGGATTTGGTGGACTCTATCTCTCAAAATCGTGGCAGAAAGTTCTGGATTTCACCACTTTTCTATAAATAGATGCCCAGTTCGCCTGCGCGATAGGGGGCTCTTCTTCGACCTGGGGCGAAGCCATGCTGAATAGCCATCTCATTTCATTAACCCCATACCCTTAAGGGATGTATTAGCTTTCCATTCGTTCTATTTGGGCTTCATTTCGTCATTGTTTACCCTCTCTTCTTCGCCATAACTTTTCTGATTTTGTGACCGTTTTTGGGTTTCCTGCACATCTGCTGAACCTGTGCGACGGGACGCTCTTCGTTGGTTCAGGGCAGAGTCATGCTTCATCCTTGTTATCCTCCTCCATCTCCATCTTGAAGAGGGGAGTATTGGTTTTCATTTTCATGTCTTTCGGCTCCTTTTTCTCGTCTCTACACTTAGTTCTTCTCTCCTCCTTTTAACAAATCATCACAATCTTTACACTTAGCCTCTGCATAGTTCTATTTGCATGCATATTTCTCCATTTTACGTCGCTTCTCCTCACAGCCCTGCTATGTGTTATTTCCATATCTTTGTGCACATCTCATCACAATACACCCACCTGCTATTTGCACCCATTTATAGGGGTTAAAAACTATCCCCTAGTGCGTTCTCCCCCTTTCTTTGATACTACTTTATCATTCTGGGGTAGGTTCTGCTCTTTCATTTTCTAATGGGTTTTCCTTTGTTTTGTTATCTTTCTTTTGCAGGAGATTGTTGATTAAACATGAGGCCCTCTTCCTCTAGCCGACTGGAAGGAGAAGAGGTGCACCCACATCATTCCCCACATTTCGTTGCTTGCGCGCGATCACGTTGTAGCGGTCACCTTTGGCCGCGGTCTTCGTCCTATTTTTCCCAAGGTACACAGTAGTCTTTTATCCCTTATAGCATCCATTTCCTACTGCTAATCCTTGGGTGGTGATCAAGGTTCACTCAGTTTTTTTTCATCGCCCTTTCCTTGTTCATGCTATCATGTTACTTTCATGATCACACTTACATATACATGCATAGCTTGTTAGAGGGCTTTAGCCATTGGATGGGCAATGATGTCCCCTCCTCTCTCTCTTGCACACACAAAGTCTCTGTCTCTCTCTCTCTCTCTCATTCTCTCTCTGTCTCTCTAATTCTCTCTCTCTCATTACGCACCATATCTCACTAGGTGGGGTTGTCGACGTGTGAGAGAGACACCCCTTCCAATGCCCCCTCCCTCACCCTGTGCATCTTTCGCTCACGCCTAAGCCCGCTGACCGCGCACCCTCACTCTCTCCCTCTTCTACTCTTGCTACCGGCGCCAAGGAAGACGAGGCCCAACGACTCCCCCGTCACCTGCTATCCCACCCCCTGCATCTCTCACTTGCGCCCAACCTCGCTGACCCCAACCCCCTCTCTCTGTCTCTCTCTATCTCACTACGTACACCACCCCACTAGGTGGGGTTGTCGATGCCAAAGGGCTGGGGGAGACTCTCTCTGGTGCCCCCTCCTCTCTCTCAACCCTTCCCTCATCCCCTGCATCTCTCGCCCACGTCCAACCCCACTAACCATGTGCCTTCACTCTCCCCCTCTCAGGCTATTGTTGTCAGCGTCGGCAAAGATGAATCCCAGCGGCTCCCTTGTCAACCCTACATCCCCCGCCTACACCCAACCTCACTGAACCCGATGTCCTCTCTCTCTGTCTCCGTTCTCTCTCACCTCCCCCCTCCGATCAATGGGTGGGCTTCGACGTCGCCCGGCCCCTCCTCTCTCTCAAACACTCTCCCTCTGTCTCTCTCTCTCTGTCTCTCTCTCTGTTCTCTCTCCCACCCCCCCAACGATAGGCACCCCCCTTGGGCACTTGTCGTCATCCCTCTCTGGCCGAGCCACCCTCCCCCAAGTGATGTCGCTGATACGACACATTGTGAAGTTCCTGCGCACCATGGGGGATTCCCCTCCTAATTAATGTCTACCCTTACTTCAGCAATGTCGAGGACCCTCAGAACGTGGCCCTCGACTATGCCTTGTTCATGGCTCCAGAGGTCACGTTGTGCACGACAACAATAACCTCAAGTACCAGAACTTGTTTGATGCCATGACAGACGTCGTGTATGCAGCATTGGAAAAGGTGGGGGCCGACAACGGCCATCCGAGCTTGGGGCTGGCCGGGAGAAGCGTTCTACGTCGACTGCGCAAACTGCTCCCAGGCTGTAACCTGAGGGTGATTTCTGACTCGACCCCGACCTGCAGTTGCAAGATCTGATGACGGGGCTTGGCCGACGTCTTCCTCGGCGAGTCTCCTTCCACCTCCAAGAAACAGGGCCTCATTCTGACCCCGGGGTGAATTGTTCCGTCATTTCTCCCCCGAGTGCGCAGCTCTGTCCACCCTGGGACAGAGCTGACACCCTGTCAGAGATTGAGCTGCAGCGGAACACCGAGGAGTATAATCGGTATCTCATGGACTATCAACTCATGTATGCCACGTACATGTCATGGAATGACTATGTACAATATGTAGAATCCTCTTTCAATATTCAGTTTCAATGAATGAAAGGTAACTCTCTCATGAATTCATTGTATTATTTGAGAATGACACTTATTTCACAAAAGAATTAGCAAATGTCAACTATTTCACATTAATTATGATATAGATCTATGTTAGAATGATTTTTATATTTTTTCAGATTTTATCTAAATTTATTTCCATTTTTTTACACACCAATAGTCCTAGCCGAGTCGGCCGGCCTGACTCGGCCGGGATCGGTCCGGGATCGGCCCGGATCGGCCGATCCCACCGAGCCGGATCGGTTTTGGATCGGCCGATCCGATCCCGATCCCCGACTCGGCCTACCTTGGTTTTCGGCAACTGCCCAACCTGACTTCTTTGGGATAGAGGACTCTTGCTATACCAAGTCAGGGACAGTGATGCCAATTGTGTGGGAAATCTTTGGCCAGCATAAAACTGGATCACCTTCACCTGGATTATTTTGATGCCTTCTGGCACACAGTTTGTAGCAGAGGGCTAGGACAAATTGTGCTTTATTGACTGCATTGTTAGTGGATCTACGCCCAATTAGTACGACAAATGGTCAATGATTGTCTCACACTGATTCCACTTGGATGCATCGGAGTGGCTGATGGGTGTTATTCACCACTACCACGAGATCTTGGATTAAGCGGGGATTCGCCATGTAGTGACTACTGCCTTCTACTGGTACCCTTGCTACACTGGGCTTCTTCAGGCTTTGGTAGAGAGGTTTAACAGGTGCTTTAACACTTTTACTACTGTTGAGGGCGAGACAACTTTAAAGTTATGGAGTTTTCACCGGATTTCAAGTTTTCCTATTTATGGCATCATGTATGAAGAGGTTTGCTTAGATGATCTCCACAGGGAGTACTCCACTGGCGTGGGGTCATATGGTCTGCCTTTCAGTCTTCGGTATTTGATGAAGGTCTGGCCAGACCGTGCTCGTGTTGGCAAATGGAAAACTCCATCTGCTTCCACTAGCGCCGTGAGGGTCAACCTCAATGCTTGGGTCCGCTACTTCTACAATGGACCATTTTGTTTTCATGAAGGTTTTATAGAGGATGATAGACCTCTTGACCAATATTACCAGTTACTCTTGAATCCGCCAGAAAATAAAAAGTATTTGTGTGCTCTGAAGAATGAGGGGTGGAACCCCTGCAAGTTCCCAGACAAAACTTATTTGGCAGCCTATTTGGTGTATTGGTTGGCTACATTTGTGGTACCATATGGCGAGGAGGGCGTTGTATGCCCTGACTTGATCTACCCAGCCTGTCTTCTTGCTCTCTGGACAGCCCACTAGACCTATTAACCCAACGGTCCTTGAGTCACATGACTCGGGGTCAAGACCGCTGAACGCGATGGCACGACGCCGTCAATCCGGCCTAATCCCTAGGTCCAAAGCCACGAAGCGATGACTCACGAGGCAGTTCATGACTACCAAGACTCTTCCCTCGAAGAAGGGAACTAAGAAAGCCACCAGCTCCAAGCTGGTAAAAGGGACTCTCAGCCCACGGGCCACAGACACGGTCCGCACAGAACACGAAAGCATGATTCCCAAGGCAGCCCACAAGCCGCAAAGTCGATTCCCAACCTCAGCGAATCGTGGTGAACCTCCAATCCCAGGCTGGATGACTGGACTCGTAGTCCAAGGCCTTACACACGGCCCCGCAAGGCATCCCCGAAACATAGTCACAGAACCCACGGGAACACTATTCAAGGTAAAACGACACCTCTGAACCCCCAAAACACGGTCACGGTACTCACGGGGTGTCTGGGACACTCACGGCCAAGGGTGGCACGATTAGCTAGAGACTACCCACCCTGGGTCACCCGACGGGTCACCGTCCTGAACGCGCTAGCCTTGCATAGCTCGTTCAGAACGCGCCACACACCCCTAGTGCGTTCAGAGAAGAACGCGCTAGGCCCCTATAGCGCGTTCAGACAGAATGCACTGGCCACCTGTAGCGCGTTCAGAACAGAATGCGCTACCAGCCCATAGCGCGATCAGAATGCGCTATACCCCTATAGTGCTATCATAATCGCCTTACTATTCATCTTCCTCGATGAACGCGGTTGATCGGGGCGGCACGTTAACTAAGAATGCGCCTACCTGGGCGAGCGCGTTCTCAGTCTGCGCTTGAAAATGGTGAAAAATACAGGAAAACTCGTTCCACGCCCCAATCACCCCCAGGTGAAGGGGAAACAAAAGGGGAAACCTTCCCCAAGCCCCTAAGCATGCATCTAAACCCTCGGATCGGCCAAAAATACCGTAAAATGGAAGATCCGATTCACTCCCCAAAAATGTGATTTTTCCCCAAAATGTCCCGTTTAGTCCGCTCGGCTCACCACGACCTACAAAACTCACGGGAAATGAAGTACAGAGGTTAAGGATCTGTCTCCCTACCTCCACCGAAGAAACGACACGCTGTGGACGTCGATCCACGAAGAAAATGCCTTGAAACCCTCGTCGGTTCACGAGCATATCCCCGAGCTTCCACGCGCCACCGGCCCTCGATCCTCGACCCGTCCTCGTCGTCCTCGCCCTCGCGCCGCCTCCGCCTCACCCCCGCCTCGCTCCGTCGACCGCCGGAGAAGAGAGGGGAGAAAGAGAGGTGAGAGAGTGAGAAAGAGAGAATGGGGAGAGAGAAAGGGTTAAGGGGAATCTCAATGCCATTCACGCGGAAGAGAAAATCGGCCTCAGGAATCTTGAGCATCTCAGACGGATCGGATTTGGGATGCTCGGTTGCTGCCATAGGGATAAGCTGTTGCGGTATCGGCTTCCACTGGTCAGAGAGTGAAGCGAGCGGCGTTTCAGCCCAGTGTGCGCTGGTCCTCATGAGCGCTTCGATCGATGTGCTCTGCAATTTTGGCGTGACGAGGATAGCGCCGTAGCCATGCTGTTCCATATCAAAATCAAGGGTAATGACATCGCCACTTGCGCCAGGCTTCAGCTCTTTGCCATGCCAGAGGTCGTAGTAGTGAAGACCGGAGCGATACGCGAGTTCAATTTGTGGGCCGGTGAGATCGTATTCGTTGCGATTGACAAGGGTGAAGAGTGTCTCTTCTCCCAACGGCCATTCCGAGGCAAAGACACCGAATTGCAAAGTAGGATAGAGCGGCTGCCAATGCTGGCTGATAAGAAACGGAGCTGTGGCTCGCTCAACAGCTGCAACACGACGAATACTTTCAGCGCCGCGCGGGGTGATGCCGTTCCAGATGCTCCAGATGTTTTCCCACGTTTCAAGACCGGAGCCATTGAAGAAAGCAAACTGAAGATCGTCCGTTTTGCTACGCGCCCAGCGGTCTGAGATGTTGACCATGTGGCGCGGCTCAAGGAGCTTGCCTTCACTGACGAGTGGGGTGAAGGGATATTGCCAGTAGCCCCAGTTCATGCTGTTATAGGCCAGCATCTCAGCGGACGCAGGATAACCTTCCGGCTCGAGCACAAGTGGATGGCCTGTCTTATCGGAGGCCTCTCGAAAAGCGCGTGGAAAGCCGTTCATCGTGTCGCCATTCACGCCGTCAGCCCCTACTTCAGCAAGAAGCTTTGCTGTGGCTTCCTCATTCGATATACCTTCGTCACGGGTTCCCTGATCCCATAGCATCACCGGAAAAAGAACGCGAACACCGTGCTTATGAAATTCATCAATGGCAGCGCGGATGGCAGGGATGCCCCCCGGCAGCGCACGGAGCAGGTCATACTGATTGCGGTTATCTACACCAATATTCGGATAGCTCTGCCAGAGAAGCACCGCATCAATGCCGCCGAAACGCCTGTTCACGTCTTCAAGGTAGCGGTCGACGGTGTATTTGCCCATGACCGGATCGAAGAGAAAACGATCTTCCATCATCGCCTGCGGCTGCATGAAGCTGGTCTGCGCCCATTTGAGCTCGGGCCGCTCGTACTCGGAAGGATTGTAGCCGGCGCGAATGCGGGTCTCATCACGCCAGTGGAAGACATCGGCGCGCCAGGAGCGCAACTCCTGCGCACATTGTCGCAGCTGATCGATGCAGTTACGCGGCTGGTCGTTGCAAAGCTTCTGGCTCGTTGGAACCCATGCCTCTTCCAGACAGGAGGGCACTGGAATCTGCCCCTCTTTGGGAGGATAACGCGTGTCTTGCGCATGCACAGCAGGAGTTACCGCCAGCAGCAAGGCGCAAGCAGCGATAGCTGGCCACGGAGTGGTCTTTGCCGAGATATTGCGCGAAGTTCCGAAAGGCAATGAAGATAACGAGCTGCTCAAAATCGAGAGATGCCTCAACAGCATGAACGCTCCATCAGGTAAGGATGACGTAGTCAGCGTTGCTGATGGAGCGGTGCCACGTCAAGCTGCATGTACGGTTTGTGTTGTATGTGTTGAGCGCGAGACCGTGATTGGCTTGGCCACCGACAGTTTCATAGCGAGGATATTCGGACATTAGAGTTTTCCATTTCTTTGGGCGTTGTAGAGTTCGGCATGTGCTTTGTGAATTTCGGTCTCGATGAGGTTGGAGATTCGTTGTGATTCAGTCCGCTTGCGCAGCATCATGCCGTCGACAAGGGTAATGATTATTGGTCGTGCGGTTAGAGCATCGGTTACTTGGGAGAGTTTGAACAGTTCGGTGTCGATCTCACGAATGGTTTGTAGGGCTTTTATCGAGACGTGCCGCTCGATTTTAAGTTCTTCTTCAAGATAGCGAATGCGGCCATTAAGAACTTCAATTTGTGCGAGGAGTTTATTTTTGCCAAACATTAAAGCCTCCGGGTAATGGTGCCTGTGATTGCGGGGTGAGGTTTGGTTGGGAGGCCAAGGGCCGAGAGTAGGGCTTGACCATCTTGGGAATTGTGTGGGCGAGTTTCTGCTTGGAGTTCTTCTCGGCGAGCTTCCATTTCGAGGTATAAGGTTGTGGCAACTTCCTCTGCGCCAAGCTTGATGGTGTCAATGGCTGCAATAAGGTCGTTGAACATGGCGTATGAGAAGAAGCAGGAACGGCCGTTGGAGTTTATGGTGTAGCCACCACCAATGCCTTTGATGGGCGGGAAGTGGGAGATGTGAAGGCGATGGGTGTCGGAAGGAATGGCTACCCCACCAAGATTTGAACTTGGGCTTTCAGAATCAAAATCTGACGTGCTGACCGCTACACTATGGGGCATTGTGGGCATTAATCGATCCTCGTCTTGAGTTCTTCACCCAAATACTCACTCAACACGTAGATAGCCATTGCAATGTTCTTGGCTTTTGTGTCGTGCTATCTGCGGAGATGATAGAATTCATATTGGCTTTGGTCATAGCTGTGCTACCAAAGAAGCTGTTGTGTCTGTGCCGGCGCTGACGACGATACCATTCAACACTTCCGGGTTCGAGTTTATCGACCATCACACCAATCCCATCTTGCGAAGGACGTTCAAGGCTTGGGCGCGCTGGACGTCGGTTTGAACTGGGGGCTTGCCATTGCGGTAGGTGGGAGTTTGTGTGGGCATTGTGTAGTTCTTTTGGGAAGCGGGGAGTTCTTCATAACGGACCTTGAGGAAGTGAAGGGCTTTGGAAAGGCCCCCTTCGGAGAGGGGGAATTTGGTGACGTAGGGCTGTCCGAGGGTTGAGGGGATTTCGATGTAGATATTGCGGTCATCGGACCAGCAGATGACTGCGTGGGCTGGGTGGGCATGGGGGAGGGAAAGGGCGGTCATCAGAGCCTCCGTCGCAGGGTGCCGGTGACAGCGGGATGGATCGATGGGGCAGGATCGTGGATTGTGATGGGTTCGGGGTCGTAGCCTTCATCCAGAGAAAGGCTTGAAGGACTTGCCGATAGGCCGCTGCGCGGCTCAGGCTCAATCTCAGGTGCGAAGGAAATCTCGGTTGGAGGAGTTTGGGGTTCAACCTCAGTTTGGCTGTCAATCTCAGGAGACTCGAAGTATTCGTCTGCAGAAAGTTTGGGGAGGTAGAATTCCTTGGTGTCAAAGTTGTAATATCCACCAGAGTTGGCGAAGTTATTGGCGAGCATGGAAGGGAGCATTTGGCGGTGGCGGCAAGTGGGGCGGACGCCAGCGGGGCATTCGCATTCGGTTTCGGAACAGAGATAGGATGATTCGACGTTGAGGTCGTTGTCGAACTTGGTGATGCGCCATTGGTCGCCGTCGGTGCGGAGGTTATAGAGGGTCATGGATTAACCTCGATGATTCTAAGATCGAATCCTCCATAATATCCGTTATGAACATTATGGGTAACTATAAGAACATGGCCTTTTGAAGTGAGAATTTCTACAAACATTTCTTCATGATGCTCGTATTCACCGATAATTCCCGGCCCTTCTTTAGCAGTAATCGAGATTAAGTTTGCTCCAATAAGAATTTGTAGATCGTCGTCTGTGGTAAGATAGCGTTCTTCACAACAACACTGACCATTATCAATGATTTTTATTCTGGTGTTGTCGGTGAAAATAATTGCGAGGTATTCTTCCGTGAAGGAAATGTCTTTGATTATTTTCCCTTCGTAGGAAGTGTTATGAAGATTGTTAGCTCTTAGAAGATTAAAGCTCATCGTAAACTCCATCCATTTTCACGTTCATCGTCGTAATCGGCTTGAATGTCGGTAGGTTTGTGGGGTGGGTGACGAGGTGGACGGCAGGCTTGTTTCCACCATTGCCGGGTAGGGATTGGCCATCCCATTTGACGGCATTGTTGACAATAGAGGCTATATGCATCTAACTGCATCGCCTGAACCCATGAGGTAGGTTGAACCGTCGGTGAATAGGATTGTGGGGCCGGTTTCGGCGAGGTAGAGGACGGCAAAGGGATCATGGGATTGAATATGTCGAAGCCATTCCATTGGGGATAGTTCGACAGGAAGGTTTTGGCGGTAGGTGTCTGCGAGAGTCATGTGATGCTCCATTATAACCATAGTATAGCATATGAGGGGCTGAAAGTCAACCCCTCATTATTTTAACTACCCCTAGATTTGTCCGCCGGACTTCTTGCGATAGCCCTTTGTGGCATGAAGGGAATATTCGGTGCCATCGGGGCGGAGGGAAGCGGCGATGATGTGGCGATAGGGAGTGTGACGGGGTAGGCGAGGGGCGCGATTGAGGGTGACAAAGAATGGTGGGGAGGGATGGCGTTTGCGCTTAGTCATTTCAATCTCCTGTAGTTGTAGCTCCTTGGTCTCGTCAGTTAGGGCCTTACCCTAAGACATGGGGATGGTTAGTCCCCATGTTTCGACCTGTTAGAAGGTGCTTTGCGGACTGACGTTGTTCCATCCGGCTTCGCTGCCGCCACCAGCGAACCATTCGGCGCGGTCATAGACCTTGGGGTTTACTTCGTACCAGTTCTTGTTGGTGTAGGGTCCGACGACAGGGGAAGCATCGGTGAGACCGTTCGTCGGAGGATCGTAAGTGGGTACGTTCTCCGGGGTAGGCGCGGGATTAGGGTTATTGTCAACGGGCGCGGAGGGAGTCACCTGTTCAACCACCGGCGGCGCAACTGATGGCTCAGGCGCTGGCTCAGGTTGAGGGAAGAGTGTACGATTTGACGTATCCACTTCATCAGATGCCATGCGGATAGCCGCAACGAGGTTGTTGTAGTGAGTTTCCAACTGTCCAGTGCGAAAGGTGGCGAGGTCGCGTTCCTCCGTCAGTTTGTTGATGTCGGCTTCGAGCTTAGCGATGGTTTCCTTGTAGCCAATGATATTGCTCTCAAGTCCTGCGTTGTGAACTTGTGCCTTGTTGACGGCAATTTCCAATCGAGCAATCTCGGCCTTGAGATTGGGTTCACGTTCCAATGCGGCAGCGGCTTCGGTGATGGAAGTGAGAACGGTGTGAACGTCATATGCGCTTGTCATTTGGTGTTTTCCTTTTGGGTTTCATTGGTATCTTAGGCGTTGCTCACACAGTGGCTTTGCCCCATACCAATCTTTGAAAAGAGCCCCATGCGGCTGTGGCCCTCGTTGTGGATTTGGCTCAGTGCGCATGGGGTATTGGGTAGGGAGTGAGTGATAGATCGGCCTAGGCTTCTTCGTATCACTCACCCAAGATTAGACCGTGGTCGTGGTAGCTTCGACGTTGGTCTTGGGCTTGCGACCCTTGACCTTGCCAGCTTGGGTAGCAGACAGGGGCTTGTTCTTCTTCGCCTCTGCCTTCTTCGCCTCGCCTTTCTCGCGGAGGATGGGGTCTTCCTTGATGAGTGCCTTGATGTCGATGACATTCTTCGGCGCCGTTTCACGAGCCTTCAGGTTCGCTTCGGCTTCTTCGAGGATAGACGGATCGGCAGCAATGAGTTCCTTGGCCGCTGCGGTGACTTCCGACGCCTTGACGTAGGAAATCTTGAAGCCTGCTGCCTTCATTGCATCGCGAACACGGACACGAGCAATGCGCATGGCTTCGGTATTGACCGCACCAGAGACCTTGGTGGCCTTGGCTGCACCAGAGAACTTGATCTTACCCGCGAGAATGGCTTCGACATTCTTCTGAGCGACGATCAATGCTTCCGCTTTGACCGTTTCAACGTCGCCAAGAAGGGCTTCGGTTACTTTGGTCATACCGCGATTTACGAGGGTCTTGAGCCCTTGCAGAATGACTTCTGCGTAGACGTTCTCAGGGAGGGCGTCAGTGTCAACCTCAACTACGCCACCCTTGGACTTGACGACAGGTACGGAAATGATTGCCATGTGTTGATCCTTTTCGGCTGCAATCATCTTTCGGTAAGGGACCGATGGCCCGTGGGACGGATGTCCCAGCTATAAGAACGCAAGGTGTAGTGCTATCATTGCGGGTTGTAACTCGCCGTGGAGAGACATTGCCCGCTAAGCCACCTGCCTGTCTTATAGAATGTGAGGGTGTGAACCTCACAGCGATAGCGCCAACCAAGCGGGGGAGGGCAACTTGGCCACGGGAGATGACATTACAGGGAGTGTGGGGGAACACTCTCAAGAATGCTGGCGCTATCGCAATGGGGTTCATATTGGCTCGTCGGTTAGAGAACTGATGCCATGGACTTAACGGCTTCGTCCATGGTTTAGACCGTTTTGTGCCCCAATGGGTTGCTTTACGGTCTTTGGCCTCATCAGACAGGGCACAACCCTGTGACCGCTCGAAGGCGGTTTCGGCCTGTTAGGGGTTATCTGGCTTACGCTCCCAATAGAGCATGGGATTATGGACGAAAATAGATGGAGCGTATACGTTGGCGGTGCCGGCATATTCGAGACCATAGGCGAGGTCGCCAGCCATGTTGGTGTATTCGATAATGCGAACGCAGGGAGGAAGGTGTTCGTCGCCGGGGTATATGCCGTTGTTGGCGATCATGGTTTCTGCGATTTCACGAGATACGGTAGGCATGTGAGGCTCCGAGGGACCGATGTCCCAGTTTGATGATTATATATGAAAGGGAAGGGAAAGTCAACCCCTCATTTTTCGGAATTTATTCCCTTCCCGGTGGGATTAGAGCATTTCGTAGTTTGCTTCGATGTAGTCGGCGATGGCAAGGAAGCTGACGCCGGAGTCGTTAGCTTCGGCGAGGCTGCCATATTCATGATTATATATGATAATGTTCTTGCCGTCAACTCGTCGACCTACTGAGTCATGGAAACCAAACT
Source organism: Amorphophallus titanum (assembly GCA_024336825.1). Lineage (NCBI taxonomy): Eukaryota > Viridiplantae > Streptophyta > Magnoliopsida > Alismatales > Araceae > Amorphophallus > Amorphophallus titanum. The sequence continues at coordinate 664,636 of JANBPO010004656.1, forward strand.
CTCTCATGACAACGTAGGGTAGAGAGCCTGTTATGAATTCTTGACCGAAAAAATAGACTACTGCATTTGCCGATAACTTTGCTCTGGCGGTTGTTTTGGAAAGATAACAGGCTACGCCAAGACAGCATTTGGCGTCATCTTTTATTTGCCATAATGAACCTACGCCTTGTGTATGCCGTCCAGAGCGGAGTTCGGCTACGAGTTCGAGGGCTTTCTCTTTGATCATGGAGTGTCCTTTCATCATTTGCGCCTTGGCGCGGGGTTGATGGGTGGGGGTTTGCGGATATGTTTGCGGATGATGGCTAAATCATCAAGCTTTTGCTGTGCCTCAGGGGTTATTGGTTTGGGGATTGGTTTTGGTGGTGGTGACATTGCCTGCCGACGTTTGGCCATGGCGGTTAGGATGGATAGGTAGGGGAGTTTCATCTTAGGTTCCGTTGGGGCTAACCCTACGATCTAGATCTCAGACCGACTTCGTAACGATCTAGACCTCAGCCAAAGTATTCATTCAAGCGTTTAACACGTTCTTCATACTCCAAGATGGCCCAAGCATAGCACTTGGGGCAGAGGCATGAGTTGTAATTATCCCCATCGGGATCATCATGGTACAACTCGTCACATTCCTTACAAACCAGTTTATTCATCGCCATATCTCCCCCTATGTGGTGTAAGCGCCAAGGTCATCTCAGTTATACAAGTTGACCACAGCTGCTCCAAGGTCATCTCAGTCTCAACTCGAAGTATACCACAACTCGAAGCCAATTGCAACCATTTTCACAACCAGCGAAGCTGAGGCACAATTGAACGATCTAGCTCTCAGCCCATAAGCCGGAGATGTACGATTTAGACCTCAGTTAATAGCGAAATTGCACCAGTACAGAGTTGGGCACAATTAACAGGTGGATAACATACTCAATCCCTTGGGTGAAATTCTGAGCATATACCCTTGCACGTTCCTCGGAAGGGAAAGGCCCGAAGTAATCTACACTCTGATCCGCATTCAATCGCTTGATCATATACATTTCCATCTCCATGTCCTCTCAATCCCGCATCAACCCCTAATGCCGCCTTTGTGCTTCCTTTGTGCCGCCCTTGTCACCAGATCGGGCGGTTTTAACCCACCCACGCCTCCTACCCCATTCATTCAAATAAAAAAAAAATTTGATTAAAAGGGTAGGGTGGGTGGTGGCGTACGGTGTGACAAGTTCGTCATATCTGACCACAAGGGAAGCACAAAGGGAACACAAAGGTAACACTAGGGTTTGTCCCGGCCCGGCCGGGCATTCAATCCACAACCCCGTTTGCTGGCCTTGCGAAGCCCGCTGGTGAGTTTGCCATGGGCCTTGGCTACCCTACCCGCTCCCTGCCGCTTACGCCTCTCCTTGGCCTCGACAAAACGTGAACAAAACCTCTCATAAAAAAGGGCCAGCCCGGAGGCCAGCCCTTTGCAACCAATCGATGAATGCTGACGCTTAGCGCCCCTGCGCCGCCTGCTGAGCCATCCAATCTTTCAGGCTCAGCTTCGCAGGCTGTGGCTTCTTCGCCCTTCCCTCATCATCCGCCACAGCCGCACTGAGCTTCCCAAACCTGTACCCAAACACCAACTTCTTTCCCTCCGGCAATCCAGCCAGACCGTTTACCCTCTCCTCAAACGCTACTCTCAGTCTTGCCGCTTCCCGCTGCGCCTCTTTGAACGCCTCATACGCAACCTGTGCTTCCTGCGGCAGCGTTTCCACGTCAATCTCAGTCCAGCTCAATTCAACCTTCGCCATGATCCGTCTCTCCGGTTTGTCCCTTGTGCCTTGGCCCAATGCCATCGGCTTGTGAGTGTTGCCCGCCTTGTCTGCTCCCATCATCAGTGCAGGGAGAGGCATGGGCGCAACCCATGCACGGGCAACGCCTCCATTGTACACCGGACAAACCGTGAACGGCCATGTTTCTTCGCCGACCCTGCCATGCGCCAGCCGCACGCATCCCTGCTCCCACGCAAACGCATAGCTGGGTGGGGGTGGCCCAAAATTCCGCCCCTCCGCGCGGGCCTAACCTGTCCACGGTAAAAATTGTGAATTTTGAACTACCCTCCTAGTTCAACCCCACGGCAGGCGGAGCCGGTGAGAGATTGGGGAGTTGACATTTTGGGGATGTTGTGGTTCAATGGTTGGGTAAGATGGAGAATTCCGGCGATGGTTTTAGATGGTTTTGTGAACATTAGCGAGAGCCTCAAGTGCGGGGTTTACGCCCTAGTGGCCAAGGGTCAGGTGGTTTATGTCGGCAAGTCCAAGTGCATGCTGACTCGAATCTACACCCATCGCAATGCCAATCGTAAGAAGGGCACCCTGCCCTCGTGGTTCCCAATCAAGGGCATTGCCTTTGACGAAGTCCACATTCGCCCTTGCCATCCCGACATCATCGACTCCCTTGAAGCCGAACTCATCAACCTCTACAAGCCAAAGTTCAACACCCTTCTCAAAACTCCTGAGGCCATCACCTCTCCATTCTCCATCAACGTCAACGGCGTAACCATCCCTATCAACTCAACCACCCATCCCTCACTCCCCAAGATTGAAAGACGGCTCTAATGCTTCACCGCGGTCGCCTCCCCAGCCCCAAGCTTGAAATCACTGCCATCCGTCCCTTGGCCCCAAGTGATCTCGCTGTGCTGCGTGAGAAGCGGACCGTTGCTGCCGTCTCCCGTTTCCGTGACCCTCACCACGCCCTCGCTCGTCATATCGCCTCAGGCCTCAAGATCAACGAAGCCGCAGAACGTGCTGGCTTCTCAGCCGCTCGTGCCTACGTCCTCCACGCCGATCCGACCTTCCAAGACCTCATTGCCACCTATCGCAAACAGGTCGATGCAAGTTGGTCCGCGGCCACTGACGACTATCAACGCCTCGCTGTTTCCAACATGGTCAAGGCCGAGCGCCAACTTGCCGAAAAGCTCGACAAGGCCGATGAGGAAGGTGAACTCCTTCCCACCCGTGACCTCATTGCCATCTCCCGCGATGCCGCTGATCGCTTTGGCTACGGCAAAAAGAACACCAACCTCAACATCAATGTCGACTTTGCCGCCAAACTCGAAGCTGCTCGCGCTCGTTCCGCCAAAGCTACCCATCCCCTAATCGAGGGGACACTTGTTCGACGTATCTAATTGTGGGTATTGCGAGGTGCCCACAATGGAGGCCCGGCTGATGACTTGTCTAACTGTGGTTGGTCTCTAAAGATTCATTCATAAGCCCTTATAATGGAAGACTCTGAAACCCTCTCATCTCCAGATTTATGAGAGTGATTTCCCATTGAAAACCCTTCTCAATTCATTGAAAACTCAGTCAAAATTTCCTGTGTTCAGATCCTGCTCACTGCCTTTGATCATATGTTGTTCAGTGTTTGCTCACACTCCTTGCTGCCTCATGGACAAGACCTGAACTATCTTTAAAATCCTACGTTTTTGGTGTGAATTGTTGATATCATGTCTGATCTTTGCAACGGATATCCATGTGACCTTGTCCTTCACCTCACCTCTTCAGGGGGAGAAGGGATACATATCGCATATTATCGACTGTCTTGCTTCATTTTTCAAGAGGGAGAAAACACTTTCTCAGGAGGAAGATTGTCTAGAGCTCATCTGCTGAGGGGGAGTATGAGTTATTGCTTCAGTCGAATGATTGGTATTTCATGCATGCTCTCGCATAGTTCATATAAGTTTGCAATTTACATTCTTGATGAGAGAACATAGTCTGCATGTTCAAGTATCTATTTCTTCCTTTTTGATGTTGTCAAAGGGGGAGAAAGTCAGAGTCATTTATTCAGACAGATGTCTGTCAGATGCACATTGATGCAATGACACATCTTATAATATTGCCATCATCAAAAAGAGGGAGATTGTTGTGTCTCTGTGATTTTGATGCTGTCACTTGTGTCTCATTATCTATAACTGTGATGCATTCATTGACCTCATCATCTATCAAAGTGTGAAATAAGTCAGAACAGGTCAAGAAAAGAAGAAATTGAGCATCCGGGCAACAAGGCAACAGTCAACAAGTCAAGTCAACTAAGTAAGGGTCAAAGGTTCAGTCAAGTCATGAAAAATATCAGAAAACAAGAAATTGTGCATAGAACAAGATTAGTGCAATGTTTTCCTTAACAAAAGGAAGGTCGGTGCTATGACAAGGTCAGTGTAATGTTTCCCTTAGCACAATAAGGGTCGGTGCAGGTTACTGTACAAGTCCGTGCATATCACTATTCATGTGCATATAGGTCAGTGCATTTGGTAAGAATAAGGTAGGTGCATTGCTTGTTTTGCACATACAAACTCCGTGCATGTCTTCCATATGGCATGACAAGGTCTATGTTAGTTGAGTTGCATACGTATCAGGTCAGTGCTAGTATGGAAGTGCATGCATATAGAGGGTTTGTGCACATCACTGTTCACACGTTCTTATAGACCTAGATCGGTACATGTTTTCTGCCTCATGCATACACAAGTCTGTGCATGTTCATATTAAGTTAGTGCATGTTAGTAATGGCTTGCATCAACTAAGGTCAGTGTTAGCTCTGGGTCAGTGCACGTTTTACTCCAATGCACATGCACACATAGTCAATGCTATTTCCTGTTGCACACTAGTTAAGGTCAGTGCTAGTTTTGTCTAAGGCATATACATAGTCGGTGCATGTTTGTGTCTCTGGCATATAAAGTCGGTGCATATCGCTGCCAGTCACACACAAGGTTGGTGCTTGTTTTGTCTAAGGCATATACACGGTCGGTGCATGTTTGTGTCTCTAGCATATGAAGTCGGTGCATATCGCTGCCAGTCACACACAAGGTCGATGCAAGTCTTGCGTTGTGCACGATAAGGTCTGTGCATGTTACTGCAGCAAGCCTGTGTATGTTGTGATCGTTGCATACTAGGGTCGTGCACTTCTTGATTCATGCTGCATGAAGTCTGTGCATTTTTACCTTGGGCTACACAAGGTCTGTGCAAACATTCATAGTCTGTGCATTCAAGTCTATGCATATCATGCCTGCATAGAACTCAAGTCGGTGCTAGTTTCACCATGAGCATGACTTAGGTCGGTGCTAGTTACATCTTGCGCACACAAAGGGTCGGTGCACATTGTGTCTCATGCGCACAAAAGTCAGTGCACATTTTGGTAGACAGCATATAAGGTCGGTGCAGATTTTGCATTGAGCATGATAATGTCTGTGCACAATTGCTTTAGGCAGATAGAGGTCTGTGTACATTGTTGGTCTACAACTTAAGGTCTATGCACAGTCTATTCTTCCTAGTTTATAACACATGACTGTTATTCTTGTTCTTTGCAATGACAGGTAAGGCTTATGATCAAACACCTTAAGGGTAGAACTAGAGAAGCATATGAGCTCGAACTAAGAGTAGGCACGTGATCCCAAATGAACTAATGATGGGCACATTATCCAAGGCATATACATCTTGGAAATTTAGACACGTAGATCCGTGGTCTCACCTGATCGTGACACGTGGACTTATCTGGAAAAGGTGGGAACGAGCCTTCCATACGTCGGAGGCGTGAGCTCATGGGACCTTTGTCTGAAGCCATATCAGAAGGCCCCTCCAGCGATCAAGCAGAATGGACCTAGAAGAAGTAAAAGAACATGACCGCAGAAGAAGAAGAATAGAAGAAGAGGCGTGCATCCAGAGAGAAGAAGAGAAGAAAAAGAGGAAGGCTATAGAAAGCTGAGAAGAAAATAGAGGTTGTCAAAGAGGAACTCTGAGAAAGAAAAAGAGAGAGACCCTGTGTACAAGCAGAAGATAGAGAAGGGAAGAAAAAGAAAGAGGAAGAGAGAGTTTAGAGAAGAAGGCCATGAGAAGAAGGGAGAGTGTGCAGCAAGTGGTGAGATTGAAGATCTATTCATATTTTGGCTCGTGGATCAAAATCCAGAGTCATTGTGCTCCTTGGGGCTACATTTTGATTATTCTTTCCTTTCGTCTTTTTGTTTGTTCTTTTCATTTATCTTAGCTTTTTTTCGATTCTCTGGTTTGAGGTTGGGGTTCCTCCTGTGGACTCAGGAGAATGGAGACTGAGTCTCCGGGTTGCTAGTGACAGGGTGTCACTAGTGGTTCCCCTCCAGGTTGGAGGAAGAGAGGAGAGTGTTCCTCTGGGTCAAGCTGTTAGGCAGCGTCTGTTGCAGACTGAGTCTGCTTGTTCTTGCTTTTGCAAGGGAAGCCTCACTCTATTCTGGGGTGAGGGGTGGACGTAGATCTCAGGTTGAGATCAAACCACCTAAAAAATCTAGCATGCAGTGGTTTGCCTGTGGTGTGTAGTTCCCTATCTTCTGTCCCCTTCACAGGTTTTGTTGTCTGTTCCCTTGAGCACTATATGTCTTGCCTAATGAGTCAGTTTAGCACAGTTTTCATCTGTTGAGATAGCATGTCCTTTGATGCTTGAAGGTGTGGTAGAGTGCTCTACGATATATCAGTCTGTGTCCTCGATTAGCATTTGATTTTGTGTCTGACTGAACTGGGATCTTGTGTAAGCTAGTCATTCTGCTTGTGCTTCTATTTGTCAAATGGAGAGTGTTTAGTTTGATTAACCCATCTGAGAGTTTTATTCTGCTATAATTTTTAAATGGGGATTCATTCACCCCCCCTCTGAATCCATGCCTTGCACCCTAACAATTGGTATCAAAGCGTGTTAATGGTTCTACAGATCCAATGATCTGTAGTGATCCTTGGTGCTCCTTGGTACTAATTCCATTTGATGCTCCTTGTTTTTTTTGTTGATTGTTCCTAAATCCTTCTTATGGGTCATCCACCAATTTAGGATGGTACTGATTTTAATTTGTGGTTTAATAACTTGCGTATGTTTGTTAAGTCTGTTGATCCAGATCTGTGGAAGCTAATTTCACATGGTCCACATAGACTACCAAAGAATAAGTGGGATGGGGAACCTATACTTGACGGTGATTTTGTTAATGGCCCTACTATCCACACACATCCGCCATGTCCCATCCTTTTTGGGTGTGAGGAGGGCCGGTACAGCACACGGACTTTTGATTATGCGGATGAATCCCTTCCTAATGAGCTGAGGCGGACAATGGAGGCACAAGATGATGTGATGAGCCCAATGCAAACGACAGCAATGAGGCGGCAATGGATGATGGTCACAATGGCATGGAGGATGACGATGGCAAGGGGGCAGCAGAGAAACCCTGAATCTTCACAGCAAGGGATGAAGTGTCAGGAGTTGTGTGGCTACAAAACCCTACCAGCCTCCTCTTTTGTATAACTGAAATACAAAATGCAGCAAGACCCAATAAAGTACCCTCACCGATATGGATAGGTAATCTCAATTAGATCTATTAACACAAGAAATCAGACCTAATAATGTGAGAATGAGATTACATGACACCCGGATGCTGGCTTGACATTCTAATTGATGAAAAAGAAAAAGGAAAATTACCTACATACCACTAAAAACTTTAAATATCACCCCTATACACCTACCTTTATGAAATTTACCCCTAATATCCCTCAAATCTACTAACCTGAGTTGCCATGCCCCTGAGTTTACATTCCGTGAGTTATTTGGATAACCGTGTTAATAGTTTAGGGTGAAATGACAAGTTTACCCCTCCATTTGCTACTCTCTCGCCAGCTATGGGGAGGAGGTGGATGCTGACCAACAAGGCTGTAGACGGAGGAGGAGGAGGCCAAGACCACGGCAGGTTGTGGGTCAACGTGCTTGGCAGCGCTGTCAAGTAAGGAAGTGAAGCCGGCAATGTTGGAGCGGACCAGCCCTAGCACGTCATCACCACGCTCCCTCAAGGCCAACGAGCAGTGGGCGCTGACAAACCCGATGAAGCCCGTGACGAGCACGGACGGGTCCATGCGGCGCAGGGTAGCAAACCGCCAGACCTTGCGCTCCTTGTTGGAGCGGACCGCCAAACCTCGACCTCCATGGCAACTTCGTAGTAGGGTAGAGAGGGCAAGGCGTCGAGAGTGAAGGATAGGAAGAGGGTAGACACCAGGCCTCAGCTCCCCGTAGGAGTGGACAGTCGAATCTCAACCTCAGCGGAAATGTCGCAGCAAGGCGGAGGGGGCAAGGTGCCGAGAGGGAAGAAAAGAAAGACGATGGATGTCGGACCTCACGCTCCCCCTGTTGGAGCAGACCGTCGGACCTCACGTGGGATGATGGACCACCGCATCGGCAACATCACCTCCCAGGGGTTGATGAACCACCGCTAGATCTAAGCTATATAGTCAGAGGCGTGAAGCGATCGAGGCGACTAGGGAGTCACCTCATGTCTCAAATGCTGGACTTGCTTTGAACAAAACATGCACGGACTTTGTTTTGGAGAAAACATGCACGGACTTGTAAAGAGATGTGAATGGACTTTGTTCTGAACAAAATTGCACGGACTATGCTTAAGAGAGACGTGCACGGACTTGGATAGCACAATGTGCACGGGCTTAGATTTAAGACATTGTGCACAGACTTGGAAAAGACAATGTGCTCAGACTTTGAAGGAACATTGTGCACGGGCTTGGAAAAGGCAATGTGCACAGACTTCTACATGCATGGACTATAAATGCAATGAAGCAAACAAAGTGCACGAAACTGAAATATGCACGGACTATGGTTCGTTCAAACCAAAACATGCACGGAGTTGGTGTTTATACAAAAACGTGCACGGACTCAACAATCACAAGAAGCAAGACATGCACGGACTTATGTTTTTGCACAGAACTGAAATATCCACGGGCTAACCAAAACTTGCACAGACTTTGGTATGTGCATGAGATGCAAAATGAGACCCACTCAGACACAAACTGCATGAGACGCAATAAGACTGGCGCTACCGAGGTGCTATGTCCAATATCTGTACAGACTTCTTAATGAACAAGGCACAATGTGCATTGGCTTGATATGTGAAGTAACATGAATGTGCATAGACTCTACAAACTATACGGACAATGTTTGGCACAAAGGGAACAATTTGCACAGACCTTAACACTACTTAGTGTAAACTTGCACAGTCTTTTAGATAACTAAAGCAAAACACACACAGACGTTGTGCGCTAATCAACGAAGAATGCACAGGCTCATGAATGCATGGACCAAGTGTTTGATAGTATGTCAGATAGAAGGAAATGATATGCACACAGTGTGTTTGATGAAATCTCATGCACATACACGCACACAGACAGATTCTATGCAAATGCTTATGCAAATGCATGCTTCATCATCATTCACTCTTTTATACACACATATGAATCATCATGTTCTTTCATGCACTCATGTGAATTATCATAGTCTTTTCATGCACACATATGAATCATCATGGTGTTTGCTATCATCAAAATCACAGAGATACAACAATCTCCCCCTTTTTGATGATGACAACACCATGATGAGTCATAATGATAATAAGGCACAAGGCAAAGTAAGATGCAGACTTATGACAACCTATGCTGACTCATGACATGCCTATTCTCCCCCTTTGACTTCATCAAAAAAATAGATTGACACCAATTATGAGATGATGGAATCATGAATTAAAATGCAGGCAGTAAACAACTCTCCCCCTGAAAGAATACACAGGGGCAATGAAACGAGCCACGAGGTATGGCAGTGAAGAGTGCAACCAAGGAATATAGTAGGCAAGATGAGCTCAGAGCTTTCCAGTAGAGTCATGATGAAACAAGAGGTTAGATCATAATCAAAATACTTGGATCAATCATCAACATATTGAACTAGTTTTGACTCCAAGACCCAAAAATGACTCATTCACTCAAAATTTGTGTTCCAAGAGTCCACCAAGGTTGTTTTTCCTCCAAACTTCAAATGATTTGTGTTCCAAGAGTTCACCAAAGGTGTTTTTCCTGCAAGATCAAATGATCACAATATTAGCACCTTGGTTATCAATAGTTTTTCAATAGACCACCTAAAGACACGAACAAGCACGATTTGTCATCATTAAAACATAACAACCCATTACAACTAGAGTAAATGGTATGCCGAGCTCATTAAGAGCCATTCGACAATCCTTTCAAATTGACTCACATCCATCAAAGGCTATGCAATGCAAACCAAACTGAATATAGGAGTGGTTCAAACCAAACACATCAAGGGTCATGAGAGAATGCTAAGCAAGGCACAATTTCAAAACCCTTTTGAAGAAGATACATTAAACACAATTGAGAACCACTGAAAAACTAAATTTTCTTTCTTCATGGATCAAATACAATAACCCAACCATTTACACAATATGAGAGCAAATCAACCTATATTTTACCATGATCAACATGAGTTCCAGGAATGGGCCTATGAAAACTTGGAATCCATACAATCAAAATGCTTTAACAAGTGATATGAAATCCTCAATATCAAAATGCATGAGGACACTAGAAAACCCTATTTCATCAAATTGAGAAACGACTTCCATCAAAGTTTATGGAACACAACTCAAGCAAGTCTCTAATTCAAAGGACTCTTGAAGAGGAACCTTGGAGATGAAGCAAGGATTACAGGTTTCATCAATTCACCATTCAAGTCATTCATAAATGAATGTTCAGTTCAAAGCTTCCAAATTCAGCCAGTTCAGTCCAAAGCAAGGAAAGACCCAGTTTCAATTATAGTTCAAGTAAACCTTGATCACCTTGATATCTAGTCATACATGAACTACAAAAGCAACCTAGCAAAACTGGCCAAAATGACATGAAGCAGCCATGGCCCAGTTTCTCTTGTCCAGACCATAGCACAAGACAATCCAGCAGACCATTCGATAATCCATCATGAAAAACACAGTATTCAGATACTTTCTCCAAAATCTCATGAACAGTATACATGAGACACCATCAAAAATATATTCATCAAGTGGCATTACTTCTAAGCCCAGTAAAGTAACCTGCAAAGTAAGATAGCAACATATGAGTTCATGAAGCAACAATAGATATTTTTCACAACACTTACACACAATATTTTCACTTCTATACATATGTAAAGCACACAATATCTTGTTATCATCAAAACTATTATCAAAGACAAAGAGGGGGATAACGAACCCAACCTCCCCACTATCCCCCTTCCACCACTATACCCTATCCAGTTTGTAGGCAGCAGAAAAGACCCGACTTGCAGAGCCTGCCCTGGGGTCATTCGGTGACTTCAGGAGGATTGCCATACATCGACGGAAAGCTCTCCCAGTTAGCTTCGCAGGCGAGGTGATCTCATCTCAATCCAAGTTCGGAGCAGCCCGGGAGAGCCGTTCTCCACAGACTGCACAAAACTAGTCTGGCCTGCAACCAGAGGCAACTTTCTAAAGCTCCAGCGACCACACCCCAACTCCCCTTGGGGCGCCGTTTGGCTGGGACGTTCCTCTACCAGTCCTCTGTCCAACACAGCTGGCGGAACATCGTTTGGAGTCTAGAGCTCTCCGTTCCAAATTTTCTTCCCCGGCCTTCCTGGTTGGAGATCAAAGAGGATTCATTCACGGACGCGCCCATTTTGGTCCCGCACTATTTCGACGACGGGAGTGATCGTGACGGTGCCGCCTTCCTGAGAGCCATTCTCCACAGACTACACAGAACCAGTCCGGCCTGCAACCAGAGGTGACTTACTGAAGCTCCAGTGATCACACCCCAGCTCCCCTTAGGGCGCCGTTTGGCTGGGACATTCCTATACCGGTTCTCTGTCCAACATAGCTGGCGGAGCCTCGATTGGCATCCGGAGCAGCCCGTTCCTATTTTTCTAACCCAAGGTAGCAGATCAAGTCAGTCAGGACCCATCCAGACCCCCTCCCACTCTTCTGGACATAACTCTTGACCCTGACATTGTCTGGTGCTCTACCTGACTGTCACTCGAGGAAGACTCGACCACGGTCATCCTCGACTTGGTCCTGCCACGATCGGACATCGGGAGTGGTCGTGACGACTTCTTCTAGTTGTTGTTGCACTCCAGGACCAGTCTAAGCCAGAGTGAAGAGGACCATAACCTAAGCCTGCCCCGGTCGTTGATGACGATGGGGCCACCCACAGAAATTTACAGGCGTACCAGGGCCTGTCAGTGACGTTTTGGCACCAACCACGGTGACTTCCAAGCTCGGGGGAGTGCGTGGCAGCGTCAACAGTGACCCCCTGTCCTGTTGCTCCAGAACTGGACAGAACTACGGGTTCTCTTCTACATCGGTTTTTCCCCTCCCCTCGCTTGGCCAACTGAAGGCCCCTCTCTGTGTGGAGGTAGTTTTGGATGTAACTTCAACTAATCCCTGCCCCGAGATCACCCTCTTGCGTGAGGTGGAGTTCATGTAACATTTAAATAGGGAGAAGCCTCACCGACGCAGTGTGCGGGGAACCCACACTTCCCCGCTCATCCACGTCTCCGAACGGGGGTCGGTTTCTTCAAACCGACCAGGTAAACTCTAAACCCCTGCTCTCATGTCCGTTCTTGGACCCCTCACGGCGCCCCACACCTAGTCCCCACATGATGCCCAGCATCAGTCAGACCACAGGTCAGCACGTGGATCTAGATCCGCTCACCCAGGACTCGAATCGGCCAAAACGGAAATACCGGCTCAACCAGTCCCTTGAACGGTCCACACTGGGCCGCTCAAGGACGTGCGGCTAGACGGGAGCGGCACCAAGAGATGGGTGGCAATGCAAGGACCGCACCACCCCAGAGACATGCGGTCATAACCAGGCCGCACAAACGGTGTACGGCTAACCCTTAGCCGCACAGAGAGATGAACGGTTCTAGCTCGGCCGTTCATCATCCCAACGATGAAACACATGGACGGCTGGTCCCTAGCCGCACTTGGGAAGGGCGACTAGAGCTTCGCCACACAAGGCATGTGTGGTCCCACCTGGGCCGCACGCCCTCCAACGGCACCAAGGGTTGTGCGGTCAACCCCTGGCCGCACAACTGGACATGCGGCTAGGCCATAGCCTCACATCTCAATGCACAGAAAATCACTCAAAATCGGAAGGGAATGGGCGGCTGGACCTTGGCCGCACCTGGGTTATGCGGTTGCACGATAGACCGCATAACCCCCACTGCGCGCCAAGCCATAGCGCAGCGCGTCGAGCCGATGTGTAGTCCAGACAGGGCCGCACAAGGGATGTGCGGTCTCTGGTTCGACCGCACAACCGTCACGGTGAGCAACTCACGGGGTTGGCCCAACGGAGGCCTTCCCGCACCCCGTTCGTGCCGAAATGAAGGGGACACGACGGCAAACACCCTAACAAGCATCTAGACTCCGAACGGGGTCAAAATGACGCACGAATCGCAAGAAACGGGCGATTCTAACAAACTCACCCAAAAGGGTCACCGGACTTTCCGGGCTCCCCACGGTCAAACGCGACCGCCAATCAACGCAAAACTAGTATCAATGGAACGCTGACGTTCCCAGGAGTCCATTGCCTCCAACCGATCGTAGAACCATCACCGTTTTTCGGCGAAGCCTACGAACCCCGAAAAACTACAACGAGCCAGAACTCGCTCTTTCTTGCACCGTAAATCGTAAAACCGCGGGAAAATGAAGTACACGCATCAGGGATCCATCCCCCTACCTCCACCAAAGATCTCACGCGCCGAAGCGACTAAACCACGCAGAAATCGTCAAAACACGAACCGCGCCGATTCTTAGAATCCACCGAGGGATCGCGCCATGCCACGCTCGAACTGCCGCTCCATCCCACGTTCCGATCTCCCCAATGCGTCCCCGCCTCAGCCAGCTCCGCACGGTCGCGCGCCCCGCGCCGAGAGGTCGAGAGACGGGAGAGAAACGAGAGAGAGAAGGGAGGGTGAGAAATGAGAGGGGAGAGAGAGCACAATCTCCCCGCATCCTATTGAGGTATTTTTCGCGATCCCTCCATTTATTCATTGTTATACCTTCGAGGCCCTCGCGTCTCTGGCGATCACAATTCCCCATATTTGCACCTCGTGCACATGCTTTATATTTCCTTCATCATTATTCCTTTTATTCCCAAGTAGATTTTTTCTACGATCTACAAATTGGTGATCATGGTGGGACTTCCTAATCCAGAGGGCGATCTGTTTATTCCACAAAGCATGGGACCCACATCCAAAAGAGATCCACTTGTCATCCTTGCACCTATCGTTTCATATTTCTGCTGTGTCCATAGATAGCAAGCATGATAAGAAAGTTGTTAAGATCTCTGTTTCTTTCCTAACTTAAAATTATTTTAAAATATATAATCCACTGTTTATATGGTTATGTGCAGTTCCCTTACTTACTAATGGTTTGTCAACTACATAAAAGATAAATGCCCACTTTTATGATTTATGCTACTATTATCATCCACAGATGTTCTTGTATGAGGAACATCATGTGTGTTTGTATATGTAGCCTTGGATGTATAGATCCACTGCCACATGCGACATGTGGGGTAAAACCCTGCTTCTCTTCTTTGGGCAAGGGCATCTAACCACATAACTAAAGTGGATGATTTGGCTCACAAGAGGATACCACATAAATTCATTTACATGTGCTTTTAAGGAGAATGCACACATCTATCCAATTCAAACTCATTCTGATTTTTTAGGGTTGCAATACTGATTTTTCTTGCCCGAGTATGTTTCTAACACTCTAATTGTTTCTCCCAACATGGAATATGATAAGCAGGTAAAATGTAAATAAGAAACATCAAATTAGAGTTTCTTATTTAGCTTGGACTACCACTCAATTGCTTGCATATTTTCATTTGGTCTGTTTTTTAAATATTTATTCTTTTTGCTTTCAGACAGAGGTAAATTTTCTTGGGCAGCTGAGGCATCCTAATCTAGTAAAGTTGATTGGCTACTGCTGTGAGGATGATCATAGGCTACTTGTTTATGAGTTCATGTTCCGAGGGAGCCTTGAGAACCACTTGTTTCGAAGTATGAATATCTCTCTCTGCATCTGCATTTGACTACTCTAATTAATATTGTTATGTCCTTGTTAGAGTTATTATTGCATTATATCCTTCTAACTGGTGGTTTGGGTTTCCACTGTGGGAGGCGGTGGATTTAAGTAGATTCGTAACCCCCTCCTTTTAGCTACGGAGTTTGAGCTAGGAAAGATGGTTTGTTGTGTTTCACCATGGATTGGTATGTGGAATCAGATTACAAGGGATTTGGGAATGATGAGTAAATGCAGTTCATTTGCGCCTTATCTTCAGTTGGCAAGTCCCCCATTTCTTTGAAAGCACCCTCGCAGATGCTCAAATGAACTATACTACCACGGAGAAAGAATTGCTGGATGTTGTATTTGCCCTAGAGAAATTCCGTTCATATCTTTTGGGGGCAAAAGTTATTGTCTATTCTGATCATGCTGTTTTGAAATATCTGCTCTCTAAGAAAGATTCTAAACCCCGGTTGATTCGCTGGATTTTGTTGTTGCAAAAGTTTGATCTAGAGATTAAGGATAAGAAGGGGTTAGAAAATGTAGTTGCTGACCACCTTTCGCACATTATCATACCTCCAAATCCTCCTATGTCAGATTCCTTTCCTGATGAGCAACTTCTTGCTATTTCTCATTCTTCAACCCCCTTGTACGCTCACATAGTCAACTACTTGGCAGTAGGACAGATTCCAGGCGGGTGGTCTAAGCAGGAAAAGGACTACTTCTTTGCGAAGGTCAAGCACTACTTTTGGGAGGACCCTGAGCTGTTCCACATGGGCCCTGAGCTATTCCACATGAGTCCTGATCATATATTAAGAAGGTGTGTCCCAGAAGAAGACCAACGATCTATTTTAAATTTTTGTCACAATGTTGCATGTGGGGGGCACTTTTCAGGAAAGAAGACAGTGGCTAAGGTATTGCAAAGTGAATTTTATTGGCCCACTTTATTCAAAGATGCTTATGAATTTACAAAAATATGTTTGAGGTGTCAAACAGTGGGTAATAATTCGAAAAGAGATATGATGTTGCTAAGTCCCATTCTGGTTGTGAAAATTTTTGATGTTTGGGGAATATATTTCATAGGACTGTTTCCACCTTCTTTTGGAAATGAATATATCTTGGTGGCGGTCGATTATGTGTCAAAATAGATTGAGGCCATAGCCAAAAGGACAAATGACCATAAGGTTGTGATGAAATTTGTTAAGAAAAATATCTTTTCAAGATTTGGGTGTCCAGAGGCTATTATCAGTGATGGGGGTTCTCACTTTACCCATTCTCAGTTCTGAGTTCTACTTCAAAAGTATGGAATCACTCACAAGTATGCAACCCCTTATCATCCCCAAACTAGCAGCTAGGTAGAAGTTTACAACATGGAGATCAAAAACATCTTGCATAAAATAGTTCGGCCAGATAGGAAAGACTGATCCGAGAGACTAGATGATGCACTTTGGGCCTACAGAACTGCATTCAAGACTCCTATTGGCATGTCTCCTTACCGCCTCATTTTTGGAAAAGCCTGCCACTTGCCCGTAGAACTGGAACATCGAGCATATTGGGCCATCAAGCAGGTTAACTTTAATCTCACTCAAGCTGGGACTGAAAGGGCCCTACAAATGAATGAACTGGAAGAATTGCGCAATGAAGCTTATGAGAATTCAAAAATCTACAAGGCCAAGATGAAGACTGGCTGTGGTCTTTTCCTAGACTACGACAGTACCCTAACGACTCAATCTAGAAGCTGCCATTGTCCGTGTCTCTGGTCGCGTAGCAGTTGTCTCTCGATTGTTGGGTTTCCCCTAGCAGTTGACTGACAGGTTGCTCTGCCCAGAGTGTTGTCATCATCCGCCGCTCTTGCCCTTGTTGATTCTGTTTGTTTGTGTTGCTGTGGCGGTGGATGTGTTAGTGTGTTGGTGTCATGTCTGGTTCCGGTCAACCCGGGGTTACCTAGTGGTTGACAGGAAATCTTGTCTATGTCTCGACGGCCTTGTCCAATTCGAGACATTGGTTCTGGATGTCTCGAGGTACCGTTCTACCTCGATTTACATGTCCAGGTGTGCTGAGGGTTCTCAGTGTCCCCTCAGGTCTCCGTGTTTTGGTTCTCGCGGAGCGTTATTTTCCCTGGCTTAGGATTAGACCGATTGGCGGCTTTGTTACGCTGTGTGTGACGATCCTGACTCAGAGTCATAGGACTCAGGGACCGTTGTAGTTGTACGTCTAGTTTGCCTTGCCCTGAGTGGTCTACAGTTTCCTGTACTACCGTGGTGCGCGTAGTACGACCTGTCTGTACTCTGGCACTTGTGTTTCAGAGTCTTCGGGTTTTATCGCTCCTCTTTGGTTGGTGCCTTATGGCATGCTTTGGCATGACGGCTCTTGTAGTGGGGCACTCTTCCTGAGGCATAGTTTTTAAGCTACTTTCGTGGGCTCCCGACCTTATCGTAGCGTCCGCGGGGGAGAATACTAGTTAGAGGCCTAGCTTAATGGTCTATAGCCAGTGTGTGCACACGGGGTCAGGTGCTTAGGACTCATGTCGACGGGCGTGACCCTGACTGGTCCTTGTAGTGGTGGTTTCCACGTGGGCCTGCGACTCAGCCTTAGGTGTGGTAGACCACGTTCGGCTACTAGTCGAGGCACTTGTGGAGCGAGTTGTGGTGCAGTGTAAGACGTCAGTGGACGCAGTTGATCGCTTCTCTTTCGAGTCACGTGTTGTGTGACTCTCGACATTTCTCGTGCGTCGTGACCTTCTGAGTTAGCCCTTTTGTGGCTGCACTCAAGGTCGGTGTCCTGTCACATGTGTGACGTTCTTGTCATGCGTGTGGCAGTGTGCACGACGTTCTTGTCGTGTTGTCCGTCGTCCATGTCTGTTGTCTGTCTAGCCTTTTCCTAGGTTTCTTTTGTCTGTTTTGCAGGTTCCTTGCGTCAGCAGTTTGGCAACTCCTGACTTTGTCAGCTCCGAGTCGCCCTCCTACCCTTGCTTGGAGTAGTTTGGGGTACCGAGGTTAGTTCGGTAGCCATTGTCTGGTACGACTTCTTCCTTCCCCTCTTCCTTAGCTTGTTCCCTAGAAAGAGAAAGAAAGGGAGAGGGAAAAGAGAGATGCTCAAGCGACTCTCTATAGGTGGGTTCTAGTCGCGATTCATGCCCGACAAGGGCTATATTATGTATTCTCTATCTTTGCTATGAAAGTTTTTGTGCAAATCAACGTTGTTTTATAGATTGATGTAGTCATTTGTGTGCTTTTCTTTATGTTACAATGAATGTTCCCCCCTCCCTCTCTGATTGTGTATATCGATCATGGCTGATCCAAGGCTCGAAGTGCATGTGTCTAGATGATCACGAAGTTCCCCTGCAAGCATCTGCATTCGAGTTTGCTCTGAGCGGTGAGCATGACCCCGAGATGCAGAATGTCTGGATCTCCCCTTCTCCCCATTTGTCACGATGCTTGAGATTGTGCGGGTTATTTTTTTTCTATTCTTCAGACTCATTTCAAAGATCGCCTACGGAGGGGCACAAGTCCCTTATCACTCCCTCTGCAATCCATCAATGGGAAGGAAAAAGTTGCCAGGAATTTGGGCCTTGTAGCCCATACACTCATCTTCCTTGTTACTCTTCATAGCTTGATTTACAAGCAGAATTATGATGCTCTTTTCTCACGTATGTGATCTGGCGCATTGCTATCAATTGATCCGGCAAGGGCCTATGAACCCCTTTTTTATTATTGTCACTATTCACCTAATATGTTAATCGCCTCCGTCAGACTACTGTTTGTCCTCGTATTGCCACCCCACTCATCTGAGATCTTTAGTTAGTAACCCCCTTCGTCTTGTTACGGGGAGAGATTTAAACGAAACTCGGATGGGCATATATCGACAAAAAAGTGAGCATTAATGAATAAGGTCTATTGAGGTTAAACTTTCATTTATTTTGGTTTGGTCGCATTCCCCCGCTCCTTAGCTCCATTCAAAGTAACCGGGCAATTTCAATCCCTTGGTAGGCTGGCCCTCGGGGATTTGGTGTCGTGGATGACTCCAGATGTCGCCGCTCTGCACGCATTCAATCAATTAACAGACCATCTCGGACTCTCCGTGGATAAGCACCCATGTTTTTAACCCAAAAATGCACCAGGTCTAGGGGAGGTACTGTTGAAATTTCACCAAAATCATGGACTTATAAATAAAAAATTAGATAATAATAATAATAAATTAAAGAAAGAAGAAGAAGAAATGACAAAAAAAAGTCATAAAAATGCACAAATATATATATATATAACAAAATAGAACAATAAATAATAAATGAATAAATAATATAAATAAAGCCAAAACAAAAAATATATACAATCAGATCGATGAATACCTTTTCTAAAAAATAAAAAAGAATAATAGAAATAAATGTCCATGTGGCGTCATTTTGAATAACGACCCGTCGTCTGTCATCATTTCAGTAACGCCACAATCAACTGACGACACTGTCAGAGCCCCAGCCAAATCTCGATACTCGTAAAAATCACGATCCTGAGGGACACGACCAGACAATGATCACGGTCAACGTCTCGCTCACCACCCAAGACACATCGATCATCAGAGCAGGCACATGCAAAGGAGTACAAGTCTGGCGTCATCTCAGCCAACACGAAAACCAACCACGGCATCATTGTCACGATCTCGCTTAGTGAGAAAATGCAATCCTCATCACAAGAACAAATCCACCGATCCACGATCACACCCGACGGATCAACCAAATGTCAGCTTCACGACCAGGTGACAAAACTCATGCCCTGCACCAGGGGCAACCATCACTGAGCTTTCACCAGCTCACACCCGGCAAATCGAACACCCATGGCAGCACAGAACCAACTCTGCCAAAAGATAAACTTCTAATAAATCCCAGATCCAATCCGGGAAAAGGCACACCTCATAATCGTCCACCCAAGGCCTCCCTGGCATACGGATCACATCATTATTGAGCCTCTACAACCAGCATCTTCTATCTGTGAAAGACCATCCACTGGTCACCAGGCACACACCAACGGGAAACCTTCACCAGCCCAGCAGGTACGCTCCAAATCACGACAGGCCATCTGCTGGCCATCCACAAACCATTACCGCACCTCGAGCCAAATCTCGCTCAGACACTGCATCCGATCTGATTCTCATGCCAATTCTACCCTCTCAGGGGAGCACGACGAAACCAAATAATAGGACTCCAGAATCCTCGATCCTCACATCACTGGACTCCGACTTACATGAAAATCCTCCCTTGCTGGCCACAGACAAAAGATCACCATCCAACGCCTATGTCTCTTTAGAGACCTTCACACACAGGCACCGTCCGATTGCTATCCAATCACAACTTATCTCAACCATTCCAAACGAACGCCTACCAATCTCGGTTCCGCTCTTACCACAGAGCCTCGGGACACAACCCCTTATAATCCATGACACACTTCTCCAGAATTGACAAGTGCCACCTGCTACCACAACAAGCTGGTCGATAGCGCCACGACCAAAGCACACGGGTCCCCAGATGATACACATCTTACCATGGTCAACCGCTTGGTCACCTCACTAGCTGCTTACAGCCACCAACCAAGATCCATAATCTCTTAGAGACCACTTCTCCAAGACATGGCCACATCCGATAGCACAACTTCTAACACATAAATTGGGTACTAATGTGGCAACCTCGCCAACATATTTTCCCAATTCTCCATCCAGTCAATGCCACAAAGCACAATGCCTCAAGTAATGACATAGCAGCAACATGCCTCACACGGCCCGAGAGAATCTCATACCGAGGAACCAATCCTCTGATGCTCTACACATCCTCTACAACTCCGCAAGCTCCGATTCACAACACCTCGAAAAACACAACACCAGCCATAAATTCTCATGAACACCACCCAACTGGCACACATCCTCCCGGAGTAGCGCCAACACACCCTTACACATCAGGGAATGGGCAACGCTTCTCACAAACAGCCACACTCTGCCACAACGGTTAAGCTAGCCGCTGCCACACGCTCCTCTCTTACACCTGTCTCTGACCTCAAAACTAATAACACGCCAAATGTTTACCAAGGAGCGTTGAGAATCCACCAAAACGCCAAGCTCGACGACCGCAATACCTCTAGCCACCAGTCATCATTCTCTCGAATATGTCCGTGTTAACACCAACCCATCCTTGAGTTGCCACCGCGCGGACCACCACGCCAAGAGCCGCATCACAAATCATAATCGGCACCCTCCAACGCGCATCCTCGAGTTTCGAACCTGCCTGCCACACAATCTCGAACCAAATCTAGGGCGACCACAGCCCAATCCAAGAAGATCCTCTGCTCATCCAAGTACATCTCGACCAGAGCACCAGCTCTGCCACCTCGAACTACAATCTCAATGCCTCAGGGCCCGGATAAACCTCAAGCTAGAGTGGCCAACCCAATAACAGCTCCTTAGAGCACACTCACGGCCACTTAACTACGAACAATCCTTACCAGCCACCTGACCTCGCTACAGATTCCTCGAATGCAGCACCACAAACACACGTATGTCAGTAACTCTGCCCAATGCAGCACAACCAGGGCCACTACCAATGAGGGAGAAAGCTCTCGACCTCGATCCTCAGACCCCACGTCGGCACTCCAACGAAGAACGACAACTGCCTTCACAACGCCAACTCAACACATACAGGCTCTTACACGGGAAACCAAGTGAAAAACAAGCGTGAAACTCTACGCCAGCTGCCGACTGTACTAGACCTTACGGACTCTGATCACTGCAATATCTCTAATTTTCATGTACTTCCACAACCACAGCTCTAATACCAACTGTAACGACCCAAGATCCAAATACTGGGAATGACCTGATACCATTCAAATCCTGACCCGTCACCCACGAGTTGGAGGGCTCGGAAGAGCTAAAAGGGTAGGTATGGAGTACAAAGAAATAGGAAATGAAGAAGGATAATACAACAGTTAACAAAAATAAACAACTAAGTACAACAGAGTCTAGTCCAACAGAAAGTATAGTCTAAGGCAAGAGAACGTACCAAATGCCAAGTGAACACTCGGCCCGACAAGTTGGCAACTAAGAACCTCCACGCAACGCCCTCGAATCTCGAGGAAGAACTGTAACACCTGAGAACTAGGGGTGAGCCTCCTATTACTAGCTCAATAGGGGTCCCGCGGAATCCCAACTGAAAATAATGGCAGTACGGAAAGCAGCAACTACAGTAAGAACAACAACAACAGCATGAGTAGCTATAACTACAAGGTAGAAGACACGATCGTGCGCGAATCCCTGAAACACAGCAGCCAATAAAACCACAGCTCTACAACTACTCCTACCGGAACGAAACTCAACACCCCGATCCCACAGTCGGGGGACCACCAGAACACGAGCCACTAGACTACGACCGCCCTAGTCATGTTACCAAGAAAATGACACGACACCACTTTCGTGGAGGCCTGTCCTCACAGACAAGGGCCCACACCAAAATCACACGATCTGGAAACACAGTCACAACCTTATCGTCGTGAACTCTACACCATCTAGGGAGAAACCCTCGGTGATGCTCACTAGAAATGCTAGACCTCAGCTCCGGGAAAACGCCCGAACTACACACGAAATCTCATTTTGCAAATGGGAAACGGTAACCCGTGACACGACAACTCATGTCACGTGACGGGAGTACCGCCCACCAGAAGTAAGGCCAGATGCGTCCACTGGCGTCTTAATCCATGCCTTAGGTGTCTGCCTATGCCACCCCAGGCGGAGACTGAGACACCGTACTAGTAACCACAGAACAAGGACTAGCTGGGGTCGCGCTCATCAGCGCGTGTCCTCTGCCTCCAGCTACGCGTGCACACACAGACCATCTACTTTAGGTCGAGTCCTTTAACTGATTTTTCCCCCAGCCGAACTCAGGCTGCAAAGATAATGGGCCCTACGAAAACCAGCCTAAAATCGTCTCTCACCGGGTCACGCTCTCCACCACACCCAAGTGGGTCTGCACCTACATGTATAGGAAAGCTACGACTAGTGGGGGCTCATAAAATGTGAACACTGAAAATTACGTACGCACCCATCGCGAGGAAGCACGGAGTAATAGGTGGCCCAAGGCCACTAGACTCTGGATGGCCCACTAGACCTAATGATTTCTTCCATAGGGCGGATACGACCACCTTCCGAGTGCCAGCCCCTGACCAAGTCCCTCGAGTAATGCCTGAGTATGTAAAGTGGGGGAATGCTCGGATGGGATTTTATCAGTTACACAAAACCAATTGCTGGGATGGACCGAAAAGGAGATTCCTAAGCCAGCAAGTTGTGCCTGTCCTTGACGTCGATTCGGAGCACCTCCTCCGACTATGGCATGGCAAAAGCGATGACGTGGCTGCCTATCTACGCGCACGCAAGGAGGCGCAGAAGACCCGGTCGGCGCCGCAAGTGAAGCTGTCTCCAGTAGCGGATGATGATTTTAAGAAGAGCCTGTGGGACCTTTGCGGCGTTGGGGGCGAGCGCCTAGACTTGATCAATTATCCACTCCCTGTAGAGGAGGAAGGCACCCCGACGAAGAGCTGGCACTCAGAGGTCGACCCCATCTGCCCATATCGCGCCTTCGTGCGGGACGAGGAGCGGAAGCCCAAAAATTATAAGGGCACGACCTGGATGTACGTTCTTCTTTGGGTGCACGGGCTAAAGATTGAAGACCCAGGGAGGGCCATCCTGAACAAGCCACTGCACCTGGCCTATTGTTATGCCGACGGCTGGGGGATGGACTACTTCAACCTGCTGTGCCATTTGGGTGCCAAGAAGCATGCAGACTTAGCCGCTCTCGCCGATTGGTGCCAGAAGGTCGGGGATGTATGCTGGCTGGTTTGGGAGGCAGCCTGTCGGGACCAGGAGCCCTCCTTGACCTACTGGCCAGTGTCACTCCGCCTTTACACCGGCCCACACGGTATGTATTATCATGCACATGTGTTAAATCTCCCTTTCGCTTTTACTGGTTGTTATCGAGTGCCAAGTATCAACTAACTCCTGGCCTCTCTTGTTTTCCTTCCATTACAGACCACCCAGACAGCACTCAGCTGGCAACATATCGTAACCTCCTCCGATAAGCTGAGAAGCCGGCATATTTTGAGGAGGCGCCAGTGGCTCAGACCACCACTCCTCTGCCTCCCCCTGCAAAGAGGCCTCGGGCGCAGTCGCCAGTGAAGAAGATCATAGGTGAGGCGAAGGCGGCCAGACGGCGGGAAGCCAAATGCCACAAAATGGAGGCCGCCCAACTTTCAAGGACCTCTCCTGCATCGCCTCCAATCCCGTCATTCGAAGAGTTCGAGGAGGGCTAGGCCGAGCCAAGCCGACTGACCGATAAAATTTCCTTTCGTCACGGTTGTCCTTGAACGGCTTTGTCTTTGCTTTGGCTTGGAATGCCCACATCCGGGTGCCTTTTGTGCTCACCAGCTAGGGAGGGGCCTCCGCCTTCACCGGCTCACGTTGCAGACGAACCCTGGGTCGGGTCTGAGCTGCCGTCCACAACCTCTTCAGTGGTCGACAAGCAATCTTGGCACTTGTCTTTTTGCTGATTCAACTTGGAGTTTAGTAAACCTGAACAAGATAGAATTTTGATTAGTGAACATATTTTATTGTCATCATCAAAACCAAGGGATGCACAACACCCGGTACTTCATATGAGGTGACCTTAGACTTCAGCGGTCTGAGTGGTCCTGTTGTCGACTTTTAGTTGGCTCCTTCGGGTGTATAACTATGGCCCAGTAATATTTTAGATGTCAATAAATGCCCCCCAGCCGCAGACATCGTGAGCGAGGGACAAGCAGAGCGGGCTCCCCTGATGTGCTTGGTTCATCGGGCTTTCGCGTGTGGGGCCCACTTTTGTCCAGCCTACTTGAGTCGGTGACGGGCCTAACCCCTGAGTCGGTGGTGGCTTCACTGTTGATTCGGTGGCGGGTTGACCACGTGATTTGGTGGAGGCCTTGAGTCGGTGGCGCATCCTCAGCACCTTGATTCGGTGGTGGCTTGCTCACTGATACGGTGACGAACTCCCCATTTGATTCGGCAGCGGGTTGCGCGCTTGATTCGGTGGCGAGCTACGAAAGGGCGGAGCGGTGAGTCGGTGGCGATGGCACTAGCTCACCCTCCCCCTTCCTTCCTTCTTAAACCCTCTCACAAGGTTTTTAACCCCTTCATCCTTTCCCCATCATCCTGATCCCCTCTCCAGTGGTGACGAGGGCACCTTCTTCCAGCGATGAGGCTTTCCTCTTGGTGGCGGTGGTCTATTTTGCGGCGAGTTCCTCCCTTCTCTTATCTTCGGCGAGCATCGTAGTGGGGAAAGGTGGGTGTCCTCATCCACCTTCTTCTTCCCTGTGGGCGACGAGGGTAGTGCGATAGAGCTTCCCCTCCTATTCCCTCTCTGATGAAGATAGAGGTAGAGGCGGCGGAAGGTCACTCCTCCCTCTTTCATTACGGATGGCGAGGGCCTCCTGATTCGGCAGATGACCATCCCTAACGGAGGCAGTGGTGGGTTACGCCCTGAGCCGATGGCCGTTACGATCGATGAAGGCGTGAATCGGTGGAGCCCTCCATTTTCTTCACTATGGGCTTTTGGGTTGGTAGCGCCGTGGCGAAGCAGCAGTAGGGGACAGTGAAGCCCTGTTCCATTGACCTTAAAGGGGGTTCATCCCTTATTGAATTTAAATGGCTTCGGGGAGGTTCCTAGTAGGCTAGCGCTTGGAACTGGCATTCCCTGTTGTCCATTCGGCCTAGGTGACTCACCTATGACCTTTTTTTAGGGACCATCCCACCTTAGTGTGTGGACTGTTGAACCTTAAAGGGGGAGACTGTTGGACCTCTACTGTTTTGCTCCTACTATTTTGATGATGTCATACACTAACCTATGTTAATTTTTAACTATTTTTTTTAAATATAAACATCTTATTCCCCATTTGGTAAGAGTAACATAAATTTTAAAAATTGAATTGAACCGTTTGATAGACATGTAGACGCGCACGATGATCTCCTCCAGGAGGGGGGTGGGGGAGGCGTATCTTTCTTCTCCCCTTCGCCTTCCCCGCCACCTCCACTCCCCTGCGATCCCGCCTTTACTCTCTTGTGTATGCTAAAACTGTGGCAGCTAGGAGTGAGAGTCATCTCCGACGATGAGCCATTCCAAGTCCCCAGCATACCCCATCGCATAGAGATATCGATGGCCCAACTCCCGTTGAACTTCGCCATGAAGTCATCGATGCAAGGCCTCCGAGACGAGATCCTGGAATCAGAGGCGGCGTCCTTCGGCATGGTGGTCAATAGCTTCCAAGACTTGGAGCACGGATACGACCATCTGTACCATGAGACCATGGGAAAGAAGGCATACACCATCGGACATGTGGCCCTCTATAATGTGGCGTCCGCCGTGAAGGTCGAGAGGGGAACAAGGCCTCCATCGACGAGAACCAGTGCTTTGGTTGGCTCGACGAGATGGAGCCGAGGTTTGTGGTTTACGTTAATTTTGGGAGCTTGGCCCTGTTGATAGTTTATGTATCACCCCCGCCCCAAACTAACTATGCATGCATCATGATAATAGCATGAACAAGCATGAACCGGCATGAAAGCATAAAGGAAAGTGGCGATGAGAATAGAAGAACTGACCGTGATCGCCACCAAGGTTGCAATAATGCCAAAGAGAGTAGGAAGAAGATGCAACGGCGCTGTGTACCTTAGAAAAGGATGAAGACTTGATCGCGCTTAACAACGGGGTGCGGGGAACGTAGTGGATTCAACCTCCTCTCCTTCCAGCCGGCTAGAGGAAGAGGGCCTCACGTTCATATTATGCTCTCCTACAAATAAAGACAAAACACAAAAGAGCAAAACCCATTAGAAACATGTGAGTGTAGTATCAATCCGCAGTGGTAAAATAGGGGTAAAGAAAGGGGGAGAACGCACCAGGAGAGGTTTTTAACCCCCGTGGAATCGTGCAAAAGATAGGTGTGTGTATTGTGATGAGAATAGAACAAGAAGGAGGAGCAAAAATGCAGCACAACCACGGGAATATGCTATGCAATATGAAGAAAAGTGCAAGAGTGCAGAGAAAGTGCAAAACTGTGTGATCTGTGATGATTAGGAGATTTGGTAGATGAATAACTAAGCGTATAGATAATGAAACTAATCCATTGAACATGGAATAGAAAGTCAATACTTCCCTCTTCAGGCCAGGGTCGAAGAGACGAGATGACGGTGCAATATGGCTCCGCCCCGAATCGAGAAAGAGCCCCCAGCCCTGTAGCCGCCTCCCACCCTCCTTCCCTATAACCCTGCCGCGACACAAATGCCAACCCGACACAACACCGCCCTGCCCAGCTCCCACACCCCCCAGACTCTTGGCTGTCCGCTCCTTGCACTGCTCTTCTTGCTCCCCTCCCTGTCGTCACCTCCGCCAGGACCAAACCCCACCATCCCTCCCATTCCCAGCCCACCATGCAGAAGCCATCATCGGTCGCTGTCTCGTATTCCCACTGTTGCAACTTAACTGGCTTAGCATCGCCAGTATACATCACCCACCGGCGTCGTCCTCCGTGCTCCTTTTCCTCTGCTAGTGGCTCTCCACCACTCCCCTTAAGCAGCGGCTGCCGGTCAACGTCCCTAGATGCATGGAGGAGGGCCACTGGCCCGATCACGTCGCCAACGCTCCAGCAGTCGAGCAGCTCGCCATGGCTGTCTCCTTGTTCCCATGCACGCAGTATGCACCCATCAACCCGCGCTCGAACACGTCGTGACCCCACCACCATCTCCGACAAGCAGTCTGCCGCGGCCAGCATGCTGCCATCATCTCTAAGAGCCCTGCCCCGCCAGTCCTCGCCAGCGATGTCCCTCTCTATCCCCAGCATCGCCACCGCGAGCTCCCCTGCCAGTCACAGCTCCGAGCACACCGGCGTCTTCCACTGCTCGCAACTGCGGCAACCCAACCGACGTCGGTACTCACATCCAAGCACGCAGCCACTTACGCCAAGCACCCTACTCACTCCTCGCTGGACACACACCCCAGTGGGTAGCTGAGGCTTCAGCTCAGATGTCCCCTCCGGCACGTTATCCCTTCCGAGCGCGCGAAGGCATGCAGCTCCGCCTCCCTCCATTCACGCAGGATGTCAAGGAACCCCAGCCACGACGCCCAGGTGGACCCTGCAGCTGGCACCACACCATCGGCGCATGCCTGCTCGTCGTCTCCCCTTCCCCTAGTCGCCACTACCACAGCCCCGTCGGACTGGCGCTCACCTCGTCGAGTACACTGCCACTCTTCCAAGCATGGTGGCAACCATGAGCATGGTGAGCATGCACTCTGAGAGCGGCGGTCACGGCACCCGGCCATGCCAAGGCGTCCAAACACGGCACCGTCGTCCCCCTGAGCATGGTGCTCGCCCTCACCCGAGCACGTCACGACCCCCGAGCTCTGTGTGCCACCCCTCCAGCCTCCGTCATCGTGCAGCTTAGTTGCGAACTATGGCGGCCGCCCCTCGCTCCCTTCGTAGCTCGACGGTGTTGCCCCCCCTCCCAGCACGCCAGCAACCTGCCTAGCATGGTCGACGGCGCTCACCCCACCCTCCCCACTGCGGTGATCGTTCCCCCCACCTCTTGTGTTCTCTCTCTCTCTCTCTCTTTATGATTTGGTTCATCCCTCTTCTTTGACTGATCTCTTTGACCATCAATGTACCTGCATTTGCATTTAAACATTAATATGTGCAAGCTAATATTCATGTCATTGGACTTCCTTATTAATGACCAGCCTAGGTTAAACTTAACATAGCTCATACTTTGAAGGTAAAGATAATGAGTTATAGATTGTCATCATCAAAACAAGAGGTGCACAACAGGAAAGGCCTTGGGAGACTTGAAAACTATATAAGGAGGTGGGTTTCAAGGGTGGTAAGCCTTTGGCAACTATTTCCATCAACCCTATGTCATCTTCTACCATTCTTAGTAAGAAAAGGAGGTGGGGGACCTTGGCTCTGTGTAGGAGGGCAGACTCGCAGTCCCTAGGAGAACAAGTGAAGTTGGAAGGATCTGGGGTGTAGATCTCATCCCCGGATCAAAGGGTGAAGCTGAGGAGGATCTAGGGTGTGGATATTATCCCTGGATCGTCGGTTTACATTCCAAAGGCAGGCACCTAACCTCAAATCTTAGGGGTCAATGATGCATTAGAATAGTTTTAAATATATTTTTTACATTTTAAAGAGGGACCAAGGGCATGTGGGGATGACCATCATGTTCATTTTTGGGTCTTGTTTTCATCAAGAATTGGGCTTTCATGAGTTTCCTGTGAGTCTCTATGGCCAAGACAGTCCCTGGGAAGGTCCGTGCACATGGGGGCAGACCCATGGTAAGGTCAATGCACATATAGCCTAGACAATGGTAAGGTCAATGCACATATAGCTTAGACTCTTGGTAAGGTCAATGCACAAATAACTTGGACTATAGACAGGTCGGTGCACATGGGGGCAGACCTATGGTAATCTTAATGCACATCCAGTTTAGGCCATGGTAAGGTCGATGCATATTTTGTCCAGGCCTTGGTAAGGTCGATGCACATTTGGTCCAGGCTATAGTAAGGTCGATGCACATCCAGTTTAGGCCTTGGTAAGGTCAATGCACATCTGGTCCAGGCCTAAGTAAGGTCAATGTACATTTAGTGAAGTCCCAGGTAAGGTCGATGCGCATTTGGTCCAGGCCTAAGTAAGGTCGATGCACATTTAGTGAAGTCCCAGGTAGGGTCATTGCACATTTGGTCTAGGCCTAAGTAAGGTCGATGCACATTTAGTGAAGTCCCAGGTAAGGTTGATGAACATTTGATCTAGGCCTAAGTAAGGTTGATGCACATTTGGGGATGGGCTATACAAGGCCGATGCACATTGGCACAGGCCAGTAGAAGGTCGATGCACATTTGGGAAAAGGCCATGTAAGGTCGATGCACATTTGGGAAAAGGCCATATAAGGTCGATGCACATTGGCACGGGCCAGCACAAGGTCGATGCACATTTCATTAGGCCAGGGCATTTGTTCAGTGTCAATGCATCTTGGTATAGTTTGTTGGCTACACTTTAGCTCATTAGCATTGTAGGGATCAAGGTCCGTGCAGACCTTAACAATGTGCATTTCAAGGTCAATGCATTCACTTAAGTTCAACACATTATGTCGATGAATACTCATGGTTTAGCAGGCAAAGTCAGTGCTCTTCAGTGTTTAAGTCTGTGGAGGATCATTTGTCTAAGGCCAAGGTTTGTGCACATCCTAGTTAGGCTACACAACACAGTCAGTGCATGTCACTGTTCAATGCATTTAGGTCTGTGCATTCAAGTCTGTGCACACTGCCTTGGCAGATGTAGGTGCATTACCCAGCCTTGGCTGATGTAAGTTGGTGCATTACTCAACCTTGGCAGATGTAAGCCGGTGCATTGCTCATCTATGCATGTCTAAGTTTGTGCACTTCTGATGCAAGTCGGTGCAAGATCGCACTACAGAAATTATAGTCGTTGCATGCCTTGCGAGGGTGAGATGCACTCGGTGCAATTTGCATTTCATACATTCATGAAATCGGTGCAACAAGTGTTGTCGCTCAGATTTGAGTCGGTGCAACTCTCGCACTGTGCGCATAAAGTCCGTGCACACTTGTTAGGCAACTCTGTGCATCCGACTTTTATGCATCTAGTGACTGTGCAAGTCTCGCATGTGCATAATGGGTCTGTGCAATGCTTGCACACTGTATATTCATAGTCAGTGCATCTATTTGCCTTGTACTGGAATTATGTCTGTGAATGGGTTTGCTGTGTGAATATTGAGTTCGTGCATGTGTGTGGGTATATCAGCTTCAATGCTCTATCAACTCTGTGCATCGCCTCATGCCAGTTGGGTTTAAGTCAGTGCATATCCTCTTTATACTTCTGTGAGTCTGTCATTGTTTTGCCTTGACGACGCTTTGAGTCCATGAATGCCTCACCTTGTGCTTCTCAAGGTCTGTGGATACTCTCTTCTGGGTTGCCTTAAGCTTGTGCATATGTCTACACCAATTGTCATTGGGTCTGTGCACACTTCACACTACTATTTATAAGGCCCGTGCACAATTGCATAGTTGCACTATAGACTTTGTGCATATGTGCATGTACACTTTGGTGGTCTGTGCTCAGTTTCACTTACTATGGGTTTGATGAAATGCCTTTTATATTTCTGACAGGAACTTAAGTCAAGCACATGATCTGAGGAGGGCACGTGATCCAAGGCAGATCATCCTTAAAGAAGAGCAGCTATGTGGAAAGCTACAACGCTCAGATTTTGACACGTGGCTAAGGGTTCCCAGAAGCTTCTTAGCGGGAGTGTTCCCTCCACAAGCCTAGGGCGTGAGCTCGTGGGCCCAGACTGAGGCCGAGTTGAGGGTGTGGGACAAGACCCTTGCTGGTAGAGGGCCAGCAAGACTCAAGGCTAGTCTCCCCTAAGGTACGAATGCTCAATTCAAAGAGTCGACAATGGCTGACGGGTGCGGATTCACTCTCTCATATCCACGGTGGTCACACAATGGCGATGGGGCCTTGGGACTGGGCGCTCTCTCCCTTAACTAACGACGTAATTGAAGAATGTTAACTAAACAAGCACAAATTGGAGCAAGGGCCGAGAGCTTACTTAGCCGGTTTGAAGAAATTGACTCAGGTCGGAGACGTGGGCGAGAGAGGAGGCGAGGGTATGCACCCGCTCGCCGCGCCGTGTAGCTTTGACCTGCTCAAAGTGTTTACAACGCTACACCTCTCGCAGGAGGGGGATCTTGGGGTGGGGGTTAATTTATTATAACCAAAACTACCTCCATGCAGGGAGGGGCCTTCAGCCGGCCAAGCGGGCAGGGGAAGAAAAGGGGGGGAGGAGCTTCAACGGTCAGCGAAGTCGATTCTATCCTCTCTCAAGAATAGAGGACAGACAGTCGTTGCTAGAATTGTTGTGGCCGCTCCCGAACTCCTTTGTCAGCAGGACAAGTGCCAAAAAAATTTTGGTTGACCCAGGAAGGTGCTGAAATTTTGGTAGGAGCTTTGGAAGCCAGCACTAGTCGGGGTGGGACTGGAAGCAGAGGCTCTGTTCTCTGGTTCTGACAGTCTCAGCACCGCAGCATCAGGAGGATGAAGCCGCCACGAGCTGTCCCAAACTTCAAATTGAGCGCAGTCAATGGCGTTGGAACCGTTGATGAGTTGCCTTCGAAACGTGACCACGGGGGTGGTAGCCGATGTCAGAGTAGGTCGCAGCAGTCCAAATAGTGACAGGGTGTTAGTTCAGTCCCAGGGAAGATAGAACTGCGCACCTTGGGGAGAAAATGAAGAAGAATTCGCTCGGGTTGCCGAATGGAGTGTCGCTTCTTGGAGGAGGAGGGAGACTTGCAGTAGAAGGTCCCGATAGAACCCCACCTTCAGATCTTCAGGTGAGCAGGCATGGCAGCTTCTGTAAGCCACCTCTGGATGCTGATCAGAACCCTTCTGCACAGTCAGAGTAGATTGCTTGCCTCGGACAGCCACGAACTCAGAATGAGACGAGACGACTGCCGTTGCGAAGAAGACTCAGAGATGCTTCTGCTGGTACCTCTTGAGCCTTCAGAAATGCCCGGACTAAGTCACAGTTGCCTCTGCAAGCTGCTGGTTCACTACTACCTGTGACCTAGAACTGCAGGTTGAAGAGGGGAGGTGGGAAATGAGGTAAATGGGAGGGGAAAGGGGGTGGATGAGTGTGGGGGAGACCCCTGGCTGTGAGGGGGTCTGGGAGGGGGCCTCATCTCCCCACTATCCCCCCCTTCCACCACTATACCCTACCAAGTTCGCAGGCACCATCAGAAGCCCAACTTGCAGAGTCTCCCCTAGGGTCATTCGGTGACTTCAGGAGGTTTACCATACATCGACGGAAAGCTCTCCCAGTTAGCTTCGACGTCGAGGTGATCCCGCCTTCATCCGAGTTCGGGGCTGTCCTGGAGGTCCATTCTCGTCAGATCGCGCATCTGGCATCTGAGGGAAGACCAGAGCCCTGGTGCAGAAGCTGCTCCGTCCACACCCCAACTCCACTTGGTGCGCCATTTGGCTGGGACGTTCCTCTACCAGTCTTCTATCCAAACCAACTGGCGGAGCCTCATTTGGAGTTTGGTGCTGTCTGTTCCAATTTTTCTTCCTCGGTTGCGCAGGTCAGTCTATTCAGAATCAGAGCAGACACCCCCCCATTCTACGTCCTCTATCTCTCTACCCCGACCTCCCCTGGTGGCCTTCCTAGTTCGAGATCGAAGAGGATTCATCAACAGATGTGTCTATTTTGGTCCCGCACTATTTCAACAATGGGAGTGATCGTGACGGTGCCGCCTTCCTGAGAGTTGTCCTCCACAGACTGCACAGAACCAATCTGGCCTGCTACCAGAGGCGGCTTACAGAAGCTTCAGCGACCACACCACGGCTCTCCTTGGTGTGCCACTTAGCCGGAGTGGTGCCCCATAGTCTTCTATCCAACGCAACAAGCGGGGCGTCGATTGAAGCTCGGAGCAGCCTGTTCCAATTTTTCTACCCCGAGGTACCTGATCAGGTCAGTCAGGACCCGTCCAGACCCCCACCCACTCTTCTGGGCATAACTCTTGCCCCCGACATCGTCTGGTGCTCTACCTGGCTGTCGCTGGAAGAAAACTCGACCACAGACATCCTCGACTTGATCCCGCCTCGATCGGACTTCGGGAGTGGCCGTGATGGCATCACCTTCCTACTGCTGCGACCTGAGAGCAGTCCCAGCCTGAATAGAACACCCGAGTTCCAGAGCCAACCTCGACCAGCCACGACAACATGCTATTCCCCAAAAAATCTGGAGCCTCCCTGGACCAGTCAGTGGAAGATTGGCGCTAGTCTCACCATCATCCGAGTTTGTTACTATCCGTGGCGGCATCAACAGCACCTATCGGTCAGTTGTTCCAGAAGCCCGCAGAACCGGTTGAGTGGCTTCTTCGATAGCCTAGTGTTCTTCTCCCTTACCCTGCCTGGCCGGCTTAACGCCCCTCCCTATGTGGAGGTAGTATTTTGATGTAATATTAAGTTCCCCCTTCCCTAGTCCAACCCCTCTGTGAGGGCGTAGTGATTGTAATAGCAGGTCATCACCGGAAGCCTCATCGGCGCAGTGTGTCTCTCAGACCAGTCTTTCCTATCCGGCCTAACTGTCTTATGAAGAATATTCTTAATCTCCCTATTGGAAACCTCCAACTAGCCACTGGTTTGGGGATGATAGGGGGTAACGAGCTTATGAGTGATGCCATATTTGCGAAGTAAAGCTCGAAATTGAAAGTTCATGAAATGGGACCCCCCATCACTAATCATAGCCCTAGGGCACCCAAATCTAGAAAAGATGTGCTTCCGAACAAATTTCACCACAACTTTGTGATCATTGGTCCGAGTGGCTATTGCTTCTATCCATTTAGACACATAATCGACCGCCACAAGAATGTATTCGTTTCCAAATGATGGCGAAAATGGTCCCATGAAATCAATACCCCAAACATCAAAGATTTTCACAACCAGAATGGGATTTAGCGGCATCATATCCCTTTTTGAATTACTGCCCCTCTCTCAAGTTGGTCGAAGGTGCCTCATCAACTCTGTTCTACAATCAATACCTATCTACACAGCCAGTGCATCTTGTCTACCTTCTACTATCATTAGAATAATTAATAAATTGTGCGCCAACTTTTTATGGGATGGTAAAGAAGGCCCAAGACATCATTGGGTGTACTGGTCTAATGTCACTAAACCTATAGAGGAGGGTGGTCTGGGCATTAAAAGCTTGCATCATATACAACTTTCCATGGTAGCTAAGCAAATTTGGAAAATTCTCCATGGCAATTCACTGTGGTATCAGTATGCCAAGGCTAACTATCTAAAGGACCATCTTAGTAACATGCAAAAACCCTTTCCTACTGGTGTCCGAAGGGAGGTTCTCAGATAGGACAGGGAATTGGTGCTATCCAATACTCGACAGATTCCAATGGATGGAAGATATATTAATGTGTTGAAAGATAATTGATGTGGAACAGTTTTGGCTCTTAGCAGCAACACTCTGAAGGTTACCTTAAGTGAAGCCATCTCCAACTCAAACCATCGGGTGTGGTCTTATATCCCTCAAAGCATTGCTCAAACAATTGGAAATATTCAACTGATACAGAGGCCAGACAAATGTGCGTGAGCTGCTTCTTTAGATGGCACATTTACCAGCAGATCTGCCTATAATGTTGTGCGTGTACAGGGGATAAGAAGAGTGGCTCTGAAAAGGATGTGGGGAAATCACATTCCTCCAAGAGCATCTTTATTTGGCTGGTGGATCCTTCATAATTCTGTATCTGTGGACAGTGCCATTAAAAGATTTGGTATCAGTCTCCCTTCGAAGTGTGTCTGTTGCAGAAACAGTAACCAGGAAGAGTGTTTGAACCATCTCTTAATGGAAAGCCAACTTGCTCAACCTCTGTGGAGGTCCTTTAGGCTTCTTTTTGATTCCAAATGTAGACATACTTCTTCTGCAAGCCCAAAGATCTAGCAGCCCCATTGTTTTACCAGTAGTCACCGCAGGAGCACATGCCTTCTCTGAAGTGGTGGAACCTGCTGCGCTCCCTGACAATGATCTCTCTTTCAAAGACCTTGGAGATCAACTTGGTATACGTATGGCAGTCTCTGCACATCCTCAGGTTCTTCACAATTCTGATGGGCGGCGACGCCCCGTCCGTGCTGATGAGACAGAAGGCGATGGCTAGCTTCTGGCTGTGGCCGCGGAGAATCCGCCGCTGCTCCTCGTCATGTACGTCGCCGGCCGGTACCTCGGATGTGTCCGGAGAGTAGCCT
Source organism: Amorphophallus titanum (assembly GCA_024336825.1). Classification (NCBI taxonomy): domain Eukaryota; kingdom Viridiplantae; phylum Streptophyta; class Magnoliopsida; order Alismatales; family Araceae; genus Amorphophallus; species Amorphophallus titanum. The sequence goes on from JANBPO010004656.1 coordinate 700,387, forward strand.
TCAAGCCTCAGCTGCCATTCCACCTGCTGGAGCATCTCATGGATGATGCTGCTCCGCAGGTGCGACTGGTCCTGCGACACAAACCTGTGCAACTTCCCGTTGGCCTCCACTGTGCTGAACCCGGGAACCTGCGGCAATCCTCTGTCCACCATTGCCGTGCGGATACGGGCGGCGTCCTCCCACCGGCGAGCCTGTGCGTACATGTTCGACATCAGCAGGTAGTCTCCAGGATTGCCAGGGCCCAGCTCCATCAGCTTCCTGTGGGCCAGCTCCCCCAGCTCTAGGTTCTTGTGCACCCTGCAGGCGCTGAGCAGGCAGCGCCAGATAATGGAGTTGGGTTCCACAGGCATGCCGCTAATGAGCTCATATGCCTCCTCCAGCTTCCCCGCCCGGGCCATCAGGTCGACCAGGCAGGCGTAGTGCTGGAGTGTGGGCGTGATGTGGTGCTCGAACCTCATCCTGTCGAAGCACCGAAGGCCCTCCGCCAGGAGCCCAGCGCGGCTGCAGGCGCTCAGCACACCGACATAGACGGCGCCGTCGGGCTGCAGGCGCTCTTGGAGCATGTCGGAGAACACCCACAGGGCCTTCTCGCCGTCGCCGTGCATTGCCAGCCCCGAGATCACCACACTATACGTCCACAGGTTCTTCTGCTCTATTGCTCTGAAGATCTTGAGGCCCCTCTGCAGGCTTCCGCACTTGAAGTACATGTCGACAAGGGAGGTCTCCATGATCACGTTCGGCTTGCTGGTGGTCCTCAGCAGGTGGCAGTGCACGCATCTGCCGATCTCCATGGCGCCCAGGTGGGCGCAGGAGGTGAGGACACTAACCAGCGCGCTCTCGTGGGGCCTCCACCCCTCGGACCTCATGCGCCCGTACAAGAACAGGCACTCCTTCCACAAGCTCAGCTTGGTGTGAGCTGCGAGGAGGGCGCTCCAGGAGGCGACGCTCCTCTGGACACCCATCTGCTCGAACACCGCGCGCGAGATGTCGATCTCTCCGCACTTCCCGTACAAGTTGATCAGGCTGTTCTGGATGAACACGTCGGATTGGAACCCATGCTTGCAGAGGTGGCCATGGATCTGCAGCCCTTCCCTCGCAGCCGGGAGCTGAGCGCATGCCTTGAGGAGGAAGGTGAAGGTGAAGTTGTCCGGCATCAAACCTTCCTCCTGCACGTCCCTGTACAGGAGAATCGCCGCCGCCGGGTCGCCTCTCCGGACGAATCCTCTGACCAGGGTGTTGAACTCGAAGGACGTCGGGTCGTTGATGCGGCGGAAGATGGAGAGGGCATAGTCCATGCTGCGACAGTCGGAGAGGGCGCAGGCGGCGATGAGATCCCCGGCATGCCGGGCGTCGCCGTCTTGCCCGAGCTTTACGAGCTGGGCATGCACCTGCCTGAACTCCTCCAACCTTCTGCATCGGCGTAGCAGCGACGGGTAGTACTCCTGCTGCCTCTGGCATTGCTCCGACCCTTGGGCGTGGTTTGTCGGTGGTAGGAGGTGGTGGCTCTGTGGGAGCACAGACCCTCCAATCATCCATCTCAACATGCTCATCTGCAGTATCGAAGAGGAACCATCACGATCATATCATCATCCGCAGGCTTTGCAATCGAGCTACATTCACAGGGCTGCGCAGAAGAACATGGAGTTTGCGATCTACAAGCTGAAGAACGCCTGTTGGGCGCTCCGGGAGATTGATGACGATGCTGAAAAGGGATGAAGCAGAACAATGAAACAATCCTCGTTAATCTGTGCGACATCCAAAGTGTAAGAACAGAGTACACGAGGCAATGAGAAGTGGAGCCATTGGATAGAAGGTGAGGAAGAAGTGGCTATTGCAGTGTTCGTGCATCTTCTGAGCCAGCGAAAAGGGGGAGAAAGAAAGGCCAGTTCTGTGAGATACGGATAAGATAGTGGGAGGGATAGAAATGAGATCCATCCTCCTATGGCAACGCGGTGGGTGCCTCTCGTGGGCCCTGCAGCCTCGTGGCCAGTAGCATCTTGTAAAGGGCCAACTCGGCAATTTGTGGTCGCTCGTGGAGGATGTGGTGTCCCACTTCGCACAACGTACTGCCTGGGTGGGGCTTTTGCACGTTCACCTTAATTTGTTATGGTCAACACGTAAAATCTTATACTCACAAATCCTACTTGCAACTAAGTTCTAAGTTCTTGGTCTACGTACAGAAAATAACGAGTAGACAACATAAATGACTGCTAAGGCTTCATATCCTACCCAAATAACTGGGTTGAAACTTGGCATGGTCCAAAAGTACTTCCAACAAGACGCCGCGTCAAGTACAGGTGATAGCTTATTGGCACACCGACTTTGACATCGCAATCATTTTATGGTGTCGAAGACACGGCCTCCAAGTGGGCAAAAAAGCACTTCCAGTACGATCACAAACATCTGAAAATTTCACCACGTAATCTTTGTTAGCCTCACCGCATCGAGTAAACTGTAGACACATCAAACGGACGATCAAGCTGCTTCGATTCGGAAGGGGATAAAAGAAAGAAAACAGGGTCACTGATCCAAGCATACATGCACGAGTCCATGACCTTTGAAAAACAGCATTACTTTTCCAATGTTCATGCATGACCCTGTGCATCATCCGTACATGGCACAAATACAGCTCGAGATCACATAAAATTAAACCTAGATCATGCCAAGTCTCAGGAAGTATGCATACAAAAAAATACGCTTCCCCATATGCTCTGCTGTTTGATAAACAAAAAAGAGGGGGAACACGTCACACTTTCGCACATAGGATCCAGGCCTTATTGTGTTATCGGATCTCGAACAGCGGGTGTGAGGTACATGAACAATGCAGACATCCTGACCAGATGCCTTTTACTGGAATTCTGGCGCCTACTCAGCATCTTATTTCCAAAACAACATACAAAAGTATGAAGGTCATACTATTATAACAAGAGGGATTCCCAAAACGGAACAGCTGAAACGGCTGAACAAGAACCATACGTGAGAAATATATGACAACAATCACCGGAGCTCATCCTCAAGATTGCGGAAACCAATAGATAGGTCATCATATAATTTCTTGAACTTTCCAACTAGCGCTTCCTCACCTTCCGCAGGGTCTTCAAATTTCTGGGACCTGTAATTGCAGAAAAATTTTCAAACGCATTCAGATATCCGAACAAACAAATATACAACCTTGTGGCTGTTTCTGAGAAAATAAATATGCATCTTGAGTAGATTACCTTGTCTTCCAATGGGCAAAGCTGATTGGCTATAACCCACAGAGAAGCTCACAACAAGCAAACTCAGGCATGCATACCACAATACATAATTAGTCCTAACATTATTTTCTAAAAGCCGTGGGTGTGCATTTTTTACATAACTATAAAGTGGTAAGCTGGGAGAGATGTTTTGACTCTGGTCAGAGTCCATGTGATTGCCAGGGTGATTGTGGCTATATCCCCTTCATCTCGGCACGAACGGGGAGTGGAAAGGCCACGATCGGACGAACCCTTGGGTTTACTCATCATGATGGTTGAGCGGTCGCACCAGGGACTGCCCAAAGTATTGGCGGCTGGCTCTGGACCGTTCATCCTCGCTGGGTTTTGGGGCTTGTGTGGTCGCACGATAGACCGCACATGATTTGTACGGCCCGGTATGGTCCGCCCATCCCCCCTTGGGTGGCCAGGTTCTAGCTACCTATCTTACTGTCTAGGTTGAGCAGCCAGGATCTAACCATTCATCACTGTTGACCCTTGGTCAACTGTTACATGTCGGTCACGTTCGGTGGTCCGGTCAAGACCGTTTTGATTGGCACTGTAGTAGGTCGGTTCCGTTCAGCAGTCCAGTCAAGACCATTTTGACCAGGAACTGTTCTGGGTCGTGGGCTTGAGCGGCCAAGACTTGACCGCTCATCCCCTTGGGTGGTTCGGCCCTAACTGCCTATTCCCCCTAGGATTTTAGGCGTCTGACCCTTGAGCGACCCTCTCTAGATCATTCATGCCCTTGGGCGGCCCTCTTGTGACTGCCCATCCCCTTGGTGTTGTCCGTTGGTCGTAATGGTTGTTCCATGTCGGTCTGTCTTAGGTTTGTGTTATAGGGCGGTGTCTGTGTGTCGGTAATCTCTGGATAGGTTGGTTCAGGTAACTGGGTGCGGTCTCTTCCCTGACTATGATAGTTCCCTAATGACTCAATCTAGAACTGCCAGCGTCCTTGTCTCTGGTCGCATAGCGGCCATTCCTTGACTGCCGGGTCTGCCTAGCGGTTGAGTGATGGTTTGCTTTGCCCAGAGTGTCATCCTCCGATGTTTTCATTTCTGATTAGCTTGGCTTGTCCCTGTGGTCTGCCCATTTTCTCGGGGGTGTCTCTCGACATTCTATGAGGGCTAAGACTACATTATAAGGCAGCTATGAGTCTTTTTGCTTGTGGTAGGATTCTCTTTCCTACTATTGGGTCGTCATTGTCTGGTTCCGGTCAACTCGGGGTCACCCAGTGGTTGACAGGTAGCCTTGTGTGTGTGTCGATCGCTCTGTCCAGTTCGAGACATAGTTCTGGATTCCTTGAGATATCATCTTACCTCGGTCTATGTGTACAGGTGTGCTGAGGGTTCTCGATGTTCCCTCAGGTCTCCACGTGTCATTTCCTTCGACAGCGTCATTCCCTCTGGCTTAGGATTAGACCGATTAGCGACTTGTTCTGCTATTAGTAACGATCTTGCCTCCGAGTCATCTGACTCAAGGATCGTTACGTGAGTAGGTCTAGTTGCCTTGTCCTGAGTTTGTCGGGCACACTTAAGGTTTGTGCACTTTTTACCTTGTGCCAAAACACGGTCAGTGCATATCCTTTGTAAGGCAAAACAAGGACTGTGCATAGTTGGTTCGTGCATGTCCAAGTCTGTGCATATTTCTTTTGTGCACACTAAAGGTCCATGCATATTCAGCATCATGCACATTCAAAGTCCGTGCATATGCTTACAGGGTCCATGTAAAATTTCGTTCAGTGTCTCATAAGTCTATGCATAAATTAGCCCTTATGGATAGCAAGGTCTGTGCAATCCCCGTTGCTACAGTTATACTAGATCAGTACACTTCTGCGTCCGTGCATGTTTTTGCTCCTTGCACTCTAAAGTCTGTGCATACGAGGTTGGTGCATTTCATAGTCGGTGTAAGTTTTTGTCTCTGACGGAATAAGGTTTGTGCAGAGTTAGAAGTAAAGGTTCAAGTCCGTGCATCTTTTGCATTACACACTTAAGGTCCGTGCAAGGTTTGTCTTGTGCCTAGCTAAGTCCATACATATCCTTGAACCAAGTTTGTACACGTTAGGCCTATGGCATATAAGGTCTGTGCATATATTTGAACTACGTCCGTGTACATCTCCCTTGTGCACACTGAGGGTCTAAGCATGTTTGCCTTATGCATGGTCATGTCCGTGCATGTCTTATTTCTTGCACATGCTAGGTCTGTGCACATTAGGCTTATGGCATATAGGGTCTGTGCTTATTTTGTATCTTGTACACATGAAGTCTGTGCATCTTTCAGCCCTACAGACATATTAAGTTTGTGCACAGTTTCACGTCTAAGCATACTTGCCATATAGCAAGATATAGTCTGACCAAGTTTGCTCTGTGAATAGTTTGAGTTCGTGCATATTTGTTCTAGCGCCCAATCAAGTCTGTGCAATTCTTGTATTCGTCCGATTGTCATATGTCATCTAAGTGTTTGATCTTTTACCAGGGACTTTACTTAAAGGGCTCTAGAGAACCAGGAGAAATATTATTTGTGAACTTTAATGAGGGCACGTGATCCGAGGTAGAAAGCGAAGTGATGCTTGTGACACATGGAAAGTCATTAAGCTCAGAAGCTGCCACGTGTCCAATGGAACTCAGATCTGGATGGAAGTTTGGGTGGGAAATGTGGTTTCCACACGCCCATCTCACTGTTGCCTATAAGTAGAGGAATATCCACAGAGAGAAGGGGCTGATCGCAACTGAGAGCAGAAACAACTTCTAGCCAGAGAGCAAGTTCGATCCAGCAGCGCTAGCATCAGAAAAATTAAGAGAGAAGATCAGAGAGCTGTGAGAGCTGTGTGAGAAGGGGACTTGGTAGTCTGTTTTTGATCTCGTGGTTCAGAACCAGAGCCGATTCACTCTTTGCCAAGTGCTACATCGCCATACGGTCTTGGTGAGTTGTGGTAGCTATTTTATCCTGAGATGAAAAAATGTGGGGGCTCCGGTACTTCTTATGAGGTGACCTGAGGCTTCAACGGTCCGAGTGGACCCATCGTTGACTTTTAGTTGGCTCCTTCGGGCACATAATTATTGCCCAGTAATATTTTAGACGTCAACAAATGCCCCCCTACCGCGGACAACGCGAGTGAGGAACGAGCAGAGCGGGGCCGGCAGATGTACTCACTTTGTTGGGGCCTTTACAAGTGGGGCCCACTTTGTTCAGCCTCCTTGAGTCGGTGACACAACTTGGATGGCAATTTGGTGATGCCCATGGACGGGTTGAATCGGTGCCATGGTCACTTGAATCAGTGACTCATGCACAGGTGCTGATTCGGTGATGGGCCTATCCCCTTGAGTCAGTGGCATGCACCGCTTTGAGTTAATGACATCGTCACCCACTGTTGAGCTGGCGCTTCGGGTCCCTTTGACTCAGTAGCGCGGTCGGGCTTGATTCGGTGGGGGCTTCGCCTTGATTCTGCGGGGGCTCGTCTTGATTCGATGGCGCGGCTGGCGAAAGGCGGAGCGGTGAGTTAGTGACGATGGCACCGACTCACCCTCCCCTTCCTTTCTTTTTTAAACCCTCTCGCAGGGTTTTCTCTGGTTACCTTTCACCTTCTCAGTGCCACGGCCGAGCCCTATCTTCTTCTCCAGTTCTGGTGGTGGCTCGAGGGTTCCCCCCTTCGCGGCGAGCCCTTTCCTTCGGCGTCGTCTCCCCTTCCTTCCCTCCAGCGAGCATCGTGGTGGAGATGGTGGGCCTCCCCATCCCTTCATTGTTGAGGCCGACGAGGGCCTGGGCCGGCACGTGAGCGGCGGGCCATTCCCTTCCCCCCTTGTCTTCTTCGCCGTAGACAGTGGAGGCCGTGGGCGTCGCCCATTGTCTTTTCCTCCACGGGTGGCGATGGCTTCACAGTGGGGAGCTTTCCCCTTGTCTTCTTTCAAACTGTGGGAACTCAGGCCAGGGCATGGCGATGCTTAGTCGCCTCCATTGTCGGTGGCGTCGACTGTGGGGTGGAGTATTCAGGCATTGGAGGCCTTGTTCGTTCCAACACAGAGGGGTTCATCCCCTATTGATTTAGTGGCTTCGAGGAGGTTCTTAGTAGGCTAGCCCTTGGAACCGACATTTCCCGTTGTCCATTCGGCCTAGGTGTGTCACTTATGGCTCTGTCTTTAGTGACCGTCCCACCTTAGCATGTGGACGTGCTCCCCTATTGTTTTGGGATGCTCCCGACTAAGGGGAGACTCTGTCGAATTTTCTTCAAAAATCTTTTCTGAGCATATTCTTTTTCTTCTAATTTTGTTGTCCCTTTTTTATTGATGAATGCAGGATGCACGGGACCTAGTGGCGATGGATGCCCAGGTCCACCTACACAGCTTGGAGGCCCAGTTGGCGGCCGCACGAGCTGATTTGGTGACCCTGATGAGTGGTTAAATTAAAATGCATGTGAATTCCTATTTTATTGATGATTAGCCACTGACGATCTTTCTTTGGATGCAGCGTGCCCAGTAGGGAGTAGTAGTGAGGGATACCGGCGATGCGTCGAGCTCGAGGGGACTGAGCACCGGGACCGGGGGATTAGAGGAGCAGCTGGCAGGCGCAGTTGCTCGGGCAAAGGAGGCTGAGTGGGATCTCGTTGCACGGGTAAGCCCTTGAAACTTAAATATTCAATTATGCCCTTATTTGTTCATGAAAGCTTATGATTTTCTTTTTATGCCCTTGTCCAGACTGAGGAGCTCCAGGATGCGCTCGCCTGTGTGGCGAGACAGCACCGCGACTGCAGCGTGCTGGTGAGTTTTATTTTGCCTAATGTTCATGATATTTTTTCAGTTTTGCAAAGAATAATGAGAATGTAATGATGTAGGCAGCAGAGATGACGGAGGCGAAGAGGTAATTAGCAGTGGCGTGCTCAGAGATTGCCTCTCGCAGTGAGCGGATCGCCGAGTTGGAGCAGGCGCTGGACTCGCAGGAGACCGAGTGCGACCACGCGGCACGGGTAAGTCAACAGCATTAATTTCTCTTAAGTATATGTTGAAATTGAATTCGAATCTGATAATTGACTTATTGAATGCAGGAGGCGGAGCTACGGGATGTGAGCACTCGGGCCGCCGTGGCTGGAGCAGAGCTCGCCATCCGTGACCAGCGGGTCACGGAACTGGAGGAAGAGGTGGCCCGTCTTACCGCAGCAGTGGGCCACCGTGATGAGCTTCCTCGAGACGTTCAGGACCTCCGCATCCATCTTGAGATCGAGTGGAGAGAGCGTGTCCGGGAGCGCGAGGAGCGAGACCGGGAGAGGACGGAGCTCGTGGCCGTCAGAGCACAGCTCGTCGTCATTGAGGATCGGCTACGGGTGATGGAGGAGCGACTACAGCGGGGACGCGAGAAAGCCCGAGCGGCGGGGCACTCCAGCGCCTTTGCCAGCACGATGTACGCGACGGGCTCCTCTTCCCACCAGCGTGTAGAGGAGGAGGTACGGAGCTCAGCTCCGAGTGCTATACGGGGGTCTATGCCCCCTCCCCGAGCTCGCCGTAGGGGCGGCAGGGGAGCAGAGAGAGAGAGAGAGAGAGGAGGGTGGAGGCGAGAGCTAGAGAGAGAGTTTGTATTCCTCCACCCCCACACACTTGTACTCATTATTGACAGATATATATATATATGATATTTTGTTACCTGATTTATTGAGCACTTGTAGTTTTGTGTTGGCTAACATTTTCATTCGTTGGGAGCCCAAAGACTTTCATCTAACCCAGATGCTTCTTCATTTGGCAGTTCCCGTCGCACCCGTCCCCGGGTGGGTGCGAGCTCGCAAGGTCCCCCAGTTGACGAAGGCATACTCGAGGAATAGGCTAAAATCTGGGAAGTCATCGTCGCCGAGTCCGCGCAGAGAGGAGGCTGTTGACTCCGAGATGAAAGCTTCCTCGCCGGCAAGGGAGGAGCCTGCCTCGACCAAGTCTTCTTTGGGTGAGAAGGTAGACTATGACTACTCTTTCGACGAGGTGGCTTCGGGCGAGGATTTTGTAAGTGTGAGCCCATTTATATGGGGCCCGCTTTGTGGCCAGCCTCTGATCTTGTCTTCTGTTATTTGGTTAACTTGCAGGAGTAAATCTGGCCAGAGGCCATGGAGGTGCCTATCCTGGCCGTATCGGTGGAGCGACCTGGGGGAGTCGACGTCGGCTTAGACAAGCTAGCGACCTTGTCCGAGATCCCACAGCAGGAAGTAGCCACGGGGGCCATAATATCAGTGGATGAGGCCCTGGAGGAGGGGGAGATATCACCGGAAAGCAGCATAGTTCCGGTGACTGAGGTAAATATAGGCCTCTGGGACTTCTCTTGCATTTCTTCATGATTTGGGTAGTTCACCTCGATGGGTGAAAGACTGACCCCATTTTCTATGTTTTAGGAGGAGGAAACGCTTCCCGAGGCATGCCCCGCTAGAGCTCGCAGGGCTGTTTCGAAGTGGAGGGAACTAGTCATCCCCGCGGGGGTAGGTGGGCTGCAACTACTCTCGGGGCCCGACGTAGAGCGCCCGGTGCCCTTCCTACAATCGGGGGGCAGGCCGATGCTCATTGTTCCTCTTCCACCCCCCCGACTGCCCATGACGCCTTAGGAGGACCAACTTCTGGGGAAGATACTGACAAGCATCACGATCTCCCGGGAGGAGGGGGCACAAGCGGAAAGGGCGAGTCTGGACTCTGCCGGGGAAGTGCAGGGGGAGAAGTGCTTGTCAGCTGCGGTAGAGGCGGCGCAGCCCCTCGCGATGACGGAGTCGGGTGATTCAGTCATAGTTCTGCCAACACCTCTGGCAATGGCCGGTCGGGAGATGTCCGTCGAGGTCGAATGCTCGAGCGCCCTGGCCTCCGCTCTCCCGTCCTCCTCGGGTGCAGTGGACGCGGATCTATGGGCAGCTGTGGATATCTTGGTCGAGTTCGACCCTCAGGCCGTTCCGTCCATTGGCCACGCCACCTTGGACGGGCCGGCTCGACAGATGCTGCTGGCGTTGAGGTCGATGATCTTCGCTGACCCCTCCCTCACATATCGGGGGGTGCACACCGTGGTGGCATAGCTAACAGGGGCACTGTTTTCACTGTTGATTCAAGTTTTTTCGTTCGTGTTTCAGGGTTCCCTCTGGTGTAGAGGAAGGGAGACTGTGTCTCCAATTTTGTAAGTGACACAGTGTCACTTGTGGGTTCCCTCCAGTTTGGGGGAAGGGGGGCTGAGTCTCCAGTTGCTAGTAACGGGGTGTTGCTAGCATTTTTCCTCTGGGTTGGAGGAGGAGAGGAGTCTGTTCCTCTGGTCAAGCTGTGAGACAGGCATTGTCGCAAACTAGGTCTGCTTTTCTAGCCTGTGCTAGTGGAATCCTCGTCCAGTGTGGACGAGGGGTGGACGTAGATTGCAGTGGGCAGTCGAACCACCTAAAAACCCCTTTGTCTCCTCGTGTGATTGTTGCCTTGCCTTCTGGAGATCTTTGTCTGTTGGTTGGTGGAGGTTGCCATCTACGCTGGCTTCCTTGACCCCTCATGAGCTTGATCATTTAGTTGTGTATCATCGATTGTCAGCTGGAACATTCATTTCACGAGTGTGCATCTTCCTGTCTAGTGTGAAGAGCCTTGCATCTCATCTCTCATATCATCTTGCGTGATATTTGCTTATCTGATTTTGAAAATAGTGGTGATGTATTCATCCCTCCCTTCTAGATCACTCTCTGCGTTTCTATCATGTAATTCCGTGGCAGTGCAGTCTGTGGCTTCCGTGCCACAGTCGTCGTCCTTTAGCTCGAAGCTCAAGAAGCTGCTCAAGGAAGTTGGTTTTAGAAGGAGGCGGTGGGGTCGCAAGGAGCCGTTGTAGGAGTCAATGGGCAGTGTCCAGTAGCCCGTGGCTATTCAGCATTAGGGTTCAATGAGTGGTGCTCAGGGCGGGTGTCCTAGGTGCGGTGGTTCTCATCCAGGCAGGTAGTGTTCGGCGCCTGTGGTTTACTTCAGGTGTGACCAGCCAGGGCACATGGAACATGACTGTCGGTAGAGACCGAGTCAGCCACCCGGGTTTCAGCAGCAGTAGCAGTTTCAGCCCCAACAGATGCCATCACGGTCGCAGCAATGCCAGCAACAGGAGTAGTTTTCTCAGTTGACTCGGTCTGCTATTGTGGGGCGGCAGAGATCCTGAAGTAGAGTGACCCACATGACCAAGGCAAAGGCTGAGGCATCGCAGTTGGTGGAAGGTACTCTTTTGATTTTGGGTTGTGCGGCTCGCGTTTTGTTTGATTCGGGTGCTTCACGTTCGTTCATTTCAGAGGATTTTGCTCAGAGTGTGGAGGACCCAGTGGTCGAGATGTCCTATTATATGGCGGTGGAATTACCTACCGGTAATTTCGTGCACACCCCGTATTGCTTTGAGAAGGTACCGATGTGATGACCCGGATCTCGGATACCAGATATACCCGATAGGACTATCGAATACACCTTAACCCCCCCTCTCCCTCTCTCCACCATGCTTTCACTCTCTCCCTCTGTTCTCTCTCCTTTCTTCTCCTCTCCCCCGGGGCGTGTGACAGTGGCAGAGGTGGACAAGGTGGCAACACTGTGGAGATGACCAGGAGAGTGATGGCGCGAGAATCGAAGCGTGGGTCTTGGCGCGATCCCGTTTTGTGGATTCAAAGGCTAGGCGGGGTTCGTATGATGGTTTTCGCCATGGATTTGGTCGTTTTGGCTCGCGAGATCTTTGACGACGGTAGGGGGATGGATGCTCTACCCATTTTCTACTTTCCCTAGTGATTTCAAGGCAAACTGTGTGAGTTTGAGTGGATTTTCTCTTGTTAAGGTGAAAAGCATGTTTTGGGGGTGTGAGCCATAATCATCGTACTAGGCAATTTGATTCAAATGGTAGAAATTGAACCCCCAACTTGTCGGGATTTGATTCCCATCAGTTTGGTTGTAATTGGCCGTGATTTGTGGCCAGTAGGAGCCCAGATGCCCACGTGAGTCATTTTGGGTGGATTTACAGAAATCGCCCATTTCTTATCCATTTTGTAGTTTGTTTGATCCCTTCCTGCTTGTGGAAGGTTAGTATCGAGTCTATGGATGTTTCTCCATCATTTGGGAATGATTGGGGCATGGAAAGATCAGGTTTTGTGCGGATCTATGATTTTTGCACGAGAGCTTGGTAGTGGTCTACCAGTGATCGCGACCATGAGAAGGTGGCCCTCTTTGGACCGCTATTAGGTGTTGTAAGTCAGTTTTGGTTCGTGGTCTTGTGACCAACCGCAACTCGATGGTAGCGACCCTAGGGAGACTGCTACCCGACTTTTTAAGTCGGTTTAAGTCAGTTTGTAGACGCGATCGTGTACCCGACCACATTTAGGAAAACGTGGCCGTCTGGTACACCGCGTTCATGTTATGACGGCCGTTGGTACACCGTCTCTTGTTTCTTCATTGAGGTTATGTCGGTTTGCTGGTTACGGCCCTGAGGAGACAGCCTTGTGCAAGTAGCGGCCTCAAGAGGACCGCAACCTGCCTATTTTCAATCGGTTTATGCATTTGGGGTTCTCTGATGGTAGCGGCCATGATCAGACTGCCACATTCAGGTGGCGACCCTTTATGGAGCGCAACCTTTGGGTAGCGGCCCCGATCAGACCGCCAATCGCCTTGGCTGTCTGGTAGCGGCCAGGAGAGGACCGCCACCTGCCTAGAGTGTTTCTTTTGAGTTGGTTTCGCTTTCGATTGGCTTGGCTTTGACCGATGATGGTGCGGACCCCACGGTGAATAGTGACACGTCGGCGAACCGACGGTGCCATACGCGGAGCACCAAGTGGACGGCAGCGGCTTCACTTCCAATTGGGTAAAGTCCCTGTCTATCCTGATAGTCTGTAACCTGAGCTAGAGAAAAATTACAGTGTTGCAGAGCCTCCCATTTCTCATCCCTTCTTTGGATCGAATCGAACAAAAAATATGTTGTAGATCTGGAAGTCCTCTTTCCAACTCCACTGGTCTCACCTCGATCTGATTCCGGATCTGAGAGAATTAATTCTTGCCACCGAGGCGCACAAGTATGTTCCCTATGTAGGCCCGAAATAATAGTTCGTGGGAAATTCACAAATAAATATTAAAGTTCAACTTCAGCGACTGCGACTCCCAAGAGTCGACTAGAGACGTCCTGCTATCATCCCAGCCAAGCGACGCCTCCAGAAGACCTCAGGAGGCTGACGTTCCTTTGGAAGTCTTCGCTTGCTGTCCAGCGAGTCAGGACCGAGTCGACGCAGGATCGAGTCAGACCAGCAGGCCGAGTTTGCCCCGAGAGCCCATCCAACTTGCTGCCCGTCAACCTAGGGTTGGTCCTCCCAGGCTCCACTTGTAGCCCTTTACCTCTCTGCGTGGAGTGGGTAAGAAATTACTGCTGTAACTATTGTTAATTATTTTAACCGGGAGTTACCGTAACTGGCCGGGGTCGAGGTAAACTCGCTACCCTCCTCATAGACATTTGCTACTCCTATATATACTTTTATATGCCGCTGCTAGAGAGCAAGTGATAGGATAAATTAGCTTGTTCAATTTTAATCACCGCTGTGAGCGAGAGAGCGAAACCCGTCCCGTGACCTGATCCGGGCACAAAAGTGAGTTGACCACCCTAGCTCTTGCCGGTTTCTCAACTGCTCACGTCCGACGCTTCCCTCGCTTAGGGACGATCGCGAGCTCGTCTAGAGTCTGAGGTTGCATCTAACTTGGAGTCGAGTCACCCGTGGTCTGTCCCGCATCAAATTGGTATCAAAGCTAGTTGTGTCTAGGGTCGTCATTGCATAAAAAGGAGAAAAAAAGTGTTTTAAGTCTAGGTTGTGTCTAGGTTGGTATTCGAGTCAGTCTATCTTGTCTGTTTGTGTCGCTATGTCCAAAGTGTAGTTCCCAAGTGTCCAATGGGCTCATATAACTGGCTACATGACACTCATGGGTTGGGCAACTATCCTCTCCACTTTCGTAGGCCCGAAGCCTCAAACTTTTATGGTTCCAATGACCTGGGTGACTACCTCAAGTGGGAGGCCGCCATGGACGCGTATTTTGAGTGTTACACTATGTCCGGTGCCATGCAAGTCAGCTTTGCCCAAAAGAGGCTTGTCCACAAAGTCGCCTGGAAATGGGAGAGCCTCAAAAGCCTGAGAGAGATTAGGAGGCAATGGCCCATCGAGTCATGGTGCCAAATGAAGGGCGAGCTTAGGAAGGTCTATCTAAGATAAATGATGTGAAAAAGTGCATGGCATGCAAGAACAGTGCAGGAAACTGTGCAAACTGTGCAAACAGGGTGCAAAGATCGGTGCAAACAGTAGGGAAAACAAAGTCTAAACAGGGAAAAAATTGGGATGACAGAAGACGTGAGTGTTTTTAAGAAGTAGGAACAAGAATCACTCCAAAAGGAGGTCGTGACAGAAAGTTATGATGCTGGAGATTTGGGAAAAAACGCAGACAGTGCAAAAAATGCAGAACAGAGCACAAAATGGACTCAAAGAATGATGAATATATCACATAATAAGACACCAAAAAGGGAGGAAAAGGATATGGAAATGTGAGAATATTGTGGTGAAAATTGGTCAAAAAGAAGGGTATAAAACAGGGAAGACATCAGTGAAAAATGGGGTAGAAAATAGAAGAAAATAATGGGGTGCAGAACATGACAGAATAGAGATTATGAAAACAGAATGAAAGTGCAAAAATGATGTTGAAAAATATGCACGAAGATGACAACATAACGAACCCATAATGGAGAAAAATAAAGATTATACTTCCCTTAAGAGCTTTGAGTTGGAAGGACGGATCAGGAGTGCACCATGACCTTGCTCCGGCGATGCAAACGTGCCCCCGTCACAAGAAATCTGGGTTTCAGAAAGTACAGAATAGAGTGGTGAAATCTCAAACGTTGGGACTTGGAAAATGGGGAACATATGAGAGAAATAAGGTACACATATAATCAACATGAAGTTAATACTCCTCTCTTCAAGATGGAGTGGAACGAGGACGAAGAGGATGAAGCATGACTCCGCCAAGACTTGATGAACATGCCCTCGTTGTAAAGTTGTAGCAAAAAACTAGCAAACAGTGATGATTTGCCAAAAGTAGAGACAAAGAAAAGAGGGTAAACGATGATTAAATGAATCTAAAATAAAACCAAAATGAAGTTAATACATCCCTCTTCAGGCTAGGGTCGAAGGAAGATGAAGAAATTTCGTCATAGCTTCGCCGCCGCCTTGGAAACGCGCCCCTATCGCAAGGTCTACACAGGGCTCTTTATATAGAAACTGCAGAAAACCTAGAAAGTTCTCCCACGTTTTTAAGAGATCGAGTCCACCAAAATATGAGATCTATGTATCAATCTCGAGATAATAGTTAGGATAAAAGGTAGGAAAAAGTGGGACTCAATTTGGTAGATTATTCTGGAAGATATTCCCACCGCAAGAAGGGCCCGGAGCCTAATCTGGCAGAGTTTGACTTGGACTGGGACTGCATAAACCTAGAAGTTTCCTCCACGTTTTCAAGTAAAATACTCCACCAAAATTTGGGTTCTATAGCCCAAACTCGAGATAATATAAAGGGGAAGAGATAGAAACAAACGGGGGGCGTTTACACGGACCAGCCTGGCCCCCAGGCTGGTCCGCGTAAACCCCGTCCCTCTCAACTAGTGTTCACTAGGGTTTATGCGGACCAGCTCACCCCCCTAGCCAGTCCGCGTAAACCCCTTGTGACCCTTCAACTTTCCCTATAAAAATCCCTTAGGAGCTCAAGGGGTGGGGCATCTAGCATCCAACATCTAGAATCCAGATCAAGCACGGCTTCACTCTGAGGCTTCAAGCAGCTCCAAGTAATGAGCTAAGGAGAATTGTGCATGGGTGACTTGTTCGTCGGCCTAATACGCCGGGGGTATGTAGTTGGCACTCCCCTCACGCCGTATGTAGCCGTCACGCACAAGTCAACACCCACCTTATGTGAGGCATTACGACATGGGCAAGCGCCCCCTCATGCCGGGATTTCCCCTCACGTGCTCATTGGTCGCAACCGCACACATGCCATGACATCATGCTCTCTCGCAGTCGCGAGGCCATGTCCGACTGCTCAACTTGAGTCAAGATCGACCCTCGCCCAGACACCGGATCGACGTATCCCCTCAGTTGCCCAGTTAGTCATAAGCCCCCGCCCCCGTTCGGCACCGCGACTATGGCCCACGCCACGGGAGGAGCTCTCCGTAAAAACACATACATGTTCACCCGTCATGCATCTACCCGGGGACCGACTAGCACGTCAAAATTGTCCCGTCGCATACACCAGTTGTACCTTGGCCACTACGGCCTGCCTGTAAAGAAATATACACCTCAGTATACCATTGCCAATTGGATGACTGCCCTCGCATCCACATTCAGGCCCTCAGTCCTCTCTCTATGTCACCTAGCGTGAACCTCCAGCACCTCTGCCCCCAACCAACACCACCCAGTAAAAAGGCGAACCTACGGCTACAGAGTGCCCTTGTCTCTCCATCTAGGACTTCAGGAATATACAGACTCCTCTTCAGCATGGAACGAAGGTCTTTGGATTCAATCTGATGTAAATAAACACCGACTGCTTGTGGTCGGTGGGGAAAGACGTCTTGTACATGACTCCCCACAGTCGCCTGTGCACTCGCACCCACGAAACCATCATTCCCTCCACGTGTACCTCACCCCTTGAGTCCACGTGCTGTGCTCTGGTGGTGCATCCCCAGTTCAACATTCAGTTCCATAGGTGATTATCGAGAAATCGACTGGCACGCCCACATCCCAGTCATGTTTCCCCTTAAACCTGAAAACCTCCCGTGTCACTTGGTCTCCCCTTGACTCTCCAAAAAAGGCAAGTGCACGGTGCCATTCTGAGAAAGATACGATCATGAGAGGGAGTGCCAGAGACGCATCACATTCCGGCACCTCTCCCATAGCTATATTATACCCCTCACTCCGGTCACTGCATGCACGTCGTACTGGTGACAACCCTGCCCGCGCGTGAACAAAAGGATGGCACGCCCGGTGAGACGTCTCTTGCCTTCCCTATTTTTACTGAAGAGAAAGTCCATGCCAGCCCTGAAGCCCTGGTGCCCTTTCCCTGTCCTTGCAGGGGAGGTAGAAGAAGAGCACCTGTTCACACTTTCCGGCAACTTCCAGTTCGCCTCCCAGTTGTCGGATCGTGTTCGACGACTGTCAACGACAGTTGTCCCAGCTCGTCCGGTGCTTTAACAACTATGGCGGCCGTCACCTACAGTCCCATCGTCATTGTCACCCGCACACGGGTGGGCTACTTGGCGGTGCCGATCGCTTTCGACAGCTTTGCCCCAGTCGTCAGATCGTCCTACTTTTTGGGTGTGGTCCCCGTGGCTGATCCACTGCCACCCCCAACTCCCGTCTCTTTTAGCGCCACTAAAGCACCACACCAGTCACCAGTCTCGACAACCAGACCAAGCGTCAGGCTCGAGTCTCCCGTTACCGGTCCCCGTAGGGGCTCCAGACCAGCCCCAGCCCAGGTAAGCGCCAGCCCCCGGGCCTAATTCTGACCGACTCCAGAAGTAGGCCTCGCGTCCCGAGTTTCAGTCTCCACTTCTACAATTCGCTTGGGCCTCCAGCCCTGGGCCCTGGCCAGTTGGCATCCGGCATGGGTCTCCACCCCAAGGTGTTCGACTCCTCAGCACCCTGCTCGGGCCGTCAACCCCGAGCCTCCACCGAGCCCACTCCCCACACGGGTCCCCTGACCGGGGGGCATGGCTCCCCAGCACCCCGTTCGGGCCTCTCGACCCGAACATCAGAAGAGTAACCACCCCACTCGGGTTCCCAATCCCTGGTGCGAGGCATCTCAGCATCCAGACCAGGCATACGATCCTAGGTTTTCCTACGGATGACGTCTGGCATGACTGATCCACGTCAGGCTCCAGATCTCTCGGCTTTATCTTGGGGGCACTACTCCCACAACCTGATAATGTCGATTCCCAGCACTGGTTTGCCTCTATGGGACATGGCGACCCCGGCATGGATCGAGGGCCTCCTATCATGCCTTCCGGTCCCGCCAGCTCCCAGTCTAGGCTCAAGGCCTCGGGTCACTGGCATCCTGGTACCCCCTGCAGTGTTAGTTCCAAGTGCAACCACATCGTTGCGAGCATCTGAAACACTACTATCGGCTCGGGTGAAGGCTTACACTCGAGTCACCTAGCCACTAGCCTCGACTACAGACTATGCATCTTGGGGGCCCATTCTGTTATTCCCGGTGAGTGGCCTCACACCACCAGCATTCACAGATCAGGTTTTCTCCGTCTACCACCTTGGAGCAGAATCATCTTCGGCTCCCCAAAAGAAGCTGCGTCGTAGCCGTAAGGCCAAGTGACCCGCTGCTGCCACCAGTAACTCCGGCAAGACCATTCTTATAAGGGACTTACAGATTCGCCTGGACAGGGGCGAACCCATTGTACCTCTAGAATGAATCACCTCTACGGTCCCTACTACCAACCGCTTTAGCCTCTTGCGTCGAACGCGGGAAGACAAGGCAGAACTCAAAAGGGTGAACGCTTCGACAACGACCCAAAGGCGCCAGTGTCGGTTTGGCATCCCAGCTCCCAAGTCCCATCGGAGACATAGGGACGAGGGGGACTAGCAATCTGACTTGAGAAGGATCTGGGTTACCCCAAAGGAAGCTCAAGCTATCCGGGAGGTGCATCTCGGCAACCCCTTTTGGGCACTAGGGCGCCGCACCAAGCAAGGTACAGTTAGCCCTACAGCCGCATCATCCGATGGTGCCCAGCCCCTCATTGCCTCTCATTCAGATAGGCAGAAATAGAGACGGGCTCATTTCAGGCCCCACCAATATCCAGCCTCGAGTTCTCCTCAGGCAGATGTCGTGATGGAGACTCCTCCGCAACGCACCTCGGTCTTTGATAGGCTGGGGGCACCCGTCTGCCCCAAGAGGCACTCCTAGAAGAAGAGGACGGTCTGGCTCCTCAGTGACGTGGTCAAGGTGTTTGTGTGCTATGCCACCGGGCACCAGCCTGAGGTCCAGATTGACGATCTGAACCAACCCATGGCTCAACTCAGGAGACCACGTCACCCGACTCAGCCATCGGCTCTGGTCGGCCACATCGTCACTTCTACCGGGCCTCAGACATCGACGCGAGTAGAGGAAGTTCCCGTTGAGGAACGTGCCACCCCGGTCAACATGGAGCCAGTCAACAATGACCCTCCGACCGGTGAAGTCCAATAGGTAACTCTTGAGACTCTCATGAAGGAGAACCAGCACTTGAAGGCCCTCCTGCAAGACTTGCTCTCTGGGATTCCCTCCCCCTCCCATCACCATTAGCCACCTCTCCCTTTCCCCCACTTGAGCTTTGAAGGCTGCCCTTGCTGACCAGTTCACTACCTAGAGAACCTGAAGACTACAGAGGATGCTACGACATCATCCAGGCATTCCAGGAGGCGCAAGAGCTACCTATGGAAGCGTCTTCAAGTCAACTTCGCAACGACAGTCGTCTTGTCCCGTTCTGAGTTCGTGGTCGTCCGGGGCAGGCAATCTACTCCAACTGCGTAGAAGGGTCCTAATCAGTTTCCAGAGACGGCTTGAAGTAGCTGCCAAGCCTGCTCATCTGAAGATCTAGAGGCGGGGTTCGACCGAGGCCTTCTTATGTGAGTCTCCCTCCTCCTCCAAGAAGCGGAGCTCCATTTGGCAACGTGAGCGATTTCTTCTCCCTTTTCTCCCCAGAGTGCACAGTTCTATCCTCCCTAGGACTAAACTGACACCCTGTCTATGTTTGGGCTGCTACGACTGACTCTGACCTCGGCTGGCACCCCCGTGGGTCTCGTTTCGAAGGCAACTCATCAACGGTTCCAACACCACTGACTGTGCTCAATTTGGAGTTCGGGACAGCTCGTGGCAGCTTCATCTTCCAGATGCTGTGGTGCTAAGACAGTCTGAACCAGGGAACAGAGCCTCTGCTTCCAGCTCCACCACGACCAACGCCGGCCTCCAAAGCTCCTACCAAAATTCCAACACCTTCCTGGGCCAACCTAAAAATTTTTGGCACCAGTCCTGGTGACAAAGGAGTTCAGGAGCACCCACAATAATTCCTGCATCGACTGTCTGTCCTTTGTTCCTGAGAGGGGATAGAATCGACTCCGACATCGTTTGAAGCTCTTTATCTTCATCTTCCCTCTCCCCGCTTGGCCGACTGAAGGCCCCTCCCTGTGTGGAGGTTGTTTTGGTTGTATGAGCTTAACCCTCACCCCAAGATCTCCCTCCTGCGAGAGGTGTAGTGTTGTAAGGTCTTGAGCAGGTTCGAGTGACACCAGCGCAGCGTGTGGGGAACCTACGCTTCCCCGCTCGCCCTCGTCTCCGAGCGGGATCAGTTTCTTCAAACCGGTCGAGTAAGTGCTCCCACCTTTCTCTTTATTTGGTACTTTTTCATTCAATATTAGCTCTAGTCTCTGCTGGTCGGTAAGAGAGTGCCCGATCTCGCACGTCCCGGACTTCCAAGTGACCGCCGTGGGAGTGAGTGATTACCCGTGCCCTCGACACCGGGTCAGCCTCTAGGATCAGACTAGTCATACCCCTTTGGGAGACCCTCTGGCCTTGCTGGCCCTCTACCAACAAGAGACCATCCATCACATCCTCCCCTTGGCATCGTCAAGTTACCCATGGGTTTGGGATGCAACACAGAGGAGAACGTGGGAGAAGAAGAGGGAACATGCCATGATTGCTAGAGGAGGGAGAAATCAATTAAAAGAATGAACTTTGACTGAACTAGTCCCTTCAAGCTAATACTCCCGAGACTTAGGAAGAAGATGGACATGGGATGCAGCCTTCTTTGGATGAATTTAGCTCCAGGATGCAGCAGCACTTCGTGGGAACTCTAGAAAATCTCCTCTTTCAACCATGAAGACAAGGGTTCTATTTATAGACCCTCCAAGTCTTGGGACGAGTTGGAGAGAGAACAACCAAAAAGTAGGCAGATTATGGACAAACTCTTAAAGATAATACTTCCAAGAGTCCATAGAAACCAATAGAAGGTTCTAAGGATCAGATTTGGGGAAGAAATCAAGATAACAACCTTTGCAATCCGTCCATAGAGCTACGGAGAAGAACAGTTCTGTTAAAACTCCTCCGTATTACATAACGCATCCGCGATAGACCGCTATGTAAACATAATGCGCTAGAGTCAGTCCGTCATGTGATCTTATCCAATGGAAGATAAGAACAGTAGGCGAAGCGTTCGGGCTTAGGACTCTGGCGAGCATAATGGATAGGAACAAGTGCGTTATACTAAGACTATAACGGCTGGAAGATAGTCCATCATGGCAACGAAGATGTCGAGGTAGACGGTGGCTGGAATGACAAGGAAGTCGGTGGAGGGGGTGATAGACTCAACCTTAGGGGTATATAACGGACCAGGGCACATGCGTTATGTGGCAGGCATGACGGCTGGACACAGATCTGTTAAAAGACAAAGGCACTAGATGAGACGGTGGGAGAGATGGTAAGGAAGACAGTGGGTGAGACGGTGCAAGGAGTGTGATGGACTCCATGAGGAACGTTATATGACCTATAACGTGCCATGGAGGATGCGTTATGTACTAGAGGGCGATTAATGCAACGGAAGTGCTTGCCTTAGCAACAAACAAGGATAACACCCAACCAAGGAAGGCAATGAGCCATGAAAGAGACTTCTAACATGCCCGAGAAGACTCAACAAGGGTGAACAACTCGGAGCATCATTAAAAATGAGTAAGAAGATGACCAAACTAATTGGTTATAAAACGGGTGTCAACAGATGCCCCTCCTTAACGTCCTCTTTGCAGGGGAGCGAGCGGAGGTGTAGTGAAAGTGAAATGGAACATGGAGATGAAGCGGAGATGACGCGGAGTGGACCGAAAAGCAGGCGTTAAGGCAATGACACCCATTCTCAACCAACAAGTGACAGGAATCTTTTGGAAACTTCGGACAAATCACCAAGGAAATGGCCAACCAAATGACGCCAATCTGGAGGAACTAACAACTAAGGAAAGGAAAACACGGCCAGCGGCCGGAAGAGTCAATTACAGAGACTAGAGATCACAGCTCTCTTCTCCTCCGGTACTCTGATTTTCTTCAACGCAACCTAAACTTTCTAGCCTCACAACTCAGAAATGGCTTCCTCTCGAAGCTTCAAGAAATTCTTCTCACTCTCTCTTTCTCTTCTCCTAACGATTCCTTCTTGAATCAGCAGGCTCTCTCTCTCGTGAAAATAATTCAAGAGGAAAGGGAAATTTTACTCTGATGTTCTTCTGAAGATCTGCTCAGCATCTCTATCCTTATGATCTGCTTTCCCCTTATAAAAGACTCAGACGATGGGTGTGTGTACACCACAATTTTTCCCATCCAATCTTCCACGTGTAATGATCACTAGGCCTTAGACTTCCACATGGCAGGATCTCTTGTTATGAGCCTTACATTAGATCACGTGCCTAATCATTATCATGTATAAATTTGGGACCACGTGCCTTCCTTAAAGTTCACGAGCATCCTAACTTGATTCTCTTGACTTTTTCTCAATCATGTCCCTGAGAAGAAAGAAGCATTTTGTCAAATACATTGCCAGCATATGCACAGACCTTATCATGTAACTAGCACAGACCTAAGTATGAAGTGCATTGACTTCTGTATGCAAGAAATGCAATATGCACTGACCCTTTGCATGCGTTCAGTAAACCATGCACCGACCTTCTATATGAAGAAGGATGAACGTACACTGACCTTGTATAGACACAAGACTATCTTGCACTAACCTTGTATGAACAGAAGACAGACGTGTACTGACCATGTATAGGCACAAGGCAGTAATGCACAACCCTTGCATGGACCTACATGCATGATGTACAAACTTTGTATGCATGATGCAAAGACATGCACAGACATGAATGGCCAATGTGCAAGACTTGCACCGACCTTACATGCATCGAATGCAACAATGCACTGACTTTGCATGCAGTTTCATAGGAACGTGCACCGACCTTGCTATGCCTAAAGGAAATGTGCACGGATCCCATGTGCATACTACACCGACCATGCATGCAGTTTCACAGGAACTTGCACTGACCTTATATGTAGCGAGTGTAGCAATGCACCGACTGTGCATGTAGTTCCGCAAGAACTTGCACCGACTTGCTATGCCAAAAGGCTAAATCATTCACAGACCTATTGAGATGCTGAACAGTAATATGCACTGACTTTGCATGCGTAAACCAAGACATGTACCGATCTTGTGTCTTTGACACTGAAACTTGCATCGACCTTACTAAGTGTAAGACACTGTTGGCATAGCCCTGACTCTAAATAGAGTGATGTGCACCTTGACCTTGTGCAGACTTGCTAATGCTAGCACCGACCTTATGAGCATGTGCACCTTGACCTTGTGTAGACTTGCTAATAAAAGGACTATCGTGTAGTACATTGAAGCCACAGAGATATAACAGTAAGTAATTAAACTTCATTAGATCGGGCTGCTAAAGTAGCGGGAATAAAATTACTTTTTAATTAACAGTTATAATTAATAATTATATACCAGAGTCCAGTCCAAAAGAAGACAACAAGTCTAACAGTACAGTCGATAGAACAGAAAAGACGTACCAGAAAGTCAGGGGAAGCCCGACGAAGGTACCAGCTGGCCACTACGAACTCGCACACCAGGAACCACGGAAGCAGCACGAACAACGACCCACCTGAAAAGTAGGGGTGAGTCTCGTGTCACTGACTCAGTAGGGGACACGTGGATCCCCACTGAAAAACACGCAGTAACACACTAAAATAGTAGGTAAACAATGGGTAAGCAACAGGTAACAACAGTAGTAGTAAAGCAGGAAACTAAACTACAAAGCTGTACAGAAAAGGGATGCAGGAGTAGGGAGCAAGCTAAGAGCTGGGGGAGCCAAAAAGGAAAAGGTAAGAGCCGTACCAAACAGGCGCGACTACCGAACTAACCTCGGCTGCCTGAACTACTCCAAACAACGGCAGAAGGGTCGACCCTAAACTTGGAAGATCAGGAGTCACCGATCTGTCCACAACCACGAGGCCAAGGACAAGGCCTATGAGACCAGACCAAAAGTCTAGAAAAAACTTAGACAGACACAGACGTGCCACGACTAGAACGTCATGCACACTGTCCCGCACACGACTGGAATGTCATGCAGGTGACAGACACTGACCTCGGGAAAAGCCAAGAGAAGGCTAGCCCAGAGAGGTCGAAACATACAAGAAACGTCGAGAGTCACGTGCCATGTGACTAGAGTGCCTCACCACCAGAAGAACAGCCAGCTGTGTCCACTGACGTCTTATACTGCGCCTACTAGCGTCTTGTCCACGTACCCTACCGCAAGGACTAGGTCGAGACCAAGACACTGTCAGAACTAGAATAGTACTATAACGCGAGTGACTAGTCAGGGTCACGTCTAACGACGCAAGTCCAAAGCCCCTGACCATGTGTGCACACACTAGCCCACTGCCTAAGCTAGGCCTCTAACTAGTATTCCCCCTCCGAAGGATGCTACAGTTGGACCGGGGGCCCACGGAACTAGCTTAAGAACCGTATATTGGGAAAGTGCCCCGCTACAAGAGCCGTCATGCCAAAGCGTGCCATAAGGCTACGACTAGTGGAGGCTCACGAAACACAGACTCCAAAATGAGTGCCAAAGTACAGACAGGCTAACCAAACACTGTCCCACGTACTACAAATGTCACGCCCCGAGCCAGCGGAAGATAGAACTCGGATGTGGCGCGACGATGTCTATAACGATCAGTCATGTCAATCCCAACCTTTAACAAGAAGAGGGCAAGTAACGGAGGAGAATCCTCCCAAGAGAAGAAACCCAAGAAGAACAGCAAACCCTTTTCCATTACTGCCGCACCTTCCAAAGAGGTGTGCAAACACTGTGACAAGGCCGGTCATAGGGTCGAGGAATGCTGGAGGAGACTAGGAGCTTGTCTCCGATGTGGGAGCCGCGATCATCGTATTGCCGACTGTTCATTACTTAATGATCAAGCTGGAGACGAGAACCGCCGGTGAAGAAACAAGCACGTCTCCAAGCTCTTCACGAGGCGAAACAAGATGAAGGTGGATTGGTGGAAGGTACATTAACCATTTGTTCCAAGTCTGCTCATGCCTTGTTTGATACCAACGTGTCACATTCCTTTGTTTCCAAGAAGTTTGCTGATCCGTTACCTATGGAACCAGAGTGGATAGATCTAGTTATTTCAACCCCGCTCAGAAATGAATCTGAGATCTCACACCATTATTTGAATTATGAAGTCATGGTGAAAGGGAAAAATCTACCAATAGATTTAATATGCCTTGACTTGAAAGGGTATGATGTTATACTAGGAGTCGATTGGCGATCTACACACAAGGCAGTTGTTGATTGCCATGATGGCATTGTAACTTTTAAGGAGTGCCCGGAACTTGTCTACACTAGCCTTAAGGGTCGGAACAAGTCACCTCTAATTTTGGCTCTCCGTGCTAGTAAGCTCTTAAAGAAAAAGTGCGTGGCTTTCATAGCATTTATGATGGTCACAGAAGTTAAAGAGTCCAAGATAGAAGACGTCCAAGTGGTTTGGGAGTTTCCCGATGTGTTCCCAGAAGATTTATCGGGATTACCCCCACAAAGAGAAGTGGCCGTCACCATCGACCTTGTCCCTGGTGCTGGTCTAGTTTCTAAGGCACCGTATAGGATGTCCCCTATCGAACTCAAGGAGTTAAAGGAGCAGTTAATGGAGCTTTTGAAGAAAAGATTTATCCGATCGAGCACTTTCCCGTGGGGAGCGCCTGTACTATTTGTAAATAAGAAAGATGGATCTATGAGACTTTGCATCGACTACAGGCAGTTAAACCATCTTACTATCAAGAACAAGAACCCACTGCCAAGGATCGATGAATTATTTAATCAGATATGTAGGTCTAAGTACTTTTCAAAGATTGATCTCAGATCAGGATATCACCAACTGAGGATCAAAGATGAGGACATTCATAAGATTACATTTCGGAGTAGGTATGGGCACTACGAATTTGTTGTTATGCCTTTTGGACTAACAAATATCCCTGCAGCCTTTATGCAATTGATGAATAGCATATTCAGACCTCATCTGGATCAATTTGTTGTGGTCTTCATTGATGATATATTGATTTATTCAAATCGACCTTGCCTTACACAAGATGCAATGTGCATCGACCTTGCCTTACACAAAGTACAATGTGCATTGACCTTACTTTGCACAAGGTACGATGTGTATCGACGTTATTTTACTCAAGGTATAATGTGCATTGACCTTGCTTTACACAAGATGCAATGTGCATCGACCTGATACACTACTGGTGTATATATGCATTGACCTGTGTGACTTCATGCAAGAACATGCATTCACCTTATTTTCAACGTAGTATAAGGATGCCTCAACCTGAATGGATGAAGACATATGCATGCATCGGCCTAACAAACGTAATATGAAAATGTGCACTGACCAGATGTAATGAAGGTGTGAATGTGCATCGACCTTATCTAATCACCACCTAAACATGCATCGACCTTAATGACTAAGTGCCTATATGTGCATCGACCTGAGTTTTAACACTTAGACAAATAAATGGTTTGTTCAATTTGAAAGATTCTTATGCAGTTCAGTCCCAACATGATTCATAGAGTGTCATCATCAAAACCAGGGTTCCAACAGTCCAAGCCTTCCACACAGCGCATTAGCCATACGTCGAGCTCCTCCATGAGCCAACCACGACAATCTCAATGGAGAAACTAGGGCAACCAAAGTCTCCACTCGATAGCCTCGACTCGAGAGCTCTGAATTCTCAACCCCAACAATGCCGCTGAACACAATGCCATGACAATGGCACGCCAACTGATGCTAACCTCATGGGTAATGCCATGACATGCCAACAGGCCAACCTCCCCCCTTAGGGTTAGTCGACTAACCTTAAAACTCTATTCACCACTAGAGTGTCATCCGATCATGCCTGGCATTGATCCTAGGCCTACAGGCTATGGGCCCACCATGCTTCCACTGTGTAACTCAGCACAAGACAACACACCACATAAAAAATTTTGGCGCTTGCCATGAGACGACCTCCGACGCATTTGACTAACTCCAGAAAAATGGTGCGAGAAACTCTCACACCTTAAATCTAGAGCACAGACTTCCATGCACGGACTGGAAATTCATGCGTCGAACCAAGGATCTAAGCCCAACTCTAATCGGAGACACTGGGCACCAGCCATACAGCACAACACACAACTCAGCTGGTAGCTTAATTCCTCAGATCGCGGCACCAGCATGCTGTAATAATAGGGGAACTGATGTGATACAACAATCCCTTAGACCTGAATTTTTGCAAGCAACCGGTCCAAACGGTGGGCTCACTCGTGCGGCGTACTCAATCACCCGTAGGCCAATCAGCGATGGTGGAGAGAGTTTGAGGTTGGACCTTGCCGTTCCGGGGGACGGCTTAGCTCGGGTTGAACCCCTAAGGGGCTGGGATTCCCAACTCCGTGGGCGGCCAACACGTGTCAGTTTCATAAGCAGAGCATAACATAACATTTAAGTCTGAGGTTGAGTAAAGCTTACCAGTAGGTCCAGGGAACACTGAAGCTTGTCCCGCTGCTGAACAGTGGAGTGGAGCAGCCCCTGGAGTTCGGCAATCCATCTCTGGGGGTCAAGCTACTTGTAGAAGATCAAGTGTCAATGCATTGTAATCATAAGCATATTAGAAAGCATAAGTCAGAAGTTGTACCGGTCGTCGCACGCCACGAAAGACCTGGTCTCCGTAGCACTGGGCGTAGGCCTTCATGTAGCCCTCGTCGCTCGTGGCCCGGGCGCGTACCACATGCCCTAGCCCTGCCCAATCCTGGATCTGGTCTGCTACCCACTTGATCCAGTTGATCTCCACCACTAGTCTGCGTGCGTGGCGTCCCACACGCTCCTCTGGCTTCTCGCGCGCTGGGAACTCGACCTCCGCCTGGTGGACCCCTATGGTCCTCATGACCAGCTGGTAGAAGAGTGGCTCCACCACATTCATGTAGTGAAGCCAGATGTCTTGACCCGCATATGCCAGGGCCCCCACCACCCATGGCTAACCCTCGTGGCCCTCTGCCTAGTAGGGTGCCCACCAGACCTGTCAAATAGGCAATTGCATCAGCATCCAAGCATATAATAACATTTGCATAAAGTTTAGACCTTACCGAGGCATAGGGAAGGGTGTCGAGGTCGTCCTGGATCATCCGGACCTGACGACGTAGGGAGCCCACCTCCTGGGGTGTTGTCCATTGTCTCGTGATGGGCAGTCGATCAGGGAACGTCTCCTCTCCTCTCCCCAGCCCCGGGAGGTATACGTAGGCCAACACCTGCATTACATTACAAGAAGTGTCAACATATAGCATTCATAGAATTTATAACAATTACACAAGCATTCTAGGGATCGAGTCCTACCTGAAGTAGTGGGGAGAATCTACTGAGCATCATGCGTCGGCTCGTGGAGCTGAGGGAGTCAAAAAGGAAGGCGAGCACTATCGCGCCCCACGCGTACTCGCCAACTCGGTCCACATCCTCCAGTTGGGGCAGTAATAGACAGCTAACCCCGTCCGCCCAAGTGGCAAACATCAGCTTCCCAACTAGAAGCATCGGGAACCTCCACATGATGATGTTCACCTCCGGTCTAGGCGCAACCGCCACCAGGCTCCGTGCTTGGTCCGTCAGCCTCCCGAGATGCTGCTCTGGCAGCTCTCCAACAGCAATCCCAGTGCCCCACAGGCCTAGGCTCTCCTGTAGCTTCGCCCTAGGCAGCATCGTTGACTGGCGCTCTGGCCTTTGTAGCTTCAGGCCCAATAGTCTCTAGGCCAGCCTAAACAAATCTACCAAACAGACAACTCTTAAACAAATGTGGATCACTTTTGCAGTTTTCTTTGCATTTTGACTAAGAGTTTTCACATGCTTTACATACTCTTTATCCTTGATGAGATCTCTGAGTGCCACTCTATGCTTAGACAAGCTCCCCAAAGCCAAGAATTGTGTGACAAATCTAGTGGGGCCCGGTCTGACGATGTTGTGATCTCCTGTTTTTTGCCTGAACATGGCAAGGATCTGATGATGGCCATAAATGAAACTACTGATTGCCTATATGCTTCGTGAATGACAGATCCAACCTCTGCTTGTGCTCCAATATCTTCTAGCATGAGATCTAAACTATGTGCTGCACATGGAACTCAATACAAATGTTTTCGTCTCTCCATCAGCATATGACCAGCCTTTCTATAATTTGTTGCATTATCAGTAACAACTTGGACCACTCTCTCTTCTCCAACTTCCTCAACAATTTGATCCATTAAATTGCATAAGAATTCAACATTTTTGAGATTGTCAGAAACAACAAATGATTTCAAGACCACTGTTCCATGTGGACAGTAAACACGAAAGTTTATCAATTCTTTTCTAGTGGTCCTTACCCATCCATCACACATCAAGGTGCACCCTCTCTCATCCCACTCTTTTAAATGAGTCTATCCATGCCTGTAGCTCACAAACTTCCTCATCAAGGAAAGGGTCATATATGTCCTTTGACTTAGGTGCAGGAATACCTAAGCCTCCTCCTGCAATGCAGTCAATCATGATTTGAAAGTAGAGATTATCAGCTGCATTTGCTGGAACATTTGGATAAAAAAATCATTTAGAAATATACTTCCATTGCTGTGATACAACTTTTTTCACTTGCTTCTACCCCATCAAAGCATTTTTCCTTGTTGTTTGTTGAGCATCATCTTGTCTAAACTAGTAGTGATCCATTGGCCCAACCGATGTATCTGCAGGAGATGTAAAATCATCACCACAACCAAGTAAATATGACTTTTGTTGAGCAGACATAGTGTTTGATCTAACAAATAAGGGCAATCTTACTCCCCCCATTGCCGTACTCCTAGAACATTGCAATTAACCAGATGTCGAAGTGACATGCCCAAATCTGCGCATCTCATCCTCATGAAGTTGTCTCATGCTGTCATGCATTACTGCTCTTAAAGTTGCATCCTCATCATTGTCTTCATCACCTTCTCTGTGAAAATCACTTCTTGGTGCTATGATTGGTGGACCTTGTATATCTTATCTGATGCTTTTGTGTAAGGTAGAACCTCTCCTCTTTTTTTACCAAGTGTTCTTTTATTCTAGATATCCCTCCACCCATTTCCTTGCTACATAAATTACATTTGACTCTCTTTGTCTTTGGATTAGTTGAAGTGGCATATTGCCACCTTGGATCATCACTACGGCCTGTCGGGCAGGTGATATCTCAAGTGCGCGCCCAGGTTGAGTCCACTCAGCCAGGTGTGCAGCATCACCTTATCCCTCAACCAATCGGGCAGTTGCAGCAGGTCTACCCATCCAGCATCCCTGGAGTTCCTCCTGATGTTCCCGCTGCCGATGGTGCTTCTTCTTCCAAGTCCAAAGGCAAGAGGTTCCGGAGATTCAAGAACAAGGGACGTGAGAAACGGCGTGCTTAACAGTCTTCTGTCGATGCTGTTCCATCGTCAGTTTCATCTTCTCAGTAACGTCAGGGATCTGCTTTCCATCAGCCGAGATCGTGTGGGAGGTGTAGTGGTAGCCACCCTGGCAGGCCATGTTCTTTGCCGGTGGTTTATTTTCGTTGTGATCAACCAGGCCATGTTGTTCGAGACTGTCCGTTCAGGCTAAGACCGATGCAGTTCTCTGCACTTGCCCAGCCACAACAGCTCCAAATCCAACCTGTACCGCTACAACCTCAGTAGGACTCACCAGCGTCTTAGCTTCCTCGTGTTGAGCAGTGATGTCCTATCTTTTGAAGGTGTGTTTCTATTTTTCGATTAGTTAATTTGTGTTTTAATTATTCTGGTTATTTGAGCATCTGTTAATTGTTCATTATGATAATGGTGTTTGTATGATTGTGGTTTTCCCTTCTCCTGTCCTTGTCATTTCTCCCGTTCTACTTTCTCCCTCGTTTCTCTTTTCCCTCTGTTCTTCTGGACACGGGGTGCGCGATCGTGTAGAGTTGACCGAGGTAGAGACGCAATGGAATGGGATAGAATGTGATGAAATGATGGATGAGGTGGACGTTAGCAGGATTCGTGGATGGATCCAAGCTAACATGGCTTGATTGTTTTATCGCCTGTGACTTTCGTGGAAGTCTGTTTCTCTGCATGGGTTCAGTGGCTTGTCACCCGCAGTGTTGACAGCCCTGTGTAATAATCCACATTGTGCTCCATGTTTTTACGTAGGAGTAGTCGGTTCTACTCTTTCCTTGTCATATCCGATTGTTTAGATTTGTGGATTGTTCAGCGTTATTGCTCGACAGCCGTCCTTTGTGCTACTCGTGCAGTATAAGAATTTCTTAATGTTATTATTGTTGGCATTTCCCTTTTTGGTCAGGATTTGCTGGTATTCGGTTCTTCTGTTAATTGCCCAGGGTGCTGTTGACCATTCGAGTTGCGGTGATGGCCGTACAGACTGTTATGATACTTTGGTCACCCCAGCTTAAATATGGTCAACCCCCGATGTGTTTCGCTTCTGTTGAAGTCGAGATGTTCAATTGGACCAATTTGACTGAGCAGCTGTTCGAGCGAACTAGGCTCTTCCCTTCTTGGTGAGCTTCTGTTGCTGAGCTCGATGCTGCCCATGTCGCGTGGGGACTGAACAGGGCAGTTATTTCCACCGACGTGGCTAACATTTCCCCTCCTTAGGAGCCCACAGACTTTCATCTAATCCAGATGTTTCTTCATTTGGCAGCTCCCCTCGCACCTCTACCCGAGTGGGTGTGGGCCTATAAAATCCCCTAGGTAACGAAATCATACTCGAGGAAGAAGCTGAAGTCTGGGAGGTCACCGTCGCCAAGCCCGCGCGGAGAGGCGGTTGTCAACTTCGAGACGAAAGCTTCCTCGTTAGCAAGGGAGGGACTTGCCCCGGCCAAGTCTTCGTCGGGCGAGAAGGTAGACTACGACTACTCTACCGACGACGTGGCTTCGAGCGAGGATTTTGTAAGTGTGAGCTTGTTCATGCAGGGCTCCCTTCGCGGCCAGCCTTTGATCTTATCTTCCGTTATCTGGTTAACTTCCAGGAGCAAATCCAGCCGGGGGCCGTGGAGGTAGCTACGTCAGGCTCATTGGCTGACCAACCGGTGGGGATTGATGCGGGCTTGAGCAAGCTGGCATCCTTGTTTGGGGTGCTACGGCAAGAGGCGGCCGCGGAGACCTCCGATACTCCCGTTCTAGGGAGCGAACCCTTTGAGGAGGGAGAAACTGTGTCGGGGAGCAGCATAGTTCCGATGGTTGAGGTAAGCATGGAGGCCTCTCGACCTCCTCCTTGCGTCTTTGAGTTTTCATGATTTACTCCGAGTAGTGGACGGCTAACCCTGCCCTATATGGCCAAGCGACACCGACACCATGGACAGCGTCTGCCGGTCAGGCCCACCAAGTCATGGCTAAGCGGAGATCGTCCTTCCAGCAGCAGGCGAGGGAGAGATTGGCAGTTCCCCAGGGACTAGATGTAGAGTCCCTCGCCTCATCTATTCTGTCGGGGACCGAGCCACGACTTGTAGTCCCGCTTTCGCCCCTTCTGAAGATCCGGGCTCTGATGACGGACCCACTTCTGAGGGGGATCTTTGCGGGGCTCCTTGCGCACCTGGAGGGGTCCCAAGCGCAGAAAGGTGGTCAGCCAGTGGTAGCTTTGGGGCCGGCCCTGCTCGAGGCTCCTCCTCTGGTTACAGCTACAGTAGCCGTGGTCTCGTCCCATGAAGTGGTGACAGAAGCGGACCGGGCAGAGAAAGAAGCAGTGGGACAACCCTGGGTGACAGCAGCGCCAAGTGATTCGACAGTGATCTCGCCCATTCCCCTAGTGGTGGTGGGCCGGGAACTATCCACCGGGCTGCAATGGCCAAGCAGTTTGGCTCTCGTTCTCCCATCCTCTTCGGCTATAGTGGACGCAGACTTATGGGCGGTGGTGGACCGCACCGTGGAGTTCAATCCCCCAGCCGTGCCCTCGGTCAGCCACACTACGTCAGAAGTTTTCAAGTTGCTACAACTGAGCATCACAACTTGCTATCCGAGGATTCAACCTCGCCCGCTGGCACACAACTTAATAGAATTCAGAAAGTAAAGGAAAGAAAGAAATGAGAAAATAATGTAGCTCACTTAGGAGGAGATTGACTCTGGATTTGATCCAGGAGAAAATTACAAAGGCTGATTCACACCCGCTCTCTTCTCCCTCACACTTACGATACTCTGATTTTCTTGATCTTCACCGTAGGCTCTCTCCTCAGGCTTCCCAACTGCTCACTCTCTCTGTATTTGAATTTTCCTTAGCCTCTACGGCTCTCACTTGCTCTCGTGATTCTCCTCTAAGTGATACAGAAATTTGGGCGATCTGCCTCATTTTATAGGCCACAGGCAATGGGCACGTGGAAACCACATTTCCCGCCAAAACTTTCATGCAGATCTGATCATCAACTTTTCACGCGTCATAATCATAGCGCTTTTACTTTCCACGTGGCAGGATCACTTACTCTGAGCCTTACCTCAGATCACGTGCCATTAACCTGGTACTTTATGTTCCACGTGAGTTAAGTTCGTAGGCTGTCAGTATACTTCATCAGGTGCTCGATCCTATGTCTGGCCTAGCAGTATAAGTAATAGGAGTATTAACTGTTTGATGAAATGCACTAACTTCATGCTTCGAGCATCATACGTGCATGCCAACAATGGACACATTTGATCAATTTACAAGACATAAGTATGTGCAATGCATAATGTGTAAGACTTGATGACACACGTATAGTATAAATGCAAGACATATCAAACTGGTGCTGACCTTAGCGTGGAACAAGTATCAATTTTAATATAACTCTCTGACACATGCACTGACCGTAACACACAAAGGATGCTACTAGCAATGACCTTGATATATAGAACACACCAGCTAACATCGACTCGAATGCATGAGACAACATCTGTTAGCATCGACCTTGGTGTGAAGTACTACTAACTAGCATCGACTTTATGCTCAAGACAATGCAAGGTAGCACTGACCTCCATGCATTAGATGTGAGAGGATGAAATATGCACTGACTTTATATGGGCACAAGGTAGATGTGCACTGACCTTCTATATGTTACATGCAAATGTGCACTGACCAGGTATAGGCACAAGGCAGACGTGCACAGACTCTATGAACGACTAAGGCCAATGTGCACCAACCTCTTTCATGCTTAAGATAGAACATGCATCGACCTGTATATCTATAATACAAAAAGTGCACCGACCAGTTATGCTAGATGCAAAACATGCACCGACCTTTAATGTGCTCGTGCAAATGTGCACAAACTTGATTTTGTGCTAAATGGAGATGTGCACAGACCTTATCATGCATGTATGAAAACATGCATAGACCTTGTTGTGCATTGTGCACATGTGCACAGACCTTATATTTTGTCTGTAGTAGATGCACCGACTTTATGCGCACTTCTACAAAAATGTACACCGACCTTAGTAGAACTAAGAGATGATGTGCACCGACCTTGCCTCTGCTAACCATGCAACAAGCATCGACCTTTATTATGAACAAAGTCTATTGATAAATCCAAAACTTAAAGACAAGATATATTGTTGCCAATCATCAAAACAAAATAGAAAATTATGTTCAGATAATCAGGTCAAAGGAGACATAACATGAGACACATTATCCCACATAAGCTCCAACAACACTACCGAAATGGGAAAGAAGAAAGAGTATTCATTGATTTACACCCTTTCGAGGTCTTCGAGTGTCATGTACTCGATGCACCTCTATATATGGAAGCGTCACGGGAGCCAATGAGGAAGGGGGCACTTGGGAAGAAAAAGGAGGAAAAGACTTCATCAGATGATTGGTTCCCACCACTGCCACCTGGCTATGTTGAATCTTAGGAGGTCTCTCATATCTTTGAGACGGGGGACGTCTCCAGGGCTTCACCACCAGCCACCTATCCCATGGGGGATGAAGCTGATATGAGAAAGATATCTGAATGTATCGAGGTGCCATCAGGGCTCTTTAAACCTATAGTGGACCTCAAATCTCAAAATATGGAATCACTGAAGACCATGGAAGTCCCTCGCTTTTGTGAGCCACCCACAATATTCTATGCTAGAAGACCTGCTAGCAAGGATGATGATGACTGCGTAATCCCTGAAGAGTCCACAAGCTGGATGATGCCAATATCAGGCTTGGCTTACATAACTGACTGAGTCCCCCATGTTTTTGCCAAGATTTAAGTCCCTTCTCTTCAGCCTCTCGGCCAGAAGGAAGCATTCAAAAAGTTGTGGTATCCACCCAACACTAATAAAAAACTCCTGAAAATCACCCAATCCCAAGCATGGGGTATACCCTCCAGGAATATTATGAAACGGAGGTGGACGTCATTTCTACCATCTTCACAGATAAAAGCTTGCTGGGAGTGGTTTATGATGACTACCCGACTACTAATGAAGAGATGAAGTCTCACCCATCAGAAGGTGCATTATTCTTTGATAGTAGCCCGGGATCAGAATAGCACAATAATGTCGCTGAATGCAGATGCTGGGAGAAAGTCTTCCTGGAAGAGGCACCACTTCAAGCTGAGATCAGGTTCGATGAAGTCATAAATGAAGAAATCCAAGACCCCGAGGAGGAAAGGGAACACCTTGAATTCAAGCACATCGTCGAAGAGTGCCAAGCCCTGCAATAGCAAGAATGGTCTACAGAAGAGCAGACACTGATATGCACCCAGGAGCCGAGTTCGCCAATTGGAGCAGTAGAATAAGAAGGCGAAGATGACAACAATCTGGCAATAAAATGCATGATATTCCATAGCAAAGCTGAAGAGAACGAGGCGACCAATGGTGCACAGTAGAGACAGGCTCTTCATCACTCTAGAAATGAAGCCAATGAGAGCCAGCTGCCACCTCCCCCAAGTTGTATAGCTTGGAGTGGAGCTATGCTGTCAGGATGACCTGACATCTTAGCACTGAATTGGGCCTTACAAGAAGTAAGTGCAAAAGTCCTGGAGGCTGAACAAGATGATATTGAAGACTTTGTTGACCTACAGTCGGCACCGCCTGAAAGTGAAGATGGAGGCCAAGCCATCGTTGATGAACTGATAGAGGTAAACCTGGGAAGCGAGGATGATCCATGACCCACCTTTCTCAGCACTTTACTCTCTCATGAGGTGTGGGAGTAGTACGTACAATTGCCAAGATTGCTTTGACTTGAACTACAAAGAGATGCCTGGATTAAGTCCCGATGTGGCACAACATATGCTGGCAATAGACCCGAAGGCAGAGCCGGTGAAATAGTCTCCCTGACACATGAGATCAGAGTTGATTGATCAAATAAACAAAGAAGTAGACAAACTCATTGATGTTGACTTCGTAGAAGAGAATCACTACATGATGGGGACATCCCACCCTTGCCCACATTCATGGCTCACCTCGGGCACATCTAGTATGGTCTAGTTATCGATTTTGACTCATATGATGTATTTTTTTACTTTTTTGAGAGTCATATCATTGTATTTTCCCTTTTATTTGAGTCATGTCCCTAGGTCTTTGGTTTATTTCCCTAAAGTCTATGTGTCATTAGGTTAATTGGAGTAGCTTTTGGGCCCAATTCATTGGGCCAGGCCTAGGGGCGCCCCTACCCCCTTGGCTCTTTGTCATTGTGTCTTGTGTCAGGGACTTTTTGTAAAATGTGGGTTGCCTATGGGGCATGGAACAGGTTGATTCGACTGTTCTACCATTTTACCCACCAGATTGATTTAGCGGTCCTACCAGAGACCGTTAGAGGTTATAACGGTCCCACGATAGACTGTTATGGTTCGTTCGTTTTCATCTTTTGAGGTTATGGAGCATAATGGACTTAGCCTAGTCCGTTATTTGAGTATAATGCCCCTGCCTAGGCGCGTTATATTCGGGTTATTTTCGAGGCCGTCTGCCATTGTCAGATCCCTCGACGATCGTGCTTCCTCGAAGACTGTGCCAGTAGGTTCATTTAACGGATCGTCCCCCGTGCGTTATGGTTCAGGTGACGCACCTGTATGGATCCGTTATGTTGTGTTTTGACCGATGTTTGACTGGGTATGGCGGTTGATATAACGCGCCTAACCCTGTGCATCAT
Organism: Amorphophallus titanum; assembly: GCA_024336825.1. Taxonomy (NCBI): domain Eukaryota; kingdom Viridiplantae; phylum Streptophyta; class Magnoliopsida; order Alismatales; family Araceae; genus Amorphophallus; species Amorphophallus titanum. The sequence goes on from JANBPO010004656.1 coordinate 737,780, forward strand.
GTGGTTACGACGGACGCAGCTTGGTCCGTTATTTGTTTCTTGTCCCTGTTAATGTTTTGGGTCAGTTGGATATAACGCCCATGTCCTAGTGAATTAAGCTTGTATAACGCGCCTATGGAGGTCTGTTATATTCCTCTTCGTTTGTGTTTTTGTCCATTGGCCATAACGCCCCTATCCTGGTGCGTTATGATGATATAACGCCCTTGTCTTAGTGCATTATATTGTCTCTGTTGATGTTTTGGGTCTGTCTACCATAACGCCCCTTCTATGGTCCGTTATAGCAGGTAACGCCCCTATGCTGCTGCGTTATAGTCCTATTGGCCGTGATGGCCATTGGTTGGTTCTGTGTTGTGTGTCTGTCTATCTTAGGTCGTATTCTAGGGTGGTGTCTATCTGTTGGTGGTTGTCTGGATAGGTCGATTTAGGTGACTGGGTGTGGTCTTTTTCTTGACTACGATAGTACCATAATGAATCAATCTAGAACTGTCAGTGTCCTTGTCTCTGGTTGCGTAGCAGCTGTGCCTTGACTGCTGATTTCGTCTAGCGATCGAGTGATGGTTCACTTTACCGAGAGTGTTGTCGTTGTCCACCGCTCTGGTTTCTGTTTGTCTTGGCTTGATCTCGCTATTTGCCCATGACCCGTGGTGTCTGTTGACATCCTATGAGGGCAGTAACCATGATGGGACGGCCGAGAGTGCTTATGCATGCAGTGTGTGTGTCTGTATGTGTCGTCATTGTCGGGTTCCAGTCAACTTAGGGTCACCCAGCAGTTGACAGGCGACCTTGTCTGTGTCTTGACGGCTTTGTCCAATTTGAGACTGTGTTTTGAGATGTCTCGAGGTGTCGTTCTACCTCAGTTTACGTGTCCAAGTGTGCACAGGGTTCTTGGTGTCCCCTCAGGTCTCCGTGTGTCATTTTCTTGGAGCGTCATTTTCCCTGGCTTAGGATTAGACCGATTGGCGGCTTTATTTCTTGCACATGCTAGGTCCGTGCACATTAGGCTTATGGCATATAGGGTCTGTGCTTCTTTTGTATCATGTACGCATGAAGTCTGTGCATCTTTCAGCCCTACAGACATATTAAGTCTGTACATAGTTTCACATCTAAGCATACTTGTCATATAGCAGGATATAGTTTGACCAAGTTTGCTTTGTGAACAGTTTGAGTCCGTGCACATTTGTTCCAACGCTCTATCAAGTCTGTGTAATTTTCATATTTGTCTGACTGTCATATGTCATCTAAGTGTTCGATCTTTTGACAGGGACTTTACTTAAAGGGCTCCAGAGAACCAGGAGAAATATTGTTCATGAACTTTAAGGAGGGCACGTGATCCGAGGTGAAAAGTGAAGTGATGCTCGTGACACGTGGAAAGTCATTAAGCTCAGAAGCTGCCATGTGTCCAATAAAACTCAGATCTGGATGAAAGTTTGGGCGAGAAACATGGTTCCCACACGCCCATCTCACTGCTGCATATAAGTAGAGGATTATTCGCAAAGAGAAGGGGTGATCGCAACTGAGAGCAGAAACAACTTCTAGCCTGAGAGCAAGTTCGATCCAGTAGAGCTAGAGTCAGAAAGAGTTAGAGCTAGCAGATCAGAGAGAGCTGTGAAGGCTTTGTGAGAAGAGCATTTGTCAATCTGTCTTCGGTCTCTTAGTTCAGAACCAAAGCCAATTCGCTCTTTGTTAAGAGCTACATTTTCGTTGTATGCTTTAGTTTTCTGTTTTCTTCGTTTGTTTTCTAAACTCGTGTTCTTCAAGCTGTGTGTCAGCGGATAGGTTAAGCTGTAAACCTCAGCGACAGAGCAGGATTCTTCTGGTAGTAAGCTGTGAAGCTCAGCGGTCTGGGATAGTACTCCGCAAAGCTGTGGATCAGCGGTTGTGGGGAAGGTTTTCCCCGAAGCTGTGGATCAGCGATTTTGAAGCTGTGTAATCAGTGGTGAAGCCACACTAGACTTTAGTGTGGGGTGGACGTAGATCTCTGGATAGAGGTCGAACCACCTAAAAGGCATTGTCTTATGGTTGATTGTTTTGTGATTTATGTTCGGCCCAGTTTTCTCTCCACCACTCGTTAGATGGATGCTTAGGATCGATTGAGAACCGACCTACGTCAGTGGTTCTATTCTGATAGTGTTAAGAGTTCCTGACTGTCCTACAGTAGTTCGATTCAATTCTACACTAGTAGCTGCTGTAGAAAATTTTATTAGGTGATTGATCTATTCACCCCCCTCTAGATCCACATCACTTTCTAGACAATTAGATTTTGAGGGTACAACCAACTCAGTGTCCTAGTGGGAATCCCAAGCTCATGGAGACTTACAGAGGCTTTGAAACAAGATCACCTTGGGTATAGTCGGGCCACGGACGGAGGCGAGATAGGTACCGGCGGATTCCTCACGTTTAGTGGAATGCGTTGACGCCTACCTCAGGTTGATTCGCGTAGTGTAGAGGCGGGAAGGGACGAGAGGAGCGACGACGCCCCTTCGCTTGCATGCGCCCCGAACGGCATTTTCAACGCGATCAAGGTAGGGGGATGGATACCCAAGCTCGCTAGGAGCATTTCTCCGTGCCATGCCCATCGTTGTTATGTCTTCTATAGCATGAACATCGTCATTTTCATTTTTCATGCCATGAACATCATTCTTACATTTTAATCCACCATAAGCATCATTGCTGGGTTTTCCAGTTATAAAATGTGGTTATATGATGGTGGTTTGGCAGGAAACAGGCTTTTTACGTGATTCCCGTCGATCCAGCTCGATCGGGAGGGAGTTCGGTATTGAACTCCGTCGTTTCGGTTCTCAGGTAGGGTAACGGCCCTTCCAAAGACTGTTACACGGTAACGGTCCACATAGGATGCGTTATAGACCCTATGGTGGCCCAACAGTGGTGCGTCACACCCATCGTAGTGGTCGACCATTAGGCCATTACAGACCTTTGACCAGGTCATTTGACCTTTGACCCCGTAGGGCGGTTGGCCTGGTGGCTTATCATACAACCGCCAGAGCCTTGTAGTGTGCCAACCCCGGAGCGTCAGAGTTCGAGTTTCCTATGGATTTTTATAGGCTCAGGTGAGTTTAGCGGCCTATTAGTGAAGCGCCACAGCCCTTGTAGTGCCCCTATCCTTGACTGCCAGAGACTGTGATGGGTCAATGTTTGACCGTCACGTCCCTTAGAATGTTAAATGTTGCAAGCTTATTCTTTTATGCATTCTATGTTGCATGATTGCCATGTTTAAACTATTTTATAAGACTGTGGCATACTCTTAGATCCCAATAGAGTTACTTTCTCTTTCCTTGTGACGGAACCACTAGTCTAGCCCAACGACGTTTAGGGTCGGCCCACCAGGGAGAGGTGGCGGGGTAGTCCCGATTTACGGTTCTTAAGCTAGTTTCCGTGGGCCCCCTTACTTGTCGGTAGCGTCCTACTGGGGGGGAAAACTATCTAGAGGCCTGGCTCAGGGCAATGTGCTAGTGTGTGCACACGTGGTCAGGGGCTTGGATTGACACTGACGAGTGTTACCCTGACTAGTTCTTATTTTCTGGTACTGTTACGTCTCTCACTTGTCACGAGCCAGACTTGCGAGTTGCCGGAGACGTAGTGTAAGTCGTCAGTGGACACATCTGGTTTCTACTTTCTGGTGGTCTTACTTCTTCCTGTCACTTGGTTAGCTGAGGTTTATTCTATTGGTAGATTTATCTCCTGACGTTTAGATTTAATTTAAGTGTAACTCTAGCCCTCGGCCGATGAGTAGCGACAGACGACTGCTGAGAAGGAACAGGAACTGGTGGTTGAAGCGGTTGAGGTTGAGGCGGCAGAGGAAGACGGAACTGCAGCTGCTTCAACTGGGAAGTCTGAGAAAATTGTACAGTCTGCTACCCCAACGGATAGTTTTGGGAAACGTGCCCTGACTGATCGCAATGATAACATACAACCAGCAAGGAGCATGGCACACCCGGATGACTACCACCACACCTCGAACATAATCTCGACTAAAAAGTAACAAGATCTGGACGCGGCCGAATAGAAGAATCGGACTACTGACTCGGATAAGAAAACACTAGCTGATCGAACCTCCTCTTCTTCTTCTTAAATCAAAAACCTCTATCCTGAGATTGCTGGAAGGAAGCACTATCGACAGCAGATGAAGCGGGAGAAACTCCTGAAATAGATGACTGGTGGGGCGACTGATGCTGCACGGTCGATGAAACCATCCCAGTCTGAAAAAGTCCTTGAGTCCTTGCCAATTCCAACTCTAGTGCGACAGTAGGTTGATATGCAGAATCCAACTCAGTCACACGTGTAGCGAACAGCGACAGGCTCAACTCTGCTTTCAATCCACGCAAAAACTGCTGCGTCCTCACAGTCTCATCGATGAAGATGTGCGATGCATACCGACCGAACTCAATGAATTTATCACGATATTGCAGCACTGACATCTCTCCTTGTGTCGGCTCTAGAAATTGATACATCTTGGCTAGAGTATAGACACGTTCGAATGCAGCAACAAATGCATCCCATGAGATTTGTCAAAGCGGACGGGAACAGAAGGCAACCTCCCACTCCGTGGTCCACCACATGCGTGTAGTACCTTGAAGCTGATAAGAAGCCAACATAACCCTTTCATCCTCGGCGCACTCCATACATTGGAAGACGTGCTTAGTGGCATCTAACCACTCCCTCATTGCCTCCGAGTCTGATTGACCCTCGAATGTCGGTGGATGGAATAGCAGAAATTCTTTCAGTGCTCATCCACGACCACCGGGCAACTCTACAGGCGGAATAGGAACAAGTGCGGCCTAGGTAGGAACCGGTACAACAGAAGCAGGTGAAGCACTAGCCTCATCCCGAGGAACTGGGGCTCTTCGCCTACGAGGCGACATCTTGGATCTAGGGAAGCACGACGACGAAAAACACATCAGCAATCGCAAGAAACACCCTAAGCCAGTAAAAGACGACACAAAGGGACTTGCTCTGGACCAATGCGGATTTTAATTCCTGATATAATTCCCCAACACCGCTCTGATACCAACTGTAACGACCCAGAGTTCAGGGCACTGATAACCCGATATAAATATCGGACTACCGCTACCAAGAACTGGAGAAAAAAAATGAGTGTTTCTTCATTTGCTTAGTTGCATTTCTGTGGGCATTTATTTATTTTCAGTTATCATTGTTGCATGCTTGCATGATTGCATATTTTATTTTATGTTATTTTACCTTTATTGATTAAGGGCTTGGCCCCTTGACCCATCATGAAGGTCAAAGAGAATGACAAACCCCTTACTTATCGGGCAAAGGGCCTAGCCGAACGGATGAATTAATCTGTTTATTTCAAGTGAACCGCAGGCTGCAGGAACAAAGAAGAAAGGAAAGAAGAGGGAAAGTAAGGACAAACAAACAGGTATACAAACCACAAATGCTCAGTGCTCAACAACTCAGGTAACAAAATGTCATATCTATATATATATCTGTCAAAATGAGTACAAGTGTGTAGAAGGTGGAGGAGTACAAGCTCTCTCTCTCTAACTCTCGCCTCCACCCTCATCTCTCTCCCTCTCCCTCTCTCCTCCCCTATCGCCCCTACAGCGAGCCCGTGGTGGGGGCATCGGCCCCCGTGCCGCGCTCGGAGCTGAGCTCTGAACCTCCTCCTCCGCATGCTGGTGGGATGAAGAGCCTGATACATTTGTCATGCTAGCAAAGGCGCTGGAGTAACTCGCCGCTCGGGCTCTCTCGCGTCCCCGCTACAGATGCTCCTCTGTCGCCCACAGCCGCTCCTGGACTACGGCGAGCTCCATCCGGATGGTGACGAGCTCTCCTCTCTCCCGGTCCCACTCCGTCCTCTCGCGGTCCTGCGCCGTCCTCTCTCGGTCAAGCTCCTCGCGATCCCGGGCACGATCTCTTCGCTCGATCTCGAGGTGCATGCGGAGGTCCTGGATGTCCCGAGGCAGCCTCTCGCGCTGACCCGCTGCAGCGGTGAGGCGAGCAACCTCCTCCTCTAGCTCCGTGACCCGCTGGTCACGGATGGCGAGCTCTGCCCCAGCCAAGGCAGCCCGGGTGCTCCCATCCTGTTGCTCGGCCTCCTGCATTCAATAAGTCAACTATCAGTTTTGAGTTTCATTTCATCATAACTTAATTGAAATTAATGCTATTGACTTATCCGTGCTGTGAGGTCGCGCTCCGTCTCCTGCTGGCCCCGAGACCGCTCCAGCTCAGCTATCCGCTCATCGTGGGAAGTGATCTATGAGCGCGCCACTGATAGCTGCTTCCTGGCCTCGGTCAAATCTATCATCTGCATTATATCATAAAATCATTAATTCAATTGAAGAATATAATGAACATTATTCAAAAAAAACTCACCAGTGCGCTGCGGTCGCGGTGCTGTCTCGCCACACAGGCGAGCGCATCATGGAGCTCCTCAGTCTGGGCAAGGGCGTAAAAGAAAATCATAAGCTTTCACAAATAAATAAGGGCGTAATTTTCTTTTGAGCGGTTGGCCCCCAACTGTTCATCCCCCTTGAATGGTCCGTTCTAGACCGTTCATCCCTCTTTGAACGGCCTCCATCTGGACCGTTCAGTTCACCGAGTGGCCTTCTTCTGACCACCTAGTGAGTCTTGTCTGTTGTCTCATTCGTTGGCCGTGATGGCTTGTCTCGTGTTTGTCTATCTTAGGAACGTGTCCTAGAGTGGTGTCTGAGTGTCGTTTCCTGACGTTCTGGTTTCTATATATCTTGGCTTGACCTTATGGTTTGCCCATTGTCCCATGGATGTCGCTTGATGTCCTATGAGGGCTATGACCATGATATAAGGTGGCCAGGAGTGTTCTTGCTATGGGTAGTCTTCTGTACTACTTTTAATGTCATTGTCTGGTTCTAGTCAACTCGGTGTGACCTAGTGGTTGATAGGTGACCTCGTGTGTGTCTCGGTGGTTCTGTCCAGTTCGAGACATGGTTCTGGATGTTGTGAGATATCATCTTACCTCGTTCTACGTATCCAAGTGTGCTGAGGGTTCTCGGTGTTCCCTCAGGTCTCCGTGAGTCGTTTCTTACGGTGAGTCATTTTCTCTAGCTTAGGATTAGACCGATTGGCGGCTTGATCCGCTTTGTACGACGATCTTGACTCCGAGTCATGAGACTCAAGGATCGTTGTAGTTTCAGGTCTAGTTACCTTGTCCTGAGTCTGTCGGTAGTTTCCTGTGCTGCCATTGGTGCTTCGTAGTATGTGCGATAGTGTTTCTTTACCTGTTTGTACTCCAGCACTCGCGTTTTAGAGTCTATGTCTCGTGATCCTCCACTAGTAGTAGCCTTACAGCACATTTCAACGTGATGGCCTTTACGGTAGGGCACTTCTCGATTTACGATTTTTAAGCTAGTTTCCATGGGCTTCCTTACTTTGCAGTAACATCCGCTGGGGGAGAAAACTAGCTAGAGGCTTGGCTCAGGACAATGAGCCAGTGTTTGCACAAGTGGTCAGGGACTTGGACTGACGTCGACGGGCGTTACCCTGTCTAGTCACTCGCGACCGTAGTTCTAGTTCTTGTTCTCAGCGTGTCTTAGTGTCTGTCGTGCTTCTTCAGGCAGCAGCACAGACGAGACACTTGTAGGCACAACATAAGACGTCAGTGGACATAGCTGGCTATTCTTCAAGTGAGGGGAGTACTTCAGACACGTGACACGTGACTTCCGCGTGACTCTTAGTTTCTCGAGCATCGTGACCTTTTTGGGTCAGCCTCCTTGTGGCTTTACCCGAGTTCAGTGTAGTGTTGTATCATGTGCATGACATTTTAGTTGTGCATGTGGTCATGTCTAGATGAGCGTGCACGACAATCGAGTCGTGTGTGCTTTCTATCTAGTCTGTCGAGTAGGCACTGCCCTGGTGCCGACGAACACCTCAAGAGACAAACAGACCAAATAGACCACGTCAGCCCCGATACCCCACTGGCACTGGCGAGCAAACTCTTCTCTCCATCCCCTGGGGTGGATCACCACAAAAAAAATCTACACTCCGCCAACACGTCTCAAGTGTTGTCCTCAAAAAAAAGGAAAAAAAGAGAGAGAGAGAGAAAAATGCAATGAAGATGATAGCATATATCCATAGTAATAATAGTCTATAGTAATGAGTATATATATATATCGAAACGCTCTGTCCGCATATCCTCGTGCGCCGACGAGTGTCCCTGTATGTGTACGCAGGTACAAACAAGAGGGCATAGGCTGAGATCGTCGTCCCCTCCGGACGTCAAGGTCTCAGATGCAGCCTTGAAGAACCAATGCACCCATGGGCACCACCTGACTCATCCTTCGCCCGCGCTACCCGTGGGTGGGGAGCATTTGTGGACGTGTAAAATTGCACGTCCGCGTGTCCCGATGAATCCAGCATTAATAAACAACTTCAACTTAAGAGATTATGGAGAACAGACCCGTCCGGACCCTCCAAACAAACAACAGACTACTGTGAAGCCACCTTCGGAGTCACGACAGTGAAAAGAAATCAACTACCAGGAGGCTCACAACCCATGGGCCCTGAAGAGAACCAAGTGTACTGTTAATCGAGCTTGAAACAGGCCCAAATCCACCTCAACGGCATGCTAGCAGCCCTTTAACGGCACGCTAGCAGCCCTTTAACGGCACGCTAGCAGCCCTTCAATGACGCGCCTAGCAGCCCTTCAACGGCACGCCCTAGCGCGGCTTCAAGGGCACGCCTGGCAGCTTCTCCTCGGCATGCCCCTGTGGCCTTCGCCGACATGCCCCCAGTGTGCCTTCGCCAGCACACCCGATTTGGGTGTCTTCACCGGCACAACCCCTGCATACCCCCCTTCAGCGGCACGCCCAGCGTGCCCCTTCTTCGCCGGCACACCCTGTGGGTGTCTTCAGCAGCTTACTCTCCAGGTGCCTTCGACGGCACGGTCACAACACCCCATCAGTGGCGCAATCCTCCACTCTTCTAACGGCACAGCCTGCCGGCTCCATAGCAGCACGCCCTAAATTCCCTTACCTAGTGCATCTGGCAGATGGGCGACATGATGCCCATCCCTTACAGTTCGTGGCATGTAGTGAGCTGGCTGAGGTGTCGCCCAGGGGGAGAGCCACGCTGCCTATCCCCTGCCACCAAGGATGGGGAAGTCAAATCCCCCATTAATGCCCATCGCTTCCCACCTCCATCGTTGCCGCTCGAAGGCTCCCGCCCATAGGAGTATAAAAAGCCCCTCTTCTCCATCGAACAAAAAAAGACAGATGACGTGCAATAAAATTCTCGGAGATAAAAGAATGGGTTGCACCTGAATCGAAAAGAACACATGCTGAGCGATCATAAATCGAAACTGTACCTTCGATCAAATTAGATGCCAGTACTTCCGCACGAGTGATGTGTGTAACTTTGGCTCTCAACAGACGAGTAGCTGCAGACGACTACTGAGAAGGTGCAAGAACTGGCAATTGAAATGGTTGAGGTTGAGGCGGTGGAGGAAGACGGAACTGTGGCTACTGCGACTGAGAAGTCTGAGAGAACTGCACCGTCTGCGGCCTCAATGGATAGTTTTGGGAAATGTGCCCCGACTGATCACAACGATAACACATAACCGGCAAGGAGCATGGCACACCCGGATGACTACCACCACACTTAGAACACAACCTCGGCTGAAAAGTAACAAAATCTTGACACGGTCGGACAGACGAACCGGACTGCTGACTCGGATCAGAAAATGACAGCTGATCGAACCTCCTCTTCTTTTTCTTGTGATGAAAACCTCTGCCCTGAGATTGTGAGAAAGGAGCACTATCGGTAGGAGAGAAAGTGGGGGAAACTCCTGAAGCAGATGGTTGGTGGGGCGGCTGATGCAGCACGGCCGACGGCACCATCCCAGTCTGAGCAAAATCTCGAGTCCTCGCCAACTTTAACTCCAACGCGACAACAGGTTGATATGCAGAATCCAACTTAGCGACACGTGTAGTGAACAGTGGCAGGCTCAATTCTACTTTTAGTCCGCGTAGAAAATGCTGAGTCCTCACGGTCTCATCGGTAAAAATATGTGGTGCATACCGACCCAACTCGATGAATTTATCGCGATATTATAGCAATGACATCTCGCTCTGTGTCAGCTCCAGAAATTGATACATCTTGGCTAACTTCAGGTAGGCTGCAGTATAAACACGTTCAAATGCAGCAACGAACTCAACCCACGAGATCTGTCGGAGCGGACGGGAACGAAAAGTGACTTCCCATTCCGAAGTCCACCACGTGCATGCAGTACCATGCAATTGATAAGAGGCTAACATAACCCGTTCATCCTCGATGCACTCCATGCATTGGAAGACGCGCTAGGTAGCATCCAACCACTCCCTAGCTACCACCGGGTAACTCCGCAGGTGGAATAGGAACAGGTGTAGCCTGGGCAGGAACAGGTACAGTAGGAGCAGCTGAACCACTAGCCTCATTCTGAGGAACTGGGGCTCTTCGCCTTCGAGGTGGCATCTTGAATCTAGGAAATCACGACAACGGAAAACACATTAGTAATGGTAAGAAACATCCTAAGCCAGCAACAGACGACTCAAAGGGACTTGCTCTGGACCAATGCGGATTTCAATTCCTGATACAATTCCCCAACTCCGCTCTGATCCCACAAAAAGGCCAACCTTCAAATGTGGACATGTGAGCTCACTGTTGAAGAAACCTCCTCCATGGAGCCTAAATCCCTCGGCCAAGGGCTGACACTTTCCACCTTGAATCCTCTCTCGCATGTTCCCCTTGTACATATTAGGGTAGAATCGAGTCAAGATCCGGGTCAATCTAGAGTATCCTCCCTATTCCAAGCAAACTAGGGTTCGCCACATTCCCATGTGCTACCATGGCCAGTTGGCCGAGAAATGCGCACAGTTGTGTCAGGTCTTTGGATTCATATCAACACCCATTCCCCTAGGGGCAGTTGAAGTAGAAGGGTCTTCACTAGACGATGGCCAAGGGGTCTACATTTTAGAAGATGATGATGATGATGATGGAGAAGAAGAAGAGAAGCAGCTAGAGTATTACACTGATCCCATAGCTCCTTTCGTCGACGGGACTAGAAGGTTCGACGAGCCCAACATGTCCGTAGATGAATCAATCAAGGAAGTCAACTTGGGAACCAACGACAATCTGAAAATCATTTTAATAAGTGCCAATTTGAAGAGTGAAGAAGCATCCCTTGTGGAAGTGCTTAAGGAGTTCCCCGATGCCTTTGCTTGGTCCGATGAGGACATGCCGGGCATAGACCCCTCACTGGTGGAACACCACCTTGTTTTGAAACCCGACGCAAAGGCTATCCAACAAAAGTTAAGGCAACTTCATCTGAAGCTTGCACTCAAAGTCAAAGAGGAAGTCGACAAGCTTCATAAGGCCAAGTTCATCAGGGTAGTCTTGTACCCACAGTGGATAGCTAACATCATCTCTGTCATGAAGAAAGATGGTAGGGTCCGGATATATATAGATTTCCATGACTTAATCGTGCCTATCCAAAGGATGATTTTCCTCTTCCGCATATAGACGTCCTTGTAGACACCGTTGGCTACAAAATGCTATCCTTCATGGATGGCTTCTTGGGGTACAACCAGATCCGCTTAGCGGAGGAAGACCAGGAGAAGACATCCTTCACCACTCCATGAGGGACCTATTGTTACGTTGTCATGCCCTTTGGATTGAAGAATGTGGGAGCTACATGTCAAAGGGCTATGATGGCCATCTTCCATGACATGATGCACGTTCACATAGAGGTATACATGCATGATATTCTGGTTAAGTCCAAAACAAGGAGTGGCCATGCAGAGGTCCTCCACGTAGTTCTCCAAAGGTCTCAGGAGCACCAACTTAAGATGAACCCCAAGAAGTGTGTATTTGGGGTCTCTTCAGACAAACTTTCAGGATTCATAGTCAGCAAAAGAGGGATCAAGATAGACCCTAACAAGGCCAAGACAATTGCCAAAATGTCTCCTTCCAAAAATATCAAAGTCTGAGGTCTAATTTCATCAATGCCTTTTCAGTTTGTTTCTTCTGGAAATAGATTATAAAACTATCATTTCTAGGTCTTCAGTCAAGTGTATTTCACAATAAAAAAATAGAGTTTACATATTCGTTCACATATAGCATGAGTAGCAATAAATGTTTGTACGACTGTATTTAATGTATTTGAATTTTGAATTTCATTGTGATAGCTGTTAAATCATTTTGTTCTTAATCGATTAAGTAATGAAATTTCATTTACAATATAGACTAAGTACTTTTGTCTTAGGTGTTGAACTGAAGCTATCCAAAGATAATATAAGATAGTCGTTGAATATAGGCGATAGCTTCAAGATAGCTCTAAGATAAAACTAGATAGTTAATTCATTCTGTATGACTATGTTATAAACTAAGTGAAACTTCATGCAAATAGGCGATCTTTTAGATAGGTGATCTTAAGTCTTTCTAAATAGATCGACCATGTTTAGAATAATCGATAGATTTGATATCTGTGTGCCTATGTTAACTTGGTTCGCCTATATGAACTTGGTGCGCCTATGTGAGCTTAGTGCGCTTATGTGAACTTAATTCATTATTTGCATCTAAGTAAACATAGCTGCGACTATATTAATATAGCTACAACTGTATGAACCTAGTGACAATGTGAATTTGCCTTAAGATTTTATGACTAAGTAAGACATAGCTTTGACTATGTTACATAACCTGTTCTTGTGACTAAGTTCAGCGACTATGTGAATGTAGCTTCAAGTAATTATGCCTAAGTTAAACTTAGTTGTGACTATATTACAGCTAGCTTTTAATCTTCTGCACCAATGTGAACTTTAGTTCAATACTTCTATGCCTATGTGGACTTAGCTGAATTGCACCTATGTGAATGTTCTTGCAACTAAGTTGGAGAGGGGTAAATCCGCAGCCCAAAAGGATCCGCGGATCGGGACGGCCAAATCAAGTCCAAACCGGCCCAACCAGGTCCAATCCAACCGAACCAGGCTGATTCTCCAAAGTGACATCCCCACGAATGGGCCCACTTATCTTGAAGCCCAAAAACACTCAGACCAGACCTTCCCAGACAGCCACCAGGCCCAGAAGATCGAGTAACGGTCGCTTGGAAAAGTCCAAGAGGCGTCCGAGCATAACCGTCCAACGTCGCCCACTACGCTCGGGAGAAGCCCAAGTGCCCCCTCAGGCGATATCCCACTCTCGGACCTCCCATGGGCGCAGATTCTTTTGACAGGGCGTATCTCCCGGCAAGAGTCTCGCTGCCGCTCGAAAATAGGAAGCTCAAAGGGACAGGGGAGAATAAAGGGCCTTTAATCGAGGAGAGCTTTTCTCCAAGACATAAAGTCCCCTGGTCCCTCCAGCTACCCTATCTCCAGCCAAGAGAGTAAGCAGCTATATCAACTCCAGGAAAACCCTCCTGAAAGGTAAGGTGATCCTGAGTACTCAACATCACACTCACTAGTGGAGAGCGATCTCGTGCCTCTCATTCTTTCTCCTACCACCATTCCACCTACGCTCTATCAGCTTGCTGACTTAAGCATCAGAGGGTTTTCCCTGGGGTTTTAACCCTGGGCTCCTCTGATCCATTTCCTACCTTGTAGATCCCTCATTTGTGGTGACGACGACAAGGGCTGACCCAGGATCATGCGGCTCAAGATCTAGCGCGAGATCACCCCTCTTCATCTGTCGCCGTCTGTGAGAAACGTACAAAGAGCGAGCATGGTGCGAAGAAGTTCCAGTAGGAGAAACACCGGTGACAAAGGAAAGGCACCAATGACCACGGAGTGGGAGCATACGCCCTCCCACTCTTTCACGGGTCCCCTCTCCAACCATCAAGCTAACGCCTTACCTCCATCGGCCGCAGGGAGACAACCCACCTCTGAGACCCCCAATGCTCTCCAGACCCTCAATGCCAAATTGGATATCCTTGTCGACTTGATGAGGACCCGAGTGGCCAGGGAGGAGAGGTCGTGGCTAGCTCGGGTGAGTCCCCCCCACGTAGAAGCCTCTCGAAAAATGGGGCACCGTCTGTGGGAAATGTACGAAGAGCTAGCATGGTGCGAAGAAGTTCCAATAGGAGAAACATCGGCGACAAAGGAAAGGTACTGATGACCATGGAGTGGGAGCATATGCTCGTCCACTCTTTCATGGGTCCCCTCTCCAACCATCAAGCTAACACCTTACCTCCATCGGCCGTAGGGGGACAACCCCCCCTTAGACCCTCGATGCTCTTCACACCCTCAATGCCAAATTGGATATCCTTGTAGACTTGACGAGGACCCAAGTGGCCAGGGAGGAGAGGTCGCGGCTACCTCGGGTGAGTCCCCCCAGCACAGAAGCCTCTCGACAAACTATTGGAGGCCGCTTCACCCTCCAAGGTGGGCGACTCATTTGTAATGGGCCAGGCGGGCCCTCGCAAGCCCCGCCTCCAGAGCAAGAAGCCTCCTCCAGTTCGAGAGGGAAGAAATTAGGGTTGCCTCAGTAGCCCTCAGAAGTAGGCGCTCCCGCTGAAGAGCGACGAGGCAACTGTCGGGGACATACTCGCAGTCCCCTAGCTCCATGGCGGCCAGAGTTGTCCCTCTGCTTGTGGGACTTCGAGCGGTGTTTCATCGAACAAGAGCGCACCCTTCGCGCCCTACAAAAGGACTCCACATCGGAGGATAAGGAGCAATCCCCATTCTTCGATCAAATCTTGAAGGCCGACGTCCCTCCGAGAGTCTCACTACTGACCTTCAAATCCTACGACGGCTGGGGCGACCCGGTCGACCATTATGATAGCTTTGACACTCTGATGACATTGCATGGAGCGTCTGACGTTATCAAATGCCGAGCGTTCATGACCACCCTGATCTAGGGAGCTCAGGCCTAGTTCCGAGCACTCGCCCCTGGAAGCATCCACAACTTTAGACAGTTCGGGAGGCTGTTCAAGGAAAGCTTCACCGGCAGTGGCCCTCCAAAGTTAATCACGGGGCTGTTGGCGCTAAAGCAGGTACAAGGGGAAAAGCTACGAGCTTACATCAATCGATTTAGGTCTGAAGCCCTACGCATCCCCAACCTGGACGTCACCTCAGCCATCACCGCACTGACTGGAGGCACCCGAGATGAGAACCTCCGGTGAGAACTTGTACTCCACCCTCCCTCCTCTCTCGTTGACCTGGTGACCTTGGCTGTGCGCCACGTAGAGTACAAAGAAGTCCTCAATGCTTTCCGAGACCCAGGGAGCTCTGGGCGAGAAGGAGACAAGAAATGACCGTCTGAGCAAGCCTCGGGCTAAGGAAAAAGAAGAAACCGAGATGGGGACCGCAAGGAATCACCACAGAAGTTTGAGCGGTACACTCCTCTATCCACTCCTATCTACAAGATCTACGAAGAAATCAAGGACTCCGGCCTCCTTCGTCGACTCGATCCTATGAAGGCTGACCCTCGACGTCGTAGCCGCCGCAAGCACTGCCAGTTTAACATTGACCATGGCCACTACAGTGGGGATTGTCAGTATCTCAAGGATGAGATCGAGAGTCTTATCCGCCAAGGTCACCTTTCCCAGTATGTGGCCGAGCGGCAGGAAGATCGTGGGGTCCCTCCAAAAGAAATAGACAATCGCCCCCGTGGGGTTCACATCAACGTCATTTCAGGAGGATCCGCCTCAGGAGGGGACACAAGCCTAGGAAGGAAGCGTCATATCGAATGACCCTATCACGTCCCAAACAAGTACCGAAGGGATCAGTTCTGGTGTGCACTCGCTCACTGGTAGTAAGATCTCTTGTATCGTGGATCTTTGGGCCGGGCACTCCTCACGTGGTGCGGTAGTCGGAGCTAATACTAAGCAAGCAGGTGGAGTGGCGAACGCACGTACCTAGCCGTCCGAAGGATCAGCTCTGGTCGGAGATGATGGCGAGCCGGGGAGCGTGCGCAACTGGAGGACACGCTGCATCGGGGAGGCTTGATGTCGTTTCTGCTATTACATGCACTACACTCCACGCAGGGAGGGGGGTTCACGGGGAGGGAAAACAATCGTTACATACACTACCCTCGCGCAGGAGGGGGGATCGCGGGGAGGGGTAAGCAGCAGTCGCCCGTACGCCCAGCTTGGGCGTCCACTCACGACGCAGCCAACTCCTGGATGAAGACCGAGGGATGCTTATGGACGCCTGGAAGTCTGGTGTCAAGCTGACGGCATTGGATGGGGACGGCGGCTGCTGCAGCAGGCCGGTGCAGTTCTGCTTGGCTGGACTAGTCGGCGCAGATGTGGTGCGACGGTCGGTACGGGCGCTGCAGAACTCCAATCGCGACGGGGCCAGGTCGGGGACATTACTGACTAGGAGGTCTACGAGCCCTCAGAAGGGGGCGGCCGTCTGATCGCCTCGCTGGGCGTGGTCATAGGAACGGCCGGCGTCAGTTTTCTGGATGAACAGCAAGAAAGGATGTTAAAGAATGGGGTGTAACTCCCAGTTCTGACATCAGAACGCGACGAAACCACTTGCGTTGGTTTCGTTTCGTCGAGTGCCGCAACTTTGATGAAGGCAGAATGGCCTGAAACGGACAGGAAGAAGGGGTGTTAGGGACGACTTGACAGCAGGTCATCCTGGGCGAACAGGGGCTCCGGGTCTGGCGCGCCTGTGGGAGATTGGACTCCACGGACAGAGACGATGTCAAAAGCAGGTGGGACCACCTCTGGTGCGTCGGCGCTTTGGAGGAGCAGAGCTCTCATGAAGAGAGCTCTGGCTAAATCGCACTGGGGAGGGCAGTGGAGCTGCGACCAGATGGTGCTCAGTTTCAGCCCCGAGCTTGGCGCATGTGCACGAGAATGGGCGGCGCGTATGGTGCCGAGGTCGGATCGCTGCGGGATCACTTCTGGAATGAAGCTGACTCGACGCCGTACGACTCCACAGAAGGAAGCTTCAGCTGGTTTGCACTGAGGATGCCGGGGTAGTCTCTGCAAACTCAACCTCTACTGCAGGCTGGTTGCAGGGATAGCAGCGAGGCCTTCTCGATCCATTGATGGGAATCGATGCCGAGCATGTATAGTTTATTTTATATTTATGTCCTTTTAGTTTGTGTTTATATCCTTGGGAAAGTATGTACGCAATACAGAAGGTCATGATGTCGACGGTAGGTTTATGCGCCAGCCTAGACGTAAGGGTCATGATAGGTTTATGTGCCAGCCTAGATGGAAGGGCCATGATGCTGACGATGGGTTTATGCAGCGGCCTAGACGAAAGGTCATGATGCCGACAGTCGAAGGATTTTGTTGGTTTATGCGCCAGCCTAGACGGAAAGTCATGATGTTGACGGTGGGTTTATGCATCGGCCTAGACGGAAGGTCATGATGCAGACGGTCGAAAGATTTTTGTTGGTTTATGCGCTAGCCTAGACAGAAAGCCATGATGCTGACGGTGGGTTTATGCATCGGTCTAGACGGAAGGTCATCATGCCGACGGTCGAAGGATTTTTGTTGGTTTATACGCCAGCCTAGACAGAAGTCATGATGCCGACGGTGGGTTTATGCATCGGCCTAGACGGAAGGTCATGATGCCGACAGTTGATTTATGATTTATGCATCGGCCTAGACAGAAGGTCATGATGCCGACGATTGGTTTATGCATCAGCCTAGACGGAAGGGTCATGATGCTGACGATTGAGTTTATGCATCGGCCTAAACAAAAGGTCATGATGTCGACGATTGGTTTATGCATCGACTTAGACGGCAGGTCATGACGCCGACGGTTGGTTTATGCGCCAGTCTAGACGGAAGGTCATGATGCTGACAGTGGGTTTATGCATCGGCCTGGACGAAAGGTCATGATGCCGATGGTAGGTTTATGCGTCAGCCTAGACGGAAACGTCATGATGCCGACGATGGGTTTATGCATCGGCCTAGACTGCAGGTCATGATGCCGACGGTTGGTTTATGCGCCACCCTAGACGAAAGGTCATGATGCTGACGGTGAGTTTATGTATCGGCCTAGACGGAAGGTCATGATGCCAACGATTAGTTTATGCATCAGTCTAGACGGAAGGGTCATGATGGTGACGATTGGGTTTATGCATCGGCCTAGACGGAAGGTCATGGTGCCGACAATTGATTTATGCATCGGCCTAGACGGCAGGTCATGATGCCGACAGTTGGTTTATGCGCCAACCTAGACGGAGGGTCATGATGTTGACGGTGAGTTTATGCATCGGCCTAGGAAGGTCATGATGCCGATGGTAGGTTTATGCACCAGCCTAGACGGAAGGGTCATGATGCCGGCAATGGGTTTATGCATCGGCCTAGACGGCAGGTCATGATGCCGACGGTTGGTTTATGCGCCACCCTACACGAAAGGTCATGACACTGACGGTGGGTTTATGTATCGGCCTAGACGAAAGGTCATGATGCCAACGATTGGTTTATGCATCAGTCTAGACGGAAGGGTCATGATGGTGACGATTGGGTTTATGCATCGGCCTAGACGGAAGGTCATGAGACACTGTATCATGACGAGGATCATGAGGGACAGCCCTAGGTGGAGGTGGCCCAGGCATACGCGGGACGAGACGTGTGGCTACACTACATGAACATCATTGAGCCACTGCACCACCTCCTGATCATGAGGACCAGAGGCATCCACCAGCTAGAGGTGGAGTTCCCAGCGAGAGACGACGAGTGCGTAAGACGATCCTCGAAGGGGTTGAGCAGAGAGATCGATTAGGTCACCTGGGCACTAGACCAGGTGCGTGACTGGATGTGGAGAGGTCGGGTGGTGCGAGCCTGAGCCAGTAGTGACGAGGCCTACCTGAAGGCCTACACCAAGCGCTAAGGAGACCAAGTCTTCCGTGGCTCTCAACGATCGGTACGACTCTCTAAACTTTTCCTTCTCTAATGATTATAGATGCACTGACAACTTGATTTACTACACATAGCTAGACCCCTAGGGATGAATAGTGGAGCTTCAGGGACTCCTCCACTCCATTCAGCAGAGGGATGAGTTCTAGCGCACGCTGGAGCTTCTGGTGAGCTTTATTTAACCTCAGACTTAGATGCCGATGCTTATGGACTTGACTGAATAACCTCAACTTCTAAATGCAGCAAGCCAAAGGAGCACAACGACAGGGACCCGATGCTCTGTCCTCTTCCTCCCAGTCGACGGGCAGGGCTGAGCGGGATGTCAACTTCGCATGGGCAGTCACTTGGGCCGAGGAGGTTGAGGCCACTCTTGTAGAGAGGGTAAGTAAACCGACCAACTTTTGTTTGACTTAATACTTATGCAAATGCAATTGACTGACCATGATGAATGCCTATGCAGATGAGGGAGTTAGCAGCCATGCTGAGCAAGGCAGAGTGGCTTTGAGTTGAGGCAACACAGGTAGCCCATCTCCACGCAGAGGTGGAGCGACTGAGCACGGGAGCGGCAGATGTGGAGCACTACCGTATGGAGGTGAGGGAGGCACAGCACTAGGCCTATGATTTGAAGATTGAGCTGCAGACCATGGACCGGATGGTTGGATGATAGGCCGAGGACCTGAGCAGAGCGCATCGTAGAGTGGAGCACATCATAGAGTGGCGCGAGGAGCAGCGCATTCCTAGACTTCCTTACCAGCTCCTCCAGCCAGCGGAGGAACGAGGAGGCAGAGAGATGATGACGGTGAGAGGAGGGCAGCACCACCATGGGCCCGCCAGAGAAGCGTCATGAGGACTCTGGGGATAGCGGGGGCCTTGGTGGGGGACCAGCCTGAGAGCCACCTTGTACTTGACTTTTATGGACATATGCATGTACATGACTCGTTTAAATAAAAATATGACCTTTTGCTTCTCCTAAATGCAAATGCGTAGATGTTAATGCTGACTCTCACTAACAACGACCCTCACCAGCACCCCCACGCCCCAGCCCCCTCACCAGCCCTCTCCCTCTACTTCCCTCGCACCCCCCCTCTCCTAGACTCATCCACGGTGACTCCTAGGGCCCACGGCATCGCCCCATCCTCGGCTTTGGGAGTTCCCTCCATTTTACTACTTGCAGACCCCAGGTAGAACCCGAGGCTCGATTGGCAGATGTTCTCTCGGCATCTACGGTGAGAACCAGCTCGAGGGATCTTCTAAAAAGTCCTCCTCCTTCGAGTTTGCAACGCTCCTGAAGTGGTCCCGCATCGTTTCGTCATCAGCATCAACCACGACAGGTGATTCCGTGCAACTGCATCAGAACTGCACCAGTTTCTGAGTACCATTTGGCAATAGCAGTACCATCTTCCCCTGTGCGAATCGGCCAGAACTCCCTTCATAAGAGTTCTTTGTCTTCGAGTCGCCAACGATCCAGAGGTGGTCCCACCATCTTTAGACAATGCCTCCGCCCGGGGCATCCTATTTTCTGCGACTGCACCAGTCCTAAAAGTTTCTATCCATCCAGGGCAGACTGCAACTTCATTAACCCCAGCACATCCCCTTCCTCTCCGTTTTAGATCAAGCTGTCTTCTCAGAAATCGTGCCCCTCGACGATACGAAACCAACCCAAGTGGTTTCGTCTCGTTCTGACATCAGCACCAGAAGTTTCAACATGGCAATCATTGACCTGTCTAGCTGCTCACCCAAGAACCAGAAGCCGACCATTTAGGCGACCACGACCGGAAAGGTGATCCGATGATCGCCAGCTTCTGAGGGTACATAGTGCTCTCTATCTGCTACCACACTGCATTAGTCCTGTCACGTTCGGAGTTCTACAGCGGGTGTACCAGTCATCGCACCTCGACCGCGCAAACTTGTCTAGCGGGACAGAATCGCGCAGACCCTCGACTGTGACCATCCCCACCCTCCAGCAATCTCGGGTCAATGTCAGGATCTCAAGAGCTCTTCGGCCTCCACCAGGCTTTGTCCAGGCACTGACGGCACCTCATTCAGACATCAGAGCTGGGCGCACGTTATGGAACAAGCAGGCTTCATCCCGACAAGGCGGTGCGCAGATCGGCCGACCAGATTCCCTCCCCCTTGCTCCCCACCTCCTGCGTGAGGGTAGTTCGTGTAATAATTGCCCATCCCTGTGTTCCCCTCCCTGCATGGAGTGTAGTGCTTGTATTAGCAGGGATCGACGCTGAGCTACACCGACGTAGCGTGTCTGTCGGGTGCGCACGCTCCTCGGCTCACCCTTGTCTCCGATCGGAGCCGGTCCATCAGACGGGCTAGGTACGTGCGGTTGCCACTCCAATTTGCTTGCTTAGTATTGGTTCCAACTGCAGCACCCGTGTGAGGAATGAACTGAGAAATAAACTCACCGCAGAGTTCTGTAACTAGTACGAGAGAAAAATCCACACGGATCGTAAAACTCAACTTGAGAGCCACAAAGCCGATCTGAAACTCTCCAAAAAAGATCCGAAAGACCTAATAAAGATCTGAGAAGACCCATTAAGGATCCAGGGTATTACAATATGAGTGATCTTGCATACAGAAATCAGTTCTACTTGTTCGATATTGTGTTTTGATGATGACAAACACTATGACTCATATGTATGATGTCATATGTGTGTATGATTACATATGTGTTTACTGCATATAGTATGTGTCTTATTACATCCAGTGTTTGCTGTGTGCATGCAATGCTTATATTGCTGTATAGATGAATTACATGGAATGAACTGTTGCACATGTGCATCTTAGTTCATATGTGGTGTCTGTGCATGTTTATGGATGTCTCTGTATAAGCATTGCATAAAGTCTTGTACAACTGTTCATATAAGTCAACACATCACAAGTCAACCAAAAGTCAACACAAAGTCACCACTGTGCACATAAAGTCAACATGTCTGCATAAAGTCTGTGCACATGACATTTTACTGTATAACCTATGTGCATGGCATTTGGTCAAACAGGTGGTGTGCATGATCTTCATACTGCATTGTACTTATATAGAGTCAACGCCAGTTGCATCATGCATTACTAGGATCGGTGCTAGTTGTGTTCTCACACAGTTAAGGTCAATGTGAGTTCTGTCTAAACTCACATTGAGGTTGATGCTAGTTTCACCTACATGCATAGAAGGTCGATGTGAGTTTGCATAAGTGCATACCCAAAGTCGATGCTAGTTGGCAGGTCAGTACAAGTTACTATTCAAAGTCAATGCTAGTTGGCATGTTGGTACAAGTTACTATTCAAGGTCGATGTGAGTTAGTCTTGCATGCATTCAGGTCGGTACAGATCACTGTTCAAGGTCGATGCTAGTTGGCAGGTCGGTACAAGTCACTATTACAGGTCGATGCTAGCTCTAGGTCGAACATGCTCAGGTCAGTATAGATCACTGTTCAAGGTCGATGCTAGTTGGCAAGTCGGTACAAATCCCTATTACAGGTCGATGCTAGTTCTGGCTTGCATCATTTAAGGTCAATGCGTGTCACTGTTAAGGTCTGTACGCAACACTATTGAGGTCTGTGCACATCAGTATTTAAGGTCGATGCATGTTTAGACCATTGCATGTAAAAGGTCGATGCTAGTCGCATTTCATGCATACCCAAGGTCGGTGCTAGCCGTGCTTCATGCATACCTAAGGTCGGTGTTAGCTAATGTCAGTGCTAGCATACATAAGGTTCATGCATTCAAGTCAATGATAGCACATGAGTTTCATACATTAAGCATCATTTTCCACCAAGTCCGTGCAGTTCTTCAGCAACGAAGTCCGTGCACATTTTCTTATCTAAGTCCATGCATAAGTCTTAGGTGTTTTGAAAACCAAGTCCGTGCACGTTTCTACAAGTCCGTGCACACTCTAGCCCGTGCATGTTTTCAACAAGTCCGTGCAATTTTTTCAGCAACGAAGTCCATGCATATTTCCTTGAAACTAAGTCCGTGCAGCTTTTGTATCTGAAGTCTGCACAAACTGTTGTAGGGTCCGAGCATATAGAAGTCTTTGCACATCTCATGTCAGTGCACATTAAACCCCGAGCACTTTATGTCCGTGCACATGATACCCCGTGCACATTTCTTCTTGCCTTCAAAGTCCTTGCACATCTTTATAAACCCTGTGGACAAGAAACCCCATGCAAGTTTCTCATGGACACAAACCCTTTGCATTTCTTCATAGAGTCAGTGCACGTCAAACCCCGTGTAGACTCTTCACTTATAAACCCTTCCCCTATAAAAGCCCCTTAGAAGCTCAAGGGGTGGGGCAACAACTAATCCATGCTTGCAACCCAGGATCGCTCAAGGCTTAAGCACAAGGCAACTAGCACAGGAGCAAGGAGATTGGTGTGTGGGCATGACTTGTGCATCGACTTGATCACGCCGAGGGTATGTCATTCGCACTCCCCTCCTACGGCATTTAGCCATGACACACAAGTCCTTCCCCACTATGCACGAGATGCTATGACGATGGTGAATACGCCCTCTTCCGGGAAGGCCCTCGTATACCCAGTTACGGCGGTCGTGCACATGTCAGGACGGCCTACCTCCCGCTGCCACGAGAACATACACGACCGCTCCGCTCTAGCCGTTGTCGACTCTCACCCAGCCACCAGTCTGTGCATTCTCCAGGCACCTAGTCTAGTCCTCCCTCAGCAATCGGGACATAGTCTCCACTTCGAGGAGAGTCCCTATAAAACATGCAGACATCCGCCTTATCATCGCCTTGACCCAGCGACTGACTCCCACATCGGATTTGTCCTACGGCTTGTGCCAGTTGTACCTTGGCCACCACGGCCCACCTGTAAGGCCCACGCGGCCCTCATAAATTATATTATCACCCGAGCGAGTGTTACCGCACCCACGTTCAGGCCTCAGCCTTCCCCATACCACTCAGTGTAGGTGTTAAGTATCTCTAGCCACTGCTAATACCTCTCCTGGCTGCGAAGTGCCTAAGCTCTTCATCCATGGCTTCAGATACATACAGACTTCTCTTCAGCATAGAACGAAGGTGTTCGGATTCAATCCAATGTAAATAAACACCGATTGCTTGCGATCAGTGGGGAAAGACATCCAGTATGCAGCTCCCTACAATCGCCTGCACATTCGCACCTGTGGTGATCTAGACCTGCCAGTGTCTTTGTCTCTGGTCTTGCAGCGGCTTTCCTTGACTGTCGGGTTCGCCTAGCGGTTGAGTGATAGTTCACTCTGCCCAGAGTGTAGTCATTGTCCACCGCTCCAATTTCTGCTTGTCTTGGCTTGATCTCATGGTTTGCCCGTGACTCGTGCGTGTCTGTTGACATCCTATGAGGGAAGTGACCACGATGGGATGGCCAGGAGTGCTTGTGCATGTAGTACGTGTGTCTGTGGGTGTCTGTGTCGTGTCTGGTTCCGGTTAACCCGGTGAGACCAGGGGTTCACAGGTGACCTTGTCTGTGTCTCGACGGTTTTGACTAGC
Source organism: Amorphophallus titanum (assembly GCA_024336825.1). NCBI lineage: Eukaryota > Viridiplantae > Streptophyta > Magnoliopsida > Alismatales > Araceae > Amorphophallus > Amorphophallus titanum. Next base: position 762,085 of record JANBPO010004656.1, read on the forward strand.
TCAAGACAGTGTTCTGGATGCCTCAGGGTACTGTCCTACCTCGATTGCGTGTCCAGGTGTGCTGAGGGTTCTTGGTATCCCCTCGGGTCTCAGTGAGTCGTTTCCCACGGAGCATTGTTTCCTTTGACTTAGGAGTAGACTGATTGGCCGGTTGCTCTACTGTCTGTGACGATCTTGCCTTTGAGTCATTTGACTCAAGGATCGTTACGTAAGTAGGTCTAGTTGCCTTGTCCTGAGTTGTCAGCAGTGGTTGTGCTGTCATTGGTGCTTCGAAATACGTGCGATAGTGCTCTCTTGCATGTCTGTACTTCCGCACCCATGTTTTGAGTCTCGGTGTCTTGTGAGCCTCCACTAGTCGTAACCTCCCGGCACGCTGTAGCGTGACGGCTCTTGTAGCGGGGCACTTTCTCGGTTTACAGTTCTTAGGCTAGTTCCGTGGGCCCCCGGTCCAACCGTAGCATCCTTCAGAGGGGGAATACTAGCTCGAGGCCTGCCTTAGGTAGTGGGCCAGTGTGTGCACACATGGTTAGGGGCTTTGGACTTGCATCATTAGACGTGACCTTGACTAGTCACTCGCGTTATGGTACTGTTCTAGTTCTAGCAGTGTCTTTGTCTCGGCCTAGTCCTTACGGTAGGTGACGTGGACAAGACGCTAGTAGTCACAGCATAAGACGTCAGTGGACGCAGTTGGTTATTCTTCTGGTGGTGAGAAACTCCAGTCACATGGCACGGTTCTTCGTGGTTCTCTTCACGTTTCTTGTGAGTCGTGACCTCCCGGGTTAGCCCTCTCATGGTTGCAGTAGAGGTCAGGGTCCTGTCGTATGCAAGACGTTCTAGTCATGCGCGGGACAGTGTGCACGACATTCTAGTGGTGACGCGTCTGTGTTTGTCTAGGTCTTTTCTAGACTTTTGGCCTGGTCTCGTAGGCCTTGTCTTTGGCCTCGTGGTTGTCGAAAGATCAGTGACTCCTGATCTTTCGAGTTCAGGGTCGACCCTTCTACCGTTGTTAGGAGTAGCTTCGGGTGCTGAGGTTAGTTCCAAGGAGCAAAAGAAAAGAAGGAAGAGAAGAAGAAAGAAGAAAAGATTCGTGGGCCAGCATGCAAAAGTATGTGCGTGAATGGCATTCTATTTCAAAAAGGGAGGGCTACATATGCTTCGAGGCATACCCCTGCTTTACAGGTCAATGAAAAAGGGGGAGGATGCTCAATCTATTCCCCAGAAGATTTCCTCAAGAGGAAGAATCCTGATGCAAGGGAATTCTACCTTGTCGCACAGTTGGTTCCTCTGTTCTTTGAGGCACGCTAGCTCGAACGTCAAGGACTCTGTCTCGACTCTAGCAATGGCAAGCTCCTCGGTCTCTCTGACCACAGTCGCCTCGGCCTTAACCAGCTCAGCCTCGGCTACAGCGAGATAGCCCCTCAACTTTTATATTCTGCTTGTGAGGGTGCCAATACGACAGTGGCTTTCATCTAAGGCCTTTTCATGCTGCTCTCTGTTGCCTTTTCGCACCTCCAGGGCCTGTAGGTATTCATCTTCCTTAGCACTGATCATGACAAACTCGCTAGGAGCCCGGGCCTCAAGGAACTCGCGGCGGTTGACGTATTTCAACAACAGCAAGACTCGTCGCGACCATTCTTCTAGAGGGCAGCCCAGCATCTGTAGTGCCCCGATCAGCTACGCCACCACGGTGTGCACCCCGCGATATGTGAGGGAGGGATCAGCAAAGATCATCGACTGCAATGCCAGCAGCATCTGCCAAACCAGCGTGTCGGAGGTTGTATGGCCAATGAAGGGCATGGCTGGAGGGTCAAACTTGACCAAGCTATCCACAGCTGCCCACAGATCCGCGTCCACCGCACCCTAGAAGGATGGGAGAGTGGAGGCCAAGTCACTCGAGCATCTGACCTCGGCAGACAACTCCCGACCAGCCATCGCCAAAGGAGCTGGTAGAGTTGTGACCAAATCACCCGACTCAGTCACCACGAGGGGCTACTCCACCTCTGCCGCGGCTGACGAGCACTTCTCCCTCTGCTCCTCCCCAGCAAAGTCTGGACCCACTTGTGTTCCCTCCTCCCGGGAAATTGTGACGCTTGTCAGTATCTTCCCCAGAAGCTGGTCCTCCTCAGGCATCATGAGCAGTTGGGGGGGCGAAAGAGGAACCATAAGCCTCAGCCTGCCCCCCGATTCTAGGAGGGACACCAGGCACTCCATGTCTGGTTTCGAGAGCGATTGCAGTCCACCTACCCCCGCGGGGGTGACTGGTTCCCTCCGCTTCGCAACAGCCTTGCGAGCTCTAGCGGTGCGTGCCTCGGGAAGCCTCGCCTCCTCCTAAAATGCAAAAAATGGGGTTAGTCTTTCACCGATCGAGGCGAACTACCCAAATCCTGAAGAGATGCAAGAGAGGTCCCGACGCCCCGCTTGGCTACGCGGTCCTAGCAAGACCGCCTAGCTCTTGGACGGCCCAGGGTGGACCGCCTATTGGCGTTGTGCTTGTCGTGACCGTTTAAGCGTTGTGTTGGCCCCCGGTCGACCCAGTTGTGAACCAGTGGTCGACTTTCGGTCTCGTGAGTGTCCCGGACACCTCGGAGGTTTCGTGTTCGTGTTTTGAGGTGTCCGTAGATTCTGTGTTACCATGGTTTCAGACCTAGGGACTAGGCTAGATTAACGGTGTCGTGCCGTCACGTTCAACGGTCTTGACCCTGAGTCTCGTGACTCAAGGACCGTTGAGTTTAGTAGGTCTAGTAGGCTGTCCAGAGTCTGGTGGCTTCGAGCCACCTGCTACTCCATGTTACCAGCGATAGGTGCGTGCGTGGTTTACTATGTCCACATTCTGTGAGTCCCCACTAGTCATAGCCTTCTTACGGCACGCGTGTGCTGACCCACCTAAGAGTGGTGGAGTGGCTTAACTGAGAGAGACGATTTTTAGGCTGGTTACCATAGGGCCCCCACGTGCAGCCTGAGTCTGGGCTTCGGGGGAAGAACCAGTTAGAGGATCTAACCTAGGGCGTATGGTCGGTGTGTGCACACTTGGCTGAGGGTGGCGGACTCACGCTGATGAGCGGGACCTCAGCTAGCCCTTGTTCTGTGTTCCTGGTTACTATACAGTGTCTCAGTCTCTGCCTGGGGAGCCGTAGCGAGACACCTGAGGCTGCAGACTAAGTCATCAGTGGATGCATCCGGCCTTGCTTCTAATGGGCGATACTCCCGTCACGTGACGTGAGTTGTCGTTTCGCTGGTTTCCATTTCCCATCTGCATGACGGGGTTTTGTGTGTAGTTCGGGTGTTTTCCTGAGATGAGGTCTAGGGTTTTCGGTGAGCGTCACCGAGGGCTTCTCCCTAGATGGCGTAGAGTTCACAACGGCGAGGTCGTGACTGTGTTTCCTGACTGCGTGGTGTTGATGGGCTCTTGTCTGCGAGGACAGGCCTCTACGATAGTGGCATCGTGGTCATTTTCCTGTAGCGTGGCTAGGGTGGCTTGTGGTCTAGTGGTCTCCCGACTGTGAGATCGGGGTGTTGGTTTTCGGTCCAGTAGGAGTAGCTATAGAGCCGAGGTTTTACTGGTCACCGAGTTACTTTTCCTACCGTTGTTGCTGTTCCTGTTGCGGTTGTTGCTGGTTTCCGCTACCGTTGTTTACGATTGGGGTTTCGCGGGACCACTACTGAGCCAGTGATAGGAGGCTCACCCCTGGTTTTCAAGTGTGGCGGTTCTTCCTCGAGGTTTGAGGGCATTACGTGGAGGTTCTTAGTTTCCAGTTCGTCGGGTCGAGTATTCACTTGGCATGTGCTACGTATTCGCACTTGAAGGAGCTCATTTATGAGTCGGCCCAGTTTCAACGTGACCAGTGCTTGATGGCCTATTTATTTGGTCTGTCTTTGGAAGGCCCGACTCGGGATTGGTTCTTTTCCCTCCCGCAAGATCAAGTTGTGAACTTTCAGATTGCTCAAGAGAATTTATTCAGCAATATCAAGATTAGGTTGGGCCCAAGTATTCTATTATTGATTTAGCCCATGAGAAGATGAAGTCTGACGAGGAGTTCTCTTCCTTTGCTGATCGTTGGCGTCGCCTTGCCGCACAAGTCTCGAGGCACATTCCGGAGGGAGATCAAATCAAGATGCTCATTTCTAATATGATGCCCGAGTATCACTTCATCTTAGCCCTTAATGATATTACTTCTGGGCAACAGCTTTATAGTAGAGCCCGCTTTATTCACCAACAACTCCAAGGTCCCATTGACCTCGAGTCTCCTTCACCTTCTTCATCCTATTGTGCCTCACCATCCACGTCTATCCCTTATGCACCCTTATGCACCCTCCATGAGTCAGCCTTCCACCACCCACTTGACCTCCACAAGTCAGCCATCCGCCACATATCCATCCATGAGCCCATACGCCTCCACATATCAACCTTCCACATACCAACTCTCCATGAGTCCACCACATCAACCTTCCACGGGTCAGCCTACCGCCCCTGTATACCCACATATGTCTCCACCTCTAGTCAAGGGAATACCATGCCCCGAGCAAGTGGATGTCATCCACTACATACCTCCTCATTCCGCTCCTCATGTGCCTTCACCGAATCCCTCCGCTAGTTGCCACACTACATTGCCTACACAACCCCCACTTCTATCACCACAACCCTCTCCACCATATCCTAACCCTTGGCATCCCTCTTGCCGAAAGCAGGCTCCTCATCTTCCATTTTCAGCATCTTTGCCAGATATTTTCAGGGCTTTGATGGCCACTCACGAATTGTAGCTCCCTCAGGTTGTGCCTTACCGACCAGCGGTTGGGAATATGCTCCAGTTCTATGAATATCATCGTCAGCAGGGGCATTTGGTTGAGGATTACCCTGAATTTTAAAAGTTTGTTTATGACTTGGAAGACATAAAAAGGATTGATTGGTTCACCATTCACAAGTTCATTGTACATCTTTGTAATAAGCAGCAGTAGCAAGTGCTGCGCAGGCAATTGTCTCCATCATGTGAAGACCAAGGGCACCCTTGTGAGCCTTTATTTGGCATTGCACTCGCTCCATCTCCCGCACTTGTCCCCTCGCCTTGCCCATCACCATTGCCTACTCCCCCACCTATTCCAGTACCTACCTCATCACCATCCTTGCCACTTCCTATGCTATCTTCATCTCCATCTACCTCGACTCCTGTGACATCTCCACTTACCCTCTTCCACGCCATCTCCACAAACTCCACCAACCCAAGCTTCTGCTCAAGCTTCTCCCTCCTCCTCTTCTGCTCTCATTACTCCTACTACTTCCACTTCCTCCACTTCCTCCATTACTACCACTTCCACTCCTAATGTCGCCCGACACATTGTGTCGATACGCCGGTGGTGGACACCATGACCCTCCCCTTCCTCCTTTCCATCCCCATTGCCCTCATTACCACCTCCACCTTCGTCACCATCCTCATCCCCTAACCCTTCCCCATCACCATAGCTATCTCCACCATCCCCGCCGTCTCCATCATATCCACCGCCTTTGTCTTCTCCATCATCTCCACCATCTCCACCACCTTTGTCTTCTCCACCATCTCCGCCGTCTTCATCGCCTTCATCAACGTCACCTTCCCCTCCACCTCCATCTCCCGAGCCTGAGCAAGCTTCACTTTTGCCTTTACCTCCACCTGCATTACCTTTGCCATCACCTCCACCCGAGCCTATCATTACCTCTAACCCTCTTCCCTTCAAGCCTTCTACACCCATTTCTCCACCAACTTCCACCCCACGGAGTGGGTGTGCATTGCCTTTGGTGCCTCCCCAGGGAGAAAATGGGTCGAGTCAAGATGAAGCTTCGCTAGTTGTGTATTTCAAGATTCAAGATTTCATCTACCACATGTCGATCCACATCCTGGGCTCGGGCTATTTTAGGGATGATGAGCTTGCACTTCCCATGACGATTGTCAAGAAGAGTTCCCTTCCGTTGGTGCTAGTTTCTTCAAAAGTGAGGTCAATTGCAATCTCATTGCTCGCCAGAGGGTCTATTATTGATGCTAGTATTTCTTCTCACTCTACTACTGTTCAATTAACTGGCCGAGAAGTGTTCTCTACCCGGATCGTGCTAACACGTATGGCTGCCAGAGATGTTATTAATGCTATGTTCAAGGGGTAGTGTGCTGTATCTTCAGCATTTTCCAATGTCATTTTGTGCTTTTTATGCAATCTCCCTTAGTTTATCTATTAGTCGGCCACGTTAACGCCATGCATTACTCTCCCTTAGTTTTATCCTTCTCTTCTATCAAGGGAGTTATGTTTCACAGTGGATTACCGAGTGGGGTTGCCAGATCTCCACATCTAGGTGTTGAGTGATAAGACTCCCTGATTTTATGATGTTTGTCTATCTGAGGAGTTACACATTCAAGAATGTTCAACTATTGTTAGCACTGGTGTCTAAGGGCAACTGCCCCAGCAAGGCTGCATGTTCATACCTGGGCCAGGCCGTTTGCCACGTGGGCCTGCTATTTGAGAAGACATTGCAAACCAAGAGGCCTGAAGGTCCGAGTCCGTGATAAGCAGGTCCACTACAAGCCAGTTTTAGCTAAGAAGAGGCAGCGTTGCAAGCTCGAAGGCCACGTATTGTGCACTCAGGGGTCTACTTCTATTGGAACCCTAGTTTTGATGATGTCACACTATGAATCATGTTGAGGCAGAACTGCATAGAGCCATTCATGTTGAACAAGTCATTTCATATTCTAAGTGTCAAAAAATTAGGGCGATGCACATATAGGCACTTAGTCATATGAAGTCGATTCATGTTCATGTCTTAGTCATATGAGGTCGATGCAGGTTCATGTTTTAGTCAGATAAGGTCGATGCATATTTGTGATTGAAGTATACAGGTGAATGCACATTTTAGTCAGAAGCTTGTCAGGTCGATGCATCTATATAACACGTTGATCATAAGGTCGATGCATGTTTGTGCTTGCAGCTTGATAGGTCAATGCATATACTTGCCTCCATCAGGTCGATGCACATATTCGCAAGTGGTCACACAGGTCAGTGCACTAGATGACTTTGTGTTCAGCAAGGTTGATGTACATTGCACCTAGTGTTTAACAAGGTCAATGCACATTGGACCTTCTATTCATCAAGGTCGATGCACATCGCACCTTGGACTCAGCAAGGTCGATGCTTATCGGATCCTATCTTTAGCAAGGATGATGCATTTGCATGTATTCAGTCTACAAGGTCGATGAACATGTTACAACATGCTTTATAAGGTCGATGCACATGTAGAGTCTATGTCTAACAGGTCGATGCACCTTTGTTATTCATTGGACTCAGGTCTAAACTTTCATGTTCGCTTAAGGCATCAGGTCGATGCTTAAGCTCTAGCCATCGCCTTAACTGGTCTGTGCAACCTTACATGGTTTAGCTCAATAGGTCAGCCTGTGCTTCACATAGGTCAGTGCTGAAGTCCCGCGATCAATGATACCCAAGAGGGGGGTGAATTGGGTGATTACAACTTTTAGAAAACTTTTACCCGATTCAAATGACCTGGACGAGAGGTCCAAGTCAAAAGGAGGTATTCGTCACCCGAAGGGACGGGGAGAAGAGTTTATTGGTTCAAATGATCTGGACGAGAGATCCAAATCAAAGGGAGGTATTCGTCACCCGAAGGGACGGGGAGAAGAGTTTATTGGTTCAAATGACCTGGATGAGAGGTCCAAATCAAAGGGAGGTATTCGTCACCCGAAGGGACTGAGAGAAGAGTTTATTGATTCAAATGAACTGGATGGGAGGTCCAAGTCAAAAAGGAGGTATTTGCTCTTCGGCCCAAGAGGGGTTTGGGCAAGATGTTCATTCATCGGTGTTACCGGGGTGGCAGAACCGGCATGGTTTGTTTGCCTCTTGAAGTATTCGTCAGCGCTGGGTCAGTGCTAACGCAAAGAAAAGGCTTATTTCCTTATCCCAGGCATAAGGCTGGGGTAAGGTGTTTATTCGTCGGTGTCACCAGTGTGGCGGAACTGACATGGTTCATTTGTCTCTTGAAGTATTCATCGACAATGGGCCAGTGCTAATGCAAAGAATGGTTCTATTTCCTTATCCTAGGCGTAAGGCTCGGGTAAGGTGTTCATTCGTCAGTGTCACCAGGGTGGCGGAACTGACATGGTTTGTTTGTCTCCTGAAGTATTCATCAGCACTCAGTCAGTGCTAACGCAAAGAGGGGGTTTATTTCCTTATCCCAGGTGTAAGGCTTAGGTAAGGTATTCATTCGTCGGTGTCACCGCGGTGGTGGAACCGACATGGTTTGTTTGTCTCCTGAAGTATTCGTCAACACTGGGTCGGTGCTAACGCAAAGAAAAGGTTTATTTTCTTATCCCAGGCGTAAGGCCCAAGTAAGGTGTTCATTAGTCGGCGTCACCAGGGTGGCGGAACCAACATGACTTATTTGTCTCTTGAGGTATTCGTTAGCACTGGGTCAGTGCTAACGCAAAGAAAAGGTTTATTTTCTTATCCCAGGCGTAAGGCCCGGGTAAGGTGTTCATTCGTCGGCGTCACCAGGGTGGCAGAACCGACATGGTTTGTTTGTCTCTTGAATCATTCGTTGGCACTGAGTCAGTGCTAACGCAAAGGAGGGGTTTATTTCCTTATCCCATGCGTAAGGCCCGGGTAAGGTGTTCATTTGTCGGTGTCACCGGGGTGATGGAACCGGCATGGTTTGTTTGTCTCTTGACATCTTCGCCAAAGTACGGCAACGATTCGGCACCGGGAGATGTTTCCCCCTAGTTCCCCTTTCTTCTTCTTTCCTTTCCTTCTTTTTTCTCTTTTTTTCTCTTTTTTTTTTCTCTTTTTTTTATATTTCTTTCTCCTTCTTCTTCTTCTTCTTCTTTTTGCTCTCTTTTTTTTCACTCCTTTTTTTCCAACCCACCTTATCTCTCTCCCAACACACGTCCCTCTCTCCCACTCAGAGAACCCACCCCCTTATCTTTCTTTTTTCTCCCCACACCTCTTATCTTTCTCTCTTCTTTCCCTTTCATTCTTCCCATCCACCATCGACATGTTTCCCACTCCCTCTTATCTCCTACACACAAAATCCACTCTCTCTCCTCCCACGTCTCTCTCTCTCCATTTTTCTCCACACCAGGCCACCACCACCTTTTCTCTTTATCTCTCCCTCACTCCCTCCCCTCTACCATCGTTGCAGACCCATCTCCCCACTCATCTCCACACTACACTGCCTCCTACGTCGTCACTCTCCCACTCTAACCTGCCGCGAGATCACCCTCGACCTCACCGCCGGCCGTCGCCATCCTCTACTCTCCACCTGCACCTCCTCCGTGAGACCATCTCCTTCTCCTCTCTCTCTTTCTCTCCCTTCTCCATCTCTCTCTTTTCTCTCTAACCATCGGCCTCTGCTAATCTCACCGCGAACTCTCCTCGCAGCCGCAACCTCCCTCTCTGCATCCTCCCCATACCATCACAGCTGCTGCCGTTCCCCCTCCGGAGAGCCCCACGCCCCTCCTCTCGCTTCCATCACCAGACTCTGGCCACCACCCTCTCACCACTGCCATCGCCCACGTCAACCACCCCCTCACTACCAACGCCGGCCACCACGTCGTTGCCCTCCGCAGAACCACTGCCCGCGCCGCTCTCACTCTCATCTCCTTTCACACACACAGCCCTCCACTGTCCCTGCTAACTAGCCGCAGCCACTCCCCTCCTCAACTCCCACACGAGCCTCACAACCCTCTCAGCTAGCACCACCACTGTCAACCCCTCCTACCCCCTCTCTCTCCTTTCCCTTCCACGCAAACCTCTCTCCCTCTCTCTCTTTCTCTCCCTCTCACAGGACCTCCCTCTTAACCACACCAGAGCTCTCTAACTCACGTCCTCAGTCCCTCACGCCACCACCTTCTCCCACGGTCCCCGCCTCGTCCTCCGGCCACTCCGTCGACGCCAACGAGCCCCTGCTGCGATCACCGCCTCCACTGCAACCTCCACTGCGAGACCCTCTCCCCACCTCTCATCTCACTCTCTCCTTCTCCCTCTTTTCCTCCCCTCCATCTGCACTTCATCGCAGCACCCAGACTACATACAACCCATACCGTCGTAACCCCCCACGCCAGCCACCTCCGACCTCCCGGCAGCACCCATCACGCCAGCCACCTCCAACCTCGCCGACCTCTCGCCAGCACCCTCTAGCCATCTCCCAACGCCGCCGCGGCAACCTCGCCCCCACCTCCTCCGGCGATCTCTCCACCTGCCCCCGTCCTCGGGCCTCCCCGTCCAGGGCCATCGGCGATAGACCGTTAACTTTATCAAGTGGTATGGGCCAGACCGTTCCAGGTCACTGGGCGGCCATAGGTAGGCCGCCTATGGTTGAGCGGTCATATGGAGTCCATTTCATGGTTATTGTATTGTCGGTAGGTTTTACGGTCTATCGTTCGACCGTTTAGTGTATAGGCAGCTTCGTAGCCGACCGAGTACCCCGTGGAGTCAGCGTGACTCCCGAGGTGTTTTGATCGTGGGGTTTTGTGCCATTGGGTGACTAAGTGGCCCAAGGGAGACCGCTTAGATACCCACGCGGCCTAGCCTTAGACCGTTTAGCTTTTGAACGGTCCAAGTATAACCGTTTAGGTTTTTGTCCCGTTGAGTGGCTGAACGGCCCCATGGGAGACCGTTCACCTTCTGGAGCGGTCCTGAGAGGGACCGTGTGTCTTGCACGGTCTAGGGCAGACCGTGTATGTCTATTTAGGGGCGGTTTGATGGTGACCGTTCCAGATTGTCAAACGGCCTTCAAAGAACCATTTAAGTTCTGAGGCGGTCTATCAATCGACCGTGTACCTATTTTGTGTCGTGTGAGCTCGGGAGGTGTAGCGACCGCTTGACTGACCGCTGGGTGAGCCTAAGCGGTCAGGCACTAGACCGCCATACCTCTGGGATGGTCTGGGATGGACCGTCTGGGTCTGCGCGGTCCTGGATGGATCGACGTGCTTGGCTACGCGGTCCTGGTAAGACTGCCTAGCTCTTGGACGGCCCAGGGTGGACCGCCTATTGGCGTTGTGCTTACCGTGACCGTTTGAGTGTTGTGTTGGCCTCCGGTCGACCCGGTTGTGACCCAGTGGTCGACTTTCGGTCACCCCGAAGGTTTCGTGTCCGTGTTTTTGAGGTGTCCGTAGGTTCCGTGTTACCGTGATTCTAGACCTAGGGGCTAGGCTAGATTGATGGTGTCGTGCCGTCATGTTCAACGGTCTTGACCCCGAGTCTCGTGACTCAAGGACCATTGGGTTAGTAGGTCTAGTGGGTTGTCCAGAATTTGGTGGCCGTGAGCCACCTATTACTCCGTGTTTACTCGCGATGGGTGTGTGCGTGGTTTTCAATGTTCACATTTAGTGAGCCCCCACTAATCGTAGCCTTCCCACGGCACGCGTGTGTTGGCCCACCTGAGAGTGGTGGTGCGGCTTACCCGAGAGAGACGGTTTTTAGGCTGGTTACCGTAGGGCGCCCACGCGTAGACGAGTCCAGACTTCGGGGGAAGAACCAGCTAGAGGACAGGTCTAGGGCGTATGGTCTGAGTGTACACACGGGGATGAGGGTTTTGGGCCCGCGCTGACGAGCGCGACCTCAGCTAGTCCTTGTTAGTGGTACTGGTCACTTTAGTGTCTTTGTCTCCGCCTCATAAGCATTTAAGTCAAAAGGGAACTTGGTTAGTTAGCTTACCCTCTCCGCGAGAGTGGCCTCGGCCTCCTCGGCCTGAGCCACTGATCGCGCGAAGTCTACGTCCCGCTTAGCTCGGCATCCCGCAGTTTGGGAAGAAGAGGACGGAGCATCTGGTCCTTGCCATTGCACTCCCTTGGGTCGCTGCATTTTAGAAGTCAAAGTTAGTCAATATCATAAGCATATAGCATAAATTAAGTCCAAGGTTCGGTGAAACTTACCAGAAGGTCCAGTGCACCCTGGAGCTCGTCCCTCTGCTGTACAGTGGCGTGGAGGAGGCCCTGGAGCTCTGCTATGCGTCCCTAGGGGTCTAGCTACAAGAAGCAAGTCAAGGTGTCAGTGCATTTAGGAATAAGGAAGTAAGGCAAAGCATAGGTTAGGAGTTGTGCCGGTTGTCGGACGCCGCAGAACACCTGGTCGCCATATCTCTGGGCGTAGGCCTTCAGGTAGGCCTCATCGCTGGCAGTTCAGGCCTTCACCTCCCGACCTCTACATGACCAGTCGTGTACCTGGTCGATCGCCCAGGTGATCCAATGAATATCACCGCTCAGTCCCCTCGAGGACCGCCCGAAGCACTCATCGTCTCACGCTGGGAACTCCACATCTGGCTGATGAACTCCTCTCATCCTCATGATCAGTCGATGATGGAGGGGCTCGATAATGTTTAAGCAGTGCAGCCAGATCTCTCATCCGGCGTACGCCTGGGCCACCTCCACCCAGGGCTGTCCCTCGTGACCCTCGTCACAATAAGGTGTCTAGTGCACCTGAAAAGGGCAATCAAGTCAAGTGTCAGCATTTAGATAAACATTTAATGAAACATTTAGGTGCATAAAGGAAGGAAAAGTCTAAGAAGCTTACCGAATCGTAGGGGAACGTGTCTATATCTTCCTGGATCACTCGTACTAGGTGCCGGATCGATCCCATGTCCCGAGCCACTACCCACCACCTCGCAATGGGGATCCGATCCGGATGTAGCTCCTTCCCTCACCCTAAGCTAGGGAGGTACAGGTAGCTCCAAATCTACATCAATCAAATGTCAGCATATAGCAAGCATACAGTAATCATAGGTATAAGCATTTAGAGTTTAGCATTTTTACCTGAAGAAATGGCGAGAAGCCACCCAGCATCGTCTGTCGGTCGGTGGTACTAAGTGAGTCAAAAGGGCACGCTAGGACTGTTGCTCCCCAGGCATACTCTCCTACCCCGTCCAGATCCTTCAGTAGTGGGAGGAGCTTGCAGCTCACTCTGTCCGCTCTGGTCGCGAAGAGAAGCTTCCCGAACATCAGCATCAGGAAGCACCGTAGGGTCATGTCTCCCTCTGGTCCCGGTTCTACCGCCGGTTCATCCGGTGCGAACTGTTGTGTGGGAATAGCTGATCTAGAGGGGAGGGGTGAATAGATCTACCCCTCTTTTTCAGATACAAGCAGATTACAATGGAATATTAGAAACCTGATCGAAAGGCAGGAACCAAAAACGCAGGATGCATGTTTAAGAATGAGCAACGGCCTAAGCAAACATCTAGTGCATGTGAATCACACAAACAAACCACATGAACAAGGATTTATAGGTGGTTCGAACTCAACCCTAAGTCCTACGTCCACCCCTCACTTAAACCAAGTGAGGCTTCACTAGCGCCACTGCACTACACCACTGTTAACACAGCAAATGGCACAACCAGCCAACCACAGACACGAGAAGCCCTCTGTTTGTCTTCCTACAGTACCAGGTACGGACTGAAACACCACAGACTGGAGAACACCTCTGTCTGTCTTCCTACACACACCAGTAGGGATGGTTCAAGATTTCTTTAAGCAAGATCAAACAAAAAAAACAAGGCTAAAAAACTCAGATAGGAGGTGTAATATTCAGTGTTCGATGCAAAAGTTCTTTTTCTGAGGTGAGGAGTGCTTGAGTTGCTGAGAAGAAGTCTGCTACTTATTGATTATGGCTTTATCTTCACAAGGCAATGACCAAGAGGAAGAAAACAGTTTCTGAGAAGAAGTCTGCTACTTCTTGATCCTTTTCTTCTTCTTCTTCCTCACTTGTGTTGTCCTCCTGGTTTTGATGATGACCATCATGATGTGACTGACTGGCCTTGATGGTGTCAACAATGATGTAATAGATTGATCTGTTATTTGACAGATTGCTATGTGGCTAGTACTTATCTACAAAGGCCATTACAGGATAAAGACAGTGTCAACGCTGTAAGCTCAAAGCGTCGATGTAGCAGAGCAGAAAAGCCTTCAAGTCCTAAGCACCCTTCATCAAGCCAGCGTCAACGCATCCAGGCGCTGGCATCGACGCAGCCTTCAAGCCTTCACGTCAAAGGTCGACCTTGCACGTTAAAGGTCGACGTTGCAAGCTCAAAGGTCGACGCTGCTCATGCATGCATTAAGGCGTCAACGCTGCTGAATGACAGCGTGGACGCAATAGAATAACACAGACAGCATTTGTTGAAGTACACCAATGCGTCAATGCTGCTGAACGACAGCGTGGACGCAGTAGTGTTATTAACAGCTTCTGATGGATTGCATTAAGGCGTCAACACTGCTGAATGACAGCGTGGATGCAGCAGAACCTTCAGACTTCAAGACAAAGCATTCTCATCAAGGCAAGGTCAACGCTGCTAGCTCAAGGCACCGACGCATCCAGTTCAAGTCACTGGGCCAGCCTCTTAGCCAACAAATCCTTCTAGTGCGTCAACGCAGTAAAGGGAAGCCTAGAGGCCCAGTTAGCAGCCACACGGGCTGACCTTGAGACCCTGGTGAGTGTTTATTATGCATATGCAAATGATTCCTTGAATTATTGATGATTAGCCACTAATGATCGTTTCTTTAGATGTAGCGTGCCTAACAGGGAGCAGTAGGGAGGGGAACTGGCGATGCTTCCAGCTCGAGGGGGCCGAGCACCGAGACTAACGTGCTAGAGGAGCAGCTTGCAGGGGCAGTTGCTCGAGCAGAGGAGGCGGAGTATGAGCTCGCCGCTCGGGTAAGCTGATAAACTTGAATTTAGTTATGCCATTACATGTTCATAACATCTTATGTCTTTCTTTTTCTTTTTGCCCTGTACAGACTAAGGAGCTACAGGCATCGTTCGCCTGCGTTGCGAGGGAGCGTCGCGACCGCAGCGCGCTGGTAAGTTTTGTTTTGCTTTGTGAATCAACATTCATGCATTCTTCCCTTTTTTTTTCAAAAATCAATGATGATATGATGTGATGTTATGCAGGCGATAGAATTGACAGAGGCGAGGAAGCAGCTATCATCGGCGCATTCCTAGGTTACCTCCCGCGACCAGCGGGTTGCCGAGCTTGAGCAGGCGTAGGGTCAGTAGGAGGAGCTGCCCAGGGAGGTGTCTGAGCTGAGGCTGCTCCTTGCGATGGAGCAGAGGGAGCACACTCAAGAGAGGGAGGATCGGACAGCGGAGCGGGCTCATGAGTGAGAGGAGCAGCTAGTATGTGAGCGCGAGCTTGCGGACCTTAGGATGTAGCTGGGCGTCGTGCAGGAGCGACTCCGGATCATAGAGGAGCGCCTCCAGAGGGGCCGTGAGCGTGCACGAGCGGCGGGACACTCGAGCGCCTTTGCCAGCACTTCATACATGAGTGGTTCCTCGAATCACCCGAGGGATGATGTAGAGCAGTGGGCCCGAGCCCCATCAGCTTCCCGGGGGTCCATGTCCCCTCCGTAGATGCGGCCTCAGGAGGAGGGTGAGGCAGAGTGTAGGAGAGAGGAGGGTGAAGGCAAGAGCTAGAGAGATATTTGTACTCCTCCACCTTCATACTTTGTACTTATTTGATACACACATATATATATGAGATTTTTGTTACCTGAGCTTGAGCACTTGCGTACTTGTCCTTGTTCTCCTCCCCTTTCCTTTCTTTCATACCTGTGGTTCACACTTGAGAAAAATAGATTAATTCATCCGTTTGACTTGGCCCCTTGCCCAATAAGCAAGAGGTTTATCTTTCATTCTGACCTTCATAACGGGTCAAGGGGCCAAGCCTTATTTAATAGAGGCAAACGACGTAAAAAAATGTAATCAAACTGAAAAGAAATAAAATGCTCATGCGAGATGCAATCAGGCAATATGAGAAACCCGGCCCTACGGTAACCAGCCTAAAAATCGTCTCACTCGGGTCACGCTCTCCACCACTCCCAAGTGGGTCCGCACCCGCGTGCACAGGAAAGTTACGACTAGTGGGGGCTCACAGAACGTGAACACTGAAAACCACACACGAACCCATCTCGAGTAACGCGAAGAAATAGGTGGCTCATGGCCACCGGACTCTAGACAGTCCACTAGACCTACTAACTCAACGGTTATTGAGTCACGAGACTCGGGTCAAGACAGTCGTACGTAACGGCACAGTGCTGTCAATCTAGCCTAATCCTCTAGGTCTGAAACCACGGTGACACAATTCTCAAGGCAGCTCACAAGCCGCCGAGTTAATCCCTCCTACAAGGGACACACGGAAAATCTCCAGCTCTACGCTGGTTGACTAGACTCACAGTCCAAGGCCACACACACACGTGGCCCACTCAGAAATCACTTTTCGGAGAAACCTACGACGTGCGGGGAAGACCCACCACACTCATACTGACTCACGACGACTCGATCTAACGCATACATGAAAGCTCAGAACACACACGGGGTCACCAGGACCCCCAAGACCCACGACACGCTAATCGAGGTATCACGGCATCTCCGGACACCCAAAAATACAGTCACGATCCCCACGGGGTGCCCGGGACACTCACGGGGCCATAGGTCAGTCATTAGGTCTCAACCGGACCGACTGGGGCCCAAAACGGGCCTTTCCTCTACATTTTGGTCGACCAACCCATATGGGTCAGTTGGCCAAGCCAGTTCGATCGACCGGACTAGGCAGTTCGGTCAACCGAACTGGGTAGAATGCCCAGTTCGAGCCAACGCTCGAACGGTCCATCGAACTGCCCGAGTTGGTCGACTGAATACGACGCAGAGCCGTCCGGACCCAGCCCTAGGGTCCGTTTCTACTCCCCAGTCACCCCTCGGTGATGGGAAAAACATGGGGAACCCATTCCCTAACCTCTAGACCACCTAGAAAATGTGTTTAAACCCCAAAAACGTAATCGAATCGAAGAATCCGTCGCACACCCTAAAAACATGATTTTTCCCCCAAATGAGCAATAAACCCCGCTCGACTCACCACGTCCTACAAAACTCGCGGGAATGAAGTACAGTGGTTAAGGATCCATCCCCCTACCTCCACTGAAGATTCGCGCACCGTGGACGCCGATCCATGAAGAAAATGCCATTAAACCCTCGTCGGCTCGTGATCCCATGAATCGCCTCCACCATCGCGATCCTCGCTCCATCCTCGCCGCTCCACCCCCCACGATCCTCGCCGCCTCATCCTTGTCCACCTCCGTCGGCCACCGGAGAAGAGAGGGAGAGAGGAGAGAGCGTGAGAAGAGAGAGGGAGGGAAGAGAGAAAAATGTAAAGAACACGATGGCACATGCTGACGATCCATTCAAGCTTCGAAAAATGTGGAGGGGGTAAATGATGCCCCCATCAATCTCCCAAACGGTGAACCGGGTCGGGATCTTCTTGAGATGCCTGACTATTCGGTCGGCAGCCCGAACCTTGAGCAGCTTCATCTCTTCGGCCCTGCCGCATCTGCCCCCAGCCTAGGCCTAGGGCACTGGGTCAGAAGGTGGCTCCTCCACTGGATCTGGTGCAACCACCTGAACTGGCGGGGCCTGCTGGGCTTCTTCCTTTTCCTTCATGAATTTGGCAAGGTTGGGGATGTCGTCAAATTCTTCTGCCGGTTGGGGCGGGACTACCGCTGGTAGGGCCGGAGGATTGTTGGTAGGTGGGGCTGGGAAGCTGTCGGTTCCCTTGGTTGGCCGTGGTCCTTGCAGGCGCACCTACTTTTCTGTGCGGGCCCGAAGGAACTCAATGAATGAAGGAGTGCCCTGACTCTTCAGCTTCTCGGGATAAAGACCCGACGATGGGGGGATCTCCGCACCTCAAACCCTGGGTTGGGGGACTTGGTATGGCTGCTCGCCCCTTAGCTTGATGTTGCGGTTGTCTTGAGGAGGGCGTCCCCATTTCTTCCCTGACCGAGTGGCATGCTAGGACGTGGATGTTTCAGCCTGATTTGCCTCCGGTGGATCACAGGATGCTTCCTCTTCTTCTTCCTCCAGAGAGAGGGCGGTGTCGAATAGTGCCGAGAGAGTGTTACAGGTGATGACGACCTCCTTTTTCCTCTTGCTTCTAGGTCTTTTCTTTTTCTTCTTCTTTTTCGTAGCAACCGATGGCTGCCCTTGAGGGAATTCGCCCCACAAGGGAGGCTCTTATTCTGCTTGGGCTTCCGCTTCGGGAACCAGCTCGAGGGACTCGAACTCCTTCCAGGGGACATATTCTTTCAGTTCAATGTGCCGGATCTCAGGCTACTCATAATCTTCAAGCCCATTAATAATGGCCTTGAGTCTCTCGACCACCGAACTGACCTCCTTGTGCATCCGCACTGGGATGTACTCTTTCTTGTTGTAGGTAGGCTGCCTCACGACCAGCCGAGGGGCCGTATCATGCCATATAGGGTTTACCAGTGGCGATGCTGGCCAGGGAGTGACACCCCTCACATGAACCTCTGGGGTGGGCCCGAGAGCCCGTCTTCTCCTGTTCTTCTTAGGTGCAGCCTGCCACCCGCCTTGGTCTTGAACTGGCACTGCGACGAAGGCCTCATACGTGGCCCAGGTGCTAGCCTCCGCCCACTCTTCTGGTAATTCTTGATATAGAGATATCATGTTGATGCCGAAAGTCATGTTGGGCATCTCATGCGGCTACAGAGGATCCACTTTGTGCTCCCGGCCCTCCTCCGGACCCAAACGTGCCTACGCGAGTGAGTTCGCTAGTGTGACGTTAACAACTCATTAAGTTGCTTGTCGTATTAGGTCCAAGGGAGTCGTTTCACATCACTCTGATTCCCAATTTGATGAGGGATGGGCGTGTGCATGGGAATGTCGACGGCGGTGTCTGGTGTGAACCTGTGAGTATAGCCTTATGGCACTACGCTCCATGCAGGGAGGGGATCATGGGGTTGGGATTTATTAATACAAAACTACCCTCATGCAGGAGGGGGGAGCATGGGGAAGGGAAAATGGGCTTGTTGCCCTGTGCCTGTCCTGCTGGGCTGAACCAAAATGCTTTGGCTGGTACGCTATGCACTAGACTCCAAATGTGGTGCCGCTTGCGCCAAAACGTCACTGGAGGGGTGCTGCAGCACTCTGCAGAGTTTGGTGATGATTTGAGGTCGCTGGCAGGTAGGGCAGAGCCGACAAGCCAACCTGTGCAGTTCTATCTTGTAGGATAGGTTGGTGCAGTCGCCGTGCAGGAGGGAGAACTCTCTCCACGGAACTCCGATCGAGGCGAGACCAGTGTGGATTGAAAGAAGACAGGGAGCTCTACGTGCCGGTCAAGTTTGACGGCCATCGGAGCTCGGGGCTATCCGTCGTCTTCCCTAGACTGATGCTATGGATTCTGGCCGAGCAGACAGATAGGGCAAGGATGTGCAAAGCAGCATGCCCAGCATGGAGGTCGAGGCATGACGAAACCAGTGGAGTTGGTTTCAAGACGTCGAGAGGTGCATCTCCTCCAAAGCGCTCTACCCGGAGGTCAGCAGAGTAGGCATGGGACACCCTGCTAGTTCGCTGCTCATCCTGGGACAGGCTTGCTCGTGTGGGCTCTGCGCAGGCGCACGAGAATGGGTGCAACGGGCAGTGATGATGTCAAAATGGAGTGGGACCACCACTGGAAGAACTTGGACTCGGAGGTGAACAACTCTTTTGAAGATGGCTTTGGCTGATTCACACTAGAGGAATCGCTGTTGTCTCTGCAATTTGGGCCTCTGATTCTGGCATGAATCCGGCGCAGTTGTACAAGATCAGACGACGAAATCGGTGCTGAGGTCGAATCGAGGCGGGACCACTTCTGGAGCGAAGACGACTCGAAGCAGTATGACTTCTCTGAAGAGTGTTTGCACTGGTTTATGCTGTATGGGGTCAATATGGGGCCTGCAAACTGGGCCTCAAGATCTGTCCTGAATCTGCAGGTAGCAGAACTAAGGGATCTTCAACGCGAGGTCAAGGACGACGACGTGGGAGCCTCCGGGTGGCTGAGGATGAACTTGAGAGATGGGGATGTCGGGGTTGCAGTGGGAAGGGAGGCTGGAAGGGGCTGGGGCATGTTTTCCCAATAGATTTCATGTTCTTGATGCATTTGGAACTTATTTTATAACTTATGCTAATTTCATGTCAAACCATATATTCTTATATTTATCTTAGTTTTAAATGGTTCATGGACATGTCTAATTGATTTGATCGTAGTTACATCACGATCCTTTCTTATCTATGAGTCATTTTCTTATGTCCATGGCACATATCCCGGTATGATATCATTAGTTACACTTTGCACTTAAAAACACACTATCTTGGACTTGTGATCCTCTCCGTTAGATATTCCTTCTACCATACTAGATGATCTTGTTTTAAGGCCTCCGTAAGTCTCTGTGAGCCTGGGATTCCCACTAGGACGCCGCGCTGGTTGTACCCTTAAAACCCTATTTGTCTAGAAAGCACTTCCACCTTGATGTTTTCTGGTTTTTGAGTCTAAACGGTCTTCATGGCGACCGCTAAGGGTTACCTAACGGTCAGACACGTGACAGCTTCTTTTGTCAGACAGTCAGCCCATGACCGCATGTCTTTCTGAGTCAAGCTTTTCTTATTCTTGCTATGACTCATCACAAACAGTCCTGACTCGACCGCATAGCTCTGCCTCATGGTCCAGACTTGACCGTCTGATTCATGAAACGGTCCAGTAAATGACAGCTTGGTTCCTGATCTTTTCTAACCCAAGGTTTGACCCTTGGGGTTAGTTTGCTTGAGTTTCTAGATGGTCTTAGGATTATCTGCAGCCTTAAACTATGTTTAACAAGTTAAGGTTAAGCTATGAAACTTAATTAATGCACTGTTATTGTAATATCCTAGATCTTTATTGGATTCCTATTAGGTCTTTCAGATCCTTTTTGGAGAGTTTCGGATCACTTTTGTGGCTCCTGAGTTGAGTTTTACGATCCGTGTAGGTTTTTCTCTCGTACAAGTTACGGAACCCTGCGGTGAGTTTATTCCTCAGTTCATCGACTCGAGGACATTACAGTTGCGATGTACTCTTTGAGAGGATCGTTTCGACTATTTTTTCATATTTTTTTGAATTAGTGTACTTTTGACGTAAATATCAGATTTTCAGAAATTAAGTAAATTCCTAATTTTCCTTCTATTTAACCCACCTCACTATCTCTCCTCCCTCATTTCTCTCATCTCGTTCTCTCTCTCCGTTCTCTCTCATCTCTAGTCCGTTCGGCGAGGGACGTATGACCGTGCGGAGCTGGCCAAGGCGGGGACGCGATGGAGTGATCAGTTCGCGGGATGGAGAGTCGATTTGAGTGTGGCGTGGCGCGATCCCTCGGTGGATTCTGAGAAGGTGTCGTTCGTGTTCCAGACAGTTTTCACCGTGGATTAGTCGCTTCGGCGCACGATTTCTTCGGTGGAGGTAGGAGATGGATCACCTACCTTTCTTGCACCTTCCCTCACGGTTTCACACTATACGGTGCGAGAACGAGTGAGTTTAGGCTCGTTGTAGATTTTCAGAGTTCGTAGGCTTCGCCGGAAAACGACGACAGTTCTGCGATCAGTTAGTGTCAATGGACTCCCTAGAGCGTTGGCGTTCTATAGTCGCTAATTTTGTGTCGAATGGTGGTCTATCGGGGCCAGTAGGAGGTCGGGAACCTCGTTAATCCCATTTGGGTGATTTTGTTAGAATCACCCATTTCTTGCGATTCGTGCGTCGTTTTGACTCTGGTCAGAGTCTATGTGATTGCCAGGGTGATTGTGGTTGTATCCCCTTTGTTTCGGCAAGAACGGGGCGTGGAAAGATCATGATCGGATGAACCCCTTGATTTGCTCGTCGTAATGCCTTCGCAGTTCAACGGCAACCGCTTAAGGTGCATGGGCTGCTGGTTTCAAACCGTTTATCGTGTCTCGATTTCAGGTTGAGTGGTCAGTCGATAGACCGCTCTAGGGTTTAAGCGGCCAGGAGTGGTCCGCCCATCGCTCCGTGAGCGGCTGGTCCTCAACCGTTCATCTTTTCCGTTGGGTTGAGTGGCCAGGTTCTGCCCGCTTATCCCAGTTGACCTTTGGTCAATAGTTTTGTGTCGGTTCAGACAGGCAATTTGGTCAAAATTGTTCTGATTGACACTGTAGTAGGTCGATTGGCTTGAGTGGCTAGTCCTTAACCGCGCCAGCCTTTGGGCGGCCCAGCCCTAATCGTCCATCCCTTTTAGTGTCTAGGGGTCAGTTCTTTTGAGCAGTTGGCCCCCAACCGTTCATCCCCCTTGAATGGTCCATTCTTGACCGTTCATCCCTCTTTGAATGGCTTCCATCTAGACCGTTCATTTCACTGAGTGGCCTTCTTCTGACCGCCCAATGAGTCTTGTCCATTTTCTCATCTGTTGGTCGGGATGGCCTTTCTCGTGTCTGTTTGTCTTAGGTACATGTCCTAGGGCGGTGTTTGCATGTCGGTGGTTCGCTAGATAGGTTGGTTCAAGGTCATTTGCGTGCGGTCTATTCCTTGACTGCGATAGTTTTCCTAACAACCCAACCCAATCTAGGCCTACCAGTGTCTTGGTCTCTAGTTGCGTAGCGGTTCTTCTTTGACTGCTTATGCCCAGAGTGTTGTTTCTTGTTATTCCATTTTCGTATATCTTGGCTTGACCTTATGGTTTACCTGTTGTCCCGTGGATGTCTCTTGATGTCCTATGAGGGTTATGACCATGGTATAAGGTGGCCAGGATTGTTCTTATCGTGGGTAGTCTTCTGTACTACTTTTTATGTCATTGTCTAGTTCTGGTCAACCCAGTTAGATCCAATGGTTGACGTAAGACCTTGTGCATGTCTCGACTATTCTGTCTAGTTCGAGAAGTGGTTCTGGATGTAGTGAGGTGTCATCTTACCTCGTTCTGCATATCCAGATGCGCTTAGGGTTTTCGGTGTTCCCTCAAGTCTTTGTGAGTCATTTCCTACGGTGAGTCATTTTCTCTAACTTAGGATTAGACTGATTGGCGGCTTGTTCCACTTAGTACGACGATCTTGACTCCGAGTCGTGAGACTCAAGGATCATTGTAGTTTTAGGTCTAGTTGCCTTGTCCTGAGTCTGTTGGCAGTTCCCTATACTACCGTTGGTGCTTCATAGTACGTGCGAAAGTGCTTCTTGCCTGTCGGTACTCTGGCACTCGCATTTTAGAGTCTGTGTCTCGTGAACCTCCACTAGTTGTAGCCTAACGACTCATTTTGACATGTCGGCCCACCAGGGAGTGGTGGCAAGGTAGTTCCCAAAGCACGGTTTATAAGCTAGTTTCCGTGGGCTCCCTTGCTTTGCAGTAGCATCCGCTGGGGGAGAGAACTAGCTAGAGGCCTGGCTCAGGGCGATGAGCCAGTGTGTGCACACGTGATCAGGGGCTTGGACTGACGTTGACGGGCATTGCCTTGTCTAGTTACTTATGACTATAGTACTATTCTGGTTCTGACAGTGCCTTGGTCTCGGTCGTGCTTTTGGATGACAGGAAGATGAGCCACTTGCAGGTGCAACATAAGACGTCAGGGGATGCGGCTGGCTATTTTTCTAGTGAGGGGTACTCCAGTCACGTGACATGTGACTTTCGTGTGACTCTCGTGTTTCTCGAGTGTCGTGACCTTTCCGGGTTAGCCCTCTCGTGGCTTTGCCTGAGGTCAGTATTATGTTGTGTGCACGACATTTTAGTCGTGTTTGGTCTATCTAGATCTCTTCTAGGTTTTTTGTCTATCTTGCTGGTTTCTTTCAGCGTCAACAGATCGGCAACTTCCCACAACCAGCGCCCCCCCACCAACCCTAAACCTGGCCAACCCACCAGCATCCCACGCCCCCGCCCTCTCTCCCTCTACAACCCAGGCTCACCCTCCCTTGCTCCGTGCGTCCACAACTAGCCTAGAGTCACCCCGTCGCCGCTACGCCCTCCTGTGATTCGAAAAGTCTTGCCTGCTGCTCTCTGCAACCAGCCTGCAGTAGAGATTGAGTTTGCAGAGGATACCCCGGCGTCCACAGTGTGAACCAGCCAATGTTGTCTTCTGTGGAGTTGTTCTTCGTCGAGCCATCTTCGCTTCAGAAGTGGTCCCGCTGTGATCCGGCCTCGGCTCCTTTCGCGTTGTCCATTCTCGTGCAACTGCACCAGATTCAGGTCTGAACCTGAGTACCATTTGGTAGCAGCTCCACCACCCACCCCTGTGCCAATCAGTTAGAGCTCTCTTCACGAGTGTTGTTCTTCTCTGAAGCATCGATGAACCAGTGGTGGTCCCGCCTAGTTTAGACAATGCCTCCATCTAGGGCGTCCAATCTCCCTCAGTCGCGCCAGACCCAGAGTCCCCTATTCGCCTAGGACAGATTGCTGTCAAGTCGGCCCTGACACTCCCTCCTCCTCTCTGTTTCAGGTCATGCACTCTTCAGAAACATTGTGGCTTCTGACAATAAAAAACCAACACAAGTGGTTTCATCTCGTTCCGACGTCGACACTGGAAGTTCCACCTCGGCCATCGAAATCTTGTCCTGCTGTTCGCCCAAGAACTTGGCACCAACTATTCCGGTGACCATGACCAGCGAGGAGATCAGACGGCTGCCATCTTTTGAGGGTTCGTAGATCTCCCTATCAGATACGTCCATGACTTGGTCCTGTCATGTTTGGAGTTCCACAGTGCCCGTATCGATCGACGCACCATGACCGCGCCATCCTGTCCGGTGAGACAGAACTGTGCAGGCCATCAGCTGTGACCATCCCCACCCTCCGGTGACCTCAGAATGACGCTGGACTTTCAAAAGTGCATCTACACTTCTCAAGCTTCATCTGGGCACATGCAACGTCCTCGTTAGACCCCGGAGTATAGCGTACCACTCAGATTGCTTCAGTTATGTCCAGTAGGATAGATATTGGGCATCAGGCCCACCTCCCCTTCCCCGTATTTCCCCCTACTGTGTGAGGGTAGTGTGTTGTACTTTTGAGCCCCTCCCCTCGCTCCCCCTCCCTACGTGGAGGTTGTATGTGCATGTACTAGCAGGGCCGACCACAAGCTCCATCGACGCAGCGTGTTTGCCAGCTGCACATGCTCCCCGGCGCACCCTCATCTTCGAACGGTGCCGGTCTCTTCAGACTCGGCAAGGTATAGATCTGACCTTGCTCCTTGGCTTTGCTTATCCAGAACCAATGTCTCGAATTGGATAAGGCCGCCGAGACACAACAAGACTTCCTATCAACCACTAGGCAATCCCGAGTTGAACGGAACTAGACACGACACCGACACACCTACACATCCACTGCCACAACAACACAACAAACAGAACCACCAAGAACATGTGCGGTGGAGGATGACAACACTCTGGGCAGAGCAACTTGTCAGTCAATTGCTAGGGGGAAACCCAACAGTCAAGAGATAGCCGCAACGCAACCAGAGACGCGGACAGTGGTAGTTTCTAGATTGAGTCGTTAGGGTATTGCCATAGTCTAGGAAAAGGCCACAACTAGTCACCTAAACCGACTGATCCAGACAACCACCGACAGACAGACACCGCCCTAAACAAGGACCTAAGACAAACAGACGCACAGACGTACAACACAACACAAGCAAACGGTCAACACGGCAACAGGACTATAACGCACCAGCTTAGGGGTGCTATACCCACATAACGCACCACCGGAGGGGTGTTATGCCAACCAGATCAAAAATCATGAACAGATGATATAACACACCAGCATAGGGGCGCTATATCAACATAACGCACCAGAGAATGTGCGTTATGCTCAACAGACCAACACACTAACAACACTAAGTATAACGGACCACAACGGGCACGTTATACAAGTATAATGCACAAGGACAGGTGCGTTATACTCAACAGACACAAAAACACACTAGCCATAGACCAAGGGCATATAACGGACCATACCTAATCTGTCATAGCCACAAAATGCACGGGGTGAGGCGCATTATATCAGCCGCCATGCCCAGTCAAAGCATCGGTCAACGAAACACATAACGGATCTGCACCGGAGTGTTATCTTAATCATAACGCAGGGGGAGAAATCCGTCATGCAAATCGACTGACACAGTCTTTGAGGCAGGTGCGGTCGTCGAGAGGACTGTCATGGCAGTCAGTCTCAAAAATCACCCGACCATAACGCACCTGTACAGGGGCGTTATGCTCAACATAACGGACTAGTCCTGGTCCATTATGCTCCAAGACCTCCGAAGACAAAAATGATGAACGATGCATCACGGTCTATCGGGGGACCGTTATGCACATAACGGTCTCTGGTAGGACCGTTATGCCAATCCGACGGTTAAAACGGTGAAACAGCCCAATCGGCCCGTTCCACGCTCCATGCACGCCGTAGCACATGGAAAATACATCCAAACGATAGGAAATCCATCCAGGATTCCAAAAACACCACATGTATGCCGCGAAACGCACTAAATCGAGAGATCCGGGTGATTCAGACGAATCGACCCAAATCGAGTCACCGGGGTTCCCGGACTCCTACCGGCCCCAAATGACGACCAATCGACACGAAACAGTGGACATGTAATCGCCAGACGGTAACTCCACAAGCATCTCACAGGAAACTTCATTCACCGGCCTTTCGATACGAGTAATAAAATTCTCGGAGACAAACGAATGGGTCACAACCGAATCGAAAAGAACATGCACTAAGCGATCATAAATTGAAAACATACCTTCGATCAGATTAGATGCCAATGCTTTCGCACGAGTGATGTGAGTAACCCTGGCTCTCGGCGGATGGATAGCTTTAGACGACTGCTGAGAAGGAGCGGGAACTGGTGGGTGAAACGGTTGAGGTTGAGGCGACGGAGGAAGACGAAACTGCGGCTGCTGCGGCAGAGAAGTCTGTGAGAACTACACCGTCTGCGGCCTCAATGGACAGTTTCAGGAGATGTGCCCCGGTTGATCGTAGCAATAGCAGACAACTGACAGAGAACACGGTACACTCAGATGACTACCACCACACTAGTAACACAACCTCGGCTGAGAAGAAGAAAAATCCTGACGTGGTCGAACAGAGGAAACAGACTGTTGACTCGGATCAGAATACGCCGACTGATCGAACCTCCTTTTCTTAGATTTCTTAAACTGGAATCCCTTGCCTTGAGATTGCGAGAAGGAAGTTCCATCGGTAGCAAAGAAAGTGGGAGAAGCTCCTGAAACAGACGACTGGTGGAGCGGCTGATGTTGCACGGTCGACGGAACCATTCCAGTCTGAGGAAGTCCTCGAGTCCTCGCCAACTCTAACTTTAGCGTGACGGCGACTTGGTATGCAGAATCTAACTCAACTACATAGGTAGCGAACAACGACAGGCTCAACTCGGCTTTTAGTCCTTACAGAAATTACTGAGTCCTCACGGTCTCATCAGTAAAGATGTGGGGTGCATACCAGCCCAACTCAATGAACTTGTCTCCATATTGCAGCACTGACTTCTCGCCCTGTGTCAGCTCCAGAAATTGGTACATCTTGGCTAACTTCAGGCAGGCTGGACTGTAGACATGTTCGAATGTAGCAACGAACTCCGCCCATGTGATCTGTCAAAGCGGACGGGAACGAAAGGAGACCTCCCACTCCGTGGTCCACCACGTGCATGTAGTACCTTAAAGCTGATAAGAAGCCAACATAACCCTTTCACCCTCGGCGCACTCCATACATTAGAAGATGCGCTCAGTGGCATCCAACCACTCCCTCGCTGCCTTCGAGTCTGATTAAACCTCGAACGTCGGTGGATGGAATAGTAAAAATTCTTTCAGCACCCGTCCACAACCACCGGGCAACTCCACAGGCGGAATAGGAACAGGTGCACCCTGGGCAGGAACTGGTACAGTAGGAGAAGGTGAAGCACTAGCTTCATTCCAAGGAACTGGGGCTCTTCGCCTACGATGCGGCAGGTCCGTGCAAGGTCTATGCAAATGGGATGGGGTCCATGCAAGCTGGGAACAAAGTCCGTGCAAAGGATGAAGTCCATTCAAGTTAGAGGCAAAGTCCGTGCAAGTTCTGGTGAAGTCCATGCAGGGTGAAGTCCATGCAAGTGGGGGTAGAGTCCATGCGTGATTGGACGAAGTCCATGTAGGTTTTGGGGTTGAAGTCCATGCGTGATTGGACGAAGTCCGTGCCTGTTCGGGCAAAGTCCGTGAAGGTTTGGACGAAGTCTGTGCATGTCTGGGGGGGGCAAAGTCCATGCATGTTTGGGCGAAGTCCGTGCATGTTTGGGCAAAGTCCATGCAGGTTTGGACGAAGTCTGTGCATGTCTGGGGGGGCAAAGTCCATGCATGTCTAGGCAAAGTCCGTGCATGTCTGGGGGCAGAGTCCATGCAATTGTGGTAAAGTCCATGCATGTTCAGGCCAAGTCCGTGCGTATGTGCAGGCAAAGTCCGTGCATGTGTTAGCAAGGTCCATGAAGGGTTCGTGCACATTCAGGCAAAGTCTGTGCATGTGTGGGCTAAGTCCATGTAGATGCGCAGGCAAAGTCCATGCATGTTTATTCAAGCTAGGGGCAAGGTCCATGCACATGACGCCGGGGTCTGTGTGTGTGTGCATGCAAGGTCCATGCAAGGCTTGAATGTGGGTCTATGCTGGTCCATACGGGGTCCATGCAAGTGGGGGCAGGAATGGCTGGGGTGTACCAGTGAAAGCGCAAGCGGGCTGAAGGGTGTACCGGCGAAGGGGCATACCGGTGAAGGGTTGAAAGAGTGGAAACTGCCCCATCAAGGGGGGGCTGAAGAGCGTACCAGAGAAGAACTGGCCAGCGAGGGTGCTGTGTGTGCCAGTGGAGGCTGCAAAGGGGTTGGGGAGCGTACCAACGAAGGGAGGGCTGGAGTGTGCAGTGGAAGGCCAAGCTGGGGTGTGCCAGGCAAAGTGTAAGCTAGTTCAGGTAGGGTCTGAGCTAGTTGGGGTAGGGTCTATGCTAGTCTGGGCAAGGGTCTGAGCTAGTCTGAGCAAGGGTCTGATCTAGTTTGAGCAAGGTCTGTGCTAGTCTGGGCAAGAGTCTGAGCTAGTCTGAGCAAGGGTCTGAGCTAGTCTGAGCAAGGTCTGAGCTAGTCTGAGCAAGGTCTGTGTAAGTCTGGGCAAGGGTCAAAGCTAGTGTGGGGTGAGGTCTGTGCTAGTCTGGGGTATGGTCTATGCTAGTTAGACGAGGTCTGTGCTAGTGTGGGGCCAAGGTCTGAGCTAGTGTGGGGTGAAGTCTATGTTAGTCTGGGGTAGGGTCTATGCTAGCTGGGCAAGATCTGTGCTAGTGTGGGGGCAAAGTCTGAGCTAGTGTGGGGTGCCCTATTCTTGTCACTCCTCTTTAAAAACTGACGAGGAGAGAAAACCTGGCTGCTCATTCAAAAAAACCAGTTCCCAGATTCCCAGCGGATTTCTAGGGCGAAGGTTAAAATCCTGTTTATCACTCCGGATGATTGGTTGACCGACTCTCCATCTGATGTAGCAACCTAATCAGCTAAAGGTCCTTTTCCACGTGCCTATCCACATGCATTCAGTAACAACTTTCCATATTTCTAGGGCAGCTAACCATAATTAGTTTCTTTAGGATCTTATCCACTCAGTCTGATCTTGGTCGACCACGACAAGTTCAATGGTCGACTTCAAGTGGATGGCAGAAACCTGTTGTTCCCTGTGTGGTCCTGGAGCCGACACTTGAGCCCTCCTGTGTTGGCACCTGTCCCAGTCCAGAGTCTGGCTGGACTCCAGAGTCGGCCACCATTGCATTGGGTGCCGACAGATGCCTTCCTAGCCAAAACCCAGTTTCAGCCTAGGCCTTGTAGCTTCATTGAGTACTTGAAATTACTCAACTTCCTTTGTAGATTGATCCATCTGTCATGTTATTCACTTGTATCTTCTACAAAGATTTTGAGCATTGTTAGGTGTGTTTCAACATTCATCATGACCTGCATTCAACGTTGGCACCTTAAGCATGGTAAGATGAATTTCTTATTAGCAGACATTCAGAGGAGTTTTCAGCTCTTGCTTGAGTGATTATTCCAATGACTTGTGGATTGTCATCATCAAAACTAGGCGTGCACAACATGTGATCCGTCTGATCAGACAAAGATTGTTAACATCTTAGAGTTGACAGAAAAGTTATGCAAATCGACATAGGCGTCCACTCCAGTTTGAGCCTGGAGATCAGGTATTTGTTAAGGTATCTCTGATAAAAGGTGTTTCCAGGTTTGGGAAACATGGTAAGCTTAGTCTGCGGTACATTGGCCCTTTTCTATTGTGGAGGGTGTAGGCCAGGCAGCTTATAGTCTCCAGTTATTGATGGCTATTCAGGCTATTCACAATGTGTTCCACGTGTCCCAGTTGTGGAAATATGTTTCTGACCCGTCTCATGTCCTCGACGATTCAGTATGGCCAGAAGTGACTGCTGATTTATCCACACTAGAGTTTCCTTTCAGAATTGAAGATCATCGTGAGCAGCGATTGAGGAACAAGGTTATCCCTCTGGTTAAAGTTGTTTGGCAGTGTCACTTAGGTCATGAGTCTACTTGGGAACGCGAGGACGAGATGAGACAGCTTTTTCCTTTCTTATTCCAGTAAGGTATAATTCCTTTCTCAGTTTCCTCCTTTTCCTTTCCTTTTAAATTTTGAGGATGAAATTTTTATTAGGAGGGAGGGACTGTAACGCCCGTGCCTTAATGGATCAATTACCATGAATGAAGTCTATGAAGGAGAGGTATATGGAATACCCATGGTGAGATTGACGCTATAACAAGGTAAAAATCTTACCAATAGTTCATGACAATAAATGACATATATCACCTGTTTTGAATCCATACGTTTAGTTTACCAGGTGACTGCCATTTGGTTTAATAGGCGACTGCCATGAGATCAGGCGACTGTCATGAGATTTGATCCTGCAGGTCAAAGTAGTCAAGGTTAATACATCATGAATTTCAAAGGACTTGGTTCATTATGTTGTAGAAACAAGATTCTCAACCAAGGGTCAAGACTATATAGCCATGCATTTAACCCTTAAAAGCTCATTTATCATCTCAACCATATTTTAACAACCTGAATGCATACAGTCATCAGGAACAGTGTAATCATTCAATCATTAAGTTTAGTTATCATCAAAAGCATAACAATCAGTTTGGTTATCATCAAAAACATAACACAACATCTGCAGTTCACGAGGACTTACGGAGGTTCTCAAATGAAAAGGACCGGTTACACCTGAGTGGGAATCCCTGGGTGAAGGGTCTGTATCCAATGAGAGGGTGTTCCTAACAGTGTGGTGTCGACTCTTCCTAAGTCCAACCCCATATTTGAAACTTGTAACGTAAGCTTAAATCGCAAGCAAATAACAAAACAAAATAAAAATAAAATAAAAATAAAACAGAACATAAAACTTGTCAGGATGCGGCCAAAAGGTTGGCCGTCTAGGGCCTAGGCGGCTAGGATGATGGCTATCCTCAATGGCTAGGTGGCCACTGACTGGGCCGTCCATAGCCTTAGGTGGCCAGGGTCTTGGCCGCTCGTAGAGGAACAAGGCGGCCACTGGTTGGACTGCCTACAGGTCTAAGTGGCTAGAAGTATGGCCGTCTCCTACCTAGGGACACAGTTACACTAAAAGCATAACATGAATAGAAATGATGAACTAAACTAATTAAAGCTTCTATAGACTTGGACTTCCAGTACGACGAACTCACAGTGAGCAGTAGCAAGTCCCACCGTGATCGCTAGAGGGTTGTAGGCGTCGGAAAGGTGTGTTGGTCCTTCCGACCCCATCTACGCAACACAGGGTGCGGATTCAGAGTTAAATGTAATGAGGTGATCACTAGGGAGGTTTACCTGATTCCCGCAGGAAAGATGATCGCATGAGGATGCCTCAAGGAGGGAGCTTGTAACACCCAGAATTTTCAGATTGTGTTTTTGCAGGTCACGGATCATGTCCAAGTGAGTTTTGAACTTTTATACCAGAATTTTGGACCCTCTAGTGGTGCATATGTGAATTATTTTGGGTCTGTGATGGTGCATCGAGTGGCCTAACCTTTTTCTGAAAGTTTTTGGAGCCAGAATTTTTTTAAAATCTGAAATCACCCAATTCTCCCCCCCTCTTGGGTGCCATTGATCGCGGGACTTCAAATCCGTCCATGAATCGGTTAGCCTTTAATAGGTCCGTGCTAACCAGGTGAGGAGCACATGGTGCCAACTTTGAAAATTGTAGTTCATAGTCGACTACGGTCATCATCCCTTGCTGAAGGGACGCGAACTCTACCGCCTTCCTCTCCTTGACATGCTCAAAGAAATACTTCGCTTGGAAGAGTTCATGAAACTCCTCCCACGTAAGTTGAGCATTTTATAGATGAGACGAAGTGGCCTTCCACCATGTACATGCATCTTTATTGAGTTGGAATGCGGCGAGTAAGACCTTCTCTTGGTCGGTGCATTGCATAACGGTGAAGATCTGGTCCATCTCATCGATCTAGATTTTAGCTTTGTTGAGATTAGAGGAGCTTGAGAATCATGGAGGGTTCATACTCTAGAAGTTGCGATGTAGGGTACTAGTGCCTGCCCTCGCGCCAGCTTGGGCCACAGTTTGAAGGGCCTGGGTAAGACCCACAATAATTTGTTGCATAGCTTCCTATTGTGTTCCTCTAGTTTTGATGCCGGCAACACTGTGTTGCATTAATTTTGATACTGGCAACACTGTGATGATTTGAAGTCTCTACTTAAGTCAGAATAAGTCTTTCTTACAATAAGGTCGATGCGCCTTCATGCACTTAGAAAGACAGGTCGATGCATATATGCACTTTTTATCTAGAAGGTCGATGTGGCTGAAGAAGTCATGCGCTATCAGGTCGGTGCACTTTGTACATAGGTCAATGTTGCTAGGCACTATATGCTAGATGTTGTATCATCAGGTCGATGCACACCATAGACTGGTTGATGCTATTGAGCTAGCGAGTGTAGCATAAGGTCAGTGCGATAAAGGCTATCATTCATAAGGTCGATGCACCTTGTGCATCTGCTTAGAATTCAGGTCGATGCAGGAATGCCTTGCGTCAATGCTTTAAGCATCTTCATTATACATCACTAGGACAGGCTGACTCGCCTAAGTGGCATGTCGATGTTATAGTTCATGAAGTACTGGCTTATGCACTGACAAGTCAATGCACCTTCAATGCAGATAAAGTCTTTGTGATTGAATGAGGTCTACCTGTGCAATATACAGGTCGATGCTCTTTTGACATATTGCTACATTCTTTACTTCTCATCAGAAAGGCAGGTCGGTGAACTGTGTCACGCCCCAACGCGAAATATCAGGACGTATAGTTAGAAACTAGCTAGAAATAACATTAATATGCTAAACTAAACAGTTACATAGGTGCTATGGAAAGAAATACTTCTATTGATCAAGAAAGACTCCAAGTTTTATTACAATAACCATCAATGCCATCCATTGCTGGCTTAGGGTGTTTCTTGCGATTACTGATGTGTTTCCCGTTGTCGTGCTTCCCTAGATTCAAGATGCTGCCTCGTAGGCGAAGGGCCCCAGTTCCTCAGGATGAGGCTAGTGCTTCACCTGCTCCTGCTGTACCGGTTCCTACCCAGGCTACACCTGTTCCTATTCCGCCAGTGGAGTTGCCCGGTGGTCATGGACAGGCGCTGAAAGAATTTCTACTGTTCCATCCACCGACATTCGAGGGTCAATCAGACCCGGAGGCAGTGAGGGAGCGGTTGGATGCCACTGAACGCGTCTTCCAATGTATAGAGTGCGCCAAGGATGAAAGGGTTATGCTGGCTTCTTTTCAGCTTCAAGGTACTGCACGCGTGTGGTGGACCACGGAGTGGGAAGTTGCCTTCCGTTCCCTTCCGCTTCGACAAATCACATGGGCGGAGTTCGTTGCTGCATTCGAATGTGTCTACACTCTAGCCTGCCTAAAGTTAGCCAAGATGTACTAGTTTCTGGAGCTGACGCAAGGCAAGATGTCAATGCTGCAATACCGAGACAAGTTCACTGAGTTGGGCCGGTATGCGCCCCATATTTTTACTGATGAAACCATGAGGACTCAGCAATTTTTGCGTAGACTAAAAGCAGGGTTGAGCCTGCCGTTGTTCACTACCCATGTAGCTGAGTTGGATTCTGCATACCAAGCCGCCGTCACGCTAGAGTTAGAGTTGGCAAGGACTCGAGGACATCCTCAGACGGGGATGGTTCAGTCGATCGTACAGCATCAGTCGCTCCACCAATCGTATGTTCCAGGAGCTTCTCCCGCTTTCTCTACTGTCGATGGTACTTCTTTCCCGCAATCTCAAGGCAAGGGATTTTGATTTAAGAAATCTAAGAAAAAGAGGTTCGATCAGTCGGTGTTTTCTGATCCGAGTCAGCAGTCCGTTTCCTCTGTTTGACCGCGTCAGGATTTTTCTGCTTCTCAGCCGAGGTTGTGTTCCAAGTGTGGTGGTAGTCATCCGGGCGTGCCGAGTTTTCTACCGATTGTCTGCTATCGCTGCGATCAGCCAAGGCACATCTCCCGAAACTATCCGTTGAGGCCACAGACGGTGCAGTTCTCACAGACTTCCCAGCTACAGCAGTCGCAACTTTGTCTTCCTTTGCCACCTCAACCTCAACCATTCCACCCACCAGTTTTCGCTCCTTCCCAGCAGTCATCTGTAGCTAGCCATCCGTCCAAAGCCAGAGTTACTCACATCACTCAGGCGGAGGCGTTGCCATCAAATCTGATCGAATGTATAGTTTCGATTTATGGTCGTTCAGCGCATGTTCTTTTTGATTCGGGTGCGACCCATTCTTTTATCTCCGAGGATTTTATTGCTTACTCTTACCGCTCGCTGACTTAAGCATCAGAGAGTTTTTCCCAGGTTCGCAACCCTAGACCCCCTAATTACTTTTTCCCCTCTTTGCAGAATCTTGTGTTGGAGTGGCTGCACCTCGTGATCGCCTTAGATCAAATGGCTCACGACCACGCACAAGATCTCGCCTCTTCATTTAGCGATGTCTGTGAGAAACGAGCAAGAAGCCACTAGCGTGCCAAGAAGTAACAGCAAGAGAGCAACCGGCGACAAGGGGAAGGCACCGGTGGTCGGAAACGAAGGGCCAATACTGTCGTACTCGCTGACTGACCCCCTTCCTAATGACCAGGCCAACGCCCCACCACCACCGCCGCCAATGGGGGAACTATACTCTACCATGGTGGACCTAGATGCCTTCCGTTCCCTCAATGATAAATTGGACACCCTCGTCGATTTGATGAGGGCCCAAGTAGCCAGGGAAGAACGATCCCAACGTTCTCGTTCAAGTCCCCCCCGTGCAGAGGCCTCCCAACTAACAGCCGGAGGCCATTTCATCCTCCGACGAGGCCGTATTATTCGGAGCGAGATGGGGGGTCCCTCTCAACCCCCACCACCGCCTGCGGAGTAGGAAGCCTCCTCCAACCCGCGAGGACCAAGGAATGAGGCGGGATCACCCTGTCAACCGGTGGAGAAGGCTGGCCCAACCACGGATCGACAGGGGAGAGACCAGGGGCATGCCCTCGTGCCCCTTCGGAGCTCTCCCTCCAGCTCTGGGATTTTGAGCAGTGATTTGCCGAATGAGAGCGCGATCTCTGCGCTCTGCAACAAAACTCCGTAAGTAAGGAGGACGAAGAACAGTCCCCATTCTCCCTTTAGATTTTAGAGGTCGAGATATCCCCAAGAGTGTCTCTCCCGGCCTTCAAATCTTATGATGGTCTGGACGATCTGGCCGACCATTTCAACAGCTTTGATGTCCTGATGACTCTGCACGGGACGTCAGATGCCATCAAGTGCCGAGCAATCGTGACCACCCTGGTGCAAGGAGTTCAGGCTTGGTTTCTAGCACTCGCCCCCGAGAGCATTAGCGGTTTCTGACAATTTGGGTGACTCTTCAAGGAGAGCTTCGCCGGGAGCAGACCCCTGAGGTCAATTGCGGGGATACTAGCGCTCAAGCAAGCCCCAAGGGAAAACATGTGGGCTTACATCAACTGTTTCAAGGTGGAGGTCCTGCGTATCCCCCTCCTTGACGTAGCTTCCGCCATCACTGCGTTGACTGGGGGTACCCGCGACGAAGGCCTCCGGTGAGAACTGGTGATCCATCCCCCCGCCACCCTCGCCGTCCTGGTGTCCTTAGCCTTATGCCATGCGGAGTGCGAGGAGGTCCTCTGCCTGCTGGGATCTTGGCATCGTAGCCTTCCATATCAAGGCATACGAGGTTGGCAGGAAGATTATGCCCTTCTATAGTGGCTTCACTATTGAGAAGATAAGTTTTCAAGTCCACTCCCGAACCTACAGGTGTAACTATGGTTAAATCTGATGGTAAGGGAATAGATGAAATGGGTAATATTTTTATGAAGGAACTAGCAACAAAAGAGTGAGCAACACTAGTATCAAATAGTACGCAGGCAGGATGTGAATGGATGTGGATGGTACCTTCGATAAGCTCTCCTTCTTTATTTGTTTCCTCATCCAGAACAGCATTTAATCTAGCTGACCTTTTTCACCCACCATTATTCTTGTTGGACTTGTTTTGATCATTCATGAGAGGACAATCAGGCATACGGTGCTCATGACTTCCACATCATAAACAAGCGCCAATACGCTTCCAGCACTCTTTGGCCAAGTGACCAAACTTTTCATAGAATGTGCAGGCCATTGTAAGGGCCTCTTCTTCCTTTACCTTCTTGCTCTTGCCGTTTCCCCTCCCATTGTCATTACGGGATCTCTTCTTATTATCTTGGGACTTGTACGTCTCTATAATGCTAAACTTCTCTATCTTCTTTCCCTTCTTGTCTTGCCTACGGCTTGAACTTCCTCCGCGGCTTGTAAACTTCTCGACCTTTTCCAAGGTCCTTTCATATAAGTGAGCACGTTGGACCATCTCATCATAGGTCCGAATATTTTGCGAGCCCAATTGCTTGATAAAAGTAGGACGCAACCCGTCCATAAATCGGCTAGCCTTCAAGAGATCGGTACTAACCAAATGAGTAGCATATGGTGCCACTCTAGAAAATTGGAGCTCATACTCTACTACTGATAGCATGCCTTATCGTAGAGAAGAAAATTCGGCAGCCTTCTGCTCCTTGACGTGCTCCGAGAAGTACTTTGCCTGAAAAAGTGTGAGAAACCCCTACCAAGTGTGTGGTGTATTTGGAGGCGGCACCAGAATAGACTTCCACCAAGTACGAGCATCTTGGTTTAACTAAAGTGTGACGAGATAGACTTTCTCCTGATCAGTGCATTACATCACGTCAAATAACCTGGTCATCTCGTTGATCTAGTTCTCTGCTTCATCTGGGTTGGAAGATCCAGAGAACCGTGGAGGATTCAAACTCTGAAAATTGCCATGTAAATTACCCACGCCTGCCCTTGCGCCAGCTTGGGCTACGATTTGCAGGGCCTGGGTAAGACTGGCAACAGTTTGTCGCATCTCGTCCCAGTTTACATGGTGAGCCATTGAGAATCAAGGTACCTGAGAGAGTGAACACTTAGCTAATTTTCTTAGAATCGAGAGATTTTATCCTAAGATAATTTTTATATAACTATCTCATCCCGGGTTGCCGGGGTGGAAGAGTACCGGGCAAGGAATGCCTCGATCTCAGCCACCATGTTGTTCAGACGGTCGAAAGTCTTGACCTCCGCGTCGATCATCCTTTCGAGGATCTCCCTCTTTAAATTTTGCTTGTAAATCTGCACGGCGTCCTCCTGATGCGGGGGGTGTCTGCACCTCATGCTGAGGTTCCTCCATCTTTTGATGAAGTCGACTGCCGACTCATCGTTTCTCTACCTCGTGGCGTAGAGCTCCTCCATGGTGACCTCCCATTCAGCAATGTAGAATCTCTCCTTGAACTTCTTTTACATGTCAGGCCAATCGACAATAGACCCAGGCGGCAGGCTCGAATACCACTCAAAGGCAAGCTCGGTGAGCGTCGAGCTGAAGAACTTCAGGAGGTAGGCTTCATCAGCAGCCAGGTCTTCCATGACATTCACATAATAGGCGATGTGCTCCCTAGGAGATCCTTGCCCATTGAACATTTCAAACTTCGGCGGCTTGGTGATGCCAAGTGGCAGCTTTCTCGCGGCATAATGAGCCGGATAGGGGACTCGGTAGACATCAAATGGCGTCTGATCCCTGTCGCCCCTTTCTGCTAACTTCATATCTATCATTTGTTTCAGCATCAGCCGACTGACTGCTACCGGGTCGACCAGGCTTGGATAGAAGTGGGTGGGCTACGCAGCCGGGATGGTCAGCACAGTTGCCTGAGGGGCCATGGGAGACCCCTGGGGAGGTGAGCTCTGCGGCAGGGCCAGTGTCGGGTACTATGCTTGTTGTAAGGGCATGCCCGCCGGGAAGCTGGGGGTTAATGGGAATGCTGCAGCTTGCAGAGTCACTTTAGAAGATTGCCCGTTGCCCTCGAGCGCTTCCAATAAAACCTTGGTCTGTCCGGACGTAGAGGGCTGGGCATTCCTTTTGTTGAGTTGCTTCTTTAGCAAATCAATCTCCCGCTGGTATTATTGTATCATGTATAGCATGGCGGGGTCAGTTGTAGAGGGAGTGGGCAAGCCCCTTGTCTCTTCGGCCGGGGCGTCCTCGGATGATATGGGGGGTCCGCCACTCGTGCCCCCGGTAGTGACAACATTGGCAGCCAGGGCCATGGGAGGTTCTTCGGAGGAGGTCGCCTCGACGCCTGCCTACGTCACCTCACTCACCGCTCTTCTTCTCCTGGTGAGGGGTCCGGGCCTGGCAGCGAGCCTGGCCACTTCTTCGGGGTCGGTAGGTAGAGCCCCGTACCGACTAGAGAGTCCTACCATATTGCAGGTGACAACTCTCCAGTCTCTATTTCTTTTTGCCATCCTCCTTGATGGCTTGCTCGGGAACACCAGCCTGTCGAAGACTGACTGTCGGGGCGGCGCTTCCTCCCGCACAGGGGACTGGCATGGGGAGGGGGAGTCGGGTCCGATGACATGATGGGCGGGGAGATCAGGAGGGGTAGTCGGGTCTCGTAATGGAGGGGGAGGGGGAGGGCTACATCAATCCTCTCCGGTGCCCACAAGAGAAAGAGAGAGAGAGAGAGAGAGAGAGAGAGAGAGAGAGAGAGAGTAGGGATTTCTGGCGCGAGGGTGTGGCCGAGTAGGGATCCTCATCAGCAGTCATCGAGGGTGTGGCCAAGCACATGTGGACGCACTTTTGGTTAAATCTAATAGTCCATTTGTTTATTGGTTTGTTAACTGCGTGGGCGTGCCAGTCACGAGGTGTGACGATTTATGCGGGCTCCGAAGAGCCACAGGTGCGCTCGATCTGATTCAGTCAGATGATTGTGTGGTTCGGGTCGGGACCAATTCTCGTCGTGCGATAAAAGTCACGACGTTATTTACATCCCCCATATGAGGGAACACCCTTAATTAATTGCCAGAATTAAGGACCCTACGGCCTGAAGAAGTAATACTAACTGCATGGAATAAATGGGCGCAAACGGAGCTAAAGCGCAACGTGAGCGTAGGCTAGGTTATTGATCAATTTGACACCGTCGAATCGCTGTCGGGCGCCTATCGGCCTCTCTTTAATATTCGGGTGATGGCCCGGTGTGAAAACGTGAAAAATAGGGTCGCAGCGACGTGTCAATGTATGCCCTGTCGGGGCATGTTTAATGTTTTACTTCCCGAGGCGGTGAGGTCAGCTTCACGTGTGAATGACCCGACCTCCGGAGAATGTTGGCCCGTGGCATTGTTTGAGCAAATACCGTGACGGGTGGGAAAGTCCCCTGGGTCAGGGTTCGGATCACAAGGCACTCTTAATTTCCCCTTTTGTGGAGTCACAGGGAGGACGGGGGACGGAGATGTTGAAGAAATTACGAAGTTGATGTCTTACCGGTTTTAGGTTTAGCTTGCCTTAGTTACGTTTGCCTGGTTCTAATTCCATCATGGCGTAGATTTTATTTCAATCGTGGCCTGTTGGAGATTCCATTAGTATATTCCACCTCCCTTGATTTATTAGTGGCATTCAAGCACGCAAGGGTAAGAACACGCATAGGGTTGACTTAAATGCCCGAGACTGACCATTGGTACGAGGCGGAGGTAGGTCCTCACGCATAGAGGCAGCCGTTAGCCGAGCGTGACCCGATCTTCCGCATACCGCCATTTCATATACCATGGGGTCACGACACGCAGGCACGCATGAGATGCGATGCAATGGTTAAATGCATGCAAATGAGTTTCCTCTTTTCCTTTTTTATTGTGAAATGCGCAGGATGGGACCGCTTTTATTTAATGAAATGCATGAGGGGAAAGTCTCTTAATTGGCCAGCTCCCTTTCCCTGAGTCGGCCGCCGATCTCGGCCCGTTCGGTTGCGCATGTGCTTGTTTGCTAGTAGGTCCGAGGTTGTGTCACATCATACATACTCTGCATTATAAGAACAAGGCATTGGCTCAAAAGGAGGAGCAACGAACACTGGCTCGGTAAGGAGCAGGCAGGTTCTGGCTCAGGCGTGGAGTAGCTGTCACTGGCTAGACAAGGAGCAGGTAGGTTCTAGCTCGAGCACGGAGCAACTGACAATGGCTTAGTAAGGAGTGGGTAGGTCCTAGCTTGGGTATAGGGTCTATTCGGCTAGAGGAGTTGGGACCGAACATGGAGACAAATGACAATCTACTGGATAGCATTGAGATTGGCACCTGGCAAGGATGGGAATCAGTTCTCTGATTGGATTACATCACTATATGCCATGAAAGATGTTATATGGGGGCATGAAAGCCTGATTACAAATGTGTGCAAGCCATGGGACAAGTCCGTCATTTGTGACGGTCCCTGGGTCATTACATTGCCATGCGGGTATTTCTGCTTTTGTACAGACTATCCGTCAAAGGACTTGTGACTCGAGAGGATGCCGCTCAAGGGGTGTCACGATGTATTCTCAACAGGAGATGGCAAGTCACCCAGTAATGAGAGGGCTTATAAGTCCTTTGATGTTTGCTTCCCAGGTGTTGTCATCTATTATCGCGTGCCTTCCCCAAGTGACGAGATGACAGACACAGCTTATGCAGAACAGTCTGGCTCATGTGTAGCAATCGGGCGTGGCTGTGACTGGAGAGGCTAGACACCATTGTGATTGGAGAAGTTGGGATGTCATGGGCACTATTGTGACTGGAGCGGCCATGCGCTGTTGAGACTGGGGCGGCCAGATGGGGCAGTCACCACCATGACTAGAGTAATCAGGTGCTGTTTTGACTGGACCACCTTGGCACTGTTGAGATTGGAGCAACAGGGTGGCGCGGGCACCACCGTGACTGCAGCGGCCAGGTGCCATTGAGATTGGAATAGTCGGGCGTCGTGGTCACCGTTATGACTGAGACAGTTGGGGCCATAGGCACCGTTGTAACTGGAGTGATCAGGTGCCATTAGCACGATTGTGATTGGAGTAGTCAGGTGCCGAGGGCACCGCTATGATTGGGGTGACTGGGTATCATTGAAACTGGGGCAGTTGGGTGCCATGGACACTATTGCTGGAGTGACCAGTAGGGTGCCATGAGCACTATAATGATTGGAGTAGTTGAGCACTTTTGATGCGCACAACCTGTCGTTGATAATGCCGTGCCACACAAATTTCAAAATTTATAATACTGCACTCACTCACTTAAATGGTTTTGAAATACAAGTATAGTGGTAAATACGGGTCGATCCCACGAGGAAGAAATATTTTTTAAAAATTATTTTTTTTTTGGTAGGAAGGGGTTTATGTGGACTAGCCTGGGGGGCTGGGCTGGTCCGCGTAAACCCCCCCAGGGGGTTTAGGCGGAGTGGTGCCAAGAGAGAGAGGGGGGAGTGGTCCCACCCTATAAAATTATATTTTTGCCCTTATTTCTCCCTAAATTAACTAAGAAGAAAATGACATTTTGACTGGGAGGATACGTGGAAGCCGAGACTTGTGCGCGTTGATCGGAGAGTGAACCCGTCGTGTTGTCGCTCTGTGCTTCCACGCATTGATTCCTCGAACTGGTATGGCACACAAATCGAGTCGTAGGTCCATAAATGGAATGAACCGAAACTGAGTGGGGTCGTGGGACCACTGGGCTGGAGGGAGGGCACGGCCCCCAAGGGGGTTCACCCTCCCTGGGATGAACTGGCCCCAGGGGTGGTCGTAACCCCAGGGGATGGCCCTCGAGGGTCTTCTTGAATCATTCGAGGCTGTCCTTTGACGGACTTTGATCTCCGGGAGGCTGGTACAGGCCCGTGGGGGCACCATTGTTTGGGTTGTCATAGCCTCCCACAAGGTGTTTGGGTAAATTCCTGACACACCCCAGATTACCGAACGGCTTGAGTAGGTGGCTG
The DNA here is from genome assembly GCA_024336825.1 of Amorphophallus titanum. Lineage (NCBI taxonomy): Eukaryota > Viridiplantae > Streptophyta > Magnoliopsida > Alismatales > Araceae > Amorphophallus > Amorphophallus titanum. The sequence continues at coordinate 804,241 of JANBPO010004656.1, forward strand.
AGGGGCCGCACGGAGGGCCTTGGGTTGATGACGGTAGGTCATGGGAGCTAAGAGGAGGCATTTTGTGGATGTGTGCCATGCCTCGGGTTGTATGCCACATTGTACGGTGGGTTGTCAAGGTAGCCTCGGGTCAGCCCAAATGCTAGGATCAGATGGCTCATTGCCATGTATCTGAGTGTCGGGGTTGGGCCCGACTCACTGGGGGGTCGTTGTGGGACCCAATCGAGGGGCTGAAACCATGGGGTGGCCCGTCGTTTGGTGTAGATGGGCTAGAACATATGCGCCTACAAGGTGTTTGACGGAATGCCGAACATACCCGCGTGAGTCGTATATGCATGCGGCGGGCCTCCAAAGCCCGTGGTTGACTTAGTTAGGTCTCCCTTTGACCTTGGAGGGTTTAAAGGCGTGCTTCTGGGTGGGCCGCTTGGCCCTTTTTGCTCGGTGCCACATGGCGTGGCTCGACATCGGGGCACCCCCGGGTTGGCCCGGGCGGCGATGCAGGATACAGGGAAGGCCCGCATGTGAGTGACCGGAGTTGATTCCGGGGAGTTACTTGTGTCGCCGTGCATCATGGCAGGCCGGTCAGGGCCCTTATAGGGACCCACGAGATTGTAGAAAGGGCTAGATAGCCCGTGCCTGGAGGGTTTTCGGTGGAATGCCCGAACCCTCATTTCTTGTGATTTTGCTGGGAAATAGTCCGGGTACAAGAAATTCCCCCCACGGGTCGTGCGTTGGAGGTGGAGACGAGCCTCTACCAGCAAGGGACCAGCCCTCACATCCTCCACTCGGCATCGTCGAGTCACCCCGGGTTTTGGGTTGAGTGCCAGGTGAGTTGGCCGTCGATATCGGCCCGTTCGAGTTGCGAGTTGTGCTTGCTTGCCAAGGTCTGAGGTCGTGTCACATCATGCCGTCTGTGGGAAACGAACAAATAGCCGACATGGTGCGAAGGAGTTCTAGCAGGAGGGCCACCGGAGATAGAGGGAAAGCTCTGGCGACGAAGGAGGGTGCATTGTCCCATCCTACGGAGAACACCCCCTCTCACTCTAGTGACCCAACCGGTTACCTACCCCCGCACGCGATGGAAGGGCAACCCCCTACTGGGAGCGCGGACCCCTCAACGTAAAACTGGATAGCCTCATTGATCTAATGAGGACCCAGGCGGCTAGGGAGGAGCATTTGCGACTTCCCCGGACGAACCCCCCCACAAACAGCAGGGGGCCATTTTATCGTCCAGGGCCCATTTTATCCTCCAGGGGCAGCAGATAATTCGCACTCGGTCAGGTGGACCGTCGCAAGCCTCTCCCTCGGAGCAAGAAGCCTCTTCTACCCCAAGGAGAGAGAAGTCTGGAGCATGCTGGTCGCCTCCAGAGACAGAGGCCTTCGAGGGCCGTCGAGGCGACATCCAGGAGCACCCTCACAGCCCCTCGACCCAGCGACAATTGGAGTTATCCCTCCGACTGTGAGACTTCGAGAGGCATTTCGCAAAGTAGGAGCGTGCCCTCCGCACCCTACAGAAGACCTCCCCCGTGGAGGATGAGGAGCAATCCCCATTCTCCGACCATGTCTTGAAGGCAAAGATCTCCCCCAGGATCTCACTTTCGACCTTCAAGTCATACGACGGCCAAGGAGACCCAACCGACCACTTCGACAGTTTCGATGCCCTGATGACTCTTCACGGGGCTTCCGACGCCATCAAGTGCCGAGTGTTCATGACCACTCTAGTCTAAGGTGTGTTGAATTCCTACTGTTTTGATGATGTCATATACTACTTGTCAACATCTTGCTTGATCTAACATTTAATTATGTTTATTTTATGTGCTTAACTTGAGAGTGATTTGCATTAAAAATCCAATGCTTTGTTCATCAGTGTACATATGATCTCTGTGTAATTTGGTCTTTGCATTTGTTCTTATACTTGCTTGTATTTCCAAGTCTTCTTCTGTTGTAAAGTCTGTGCATATTCACTCTCCTATGCATTCGCTGTGTCCATACATACACTAACCCCGTGCATGCTGAGTCAGTGCATGTAGTTTTTTCAAAGTCCGTGGACATTGTCCATAGTCCTCTTCATCACCTTTGGCCATGAGGCAAAGATCTTCCTTTTCTCTATCTGAGGAGCTGGTTTCGGGTCTGGTCGACCGAAATGCAGAGTTTGGGCTATTTTTGGGTCCCAGTCGGTCCGGTTGAGATGCAATGACCGACCTTTAGCCTCGTGAATGTTCTGGGCACCCCGTGGGGACCGTGACCATGTTTTTGGGTGTCCAAAGGTACCGAGTTATCTCGATTTACGTGCTCGTGAGTCCTGGGGTCTGAGTGACCCCTTGTGTGTTTCGAGTTCTGAGGGGGGCCGTGTGTATGGTCTTGGACTGTGAGTCCAGTCAACCAGCGTAAAGCTGGAGGTTTTCCATGTGTCCCTTGGAGGAGGGATTAACTCGGCGACTTGTGAGTTACCTTGAGAATCATGTCGCTGTGGTTTCAGACCTAGGGATTAGGCCAGATTGACGACGCTGTGCCGTCACGTGTGATGGTCTTGACCCGAGTCTTGTGACTCAAGGACCGTTGAATTCAATAGGTCTAGTGGGCTGCCCAGAGTAAAGTGGCCGTAGCCACTTGTTCCTTCACGTTACTCGAGATGGGTGTGTCCGTGATTTTCTGTGTTCACGTTATGTGAGCCCCCACTAGTCGTGGCCTTCTTACGGCACGTACGTACTGACCCACCCAGGAGTGGTGGAGTGGCATACCCGAGAGAGACGGTTGTTAGGCTGGTTACCGTAGGGCCCCCACGTACAACCGAGTCGGGGAATTGGGGGAATAACCAGCTAGAGGACAGGCCTAGGACGTATGGTCTGAGTGTGCACACGAGGCTGAGGGTGTCGGACCGGCGCTGACGAGGACGACCTCAGCTAGTCCTTGTTTTGTGTTCCTGGTCACTTTGGTGTCTTTGTCTCTGCCTGGGGCATCGTAGCGAGACACGGGAGCGTGGTGTAAGATGTCATGGGACGCATCCGATCTATTCTTCTAGTGGGCGGTACTCCCGTCACGTGACGTGAGTTGTTGTGTCCCGAGTTTTCGTTTCCCATCTGCGAGACGGAGGCTTCGTGTGTGGTTTCGGGAGTGTTACCGTAGTCAAGGTCTAGGGTTTCCGGTGAGCATCATTGAGGGCTTTTTCCTAGACGACGTGGAATTCACGATAGTGTGGTCATGATTGTGTTTCCAGATTGTGTAGTTTCGGCTTGGGCCCTGCTGTGAGGGCAGGTTTTCGTGACTGAGGCATCGTGGCATTTTTCTAGTAGCATGATTAGGGCAGTTCGTGTCTGGTTGTCCCCTGACCGTGGGATCGGGATGTCGGGTTCATGGCTTGGTTGTTCGCCGACTGGGAGACCAGGTCGTGTGTTTCGATACAGTAGGAGTAGTTGTAGAGCCGAGGTTTTATCGGCCACTGTAGCTACTGTTCCTACTGTCGTTGTTGTTCTAGCTGTAGTTGTTACTTTTCGTACCGCTGTTATAAGTGAAGGTGTGGTCATCCTTAGAGTCAACCAAGCCGCATATCCTCTCCTATTAGGAACCTATTGTTGAGAGCATAGTTTTAATTAAATCACTAAGGTTCTAAGGGAGAAACAATTGCAAAAATTTTTAGCATCATCTAAATAACTTGGTTAATCTTAAGGGTCTTCACCCTCCCTTCACTTACATTCTGCTTGAATCATCTTGTTTATTGCGTGTTTATTGTTGTGTTGTTTGTATTATTCTAAGGTGCTTTGAAGTTGCATGTGGAGTTACTTTTGTCCATTCCAGTCATCCCCTAGAGTCGAGTCCAACTTCAAGATTTATTCCAATCCCCTTTTCGAGTTTCCTATGGCTTCCTTCAACCTCCCCGTTCCCAAGAGGAGTCTCTTTCTTAAGGGCTCTTAGAAGATCCTTCTAGTGTCATCTCCTTCCCATCGGGAGAGGGGTCTACTCCTCCTCCGTCCTCCATCCCTATGAAGGGTGCCCAAGCCACTCCATCCTTTTCCCCTCCTTCTACCAATTCCATCCTTCAGATGATGGCCCAGTTGGACCCGGCCCAACTTCAGGCTGTCGATCAGGCCATGCAGGGGCCCAACACCCCACCTTCCATGATTATGCAAGGCCTATCCAATACCCCCATCCAACATACCCCACTCAATCTCACTCCGATCCAGCCTAGGACCATTACCTTCTCCAACCTCGAAATGGGCCAATCCTCGACATCGGCCCAACCATCTTATGATAAGGGAAAGTCCACTCTCCCTTCCTCTTTTCAGTTGGATTACCACACCTCCATCCCATCAGTACTGCAAGCCCTTGTGGGCCATCAGATTTTTGGCGCCCTCAGCAAGGGGCGGCCCAGGTCCACCCCAATTTGGGTCATCCCTCGGCCCAATATCCTTCTTATGGGCTTTCTCTCACTCAGGCTGCTTATCCTTCGGTACCATCTTACGGGCCACCTCCTTCGGCTGCTCAGCCTTCTGCTCCCCACATCCAACCTTCTCCTTTTACCACTCCTACTCCATCTAGAGAGCAGGAGCTCCTGGATAAATGGGCCACCATGCAACAACAACTCGACTTCTTGCAAAAGCGGGTTGGCCCACAGTCCTTGGCCGATGTGCCCATTCCTAGCTTCCAAAATATTCATTTTCCTTCGTAATCCGAGCTCCCTAATTACAGGAAGTATGATAGGAATGGTAATCCCTTTATCCATGCAAGGGACTTTCTATATAAGTCTGCACAATTCAAATACGATGATCGCCTCATGGTATATTTGTTCTGCCGATCATTAGACGGAGTTGCGTTGGAATGATTTTATTCTCTACCATTGGAAGATGCCGAGAGCTTCAAGGTAGTCAAGGATAAGTTTATTCAGCCAATGTTACTCACCTAGATTTGACTAATATCTACTTATAAAACTTAGAGCATGTGCTACATTAGGTCTCGTATATAATATGGTGGATCCTATGGTAGAAGCATTGGGAACCCTACTCATCTACTCCCTCTCCTCAGGAGTTTTAAGAGACATCTCTTTAAAAAGATAAACTCTATGTCTTATTGTATGAAGTCTCTCTTGACAATTTTCATGTCAAATTTTTTGACAATGGTGTCTATGTACATAAACTAGGTCAAACCAAGCATCATTTTTGATCTATCTCTATAGATCTTGATCCTCAACGTATAGGATGTTTCTCCCAAATCTTTTATGGCGAAATTCTTAAACAACTATAATTTTACTGAAGATAATATATCTACGTCATTCCTGATGAGGAGTATGTCATCCACGAACCAAAAATATAACTGCACTCCCGCTAAACTTCTCGTACACATAAAGCTCATCTTCATTCTTAATAAAGTCAAGATTATTTGATCGTCTCGTCAAATCTTATGTTCCAACTGTGGAAAGCATACTTTAGTCTATAAATAGACTTTTAAAGCTTGCATACCTTATTTGGGTGTTTAATGAAGATAATACCATCTGACTGTAATATGTACACTTCTACATCTAGATTATCGTTGAGACATGCCATTTTGACATCCATATGTCAAATCTCATAGTCATGGTATGCAGCAATGACAAGTGAAATCTAAATAGATTTGATCATGACAATTGGGGAGAAAGTTTTGTCATAGTCAACACCTTGTCTTTGATGATATCTTTTCGTCGCCAACCTTATCTTGTAGGTGTCAACTTTTCCATCTGCTCCAATTTTCTTATTGAAAATTCACTCGCATCTGATGGGTACAGCACTCTCGGATGGATCTACCGAATTCTAAACATGGTTGGAGTACATAGAATCCATATTAGATTTCACGATCTCCTTCCATTTTCCGAAGTCAATAACACTTATTGTCTCCTCGTAAGTTTTTGAATTATTATCCTCATTATATGGTACCTTATCATTGCTACCAGATATATGTCTCACATATCTCTCTGGCTCTCTAGTTACTCGTCCTGACCTACGAACCATTTGTGTATCTACTCAAAATAATTTCTTGAGGTGACTCAGTGTTTTATGGCTCTAGAACCTCTTCTAGATCTACCTTATCAAGAGAAATCTCAACAGGATTGCATGGGTGAAACATACTTCTAATCAATGGACTAGGGGCATGATCCTTGCTAAAGCTCATTTTATTAACTTATAAAACATACTTGAGGATATATTTCACAACATTCCAATGTTACTCACCTAGATTTGACTAATATCTACTTATAAAACTTAGAGCATGTGCTACATTAGGTCTCGTATATATAGAAGACTTCTTCTTCCTGTTGACTGAACCTTGCTGCTGCGGTTCTTCTTCCTGCCACTGCTATTCTTCTCCTGCTTCTGCTGCAGCGACTTCGGTTGATTGCAGAAAGCCCTTTTCCTATTACTGTAAAAAGCTCTTATCGACCGATTTATCCCCATGTACCACCAAAAAATGAAGTGTCCCACCAAATACGGCACCGAGGAAGTCCGAGGCAATCAGGCAATAGCTAGAAGGTGCTATGTGATCTTGGTGGAAGCCGTAAGGTTGGAGGACAAGGGCAAAGAGCTCGGGATGATTGAAGACAAAATGACGAGCAAGCCCAGGGGAGAGCTACTATCTGTTTCCCTCAAAGATGATCCGGACCTCGAAGTAAAAATAGGGGCAGACCTATCACCTGAACTACAGACTCAATACAAAGACTTTCTTTTGAAGTATATAAATATTTTTGCGTGGTCTAATGAGGATCTCCCCTGTATTCCCAAAGAGGTGGTGTTGCACAAACTCAACCTCGATCCATCGGTAAGACTTGTCCAACAACGGATAAGGAAGTATGCCCTAGAAAAATAGGCGATCATCAAAGAGCAGATTAATAAGGGAAAGAGAACCAGGCTATTTCGTCTGGTCCTTTACCCCACGTGGCTCGCGAATGTCGACCTTGTACCAAAAGCCTCGGACAAGTGGCAGATCTACGTGGACTTCACCGACCTCAACAAAATCACTCTAAAAGACTGTTACCTGCTATCGAGCATTGACCAGCTAGTCGATTCAACCTCGGGTAACGAACTTCTCAGCTTCCTGGACGCGTATTCTGGTTACCACCAAATCTGAATGAATCCAGAAGACACAGAGAAGACTGCCTTTGTCATCGACTTTGGCATCTACTGCTACACCTAAATGCCCTTCGGGTTGAAGAACGCTGGAGCCACGTACCAGAGGCTGATCAACCACATCTTCGAGGATCAGATTGGGTGGAACGTCGAAGCCTACATTGATGATATGCTCGTTAAGACACCCAAGGCCGAAGACCACTTCGCCGACCTGGCCGAGACCTTTAACACCCTCCAGAGGTACAACATGAAGCTCAACCTCGCTAAGTGTGCCTTCAGGGTCAGGTCTGGGAAGTTCTTGGGATTCCTAGTAACCTAGTGAGGAATCGAAGCCAACCCCAACAAGGTCCAGGCCATCTTGGACATGCAGCCACCTACTTGCGTCAAGGACTTCTAGCGCCTGACTAGAAGGATTGCCGCGCTCAACTGCTTCCTGTCCCGGGTGACAGAACGGTGCTTGTCCTTCTTTAAACTACTAAGGGGGCCCAACCTAGCATCTGTCACCTTCACCTGGGATAGTGAATGTCAGAAGGTGTTCGACGAGCTAAAAGAGTTCCTGGCATCACCTCCAGTGCTGTCGAAGCCAGTTCCTGGGGAGCCACTGTACCTGTACCTTTCATTGACTCCCTCCACTACAAGCTCGGTCTTAGTCTGAGACGATAGAAGTGTCCAAAGACCAGTGTACTACATTAGCAAGGTGCCCCTTGAGGCCGAAAGAAGGTACCCCGTAACTGAGAAACTCGTGTTAGCGTTGGTAACCTCAGCCAGGAGCCTCCGGCCCTACGTCCAAGGACACCCCGTCGTGGTACTGACCAGTAAACCCTTAAAGAAGATTCTGGCCCACCTCGAAGCTTTAGGATGCATCGTTAAATGGGCCATACTCCTCAGGGCCTATGACATCTCTTACCGGCCCCGCACTACCATCAAGGGACAGACCCTCGCGGACTTCATCGCGGAGAGCATTGCCCCGACCGAAGAAGCATCCCTGTCTATGACGGGCCCCACCTGGGACCTCTACGTCGACGGATCCTCCAACTCGGCCTGCTGCGGAGCTGGCATTCTCCTCCGATCTCCTGAAGGAGTAGAGCTATAGTACACCTTGAAATTCATGTTCTCGACATCTAACAACATCTCCGAGTATGAGGCTCTCATCTCTGGAGCCAGGGTGGCGTGACCCCTGGGAGCCGAGCTAGTCAGGATCTATACCGACTCCCAACTGGTTGCCAATCAAGTCAACGGGGACTACAAAGCTTGGGAAACGCAAATGATCAAATACCTCTAGTTGGTGAAGGAAATAGTAACTATTCGAGAGTTTTCAGGTAACCCAGATAGCTCAGGAAGAAAATTCCCGAATGAATGCCCTCTCTCACTTGGCCTCCTCCATCAGCCCAGAGGGCACCCAGTCGGTCCTCCTTGAGGAACTAGAACGACTGAGTCTGGAAACTGAGCTCGTGGCCGTAGTATGCATGACTCCTAGCGATTGGCGCACCTCATACGTATCCTGGCTCTGAGACTCCCAAGAGCCTCCTGACCCTCGGGAAGCTCAGAGACTAAAGTATCAAGCTTGACGTTTCGTCCTTCTCTATGAGACCCTATATCGAAGATCTTTCTATGGTCCTCTCCTCAAGTGCCTTGACACTCCAGAAGCCAACCAAGCTATTAAAGACATCCACAAAGGCATCTGTGGCGCACACCAAGGGGGAGATCCATTGCGAGGATCCTGCTAAGGCAAGGGTACTGGTGGCCTACTCTCCAGCGCGATTGCTCAGCTTACATACAAAAATGCGACCGATGTCAGTGGTTCGACCATCTAGTCCACCAACCGGCCTGGGAACTCATGACCCTAACCGAGCCCTATCCCTTCGCTCAGTGGGGGATCAACATCCTGGGCCCCCTGCCCGTGGCGCAAGCTCAGAAGAAGTTCATCATCGTCGCTATCGACTATTTCTCCAAGTGGATCGAGGCTGAGGCCACCGCCAGAATTACTGAGACAATAGTTTGGAGTTTTATTTGAAGGTCGATCATCTGTCATTTTGGCATCCCCCGAGTGATTCTGAGTGATAATTCAATTTCACTTATTTTAAGAATAAGTGCTCTGACCTACATATTCGCAACCACTTCACTTCGGTAGCCCACCCCTAGGCCAACGGGCTGGTTGAAAATGTCAACAAAACCATCCTCATAGGCATTAAGACCATACTCGGGAAGGCCAAGGGTAACTGGCTCGAGGAACTGCCTAGCGTATTGTGGTCGTACCGAACCACTCCCAGAGCTGCTACCGGCAAAACCCCTTTCCAACTGGTGTATGGCATGGAAGCTATCATTCCAATGGAGATCGGCAACCCTTCTCTCCAAGTTATTAGCTTTTTGCCTGAGTTGAACGAGCAAAAGTTGTCAGAAAATTTGGACCTGGCAGATGAAGTACGCGTGGTCGCGAGGATCTGAGCCACGGAGTACCAGCGGCGCATGACTCGCTATTACAATGCCAAAGTCTAAGATAGACAATTTCAACCAGGAGATTTCATTCTGAGAAAGGCCGAAGCCTCTCGACCACTGGAGGTGATGGGGAAGCCGCCCCCTAACTGGGAAGGCCCCTACCGAGTGATCGAGATGCTCGAAAAAGGAGCGTACCAGTTGTCTACCATGGAAGGGACGCCTATTCCTCAGACTTGGAATGCGGCGACATTGCGAAAGTTTTATTTTTGAGCTTCTTCCATAACATGTAAGAAACAAGTTGTGATAACATCTCTCCTTTTATTGCATAAAACATCTTTGTACATCAAATATGCCATAGCCAGTACAATATGTAAGAAGGAGAAAAATTGGTACATAATGAACTGGTCACTCGGCATAAATAAGGTCGGTAGCCCCCAAGCCTAGTATGCCTTTGTGGCATATTGCTGGAGTTATGACTGGGTTCATGGTGACTCGACCATGATTGGCTGGTGACTGAGAATTATAGGTTGATGGATTCTCATGATAGATGGATCCAATGTGGTTGTGGTATAGAGGCCAACCGAGATGGCGTGTAGGCTGGGATTTGCTGAAATGAATGACTGGAATGATGCATGAGTTACCGGTGTATGCGTGCCAACCTTGGTGGCGTGAGGCCGGAGAAGGTGTGAGCCAACCGGGGATGTGTATGGCTAATTAGGAAGTGTAAGATTGGCGAGCCGAAGAGGTGTGTTAGTCAGGGATTAGTATAGGCCAACCAAAGAGAGGAGTGGTCCAGAGAACTGACGTAGGCCGAATGTGACGGTATATGGCCAACAGGGAGGTGCAAGGTTCATAACTGGAGCTAGGCATTAGTCGAGGACTGGTATGGGCCAACTGACGGGGAGAATGATCGCTAGAAAGTGAGTGACTGGTTTCCCCGGATGGAGGAGGAGAGAGTTTTTCTTTTCTCTTTACCAACTCTGCCGCCCTTTCGGGTTTTCGCCAGAGCTGGCCCCCTTTTACTTTTTCCGAAGCCGGATCACACCCGTGGTTGGTCCCACTGGGCGTGCCAGTTTGTTTGCGCGCGGGGGGGAATTTCCCTTTCTGGTTCCTTTCCCTCGCGGCGGGGACGCACACTCGCCTTTTACGGAAGGCCAAGATAGGTCGATTTGGCACGCGGGGATTCCGAGAGTATTGAAAGGAGGGTGGAAAGAACGATAGGAACGCACTGGAGGGAGCGACGTATGGTTAATCGTTCTGGAAGACTAGAACAGGGATGACTGGATGAAATGCGGACGTGCCAGTCGATTTCTCGACGATCACCTGTGGAACCAAATGTTTAACCGGGGATGCATCGCCAGGACGCGGCACGTGTGCTCGGGAGATGGGCGACATGTGGAGAGAAGGAGATTTCACAGGTACAAGTGTGCAGGCGACTGTGGGGAGTCATGTACTGGACGTCTTTTCCCACTGACCGCAAGCAGTCGATGGTTATTTTACATCGAGCGGAGCCCGAACACCTTTGTTTCTACTGCTGAAGAGATAGTCAGGGACCCTGGACATCGCTACGTCAGAAGGGCTTAGTCCATGCAACAGCGATAGGGCAACAGCAACACGGCAGAGATAGCTGGGGGCAAGGAGATTGGTCCCAGCGAGGAGGGGGATCCACTCCCTAACTGGATTATATGACTTAGATGCCATGAAGGGCATTTATACGGGGGCGTGAGAGCCCGATTACAAGTGCTTGCAAGCCGCGGGGTAATTCTGTCATTTGTGACGGTCCCCGGGTCATTGCGTTATTGTGTGGGTAATTCCATATTCATGGGCTTCTCAATAGAAGATTACTACAAGGCCGACATGATATCGGTCTCGGCTCCACCCGGTGATGACCCCACCAAGGCCGCAATCCCGCAGGAAGCCTGCCGCAACAAGCAACTTATGACTTCAGTAGAAGAGATGCAAGATGAAGAAATGTTCCTTTGGAACCCTGTCCACCGCAGGAGCATGGGGAAAATCTCACCCCCTTTTGAGGGGTCCAACTCAAGGGACCACACCACCAAGGTCCCCTCACCCCCGTCCGTCGGCGAAGCAAGAAGTGGCGGCACGAGCCGTGCTCCAGGCCCTCCCCGATACGACCCCGTCCTGTTTGCTCTATATCATAGGCAGCAACGGGAGATCGAGATATTGAAGGCACGACTGGCTGAATTTACTGCATTGGTGGCCGATTTGATCCAAGGCTCTCTCCGCCCATGGGGTGAAGGCGCATCTTGGTCTCAGGACACCAGCCCTGACACCTCCATCTAGTCAAGGAGGGAAGCAAGGAATATGGTGAGCCCTTCAACCAAATAGCCAACCAGGCGAGGCCTTACACTACAAGAGAAGCTGCAGAAGCCTTACTCCTTCCCTAGGGAGAAGACTAGAGGGATCTTCGACTGGGCCTATCACTATGGCAAAGTCTCCCTCTCGAAGTCCAAGAGACCTCAAGATACCCGAAGAAGCAGTGACCCTCTATTCTGCCCCTACCACCAGATATTGGGTCACCTAATTAAGGACTGTTATGTCTTCAAGGACATTGCCTAGGACCTGATTGATAGGGACAAGATCAGAATGGGAGATTACATAGTGGCCCCGCTACGTCCCCATGTGGTAGGCGGCCCCAGGAGAGGCATCTACACAATATCAATTCAGCACCAGGCTCCTAAAGACGCAATCACTCGGCCCCCGTTGGAGCTATCTATGATGATTACATGGAGGACCCCAGAGCAACCCTGTGCCTTTCCATGCCTGGGAGCCCCTCATGTCTGCCGGTCGCGATCCAAGGGGAGAGCGAGGTGAATGCGGCCTTCGTGCCCGACGAGGCAGAACAAGAAGAGTCCTACGGCGTCCTCGAAGCCCAGGATGGCGAAGATCGGGACTTTGTCGACCTACTACTGACACCGCCAGAAATTGAAGATGGCGGTTAGGCCACCATCGATGAGCTGATTGAAATTAACCTTGGTACAGAAAGTGACCCCAGACTAACCTTTCTGAGTGCCCTTATACCTCCCCGAGAGAGGGAACAATATGTGAAGCTACTGCAAGAGTTCTGAGACTGCTTCGCCTAGAACTACAAGGAGATGTCTAGTCTCAGCCCCAAAGTGACCCAATACATATTGTCTATTGATCCCAAGATGGAGCCAGTGAAGCAGCCTCCCCGGTGCAGGTACACCACTACTCCCCATGCAAGGGGGTTGAACAAGGGGAAGGGAAGCCAAATTTACATCCAAACACTACCTCCTATAGGGAGGGGCTGTAAGCCATCCAGGCGAGGAGGGGGAAACTAAACTAGAAACTAATTGCTAGGAGATCGTCGGTTCTATCCACTCTCTAGAACAGTGGATAGACAGTCGATGTTGATGCCACTGTGGACTCCCCTGAACTCCATTGGTGATGAAACCAGTGGCAAAACCTCCTGGGTTGGTCCAGGAGGGCATCCAAATTTTTGGGGAATTTGTGGTAGATGGAGAAGGTCGGGGTAGAGTCGTGAACAGGGTTGCTGTCTTCTGGTTCTGGTAGCTTCTGAGTCACTGCAGTAGGAAGGCAAAGCCACCACGGAAGCTCCTGAGCTCTGATTCAGGCGAGGCTGGAGTATTTGGAATCATGGTCGAACCCTCTTAGAACGGAGACATGCGGGGACACCGGAAGAGGTTGGAGTAGATGGCGAGGGCCTAAATAGTGACCAAGTATCAGGTCAGTTCCAGAGGGAACTGATCTGCGCACCTGAGGGAGAAAATTAGGAACTCACTATTTTGGGGTCCAAACGGGGAGCCGCTTCATGATACTAGAAGGAGACTCATAGTAGAAGCTCTCAGCCAAGTCCCGCTTCACGAACGTCAGGCGGATGGTCGTGTGAACCTCTACAACTTGCTTTAGGATGACTACCAGGAGGATGATGTGCAGTTCGGCAGTGATGGCTCCCCTGGGCAACCACGAACTCCGACGGTGCCTCTTTTGCTTCTTGGGGTGCTGGGATGAAGTCGTGGCTGGCTCTGCAAGTTGCTAGATCTCTACAGGTGCTCAGCTGTGACCAGGATCTCTAGTGCAACTCCGAGTGAACATGTAATAGGGTGGGGGTTGTTGAATGGTGAATGGGGATGGAGGAGTGGCAGGAGGAGTATGTGGAGAAGGTGTGTAGGGGTGCTAGGGTGGAGCTAGAGGTGTAGGGAGAGGGGGGACACAGGGGAAGGGCTGCTGGTTCTGCACTAGGCGGAGAGGGAGGGGTGGTGGAGAATGCTTTAGGGAAGATGGAGGGGGGGAGAATGGGGTGACCAGATCCAAGTGGGGGATCCCTCTTTGGGGCCGCCTAGGGTATGGGGGAGGAGAGAGAGGAGGAAAAATATTCAAATCTTCCCTTGGGAGTTGGAAGGTTGCATGGGGAAGGGGAAGGGTTGTGTTGGAAAGGTCAAGAGGCTCCTAGGGAGGGGAAGGGCCTTGATGGGAATTGAATGGGGTGGGTTAAATGCACCTAGGGAGTTGAAGGGTTGGCTTAGGTGGCAGCTTAGGTGGCAAACTAGGGCTGATGTGGAGGTGACATGGACTGCGAACTCCTCTCACCGCGCGAACTATCCTCTCTGTCCCTCTGTCTCTTCTCTCAACGCACACCTCTCCACCATGGGAGATCCTCTCCCTCTCACGTACAACTCTCTCTCTCTCTCTCTCTTTCTCTCTCGCACCTCTCACTGTCACACACCCTGCGCCTCCCCTCGCCCTCGACTCCCTCCTCTCACCACCGCCTACTCCACCTCTCCTCCTCACCACCTTCGTTCCCTCCTCCTGCCACCGCTTGCTCCACCTCTCCTTCTCACCAACCGACGGCCATGAGCCCCTCTCCCCACCGCACACTCTCATCCCTTCACACCACCTTCGCTCTCTCCCTTCCCACCACACACTCTGTTGGCATCTCCCCTCCGCCTGCATCACCATGGCCCATGCGAAATGCACGCACACACCACCCCCTCGCCACAATCACTCCCCTTCTCTTTCTAACCCTCATGCAAACACCACCCCAGTTGCACCTCCCTCTCATTATCTCCCTTACGGACACACACCCCCCCGCCTACTAACCCTCTCCCTTCACACCCAGCCGCAGCCACGCCCACCGGCACACCCAACCGCAACCACGCCCACCGGCAGACCTGCCACCGGCCACGCCCACGGGCAGACCCGCCACCAGCCATGCCCCTTGGCAGACCTCTGCCGGCCATGTAGCGTCGACCCCCCTCCTCTCCACGGCAAGCCCCACTCCACCACCGTTGCCACACTGGCGCCACTCCTGCCATTAGTTGACCGTACCTCCCTCTGTCCATGATGACAGTCCCACTCACCACCCTCGTCGCCGGCCTCGCCCCTGCACCCTCTCACCTCCATACACTACACCACCCCCACGCCTTCACTCGGCAACACCCCGACCCCCCTCTCACTACGTCGGCCACCTCTCTCGTCACCCCTCTCTCTCTAACAGTCTCACACCCACACACGCACTCACGCCACTTCTCTTCTCCCTTTCACACTCTCACTCCACCTCCGACTTACACCCCCTCTACCAACTCCCTCCCCTTCCTCTCACACACCTCTACATACACTGGCGGTAACGCGAACTTCTCCCTCTCCCCATGCACGACGCTGGCGCCGATGCCTCACCACCACAGTGCCCCGAGACCATGCCCATGCAGCCCTTCATATAGCCCCCTATCCTGTTCTGGCCATCCCTCTCCTCTCCATCGCATGCACGTCCATTGTCGTGGCCACCCTCTCCACGGACACACTCACCACACACCACCCGCATCCCCTCTCTCTAGCCACGATCACACACACTCACCGGCCTCTCTCACTCTCTCTATATTTCTATATCCCGCCTTATTTCTCTCTTTCTCTCTCTAGATCTCTCTCAAAATAAAATAAAAAATAAATAAAATACAGTGCAGAAATTAAAATTTAGTTATTACAATTTAAACAGCTTACAATCCAGAGTACAAGGTCCAAAAAGTACAGTCTAAAAGAAAGAAAAGTACAAAGCCATTAGGGCATACCCCAGCTTAACCACGCTGGCAGCTACTACACTTCGGACACCGCGCCAGAGCACTGAACCTTACGAGGAAGCGCCGCACCTGAAAGGGAAGGGGTGAGCCTCATCTCATCGGCTCAATAGGGGTCCTGCGAATCCCTACCTCAATGGCAATAAACAACAACAATAATAGCAATAACAACAATAATAACAATAGCAACAACAGTGACAGCAGGAGGGAAATCGGCGGGAAAGAACACAACTCACTAAGCTACCCACCAATTCTCATGCCCTTGCAAACTCCGAGGAACTACACTACCGAGCGGCTCGCACACACTCTCTCACTGAAAACCCGCGGCCCTCAAGGTCGGGGAAAAGCTCTAGTCTCACAAGACGGAACCATGACTACTCAGTCGGGAAGCCACGACCTCGCCGTCGTGAAGGTACTAGCCTAAGAGACCTCGCGACACCTCTGACATGACGGCCCGTCCTTGCTGACGAAAATCACAGCCTAGACCACGTGGTCAGGAGTATAGCCTCCAATCTCGGGAGAACCACTATCTCAAGTCGGGAACCCCGGTCTCAAACCAAGAAGGAGGCCACAGGCAGGGAGGACTGTGACAACGCTGTCGGAAAGCTCCCTCATATCTGCATAGCAGAACTCACATACTCTATATGCTCCATCAAGATTTAGACACGCACACACCCTTCACAACATAACTAGACTAGGTAGGGTCCGTGCTTGTCAACACGGTGTCCGAGCCCCCAACCATGTGTGCACACACTAGACAGACTCCTCAACGTCTAGGTCCTGAACGATCGGCTTTCCCCCAGTCTGGACTCAGGCTCTGGAGAAGGCAGACTCCTCAATGCACTAGCTCCGGGAACGTAGGTAGACTCCTCACACACTACATATGCAGGGGCCCATGGTAACTGGCTCGAAACTGTCTCACGGGAAAAGTACAAGAACCCTCGCTCTAGGCAGACTCCTCAACGCAGTAGGGCCTCAGGAGGGAGAGCCTTACAAGGCAAAAACCCCGACGGAACAAGAGTAACTCATGGGGGAAGCCCTCACAAGGCACAACTCGCGCAGAACAAGTTAACCAACTTACTCGTTCACACACGGCCTATTCAACTCATGTCGGCCTACTAAACTCATGCAGGGAAACCTCTAGCCAATTTATACCCAAAGGTAGAACCCCAAGTCACTAAGCGTTGGCGACCACAGAAAATTCCAGATGTCGTCAGCATTGGACGACCCATTTCATGTGTATTTTTGATCATAATATCAGACGAGGTCCCCTCCGGTTGCAGATGGCACGGGGTGACGACGCGAGGACGTGGGTGATGGCGGGACGATCTCGGCGGCGTGTGGCGAGCGTGGGAAGCGTGAAGGGACAGAGATCTTAACGGCGTTCTTCGTGGTGTGTGGATGATCCGGTGCGTCTCGACGCGAACCAAAGGTAGGGGGACGATCCTTAGCCTCTTACCTTCCTTCCGCTGGGAGTTTTAGCCTAAGGCGAGGCCGAGAGGGGTTATTTTCGCACCAGGAAGGGTCATTCATGCCACGGGGAGAGTTCTCCCGATCTGCCATTTTACGCCCCGATTCCGCGTTTCAAGGGCGTAGAAGCATGCTAGGGGCCTTGGGGGTTGGTTTCCTTGTGTTTCCCCCTCTGTGGGGCTTGTATGGGGTCGAAAATGGAGTTTTTCGGCCGATTCGCCATTTTCGCGCAGACGAGAGATAAACGGTTGAACCAGGGCTCGTTTATCACTTGTGCGGCCATGGTCTAACCGCCCTTCCGCTTGGCGTACAGTGGGCACCCCCATGTGCGGTCATGGTCTGATCGCCCTTCGGCTTGGTGCTCACTGGGTATGTGCGGCCAGTCGTGAGACCGCACAACCTATGTGCGGCCCCAAGGCAACCGTCTATCCCGTGAGTTTTGACCGTTGCTTGTGACCGTTGCACAGTGCACTGGGGTGTGCAGCCAGGGTATGGCCCCATGACCTTTCGTGCAGCCAGGGGAAGGCCGCATGTCACATGGTGCCGTTGGCAGTGGTGCGGCCAGAGTTGGACCGCACATGCCTTGTGCGGTGCGGTCCGAGCCGCCCTTCCCTTATGTGGCCAGGTTCCAACCGGGCATATGTTTATACCGTTAGAGGAGGGACGGCTGTGCTGGACCGCCCATCCCCCACGTGCGGCTGAAAGTCAGCCGTCTTTCCTTTGTGTGGCCAGAGGCTGACTGTATATGCCCCGTTCGGGCCAGGAGAAGGACGGTCTTTGGATGGCCGTATATCCCCTGGTGCGGTCCCTGTTTGACCGCATGTCCCTGAGCGGCCCAGAGTGGACCGTCCAAGGGTACCAGCTTGACCGGTGTTTTGATCTTGGCCGATTCGAGTCCCGAGTGCATGGACCTCGGTCCGCGTATTGACCCGTGGTCTGACAGATGCTGAGCATCGTGTCGAGGCCAGGTGTTGTGCTACTGTGTAGTCCCGAGAGGTGTATTTTCGGCTTGTGTCACCGTGCAATGGTGCTGGTACGAGGAGCGTTCCTTGTGCTGCCAGTTCTGGCGTTGCTTTCAGTAGCTTAAGAGGCTACTCCTTCAGAGACACTCCACTAGTCGTAGCCCGCCAGTACGCGTGTGCTGGTATCCACCTGGGAGTGGTGGGACTGGCCATCACCCTCCATCTCCATCCCCCTCACACCAGGAAAGGCCCCTAGACCCTCCCCCTCCAATTGCCCCTCCTAAAACCCTCCATTCTTCCCCTATATTCCCATACTACCAGCCTGGAATCCAGAGCAGCAGAGAGCTCTGACTTGTAAAGCCTGGCCCAGAGGCATCACACATCTTCAGGTGGCTTATTTTATATTGCTAGAAAGCTCGTCGAATCAACTTCTCAGGCGAGGTGGTCTCGCGTCCATCCGACATCGAGGCTGTCCGGGACAGCCGTCCTCCCTCGACTGCACAAGACAGGTCCGGCTAGCGACCTGTGCGCCTTCCAGAAGCTGCTCCAGCCTTATCTCCCATCTTCTGATCAAGCCCCTTGGAGACTCCTTACTAGGGTTGTCCAGCTTTCAGCCAGAGTTGGTCCCACCCCATTTGGAGTCCCCCGTCGAGAGCACCGGCGTCGACAACCCACGCCTGTCCTACAGTTCAAGTCTCCAGTGACCAGAACAAGCAGCCCACCACAGGGAGTTCCACGGTCTCGTTTGCCATCTTCAGCTAGAGCCCATTGCAGGAGTTCATCAGAGGTCAGTCATCTTTCAGTCAAGCTTGATCTCACCTCTTTCTAAACTTCCCACTGGGAGATACGACCCCGACAAGTCTCCCCTATTCGGCCGGCGTCTTGCACAGTGCGACTTCACAAGAATCAGCGGTACCGGTGTGTCACACCTCATAACGGGGCCATTCCAGCTCTGAAAGGTCCCTGGGACGGCCCTCTCTGTGAAGACTCCAGCCCCGCTGTGTCCCAACCACAGATCGGACAGCTATGCCATCGGAGAGTCGAGACCAGAATTCTGTCCCTGCAACCACCCCGACCCAGTCAACATCCAGGAGCCACCACGGGCGTGATCGGGTGATTCAGGAAGTCAATTTTGGTTTGGGAGCACTAGATTGAGTCCTCTATCAGTGGGACATGGTCCCGCCTTGATCTGATATTCCATCTAGGAGCATAGTCTCGTCCAAGCCCTCTCTGGTCTGCAGTAGAGAAGCCCAACGTAGTTTGACAGAATCTACCGTACCTGGTGCATCTGAGATCAGAACGAGACAACGTTTCTTCCAGGAGCAAGATAGCACGACAAGATTTCCAACGCATCCAGTCCCATCCCCAGCGGACATTCCAGCCAGGAGTTCTGTCCCCGACAAGTCGCTGGTGGCATACAATAAGGACAGTAGGCCAGCTCGACCGAGTGAGACCGGTGGGCTTCCGACCCCCTCCGTTCCCCACCCCGCCGGGCCGGCTTACAGCCCCTCCCGGTGCGGAGGTAGTTTTGGTGTAATTTTGATTAATCCCCACCTCAAGATCCCCCTCCTGAGAGAGGTGTAGCTTCACATTGAAGAAGCAATCAAACAACTTGCATGTGTTATGAAAATAGTAGATCTTTGATTAGTCAAACATATTCTCTGTCATCATCAAAACTAAAGGGATGCACAACATAGATAGCTTTCCAAGCAAGGTGGTCTCGCCTCTGTCTGATCTCTGAGCTGCCTGCGAGAGCCATTCTTCTCAGACTGCACAGAACCAGTCTAGCCTGCAACCAGAGGTGACCTACAGAAGCTCTTGCGACCACTCCACAGCTCCCCTTGGTGCGCCACTTAGCTGGAGTGGAGTCCCACCAGTCTCCTATCCAACGCAACAAGTGGGGCGTCGATTGAAGCTCGGAGCATCCCGTTCTGATTTTCCTACCCCAAGGTAGCAGATCAGGTCAGTCAGGATCTGTCCAGACCCCCTCCCACTCTTCTAGATGTATCTCTCTGCCCTGACCTCCTCTAGTGTCCTTCCTGGTTGGAGATTAAAGAGGACTCATTCACGGACGTGTCTATTTTGCTCCCGCACCAGTTTGACTACGGGAGTGTTCGTGACGGCACTGACTACCTGCTACTGCGACCTGAGAGCAGTCCCAGTCCGAGCAGAGCAACTCGGTTCCAGAGCCAGCCATGACCAGCGACGGCACTGGATGCTTCCCTAAAAATTATGGAGCCTCCCTGGACCAGTCGGTGAAAGATTGGCGCTGGTTTTGGTGTCTTCCAAGTTCGTGACAGTCCGTGGCGGCGACAACAACGACTGTCAGTCTGGTTGTCCCAGAAATAGGCTGAATCGACCGAGCGGTCATTTGGGTACCCCAGTAGTCTTCTTCCCCGCCCCGCCTGACCGGCTTAGCGCCCCTCCCTATGTGGAGGTAGTTCTTGTTGTAATCCACATTCTCCACCCCTTGTCCAACCCTCCTGTGAGAGGAGTAGTGCATGTACAGTAAAATAGGGGAAGCGACATTGGCGCAGTGTGCGGGGAACCCACACTTCCCTGCTCACCCTCATCTTCGAACGGGGTTGGTTTCTTTAAACCAACCTGGTAAGCTCTAAACCTTGCTCATTATCTAGTGCTTGTTCATCTAATATCCAAGGAATTGCTCCGTTGAGCGAGAGAGAGAGAGCGCCCGACCCCGGAGTGTTCCACCTCCGAGCAGTCACCGTGGGTTGTGTGAGAGAGAGACCTAGTGCCCCAATTGGCACCCGGCCAGCCCTTTAATCTTGGGCTTCGTACCCTTGGGAGGGCCACCTTAGCCCTGCTGGCACTCTACCATCTGGGGGCTTGATCCATCACCTCCACTCGGCATCACCGAGTCACCTGGGTTCGTGTGTGAGCAACGGTGGATTCGGCCACTTTCGAGGACCTCGCTTGTTGAACGTGTTTGCGTGATAGGTCCAGATCTTAGGGGACGAATTTTATCACCCCCCAAATGATGTTAGGTTGATTCAAAAGACCTATGTGCGTGATCGTCTCCCTTCCCTCTATCCACCATAAAAATCCCAGGTCCTAATTCGTTCATTTGATCCTTGGTAAAAGCCCTTGATCAGGGTGTTCAGTTTCTGTCCAGCCTGTTCTGTATTTCGGGATAGTGTGCACAGTCAATTTGCAATCGCTCCCATTTTAATTCCAGCCGTTGGACGAGTCTGCAATTCCAGTATGTCGTAGGATTTTGAATCCTCTTTCCAACGGTACCTTTTGTGTCTCAATCCGACGTCAGAGCTCGGCGTACCAGCCGATCTCGTCGGAGCGCGCAGTTCTGGCAAGAAAGTGAGCTGCGGGATAACCTTGGGAAATAAATCCTAATAAATTGCCCGCCTCCACTCTGGTGACCGCCGCCCCCGGGGATCGGCCCGAGACACTCCAGGAACGCCTCCGCCAGTCTCTGCAACCAGGAGCCGCTCCGGACGTCGCCGTACCAGCAGCGGGCCTCACGTGCTGTCCTGTGGGCCCGAGTGAACAGTGCAGAACCGGTCGATCGCGTCCGCCCGAGCGCCACCAATTACCGCCCGCCAACCCAAGATCGGTCCTCCCGGGCCCCACTTGTAGCCCGTTACCTCCCTGCGTGGAGTGGGCAAAAGAATTTAATTCTATAATTATTATAATTGTCTAACCGGGAGTACGGGTCTTGGCCGGGGTCGCCTTCCCCACGACCGGAGCGTGGAGGTAAACTCGCCACTCTCTCTATCGCATTTGCTTATTTCGTATTTATTTATATATGCCGCTGCGAGTGATAGGTTACTAGCTCGATTTAATTTAATCACCGCTACGAGAGAGAGAGTGAAACCCGTCCCGTGACCCGATCCGGGCACACAAGAGAGTTGACTACCCGACTCATCGTCGGTTCCTCAACCGCACAAGATCTCACGTTTCCCTTGCTAGGGACGTCCGCGAGCTAGAGTCCCAGGTCGCCGTCCGTCCCGCATCATCACAAGTCCAGCTGGGTTCCTAGTGGGTTTGGCCTTGTTTGAAGCCAGACATAACCCTGGTCCATTGATTCCCTTACTGTGGTAATCTGTAGACATCCTCTTCTTTTCCTATGCTTTTGTGGGCTGCCATTAGTGGTGCTATTGGGGGCTGTCCTCCAGTGTGCCTTCCTGATTGCTCATTGCAATTACTGCATCTGTAAAGAACTTGGGAAGAGGGATTGTGCTTGTTTACAATGTTGGAGAATATTGTAGAAATAACTGACAATGATGCAACTTAAGAAAATGTTACATTTTATAATCTGAATTGGCTAATCAGTCAAATTTTGTAGTGAAGATTTTGATAGATGGAGGAAGAAAAGTGGCTTGGTCACAGAAGGTGTGGATCAAGAAAATCCCTATCTAAACCAGAATTTTCAGATGGAAAGTGGCATGGGAAAGAATTGCAAAGGGGAATAGAATGAAGAAGATCAAGAAAGACGTCAAGGTGTTTGTACTTTTTTTAAAGCCTTTGTTGAATTGATTGACCATCTGTTTCTTAAATGAGGCATTATTGAGATAGTTTGAAATTTTTTTTCGGAACACTGGGAATGACTTGGCCTGCTTATTCACATATTGCAACCATGATACAGGATTAGGTGGAAATTAATCCAATCAAACACAAAGGGGGAAATATGGACGAACTGGTTACTGGCAATGCTATGAGCAATTTGGAGGGAAAGGTACAACAGAGTTTTCACAGACAAGTCTGACAACCTGCAGAGGTCATCATGAATTGCATTCTTTTATTGAGAATGGAATGTTGGGAACTCTGGTAAAAAAAATTGTGGACTTGCTGTTCATTGCTAGGATATGTAGTTGGAAGAAACTTGTGTTGTAATTGGAGTTGTGGCTGTGAGCGTGTTTAGAGTTGGTTGTAAGATGATGCTACCATCTTGATGGAATTGTCTCTCCGGTTATGTACATGTACGGCTCTCACTCACTGGCTCACGCACCCACCCACTCACTCACTCACTCTACCATCTTGTTAGAATTGTCTCTCATTGACTCATTATGCTTCTTCCTTCCACTCAGCAACGAAATGTGGCCTTTTGGGCACTTTTAAAAAGTTAACTGGCTTTTATCATTCAGATCAGAATAGGATCAACATTTGGCTCAATTTTGGACAACTGAACCTGACCTAGATGCTGGTGGTTCCTTGAACATCATCAGGGCACTCTCCAGGCTGTTCTTCTCAAGGATGCCTTGATATATTCCCCGTGGATGTCTAAACTTTACCATGTCTATGTAGATGTCTCCCCCAAAGTTCTAGGATTTGTTTTAGATAACATGGAGTCTGTTTCCTTATCCACTGATTGCCTGCCCACCTCACAGATCCCTAGCAAATCAAGGAAGCATCACTTGCCCAACCTTATGCTACCCTGTACAGCTGTGCATGTTCCACTGGGGATTTTAACATCGGTGAGTTTGATCTTTAGGAGGGAGGCTAGAGCTGAGGACTCTATTGCATCTTTCATTTGTGCTAGGGCCAGGGAATGGACAGTGTTGCTATGTAATGTAAATGCCCTCAACTCCCCACTTTTTGTCTTGTTGGGGGATTAGTCTATCCCGCACTGTCTTGGTGTCACCCTTGTACAGGGATTTTTTGGGAGCTTATTGATGATACTTGTACGTCCACTTTTTTTGATTTTATACAATTAGTGGTACTACCCACTTTCAAAAAAAAACATTGGTGAGTTTGATGAGCCTGCCGAAGGGAGGAATCTGGTTTATTGTGGTTCAGCAGCTCTTCAAGGACTACTGTGAGCCTTGTTTGCATCTCTGCCACTTAATTTAGATTAGTGCCTCATGTGATCATCGTGGAAGAGAAAAAGAAAACACCAGCAATCTCGGGAGGGAGGTAGAAAGTTCTCCAATCCACCTTAAACTTTTAGATCCTTGAATTTAGCCGGGTTCATATAGAGATTACTGCCTCATGCAATCATCGCAGAAGAAGAAAAAATGTCAACGATCTCTGAGGTTGGGGATAGAGAGTTCAGAATCCACCTTAAACCTTTAGATCCTTGACCTTAATCTGGTTCATATGGATATTTCTGTCGACCATTCTGAAATTGAATATTTATAAAATTATCTCTGCATCTGCGTATCTTCTTCTATGCCTTAATCTTTTTATCCCTTCAACTTGAATATGCATCACCATCCTCATCACTACTGTTTTCAGATGTCATATGGTGGATGCTATAAATGAAAAGGTGAATATGTCCCAATTAACTTGCCTAGACCATGTGGAAAGAATCTGAAACGGTCTTGAGGATTCGTCATTACTAGTTGCTTTCTTGTACTGGCCTAGCTGATTTGCATCGTCTCTGTGGTTCCATTTTGTTGAAGAAGGTTGTGAGTTTATTTGTCAGGAAGGTCTTATCCAGGAGCACATGCACATATGTAGTCTGCCAATCCTATGACTTCTTAAATGTACTTTGTTATGAATTCTTTACTTGTTATATTGCACTCTGCACTGCTGAACTTGATTGTGAATAGCGTGTTTGGATCATAATCTTTTATGTCTTTGTTTTTGTGCCTTGACAGAAAAGACACAAATCAAAGTTTGCCCATCTCAAAGATTTTTAAAGTGCTTAATATTGACAAGATCGTTAAAGAAGGGAAAAAATCTCCATTGAAGTATCATAACATTACTCTTGAGAAGATTGGTCAGATGAAGGAAGTGGAAATGTACACTGCCAGTGGGTGGCCATCAGTTAGTGGTGATGCTCTCAAAGCCTTGGCTGGAAAGGTGTCTGTCAATGTCTTCCATATACCTGATGATGACTATGACTTTCGGTTTGATGAAAGTGCGGAAGGTTTGGTTAATGAATCGACTATGAGTGACAATGACATAGATAAATCTACTTATGGATTAGCCTTTGATGCATTTGGAGGTGGTAGAAAAGGTGAAGAGGCTTGTCATGCTATTGCAGCACTTTGTGAAGTCTGCTCTATTGACTCGTTGATATCCAATTTCATTCTACCACTACAGGTAAGCTATCATTTTGTCAAATATTATTCATATTTAAGCATCAAATATTTGACTTCTTGAACTAGTGCTTTGTGCATGTTAATGGTCAATTTTCTTCTATACTAAAGTGAAAACTTCTATTCTAAATATACTGTTTTTTGCAGCTTGATGGTTGCCAGATATCTTCTTGAGAAAAATCCAACAAAGTGGATATAACAATGGGACAGTTGTACCTTTTTTTTGCATAGTCACCATGTTTTTGTTGTTTTGAACAGACTCTAGGCTCTTTTATTGACACTTTTAAGAATGCAATTACTCCTTTTCAAGTTTTTGATTTTTTTCCCAGGTAAAAGTTGTGGCTTGTGCAACAAATTTTATTGAAGAACATAAAATAGAGGTTTTACTAACTAGTGAGGAAGGGAAAGTTTCTCACTCTCAATGCTCGTCTCTCTCTAACCATCCATCGAACCCTCAATCTATGTGATGATTATGAGCAATACCAAATAGAAGAAGTTGATGGCCACCCCCACTCCACATAGATTCTGAATATGAAAACTGTTACAAATTTGTCAAAAGCAAATCCACACCCCTGGAAAGTACTGCAGGGATGATTGCCCGGTAACTATCAATAGGCACCCTTCGATGTTGTAAATATATCTGAGCTTCTGAACTACATCCAACGAGATGCATATGAGAATTGAGAAGGGTGTGGCAATCCACAGGGACTCAAATCAACCACTAGATTGTTTCTGGAAATTGACACCAATTATTTCTTCTGATAAGATTTCTAAAATATGTTCACATAACCGAATGCTTTTAATTCCCTCGTTATATATATTTATATATGTATATATTTAGACCTTGTATGTACTTATTTATATATTAGCAACCGTTTTTTCTGATTGTCTGGCCTTTTCTACAATATGACCTTCATGGCTTGGGGTTTAGTCACTACTATGCCTAAAACTTAATAGTTTTTGAGAAGTGGGTCATAATTGTATTAATTGTAAAAAAAGGAAGTGCGATATACAAGTATAGGCAATCAGCTCACAAAAGTCCCTATACAAAAATACCACATTGACATTGAGGCGGTTTACCCCTCGCTATCCCCCCAACAAAGAGAAAATAGAGGAGTTGTGTGCCTCCACTTTACATAAATGTTCAGCCCATTCCCTCACTCTCTCACAAATAAATGAGACAAGTCTATCCTCAATACTTGCCTTCCCTTTGAAGATCCTGTTGTTTCTTTCTCCCCATAGTGCCCATAACCACCAGGTGAGTCTATCTCCTTGTAGGTTCCACTTCTTGTTCCACTTGCCAAGGAGTTGGTGCACACTCTCATATGGGCTGATGGTGTGGTGGATCCTGTTGGCGATCATGGCCCATACCTCCCTGGTGAAGTGCAACCTTTGAAGAGGTGGTTTAAATTTTTCTCCACTTCTCGACATAGGCAGCAAGTGGTGGCTATATCTTGTAGGAAATGGGTGATCCTATCATAAGTGGGGAGTCGGCCATTTGATATCCTGCATATCAACAACTTCACTTTTAATGGGCTCTTTGGGGTCCGCATGTGAGGAGCAAATTGGTGGCGCAGTCCCCCATCAGCGATAAGTGCATATGCAAACTTGATCGAATACTCTCCCTCCTACTCCCATCTCCACCACCGCTTGTCTGCTTTGCTATCCACCAGATTGAAATCTAGAAGGAATAGAAGAAGTCCCTCCAGGTGATTTTATCTCCTCTGGTCATAAGGTTCCTCCTGAAAGTGGGCGCCTATTTTCCCCCTAACAAGTGTGTGTCAAAGGTTTGGGCCACCGATGTCAGTGGTGCGACCGAAATTCCAAAAAGCTCAGGGAAGATTTCTTGAGGGTGAAGTCCTCGTACCATCTATCCTTTCAAAATCGGCACCTCTGCCCATCACCTAGCCAGACATGAACACTCGATTTGATGATGTCACTGCACTGAAGAATTCTTTTCCAAATGGGCGCTATGGTGTGTAGGGATGTCAGGGTCAAGTTCCATTCTTTTGCCATGCTATAGTATCCCTGCCTGATTAGTTGCAACCATAGGCCGTTGTCTTCAGCTCTAAGCCTCCACAACTATTTACAAAGTAGTGCTAGGTTGAAATATCTGATACTCTTGATGCCCACACCTCTTATTTCCTTGCTCCATACTTTAACCGATGAGATGTCATGTCAACCTTTGCATCTGTCTCCATTGCCATGCTAGAAAAATCTTGCTTGAATGGACTCTAACTTCTTGTCCACGGTTTTAGGGATTTTAAAAATGGAGAGGTAATATATAGGGAGACTATCAAGCATTGATTTGCACAACATCATTCTCCCCCCATAAGTGAGGAGCCTCGCCTTCCATCGTGTTAGCCTGGTCTCATATCTCTACACTACCACCTGCCAATCGCTACAATGCAATGCCCCTGGAGATAATGGTAGGAACATATAGGAGAAAGAAATTTCTCTTATCTGACAACTCAGTATGAATGTTGCTCTCCTGAGGGACCTCTCATCCATATTGACCCCCACTATTCAGCTCTTGCTTAAGTTTACCTTAAGCCCACTAATCTCCTATACCAGCTCCAACATCAACCTGGTGACATGCAACTGGCTGTCCTTATCAGCTAGGAATAGACTGGTGTCATCAGTATATTGGAAATGACTAATGTCAACACCATTGGGTCCCGCCTGGAAGCCTCTACTCAATCTGCATCTGCATCCTGCTTAGTATCTGTTCATCTAGGACAAACAAAAGACGGAGACATAGGGTCTCCCTGGCGGAGTCCTTTGCTACTATAGAAGGAGGTAGTGTGCTGCCCATTAACAATGATTGAAAAGGAGGCCGAGGAAATACATTGTCGGATTCACCCAATCTATGTCTGATCAAAGCCTAAGGCCAGGGTCCCTGACAGGCATTGCCAATTGGCACAATCATACGTCTTCCCATTAGCTCCCTCACCTCCTCCTTTCCTAACCTTCCCATCTCTTCAACTTTCTCTCCCTTCGAGTTACCCTCCTCCAATTTCGTCACCTCTCCCAGTGTTTCCGGGACATTACCATCGTCCTTAGGTTGGAACGGTTCTTCCACCGTTGACTTCTTTTCATCCTGCTATGTGGAGAGTCTCCTGTTGAAGCATCTCGATTGGAGTCTTGGTAGGCCCCGACCCATTCCGGTTCGCCTACCAGTTTCCCGACCACCTCTGTCACGGAGGCTTTAGGCGGTCGCTTCGCTGATAGCCATAATCCTCTTGTGTTGTCGTGGATAAGAGTTGCCGGTGGAAGGGTTTGGTCTGGAATCGTGGGCCGACCCGTTGGGCTATACTGCACAGAAGACGGTGGCGTTCATTGGACGTGGCTGCACCCTGTTCCACACTAGTTGCCCACCTCAGCTTTCCTCCGGGAATCCTCTCACTCTCCTGTTCCTCTGCCACAGGGCCCACTCAGAGATCCTGCCGTGTACCTTCTGCCAGGGTTCTCGAGGGCCTTACTTGGAATGGCCTGGTGCTCTGCAGTCCACAAATCTGCCGCATAGTGGCTGTACTTGGCCTCGTGACCGCCGGTGACTGGAGGGGAGCCTGATTAATCCGCTGGTGGGGGTGGGTCGGCGAGGATGGTTCTCGGGCTAAGCATGGGCACAGGCGAGCGGCCGGGAATGATGGCGGGGGAGAAGAACAGTTTTGGTTCTCCCCAGTCCGTTATGCCCAGACCCCGGATTCGGGTAAGTCACGAGTGGGTGGGAACAACTCGGGTTGGTTGTACAGTGTCTTCCCCGATACAGGACAGGTTCAGGTTAGCAGGTCTTCCTTCTCTGCCACTCGCATTTGTGGATCTAGTGATGAGGCAACCAGGTATGCCTCCTGCCCATTAGAGGGCCCGGGCCTGCTAGGGCCACCGTGGCTTTTCGAATTTAAATTAAAAAGATTCTGGGCTTTTGTCTCTTTTTGGCCGTACACTTATTCTTCCTCCGGTCAGGCGTCCCTCTGCTCCACCTGATCCAGCAGAAGTCACACCGGGAAGACTGTTCTGACGGCTTTCACTGTCACTACCGTCGGTACGTGGTCGAGGCTGGAGATTTGTATGGTGAAGTCCATGACGGATCTGCCTTCCTCCGCTGCCAGCCTTACCGACCCCGGAACCACCGTCTTGAAGCCTCCGACGATCAGAGCTGCTCCGGCTTCGTGGCACTAGATTTTGGGGGGGGGGGGGTTAACAACCGGTTGGAGACCTGGAGCTCCCAGGGGTCACCGAAGGTCCCCTGGAACAATGACCAGGGGGTGAGCTTGAGCAGGTTACCCACCGTCCACAGGAACCCCCCCACCGCCGCAGCTACCCCCTATATATTATCTATGTCTTTTGTTCACATAGTTGTCCCAAATTTTTAGTGTAATTTTATTCCAAAATTATTTACAAAGATAGCATTATGAACATGATGTCACTAAATGCTATTGTTCTTCAAGCCTCATTCTTTCTGGCCATCTTTATTATACTTCTCTATTAATATCTACTTCATCCTCTCTTTCAATTTATATTCAAATTGAGGAGGGGAATGCCTTCCAGGCCCAGAAGGGCCCAATGTCACCTGCAGGCCCAAAATCGCTCAACGTCGTCAGGCCTAGTACAGGCCCGACACAACTCGATGCGAACAAGCTAAGGTGGGCTAAGCCTTGGCCCGCGTGCCATGACCCAACTAGGGCCCAACAAAGCTCCGTCAGCCTATCAGAGAAATCATTGTGCGTGGTATGAGCACTGTAAGGTTCGCCCAATGAGGAAGAAGCCGTCACCGTTATGGGACCCTCTCCAGAAAGGATTGGGTCACACCCACAACGTCGAGATTCTCATCACGAAATCTCCTTTCTAGAGTAGGCAAGTGCACAATGAGCAACTCTCCTCACGATCAAGGGAGCATTACTCCACGACCCGCAACATTTCACTGTTGAAGAACGGACGGCCACCACCAAGACAACCCTTATAAATAGGTCTCCCATCGGACCTAGGGGGAAGGGACTCACACACATACCCGATGTTGGCCGGCCCGAGATCATCATAATCTTCTTTCCGTTAGATCAGTTATCGATGGGGGCCAGTGTTCGGGCTCTCTGCTGTCATCTTTGGCGGCCTTGGCGATAAACTTCTCCAGGAATCCCCACTGGACCAGATCCTCAAGTGCATCTTTGAGTTGGATGCAATCAACGGTATTGAAGAGGCGAGATCTCGTGCTAAGCCGTGGACCGTCGGATGTGAGATGATCGCGAAGGGTAGCCACCTCAACGGAGAATTCTGTAAACAATGGGAAGAAGCGATCAGGGGGCCCGAGTTTGTAATTCTGAAAAAAATCCTCTGATGCTTAAGTTAGCAATGGTAAAAGCCAAATGTGAGAAGGAGGCAAAGGGAGGTGAAGGGCATGAGACTGCTCCTCAACAATGAAATGGCTTGAGTCGGCTTCCCTTTCCTGAGAGTTTTCCTAAATTTAAACAGTGGCTCGTTCCCTTTTTGGAGTAGGGGAAGCAGGAGGGCGTAGGGACTGTTATCTCCCGGATGAGGACTCTTACCCTTCTCTTATCCCCTAAACTCCCTGCTTATCAACCACAGCGTAACATTCGCATGGATAGACTATTTCCCCCTGGAGTCGAGTTATGCATCTCCCTGCAGCCTGTTACGCTCGGTCGCCCTTTGGGCTTTTCTCGCGTGTAGGAGGCACTGTTATTCGGACTCCCTAGCCAGAAAACGGGTCGTGTTGCTCCGAATGAGTTGGGCCTCTTGATGAGTGGGCCCAATAGGGGGCCGTCACTTACTGGGCTATATAGGTCTTGTTGGGCCACAAATCTACCCCTCTCCAGGTATCATGGTTATAGTCACGATAGAAGCGACAATACCTCCTTCGATTCCTCATCTTCAGATTAGACTTCATCTTCGAGGGTCAACGGAGGTAAAATTCCTCACAGATCTCCATAAAGACTTCTTACAGGCCCTTCTCCCTTGGCCCCTGCTGGTTGTGACGTACTCGATCTCGATGCTCGTGTTTGCTTCTCTCCCGACCCTCCGAGTGAGTCAGTTGGTCACTTGAGGTCGGGTTGGCCGATCCCGACCACTCGGCCCAATGTTGCATTATTCTTCTCGCAACTAGTGTGCTTTTGAGCTAGGGCGAGAAGCTCCATCAACGTCACCGGGCACTCCACCCTAAGCATTCGTCGGAGGATGGTGTCCCGAGTGCTTTACGATAGTACTGTCGTGGCGATGTTGACATCCATGCGAGGGATGAGGAGTGTCTCTTGGAGGAAGCGGGCGATGAAGTCCCATAGAGATTCCCCATGGTCCTACTTGATGGCGAGGAGGCTTACCGCAAATTTGACCTCCTTTCTACAACTAATGAAGTTCTCCTTGAACATCCTATTCAGCTCTTGGAAGGAGGTTATGGTCCCGGCAGGTAGCACCTCGAACTAGGTCTGGGCATTCTCTCGTAAGATGGTGACGAACGCCAAATACTTCACAGCGTCCGAGGGTCGGTCGAGTACCAAGTTAGACTCAAAGCTAAGCATGTGGTCGGCGGAGTCGGTGGTGCCATCGTATGGGGTAAACGTTGGCAGTTAAAACTTCGGGGGGATTGGTGCCTCCATGATCTCTTGGAAGAAGGGAGCATGGAAGTCGAAGCCATCGTCGATTAGTCCCTTGGTCTGTGCTACCTAGAGGATGCGTGTCGTCCAGGTAGCGAACCTTGCCCTCGAGCTCACGCTCGACCTCCTCGTAGCATCATAACCGCTGCGCCATCTTTGGATTAGAGTGCAGGAAGCTGGTAGGACGTTGCGATGGCCGGTAGCGTGGGTGTCGAGAGTGTGAGGTGGAGAGGAGCAAAGGTTCGTGTACCAGAAGAGGTTCTGCCACAGTGGGCATGCCACCATTTTGGGGGAGTCCCATTGGGGCCCTCTCCTATTTCGCCTAGTGATTGAGGAGGGGAATCGGCCTCCGTCAGCACCTATATTTGGCGGTGCATCTCTGCTAACTCGTTCGCCATGGGATCTTATCGAGCCACGCCACGAGATGGGTGGTAAGATGCTTCTTGAGAAGCACGTTGGGAAGCCTGTGCTCCCTGGTGGTTGATAGTGTTGCGATAGTTCCTTGTAGGTGCTATGGCTTCCTACTCATTCCCACAGACGGCGCTAAAAAGTGTAGAGGCTAAAAAATATCACCTTCACCTCATACTACATTATTAATATTTGTTTTAGATCTTGAAAGAACCTGCAAGCACTAGAAAGAATCATCAGAAGGAGCCCTGAGAGTGACCCTATACTTAAGTCAGAACCGTCCGGGAAGAGTAAACCAGAAAAGGGAGCAAGTAGAAGAAGGAGAAGAATAGCGTGGAGTCGGAAGAGTACTCAGAGAGTCCCTAGAGTGTGCAAGGAGTGCTCAGAGAGATATGAAGCGAAGAACCGTGAAGAGGCCACTCTCTCTCTGCTTTCCTACTAGAGTCTCCTGCGAAGGTGAGCGCGTAAGGAGCTCTCTTTCCTCTTTTGGATATGAAGAAGTCTCTTGATATGCCTATGTTTGCATATGTCTGCCTCTCTCTGTGTCTGCCTATTCACATGTCCCCCTTTAAGTCTCACTGGGGATCTATTTATACAGGAGACAGTGGTGTGTCTCTGACTTAGCAATGGCATCATTCATGGAGTGGTGTCCTACTTGATCGTGGGGATCTTCCATCACCTTCTCACTCATTCCCAGTGGGATGACCTCGAGGCGGACATCTTGGCGACGTGGGTGCGACCCGGCCCTTACCGCGACAAGACCGGTGATGCAAGACCCCAGCGTTCACCTGTTGGCGAGCTTCGCGGTGTCCAGGATGTACGCTCGATCGTGAAGATTCTGCTCGATCAAGGATTTGGAGAAGTTCTCGTGAGTTGGAGAAGCCTTCATGGGCCTTGGTTGGGCCACGCTTATGGGGCCACGATTGGGCGGTGTATACCGCCATGGGCCTAGTATTATCGGGCCACATTAGACCTTGCAGATTTTCCCTTTCTCACTCGTACTTCTAGATATTTCTAATATATACCCTGCAGTTACTTTAGCTTCTTACACACCCTCACACCATCCTTTCTTCCCTTCCGAGTCTTCAGGCTCGTGGGAGGTGAGCCGAGGTTCGAGTTGCGCCGGTTCCTTTTCGGTACTCGGATCCCGGGTTGCCACATTTCAGGCACCCCCTTCTATGACCATATCCTCCTCAAGGCGGCACCGGACACTTGGCTTTTACGGAAAGCTGAGGAAGGACCGAGTGGCACAAGAGGTTTCCTAAGTTTGGGGAAACATGACTGGGGTGCAGGCGTGCCAGTCGATTTCTCAACAATCACCTATGGAACCAAGGCCTAACTAGGAAGCATCGCCAGGACGCGGCACGTGGGCTCGGGAGATGGGTGACACGTGGAGAGAATGGAGGTTCCACAGGTGCGAGTGTGCAGGCGATTGTGGGGAATCGTGTACTGGACGTCTTTCCCCACCGACCGCAAGCAGTCGGTGTTTATTTACATCAGATTGAATCTGAACACCTTCGTTCTATGCTGAAGAGAAGCCGGTATATATCTGAAGCCATGGGTGGAGAGCCGGGGGCACTTCACAGCTATGGGTCCGCGTCTAATCGGGAGGTGATTTTGGAGGCCGGAGGGACTGAGTGATGTAGGGAAAGACTGGGATCTGAACATGGTTACAGGGATGTCTATTCAGGTGATCATGTGATTTAAAAGAGCCACATGGGCTTTACAGGAGGGCCATGGCGGTCGAGGTACAACTGGCGCAAGCCGCGGGACATTTTCGACTGAGAGGTCGGTCCCCGACTCAATGCGTGATAAGGCGGACATCCGCATGTTCTACATGGGCTCTCCTCGAGGCAGGGACTATGCCCGATTCACCAAGGGAGGACTAGATTGGGTAACTGGAGAAGGCACTGGCTGGCGACTGGGCGAGGATGGAACACGGCTTGGGTCGAGCAGTCAGGAACAACCTCGTGATGGTGGGAGGTGCGACGTCATGGCGTGTGCGTGGTTATCGTGGACGGTCATACATGGGTAATCCCAAAATAAGGGAGTATTTGCCATTGTCATAACGCCTCATGTGTAGCGGGAATGGACTTGCACACCTTGGCTGAACGCCGCGTGAGGGGAGTACGAGTGACATACCCTCAGCGTGTGTAAGCCGACCCACAAGTCAACCACACACACAAATCTCCTTGCTTGTTGCACATGTTGCTGCCTTGTGTCCTTCTGTTGATGCCTTCATCGATTCCCCACCCCTTGAGCTTCTAAGGGACTTTTATAGGGGAAGTTGAAGGGTCATGGAAGGGTTTAGGCGGACTAAGTTGAGGGGTTGAATTTAGTCCGAGTAAACCTTAAGAAAATACATATTTTTTTGTTTATGAGTGGGGGAGGGAGGGTTTAGGCAGACCCATGTTTATGGTCACCCCATTCATCACATGATAAAATAGAAACATGTGCACTTCAGTGACTTCATTTCGACTTTCACCCTTGGGATAGATGAGGGTGGTAAACATGTGGTGCAGAATGCGCTGCAGTAGAGGGAAATAATTGGCATTCAACTTGAGCAAGTTACTGACCCCATGCATGTACTCACTACAAGTCAGTCTCCGAAACATGACCATGACCAAAGGTCATATCTGTGCCCCTAGCAGAAACTCCTAGGGCCCTCTCAAATAAATTAGGACTGATGGGAATCTGAACTCCATTGACAACAGTGTACATATGCTCATTTCTCGGGGTTAAATTGCCATAGAAATGTTGAACAATGCTTGGATAATATTTAGTATACCTTATTACAAAATCAGTCCAACCATCCTGAACCTCAAAAATAGGACCTATATCTGGGAAGAGTTCATTCATTTCACCAAAATCGACCAGACGGGGGTCGAGTATGGGCCGTTGGCGCAGTGGCGGTGCACATGGAGGTGCAGGAGCACGCTGCGGTGGAGGAGCTGGAGCCTCACCTCGCCTGGCATTGACTCCCCCTGGGTAGAACGCAGAGAGCTTCTTCGAGGTGCCATTCTAGACTTGAAAACCATTGTAGAAACCCTTGAAAAGGATTGATCTCTTCCCTTGGGAGTAGATAAACACTGGAGGACACATCAAAATGTGGTGGAAAAACTCTTCTCCACAGATTGGCTGAGTCCCACGACTTTGAGTCAGGATCGTCGCACACAGCAGAGCAAGCCGCCAATCGGTCTAATTCTAAGCCAGGAAAATAACGCTCCGCGAGAACCAAAACACGGAGACCTGAGGGAACACTACGAACCCTTACCACATCTGGACACACAGATCGAGGTAGAACGATACCTCGAAGTATCCAGAACCAACGTCTCGAATCAGACAAGGCCACCGAGACAAGACAAGGACTCCTGTCAACCACTAAGCCAACCCGGGTTGACGGGAACCACACACGACACAGACAGATGCAGACATCGACGCCTGAACACCTCCACCGTTGCTGCAGCACAAGCAAGCAGAACCATCAGAAACATAGGCGACAGAGGACGACAACAATCTGGGTAGAGCAACTCATCAGTCAACTGCTAGGAGAAAGCCCAACAGTTAAGAGATAGCCGCTACACGACCAGAGACAAGGACAGGGGTAGCTTCTAGATAAAATCGTTAAGGTACTACCGCAGTCTAGGAAAAGACCACACCTAGTCACTAACTGACCAATCCGGACAACCACCGACAGACAACACTGCCCTAAACCGGGACCTAGAACAAACAGACGCACCACACACAGGCACACGGCCAATACGGCCAACAAGACTATAACGGGATGGACTCTTCAAGCTCCTCTCACCCTCTCCCTACCCTACCTCTGTCTCCGATGCCCGAGGATAGGAAGGGAAAACAGAAGCTGGGTGAGGTTTCGGCACGACCGGACCAGGCCCTCCCAACAGCTCGCAAGTCAGGTCCGCCATCGCAAAGGCCACCTGACATGCGAGATCAAGATAGCCACCAGGGGCAACAAGGCCCCAAGATGTCGTCAGGTGTCACCCGACCCTGTCCTCAGCCAGACTACAGGGGTCAGACCAAGAAGCAAGATGTTGGTCATGCACCCCAGACCACTCCTCAGCAGAAGTCTTCCCAGCCACCGCGGCTAAGGTATCAAACCACACACACGTCTCCGGATACCAGCACCAGTACATCAGCTCAACAGCAGAAGCCTTCCTCGCCACCGCGGCTAAGGCATCAAACCACGCACACGTCTTCGGATGCCAGTACAAGTCAATCGATTCCTGGTAAACTCTCACAGCCACCGCGTTAAGGCATCAAGCCGCGTCCACGTCTTCGGACGTCAGTCCCAGCACCCCTGCTTACCAGGAACTACCACTCGAGGTCATCGAACAGGCGATCAACGCTACCTTCCAACTACAACAATCAAAAGGTGACTGGTTCAAGATCCGGGCAAAGAGGAGTTGCCGACCTCGCCCCGCAACCCATCGGCTCGACGGCATCCCCGTGCGGACCCGTCGGCTCCAGTTCTGGTGCATCCTCCTCCCACTCCCCTGGAGATGGCCATCGCCAAGAAACATGAGAGGAATAGAAGGAAGAATCTCAAGAGGTGGCTCAAGAAACAAGCTGAAAAAGTAGCTGCCTTGTCATCCCCAGCAGAGCTAACGCCTCTCCAAAGGCTACAACGACTCATCGACAACTTGGAGGAATGCATTCCTCTCCGTCCTACCAGGCCTATCCCACTCGATAGCTACATCCCGTGGGAAAACATGTAGAAGTGTGCTCGCCTCAGAGACTGGGTCCGAGAAATGATCCAAAAAGTCAAGGAAGGTGAAACCCTTCACATTCTAGAAGAGCTCTCCTTGTTCTATAAGGACAAAGAGATCACGGTGAAATAGCTAGAACAGATGCTTCGCGGCTGCACCTACAACATGGTGGCTATTCCACCTCCAGATAACATCAACGCCTTCGAGCGAGGTGAGCCAGTGGCATCCAGAACCAGACAAAGGGCTACGGCTCCACTCAGACTACAACCAGGTCCAGAACACAATGGTCGTGGCTGGGGTCATGGTCGTGGACGCGGTAGAGGTCACGGGAGAGTCCCTGAGCCGTCCCTTCGCCCGTCTCCCTTCGACCCCGAACGGGTCATCCTCCTCGGAGGGGGTTAACTTGCCGCGATCCCACCAGTGGAGATCCGTCCACCTTGTACTCTCCCAACTCTATTTCATCTTTCTTCACCATCCCTTCGATGATGTCCTTAAAAATATAACAGTCCTTGATTGGATGCCCCAGTATCTGGTGATAGGGGAAGAATCTTGGATTGTCTTTTCTTTTCAGGTCCTTTGGCCTCTTCGGCTCTAGCAGGGTGACCATGCCATAGTCTGTCACCCAGTCGAATAGAATTCTGGTCTTGTCTCTCGAAAAGGAGTAGGCCTTTTTCAATTTATCCCACAGCGAGGGACCCTCTTTGTCGTCTATGACTTTTGCGGGCTGCGGGGCAATCGCCTTCTTGCCTCTATCTTTCTTCTACTATTCAAACACCTTGATATCAAGAGCGTTGACTTCTTTAGGTGCCTGGCGACGCTCCACTGCCTTGCCCTTCTAGGTTGTGCTGGTAGTCGATGTAGGGGCAGGTCTGGCAAGGAAGGCTTCTACCTCGGCCACAACATTGTTTAGTTGGTCAAACAACTATATTTCCATTCCAATCATCTTTTCTAGAACTTCCCTCCTGAGGTTCTGTTTGCAAATTTGTACAACGTCCTCCTAATGTGGGGGCTGCTTGCATCTCATCCCGAGGTTCCTACACCTCTTGATATAATCGAGGGTTGTCTCGTCTGCCCTCTGCTTTGTTGAATAGAGTTCGACCACTGTGACCTCCCTCTCTGTAACATGGAATCATTCTCTAAACTTTCTTTGCATGTCTGACCAGTCGCTGATCGACCCAGCTAGAAGGTTAGAGTACCATTCAAATGCGAGCCCCATCAGCGAGGACCCGAAAAACTTCAGTAGATATGACTCGTCCGATGCCAGGTCGCCCATGACGGTCATGTAGTACGTGACATGCTCCTTCGGGGATCCCTTCCCGTTGAACTTGTCAAACTTCGACGGCTTGTTGATCCCTGGGGAAAGCCGTTTAGCAGCATGGTGCGGCAGGTATGGTACCTGATAGGCATCAAATGCAACATAGTCACCTTCACTTCTTTCTACAATCTTCAGCTCGATCATTCTCTCCACCATCATCTTGTTCACGATCGTGGGATCGACCGGCTCTGGGTAGAAATGTGACGGCTGTAGGTAGGGGGTGACCAACGTGATCGCCTGTGAAGGGCGTAGTAGTGGAGGCGTTTGGTGCACCTGAGGGAACACTGGTGGCATCAGCGGTTGATGGGGTCATCACCATCCGATCCCGCACTCGGGGCCCATCTCCTCGCCACGAGGACATCCAGCATGGTCAAGCTAATTATCTTCCATTCCTATGTAATTTTTTATTTGAGTCATTTGATGTAATTTTACTTTATTTAAGTCAAGTCTTTAGGTTGATATGTTATTTACCTAAGTTTGTAATCTTTGTACTCGTATATAGTGATCCACTCACACGACCACATTGTTGATATTCTTTTGTGTAGATCACCCCGATTCCAAGAGGATCGGGGAGTATAGGAAGTTAATCTCACAAGCCCAGAAGTCGGGCTACTTTGAGGCTCGAGTAGCTACACCAACAACCACCCCCTTGCCGACTAGTGGCTCGAAGAAGAGGGAGAGGCCTCACATCAAAAAGGTGGTAACCCGAGCTAAGAAAGCTCGAACAAAGGCTGTGGAATGACAGAAGAGAGATGCGGCCTCACAACCCACGGTGCCTCTTCCACTGATCCCGACATTTGAGGAATTTGAAGCCTCACAACGATAAGAGTATCTAGCTCCAGGTATATCTCTTTTGTTTTGTTGTCTGGTGCAAATCATGAGCTGACCTTGTGCTTTTTTGTCCCTCTTTTTTTTTTCCTTTTAGTTCTTGTGCCTCAACCCACTCCTATCATGGAGGAGATTGTTGCAGCTGATGTTGCTGAGGAGGGGGAAGGCAGTGCAGCAACCATCCTTCCGACAGAGGTGGATCTACCCTCTCCGAGGTCTAGCCATGAGGACCGAGGTATTCTATCATCATTACTTCCTTTTACACTTTTTGTGAATTTCCTTAACTTCACAGACTAATCTTGTTGGGCAGATGTCGGCCCTTCTGCTTTTGTCGAGGTCCCTCCTCCTGATGCACAAATGCAGGGAGGGTTGACGAGCCAGCATTCATTCGAACAACTGACTGCCTTGATGGCTGAAAGAAGCTCCTCTGAGGTGGCTCCCGATAGTTTAGCATGTCTATCGGTGCTGGTTAGAGATGCAGTAGGTTCATCAGAGAGTCCACTTTCTGAAGAACCGGTGGACTATGAGACCTCGAGCGACGAAGAGCCTCCAGAGGGAGGATCAAGGGAAACCACCCCGTCAGTTGTTGGATCTTGTAGGATGACGATCTAGAGGGGGGTGAATAGATTGGCCCACTTTTTAAAATGATTGATAGTAAATATGAAGATAACTAAAACAGATCTAGAGGCAGATGAACGAAGTAATGTAGAATCAACCACAATCAGCCTCAGGCATTCATCTAACGCTAGAACAATGACAGATAGAAAATGCAAACCACACAAGGAACACAGATTTTTTAGGTGGTTCGGTCTCCCTATGGAGACCTACATCCACCCCTCACTAACTAGTGAGGATCCCTACGGAGCTTCATAGCTAGCTAACCAGAGGAACAAATCCTCTAAACTACTGAGCCTTACAACTTAAGCTTACACTTGGAACAAATCCTCAACTCTCTGTCAAACAACTTGTGGGCAACCAAGCCCTATCCACGGTTCTGAGATCTTCCACAGACCGTCTTCCTACTTACAGGTAAGGAACACAACTGTCAGTTAAATTATTAGCTCTGTAGTTTACTTCTTATGAATTGTTAGAGTTTCAATGCATAACCACACCATCAATTAACCCTTCTGAGCCCTCTGATTCATGGGTGGCGGGCCAGGATTCGAGTGGTATTAGGTTTGACCTAGTATCCAGATCTTGGGTCGTTACAGATGGTATCAGAGTGTTGTTGTGAAAATGCATGAAAATTTGAAATGATTGTAGTGATTAAGAGTCCAGTACACTCGGTAGCTAGCTTAGGGTGTTTCGTTTTATTCACCCTTCCCTTTATTTTTCGTGTTGTTTTAAGGTTTGATGGCACCGAGGAGGCTGACCGGATTGTTGCTTGAGGTACCAGCAAGAGCCCAAGAAGAGCTAAACAGAGAGGAATAAGGTAGAGAGTTGTCTCCCCCAGTGGTAGTGGCCCCAGATGTGCCGGGTCAGGCTGAGTTTTATGCCAGTATGTATCAATTTTTGACGCCACAGATGAGTCAGCCGCGTCATGATCAGGAGGCTGGCGAGGGTAGTTCGTCCCGTGTTGGTCGTGGATGTCTCTTGCAGGAGTTTCTGCAGCTTCACCCACTGACATTTGAAGGCCATCTAGATCCTAATCCGGTGAGATCATGGATCAATGCAATGGAACATGTATTCTGATCGATGGAGTGTGCAGATGATGAGAAGATGTTGCTAGCGAGTTATCAACTACAGGGATCAGCTTTGTCATGGTGAAATACAGAATGGAAATCGGCATTCCAATCTCATCCTCTATGGCAGATTCCTTGGCAGGAGTTCCTTGCAGCATTCGAGCGAGCTTTCAGCCTGGAGCACATCATGATGAGAAGGATGTATGAGTTCATGGAGCTGTCCCAGGGAGATATGTCCGTAACATAGTATCGGTCCAGATTCGTAGAGTTGGGTAGCTATGCTCCCCATATCATGGCCGATGAGAAGCTGAAGACTTAGCAGTTTATCAGAGGTTTGAGGCCAGTGCTTAGGCACTTAGTGGCTGCGACCCGTGTGGCAGACACAGAATCAGCCTATCAAGATACAGTAAGTGTAGAAGAAGAATTGCTGAGGACCCAGGAGCAGGCCTATGTAAGGTAGCCTCAGTTTAGTCAGGGTCAGCAGAGGACCCGTTAGTAGCAGTGTGATGTGGCACAACCACAGGATGTCCCAACGACCCTCGGGCTTATCCTTGCAAGCATATAGACGAGTAGTAACATACCTAATTTAGCGAGTTCACTCATGCAGCTTACACTCACACACGAAGGCAACTCAGGAATAGCCGTGAGGGTCCAGGGCGGGACCTTACTGTTCTAGACTTGGTGATGCTCCAGCTAACCCCCTTAAGGGTTGGGACTCTGATCGAATGCGAAGCTCGTCTGATCAGCATAACTTCCAGACTGCAAGAATCCTGAATGAACAGAACACCCATACCAAAAAATAAACAAACAACACGAATGGTGAGCTGAACCTCAGAAAATTGCTTAAGCAATGATGAACAAAAAAAAATGAAGTAGGGAGAGGCAGAACGTATGGAAATCCAGTTCCCCAGGTCAAAATGAGCTCCTACATGTCCAGTTGCAATTAAAAAAAAAAGGAGCCCTGTCCCTTGGACAGGTCGATCTGTCCCCAACACTGGGCAAAGATGCATTGACCTGTCGCCAGTGCCATGCATTGATATGCATCGACCTATTCATAGTTCCATGCCTAGATGCATCAACCTGATCTTGTATGGTTGACTTGTAGTATCGACCTTACTAGGTAGAACTGAAGTAGCTGCATCGACCTTAGAGTTCACATGTGCACAGACCTTGTAATGCTGAAGGCAAAACATGCACAGACCTTGTAATGCTAAAGGCAAAATGTGCACAGACCTTGTAATGCTGAATGAAAAAGGTGCACAGAACTTGCAATGCTGAAGGTGAAATATGCACAGACCTTATAATGCTGAAGGAAAAATGTGCACAGACCATGTAATGCTGAAGGCAGAACGTGCACAAACTTTGTAATGCTGAAGGTAAAATGTGCACAGACCTTGTAATGCTGAAGGCACAATGTGCATCGACCTTCCCTAATCCCTGGCACAATGTGCATCGACCTTCCCTTAGTCCTGGCATACTGTGCATCGACCTTCACTTGTGCTGGCATGATGTGCATCGACCCTGGTCTAGCCCTGGCACAATGTGCATTGACCTTCCCTTAGCCCTGGCATAATGTGCATTGACCTTCACTTGTGCTGGCATGATGTGCATCGACCCTGGTCTTGTGCTGGCACAATGTGCATCGACCTTCTCTTAGCCCTGGCACAATGTGCATCGACCTTCCCTTAGCCCTAGCATAATGTGCATCGACCTTCACTTGTGCTGGCACGATGTGCATCGACCCTGATCTTGTGCTAGCACAATGTGCATTGACCTTCCTTCACCCCTGTGCCCATGTGCACTGACCTTTCTTTAGCCCTGTTCCCATGTGCATCGACCTTCACTTGTGCTGGCACGATGTGCATCGACCCTGATCTTGTGCTGGCACAATGTGCACCGACCTTCCTTCACCCCTGTGCCCATGTGCACCGACCTTACTTCAGCCCTGTGCCCATGTGCGTCGACCTTCATTTGGCTTTCTGCCAGATGTGCATCGACCTTCCTTCAACTTGGCACAATGTGCATCGACCTTCCCTTAGCCATGGCATGATGTGCATCGACCCTGGTCTAGCCCTGGCATTATGTGCATTGACCTTCCTTCATCCCTGTGCCCATGTGTTAAAGCCAACGGACCCAAAACACTAATACGGACAAGAAGCATATAACAGACCATAATGAGTCCGTCATAGCCACATGACGCCCAGGGTTAGGCGCGTTAAATCAACTGCCATACCCAGACAAACATCGGTCAAACACACCATAACGGACCTACAGCGAGGTGTTATATGACCATAACACACAAGGAGGCATCCGTTAGGCCTAATCGACTGACATGATCTTCGAGGAAGCACGGTCGTCGAGGGTCTGACAATAGTAGGCGGCCTCGAAAACAACCTGAGTATAACGTGAGTAGACAGGGGCGTTA
Source organism: Amorphophallus titanum (assembly GCA_024336825.1). Lineage (NCBI taxonomy): Eukaryota > Viridiplantae > Streptophyta > Magnoliopsida > Alismatales > Araceae > Amorphophallus > Amorphophallus titanum. The sequence goes on from JANBPO010004656.1 coordinate 847,283, forward strand.
AACTCAAATAACGGATCAGGACTGGACCGTTATGCTCCATGACCTCGAAGGATGAGAAACGTCGAACTATAACGGTCTATCGTGGGGCCGTTATAGCCTATAGCGATCTCTAGCAGGACCGCTAAATCAATCCGGCGGGTAAAATGGTAGAATAGTCGAATCGGCCCATTCCATGCCCCATGCACGCCGTAGCATAGGGGAAACAACGCCAAACGATGGGAAACAACCTCAGGGGGTCAAAAACATCACATGCATCCATCAAAATGCATTAAAATGCGAGATTGGGACGATTCTGACGAATCGACCCTAAACGAGTCACCGGGGTTCTCGGACTCCTTCCGGCCCCAAATGACAACCGATCGGCACGAAACTGGTGGGGTTGGGATCCTGACATCCCAGCGGTCAGTTTGACGCTAATTACAACGAGAATGGTTGTCATTTATCGACAAACCCTACAAACCCCAAAAATCACGATTTGCACTAAACAGGCCCGATCTCCCCCGATCGAGCACTAATCTACGCAAAATTATAGGGAAAATATAGAGGACTAAGTGGCAGTCCATCTCCCTACCTCCACCGATGAAACCGAGCGCCGAAGCGAATAAACCATGATAAAAATCACAACGCGAACTGAACCGTTGGCTTTGAATCCACCGTTAGGGATCACGCCAAATCCACGCCGTTCCCCACTCCACCACGCATCTTAGTAGCCTCCCGGCATCGCTATCTCACCCACGGTCGCCTTCGTCTGCAGCCGGAGGTGATGGATCGAGGGAACGAGAGTGAGGGAGAGTGAGAGCGTGAGTGAGATGAGAGAGAGAAGGGGGGTGGGTTTGGTTTAAATAAAAAGAAATTAGAAATCTTTCTAATTTCTAAAAATTCGTAAAATGTGCCGAAAATGTGCTAGTTCAAAAAAATACGCAAAAATAGTCGAAACGATCCTCGCAAAGAGTACATCACAGCAACGTAGTCCATGAGTTGATGAATTGAGAAATAAACTCACCGTAGGGTTCCGTAGATTATACCGGAGAAAAATCCACACAGAAAGTAAAACTCAACTCAGGAGCTACGCTACACAATCTCGTCGAATGCTATGTCGATGACCTCATCGTCAAAACTAAAATGTGAGAAGACCACCTACGCGATCTACATCAAGTCTTCGAGCACCTCCGGCAATATGGGCTCAAAATGAACCCCATGAAATGTGCCTTCGGCGTGTCTAGTGGCAAGTTTCTCAGCTTCATTGTTCGATACCGAGGAATCAAGGTGGATCCCAGCATGATCAAAGCGATCCGGGAGCTCTTGCCACCCAGTGATCTCACCGAACTCAAGTCACTCCATGGCAGACTGACCTACATTCGGTGATTTATCTCCAACCTCTCCAGTTGATGTGCGCCTTTCAGCAAATTGTTGAAGAAAGACGCCCCCTTCATCTGGGACTCGAAATGCCAAGCAACTTTCGAGCAGATCAAGGAGTACCTTCTCACTCCTCCAGTCTTGGGAGCGCATGCCAAGGGCAAACCCCTCATACTCTACATTGCCGCCATGGATGCTTCGTTAGGAGATCTGCTGGTGCAAGTCAATGAAGAAGGTAAAGAGCAGCCGCTCTACTACCTCAGCTGAAAATTGATCGGTGCTGAGTACCGTTACTCCCCCATGGAGAAAGTATGCTTGGTATTGGTCTTTGCCGTTAAGAAATTGCGGCACTACCTCCTGTCTCATCGGGTCGAGCTTATATCTAGGCACGACCCCCTGAAGTTTCTTCTCAGACAACCTATTCTCTCGGGATGACTGGGGAAATAGGCACTCCTACTCATGGAGTACGACATCACCTACTTCCCTAGAAAGGCAATCAAGGGGCAGGGCATGGCTGAATTCTTGGCAGCCCATCCAGTACCAAAAGATTCTCCCTTCAACGTGGAGCTTCTAGATGAGGAATCTCTTGCTCTTCAATAGCAACAACTGGTTAGACAGAGTGGAGATTTCTTGCATTACTAGCAACAAGATGCCCTCACAGCCAGCCTACCTTGCTGGGAGCTGTACTTCAATGGCGCTTCTCAAGGTACTACCCGGAGCAACCTCAGCTCAGGCATTATGGCAGGTGCCGGAATTGTCTTCCTGACTCCTTAGGGCGGTGTTTTGTACAACTCCTGCACCCTCATGAAGGCCCTGACCAATAATGAAGCCGAATATGAAGCCTTGATCATCAGACTCCAGATGGCTCTCGACATGGGCATCAAATGCCTCAAAGTCTATGGAGATTCTCAACTGATAGTCTGACAAGTCCTTGGCATCTACGACGTGCGGAAATCAGAACTGGTCCCATACCATACCACGTCACCTAGCTAACCCAGAAGTTCTATTTCTTTGAAATAGACCACGTTCCCAGAAGCGGCAACGCCCAGGCTGACGCCCTAGCAAAACTGGCTGCTGCCATCAAGCTATCACACACATAAGGAAGGATTACGTACCAGTGAGGCGGGATAATCTGGAAACTCCCATCGGAGTACACGCAGCTCGTAAGAGTGCGACGCTCCACTCACAAATGATAGCCACCGCTGTGCTGAAGGGAATGCAGCATCATTCCCCGGTCGGGGATCAACTCATCCCATCGGAATGTACAGATGGCTCCAAACCTGCATTTATTAGTTTGCATTGGTTACATACATCATTTCAAGTAATTTGCATTTGTGATCATTTAGAAAGTCATGCATACCTGTAGAAACGGTGAGAAGCCGCTGATGATCGTCTCTTGACCTGTCCCAGTGGACAGATCGGCTATCAAATGAGCCAGTAGGGGGGCTCCCCAGGCGTATCGTCCGACTCCCTCTAGATCCTCAAGTATGCTCAGGAATTGGTAGCTGATGATGTCGCCTTTTGTCCCTAACATCAACCTTCCCAACATCAGAAATAGAAACCTCCTCAAGTCAATATCTACCCGCTCTCTCTGGGTCAGGTCCTAGCAGTAAGTGGCGCTGGCTCTCTCGATCAATCTCTGCGACAGCTGAAACAGAGTCTCCCTTGACCTCTGCCTACAGTCACCAAAGCCCATGGCTATGGTCAGGTCAGTACGGTAGATGGTCCTGCACTCCCCCTCCGCCATGGTCTCCAGTTCCCGCAAGCGCTGCGCTAGCTCACCATAATCGGGTAGGGTGACTCTACTCACTGCCTCACCATCCACCCTCAACCCCATAATCCTAGCAACATCCTCTAAACTTGGAACCATGTGCCCCCATGGCATCAGAAATGCCCAGCTAGTCCTATCCCATCTCTCTCTCTCTCAGCACCTGGATGAGGGGTAGGTCGGGGCGGACAGGCTCTATACTAAGGAAGGGGCCAAATCCCATGACATCTACCCGAGCTCTCTGGAAATCTGGCAACCCAAAGTATGCTGACAGGACCTGAATCCACGAAATCTTAGTCATCATCAAACCCTGCCAACACACCAAATACATAAGATGCATAAATATATGTTAAAAGGGGGGTATCATTCATATTAAAGCTTATTGAATTGACGACTGGCATCTGGTCGTTATTCATTAGATTGACGCCCCTTCGCAGGGCATTATTTCTCAGAACGCTCATATCGAACTATTGTTATTGATGGAGTTAAAGTTAATTAACGACTTGATCAGGGTCGTGATTCATTCAAGTAACGCCTCTTTGGAAGGCGTTGTTTCCTCTGGATAGTCAAGTTTTATTATTTAACATCTGATTGAGGTTGATTAACGACCTATCACTGGTCGCTCTTTGCTTAATTGACGCCCCTATGCGGAGCGCTATTTCTTGAGATATTTGTATCTGATTATTATCATTTTTGGATTTAGTCATCCCTGATGGGTTCCCACATCACAAATCCCTCATCGGGTGATAAGTCATTCCTAAGTGTGGCGGGAGATGGGATGTCAGCCTTGAGGGGATGGCTTGGCTTTCTACTAGAGATAAGAAACTCCAATTTATGGATGGAGTTGGGCTCATCGGGTGTGGGGAGGAGTAAAAGGAGGTCGCTAGTGTGGCAACCAATAGTGTAAACTGAGGTGATGGATCCGACACATAGGTGAAGGAGGTCAAGACTCTTAGGTCAGTCGGTCCCTAAGGTCAACATACCAGTCAGCTCAATTTGCCATGCCAGGCCCTTAAGAAGATCCTTCACAGTCTCTACTTGGTAGTAGGATTGTATGGTGGTGCGATAGGAGATGATGGGCACTATGGGGAGGTGTGGCTCCACGGGAGGGTAGGCATGGGACAGGATAGGGTGAGTCGGGTTCTCCTCTAGCCATTTAACCAAGGGCACACTTTTGATAAGTTCACTCCCGATTAGAGGGGATGGCATAAAATGTGAGGTTTCTTCCTCGACTTGTGCATGGGTTTCTTCCAATGTGGGAACGGGGTATGGGGTGTTCATCCCCCATGTGGTCCGGTATATGGATCAGGGTGTTCTCAACAACCTAGATGGGAAGGTCCTTTGGTGAAGTGGTGATAGCTGGAGGATGGTGCCCTCGGGGTGGCGGACTATGGTGGTATTGGGTTAGGATAGGGAGGGGAAGTAGTGGAGGTCTAGAGCATGGTAGAGTTGCGGTAGGGAGTGGGAGATGGGTTGGGTGAGGAGGTTTGGGTTGGTAGATGATGGCCCTCATGGGACTAGATGGAGTGGCGAAGGCCAATTGGGTTTGGGTGATGTGAGTTGGGTGAGGGAGTTTGGGTTGGGAGGGAGTACACTCCATGGGGGTAGGGGGAGGGGCGGTGGTGGAGACCACTTGGGTTTGAGGGATATGGGTTGGATAAGGGAGTTTGGGTTAGGGGGTGGCGGTCCTCATGGGGTTAGATGGAGTGGCAGAGGCTGGGATCATTTGGGTTTTAGTGGGGAGGGTTTGGTGGCAAAGTGTAGAGGTGTTAGTCGGGATAGGAGGTGATGGGCGTTGTGGAGGTTGAGCCCTTATGGTGGCCTTAGACTGGTCGAGAGAGAAAGGAGGAGTGGTAGTGCTCCTCGGGCTATGGCTCTCCAAGTAGGTGGGGGAAGGTCGGGGAACGTAGATCTTCCTAAGTTTGGTCTTCATCTGTTCCCATGAGTAAATGGGCTCTTGTCTCCTAACATTCTTTAAGCCCACGATGTTCTGTCACTTTTCTCGGGCTTGATGCAAAAGTAGTTCCTTGGCACAGGTGACTCTCGAGGGTCCATATATCATGGATCTTTCAAAGTATTTACACCCATCCACCCCATTTCCCCTCCCATCTACCCCCATTTCCCATCACCTATCACCACCTTGCTCATGCCAATTCTCAGGCAGCAGTAAAGGTCCAGGTTGCAGAGTCTGCCCCACCACCACCATGAGATTCCAGAAGTCAAGCCATATACCGGTGGAAATCTTGTCTAAGCAACTTCACAGGCTAGGTGGTCCTGCTTCCATCTGACGTTCGTGCTGTTCGGAGGAGTAGTTCTCGCCAGACTGCGCACTCTGTCTCTGGTAGACAGCCAGAGGTGGCTTGCAGAGGCTTCCACGACTAGCTCGGTGAGCTTCCTAATGCGCCCTTCAGAGGAGGGCTACCTTATCAAGTCCCCTTCATGTCCCAGGAAGCGAGAAGTCATTTGCCCACCGAAGCATCCCGTTTTGGTCATCTTCCCCAGCCTGCGCCGACAGTACTTGCTAGAATCAAGTTGGACCCTATCCTACTATTCTACTTGCCATTCTTTGCTCTGACCTATTCTGGATTCCCTGTTGGTTCCACTATGAAGAGGACTTCCCCACGGTCGCAACGACACTGGCCTTGCATTCATCGGATCCTGGGGGAGTTCGTGGCAACAGTTTTCTCAGGCCCTTGTGGTTCTGAGTACTGTGCATCCAGCATCCAGATACAGATCTAAGCCCGAGTACAGAAGCAACCACTGCCACTCCTATGAAGATCCCAACATGGCTTTCGGAGGAAGTCATCATCTGCAAGTCCCTTACAGGCCCCAGAAGGAAGGAGGCCGTTTGAGCATCGGAGCACCATGTTCCAGCTATTTACCCCGACTGGCGTAGATCGACTTCTTCAAAATAAGGAAGGACCCCCTGTCACTGTTCTGCTTCCTGCGCTCTACTCCAACCTCTTCTTGGAGTCCTGTCGGTTCCTGCTGAGAGAGGACTCTCCCACAAGTACGTCAGCGCCAGTCCTGCCTTCATCAGAGCACGAAGGAGATTGTGGTGGTATTTTCTTCAGGTGACTACAATTTTGGAACTGACAGAGCCACATCTGACCAGTCCTAATCCCAGTGCTGCCACGGCCACAGTCAGACTCCGATCGACAACAAATTCGTACGGCACATTCCTGGACCAGTCTCGGATGCTTCTGTGTCAGTCCCGCTGTCATCAGTGTTGGTCCGCAGGGGTAGGCGAGCTGACAAGAAGGGGTGGTTGAATTGTCCCCCATGAGATATGACAATTTTAAATACTTACTAAGTGGAATTAACAACTTTGAAGATATTGAAGAAAATAAACTAACAAAGTAATTTAAGCTCTCTCAATCTCACCGATCTCACACAATCGACTAAACAGATAAGCAAAGAACACACAATCACACAATGCAAACTATACGACACAAGAAGAAGCTCGAGCTCAATCCAATCTCGGGTGTGTGGACGACCCGAGCCAGAGGGAGGTGGTGGTGATGCCTCCATCACCCCCTATGCGTTCTACATGTTTTCCCTCTAGTTTTGCATAGTTTGGTGTCCGATCGGGGGAGATCGGGCTAGTTTGGCGTAAAGTGTAATTTTTGGGGTTTGTAGGGTTCGTCGGAAAGCGACAACCATTCGTGATGTAGTTAATGTCAAACTGACCGCTGGGATGTCCGGATCTCAACCCCACCAGTTTCGTGTCGATTGATGGTCATTTGGGGCCGGTAGGAGTTCGGGAACCCCGGTGACTCGATTTAGGTCGATTCGTCGAAATCGCTAGGATCTCACGATTTAATATGTTTCATCGGATGCATATGGTATTTTTGGACTCCCGGAGTGATTTTCCATCGATTGGGTGTATTTTCCCTGCGCTACGGCGTGCATGGGGCGTGGAACGGGCCAATTCGACTGTTTCACCATTTTCATCATCGGATTGGCATAACGGTCCTACCAGAGGCCGTTATGTGCATAACGGTCCCTCGATAGACCGTTATGCATCATTCATCATTTTCTATCTTTGGAGATCTTAGAGCATAACGGACCAAGACTGGTACGCTATGTGGAGCATAACACCCCTATCCAGGCGCGTTATGGTCGGGTTGTTTTCGAGGCTGGCTGCCATGTCAGTCCCCTCGATGACCGTGTTCACTTTGAAGACCGTGTCAGTAGGTTAGCATAACGGACTCCTCCCCGTGCATTCTGGTCAATATAACACCCAGGTGTAGATCCATTATGGTCTGTTGACCGATGTTTGCCTAGGTATGGCGGTTGATATAATGCGCCTCACCCTGTGCGTTTTGTGACTATGACGGATGGGTCTTGGTCCGTTATGTGCCCTTGGTCTGTAGTTAATATTTTTTGAGTCTATGGGGTACAACACACCCACCCTTGTGCGTTATACTAGTACAACGTGCCTATTGTCATCCATTATACTGTGTTTTGTTAGTGTTTTTGTCTGTTGGGCATAACGCACATGTCTTGGTGTGTTATGTTGATATAATGCCCCTATGCTGGTGCATTATATCATTTGCGTGTGGTTTGAGGTCTGGTTGGCATAACGCCCCACACTTGGTGCGTTATGTGGGTATAACGCCCCTATGCTGGTGCGTTATAGTCCTGTTTGCCATGATGACCATTGGTTGGTTCTGTGTTGTGTGTCCATCTGTCTTAGGTCCTTGTTTAGGGCGGTGTCTGTCTGTCGGTGGTTGTCTGGATTGATCAGTTTAGTTGGCTGGCTGTGGTCTTTTCCTAGACTACGATAGTACCCTAACGACTCAATCTAGAAGCTGCCATTGTCCTTGTCTCTGGCTCTGCTTCCAGTGTAAGGTTCCTCCTTCCTTGGACCTCTTCCATTATTTCTTTGAGCTGAAGGAGCATTCCTCGGCTGGGAAGGGCTTCTATTATATTTAGGCGAGGCGAAACAGGAGCTGTGTGTCCTTAATCGTGAAGGACTCTTCCCACAAGGGGTGGAAGACTCAGTTTTTCTGGGTGGGAATTTCTTCACTGGCGTTGTAGCCAGAAATACTGCGACTGGGAACTGGAGACTGGAGCTAGCCGGCTGGCTTGTGAAGGGGTTGTAGCCGGAGACTGGATCCTGAACTGGAACTGGAACTGGGCAGCTAGCCTGTGAAGGCATTGTAGCCAAAATACTGGGACTGGGAACTAGAGACTGGAGCTGGCCTGCTGGCCTGTAAAGGCATTATAGCCAGAGACTGAAACCTGAACTGGAACTGGAACTAGGCGGCTGGCCAGTGAAGGCGTTGTAGCCGAAATACTGAGACTGGGAATTGGAGATTGGAGCTGGCCGGCTGGGCTGTGAAGGCCTTGTAGCTGGAGACTGGAACCTGAACTGGAACTGGAACTGGGTGGCTAACCTATGAAGGCGTTGTAGCCGAAATACTAGGACTGGAAACTAGAGCTGGCCGGCTGGCCAGTGAAGGCGTTGTAGTCAGAGACTAGAACCTGAACTAGAACTGGAACTGGGCGACTGGCCTGTGAAGGCTTTGTAGCCAAACTGCTGGACTGGCGACCGGCACTGGACCTGAGCGACTAGCCTACGGAGGCATTGTAGCCGTGGTACTGGAGCTGGCAACTGGTACTGGAACTGAGCAGCTAGCCTGTGGCGTTATAGCCGCGGTGCTGGAACTGGTGACTAGTACTGGAACTGAGCGGCTGGCCTGCGGAGGCATTGGTGTAGCACTGCTAAGGAGATACTGGAAAAATGCATGGCCATCCATGGGAAAAAGGAGGACACATGCCTAATGGCAAATGAAAGTGATCACAGTAGTGATCAACAGGATGAGACCTCAACTCAGGTAAGCTCTGATTCTGAAGAAATTTTGTTTGATGATTTGATGAATCTCTAGGGAGAATTATCTGATACGTAGAGGGCACGGCCTGCTTACCTCGGACTTCTCCGATGTCGTATTTGGTGGGAAACTTCAATTTTTGCTGATAGGTAGAGGGCATGGCCTTCGTTTGGCTGAGGATACCTCAGCCGAAGATGGCATTATAGGTCGACATCCCCTTAATCACTATGAAGTTAACCATAATCGTGACGATCTTAGGAGGGGTGCCGAGAGTGACCGGTAGGCTTAGGGCTCCCTCGGGATAGGTTGCCTGGCTGTTGAACCAGCAGAGGGGGGTTCAAATCGGGTGGAGCTTGGATGGGTTTTCACCCATCTTAACGAACCTCGCACGAGAGGCTATGAGCTACAATGAATTGGAACATAAGAAGTGCCAAAAAGGGTTTGATTACCCCCATTCACCCTTAAATGACTGATTTGCTTAGTCTAGAGCTTAATTAATGATGTCCCCCAGAACTTACATTGCAGTATTTCCCCCCTCAATCAATCCCCACATTGGGCCAAACATACCTTGAATTAGCCTCAGACTTCATCTGCATTTATTCCCCCAATCAAAAATGCATTTCCCTCTAAGGCCTTTGAGTCGGCACCATCCGTGCCGACCTAGCCTCACCAAGCCCTTTGGCACCCCCTTGAAGGCCCCGAATTGTCTTGGGTCAGCGACCATCCATGTCAAACTATCTTGAGTCGGCACCACTCGTGCCGCCCTGCTCCACTCCTACACCTCAATGCTCATCGATCCAACAACTGCCTCGCCGATCCAGTCGCTTCGCCGACCCATCTTTCACTGCATCTATTCACCAAAGGTGCCGACTCACCTTCGCATCGACCCACTCCGCTTCTAGACCTCAACGCTCACCGATCCAGCAACCGCCTCGTCGATCCAGTCGCTCCGTCGACCCACCTTCCGCCGCATCAACTCACCTTCCATAGTGCCCCATGCCATTCTAAAACCAACATGTGTTGACCTTTATCCCTCACATGCATCAACCTTTAGCCCCCACACGTGTCGACCATTAGCCCTCACATGCATCGACCTTTCGCCCCCACATGTGTTGACCTTTAGCCCTCACATGCGTCGACCTTTAGCCCCCACATGCGCCGACCTTAAGCCCCCACATGCATCGACCTTAGCCCCCATATGCATCGACCTTAAGGCCCCAGCATGCATCGACCTTAAGCCCCAGCATGCATCGACCTTAAGCCCAAACTTGCATAGACCTCGCCAACATGCATCAACCTTAGACCCCAGCATGCATCAACCTTAAGCCCCCAGCATGCATCGACCTCAGTCCTCCAAGGTCTGCCTCATTTTTCTGTCCAGGTCTACCTTATTCCTCTAAGGTGTACTCTTTCTTATCTGAGTTCACCTTATTCTTCTAAGGTCTACCTCTTTCCAGTCCAGGTCTACCTTATTTGGGCTCAGGTCGATCTCAGTTCTTCCCCTCACATCAACCTCTGGCCTTAGTCAAAAGTCTGATAAAACCTTCTAATAAATAATTGGTGAACTCAACCACAATGAATCATGAATCCAATGAATAATAACAATAATAATGAATCAGTTAGTTGAGCTTGCTCTTCTATTAGAATGTGTAATTGTGTTTAAGCATACTTACCTTTGTTGCCGTGCTTGCTTGTTTAGTATGCATGTTTGCCAAATATTTGTCATCATCTTGGGTCTCGATATATCAAATGGTGGTCCGACGCCATTTTCTACATTTTTTGTGCAAAATTCCATGTTAGTGTAATTTAGACCTAAAATCATGAAATCGTCTCCATGGCCATTGTCTTTCAATTTTAATGGCATGTCTAGTTATAGAATGTTGTTATGGCCTGGTAGTTTAGCTTAGAAGCATGTTTGCCCGTGATTCCCATCGATTTTGGTCTATTGGGAGGTGATCCAGTTTTGGACTCCGCCAGTTCGCAACCCAGACGGTGTAACGCACCTACCTGGACGCATTATAGTCCTCTGACGGCCCAACATGGGTGCGTCACCTGACCTGTACCGACCGACCCTATGACCGTTACATGACATTTGACCGGTTGTTTGACCGTTGACCTAGTTAGGCGGTTGGCTTGGTGGTCCATCGGGGGTCCGCCAGAGCTTTGTAACGTGCCAACAGAGGTGCGTTACATTTCTGATCAAACTGTGTCATTTTTAGGCGTTCGGGTGCCTTTAACTGTCCCCTACCTATGCGTTAGAGCTTGTGGCGCATCTACCTTGGTGCGTTATGGTCTGTATAAGTCGTATGTTATATTATAGCCCTTCTAATGCCTTTAACGGACCTTGGGAGGCCCATTTCATTGGTGTAACGCACTACTCTAAGTGCGTTACAATCTGTATTCTCCGCGTGTGTTTCAAACCGTTTGGATGGATTTAACGGCCCTAAGGAGGTGCGTCACAATCATGTAACGCCCCTTCCATAGACTGTCACTCATTGTGACGGAGTGAAATGGGTCCATAACGTTCTGCGTAAACTGTGGGTTTTATATAATTCAGGCGAGTGTAACGGCCCATGGGAGGCGCGTCACACTCGGTGTAATGCCCCACTCTTGGTGTGGTATAGCCTGCGTTTCCCTATGTTCTTTCAATCATTCTGTGAGCGTAACGGCCCTAGAGAGGCGCGTCACGATTGGTGTAACGCCCCTGTCCTAGACCGTCACATATTGTGACATGGCAAGGCTAGACCGTTACGTCTTCTGCCATGTTAAAAGCTACATGTTCAATCCCTAATGCATTCCATGTTGCATATGTGCTATGTTTAACTTATTTTATAAAATTGTGGCACTATTTTAGATCCCGATTGGGTAACTTTCTCTTTCCTTGTGATGGAGCCACTAGTCATAGCCCAACGACCCGAAGTGTCGGCCCACCTAGGAATGGTGGAGTGGTAATTCCCGCTAAATGATTTTTAAGCTAGTTCCGTGGGCTCCCGGCCAACAGTAGCGTCCTACTGAGGGAGAAAACTAGATAGAGGGCCTGGCTTAGGCAAGAGTTGGTGTGTGCACATGTGGTCAGAGGCTTGGACTGACACTGACGAGTGTCACTCTGACTAGTTACTTGGTCTGGTACTTTGGGTGGGTGGTCACGGTTGAGCTCTCCTATCGCTGGTCCCTCACGTGGAGGAGGTGCCCTTCTATCATCCACCCTTGGGGCGGGCCTATTTTCCTCAAGTTGCTCAAGTTGGGCTGTTATGTCATCAAGCCGCCCTAAAATATTGGTCATACCCTCCACAAGGAACCTAATGTGATCGGGGAGCTCATGCTCATCGGGGGCAGGGTTCCCTTGGGGATTGGGATTCATTGGGGAATTGGAGGAGGATGGAATGGATTGATAAGGGGTTCTGCTACGGGTGGACATGCAATATTGGGTGGGCTATGCTCGGGTGTGCGTGTGCACCTAAGAGTGACCTAGTGTGAAGATGCCCCAAGACAAGACTTGTGAGAACAAGCCTATAACCACTCTGATACCACTTGATGTGGCACAGTCCAAAGATGATGTAGGATGACTCAATGAACCTGGGACCTAGATCCGCAAGCATACATGGAGTAACATGGACTCACGCTAGCGGCTCACTCGCACAGCGCATACAATCTCCCGATGGTGACCGGGGGATGATGGCGAGGGTCCGAGGTGGGGCCCGAATGCTCTAGAAGACCTAGCTAGCTTAGGCTGACCCCTAAGGGCCTGGGATTCCCAACTCTGTGGGCAGCCGACACGTCGGGGCGTGGGGTTGAGTGGCACTCACTCACGGTCCGCGGTGGGCACACTAATAGTGGTGCGAGTTCGGGCTCTCGTCTCACCGTCCAACGAGCATTCAAGATGATACTAAACCAGCAAATAGTGTGACCAGCCAAGGGGGTACCAGACGCTCACCTAATCGGTGTGAAAACACCGATCCCGATCGGAGACGTGGACGAGTCGGGAAGCGTGGGCACGCACCGGTACGCTGCGTCGGTGAAGCTTGACCTGAAAATAAGTTGGTTATAACACTACACCTCTCGTAGGAGGGGGGATCTCAGGGTGGCAGTTAAGTGGATTACAACCAAAGACTACATCCATGCAGGGAGGGGCTGTAAGCCAGCCAGGTAGGGAGGGGGGTTAAGCTAGAAACTGATGTGCCATGATCCACCAGTTCTGCCAGGTTCTGGAAAAGTCAGACAGACAATTGAGGACAGTGCCACCACGGGCTTTACTGAGCTCAGAAAAGGCTACAACCAGTGTCAAAACTTTCTAACTTGACCCAGGAGGACGCCTAAATTTTTGAGGAATTTCCTGACGATGTCGCTAGCTGGGGTAGGGTCTGGAATAACGCTGATCTGCTCTGTGTGTGTGCCCAAATTGCCCTTGGATAAAGAAGTGTGTGAGAGAGATAGGGTGCTCTCTCTCTCTCTCTCTCTCTCTCTCTCTCTCTCTCTCTCTCTCTCTCTCTCTCTCTCTCTCTCTCTCTCTCGCCATAGTTTGTAGTGCCTGGGTAAGGCCAGCCACTGTTTGCTGCATGCCGTCCCAATCTACGCGATGAGCCATTGGAAATTAAATAAGGTACTGTTGGAATGGAATATTTCTTTCCATTTGTTTATTTATTTTGATTATTTTAATTTGGTTATTCGATTGTTTATTAAGCGTGCCAGTCACTACCGTGACAATTTATTATGTGCTCGATCTAACTTGGCCAGTCGATTATAGGATTCGGGTTAGGACCAGAAGTCCACCATACCATAAAGGTTATGGCGTTAATTATGCCCTTCCTAAGAAGGATAACCCTTGATTAAACGCCAAAGATAGGAGGCCTCAGGAGGCAATTAAAAGCACTGCTGTGCATGTTTATGATTGCATAGGAATGAACTACAAGTAAGTAAAGAGTCTATTCGATTGCACGGATTAGATCCGATGGCATATCCTCCTTGGCTTCAGACCATGCTAAGCGAAAATAGGAAACCATCCATGCAGTGGCGGGATAGGATCCGAAAGACCATCGGGACACCTCGGTGTCTCCATTCGACTGACAAGCCTAAAACATTTTATTTTCCCGAGAGACAAGGCCAGTACAGGACATGCATCGGCAACGCTCTCTTAACCTGTCGGGGCTAACATTATCGAAAGAAATTCTGGCAGCACTTTCCCTTATTTTAGGCTATGCCTAAAAGAAGATAGACCATCATCCATGGAATGACAGGATGAAGGCTGGAAGAAAGGAGCTCTAGGCTCGAAAATGTTGTCCACGTACGTGGTATCAGTCAATATCCCCTCCGAAGCCGTCGGAGCACATGCGGTGGCAGAACTCCTCGGGTTGTAGGGTCATCATCGAATCCGGCTCGGGGCAGTACAATGTAGGGGAGGTCTTCCGCGTCAATTTATGCCTTAGGGCCTGCATGAGGGTCCCTGACTATTTTCCTTTGAAAGTGTAATGGGAGTAGGGTTAAGGTTTGATTGAAGTATAGGGAAGGAGGTTCTCGGTGCAAGGTTCTCGGTGCCATCATCTCGGCACAGAAGAACTGACGCGGGGCTTGGGAGAAAATGGCTCTCGGCACAGTGGCAGACGGGGGTTTTTGGCCTGGAGTTGTGGCAGGAATAGGGGTCTCGGCGTGGGCGGCAGGCTTCTCGGCACGGTAACCCTCACGTCGAGGGCTGAGGGGCGCGCCGAGAGGCTTTGGCACTGAGGAGGTTTCGAAGTAGGGTCTTCCGACACTCTGTTCTAAAGTTTATGAGGGTTTTGGATTCAACTAGGGGGAAATTGAGAGGCTAAGGAGATTATTTTAGGGGGTTTTTAGTGGGTTGACCTCGAGTGGGAATGGTTTTGTAGAAATGGGATGGGAATCGGGCTCCTCATGCTCCGTGCGTAGTTTGGTGGCCGATCGGGGGAGATCGAGCCAGTTTAGTATAAACCATAGTTTTTGGGGTTCGTAGGCTTGGCCAAAAAATGGTAACCTCTCGTGATGTAGTTAGTGTCAAACTGACCGCTGGGATGTGAGGATCCCAACCCCATCAGTTTTGTGTCGAATGGTCGTCATTTGGGGCCGGTAGGAGTCTGGGAACCCCAGTGACTCGATTTGGGTCGATTCGTCTGAATCGCCTGGATCTTGCGATTTAGTGCATTTCGCGGTGTGCATGTGGTGTTTTTGGAATCCTAGAAGGATTTTCCACCGTTTGGATGTATTTCCCTTGCGCTACGGCATGCATGGGGCATGGAGCGGGCCGATTTGGCCGTTTCACCATTTTAACTGTAAGATTGGCATAACGGTCCTACCAGAGATCGTTATGTGCATAACGGTCCCCCGATAGACCGTTATGCATCATTCATGAGTTTTTGTCTTCGGAGGTCTTGAAGCATAACGGACCAAGACAAGTCCGTTATGTGGAGCATAACACCCCTGTCCAGGTGCGTTATGGTCAGGTGGTTTTCGAGGCTGACTGCCATGTCAGATCTCTCGACGACCGTGTCTTCCTCCAAGACTATGTCAGTCGGTTTGTATGACGGATGCCTCCCCGTGCATTATGGTTAAGATAACGCTCAGGTGCAGATCCATTATGGTTCGTTAACCGATGCATTGATTGGGTATGGCGGTTAATATAACGCGCCTCACCCTGTGCGTTTTGTGGCTATGACGGATTAGGTATGGTCCGTTATATGCCCCTGGTCTGTGGTCAATGGGTTTTTGTGTCTGTTGGGTAAAACACACCTGTCCTTATGCATTATACTAGTATGACGTGCCTGTTGTGGTCTGTTATACTTCGTGTCATTTGTGTTTGGGTCTGTTGGGAATAATGCCCCTCCCCTGGTGCATTATGTTGATATAACGCCCTATGCTGGCACGTTATATCATCTATTGTCGTTTTCAGTCTGGTTGACATAACGCCCCCCCTATGGTGCATTATGTGGGTATAGCGCCCTTATGCTGGTGCGTTATAGTCCTGTTGCCGTGTTGACTGTTTGGTTGTGCTGTGTGGTACGTCTGTGTGTTTGTCTGTCTTAGGTCCTTGTTTAGGTCAGTGTCTGTCTATCGGTGGTTGTCTGGATTGGTCGGTTTAGGTGACTGGTTGTGGTCTTTTCCTAGACTACAACAGTACCCTAACGACTCAATCTAGAAACTACCATTGTCCGCATCACCAGTTACGTAGCGGCTATCTCTTGACTGTTGGGTTTCTCCCTAGTAGTTGACTGACAAGTTGCTCTGCCCAGAGTGTTGTCATCTTCCGCTGCTCATGTTCTGGGTTATTTCTATATTACGCACTCTGTCTGTATGTGTTGAACGCACTACGCTCTGATTGACTTGATCGTTATAGACTCCGTCGCGCCACTTCCGAGTTATCTTCCGCGCTCGGGGTGTGACAACCTTCCCCTTTCCTTGCCGATGATTTCTATTCCGTCGCTAATGATCTTAACAAGCCCGCTTAGGTGATGGTCCCTGGAGTTTATTTCGATTGATGAGTAGGACCTTGGGATCTAAGAGGCTTGAAATCCCCTTCTGCTTTCGAAGGGGCATTGTGTTCTCACCGTAGTCCTGCCCATCGCCAATCCCATCCCTGGAGGGGTATAGGGCCCTATCTCCTCTTTTGCACTCCATCAGAGGGAGGGAAAGTGTGGCCATTAGTCCTGTTAGTAGCCTATGCAGTTGTGCCCTTTGTCGCTTTCTTCCCTATGGAGCAATTGTTGAAAGCTCTCGTGCTTCTCTATTCTCATTCCTACGAACCGGCATAGTTTCACCATCCAAGCTCATAAGCCTTTGCCTCCCTTTTCTACATATTCATAGTCCATCAGTGAATAGAAAAATTTATTAGTAAGCTGGCCCTATAAGCTTCTGTCGTCATCTCCACCCTTGGCCCTTCATATGACATCCACTGAAGAATTCCATGATGCTCTATTTTCTATACATATGATCCAGCGTGCATGTTCTTTGCCTGAATCGGGGTGACCAGGAGGTCGATCCAACAGCACTCCCCAAATGGCTGAGCCGGTGACACCCATCAACTTAATCTGGCACCCTCGTGCACAGGTGATCTAGCACCCCCCGTGTGCGAACGATTCAGCGCGCATCAGATGCCTGATCCAGCGCCGCTCAAAGAATGAACTGACAGCCCCTTTTGCTGCCTGTTTCGGTGCCGTCAAGCGATCTTGATCCAGCGCACCTTGGCTTGGCCTTGGTTTGACGCTTCACATTGTGCGTGATCTAGCGCAAGCCCTTGGCTTGGCCAACCAATTATCTGGCGCCATCGTTCATGCCATATTCGGCACAATGTTTCGCTCGAGTTTTGCTCCAACTTTCTGACCTTGATTTTAGGCCTGTCAACCCCTTCTCATTGATCCCCTCGTAGGCTAGCCCTCGGGGATACAGCACCATGGATAATTCGATACATGGTCACTCTAAGTGTGTCCGAACATTTAAGTCACCATCTTGGATTCTCCGTGGATGAATATCCGCTTCTCATCCCCCAACACTCTAGGTCTAGGGGAGATGCTACCAAAATTTCATCAGAAGTTCAACCAATAAAATAAACAAAAGTTAGACTAATTCTAACTCCAAAGAGAAGGATGGAAAGAAATAACAAATGAAATAAAAGTCAAAACTTCATACATAGTGAAAATTGCTTAGTAAACCTCATTTTCAGTTTGTTTGGTCATCATCAAAATTCATAAGACATTATACATAAGGAGGGGGTTCAACAAGGCTCGATCTTGTTCAGGCAGTGGAGCCAAATCTCCCATCGGAACAAGTGTCGACCTATTGCAACCCATGGCTGGCCCTCGTCTGTCATGCCCAGGTAGGGCCGCCACACCACTTGCATTCCACACATCTCATTAACATCACATAATCATGAATAGGAAACAAGACAAATGCATAAACATAGCATACATACTAGGGATGCCGGGTAGTCACAAACCTCCCGCCTCATGACCTACAACTCGTAAGCGTGTGGGGCACCTGTCACAGACAAGAGCTAGTGTCGGGCCAGGGGAACCACCTCAGGGCGGAGGACTCCAGCTCACCCCATCGGGATGTACAAATGGCTCCAAATATGCATCCACATATCATTAGCACATCATCATATAAGCATAAATAGAAGCATAAGCATAAGGAAATTGCATACCCGAAGGAAAGGTGCGAAGCCACTAATGGTTGTCTCTCGACCTGTCCCCGTAGACAAGTCTACTAGTAGGTGGGCCAGCATGGCGGCACCCCACGCATACCTCCCCACCTGGTCCAAGTCGTCCAGTAGCCCTAGGAAATGACAGTTCATGTCATCCCCCTTCATCCCCACCAGCAGTCTCCCTAGCATCAAGAATAGGAACCTCCTCAAATCTAGGTCTGCTCTCTCTCTCTGGGAAGGGTCCGAACAGAATGTGGCCCTGGCTCTCTCGGCCATCCTGGCGGCGTACGCCTCCAAGGTCTCCCTAGCCCTCAAGCATCCCTCCTCCAACCCGAGCGACTCCATCAGCTCAGCCCTATTCACCATCCTATAATCCCTGGGCCCTCCTACCACTGTCTCCAAGTCTAAGAGTCTACAGGCCTGGTCCCTATAGTCGGGGTAAGTCACGCCACTCACCGCCTCACCGTCTACCCTCAACCCAGTAATCCTCACCACATCCTCTAGGGAGGGGACCATATGTCCCCAGGGCATTAGGAATGCCCGGCTCACTTTGTCCCATCTCTCCCTCAATACCTGAATGAGGACGAGGTCCAGCCACACCGGCTCGATGCTCAGGAACGGGGCAAATCCCATCCCCCTCAGCCTCTCTCTCTGGAAGTCGGGGAGGCCCTGATATGTCACATGCACCAACACCCAAGAGATGAGGGTCCTCATCACCCCCTGCAAAACACACAAGAAAAGAAGAGTCAGTGCCCACAGTGCCAGCAATAACATCATCTTTCTAAAAAAGAAAAAAAATCTACGTCTGTTTTGACAGATGTTGCTTCTTTCCCATCTTCTAAAATAAAAAAAACAATAAAAAAAATTTGTGCCTATTTTACCTTCGACGAGGTTGGATGCCACGGCCTCTACTCGCGTAATATGAGAAACCTTGCCCTTCTGCTTTCGACTTGCTACTGTAGAAGATTGGAAGGAAGGGGCTGCTGAAGCTTGCGGGAAGAACTGCTGAGACAGAGATGGTGGAAGAGGAGGTCTGAACTGAGACTGAGAGTGCTGCGGCTAAGAAGCTTGTGAAAATTGCACCGGCTTTGGCCGCAAAGGATAATCTCGAACCATGTGACCTGGCAGGTCACAACGATAACAAACCACTGGCAAGGAATAAGGCCTGCCAAGATGACTACCACCACATCTCATACATAGCTTCGGAGGTCCCATCACTTGTCTATGCTACTGTTGAGAAGGCGGAGCAGACTGCTGCACAGTGCCCAAAGATACCTGTCGCTCGAATCTCTTCTTTGACTTCTTAAACTTCTTGAATTTAGGCTTGAAGGAAGAAGTACCACTTGTAGCAGGAATGACAGGAGGAACTCCCATCACAGAAGGCTGATAACTCGGCTGAACTGACGCCGCTTGAGAAAAACCATGGGATCTAGCCATATCTAGCTCAAGTGCTATTGCTGCTTGATAAGCATCATTCATTATAGACACTCGGGTTGCAATTAAATGCTGCGTCAGATCGGGCCTTAAACCATGCAAGAAATGCTTAGTTTTTAGGGCTTCATCTGTTAGAACATGGGGCACATAACGACCAAATTTCATAAATCGATTGCGATATTCCAGCACTGACATTCCACCTTGCACGAGCTCCTTAAATTGATGCATCTTATTCATGGGGAGATATGCAGGACTAAAAGTACGCTTGAAAGTGGTGACAAACTCTGTCCAGGTGATTTGTCGGAGTGGACGAGAACGGAAGGCGACTTCCAATTCTGTAGTCCACTGAGTAAGTGCTGCGCCCTGAAGCTGAAAAGTTCCAAGCATCACCTTCTCATCTTCAGCACATTTGAGAGATCGGAATACGCACTCAGTTGCATCCAGCCAAGCCCTGGCTGCATCTGGATCAACTTGACCTTCATAAGTCAGCGGATGGAACAGCAGAAATTCCTTCAATGCACGACCATGGCCACCAGGCACATCCTCTTGCGCTGGAATAGTAGGAGCTGGAGTAGGAACTGGAACAGCTTGAGCTTGATCCGGAACAATCACTGGAGGAGATGAGACACTACTTTCTTCCTGAGGAGTAGGACCTCGACCTCGACCATGGCCTCTCCTATGAGGCGGCATATTGAAGCTAGAAAACTCACACAATAATAAGAAATCCATCAATAATGCAGAAAATATCCTAAGCCAGCAATAGACAACTCAAATGGACTTGTTCTGGACTCGCTTATGCAATTTCAATTCCTTATACAATTCACTAAAGAAGAAGATATTAGAGGAAGCTCACAGATCAAGGTACACTATTCATCTTGGATCTACCAAGATGTACCAAGACTTGAAATGGACCTTTTGGTGGCCCAACATGAAAAGGGAAGTAGCGGACTTTGTATCACACTGCCTCACATGCCAACAAGTCAAAGTGGAACATCAAAAGCCTACCGGTAAGCTACATTCTCTAGATATCCCTAAGTGAAAATGGGAGGATATCGATATGGACTTTATAATGGGTCTGTCTAAATATAAAGGACGTTATGACAGAATGTGGGTCATCATAGACCGTTTGACCAAGTTGACACACTTCTTGCCAATCAAGAGCCGATGGTCAGTCGATGTTCTTGTTGCCTTATATGTCAAAGAAGTTGTCAGACTACATGGAGTTCCTGTTTCAATCGTGTCTGACCGAGACCAGCGCTTCACTTTACATCTCTGGAAGGGTCTACAACATTCGTTGGGAACAAAACTCAACTTTAGTACAACATTTCACCCTCAAACGGATGGTCAGATTAAGAGAACAAATCAAATAGTAGAAGATATGCTATGAGCATGTATTATCGATTTCGATGGGGACTGACATGACCACTTGCCCCTGGTCGAGTTTGCTTACAACAATAGCTTCCAAGCGAGTATTCAGATGGCACCTTTCGAAGCCTTATACGGAAGGAGTTGTCGATCTCCCTTATGCTGGGATGAAGTTGGCGAGAAGCAACTACTAAGGCCAGAGATGGTGAGAGATACCACCGAGAAGATTCAGCTTATTAGAGAACGACTTCAAATGGCTCAGTCTAGATGAAAGGCATATGACGATACAAAAAGGAGAGATCTCAAATTTCAAATTGGGGATCACATCTTCCTTAAGTTTCCCCTGGATGAGACATTAGAATATTTGGTGTTAAGGGTAAGCTTACACCAAGATATATCGGTCCCTTCGAGGTACTGGAAAGAGTTGGCGAGGTTACCTAGCACATCACTTTGCCTCCTCAATTATCTAAAGTTCACAATGTGTTCCACATATCTATGTTAAAGAAATATGTGCATGATCCGTCACATATCATGGATCACGTCGACCTGGTGATACAAAAGGATCTAACACATGAATAAAAGTCTTTAAAGATCCTTGATCGCGAGGTGCGTGCACTAAGGAATAAGACAATTCCCATGGTCAAGGCTCAATAGAGCAAATGCTCGGAGCAAGAAGCCACATGGGAGACCGAAGAATCCATGAGGAAGAGGTTCCTAGACTTATTTTAATGGTATGAACTCTACACCGTACATGGCTATATGAAATTAAATTTGGGGACCAAATTTTTTTAAGTGGGGGAGGGTGTAGCAACCTTGATAAATTATAAGAATAAATACCTGTGATGTCCTTTCGGGTATTCGCCATAGTCGGGTTATAGCTATTTTTGCCCTTACTCAGCGTGGCTGGGTAAGGCCGGCGAGGCACCTCCATTTTAAGCCTCATTTTTTTTGACTTACAGAACTGATGCCAGAACGGGCAGAGATTTGTTCATCGGCACTGGCTGAGTGCCTGAAGCAAGATGGGTTTGTTTGTTAACAGGGACGAAAGGTCCAAGTTAAGGGAATGCTGGCCAATCTTGCCGATGATGACAGGGGTCAAAATTGGTTTGTTCATCGACACTAGTCAAATGTCGAAGTAAAAATATGTTTGTTCATTAATGAGGACGAAAGGTCCAGGTTAAGGGAATATTGTCCGATATTGCCGATGATGACAATGGTCAGAAGTGATTTGTTCATCGACATTAGTTAAATGTCAAAGCAAGGATATGTTTGTTCATTAACGAGGACGAAAGGTCTAGGTTAAGGGGATGCTGACCGATCTTGCCGATGATGACAAGGGTCAAAAGCGGTTTGTTCATCGTCATTGGCTAAATGTCAAAGCAAGGATATGTTTATTCATTAACGATGACGAAAGGTCCAGGTTAAGGGAATGCCGACCGATCTTGTCGACGATGACAAGGGTCAAACTGGTTTGTTCATCGACATTGGTTAAATGTCGAAGCAAAGGTATGTTTGTTCATTAATGAGGGCGAAAGGTCTAGGTTAAGGGAATGCTATCCGATCTTACCGATGATGACAAGGGTCGAAAATAGTTTGTTCATCGACACTAGTCAAATGTCGAAGCAAAGATAGGTTGCATTCATTAACGAGGATGAAAAGGTCCAGGTTAAGGGAATGCCGATCGATCTTGCCGATGATGAGAAGGGTCGAACTGATTTGTTCATCGATATTGGTTAAATGCCGAAGCAATGATATGTTTGTTCATTAATGAGGATGAAAGGTCCAGGTTAAGGGGATGCTGACCGATCTTGCCGATGATGACAAGGGTCAGAACTGGTTTATTCATCGACATTGGTTAAATGCCGAAGCAAGGATATGTTTATTCATTAACAATGATGAAAGGTCCAGCTTAAGGCTTCATCCACTGATCTCGTCGATGATGACAGAGATCGGGGCTAGCATATTCGTCGACATTGGGTAAGATGTCGAAGCAAGGAAATGTTCAATTCTTCACCAGAACAGGCAAAAGGTCTATTCCGGTCAGGCTTTGTCTATTGGTAGTTTATTCTCTGGTGGGACTTGTGGGAATATCCCATCTAGAGTTTCGTGTGGGTTAAAGTAGGGAGGAACTTTTGATTGACACTTTACTGACTCAAGTGCCCTTTCAGGTTTTCACCGAAGCTAGCACTCTCTTACTTTTGCCTACGCGCCCTCATTGAGTCAGGCCTCTAGCTAGTTTTCCCCCCAGTAGGACACTACTGCAAAGTAAGGGGGCTCACAAAAACTTGCCTAAAAATTGTCTCTCGGGAACTCACCCCGCCACCACTCCCAAGTGGGCCGACACGCTGAAGTGTTGTCAGGCTACGACTAGTGGAGGCTCAATAGACACAGAGACTCAAAATAATAGGTACGAATAGGGTAAGCACTCACTTGTCGCACGTCACACAAGACAGTACATAGAGCTGCCACCAGACTCAGGATAGATAACTAGATCTACACACAATGATCCTTCAGTCATACGACTCGGGT
The DNA here is from genome assembly GCA_024336825.1 of Amorphophallus titanum. Classification (NCBI taxonomy): domain Eukaryota; kingdom Viridiplantae; phylum Streptophyta; class Magnoliopsida; order Alismatales; family Araceae; genus Amorphophallus; species Amorphophallus titanum. The sequence goes on from JANBPO010004656.1 coordinate 870,717, forward strand.
CAAGATCGTCGCACATCACGGTAATATATCATTAATCAGCCTAGTCCCTAAGCCAAAAATCATGAAGAAACACAAGTCCTCAGCCCCTAGGCTACAAATAGGACTCTCGATTCTGTACAATACAAACCACGGAACATGAGGGAACATCAAAGCCCTCAGACCACATAGGCACGTAAATCGAGGTAAGATGATACCTCTAAGAGTCCAAAACTAGAGTCTCGATCCATACAGGATAACTGAGACACTCACGAGGTCACGTGTCAACCACTGGGTCACAACTGGGTTGGCCAGAAATCATAATGACCATCGAAATAACACAAAAACATAGCTCGGTGTAATAGCACTTTCGAACACCCGATAACATGGTCAGAACCCTCATAGGATGTCCACGACATCCACGGACAATGCGCTAACCAAGGGGTCGAAGCTAAGCCAACTGGAAGCCTACTAACACGAAAGAAACACCACACATAACTCGGGATAAAACAACTCTTCTGGGATCTCTTGACACATATATGACTCTCACGGAACACCCAAGGCATCCATCGAGTCAAAGGCCAACAAGGCACTAAATCTTGGGTTCACCGGAGCCTGAGACAACTTGAATAACACACCAAAAATAGAAGGCAAGAATGCACAAGAACGCATCCAAAGACGACATCATGATAGTGAATGCACCCCTTCAATAGGTTGTGAAGTCACCAGAATGCACCCATCACTTGGGTCGTGATAGCACACTAATGCGGCGCTTACCTAGGTCACGATAATAGACGTGGCCAGGACCTCGAGCGCGATAATACGATAGTCACGGCCATCACTTGGGTCGTGATAACACGAACGCGGCGCTTACCTGGGTCGCGTTAACAAAGGATCGCACCCATCACATGGGTCGCATTCCCAACCGCCCAACTATTCATCTTCTTAGATGAACGCGACCATACGACACAATGTGTCTCTTCTGAGAATGCACCCCCTGAGAGTACCCTATTAAAGCACCGAACCCGAAGAACACTAAATGTCGTGGAAATCACCATTCCACGCCCCAATCATCTCCAGAACGATCATTTACAGGACGTAAAGGTAGGCCAAGATTCGTGTTTTTTCTTGGGCTTTGTGCTGAAGTTGGTGCTCTTCTCTGTTGCACTTAGGCTTTTTCTATTCGGTTGCTCGCTGGATCAGTGCTCGAGGCGTGTTACATTGTGATTTTATAAGATTGCGATGACGCCTAGTGTATACTGAGATGCGAAGGTTGAGGTTCTTTCTGATACCTTTGTGCATTGTAGAGTGCGTAGCGGAAGTGTGTGGGCTGATGACCCATGAGCCGAGGATTCTTTTCGTAAAATTCTGGTTGGTCGAGAGGATTGCTTCTTCTCAAGGTGACTCCGTCTTAGCTGCATGTGCCTAGACATTGTCGTGACCGTACCGTTGTCGGTCATCTTTCTGGTTTAGTGTTGGCATTTGCAAGTGTTGGGAAAATCGTCAGCTTCCCTGCTGATAAAGTACCCTCTACTCTGCATTCATTCTCATGGGTGTTGTGCTCTCGAGGCATGTTCGTAATCCTTGAGATGCGTTCCCTGAGATTGTGGTGCCTGTTGTCGTTTTACGATCGGTTTTAACTATCGTGGGTCTTTCCTTGGTGAATGGCCTGATGCATGACTCGCTCCCTGTAGTCGTGTGCTCAGCTGCCACGTACCTTGATACGACCCTGCTTGCAGTGTGTTTCGTGGTTCTGTGTGCTGTACAGAGCCGGAATCCTGCAGGAGTTGTCATCATTGGTGGTTATTTTTACAAATGTGGTCCTCGTATGATTCTAGTTTATGTGTTGGACCATTGTCTCGTCAGTAGCTTGCTGTGCTCCTTTTTCCATTGAAGTAGCTCATGACTCGATCAGATGTAATGTCTGAGTGAGGATTGACTTAATGTTGTATATGGTCCAATGCTATTGATTTTGTTGTCATTTCTTCCGTGTAATTGCCATTGGCGTCCTATGTGCCTGGTGTTCCCTGTCTCCTTTGGCACTAGAGCTGATGATGTCGTCAGACTGTCAGTTGAGAGGATTATGTTTCCTTGTAAAAGCTAATGTTGGTTGTGCCTGTCGCTTTTGTCGCATCTGACGATTCATTTCTTGATGTTGTTCACTCTGGCATTCGTGTCTCGTATCTTGCAAGACGCAAACGACATTGCCTGATTTCAGAGGTGTCAGACTTGTGTTCACTTATAACCGTGCTCACTCCTGAGCGTGTATCCGTGACAACAGTCAGACGCTGTTCCTCTGAACTCTGTTTCTTGTGTTCTGCATCTATAATTGTCAGGTTATTCTTCCCTGCCTTACCCTTATTAGTCCTTAAATTTTGAGGACAAAATTTCTTAAAAGAGGGGAGGACTATAGCGCCATGGATCTTTGGCGGATCTTTATTGGGTCATGCTAGATCTTTTTCGATCGGCAAGGGAACAATTCAACCCCCCTTCTTGTCAGCCATCTCTCTGGGCCAACAATCTGGTGGAGGACCTTCTGGTCAGCTCGAGCTCGAGCATCCTCCAGTGACGGCAGTATGTCGGGCTGGATCTGCAGTGAGCTGCCGCACCACTCCTCATTGGGGAGTTGCACCGCCTTGCCCTTGTTACTGGGGTCAGGCTGACTGTGGTCAGTCGCAGACTCTTAGAAGAGGGAGGCCAATGACGACTCTTTCGAGGGTAGCTGGAGGGCTGGTCCGTCCTTGCCGGACGGCCCTGCAGATTCTGTAGGACATGTCAGGACTGGAGCTGGGATTGGAATGTTGGCGGCGATCTCCTCCGCGCCAGCTGGGTCGAAGGTGCTGGGTTTCCCCCGGATCTCCACTGGTGGGATCGGGGCAAGCTGTTCTCCTTGGAGGAGGATGACCCGTTCGGGATCGAAGGGAGACAGGTGGAGAGACAGCTCAGGGACTCTTCCACGGCCTCTACCGCATCCATGACCACATCCTCGGCCACGGCCGGTGTGTTCTGAGATTGGTTGCAGTCTGAGTGGGGCCGTAGCCCTTTATCTAGTTCTGGATGCCACCGGCTCACCTCGCCCGGAGGCGTTGATGTTGTCTGGTGGTGGGATAGCCACCATGTTGCAAGTACAGTTGCGAAGCATCTATTCCAGCTGTTCCACCGTGATCTCCTTGTCCTTATAGAACAAGGAGAGTTCTTTTGGAATGCGAAGGGTTTTTCCCTCTTTGACTTTCCAGATCATTTCTTGGACCCAGTCTCTGACGCGAACACGCTTCTGCATGTCTTCCCACGGGATGTAGCTATCGAGTGGGATTGTGCTGGTAGGGCGGAGAGGAATGTATTCTTCCAAGTTGTCGATGAGTTGCTGTAGCCTCTGGAGGGGCGTTAGCTCTCCTGGGGATTGCAAGGTAGCTGCTTGTTCGGCTTGCTTCTTGAGTCACCTCTTGAGGTTCTTCCTTCTATTCCTCTCCTGTTTCTTGGCGATGGCCGTCTCCAGGGGAGTAGGAGGAGCAGGCACTGGAACTGGAGCAGACGGATCCACACGGGGATGTCATCGAGTCGATGGGTTTGCAGGGCAAGGTCGGCGACTCCACTTTGCCCAGATCTCGATCCAGGCACCTTCTGATTGTTGTAGTTGGAAGGTAGCGTCGATCGCCTGCTCGATAACTTTGAGTCGTGGTTACTGGTAAGCGGGAATGCTGGGACCGGCGTCTGAAGACGTGGACGCGGCTTGTTGCCTTAGCCGTGGTTGTTGAGGGAGTTTACCTGATGGGAATCGACGCCGAGCATGTATAGTTTATTTTATATTTATGTCCTTTTAGTTTGTGTTTATATCCTTGGGAGGTCTCCGTCGCCCGTCCATCCTCCATATCCAAAACCCATTCAAACGAGAGAAAAACATCTCCTAGCCCTTCCCCACACCTATCCACCATCCATGGAAACCCAGGAGGGCCTCCGTCGTTCGAAACGGAGGGCAGTACACCGTCGTCCGTCCTCCCAAGAAGAAGGAGCTCCGCCGGTGGAAGAAGCCATGGAAGGTGTTGAAATGGCGGGGTCCTCGGTGGCTAGGACAGCCAAGAGTGATAGTGAGGAGACCCTGAGCACTGGCAGGGAAGCAGAGGAGGCCGTGGGTGCCAAGAAACCTACCAAAGCACTGGCGGTTCGCGCTATGAGAGAGGTAAGAAAATAATCTCATTCCCTTCCAAAAACCCATTTTTTTGTGATTAGAGTTATGCATGGATGCAAAGGAGGGATGGTCGTGTCCCTAGCATGTTGTAGAGGGCAAAGTGCCCATGGAAATCGCCCTGGGAAGAGGGAAACTATCGGCGGGCGGCTGGAAGGGAATGCGGTGCTAACCAGGGGCGAGTTCATTAATGCGACGCCATGACCCACCGCGTTAATGAAGAATATTTTTTATTTGTTTTTTTATTTTTTTTGGTAAAATGAAGACTGACCTCTCTTCTTTTGTTATTAAATGTAGGGTGCGACACATACTCGGATCTCATGGATGCTCATCTGGGCCGTCTTCCTCGCATTGCCAGAGTTTCAGCTGGCTCGCCTTCACTAGATGGGCTTTGGTGAGTTTTTAGACATAGAGGTGCTGAGGATAGACATAGGGTTGATTCAGGCCCTGAAGGCCAGATGGGATGTTAAGTGTAAGGCCTTTATCTTCCCCTGGGGTCACATGATCCTAACTTTAGAGGAAGTCACTCACATTACGGGGTTGCGAGTGCACGGGACGGCAGTGAGTGGCTTCACATACCCCTGCTATCGAGAGATGGCATGTAGGTTGATAGGTTTGGAGTTGGAGGGCACAGGACGGACCTCTCTAGTTCCCAGGGTAGCCCTATAGGAGGCCCTAGGTCTGTACTACACACAGAGAGGGGTAGGGGAGTCCACAGCAGACTACCTTACAAGGTTGGTGAGCGAGGTGAGAGAGAGAGCTTTTCTACAGAGGCGGGACGGCAGGCTAACATGGAGTTATGCCGTTCCCTCATCTTATTGACCGGGAGGTTGTTGCTAGGATCACGGGGTGATGCGGTGAGTTGCCGGCTCCTACCCTTGCTCGAGAACGTAGAGTGGGTTTGTCAGTATGCTTGGGGTGTAGCAGTGCTAGCCCACCTATTCGACAGTTTGAGCATCTCCACTCGCCTATCCTCTCTCGGTGGTTTCTACCCTCTTCTCCAGGTAAACTCTAAACTCTTAAACTCTGTGAATTTCCAAATTTAGGAATTTTCTTGCCTCCTAAAAAATTCCTACAAGCCGCCATTTCCAGTCTGTCCACCATTATCTAGACCCGACCCCCATCCACTATAAAATCCACCAAAAATTGATACCTCCACAAACGCTCACATAAAAGGGATCCCCGTTCTCCTGACTTCCAAATATACAACTTTCATGAAGGTCTCATCACCCAGATCCATCATAAAGCCCTCAGTCAAACCATATTCTCAGGAAACCCCCTTTCCTATCTAGTCAAATCCAGATCTGGGAACCAGAAGCTTCTAAAATCAGCTACGGCCAACACAGAGAGTTTTAAATTTTGGTTCTAGGCTGGGATCGTAGCTCTTCAAGAGAGCTTTCCAATGCTGCCAGTCTTGCATCGGTCTGGCATCGGGGCTGTTCGCAGCAACCATTCTCGTCGGGTCACGTGCTTCAAAACAGCAAGTGACAGCTCGTGGACAGCAAATCCAACGCTTGGAGACCGGAGCTGCCTCGCCTCCCACGAGCGAACCAGCGCACCGCCATCTGAGGGAGCATCCCTCCCGGTCCCCCCATCACAACGGTGTCACTCTGGGCCCACTCGACCGCACTGAGCCACACGTGGGCCCCACAACAAACAACAAGCATCTTCTGGACGGCACCGACAGAGCGGACCAAAGTGCTGCCCGCCAACCCAAGAACGGTCATCCCGGGCCCGCTGTAGCCCTTTACCTCCCTATGTGGAGTGGGTAAAGATTCACTGCTGTAAATTATTGTGATTGTTGTATTAACTGGGAGTTACCGTCTTGGTCGGGATCGTCTTCCCCACGCCCAGACAGTGGAGGTACACTCGGCACCCCTCGTAGTCACAGTTATTTACTTTCCTAGTATACGCTGTTACTGCCGCTGGATGTGAGTAGTTACTTCCTAACTCATATAATTCAACTCACCACTGCGAGTGAGAGAGTGAGACCCATCCTGTGACTCGACCCGGGCACGAGAGTCAGTTTGACCACCCTAGCTCACTGCCGATTTCTCAACCGTGCAAGTCCGACGCTTCCCTCGTTAAGGGACGAACACAAGCTTGCTAGAGTCTCAGGTTGCATATCCAACTTGGCGTCGAGTCCACGTCTCCGTCCCGCATTAAATTGGTATCAGAGCATAAGGTTGAGTCTAGGGTAGTCATTGCATGAAAAGGGGATAAAAAAAGTGTCTTAAGTCTAGAGTGTCTGGGTGTTTGCATTAATTTTTCATAAAAGAAAAGGACAAAAAAAATGAAAAGAAAAGTGTTCCACTCCTAACGGGAATCAATTCCCATCTCTTTGCCACAATGGCTAACCCCTACGCCCCAATCCCAATCAGGCCAGTCCAAAGCAACAAGTCTGTGTCCGAGTACCGGGGTCTAAAATAATGCCATAGTTTTATAAAATAACTTAAACATGGCGAATATGCACTATTGAATACATTAGGAATTAAACATGCTCTTTTTAGAATGCCAGAAAGCATAACGGACCAAGGGGGGACCATTACTTGACATAATGGATTAGGGTACGGGCATTATATAGTACATAACGCGTCTCCCTCCATCCGTTAAACTCACCCGAACGCTCAGGTGAACATAAGGCACAGACATGCAGACCATAACACACCACCACTGGGGCATTATGCACAGTATAACGCACCTATCCCTATGGGTTATACTCAACTGAACTATGCGATGCAACCAGAAACGCAGAGCATAGCGTGCCAAGCATGGGGTGTTATCCTGAGTATAACGCGCCTCCCATGGCCCGTTATACTCACCCGAGCTGAAATCAGAAACCACAGAACATAACACACCCAGGCTGGTGCTCCATGAGACTATAACACATGGGTCCGAGTCCGTTAAAGTCACCCAAACACTAAGAATCAACAGGAAACCACAGTTTTAATGCACCATATAACGCACACAGTAAGGGGCGTTATATAACCATAACGGATCTACCCTACACCGCCATGCTAACCGCCTTACTAGTCAACAGTCAATGACAGGTCAATGGTCAAATGACGGTCTAATGGGGGTCCGTTAAAGCCACCCGAACATAACGGACCGGTCAATGGTCTAATGACGGTCTAATGGTCCGTCAAATGACCATAACGGCCAGGGAAGCGTGTGTTATGCTAACCACCTATCTACGATGTTCATGAGCATAACGGACCTGGGGTGGTCTGCTATGTGGACATAACACGCCAGATGTGGTGCGTTAAACACATAATGGTCATGAGGGTGACCGCCATGCGATCTGGGCGATGAGCGGGTACAGTTTGAAACCGAACCACGCCCCGGTCGATGGGAATCGATGGGTTCGCTTACAAAAACCTGTAAAAACTCAAAACCTACCATGCCACACATTCATGCAAGCCAATAGAAGCTGGAAAATGTAATTAACATGCCCATCAATAATTAAAATTACTAATTAACACATTTTTATGACATTTTAGAGAAAAACTAAAAATAGACGCTAACTAGGCCAAACGGCCGTGGATGAACGTGCAAGTAGTATGGAAATGATCCTAGCGAGGAGGTGAATCCATCCCCCTTCCTCTGACATGACGAGGAAGCCGATCCGATGCCGAACGGATGACGAGGGCAATGACGACCTCCCAGCTTCACGCACCTCCACGCTCCGCGGATCGAGGGAAGAAGGGTGTCCACACGATCCTCGCGACATGACCTTCCCAACGGCACCTCCCGTGCCTCGATCAGCGGCTGTTTCGATCAAAACCGAGTGAGGGTCTCTTACAATTTCAAATTCCAAAACTTGAAGACTCAACCACATTACAATGAAAGAAGAGAACCAAAGACACACTAACGAACCTAAACAAGACAATTAATAGGAATTACTATCTAGACTCAAAAAAAATAAAAGACTCGGGTTCACTAATTTTTAGAGCTCGCTTGTACACTTGTCCCTCCCGTATGAGTCTCGATCTCGCTAGCCACCTGATTACCAGAAAAATGTTGGAATAAAACTGGATGAGTGAACGCTCAGTAGGAATTATATCTCAAGAACAAGGTAGCTTAAAGTAATTACATGTTATATGAATGCAAGACTATTATACATGATTGATCGCAAAACCAAGTGAAGATATATCAATTAAACCAAGATATAAAATTTATATCAAAACGGGATAAGCAAAGTGTCAAGGAGAATATCAAGCATGTGTTTATAGAATAATGACATGAGATATTGACTATTTAGAGTTCTAGCAAGTACCACGACGAGTCACGCATGCAAGTAATATCAAGTAATGTCACGAGAGAGAGAGAGAGTGAGTGTGGAATGCCAATAGATAAAACTAGTCATGCACTTCGGTGCAATGCCAGACACCGTGATCATTACCACTCCCATGGGCATAAGTACTTTCAGGAGCTCCTCCCAGGACCAGATCGGGCTCTATATGTATAGCATTAAAATAGATCTAGACATCCACTATAGTTCATAGCCAATAAAGAGTTCCAAAGAACAAGTCTTAATTACTAGAATGAGAAATAGAGTTTATGGAACTCAAGGGCAAGGCCCTTTGGTGAGGATGGACTAGCGATAGAACCCACGTAAAGAGCATAGAAAAATCGTGACATGTCGATAAACTAGGTGGAAATGGCACCTAGATAGGTTGCCAGGACACTTTAAATAAATGACTAACAAGAGTCATGAATTCAATGGACATGAAGCAAGTTGAAAAATTGGCACCTAACCATAGGTTGCCCAATTCAATAATTCGCCTAGTGGAACGGTCACCTACTCCACCAGCTTGAGAGATTTCTCTCATGGGCTAAGCGTAGCATCATGAAAGGGCCGGGTTACCATATTTCTCTAGAGTGACATGGCAATTAAAACGGGTACAAGGTGCTTAAGGTACAACCAACTTAGTCGGCCTTGAGAGAATCCAAGGCTACGAGGAAACTTATAGAGGTCCCAATGACTAACTTGCCCGTCCAAAGGAACGAAATGTCCAACGGAGGGATCGTATGTCACCAAGAGTTGAGGTATATACGTGAACCAATCGTGAAACAGGGACTCCATTTATGGACGTGGGATGAGAGTGCCGAAAGACCCACGGTATGGGTCAAAATCGGAAGAAAACTCTGAGAACATGAATGTGTTAATTGTTGTACCCAGACTATTTCCTGGCAAAATCACAAGAAATGAGGGTTCGATTATTCCACCGAACACCCTCTAGGCACGGGCTATCCAACCCTTTCTACAATCCTGTAGGTCCCTACAAGGGCCCTGACCAGCCTGCCGTGATGCACGGTGACACAAGCAACTCCTCGGAGTCAACTCTGGCCACTCACATGCGGGCCTTGCCCGTATCCTGCATCGCCGCCCGGGCCAACCCGTGGGCACCCCGGCGTCGAGCCACGCCACGTGGCACCCAGCAAAAAGGGCCAAGGGGCCCACCCAGAAGCATGCCTTTCAACCCTCCATGGTCAAAGGGAGACCTAATTAAGTCAACCACGGGCTTTGGAGGCCCGTCACACGCATATACGGCTCACACGGGTATGTTCGACATTCTGCTGAACACCTTGTGGGCGCATATGTTCCAGCCCATCTACACAAAACCACGGGCCACCCCATGATTCCTGCCCCTCAATTGGGTCCCACAATGACCCCCCAGCGAGTCAGGCCCAACCCCGACACTCAGACACGTGGTAATGAGCCATCTGACCCTAGCATCCGGGCCAACCAGAGGTTACCCTTGACAACCCGCCGTACAGCGTGACACACAGCCTGAGGCGTGGCTCACAGCCACAAAGTGCCTCCCCTTAGATCCCACGAGCTACCGTCGTCAACCCAAGGCCCGCCGTGTGGCTCCTCAGCCACCTACTTAAGCCGTTCGGCAATCTGGGGTGTGTCGGACATTTACCCGAACACCTTGCGGGCAACTACGAGAACCCAAAGAATGGTGCCCCCAAGGGCCCGTACCAGCCTCCCGGAGATTTAAGTCTGTCAAAGAACAGCCCCGAATGGCGCAAGAAGACCCTCGGGGGCCATCCCCTTGGGTTACGACCTCCCCTAGGGCCAGTTCACCCCAGGGGCGGCCGCGCGTCCCAAGGAGGGCTAACCTCCTTGTGGGCCGCACCCTCCCTCCAGCCTGGTAGTCCCATGACCCCACTTAGTTCTGGTTCATCCCATTGCGGACCTACGACGCGGTTCATGTGCCATACCAGTTTGAGGAATCAACACGTGGAAGCACGGAGTGACAACACGATGGGTTCACTCTCCGGTCAACACACTCTCGGCATCCACGTATCCTCCCAGTCAAAATGTCCTTTTCTTCTTAGTTAATTTAGGGAGAAACAAGGGTAAAAATGTAATTTTATAGGGTGGGACCACTCCCCCTCTCTCTCTTGGCGCCAGTCCGTCTAAACCCCAGGGGTTCTGGTCCGCCTAAACCCCCTGGGGGGGTTTACGTGGACCAGCCCAGCCCCCTAGGCTGGTCCGCGTAAACCCCTTCCTACAACAATAAAAAAAATGTTTTCTAAAGGTAATGGAACAAGACCCTTGCTGGTAGAGGGCCAGCAGGGCTAAGGTTGCCCTCCCGAGGGTACGGTGCCCACACACAAGGGGCTGGCTGGCTGTCAATTGGGGCACTAGGTCGCTCACTCTCTCACAACTCCACGGTGATCACACGAAGCTAGGTGCTCCGGGGTTGGGCGCTCTCTCTCCACCAGCGGAGTAATTCGACGGATATTAAATGAGCAGGAACTGAAATGAGAGAAAAGAGTTAGAGCTAACCTGGTCAGTGTGAAGACACCGACCCTGTTCGGAGATGTGGACGAGCGGGGAAGTGTGGGCTCCCCGCACACTGTGTCGGAGAAGCTTTCCCTGTTTAAAACTTACATGCACTATGCCTCTCGCAGGAGGGTTGGACAAGGGTGGGGGATTGTGGATTACAATAAAACTACCTCCACACAGGGAGGGACACTAAGCCGGCCAGGCGAGGCGCTAAGCCGGCCAGGCGGGGTGGGGAAGATAACTAATAAGAGTGCTGATTGGCTATTCTGTCGGTTCAGCCTGCTTCTGGAACTACATGACAGGTGGTCGCTGTTGATTCTGCCACGGGCAGTGCCGGACTAGGAAGTCACCGAAACCAGTGTCAATTCTTCGCTGACTGACCGAGAAAAGCTCCTGAATTTTTGTGGGATCTCCCGATGTCGTAGCTGGTTGGGGCAGGCTCTGGAACCGGGTCACTCTATTCGGACTTGGGCTGCTCTCAGAATGCAGCAGTAGGTAGAGGATGCCGTCACGAACACTCCCGAAGTCAAAATGGTGCGGACCAAGACGGATGCGACCGTGGACGAATCCTCTTCGATCTCCAACCAGGAAGGCCACCAAGGAAGGTCGGGGTAGGGAGAAAGAGGATGTAGAGTGGAGGAGTGTCTGTGCTGATTCTGAATGAACTGACTTGCGCACCTGGGGAAGATTAATTGGAACGGGAAGCTCCGAGCTCCAAACAATGCTCCGCTAGCTGTGTTGGACAGAGGACTCGTAGTAGTTCGTCCCAGCCAAATGGCGCACCAACGGGAGCTGGGGTGAGGACGCAGGAGCTTCTGCACCAGGGTTCTGATCTTCCCTTGGATGCCAGATGCGCACTCTGATGAGAATGATCCTCCAGGACAGCCCCGAACTCGGATTAAGGTGGGATCACCTCGCCGACGAAGCTGACGTGAAGAGATTTCCAGCAATATGAGGTGGGCCTCCAAGAACTCCAAGCTGTAGTGGTGGCCGACGCTGCAACAGGTAGGGACTCAGCAGATCTTTAGCTGTGCACAGATTAGTAGACACGGGGTGATGGACATCATTTATCCCTCCACACTTTTCGGAGCTCGGATGGATCGTCATCATGTACCATCATGTCCTTTTAGAAGGCAATTGTCAGCATCTAAGAAAGTCATAAGCATATAGCAAAAGCATTTAGAAAGCATATAGCAAAAGCACTTAGAAAAGCATTTAGAAGCATTTAAAGTTTACCTGTAGGAAAGGCAAGAAATCACCCAGCATCGTCTCCCGGTCGGTCGTGCTGAGAGACTCGAAGAGGAAGGCCAAGGCTGCCGCTCCCCAGGCGTATCTGCCCACTCTATCTAAATCTTGTAGCAAGGGTAGGAGCCTGCAGCTGATGGCATCTGCTCGGGTCAAAAATAGTAGCTTCCTGAACAGCAGGATCAGGAAGCGGCTCAGAACTCTATCTCCCTCTGGCCCCGCCTCCACTGATACTCTTGGGCGAACCTACTCGATCACTCGGTCGATGTGCTGCTCCGATAACTCTCCCATGGTGATCGCTGCTCCTCGAAGCCCCAGGCTCTCCTGGAGTGTCGACCATGACAATTGGGACGAGTGGTGTCCCGGCCCCACCAAATCTAGCCCCAGCAGCTCCTGAGCAAGATCTCGGTAGTCGGTGAAGGTGAAGCCTGTCACTGCCCTGCCATGCACCCTCAGCCCTGTGATCCTTGAGATATCCTCCAGTGTTGGAATCATGTGACCCCATGAGAAGATGAAGGCCCGACTGACAGGATCCCACCTTTTGTGCAGTGCATACAGTAGTGTCGTGTCAACTCTCGTAACCTCGATGCTGAGCACTTTGCCGAAGCCCATGGCAGTCAATCGCTCCCTCTAATAATCGGGCAATGCCTGGAACACCGCCCTAATCTGAAGCCATGAGATTCTGGTCCTTCTTTTCCCCTGCACACACATGGAGCATGGTCAATAACTTCATTGCTTTGCATTTAATATAAATAAAAATAACAAAAAAATCAAATAATCAAACACTTAAAAAAATGCAACTTCTATCCCTGGTCCCGCTGACGGTCATATGTTAGCCTGTTAGAGTCATCTGACGCACCCGTGGTGGCGCGCCAGAGGCTGTAACAGTCACTGGAAGGACCGTTACACTCCCAGAAAAATGGCGGCATCTTCTTCGTTTCCCTAGGTCATGGAAATGACCCATAGGGCCTACAAGTTGTTCAAATGGGTCCCCAGACCCATTTCCCCTTCATTACCGACACATGCAAACCATTTAAAGCATCAAAAGGGATTTTTTTTGGTCGGGAGCCTACCTCAGATGAGCACCCATCTTTCTTCTTCTCTGGTGACTCCTCTGCCGCGGTACCCTCTCCCTCCTCCCCAGCAACTTCCTCGGCCACTTCCACGGCTGTGGAGGGTTCCTCTTCCTCCGGTTGAACTGGCGCCGCTAATGGGGGTGTCTTCCTCCGATTGGTCCAATGCTACCGAGGGTATATCCCTGTGCGTGTGACTCTACGAGCGTGCCACCCCGTTGCCAATCTTCATACTGTTCGGGGAAGCGCACTCGCCAATCAACACAGGTTGCTGGCCCGCATGTCTTCCTCCCAACGCGAGGTGGCGCAATCATATCTTCCCATTCCTGGGCAAGCCCTAGGGTCCTCATAGATAATCGTAACCGAAGTGACTCAATTTCATTCAAACAATCAATCCAGAGGTCCCGTCTAAATCGAGCATGGCTTGTTATAACCCATGGCTGGTCAGTGTCGACCATGCCCACATAAGGCCTCCAGATCACCTATGTCAGCTCACACATATCTTCTTAGTCAAAAAACAAAAATAAAAAAATGACAACAATAAAAAAATAAAAAAATTCTACCATCGCGGCGGGGAACTCTTGCAGCTCGCCTCTTAACACCATCAACTGGTAGGATAGAGGGGCTAGGCTCATGATGGGCCTCCACCGTCTAGCTAGCGACACCGCCGCTGAACGCCAATGACGAGCCCTTCCCATTGGGAGGTAATAATGGCTCCATAATTAGGCCATCATGTGCCATTGACATCATCATCAAAAATAAAACAAAAAATATACAAAAAACATAAAAAATAAACATAAGAAGAAAATGAAATAAGAGGGTACCTAGATAAATGGCGTAAGAGTCACTTACTGTTACCTCTCAGTCTGACCCTTGGGACAGACCCACAAATAGATGCACTAGCACGGTAGCTCCCCAGGCGTACTGCCCTGCTCTCTCTAGGTCTGTTAGGAGCTCCAAGAAATGACAATGGATGTTGTCCCCCTTCGAGCCCACTAGCTGCCTCCCTAGCAAGAAGAGGAGGAATCTCCTCAAATCCATGTTGGACCTCTCCCAATTACTAGCGTCTATGCAGTACACAGCGCGACACCCTCTTTCAGTCCACTCAATGAATTCTTCCAAGGACTCATCATCACGCAGACGAGTGTCAGTAAGCCCAAATGCCTCCATGATAGATGCCTTGGCTACTGACCTATTCTTCTGATCATCTAAGTCAATCCTAATAGCTTCTAGGCACCCTTACAGTAATCAGAGTAGGTGACCTTGGTCACCACCTCACCATCCACTTTGCAGCCTGTGATTCGGACCACGTCTTCCAGGTCAGGCACCATGTGCCCCCAAGGCATCAGGAAGGCCCAACTCGCTGGGTCCCATCTTTCATGCAATGCTTGGATGAGAGCGAGGTCGAGCTTGATTGGCTCGATTTGGAGAAAGGCCCCAATCCCCATCGCATCTAGCCGGGCCTTCTGGAAGTCTGGAAGACCCCGATATGTGGCCACCACCAACTCCCATGAAATGTGTGACCTCATCATACTCTGCGCATACACAAGAAGTGAGAAAGGGGGCCAGCCTATCCACACTCCAACTGAATTTGATCGGAAATATTCGTGCCATCTGTGTCAGTCTATCTACCAATAACCAAATACTATCATGCCCACCGGATGTCCTCGGTAACCCAACCACGAAATCAGTGGTCACGTGATCCCACTTCCACGCAGGAATCTCCAAGGGTTGAAGTGTACCTCCCGATCATTGGTGCCCAGCTTTCACCTACTGACATGTCAAACACCAGGCCACAAACTTCGCTACATCTCTCTTCATCCCAGACCACCAAAACTGCCTCTTTATGTTCTGGTACATCTTTGCTGATCCAGGATGCAAGGTATACCGACTCCCATGAGCCTCCCGCAATACCACACGCCTCACCTACTCCTCGGTTGGGACGTACAACCTACCTCTAAATCTCACGGCTCCATCCTCACCAAGCTCCACCTCGGCCATCAATAGAATTCGAGGTAGCTCAGGGTCCGCACGCTGAGCCCCAGTCACCTGACGATGAATAGCTGGCGTGACAGTCAAGCTTGCGAGAACAACTGAACCCTGATCCCGAGGGACCTTGAGCATAAAAGTCATGGTCAGCACCTGCTCCCATAACCTCCACTTCCTCAACAACATCTGACTGACCATCACCTTCCTACTCAAGGCATCAGCCATGATATTCATCTTGCCAGGCTGATAAGACAGAGTGAAATCATAATCCTTAATATACTTCATCCACCTCCTTGTTGACACCCGTTTTATGACCAATGAGTTGGGTCATCTCCTTATTTATCTTTATGATGTCCCGAGTTATTCACCGCTTATGGGCCATGTTGGTCAGTTTTGGGGCTTATTTTATGGGTCACTCTCCCTGGTTGGGCCTTGTCCCTTATCTTTTCTGTCGTTCAGAGCTTAATGAACTTTCTCGTTTCTTTTTGCCACAACCTCATCCCTAGCGGTCTATAGTATGGCTGTTAGCCATGGTTGGCGGTCTAATTTTAGACCGTTTAAGGGTGGCAGAGTCCTATTTCAATGACTTTCTTATCTTTACGAGATGATCAACCCATGCGGTCTATCGCACGGCCATTAGGGGAGCTCTGGTGGTCCACTTCTAGACCGTTTGGTATGCAGAGAGTCCTTATCGCGACTTCTTCTCCCGTTGGTCTTATCTCTTGCTGGATGATCGAGCCATGCGATCTATCGGTCGATCGTTTCTTGCACCTTGCGGTCTATCGCAAGACCGTTAGTGCAGATAAAGAGTCCTGCTCTGACTGTTCTTTCTCTGCTTCACCATGGATGGATTAGAGTCCTTGTTTTGTTGATTTCTCTCCAGATAAAGATCCTCAGAAGCTTCTATTTGTTTCTATGGACTCTTGGGAGTATTATTTTTGAGAGTTTGCTAGTGTCTACTACTACTGGCTTAGGCTATTTTTTGTATACTTATGGTTTCTTTTATTGTGTGTATCTATTTAGTTTAAAATGTCGCCTAGACGAAGAGCTCACATTCAAAGGGAGGAGAGTGGTACTTCGCCTCCCCCAGCAAATGTTCAAGGCCAAGGCCATGTCAATCCTGCCCCTGGTGATGACGTGCCTCAAGGTGGTCACGGTAGAGCTTTAAAGGAGTTTCTTCTATTCCACCCACCAACATATGAGGGGCAAGCTGATCCAAGTGTAGCGAGAGTGTGGCTAGATGCAACTGAACGTGTGTTCCGTTCCATGGAGTACATGGAAGATGAGAAAGTGATGCTGGCTACATTCCAATTGCAAGGAGTAGCACTCACGTGGTGGACCACGGAGTGGGAAGTAACTTTCAGGTCTCGACCTCTTCGACAAATTATTTGGCAGGAGTTCATCACTTCTTTCGAGCGTACGTACAGTCCAACTTATCTGAGGATGGACAAAATGTATCAATTTATGGAATTGGCTCAAGGCGATATGACTGGTCTGTAGTATCACAATAAATTCATGGAATTGGTCGATATGCGCCTCACATTCTTGCTGATGAAGGTTTAAAAACTGGGTAATTTCTACAATGCTTGAAGGCAGAACTGAGGCTGCTGTTGATAGCAACCCGAGTGGTAGAAATGGATGCAGCATATCAGGCAGCTGTGGCATTACAACTAGACATGACAAGATCTCGAGGGCATACCCAAGTCGAGCCAGTTCAGCAGAGTGTGCAGCATCAGTAGGTCAGTCAGCCCAGTGTGATAGGAGTCCCATCTTCTGTTCCTGCTGCCAGTGGCACTTCCTTTACCAAGTCCAAGTTCAAGCAGATGTTCAGGAAACCTAAGAAGTTGTTTGATAGTCAAGCATCTTCTGGCATTATGCAGTGATCAGCACCTTCTTTCCAGCGATAGGGATCAGTAGCAAGTCAGTCGAGACCATGTCTGAGGTGTGGTGGTAGCCATCCAGGTAGGCCGTGTTCAATGCCCGTGGTGTGTTTTCGATGTGATCAAGTTGGGCATATGGTTTGTGATTGCCTGCAAAGGCCAAAGCAACCTGTGCAGTTTTTACAGTTTTCACAGTCACAGTTCAGACCTCCTGCACCACCACAATCTCAGCAGTATCCTCAAGCTTCAGTCTCTTCATCTCACCAGTCTTCGACAGCTAGTAAAAAGTAAAAAGGGAAGGTCATGCATATAACTCGTGCTGAAGCGGTGGCATTCCATCTAGTTGAAGGTACAATTCTGATTTAGGGTCATGCAGCTCGTGTTTTATTTGACTCAGGTGCTTCTCATTCATTTATTTTTGAAGATTTTATTGCCTGCATTGAGGAGCCGAACCACAAGTCAAAATAAATTGTGCCAATTAAATATCTAAAAATACGTTTAACAACCATTAGATGAGATTCTGTTGGACATAACTGAAAACGAGCACATAAACATACACTGAACTGGATGTCAGGGCGGCATGCTGTTAAGTTCAGTAGTGATCCGATCATACCTTGAAACAGTATGGAATCTATTATTTTACCATTTTCATCCTTATCCAGCTTTGTGGTGGTGGCCATTGGAGTAGATATGGATTTTGCTTCTGTCATTTCGTATTTCTTTATCAGCTCCAACGTATACATAGCTTGGTTTATGAAGATCCCTTCTTGAGTTTGTTTGACCTGCAATCCAAGAAAGAAGGCTAGCTCCCCCATTAAGCTCATTGCAAACTCTCCTTGCATAATTTCTGCAAATTCATCACACAAGGTACCGTCAGTAGCTCTAAAGATTATGTCATCAACATATACTTGAACTACTAAAATATCTTTACTTGATTTTATCGTAAATAGTGTTTGATCAACTTTACCTCTTTTGAAGCCATTCTGAATCAGGAAAGATGTGAGTCTTTCATACCATGCCCTTGGTGCTTGCTTTAGTCCATACAACGCCTTCTGTAGCTTGTAAACATGTTGTGGATATTTGGGGTCTTTAAAACCTGGAGGTTATTCTACAAAGACATCCTCTTTGATATACCCATCCAGAAATGCAGATTTAACATCCATTTGAAATAATTTGAAGTTAGAAGAGCAAGCATATGATAATAAAATCTGGACTGCTTCTAGTCTAGCAACCGGTGCAAAGGACTCATCAAAATCAATACCCATCTCCTGGCTATACCCTTTGGCTACAAGCCGGGCCTTGTTCCTAACTACCAATCCCGTATCATTCAATTTGTTTTTAAAAATCCATCAGGTTCCTATTACGGGCTGATTTTTGGGACGTGGCACAAGAGTCCACACCTCGTTTCTATCGAATTGGTGCAGCTCTTCATGCATAGCCTGGATCCAGGATTCATTTTGAAGAGCTTCAAGGATATCCTTAGGCTCTTCTTGTGAAATTAAGGCCATCAAGTCCTCTTCTTCTACCTGCCTTAATGATGATCTAGTTTTTACCCCATCCTCTGGATTACCTATGATATTTTCAGTGGGGTGATCCTTTAGAAATGTTGATGGTCTTGGTAAGTCCGGGTGCCCCTTTGCTTCACCCATCACTGTCGATCACACTACAACGACCATCAGAGATCTGACGGCCACGATTGCATCATTCTATCCTTCTCTCTTTGAACCCTAATATAAGATTAATGACCACGCCCACAGTTCCACTTCTGCAGCCGCCGTCGCCATGGCTGCGCTGAGGAAGCCGAGGACCACCCGGAACCCCGACCTGGTTCGCGGGGTCGGCAAGCACTCGAGGTCGAAGATGTACCACAAGCGGGGGATCTGGGCCATCAAGGCCAAGAACGGCGGCGCCTTCCCCCGCCACGAGAAGAAGCCCGCGGAGCCGAAGCACGCCGAGAAGGCCCCCAAGTTCTACCCCGCCGACGACGTGAAGATGCCCCTCGCCAACACCCGCAAGCCCAAGCCCACCAAGCTCAAGTAGCCGCCCCACTCCCTTCGACCTCCGTTGTTGGATTTCGTTGCTTGGTTCGTCTGTATCTGCCCTTCTTATGTTTGGTTGTTTGTTTTCGAATCCTTTCTCGGTTTGGTTTTTGGGTGAATCAGGGCCAGCATCAAGCCGGGGAATGTTCTAATCCTTCTGGCGGGGAGGTTCATGGGGAAGAGGGTCGTATTCCTCAAGCAGCTCCCGTCAGGGCTGCTTCTCGTCACTGGTGAGCTGCTGTAGTTTTCTGAAGTTGATCCTTGTCATTGTTTTTTGTTTTATTTCGTGATGGTAAACAATTCTGTGTTCAAATTGTCTAATCAGTTCAGTCTGGATGGTCCGGGCGGATTTGCCCGTGCTCATTTTAGTATTTTTTGAAAGGACCTGCAGAAAATGGTGGTTATTTTGTGGGATTCGAAAATGTGACCTTGCTGTCGTGTTTTATGTCTGTGTGACTATGTTAATTTGTCAGTACAATCTGGGCAGTGTTGGTGATCGATGGTTCCGTCAATACTACCCACTAGCTGTAGTGTTGGTCAGTGTTTGCTGTTCTTTGCTCAGAGCGAACTTGCAGACATGTCGATTTGTCCCTCGTTTCTTGTACATGTATTTATATTTTTCTCTACCAACAATTCTCCTTATTTGGCCATCATCTCAACATACGATATGCTGCTAGAATGCTCTTTCTTTATAGTTAGTCGTTAATTCTGTTTGGATTGTGAGAAAGTGTATTCCTGTTGACATTTGTTTGTGAAGGGCCTGCAGGGACCTTGTGGCATATCCTTTAACAAATTTATGGTTTGATATATTGCTAGGGACCAGTTTCCACTTTTTACGTCATTCCACGATGATTCTTGGTTTTGGCTGTCGAGAGATTCTGTTTAAAAAAGATAACGTTTGTTAGGGCTGTAATTGGTATTGGGTGGACCTCGGTTGGAATCAATGCCATCCCAACCCATGCCAGAAACCACTTGGCCTAACTTGACTCAACCCAGCCCTCAACCCAATCCTTACAACTCCAGAACAATGTGTTCAGCAATGTCTCAACTCAACCAATGGACATGATTTGACTTGCAACAAATGTTACAGGTCCAATTGGTTTAGATCAGGTCATAAGGGAGGGTGTGCTCCCTCCCTTTCTGGCCTCGACTCTGCCATAGGATGGCAGTTCAAGAGAATTTAAGAGAGGGGTGCAAGAGAGAGGAGAGACGGAGGACCACTGTTGTGGGGTTTTGCCCCACTGTGATTGCTCTTCGACCATAGCATGGAGGAGGAAGAACTGCTAATTGTAGCTGGATGCAAGGTTTGCCATGCCGGTCGGACCAGCCGTACCGGTCATGGCCTGGTACGGTCTGGCACAGTACAGTATGCCGATGTGTCGTGGCGTGCCATGATTTTTTTTAAAGTCTCAAATGGAAGAAAATCATGCTTTTGGGGTTTATTTATCAAAAAGCACTCTAAAGACACTAATATTCACATGCTAGAAATAATAGGCACATACTCTCTCCTTCCCCCCTCTCTCTTATGAACTTGCCGCCTAGGCGTTGCTTAAGTGCTTAGGCGTCCGGGAGACCCAAGCTCGTCATGGGTCGCCTTGATGCCTTGACAACTATGTGGGGTTCTAACTAACCCTAAGGTAAAGAAAAAGGATGAAGTAGATGAAAAGGAGAGGAGAAGGGGAAACATATCAGAGCTAGAAGGGAGGGAGAAAACAAATAAAAGTGGCCGATTCCCACCATGTCCTTGCATCACGTTCCAGTTGAAAGGTCGAGAGAAGGATACGTTCTTGATTGCTGCATTGCATTACTTCAAATATCCTCCCCATCTCTTCTAGCTAGTGCTCGACTTCATCAGGGTCAGTCGAGCCACCAAATCTCGGCGGATTCATCCCCCTAAAGTTCCGATATAAGTAACCTGTGCCATGGTTTGCAACTCCTACTTGAGCCACTTGTTGCAAAGCCTGAGTAAGGCCTTGAACAGTGCACTGCAAGTTCCTCCATTCTGCGCGGTCTGCTGCCATTACAAAAATCTACATGTGGAGTAGATTATTTAGGTTCATTAAGATAGATAATATTACAATTAAGGTATTAACTCAACCCAAGTCTCTACCCAATTCTCGAAAAATCTTGGAAGATCGGGTTTTTGAAAGGATATGATCCTATTTCGATAATTAATATCAGCATCATTATCTATAAGCCAATCTACTCCTAAAATGGCGTCATAACTTTTCATGTCAAGACATACTAAGTTTGTGGGGAGATTGTGACCTTCTGTTATTACCTCACTATTAGGATAATACTCGGTAAGCTTTGTTCCAGAACCTAAGGGTGTAGTAATAGCAAGATTTGAAGGTAGAGGAACCGATGCAATTGGTAATATTTTTACAAAAGTAGTGGAGATAAAAGAATGAGAGGCACTAGTATCAAATAGCACAAATGTAGGACGGGAACAAATTTGAAGGGTACCTTCCATAAGCCCACCATCCCTGGGTGCTTCTTCTTCCTCTAGAACAGCATTAAGGCGAGCCTGCCTCCGACGTCCACTATTAGATGGTTGATCCTTCATGAGGGGGCAATCTGGCATACGATTCTCCCTGCTTCCACAACGTAGACAAGCACCAAGGCGCTTCTAGCATTCCTCAGCCGAATGACCAAACTTCTCGCAAAATGTGTAAGCCACCATAACTTGCTTCTCCTCCTCTTTGACTTTCTTATTCTTCTGGGAACTTCCACCATTCCCACTTCTGGATCTTTCTTACTATCACGACTTTTGTGAGGCTCCGTGATGCTGAATTTTTCTTTCTTATAACACTGATCAGACCGTCGACTGGATTCTTCTCCTTTTCCTTTCAATTTGTCGACCTTTTCTAAGGTCCTCTCACATAAATATGCCCGCTAGACCATCTCCGCATAGGTACGGATATTCTGGGTCCCGAGTTGTTGAATAAAATCGGGTCGTAACTCGTCCATAAATCGATTGGCCTTCAATAAATCGATATTGATGAGATGAGGTGTATATGGTGCTAGCCTAGAGAATTGAAGTTCATACTCCGTGACCATCATCATTCCCTAACGAAGAGAGGTGAACTCTATAGCCTTTCTTTCTTTAATATGCTCCAAATAAATACTTGGCACGGAATAGAGTGAGAAAATCGTCCCATGTATGAGGTGCATCGATCGGAGGAACCAGAACCGACTCCCACAATGTGCGTGCACCTTTATTGAGTTGGAAGGTTGCAAGATGCACTTTTTCTTGATCTGTACACTGGATAACATCGAAGATGCGATTCATTTCATCTATCCAATTTTCTGCCTCATCTGGATTAGAAGAACCGTAGAAACGCGGAGGGTTTAAACTCCAGAAATTACGATGTAAGTCACCAGCCCTTGCCCCTGTGCCTGCCTAGGCCATAGTTTGTAATGCTTGAGTAAGGCCAGCAACTGTTTGTTACATGCCATTCCAATCTACGCGATGAGCCATTATAACAATGAGGTACATCTTCTTCCCCTTAGCCAGTGGGTGGTAGCGCATTGTAAGAATAGATGTGGGTGGCATGAGGCCATAGCTAAGGCCATGTCTATTTCCCTATGCGGGGCCATCCTGTTCCCTTCTGCCGACCACGTGTTAGATACTCCTATCCTTAGCACCATTAGCAATCTGTGGCAGGGTCTTTCCACCTCCCAGGCCATCCTTACTTACTTGTATGAGGGTCTTAGTGCTGCAGCTCTAGGGGGTCCACTGTTTAGTTCCATGATACTCCTAGAGTGTTGGATGGGTGTCAGGATGAAATTCATTCATAGGGAGGATATCACTTCAGCCAGTCGGATCTTCGGGAGCCATCCCCTCTTCTTCATAGGTGGCACTTTCAAGTTCTCTCCACAGGTTGAGTGCAGGACGGCAGACAAGAAGACTAGGGATGAGTGGCGCCTCTACATCAACACACTGCCCCTGGATCGATTCATGGTGCGCCCTGCCTTCCTCCACGACACAGCTATCAGGCTACCTAGGAGGCCAGGGTTGGACCTGAGGCTCGTGAGCGACATAGCCTTGACGATGTACAGCCTACACCGGTGCTACCTACAGGTTGGACTACCTCGGACTACCCTTTCAGCACTACCCCGCCTTTCCACACTATAGGCGAGGAGGCTCGAGATTGAGGAGGACGAGCAGGCGAATAGGAGCGCCCTGATCATGTGGGAGATTAGTAGGGTGTGTACCCTACCAGTAGAGGTAGCAGAGGCTGTAGAGACCTACCGGGCTTATGCTAGAGAGCTGAGAGAGATACATCCTCGTGGGGATGCCCAGTGGAGAATTGAGTGATTTTCTTTCTTTTCATGATGTAGACATGTGAAATGAATGTTGGGATTTTGAAATACGAATAAAATGAGTTGGTTTGATTAAATAAAGCTTGAGTTTGGCCTTTCTTTGTGATTTTTGAATTGAAATCTCGGGATGTACGTGGTTGGAAAAGGACCACCCCGTTGAATACACGGTTAGAGGCTAACTGCTTTAGGAATATGGATGGCCAGGGTCTGGACGTTCAAAAGTTCAGTAATGGGACGAATGATAGAAGCTCTAGAAAGTTGCACGGCCTAAAGATAGACCGTAGAGAGAATGGAGTGGCTAGGTAGGCACTGTTCATTTTAATGAACGGCCTATGAAGGACCGTTGCAATGTTTAAAGTTCTGGACTTGGAGCGGTCTTATGGAAACCGTGTAAGAGACAGAACGGTGCTATAAAGGCCGCGAAAAGATATGAAACGGTCTCCAAAGGGCTGTATACAGATGAGAACATTGAGCTTCATCTTCAACCTGCCCCTGCACACACATGAAATAAAAAATAAATTAAATCTGTTTTAGGCTTAACCCTTTGCCAAGGTGCCCTTAGTGTCAGAAATTCTCTCACCTACACCACCAGCTGGCTACGCAACTGCACGCCCTGATGGAGCCTCGCTCATTTGCCTACTGGGGGGTGGACATACTGGGTCCCTTCCCCGAGGCACAAGGGAGGAAGAAATTTCTTATGGTTGCCATTGACTACTTCACCAAATGGATCGAAACTGAACCATTGGGGAAGATCACGAGCGAAGCAATTGGAAGTTCGTGCTGCGAAGCATCATCTGTAGCTTCAGGATCCCAAGGGTTCTCACAACCGACAACGACAGACAGTTCGCGAGCACTGCCTTCCAGGAGAAGAACTCGGAGCTGGGGATTTAGAACCACTATACTTCGGTGGGACATCCCCAGGTTAACGGGTTGGTGAAAAATTCCAACCGAACGCTTCTCCATGGCGTCAAGACCTGGCTGGCCCAGGCAGGCGACTCATGGGTAGACTCAATTTCGAGCGTCCTATGGGCCCACCGGACCACCGCTAGAGCTGTCACCGGGGAGACACCCTTTCACCTCGCCTATGAGGCAGTGGTACCGGTGGAGATATCCAACCCCTCACTACAAGTGGGACACTTTGACAAGGTCAGGAACAATCAAGCAATGCGAGAGAACTTGGACCTGCTCGAGGAAGATAGAGCAGGCGCGCAAGTAAGGCTCGCAGCGTACCAACAGAAGTTGGCCCAATATTACAACGCCCGAATTAAAGAACGACATTTCTTCCCCGGAGATTTGGTTCTACGACGAGCAAGTGTAGCTGACCCAAGAGGAGCCGCAGGGAAGCTCGCACCAAATTGGGAAGGCCCGTACAAGATAGCGGAAACACTAGGCAAAGGAGCATACATGCTAGTGACACGAGGGGGGGGGGAAGAGGTACCCAGGACGTGGAACTCCGTCAACCTCAGAAAATTCTTTCAGTAAATCGTCACCAGTCGTACTCCACTAAGGTAAGTTACTTACATATCCCGAAAAGGTAACCTAAGGGTTCCCTAAAGGCGAGCACCGCTCTCCTTGGAAATGAGAAGGTAACCTAAGAGTTTTCTAAAGGCGAGCACTGCTCCCCTTGAAAATGAGAAGGTAACCCAAGGGTTCCCTAGAGGTGAGCACCGCTCTCCTCGAAAATTAGAAGGCAACCTAAGGGTCCCTTAGAGGCAGACACTCATCCCCTCGCAAATAATAACCACAAGCTGATCCACCTAAGGGAAGGCACAAGTGCTGCAAGGACACGCGTATAGAAAAATAACCAGAAGCACATTATACGAGTGTCTCCCATCAGAGAGGTACACATTCAAACAAGTCTGAAGAGATTTTATTTTTTAGTCAAGACACAAAGAATACAAGAAGTCTTATTCTTTAGTTAAGATACGCTCCCAAATTTACTGGGAGTTCTAAGCAAATTTTCCTGGAATTTTGATAGGCCATCTCATATTTTCTAAAATTCCTCTTCAAATCCATCTACAGTTTTGTCAGCTAGTGTCCAGATCCGACCACAGTCCAGTATAAAATCTCCAGAAAATCCAATTCTCCACAAAACCTTTCATAAAAAATATTCTCGTCTTCCTTGTTCAATTCTCTACAACTTTGAAGAAGGGCTCAAGATCTGAATCAGAGATCTTCCCTATGGTCAATGGCAGTTTAAGGAACTACCCTGCTGTTCTGAGATTCTGGGAACTATCCAATAGCAGCTTCAAAAATAGTTTAAGACCAGATCAGTGTAGATCCAATTCATCTCTCTGGGTCTAGATTGAAGTACTTCAAAAGGGATTTCCAACGCCACTGACCATGTATCGATCCGACGTCGGGGCCGATCACAGCAGAGGCTTTCGTCGGATCGTGCACTGTGAAACAGCAAGTGCAGATCCGTGAGAAGCAATACTGGCAGGTGACGATCGGAGCCGCCCGGCCTCCGACTGGCGAACCAGCATGCCGCCATCCCAGGGAGCACCCCTCCAGGCATCCCCACTATAACGGTGCTACCCCGGTCCCACACGGCCCCTCAGACTAGCACGTGGGCCCCACAGTCGTGAGTACGTGTGCCGCCGAAGCTACACAAGAAGCTGCCCATCAACCCGAACCCGTTACTCCAGGGTCCCACTGTATCTCCCTTTACCTCCCTGCGTGGAGTGGGCATAGAAATCACTGCTGTATTTATGTAATTTATTATTCCGGGAGTACCGATTCGACCGGGGTCATCTTCCCCATGCCGAGAGCGTGGAGGTATCGTGTCCGCTTCCTTGACTCGGCAATTTGCTTACTTCGTATATACTTGTTTATGTCGCTGCTAGAGAGCATGATAGGATAATCTAGCTCGATATTTATTGTTATTCACTACTGTGAGCGAGAGAGCGTGACCATCCCGTGACCCGATCCGGGCACAAGAAAGAGCCGACCACCCTAGCTCACTATCGATTTCTCAACCGCGCACGTCCGTACGCTACCCTCGTTAGGGGCGATCGCGAGCTTGCTTAGAGTCCAAGGATCACATATCCAATTGGAGTCGATTCGCGCGTCCGTCCCGCATCAAATTGGTATCAAAGTGATGTGACACAATGATGGGGGTGGACAGCAAGTGAGCGATGGGTCCTCGGACCTATCATGCAAGCACACACACAACAGGCAAATCCTCGGTAGAGGCCGAACCCACCGTTGCTCACACACGGACCCGGATGACTCGGCGATGCCGAGGAGAGGTGATGGATCAGATCCCTGGCTGGTAGAGTGCCAGCAGGGCTAAGGTGGCCCTCCCCTTTTCTCTTCTTCTTCTTCCTCCTTTCTTCTTCCCGTTGGAGAGCCCAACCCCAACCGCGGCCCATTCCTCCCCACGCGACCGAGGCACGGCCCCCCTTGCTCCGACGGCGGTGTGGCAGCAGCGGCGGCGACGAGGCGGACGCATGCGCTTTTCGTGGCGAGAGGCAGGGAGATCGTGTTCTAAACACTTCTTCTTGCGATTGACGGCGATCCAGCGGAGCTCGTGCTCCATTGAGGTGGGGGGACGAATTCCCACGCTCTTGTTTTCATTTCCCATGATTTGTAGGCCGAGTGGTGTGTTTTTGAGCAGGGAGGAAAAAATGCCATGATTAGGGTTGAGTGCCGGATCTGTCGTTTCGCGAGGTTTCAGACCAAATCGGGACTTTAGATGCATGCTAGGGGGGTTGGGGGAGCTTCCCCCTTGTTTTCCCCATCATGGGGGGATGATCGGGCATGGATCGACATTTTGGGATTCTTCCCACCGGTCCCGTTCTCAGGTGAGTGTAGGGGTCGTTCCAGAGACCGCCACACGCCTCGAGCGGCCGTGAGTAGGACCGCTTAAGGGCACTATTTTGTCGGCAACTCTGGCGGCCCAATATTGGACCGCTACGATTGGGTAGCGGCTACACGATAAATCGCTAACCCTGGGTTAGCAGCCGTTCTTCGACCGCCAACCCTATTTTCTGACCGTTGTGCCCTCGGGACGCGTGTTTTTGACCGTTGGGAGTCACGTGTCCATGGCGGCCGTAGGTACGACTGCTAAGGATGCCTCGCGGTCTAAGGTAGGACCATTTGTCTGGGATAGCGACCTTACGATAGACCGCTATGCCCGTTGTGACTCGCCTTCTAGCGGCCCAAGATTGGACCGCTAGAGTCGGTGTGGCGGCCTATTGTAGGTCCGCCTGACTGTTCTGGCGGCCCAGTGTAGGATCGCCATTCCCTAGGCTGCCCGAGTTGGTTGCAGTCCCATTTTACTTCATTCCGTGATTTTCGTGAGTCAGTTCTTACCTCCGGTGACACGTCCACTAGTCGTAACTTCCACGGCACGCGTGTGCTGGCCCACCGTGGAGTGGTGGTACGGCTTACCCGAGAGAGACGGTTGTTAGGCTGGTTACCGTAGGGCCCGCACGCGCAGCCGAGTCCGGGCTTCGAGGGAATAACCAGGTAGAGGAAAGGCCTAGGGCGTATGGTCTGAGTGTGCACACGAGATTGGGGGCATCGGACGGCGCTGACGAGCATGACCCCAACTAGTCCTTGTTTGTGGTACTGGTTACTGAGTGTGTCCTTGTCTCCGCCTGGGGCGTTGTAGCTAGACACTTGTGACGCGGTGTAAGACGTCAGGGGACACATCCGGTCGTTCTTCTAGTGGGAGGTGCCAGCTCGTTGGGCCGAGTATTCACTTGGCATTTGGTACGTTTTTCTACTTTTGACTATCTTTCTATTGGACTGGACTCTGTTGTAGTTAGTTATTTATCTCTATTATTATATCTATTACCCTGCTTTATTTCCTATTTCTGTGTACACCACACCTATCCTTTTAGCCCTTCCGAGCCCTCCGGCTTGTGGGCGGCGGGCCAGGATTCGAATGGTATCAGGTCATTCTCGGTATCCAGATCTTGGGTCGTTACAGAGGCTCCGCCATCTTTGGATATATTCCAGGGCTACTTCATTGTTCTTCTGCCTGACGGCATAGAGTTCGGTCACGGTCACTTCCCTTTCGGGAATATGGAACCGTTCCCAGAATTTCCTTTGCATATCCGGCCAATCGCTGATGGATCCCACCGGCAAGTTCGAGTACCACTCGAAGGCTAGTCCCGTGAGTGATGACCCAAAGAATTTCAGCATAAAAGATTCATCGCTTTCCAAATCGCCCATCGTGTTGTTGTAGTAAGCTATGTGTTCTTTTGGAGAACCGTGTCCATTGAATTTGTCAAATTTTGGCGGTTTGTTGACGCCGGGAGGTAATCTTTTGGTAGCATGATGGACATGATAAGGCACCCTATACACATCAAGAGCGGCATAATCATCATTGCCCATGTCGGCCAACTTCTTTCTAATCATTTGTTCTGTCATTATCTTGTTCACCGTCGGGTCCGCAGGACTTGGGTAGTAGTGTGCTTGCTGCATTTGTGATGTGGCCGGCACTATCGCTTGAGGTGCAGCGTCAATCCCCTGATGTTGGAGGGTAGGGTGCGGTATCAGGGTCATGCCCTCAGTGTTGTTGAGCGCCTGCTGGAAGGCCGTTATCTGAGGTGAAGCCTCGATTTCTTTGGCGCCTCACTGCGCGGCTTAAGGAGGGACCACGACCTACCTTGAGGTTGAGGCATGCATGTTCAGCTCGTCGAGCTACTTTTTTTAGTGTTTCGACCTCCTGCCGATAGTTTTGCAGTAGCATCATCATGGCCGGATTGGGCATAGTGGAGTCGGGAGCTTGACCTCCCCTTTCCACCTGAACATTCGGAGAAAGTGCCAGTCTTTTGCCATCATCTTCAGTGGTAATTACACTCGCCATCACCAAGAGCACATTTGAATTAGTGTCGCCGGCAGGGGATTGTATTGCTTTGACTATAGCTTTTCTTCTTCGGGTGATGGGACCTAACCTTTTGTTGGGCCTAGTCTCTTCATTATGTTCTTCGGGCAGAGCCGCATCGTGGGTGGCCGTATCGGCCATTTTGCAGGTGAGTATCTACAGTTTCTCGTGTCTTCGGGTCACTTTTGTCACGTCCCGAATCGACAGCAGCGGGAAGCGATGTGAATGCCCTTGAATGTTGCATGGTTGCTTGTACTTAATGAATCATGATTGTCATCATCAAAAAGGGAGAGAATGTTGAGCCCCCTAGTTTTCATGATTACAAACTATAATTTATTATCAGATCTTTGTGGTTGACTAACATATTCTACTTAACTTCTGGTTTGGACAAGTAAAGGAGAAGTACAGTTAAAGTGTCGACCTACCATATGGAAGTGCCGACAAGCCATGAAGAATGAACTCTGGCAAACGTAATGTGCTGACACAATGCCCAACATGTCGACACATCAAGAACGAATCCCCATCTGGACCGTCCTTGACTAGTCTCTAGAATGACCAAAGTGTCGACACCCTGGGTGGAAACTATCGACACTTTAGTCTCGTCAGAAGGATCTTTCTCGCACTGCAGTCTCTGGAATGACCAAAGTGTCGACACCCTGGGTTAAAACTGTCGACACTCCATTCACTAACAGAAGACTATTTCTCCCTGCGACGCGCTGCCTCGACACTTCAAATGCAATGACTCGACACTTAGGCGCAAGCTACACACTAGCAATCGATTTTCTCTTAAAGCACACAAAGGGACATGTCAACACTTCCACTGAATGTGCCAACACCATCTGGTTCGTGCGGAATGGATCTGAAATTGGATGCGCTTGCTTTTCAAGATTCACAACTGATATTGGAGGATCCATTTACGTATGAAAAAGCTTCTGGAAGCCCGCCTTTTCAGAGGCTCTGATTTCATGTCGAAAGATTTGCTCAAAAGTCCAATGGATGTGGCAGTTTGTGTTCCTTACCTACTATGTATGAGGTGAACATGGCGCATAAGAACAAAACAATATGCTAAAGAAAATGGAAAAAGAGAAAGCGACGATCGAAGAGGAAGTACGTGATAGACTAAGTGGAAGGTGAGCTAGAAGGGGAGGGGTTGAATAGATCACCCCCAATTTGATCTAACTAAAACTACTCGAGACACAGCAGGTAATAGAAGCCAATAATCGAGAACATAAAGGCTATCGGAGAAGAGATTGATCGAGTGATATGCGTGCAAGCAATCAAATGACAGATCGGACAAGACAAACCACACGAGACAGAGGGTTTTTGGTGCGGACACCCGAGCACATGAGCGGTCCGGCTCAGGGAGCCGCCGGTAGCGCACACGGAGCACCACGCGAGCCACGATAGCCTCCATTTGGCTCGGAGATAGTCTGGAGACAACCCCTTGAGTCTGAGCATTTATCATATTTATTTGGGCTTTATTTGTGTGCAATGTATGCTTATTTGATTTTATTTAGAGTGTAATTTAGATTGTATTAGGGGGTTGTTTACAAAATAACCATTGGGGGTCCCAAGAGCCACCTCACCTCTTCCCCATTGGGGATAATTCAACCCCCCTTCTTGTCCATACGTGCGCCTAGGGTCAACAATATATATATATATATATATATATAACCCTGAGGTAGTGGCCTAGGGAAGACCGCTTCCTTGAGGTAGCGGTCTCCCCTAAGGTAGCGGTCTCCCCTTGATCGCTACCTCCCGTTTTGTGCCCAGACCGCCCCAACTCAGTTCCCTTCGGTCTCTGGACTCTTCCTTTGACCCTACCAAGTTGCGGTCACCCATATGACCGCTATATTCAAATTGGGCCTTACGATAGATCGTTTCTTCGGAACAAGTTCCAGATGATTCCGAACTCTGATTTCTTCGCCGCAAGGCTCTTTGGACTCTTCTTTGACACCATTTTCGAGAGAGATAGGCCTCCACCTCAATTTCCATCGATCCAAGGCTCTTACACTTGATATTATCTCAAGATTTATCACATATATCCCCTAAATTGGGTGTTTATCTGGGATTTAAACCCTAGGGTTTTCTACACTTCTATATAAACTACCCAATTCACAGTGCGCGACGGGGGGCTCTTTGTTGGTTTGGGACGAAGCCATGCCACAATGCCGACTCATCTCTTCGATCCCATCGTGCAGAGGGAAGTATTGTCTTCAATTTCCAACGCTCAGGGCTCATTTTCATCCATTCCTGTCAAGCCAGTCCTCTGGTTCGGTCCCTCAAGCTTTTAACAAAGGGAAGACTACTCTTCCCCCATCTCCTCGATTGATCCCTACATATCTGTCCTCTCGGCACCATAAGTCCTTGTGGGCCCGGCTGATTTCTCTAGCCCTCAGCATAGGGCGGCCCATACTTATTCCAATACAGGTCATCCTTCGACCCAACATCCTTCCTATGGGCCTCCCTCTTCTTCCATTTATCCTTCGGCTCCCCGCTTTAAGCCCGCTCCTTTTACTCCACCTACTCTATCTCGAGAGCAAGAACTTCTTGATAAATGGGCTGCCATGCAGCAACAACTCAACTTTCTCCAAAAATGGGTCGGCCCACAATCCTTGGCTGATATATTCGTTCCTAGATTTCACAATATCCAATTCCCTCATTAATCTGAGCTCCCCACATACCTCAAGTATGATGGGAACGACAACCCGTATATTCATGTAAGGGATTTCATGTACAAGTCAGCATAGTTCCAGTACGATGATTGCCTTATGGCATATTTATTCCACCGCTCGTTGGATGGGGTAGCGTTGGATTGGTTTTATGCTTTACCATTGGAAGATACTGAGAGCTTTAAAGTTGTTAAAGAGAAATTCATCCAAAGATTTCAGGACCGAGTCGGCCCAGAATATTCTTTCACAGATTTGGTCACTGAGAAAATGAAGGCCGATGAGGATTTTGCTACAAATGCTAACAAATGGAGGCAGATGGCTGCCCGTGTGCCTAGTCACATTACGGAGGAAGAGAAGGTTAAGTTTCTCATTTCTAATGCCACACTTACCTTCCGCAACATTTTAGCCATGAACGATATTGCCAACATGCACCAGTTATATACCCAGGCTAGGTTCATCCAGACCCAATTCAAGGACTCCCCCATTCACACCCTCTTTGAGGCCCAAAAGCCCAAGTAAAATAGAAAACCTCAGGGGCCTGTCACCGAAGGAGTCCAAACTAATGAACAAGTGCAAGCCATTGCTTTCCCCTTTCTTAACCAATCCGCTCCACCCCGCTTTCGAGAACCTCCCCGGAACCCTCAGTTCCCTGCACCACAAAATACCCAACCTTCTTTCCCCACTCCTCAGTAGTCGCAATAACCCCCGCAATACTACAGTGTTCCTTCTCCTAACGGATATGCACCCGAACACCTGGCTCCAAAAAGAGCTCAATATCCTCCTTTGCCTGAGACCCTCCCAGACATATTTTTGGCTCTCATGTCCATTGATGCACTACAACTTCCTCCAGAATAGCCTAATTGGAACCCGACCGTTGATCAGTCCAGATATTACATGATCTAATGACAACTCGGGCACACAATAGAGAACGGTTTCCAGTTTAGGGATTTTGTATATGATCTTCATGAAGGGCAGCACATCGATTGGGCCAAGATGCACAAGGTCATCACTAAAATTAAAGAGAAGAGAAGGCAGGCGCCGAGACAGCAAGCACAGCAGTAAGCACCGTAGCCGCAGCCGTAGCAGCCACCACAGTAGCAGCCTGTGCAAGATCTGGGGATCCATCAAAATCCCATATCGAACCATCCTCCCGCTCCACAACCTCAGCCACAAGCACCGGCTCAGGTAAACATGGTTCACCCCCCGGCCCCCAACGTCGGGTGGTCATATGATTATGAATCTTTCATTCAATGGCTCATGGCCCTCCACTGCACCTACTGCAACCCCACTCCACCTTCTACTTCTGTTATCCTCCCGTCGAACCATCAAGTCACCACCACTACACCATCCACTCCTGCTATCCCTTTCAAACCCCTCATCTTACCACCTACCTCTCCCATTGTTCCACCTGTCCTTACTCCCCTGCAAGTTCACAATCCTCCCATCCCTGCTCCCCGCAAGTGCACATTCTGCCTGCCATTGCCACATCACCATCTAACCCTTCACCCCTCATCCTTCCAGCAGGACCCATTACCCCCGCCACCATCACTACACCTACCCCTGCACCTCTTATCCACCCCATTGGGCCCATTAAGTCACCCACCATGAGTTCATCTAATGTCGTGCTGGCCCAAAACCTTGCCCTGTGGAGCGGGCGATTGTTCCATCGGAACTACCCTACCCCTGGTGCATTTGCACCCAATCCCCAGTCCTCACAACAGGCTGTTGACCAAGAGGAGTAAGATCTGATGTCAGGCACCCAATACGATTTGCTACATCTTCTAGACCGGATGCCCACCAACATTTCAGTTTTGGAATTGATTAAGCGGTCTAAGCTTCACCAAGATGCGCTGTGGTATTTTTTACAGAAAGTAGTGGTCAATGAAGATATGGCAGTGGACAGTCTACCAATCGCCCTAGCTACAATTTCTAAGGGGCCCGCCATTACATTCTCAGAGACCGAGCTGGCACCTCCCAAGGCTCGACAAATGTCGCTATGCATTTCTGTCATCTTGAACAAAGTAAGCATAGATGCAGCATTAGTAGACATCGGGGCCTCTATCAATGTCTGTCCTCTAAGCACTCTGAGAGCATGTAATATTTCAGAAGATTTGTTAAGACCTAGCTTGACTACCATTGCAGGATATGATAATTCAAGAAGGCCGTGTCACGGGGTGGTTACTATCCAAGCTGAACTCGGGCCGTTGACAATGCCCATTAAATTTTATGTGCTCGATATTGACCCCATGTTTAAAGCTATTTTGGGTCGTCCATGGATTGACAATCTTATTGCCTTACTATCCACTGCTCATCAATGCCTTAAATTCCCATTTCAAGGGAGGGTGGTAAAAGTCAAGAGCATCTCCACGGTTGAGTCAGTCGAAGCTATTTCGGAGAAGATTTTATTGACACTCTGGCCCAGTAATCGGCCTGTTATCTCTGTGCTGGACCTCAATTTTCCATGGGCCTATGCACCACGCAAGCCCACCATTTCACAAGTAAACATCAAGGAGAAGCCCAAGATAAGAGACTCTAAGGGCTGGAAGATCATACTGAAACTAGGCTATCAACAGGGGAGAGGTCTCGACGCTCAGTTATAGGAGCGGATCAAGCCTGTCCCCAGGGTTAGAAAAATGATCTTGAAATGTATAATCGATAATGAATCATCCT
The DNA here is from genome assembly GCA_024336825.1 of Amorphophallus titanum. Taxonomy (NCBI): domain Eukaryota; kingdom Viridiplantae; phylum Streptophyta; class Magnoliopsida; order Alismatales; family Araceae; genus Amorphophallus; species Amorphophallus titanum. The sequence continues at coordinate 905,411 of JANBPO010004656.1, forward strand.
TACTCAGCTCATCGTCTCTCCGGGGACTAGACCCAAAGGGCACTAAAGGTAGAGCACACCCGCTCCGTGGGGTGGAAATAGATGGACAAATGGCGGAGGTAGAAGGCTTGGGAGGTGTAGAGGCTTCAACGGGAATGAGGGTGTCGAATGGTGGCAAAAGTGATGTAGCCATGATAGGCTCGGGAGAGGATAAAGGCAAAGGTGGAGGTGTAGGAGGGGGTAAAGGTGGACATGTAAGGGTAGCTTGCTCAGGTTCAGGGGAGAAGGGTAATGGTGGAGAAGGAGACGGCAGTGGAGATGGTGCTGACAAAAGCGGTGGAGATGGTGGAGACAACGAAGGTGGAAGCAATGGGTTAGGTGATTTGGGGAGAGGAGGTGGCAAAAGCGACGGTGAAGAGTTAGGCAATGGCGAGGATGGTGAAGATGGTGATGCAGGCAATGAGGGTAGTAGAGGTGGTGGAGATGGAGAGGGTGAAGAGGGGGGTTGCGGTGCCCACCGTCGACGCATCGACACAACGCATCGGGCGGTGTTGGGAGCGAAACTGGTGTTGGAGGGAATGTGGGAAGAAGAAGTGGGAGCACTAGCCTGAGCAGAGGCTTGGGTCTGTGGAGGTGTTGGGAACAGAGTAGGAATAGGTGAAGGCGATGATGGGGTAGGTGGAGATGAAGATGGAGTAGGCGTCAGAACGGGTGATGGAGCGGGCGCTACATTGATCAAAGAATCACAGGGGTGCCCTTGGTCTTGTAACAGAGACGACTACCTGGGTGGCACTTCTTGCTGCTGCTGCTGCTTATTGCGGAGATGTAAAATGACTTTGTGAATGATAACCCAATCAATCATCTTCTTGTCTTCCAAACCATAAACAAGTTCCTGAAACTCGGGACAATCCTCAACCAAATGCCCCTGCTGGCGGTAAAATTCATAATATTAAAACATATTCCCGACCGTGGATCGGCAAGGCACAATCGGAGGGAGCTGCAATGCGTGAGTGGCCATCAAAGCCCAAAAAATATCAGTAAAAGACTCCGGCAATGACGAATAAGGAGCTTGCTTCGGGCAAGGTGGATGTCGAGAGGTATAAGAAGGTAATGGAGATGGTTGTGGAGAAGGAAGTGGGGGTTGCGTAGGCAATGGCACATGGCTAAGGGATGGATTAGGTAATGGCGTATGCGGAGTGGGATGAGGAGGTATGTAGTGGATGGCATCCACCTGCTCGTGGTGTGATGTTTCCTTGACCGGAGGTGGGGACACATGCGGATATGAAATGGCGGAGGGCTGACTGTGGATGGCGGTAGGTTGACTCATGGAGGGTTGATACGTGGAGGTATATGGGTATGTGGGAGCTCACCGGATCCGTGGACGTCGTCATCGTCGGCGCCGGCTTTGCGGGGCTGACGGCGGCGCGCGGCCTCAGCGGCAAGGGCCACAAAGTCGTGGTGATCGAAGCGGACGACCGGGTCGGCGGCCGGACCAAGCGCGGAACCATAGCCGGCGAGGTCGTCGATCTGGGCGGCCAGTGGGTAGGGCCGGCCCAGACCCGACTGCTCGAACTGGCCAAGGCTTACGGCGTCGCCGTCTATCCTCAGTTCACCTCGGGCAAGAACATGATCGACCTCGCCGGCCGTCGAGGGATCTATGAAGGCGAGACCCCCGCCTTGAGCCCGATGGCCCTGGCCGAATTCGCCCTGGTGATCGGCAAGATCGAGGCGCTCGCCGCCCAGATCCCGGCCTCGCGGCCATGGGAGGCGCCGGACGCCCAGGCCCTCGACGCTCAAACCATGGAGAGCTGGATCCTCGCCAATACCCGCTCGCCGGCCGTCCGCTCGGCTCTGCGACTGCTGATCCGCACCCTGGCCTGCGCCGAGGCGGGCCAGGTCTCGTTGCTCGCCATGCTGGGCTATGCCGCTTCGGCGGGGCGGTTCTCCGAGATGATCTCCACCCGTGGCGGCGCCCAGGACGCGATGATGCAGGGCGGGGTCTGGCAGCTGGCGGCGAAGATTGCGGATGAATTGGGGCCCGACGTCGTGCTGGGCGCGCCCGTGAGTGCGATCACCCAGGACGAGGCCGGCGTCACCGTCGCCGCCGGCGAGCGCCGATGGCGCGGGCGATACGCCGTCGTCACCGCCCCACCCTCGCTGGCGGGTCGCATCCAGTACTGGCCGCCCCTTCCCGCCGCGCGCGATGGGCTGACCCAGCGCATGCCGATGGGGTGCGTGATCAAGGCGCACATCGCCTATGCGCGCCCGTTCTGGCGCGAGCAGGGCCTGACCGGAATGGTCCTTTCCGACCGGACCGAATTCGGCCCCTGGTTCGACCACTCCCCCGCCGGCGCCCGCACCGGCGGCCTCGTCGGCTTCTTCGCCGGCGGCCCTGCTCAGAAATGGGCGGACCGCGCGCCGGCCGCCCGTCGTGACCAGGTTCTGAAGGACATCGCCCTTTATTTTGGCGAGGCGGCGCTGACACCGACGGATTATGTCGAAGAAGTCTGGACCGGGACGCCGTGGCACCGCGGAGGCTACATGGCCGCCCCCGGCCCCGGAGTCCTGACGGCGTTCGGCCCGGCCCTCAGAGAACCGGTCGGCCGCATCCATTGGGCCGGGACCGAAACCGCCGACGCCTTCGCCGGCTATGACCACCGCTTCGACAACAATCTGGTGCTCGGCGGCCAGTTCAGCACGGGCTACATGCCCTGGGCCTCTTCCAATCCTCAGTTCAAGGGTTCATGCAATCCCTCAACAATCCCACTAACCCTTCGGGGGTCTCATCAGCCTCCTAGATGGCATCCCCAGTTCATGGTAGCGGTAGTCCGGTACCTGTATCGGGTTATCAGTGCCATGGGCTCTGGGTCATTACAATAGTGGTAGGGGTAGGCCTCAGCTGATCTTCTGAAATGTTACAAGCACGCAACGTGTTCAAAGGACAGACATTAACAGAGGCCCCGGTATCGACTAAAGCCGCATCAATACTAACTTTGTTTAAGATCATAGAAATGCAGAGCGACATTTGGCGGGCTTTTAGGGGTGCCAATTCCGTCTAAAAAAAAGTGGCGACCGACCCCTTGGACACAGTGGCCAGGGCAGATGGTAGGCTATCAACCGTCATGTTCTCATTAATGATAACCTTCTGGAGAAAGTCCCACAAGGTGTCCTGATGAAGCTTGGACCACTTGATCAACTCTAGCACAGCGATCTTTGCTGGCATTCGGTCCAAATGGTGCAATAAATCATACTGGGTGCATGGCAACGGGTCATCTTCCTCTTGATTCTCGGCCTACTGCAAAGATTGGGGATTTGGCATAGACGAACCAACTGGAGGATAATTCTGATGGAACAAATGACCACTCTAAAGGGCGAGATTCTGGGCCGACGATGCATCAGACAAGCCTACAGTCGGCGACTTGATTGGCCAATGGGGTGGACAAAGGGTGTGGTGGTTAAGGTTGTGGAGGTGGCAAGGGTAATGGGGGTAGCGACGGTTTCGATGGGCCTTGGCGGGAGGATGATGGATGGAGGGTTAGATGTTGGGGTGGTAACAATAGGTGGAACATGCGACTGCGGAGGAGCGAGGACTGGTGGAATAACTGGGGATGCGGTGGGTTGAATGAGAGACCTAGGAGGAACGACAGGCATGGAAGGTATGGTGGATGCTTGGAGGTTCGACGAGAGGATAATAGGGGTGGAAGGTGAAGGCAGAGCATGGAGGGTATTACGGTAGTTGTGGTGGAGGGCCATGAGCCACTGGACGGAGGCCATGTCATCATAGGACCACCCGGCATTAGGGGCGGGGTGATAAACCGTACCCACTAGCGCTGGCATCGGTGGTTGAGGATTCGGAGCGGGCGCATGATTTTGCATAAAATTTTGGTGAATCCTCAAGTCCTGCGCGGGCTGCTGATGCTATTGTTGTAGCGGTTGCTGTGGCTACTGCACCTGCTGCTGTCTCGGGGCTTGCATTCTCTTTTTCTTGATCTCTATAATGACCTTGTGCATCTCGACCTAATCAATGTGCCGCCCTTCATACATATCATAAATAAAATCTCTAAACTGAAAACAACTTTCTATCGTGTGCCCGAGCTGCCGGTGGAATATACAATATCTGTACATTCCTGGCCGGGACCCCTTCTGGGTAGCTCTAAGGTTTGACGCAAAGCATCAGAAAGAGTACAATAGCACAAAGCCACTACACCGGTAGCAACAAGGAATGATTTTTCATAAACAAAGAGCACGTAATCAAAGCCAAAGGACTGACGAGCTCACAATTTCCTTGAGCTTGCAGACAATCATGAGACGGAGGGCGTCAAAATCACCATTGTCCTTGAGCTTCGATATCACCTCTTCTGCAGCTGGACGACCACCGCCAGTGCTGGGTGATTCCATGGCCACTTTCCTTCTGCCGCTCCAAAGGAAGCGACAGTGAGGAGAGAGACCGGCGAAGGGGATGCCCTAGCTTACAACTGGGTGGGAATGCATCGCGGGGAGTGGAGCAAGGTGAGCATGGGGGACACAAGTGATGGCGAAGCTGGCAATTGAGAGGGATCGAAAACGGCGTCGGGAAATAGGATCAGACACGAGTAGATCGCCGCGTTGAGGCACCACTGCTAGAGAGAGGAGAAGAAGGAGACCACTGTGGAGATGGGAGCAACCCCAGAGGGAGGCCGTCGAATGCCAATTACAGACTCGTAGTCACAGTGGCCGATGTGGTTTCCTCGCCCCGAAAAGAGAGAATATATGGCACCCCGATAACCCGATCCAAAAATAGGATTTCGGATCAACAAAAAGCCACCCCAAATCCACACAAAAGTGATGTTTCAAATTAAATAGGCTGCTCTGAGTCCAATTTTTTTGCTGGATTTGAATCGGGGTTTCGGATCCGATACATCCGCTTGCACCCCTATTTGGAACCCAAGGTGCGCTCCTTCTGACTAAGCAGACGATGGTGGGCATTGAGTCGAGACTGGAGACCCGCCGAACCTATTTTATGATAATGGCGTTAAGAGGGGAAAATGTTTGATTAATTGGCAAGAAATGGGGCTACATGGCCTATAAGTCAGTTCCTATAAAAAGAAGAGAGAGCATGTTGAAAAGCCTTGAAAGCCCATGTTGTACTTGGGCTATTCCCTGGCAAAATCATGAGAAATAAGGGTTCGAACATTTTACCGAACACCTTCCAGGCATGGGCCATCTGGCCTTCCCTACAGCCCCGCCGGTCCCTACAAGGGCTTTGACTAGCTTGCTGCGACACGTGGCGACACCAGCAACCGTCCGGGATCAACTCCGGCCACTCACATACGGGCCTTGCCTGTATCCTGCATCGCCGCTCGGGCCAACCCGAGGGCGCCCCGACGGTGAGCTATGCCAAGTGGCACTCAGCAAAAGGAGCCAAGGGCCCGCAAAGAGACACGTCTGCCAACCCTCCATGGTCAAAGGGAGACCTAACTAAGTCAACCATAGGCTTTGGAGGCCCGCCGCACACATATAGAAATTGAATTAAATGCAACAAACATGAGGTAGGTATTAGACATGTTAAACTAATATTCTTAAGTACATATTAAGTATGAAGTAAATTCACGCAGTACAATAAACATTATAAACACAGTAAATGTTATAAAAATTAAATAATCCTTACTTAAATGATGATGCACTAATTAGGATAATAGCTAGAAGAACCGTCTCCCTGATTGTCTGGCTTCTGATGTTAACACCCATAAAAAGGCTGCATATATTCTGTATATTTACTGTAACAAAACAATGATGTAGCCAAGTCCTACATCCCTCTTTGCATCCCTCTTGGAGTGTAAGGTTGTGAGCTTGATGGGAATCCAGAATCAACATAAGAAGCAGAACCTTTAGGATGAGAAGAGAATGCTGACACATAACAATCACTAGGTGGAACTGGATAGAATTGAAATTCTAGTTGATGAGCCCACCCATACATGCCTGCTTCCTGTTGGTCACCTCCATAACCTGACGGATGTCCATATTCGTTCTATGAATCATATCCTCCTCCACTATGACTGTATCCTCTGTCAGTGTCAGCGTGGAAGGAGGAAGTAGGTGCATATGTGCCACCGACAGTACTAACACCTACAGCTGCACTGGAATCATCATCATCGTCATCATCATAAACAGATGAAACCAATCGCCTTCTAGCCTTTGGCTCTGTTTTTCTCTCTTTTGGTGTGATAATTTCATTCATCTTTGAAAGGAATCATTTTTCCCATGACATGTGCCTCACATAAATTTGCTTCAACTACTCAATTGTCGAATCCTCTCGAGCAGCAGCACTAGTCCTCTCAGTTATCTCATGCGCTGATATATTTCTTCTTAAGGATGGAGGTGGCTTGACCATTCTAGGAGTGACTAACCTGCTATCTGATTCTGAGTGTCTAGCTGGGTCAAACTCAGATTGCTGCTCAGTGTCGTGAACAAATAAAGCTGGATCCTCTCTCTAGTGCACATGAGTCTCTCTGGCCCTCTTTGTAGGTCTTCTGAATTCTGGATCATTTAGCTCATCTTCATCTAATATGCCCTCTGCCCATGTTCTATCTTCAACATCAAAAACGGACTCATCAGCCTACTCTTGTACCTCAACCTAAGGCTGCAAGTGATTGTCATCATCAAATAATACGTCCACATAAATTTCTGGAGTTGTATCCTCTGCGACGCGTTTGTCCCTCAACTGTTGTCTCAAGTTCATATTCTTTATTCTCAGTCTCATGTTGTAGTGGCAATAAACCAATTTTTCCAATCGTTCAACCTTTAACCGATTGCGAACCTTTGAGTGTATAAGGTTGAACGCGCTCCAATTTCATTCACATTGACTTACTCATGTTGTTTAACTAAACACCCTAATTGCCTCTCCCTCGTTTCTCTCACCCTCTCTCACTCTTTCTCTCTCATCCGCCCCCTCTTTCATCCGTTCTGGGCCGTGCCAACCCCGGATCGAGGCACAGGAGGTACCGTTGGAACCAGCTCATCGCGAGGATCGCGTTAGTGGCTTTCATTCCGCGTGGGAATGGGTCGGGTCGAGAGGTGTACTGGAGCTTCGTCGCCCGCATGCTCATTTTTCGAGGTCATCGTCGCGATCGAGATAGGGGGATGGATTCCTTACTTCGTTAGGATCATTTTGGTATCACATGCATGCCCATGCGTAGGCATTTTTATTGTTTTCTATGTAAGGTGCATTTTTGAGATTTTTAGGCTAAATTGCTTGTAAAATTCATTAAGGTCATTATATTTGCATTTTGATGCATGCCGTAGTTGTAGAATGTTGTTGTTTTAGCTTCTCCTACCCCTTTCCTTTTATTTCGCGTCGATCCGGCTTGATCGGAGGGGAGTTCGGTTCTGAACTCGTCCCTCTCATTTCCCAGAGGATATAACGCGCCTGCCAGAGGCCGTTATATGCTTAACGGACCCTAGGGGGTGCATTTTGCATTGCATGGCAGACCACTCTTGGACCGTTATGTGATTGTGGTTTTCGTAGGTCTGTAGGTTGTAGGGCATGACGGACTAGTCCCAGTCCGCCATAGCCAATATAACGCCCTTCTCGTTGTGCGTTATATGGTGGGTTAAACTGTGGAGTTTTTCTAAGTTTTATACGTTCGGGTGGCTTTAACAGACCAGTCCCGATGCGTTATAGTCTCATGGCGCACCTATCATGGCGCGTTATGATCTGTGTGATTTTGGATGGTTTTCTGGCGAGTATAACACGCGGGTTGAGGTGCGTCATACATTGCATAATGCCCCAGAGGTGGCACGTTATGATCTGCATGTTTGGGTTTTGGTATGTGCACGGGTGAGCATAACGGCCTGGGGGAGGCTCGTTATAGTCGCATAACGCCCCGTCCCTGGTCCGTTACACTCTGCTGTTTCGGTAAGTTAGGGAAAGAATGTTTAATTCCCGTCTAATGCATTTCATGCTACGTCTATGCTATATTCACGTTATTTTATGATTATTGGCTCACTCCTAGAATCCCAATAGAGTGCTTGGACTCTCCATGTGATGGAACCACTAGACGTAGTCCTAGACTTCACGGATGGTCGACCCACCTGGGAGAGGTGGAGGGGTAGACCCGTCAAACGGTTTAAGCTAGTATTGTGGGCCCTCGGCTAGATCGTAGCGCTCTACGGGGAGGAAAATCTAGCTGGAGGCCTGGTCCTAGGCAGGGGTCGGTGTGTGCACACGTGGTCAGAGGCGAGAGCTGACACTGACGAGTGTTACTCTGACTAGTTCTCAGATTATGAAATAAAGATTTGATCTTGTCTATTTGTTGTTCGTACTCATCATCTGAGTCTCTTGATCGACCCACTTTTATAACTGTTCACGCCTTGATATTTCCACCTTGTTCGGGGCATGACAGCAGGGGTCATAATTTCGATATTCACGAACTGAGAAGTTCGCTCTAGCGTTAGTCAGAGCCGTACACAAGTTGTGACTGTACTTCTTAGCGCACCTGATCGCTGTCCTCACCGACCAACCCCTGCACTAGATCCTCTAGAACCCTATTGCTTCGGGAAGATTAATCAAGTGGGTAATCGAACTAGGGGAATTCGATATCTGCTTCCATCTGAGGACCGCGATCAAAGCCCAAGCCCTCGCTGACTTCATGGCGGAGTGCACGTTGCTTATAGAAGACTCCCCCGAACAATCCCTGGGGCCCGTGTGGGAGCTCTATGTCGACGATTCATCCTGTGCTACTGGCAGTGGGGCGGGACTAGTCCTACTGTCGCCGGAGAGAGTAGAGCTCCAGTATGCCCTCCGCTGTAATTTTCTGACCATAAATAATGTGGTCGAGTATGAAGAATTTCTGTCAGACTTACGAATGGCAAAACACTTGGGGAAAGCCAACCTGCGAGTCTACAGCGACTCCATGCTCGTCGCCAACCAAGTCAAAGGGGAATTCGAGGCCTGGGAGTCATCCATGATCAAATATCTCTAGAAGGCCAAGACAGTGACCTCGGAGTTCTCTCACTTCGAGATAGTGCATATCCCGAGAGAGGAAAACGTCCGAGCAGACGCCTTGTCCCGCCTGGCATCGTCAACCACTACCTCCAGCTCAAGGGCAGCCCAGATAGAGGAGTTGTCAGCTCCTAGCATAGAAGAACCGACGTCCCAAGTGAACGGCATAGGTTATGAGCCTTGTTGGATGGACCCGATCCTAGATTTCCTCTTTTGGCAATAGCTCCCCAATGATTGTGCTGAAGCCCACCGCACGCGAGCACGAGCAGCACACTTCACCATCATAAATGGCTGCCTATTCAGGCACTCACTTTCAACCCCGCTCCTAAAATGCTTGTTCCCCACAGAAGCCAAGCAAGTGATACCGGAGGTACACGAAGGGCTCTGCTGATGCAGGACGGGATGTGACTCGGTACCGATTGGATGCGAACTTGGGACTCTAGGTGACGACGCAACCAATTTGGTAACGCAACCAGTAATGACGTGACCAACTCGACACCAACAGAGTTCCAAAAGAGGAGGTTATATCCTCAATAAGAGACACGAGCTCGCGGACATCCCTAAGCGAGGGAAATGTGTGGATCCGCACGGTTGAGAAATCGACGTAGAGTTAAGGGCGGTCAACACTCCTTCGTGCCCAGATTGGGTCACTAGCTTGAAATCAGCCTGCAGAATTTTGTTGCACGAGCAGATTCACGGGAAAAAAAAATTGATTGGTCATCAGGTCCATCCATGATGCAAAGAGTTGTATGGATGATGTAAAATGTCAGCACATTCTATCCCTTGGAAGTCAGTAAGATTACGTCCCATTTTTTGGAAGAGGGTCGAAGCACATGATGTTTGCATTGGCTGCACCGCGTCATTTTCTTTTCCCTGTGTGATCAAGCTCACGTGATGTCGATGCCGTCTACCGATTGGAGGCCATAAGTCTGGAGGAACACATGAGCATCGTCCTTTTTTTCAACATGGAAGAAACACCACCACTGGTCCACGGCCGCCACCTCCTCCTCCCCCGGCCTCTACTTCTATCATCACAGCAAACGCCGGTAGTTTCTTCTCCCCATCCCTCATTATTGCTACATCCGAGAGTTCTCCCTGCGGTCGGCATGCCCGCGAAGCGGATCGGATAATGGGGAACGTGCGACGCGGACAACGGCTGCTGCCCCAACTGTGGGGCGATTAGAGGAGGAGGTGAGCAGGGCGGCACCAGGAGTAGGCGTCTCGTGGGGATCATCAGGAGGCGGAGTCGCGTTCACGTGGACACCGGGTACAACCATGTCCAAGGTGATCGTAAGCGGCAGCTCACCTGGAGGGAGGGAGGCCTTGGATGGTGGAGCTGGGGAGGGCGGCTGCCACATGAGCGTGGTCATTATATATACTGTACGTGAAGAGGCTTGTACGATCATGGCCTCGGCGCCGAAGAAGCAACGGCTGGTTCTGGTCCTCCTCCCGGCCCTCGACCACACTCTGTTCCGGCACCTCAAGCCTACCTCCTCCTCCATGGTCGAGAACCACACCACCCTTATCTCCTTCGGCGTCCGGATCCGATTGGAAGAAAGTGACAAGTGATTTCTTTTGGTGGAAAGGCAGCTAGTGTCGCGATTCCAATTGAGAGACCTCTTTCCCCAATCTATTTGCAGTTTCAAGTGATCTTTTGGGTCGGCCTCTAATGTCTTTGACTCCTAGATTTCAAGAGGCATCTGGGTATCAACTTTCAGGAGAGAGATCAGACTTAACGAGATGGAGTAGGTTTCAAGACCTATTACTCTTCCTCCTGGACTTTATCCCTTGTTCAGATAAGGAGGACGGGTGAACTTGGAGGTGGGGGAGAGAGAGTATCATCTCAATTAGATCTACTTACACTATTATCTCAGAGGGAGGAGAACATCATACTCTCGTCCTGCAAGTTTGGAGATCGAAGAGTCCGTTGAAAGTGAAACTCTTTACTTGGAAGATTTCTCATGGGATATTATCCACTCTAAACAGGTTGCTCCAATTTCTTCGAGACATCCAATCTACTTGTTACTTATTGAATAAAAATGAGATATTACAAGAAATGTTACCATTACATCTCTTGTGATTGGCTTGCAAGGCATACATTTCTATCAATCTCCCACTTGCATTAAAGACAATCACCCACATGCTTGTTCCCCATCAGCCCAAGGTGACGCTCAAAAACACTTTGAGTCAACGGCTTAGTTAGTGGATTGTTTTGGTCGGCTCGCGAGAGGCCCCCCCCGGAGGGAGAATGTTTCCCTTTGTTCTCGTGTATTTCTCACGGCAATGACATATACTTGTCTTTTACAGAAAGCTGAGATAAATTGACTTGGCACCTGAAAATTTCGGGGGTATCAATGGGGGTAGCAAAAAATGACGCATATGCATAGGAATAGTATGGTTAATCATCCTAGGTGACTGGAACCAACGTGACTGGGTAGAATGCGAGGATACCAGTCGATTTCTCGACGATCACCCATGGAACCAAATTTTGACTAGGGAAGCGCTGCCACGGCGTGGCACATGGGCATGGGGGTATCAGGCAGCATGTGGAGAGAAGGAGGTTTCACATGTATGAGTGTGCAAGCGATTGTGGGGATTCGTGTACAAGACATCTTTTCCCACCGACCACAAGTAGTCAGTGTTTATTTTACATCAGATTGAATCCGACGCCTTTGTTCCGTGCTGAAGGAGGGTTGGGATGTTCCTAAAGCCGTGGGTTAAAGATTGGATGTACACTACAGCTACAGGGTGACTGTTGCACTCGACCGGTAGAGTTAATTGACTTGAATCAGGGAGACTGGTAGCATATTGGTCGCTGTGGGGGCTATATTGGAACCTGGGTGTGGGTATGCACGAACAACCAATTATTTTCTTTCCTTATAGATACTGTGAAGACTTTACAAGTGGGCCTTAAAGGTCAAAATACATCTGGTGCATGCCGCGGGACAATTTCAACGAATGAGTCGGTCCCCAGGTCAGTGCAGGATAAAGCAGATGTTCGCTTATTTTTACAGAGGCTCTCCACAAGGAGCTAAAGGCATGGCTGAGTTACCGAGGGAGGGCTAGACTGGATGGTAGGGGTGGACACCGACTGCACTTAAGGGAGGCCGGACGTAGCTCGAGGTAAGCAGTCGAGTACAGATCGTAGAGGGCAAGTGTCCACATGCTGAGGAGTTAGAGCCAGTCTCAAAAATGTTACTTCTAGGCCAGGGTCCGGCTAACTCTCGTCAATAGTCGGGACCGTCACTGGCCTGCTCGGGGAGAGAGGTGGGCACGTGGTCCCATGGTAGGAGCAAATACAACATTATGACATTCTCGTTGTTATCATAACACGCCATACACAAGCAGACCCGATGTGAGGGGGCTTACGCGGACTTGCCCAGGATGGTGGGCTAGTCCTTATGAGCCCCTATGCTTCCTTTGTTTATGCTAAGTGTACACCAGTTGAAAGACAATCTTTGTGGGCATCTCTTATTCATGTCAACTCTTTATTGAATGGTCCTTAGATTGTGGCTAGAGATTTTAACAGCATTCTTGAATTTGATGAGAAACTAGGGGGAAACATGCCTTGCTTAAGATCAATCTCAGATTTCAAGGATTGTGTTAATGATTGCGGTCTCACTGATGCTGGTTATATGGGTTCCAAATACACATGGTACAATAAACAACTAGGTGCTAAAGGTATATGGGCCAGATTAGACAGGGTTTTCATCAATGTCTCTTGGCTTAATTTATTTCCAATCACTGTGGAGCATCTGTCTAGAGAGGCTTCAGACCATGCTCCTCTTCTGGTAAAATTGGTATCACATATGAAACTAAAGAGCAGATTTTGTTTCAAGCAAATGTGGACAAAGCATGAGCTCTTCTTACAGGCTGTTGAACAATGCTGGAAAATCAGTCCATTAGCCTCTTCTGCTATTACCACTTTGTGTCTTAAACACAAGTCATTGAGGTACATGCTCCGGGATTGGAACAAACAGGCTTTTGGTAATGTACATAAAAACTTAATGGAAGCTGAAGACTTAGTGCTGCAGGCTGAGCATATCTATGATCAGCAACCTTCTCAAAGCAATTATTCTTCTCTTGAAAAGGCCAAAAATACTCTTACAGAGAGGATTCTTCAGCAAGAAGTTTTCTGGAGACAAAAATCCAGAATCCATTGGCTGGCAGAAGGAGATAGGAATACAAACTTCTTTCATATGACTGTAATGGCCAATCGGAGGAGTAACTGCATCCCTCACCTCAGGACATCCACTGGTGATCTTACCTCGGACAGTCAGAAAATGACAGACATTGTTGTTAGTCATTTTCAAGCTGCTTTCACCTCTAAGCATCATTACATTGATAGTGATAGCATTAACTGCATTCCCCACATGGTGACCCAGGATGATAATACCTTCTTGAATACTATTCTGGAAGAAATGGAAATCAAGGATGTTATTTTCTCTATGTCCCCAGACAGTGCCCCGGGACCTGATGGGTTTACTGGGAGCTTCTTTTACAAGGCTTGGCCAGTCATTGCTGAAACTGTTATCAAGGCAATTCAAGAATTCTTTACTGAAAGGAAATCACTTCCAAGGTGCTTCACTGCTACCATTATTGCTCTTATTCCCAAAAATAAGAATACAAATGATATCTCTGAATACAGGCCTATTAGTCTATGCAATTTCTCATACAAGATCATTTCCAAAATTTTGAGCAACAGATTAAGCAGATTCCTTCCATCTCTCATTTCAAAGGAACAAACAGCTTTTGTCAAAGGAAGGCACATTATTGAAAACATTGCATTAGCTCAGGAAATGGTTCAAGAATTGGGTAGAAAAACTAGAAGCAGAAATGTTATCCTAAAGCTAGATATGGCAAAGGCCTACGACCGACTTGAGTGGGATTTTCTTTTTGCAGTCTTGAAGAGATTTGGTTTTAATAACCACTTCATCAGTCTCATTGAAAATATGGTTACTAACTGCTAATTTTCTATCTCATTGAATGGTGAATCTGCTAGTTTTTTTAAATCATCCAGAGGCATCCGACAAGGAGATCCAATTGCCCCCTACCTCTTTATTCTTGCCCAAGAGTCATTGAGCAGATTGCTTAAGGACAGCTTGATGAAAGGAAGAGTTGGTTGGTCCTCTGGTCCCAGGAGATGCCCACTTATTTCCCATCTTCTGTTTGCAGATGACACATTAATTTTTGCTAAGGCCAATGTTGACTCTATCCGCAACCTCATGAATACACTCAAGCTTCTGGCCAGTTAATCAATGTAAGTAAGAGTGGCTATTTCATTCACCCTAAAAGCAACCCAGCACTCCAAATAAGAATTGAGGCTATTACAGGTTTCTCGAGACAAGCTTTTCCACATAAATATCTGGGTTATCCTTTAGTCTTGGGCAGAGTAAAAAAAGTACATTTTGCTGGTATTATTTCAACAATCCAGAAGCGTATAGAGGGCTGGCAAGCTAAACTACTATAACAGGGTGCACGTCTGATTTTAATCAAACATGTTCTTACATCCATTCCTATCTATACCTTAGCCTCCACTCCACTTCATGCTGGCATTCACCAGTTATTAGACAGGTCATTTGTAATTTTTTTCCGGGGATCTTCTAAGCATGGAAACAGGAGACATTGGAGATCATGGAGGAATGTTTGCAAACCGATTCCTCATGGAGGTCTTGGGATTATGTATTTAAGACACATGGACCTTGCCTTGCCAGTAAAAATGCTCTGGCATGGTCTGCACTCTAATTCACTCTGGGCTGACTTTTTCAGGGCCAAATACATACAAGCTTAACACCTCACTGAGGTAAACTTCAAAGCAATGAAAGGATTTACCAGAGGTAGTTGGATTCAAGCAAAAACTTTGATCCTGCAATACAAGAGGTCTATTATTGGAGATGGGGCTTCCACAAATTTTTGGAAGGATATCTAGTTAGGAAATAGAAGTTTGGCATCTTATGCACCCATTGAAAATATACCCAATACCAATGTGACTGTCAAAGATATTATGAGCAATTCTACCTCGGAGGATATCCAAACTATTGACACTTATTTACCTGTTGACATTAAAAGAGCAATCTTTTTCACTTCACTAACTCCTTATCCAGATAAGGCTATATGGTGTATCTTAGCAAATGGGAACTGCTCGGTCTCCTCCACATACAAGAATATGATGCTCTCTCAGTCCACCCAACCACTGGAGATGTATCCCAACTGGAGCCGTGTTTGGTCTCAATGGCTTCCAACCAAAATCTCAGTCTTCATCTGGAAGGTTTTCTTCAACTGCCTGCCTACTGATCAGAACATTAAGTGACCGGAATTCCTATGTGCTCTAAATGCAGATGCTGTCGGGAACACTATGAGGAAGACAATGAACATTTATTCACCAAAAGTGACTGGGCAGTGTCCATTTGGTCTTTCTTTCAGTCCAAAGGTTTAGAAATGGGGGGTACTACAGTCAGAGGTTTACTAACAAATGCTATTCAAGCTGCTACAGGCAAATCATTATTTGGCCTTTTCACTATTGCTACAATTGGATATAGCCTGTGGGAAATCTGGAATGCCAAGAATGCTATCATACATGAGAACAACATCATCAATCCGCAAAACCTCTTTCACAAAATCTTATCACAGGTCAAACAATGCCTCTTGTTATCTAATCTCTAGGAAGACAACTATGAAAGGAAAAAAGTTCTGTCTGCATGTGGTATCCGGTTCTCCACTAGCAATGGGCCAAGGATTAAACTCATTAAATGGCAGTGCCCACCATGCCCTTACTTAAAATTGAACACGGATGGTGCATCCAAACAATCTGGAATTTCGGGTGGTGGTGGTGTGATAAGGGATTTCCAAGGTTCAATTATATTTACTTTTTCACATCACTATGATCAAGCTAGCAGTATTATGGCTGAAGCAAGGGCTCTCATGGATGGTCTTAAATACTTGCGAACAATTACATCCCATCCAACCCATGTTGAATGTGATTCACAGGTTCTGGTTCAAGTGATCAACAAGAAGATACCATGCCCCTGGGAGATACTCATCTATGCTAGACAAATTTGGAATCTCCTTTCAACTAATGACTGCATTATTCATATTTTCTGCGAGGTGAATAAGGTGGCTTGCCCCTGATATGTTGAGATCATGGTTCGAGGTGGCATAGCGGGTGCTTCGGTCGAGAATTTTACTCGGGTGAGCGGAAGATCTTCCTGGTGTGCTGCTGATTGTCGATCCCGATCTTCTCGTCATGCTCTGTGGTATCTGTGATGACGTGCCGGTCCCATTTATTTTGCAGATTTCAAGCTAGGATTGGGTAGAGTTGTCCTAGTAAGCTCTTTGTCTTGCATTCCTACGTGAGAATGGGCTGTGGTCGCCCTGGATTTAGTTTGAGATCATATGGCAGTGGCAAGTTTGGGACTCGAGGATGGGCATTGGTAGGTGCCAATCATGATTTGTGTTGTGGCTCTTAGCGCGGTGGTTTGCGCGATGGTAGCTCAAGAATGGATTGGCATGGGCACGGACAAATTTGAGAGAATGATGTCTGATGGCCAGAGGTGTTCCAGCCTTTAAGCCTGTCATCTTTCATGGTTTTCTTCACTCCTTGGTAAGCATTTTGGTGTGTTATTGGTTCCGAGGTCATAGGCAAGCGTAACTGAGGATCGTACAACACCGACTTGCTCAATTGTTGCGACAGTGTGTGGCTGGCGATCAGCACGGTGCTCAAGGCATGGCGTGTCGCAGTTCAAGGAATTGTGATGGTGGTGCATCGGGAGATGTTCTTGGCGAGTGTTGTCAGAGAAGCTGACCTGACGGAAGTGGTAGTTCTTATTGGTGCTGGAAGGTGTGGTTCCCAATGTGCATGATGTTCAAGGTCAGGTCGAGCGTGGGGAGCTCCTACCTTGTCAGAGGTATATTGGTTCCCCTTGGTTGGAGAGATTGCGTTATGCCAGGTTTGTCATCTTGCATTACGTGATCAGATGGGTTGGCCACTCTTGTGCGGCATGAAGTCAGTGCGAGACTTGTCCTTTGTTTTGGCAACGCAGTTGCCTATTTAAAGCGATGCCCATCCCCTGGTGCATAAGGGTGTAGTCGTGCTGCTCTAGAAGGATGAGTGCCAGTTGGGCAGTGGTCACGAGAACTCGTGGCTGGTGCTGTGTTTTTCGATGTGTTGTGAATCGGAGCTTACAGAGTTTCAAAGGATGTGTAGAGCATTAGAGAATTGGTTCCTTGGTGTGAGATTATCTTGGGCTATGTGAGACGTGTTGTTGCCATGCCATTGCTTGAGGCATGGTGGTTTATGGCACTGGCAGGATGGAGAATCAGGGAAATATGTCAGCAAATGTGCAGCATGAGTACCCTGTTCTTGCATTGGAAGTTGTGTCCTCAGATGCGATCGAGTTTGGGAGAAGTGATCTCTGACATATTATGTGTCCCAGTTGGTGGCCGTGAGCGGCTGGTAAGGTTGACCAAGTGGTCAATAATGGTAAGATGTGTATTGTATCTGGCTTGACCGGAGGGGAGTTCGGTTCCAAACTCGTCCCTCTCGTTTCCCAGTCGATATAACGTGCCTGCTAGAGGCCGTTATATGATTAACGGACCCTAGGGGGTGTGTTATGAAATGCATGGCGGACCGCTCGTGGACCGTTATGTAACCATGGTTTCTTGTAGGTCTGTAGGTTGTGGAGCATGACGGACTAGTCCCAGTCCGCCATGGCCAATATAACGCCCCTATCATGGTGCGTTATATTATGTGGTAAACTGTGGAGTTTTCTGAGTTTCCTGTGTTCGGGTGACTTTAATGGACCCATCCTGGTGCGTTATAGTCACATGGTGCACCTGTCGTAGCGCGCCATGGTCTGTGTGGTTTGGATAATTCTCTGGTGAGTATAACACGCGGGTTGAGGCGCGTCATACATTGCATCATGCCCCTAAGGTGGCGCATTATGGTCTTCATGCCTGGGTTTCGATTTGTGCACGGGTGAGCATAACGGCCTGGGGGAGGTGCGTTATAGTCGCATAATGCCTCGTCCCTGGTCTGTTACACTCTACTAGTTTAGGAATGTTAGAAGAGCATATTTAATTCCTGCCTAATGCGTTCTATGCTACGTCTATGTTATAATCACACTATTTTATGATTATTGGCTCACTCCTAGTATCCCAATGGAGTGCTTGGACTTTCAATGTGATGGAACCACTAGACGTATCCCTAGGCTTCACGGATGGTCGACCCACCTGGGAGAGGTGGAGGGGCAGACCCATCAAACGGTTTAAGCTAGTACCGCGGGCCTTCAGCTCGACCGTAGCACTCTACGGGGAGGAAAATCTAGCTAGTGGCCTGGCCCTAGGCAGGGGTCGGTGTGTGCACATGTGGTCAGAGGCGAGAGCTGACATTGACGAGTGTTACTCTGACTAGTTCTCAGTTGGTACAGTTCAGTTTATCTTTCGCTGGGCACGTTCAGACTCGCGAGTTGCTTGAGACACAGTGTAAGCTCTCAGGGGGCGCCTCTGGTCTCTCTCTTCTGGTGGAGTTCCCCGTCCTTCTCCTGTCACTGGCATGATTGAGTTATTTCTGTTGGTAGATCTAGTTTTTACTGCTAGTCCTCATTGCTAGCCATTACTCGATTATTTGGTTATTCAGCTATTTATTTATATTGGCGTCTCATTAGCCGATTTAATCGCTTAGATAGACTTTCCTTGCTCTAGTCTAGAAGCATGTTGAGATAGTGCATCTGCTTATTTAATTGTTTAAACGCATGCTCTAATTACATTTTTAATTGTCTAGTTACGCTTTAATTGCCTACTTGCTTGTTTAGATCGTGGTAGGGATCCGCGTGACCCCTACTGAGTCTGGCTGTGACTCACCCTTCCTTCTTGCAGGTCAAAAATACACTAATTTAAAAAAATATGTAAAAATAGTCGCAACGATCCTCGCAAAGAGTACATCACCACTGTAGTGTCCACGAGTCAATGAATTGAGGAATAAACTCATCGTAGGGTTCCGTAGATTATATGGAAGAAAAACCCACACGGAAAGTAAAACTCAACTCGAAAACTACAAAAGTGATCCGGAACTCTTCCAAAAGGATCCAAACAACCTAATACAGATCCGCCAAGTCCCAATAAAGATCCGACAAAGATTCAGAGTGTTACATTCCTCCCCTCCTTTAAGAAATTTCATCCTCAAAGTTTAAGGATAAGCAAGGGTAAGGCAGGGAAGAACAACCCAACAACTACCAACACAAAGCACAAGAGCCAGAGCTCAGAGGAACAATGTCAGATTATTATC
Organism: Amorphophallus titanum; assembly: GCA_024336825.1. Taxonomy (NCBI): domain Eukaryota; kingdom Viridiplantae; phylum Streptophyta; class Magnoliopsida; order Alismatales; family Araceae; genus Amorphophallus; species Amorphophallus titanum. Next base: position 924,652 of record JANBPO010004656.1, read on the forward strand.
ACGAGGACACGCTCAGGAGTGAGCACGACACAAGTGAACATAAGTCCGATATATCCAAAACAAGGCAACGTCACTTACGTCTCACAAGGAAAGAGACATGACTTCCAGAACAATCGACATCAAGAAAACGGAACAACAAAGATGACAGGGATACAAAGCATCCTCTCAGCTGATAGCCTGACAATATCATCGGTTCCGGTGCCAAAGGTGACAGGAAACACCTGGCACACAGGACACCAACAATAAATACACGAAAAGAACGACAGCACTGGACCATGAGTAGAATCGAGTCAATCCTCAATTGGATAACATGTCTGACCGAGCCGCAAGCTAATCTCACCAAGAAAGGAGAGTACATCAATGCTAACTGACAAGACAATGGTCCACGATAGAAACACAAAACCATACAGAAACAACATGACAGCACTTGCAGGATTTCGGCTCTAAACGACACATAGAACTGTGGAACACATCTACAAGTAGGGTCACATCAAGGCATAACAGTAGCTGATCATCCGACTACAAGGAACGAGTCATGTGTTAGACTACTCACCAAGGAAGACCCACAGCACGAAAGAGTGACACAAATGACAATCTCAAGGGAATGCTTCTCAAGGACCACTGGCACGCCTCGAGAGCACAACACCCATGAGAAGAAATGCAGAGTAGAGGGTACTCAATCAGTAGACAAGCCTACAAATTCCCTAACACTCACAAATGCCAATGCCAACACCAGAAAATTACCAGCAATAGCACGGAAATAGACGACATCAAGGCACAGGAAGCCAAGATGAAATCACATCGAGAGGAAGCAAAACCTCTCGACCAGCGAGAATCTCACCATAATGATCCTCGACCAGTGGGTAGCCAGCCCACACGCTTCCACTGCGCACTCTTAACAACGTACATAGGCATCAGGGAAGACTTCGGCAATCGCATCTCAGAATACGTACGGTGGCACTACAAATCACAAGTGATCTAAGTCCTTTTTCGCTAAAATTTTTCAAGGGGTGATCTATTCAACCCCTCCCCTTCTAGATCACACAAACACTCCGTGTTTATCAGTATGCTCCCTCTTGAAAGAAAAGGGAGTCTTCATGCACTCTAAGAAGGAGAGAGCAGTCGGCTTATCAGCCAGTCTTTTGTTGGAACTGCTTGTCCCAGCTCCCTTGCTAGCCTTAGCGGCGGGGGTGAATTCGACGATGTTCACCTCCAGGTCGGGCTGGCATTCCCGCGCTTGTTTGCCCTTCGCTGAGATGTAGCTCGGGTTATCGACGAAGAACATCTCTATTTCAGCGACTGCCAAATTGAGTTGATCAAAGCCCTTGACGTTGGTGCCGAGAAGCTTTTCGCTAACCTCGGTCGCCAAGCCTCGGTGACAGATAGTGATGGCATCCTCTTGGACTGGCAGATTGACACACCTCATGCCGAGGTCTCGCCATTTCTTGATAAAGTCGAGGGCGCTCTCCCCTTTCTTCTATCGGAGAGAGCAGAGCTCGGCTAAGGAGACCTTTCGCTCGGCCGTTTGGAAATGGTCGAGGAACTTCTTCTGAAGATCAGCCCAATCAATGACTGAGTTGGGCTTCAGGAGGGAATACCATTGGAAGGCCGTTCCCATAAGTGAAGTGGCGAAATAGCAGAGGAGGTAAGACCCATCCAACGTGAGCTCGCCCATGGTCGTAATGTAGTAGGCCAAGTGTTCGTGCAAAGACCTATGTCCATCGAATTTTTACAGCTTTGGTGGCTTGGCGTACTCTGGGGGAAGTTTCTTGAGCTAGTGATGCAGTGGGTAGGGGACACTATAGAGGTCCACAGCCACAATCCCTTCTCCAAACTGAGCGAGCTTGGTCTTAACAATCTGCTAGATCATCTGGCATTGTGCCATGAGGTTTTCTGGCACTGGCTGTTGATTTATTATGTGGCCCCTGAAATCATGCATGCAAAATAGAAGGAATGCAGCATGCAGGTTCCCTTGATACCTGGCGGAGGACTTGCCTCACGCATAATGAGTGGTTCCAGGAAGACTGGACCTGCCCTTCCCCACATCACCATTTTATATACCAAAGGGAAACTTACTTATGATGAATATGGCAGCATGTAGACATAAGAGATGCAACTAGCTAAGCATGCATAATGAACTTAAGAAGACTGTAAATGTGGGATGCACTTATTTCAAATGAAAGCAGTCAAGCGTGAGGACGACACAAACCCAGTTCTCTTCTCAGGGTGAAAAATCTATCAGTGCTCAGAGGTTTGGTAAAAATATCTGTGACTTGTTTTTCAGATTCAATAAACTAGAATTCAAAATTTTTCTTGTTACCTCATCTCGAAGAAAATGATGCCTTACAGGCCATAATCAAGGGAAACAATGTGAGAAATAAGGCCATTAAATCTATATATGAAAATCATGAGTTATATACATAAAAAGCCACAAGAAATACATGAATAATATGCATTGGAGCCCTTTGAAAGCTTATCATCCAAAACTTAACATTAAGATCACATGACAATGTAATTTCTTGAAGTTTAAGCAATGTAAAAATATACTTCAATCACTTTCAACCAAGATTCACATGAAATTCAAGCTAGAACTTAAACAACCTATTCTCATGAACATCCATTGTTCAATCATTCAAATATGCATATATTAAAGCTTGTCACACAATTCTTGAAGTAACCCCACAAGCATAAGGTAATTCATACACCATGAAAATGTCATTCAAACTCATTCATTCCAAGGTTTGCATGAGGAGTTCATAACACTTGTCTAGCTCAAAACACCTTATCGAGAAATATGCATTAAGTACATTCATCACACTTAAAAAAACTCATGAAAAGATATGCATTGGAGAGGGGAAATCCACAGCCCAATTATACGCACAGATCAGGGTGACCGAAATAGGTCTAGACTGGCCCAATTAGGCCTAATGTGACTCAACTAGGCCGAGCTCCTCAAAGCGATAGCCCCACATACGGGCCCGCCCATCTCAAAGCCCAAACATCCTCGGAAGAGATCTTCCTAGGCAGTTGCTCAGCCTAAAAGTCCGAGCATCGATCGCTCAGAAAAGCCTAAATGACGCCCAAGCGTAAGTAATACACTGCCACTCTCGACTCGCGAGAAGCCCAAATGCCTCACTGGGGGATATCCTAACTCTCAGAACCCCATCAGACAGGGCATAACTCTAGGTGGGAATCTCACTATCGTTCAAACGGGAAAACTCCAAAGGGCAGGGGAGAGGAAAGGTCTTCCCTTGCAGCATAACACCCCCAGTCCCTTCAAGTACCCCACAGTGGTGATTATATAAACTACAAGGAAACCCTCTGGAAAGAAAAAAATGAACCGTAAGCACTCAACACCACACTTCTTGGTGGAGAGCGATCTCGTGCCCCCTTCTTCTTCTCCTGCTCTATTTTCCACCTACGCTCTGCCAGTTCGCTGACTTAAGCATCAAAGAGTTTTTCCTAGGGTTCCAACCCTGGGCTCCTCTAATCCGTTTCCTACCTTGCCGATCCCCCATTGGTGGTGACATCAACTACATCGATAGCTCAGGACCAGGCATGAGTTCACCCCTCTTCATGCATGAAAAAGTCAAATAAGTATATACATCAATGATAGCACAAAGAACTTGTTCAGTCAGAGTAGGCTTTTAAACCTCTTGGAGAACCTAAGATTTCTCCAACCATCGATCAACTCCAAATAGACATGCAATCAAACAACATGTATGTGATGCTCGAACTCAATCCAATCTCGGGTGTGTGGACGACCCGAGCCAAAGAGAAGTAGCGGTGATGCCTCCATCAAAGACTCTATTTCGATCTAATCTAGTAACCCTAACTCAAACCCTATAAATAGACCTAACTTCGACCAGCGCGAACCCTAATCTTGGATCGCATTTTTTGAAGGTAAGGAGACACTATCTCAGGTAATGCCTTTTGAGTATGTTGTTCTCCTTTGTATTGCCTAACATCCCTCCAATTTTCATGCTAGGAGGTTGAGCCTTTAAGGATCTAGGAACCTCAGAAGTTGCTGTTTCGTTGCAGACTGTATAGGAAACAGTACGACCGTCTAGTGAAGATCAGAAGATTAGAAGTCCTAAACGAGGTAATTTTACGTTAAGTCTTTAGAATAAGTTGTTCTCCTTTATATCTTCTACCTACCCTCTAATTTTTATGAACTTAGTGTCAAGAGGTTAAGGAGATAGAAGGGTGAGAAGTTGTTAGTTCCACGCAAGATGCACAGGAACTGGGTGTTCTTCCAGCAGGAAATTAGAAGTCTAGGAACCCAATTAAAGGTAGGCTATCTCATGAATGGTTAAATTAACGTGTTAGCAACAAAAGCTCTCTATTCCCTCCTGTTTTCATTGATTATACATGGAGTATTTAACGTTTTACTATCACAACACATATATAAAGTTATCACAACATGTATAAATCCTACCCTTTAACAAGAAGATGATAATTTTGAATTGATTCACATAATTCTATGCACCTCTATTCCTTAATGTTATTCTATCATGACTTACCTTCATATCTACTAGATTCTCCATGCATAACTTGCCCTAGAATAGGTCTTAATTGTGCTATTTTGACCCTTCTGGCTGGCAAGAATAAGACGGTCTCACCAAGACTGCTACTGTCTATTATCGGTTCCAGAGTGACCACGTATGTATAGTAGCAGTTCTGGATAGACCGCTTTCATGCTTCTATTTTTTGCACTCCGTTCACTCTAAACAGATTACAGATTGGCCCTTATAAACATATGCTAAGCCTAGGTAATTAGGTCTTGTTCCTAATTATGACCCTATATTCGTGAAAGTAGTTATATTAGGCATCAATCATGATAGATGTCATGACTCACATGTTTTAGAAACTTATTTTAAACTTATATTAATTTCAAGCCAAAACCTTATACTCTTGTATCAAAGTTAAATTTTATATGGATGATGGACTTGTTTTATTGACGATTTAATCGTTGATTTCTACATGACTCTCTTTCTCATCTTTGAGTCTTTCTTAAGTACATGACACGTATCCCGATATAATGTCATTAGTTATACTATGCATATGATAGGCACACTTTCTTGGACTTGTGAACCTCTCCACGGGTCAACAAAACTCGGTGTTATAGTTGTAAACTTCATCTCAAAATACCTCAAATCTTTATGACTAATTTTTATACCCCTACCGTCAAAACACCTCCACCACTATTAACCCGAGGTGGGTTAGCATGAGCAAAAATATTAACCTACCCCTCCACTCTACCCCCTCTCCCGCTCCACCTCGTGTAGAAACCCTTCCCCATCCCTGTAGCGGCTCCTTCGGCGATGTGCCCACAGCGGCCCTCTCAGGCATAGGCCACACACACACAGAGGGCACGGTGGTCCTCTCCGGCATCAGAGAGAGAGAGAGAGAAGGGCGACAACGAGAGAAAGAGAGAGAGGGGGGGAGGGAGAGAATGAGAGAGGGCGCAGTGGCCCTCTTCGAGCACACCCTCCACCTCCCCTGCTTCCCCCTTCTTCATTCCTCCTCCGTTGCCCCTCCTGCTTTAGGGTCCCAGTGGTAAGAACAGAGCTATGTCTCCTCTGGGACTCTAGGTGTTGTATATGTGAGACTGCCGCTGTTCCCATGACTCTCCTCCAAGTCCACAGCCGGTGTGACGAAGCCGACTGGGTTGGCATTCTTCAATGGCACCTGCTCGAGGCCGAGCAGAGGCTGGAGGCAATGGCTTCATTGTTGCACGCGGCGTTGAGCCACATCTCATTCGTGGCCACCATTTGTTTGGAACTTATCCCCAAGCTCCCCGTTCCAACGTTTGGCAAACTCCAAACTCCGTCAATTTCTACCTGAGATGGCGGAGGACGCCGCGCTGCATCGCCGAGAGCAGAGAGCCCAGCAATGGCGCTCTCGCATCTGCTCCAGCTCCGAACCCAGTCTCTTGTTCTATTCACACAGAGAGCATCGGATTCAGTATTATATCTACATGTACACACAGATTCTTGAGTGAGGTTGATATTTCTCATCGGCATGAGACTTCAGCAATCCGGTCAGACAAGTACCTGGATGCAGATGAGGTCGTCAATGCCGACGCTCTGGTGGTGAAGCTGCAAATCCAGCTGGTGCACGAGCAATGAGATCGTCGGCGAAGGTACTGCCACATCCGGCAATAGTGGCTCTTCAACCGGAGGCTTCCCGGTCATGTACCCTGTTTCAATAATTACCATTACATTAATTTTTTATTAACATAATATTTAAATGTAATTAAATACCAAAGTTCACAAAAAAAAATTCAATTCATGATGGAATAACATGGAAACGTTGCATTCATGCCAATTCATGTGCAAGTGTACATCATTTCAGTGTTCAACAAAAATTCTCATTTTTTATTTTTTAAATTAATAACATATAAATACCATTATATTTTGGAAATTATAACAATTAATTTGATCATCATAAATTCCCATGAAAACATTAGATCAATGTCCCCTTCCATGTTTTTCGTGCTATTTTTAAGGTTTTGATGGTGTCGAGGAGGTGGATCGGTTCGTTGCCTGAGGAACCGACAGGTGCCCGAGAGGAGCCGAGCAGAGAGGAATCGGGTAGAGAGTTGTCTCCCCTAGCGGTATTGGCTTTGGATGTGCCGGGTCAGGTCAAGTTTTATGCCAGTATGTATCAGTTTTTCGCACAATAGATGATTCGGCAACATCATGGTCAAGAGATTGGTGAGAGTAGTTCATTGTGTGGTAATTGTGGGCGTCTCTTGTGGGAGTTTCTGAAGCTTCACCCATCGACATTTGAAGGCTAGCCAGATCATGATGTAGCGAGATTGCGGGTCAACGCAATGGAATGAGTGTTCCGATCGATGGAGTCTGCAGATGATGAGAAGGTGTTGCTGGCGAGTTATCAGTTGCAGGGATCCACTCTATCATGGTGGACCACTGAGTGGGAATCAGTGTTCCAGTCTTGTCCATTGCGGCAAGTTCTATGGCAGGAGTTTCTGGCGGCATTCGAGTGAGCTTTCAACCCAGAGCCCATCAGGACGAGAAGGATGTATGAGTTCATGGAGCTATCCTAGGGAGATATGTCCGTGCTGCAGTATCGATCTAGATTTGTGGAGTTGGGTCATTATGCTCCCCATATTGTGGCCGATGAAAAGTTGAGAGCTCAGCATTTTGTTAGAGGATTGAAGCCAGAGCTTAGGCACCCAATGGCTGCAACCCAGGTGGCGGATGTGGAATTAGCTTATCAAGCTGCGGCAAGAGTGGAAGCAGAATTGCTAAGGACTCAGGAGCTGGCCCGTGTAAGGCAGCCTCAGTTTAGTCAGGAACAATAGAGAACCCTTTAGTAGCAGCATATTTCCCAGTAGTCTTGGAGGCAGTTGGAACTGGCATCTCTTCCACCTCTTGGCTCAAGTTCTTCCCCTCCAAGATCGAGTTTTAACCAGGTATCGAGGTTGTTCTGAAGAAGTAGAGTGGGTAAGAGGTGCCAGGAGTAGAAGGAGTAGGTTGTGGCAGTGTCAGATCAGCAGTCGAGGGTTTGACCACTGTGGCATGGTATGACTGAGTAGCCAAGATAGTGTCCAAGATGTGGTGGGTTTCATGCGGGGAGGCCATGCATTATGGATGAAGTCTAGCTGGAGTGCTTCAGGTGTAGTCAAATCGGGCATATTGCTCGTGAGTGCCCGTGGCGGCCACCCCAGTCCCAGCCATCTTTGCAGCATTCCACTAGCCTGACGAGTCATGGATTACGACATGTGCTAGGCACCTGATTGGGCATCATTATCGTGCCCATCTCTTGGAAGGTGCACATGGATTTTCATTTATCGCATGCTATATTTATTTTAATTCTACTCTTTTCTAAATTGCCCATTGATTTTCCCCTTCATATAGAGGGGTCGATTATGGCACAGAGGAGAGAGCAGAAAGTCTTTCTCCGTGAAGGTGACGGCGACTGTGAAAGCCTCGTACGTGGCAGCTTTTATTTCTGCCGTGTGTGCCTCATAGACTTCCGACTCTTGGAGTATCTTGATAAGGGTTTCTCTCAAATCTTTACTCCAAGCGATGGCTTCCCAGATCGTGATGCTGGTAGGGAAGCGCTTCATCTGGTGGAGAACCTATCGGTCAGCTCGAGCTCGAGCATCCTCCAATGACGGTAGTATGTCAAGATAGATCTGCTGTGGGTTGCCGCGTCACTCCTCGTCGAGGAGTTACACCGCCTTGCCTTTGGTACTGGGATTGGGCTGACTCTAGCCACCTGTGGACTCTTGGAAGATAGAGGCCAATGACGTCTCTTCTGAGGGAGGTTGAAGGGCTGGCCCGTCCTTACCAGACGGCCCTGCTTGTTCTGCAGGATGGGTCAGAACTGGTGCCGGGACTTGGATGCTGGTGGTGATATTTTCGGAGCCAGCAGGATCGAAAATGTTAGGTTCCCCTCGGATTTTCACTAGTGGGATTGGGACGGGTTGTTCTCCTCGAAAGAGGATGACTCGTTCTGGATCAAAGGCAGACGAGCGAAGAGGCGGCTCTGAGACTCTTTTGCGGCCTCTACCGCATCCACGACCATAACCCCGGCCACAGTCGGTGTGTTCTGGGACTGGTTGTAGTCTGAATGGAGTTGCAATACTTTGTCGGGTTCTGGCTTCTACCGACTCATCTCACTAGGAGGCATTGATGTTATCTGGAGGTGGAATAGCCACCATGTTGCAAGTGCAGCTATGAAGCATCTGTTCCAGCTGTTCCATCATGATCTTTTTGTCCTTATAGAACAAAGAGAGCTCTTCTGGAATGCGGAGGGCTTCGCCTTCCTTGACTTTTTGGATCATTTCCTGGAACCAGTTTCTGAGGCGAGTTCGTTTCTAGATTTCTTCCCTCGGGATGTAGCTATCGAGTGGGATAGGCCCGGTAGGGTGAAGAGGAATGTATTCCTCCAAACTATCGATGATTCGTTGTAACCTCTAGAGAGGCGTTAGCTCTACTGGGGATTGCAAGGCGGCTGCTTGTTCAGCTTGCTTCTTGAGCCTCCTCTTAAGATTCTTCCTTCTATTCCTCTCCTTTTTCTTGGCGACGGCTGCCTCTAGGGGAGTAGGAGGAGGAGGCACTGGAACTGGTGCTGGCAGGTCCCCGTGGGGATATCGTCAAGTTGATGTGTTTCCAGGATGAGGTCGACGACTCTTCTTTGCCTGGATATCAATCCAGGCACCTTCTGATTGTTGTAGTTGGAAGGTGGCGTTGATCGCCTGTTCAGGAGAGTATGAATACAACGTGAGGCCATCTTTCTCTAGCCGACTGGAAGGAGAGGAGGTTGAATCCACACCATTCCCCACACCCCGTTCCTTAAGCGCGATCAAGTCTTCATCTTTTTCCAAGGTACACGGCGTCGTTGCTTCCTTTCTTCATCCCTTTGGCGTTATTGATCCTTGGTGGCGATCACGGTCAGTATCCTATCTCTTATCGCCCTTTTGTTCACCATACTTCCATGCTTATTCATGTTCACACTTGCATGCATAGCATAGTTAGTTTGGGGTGGGGGTAACATAAACTATCAACAACCTATAGTTTTTTGGCGATCAAGGTGGGATTCCTAGTGCCCATCACGTTATTCATGCTCTTTTGCAAGTTGGGTGTGGGTATGTGCATGTTTGGGTAGTATTTTCCCATTTTTCCTGCTGTTCTGGGCATTTTCAGGTCTGTCCGAGCTTTACGGTAGTTTGGTAGACCGCATGGGTTCAAGAAACAGTCATTTGGTAGACCACTTTCTGATTCTGGAAGTTCTGACACAGTGCTCACAGGGCCATGTTCATTGATGCATAACTTTGGCTTCCGGGGTCAGATTGCCATGTTCTTGGGCCCGTTCTGTAGCCCTTTGTATTGATTTTCCATCCATATACATATGCATCATTTGGGTCATGTTTGCATAGTCTAATCTTGTCATCATTTTTGAGTTTTTTGCATAAAATCTGTAGGCATGCTCAAGGATAGGTTCACAGGTATGTCTTTGCTTGATGATTTGATTGCCTTCCTGCCGTCTGATTGCTTGTTTCTTGGTCCCATCTTGTAGCCCTTTGTATTGTCTGTCCATCCATATATTATTTGCATTATTTGGACCACGTTTGCATAGTTAAATGTTATCTTCATTTTCACATTTTGTGCGTAAAATTTGCATGTAGGGTCAGGGGGTAGATGCAATGGTACGCCGTTCATTCATGATTTTTTATATCTTTTAGTGCCTGATTCTATCCACTTTTGGTATTGCCTTGTTGTCCTTCATATTGTCTTGTATTTCCCACTTTGTTTGCATCCATATCATTATGTTTACATAGTTTAATATTGTCTTGATTTTCTAGATTTAGGCTAGAAATTACATACACTGGTGCACATAGGATCATGCATTGCATATTGTTGTTGCATTCCCCCTTGGTAAGTGATCCTCTCACCTCCATATTCCTTGGAGTCGACTAGGTGATCTTATCTGAGACCTCCGTAAGTACCCGCGAGCCGTGGATTCCCACACGGACGCTGGGCCGGTTATACCTTTCCACCCCTTAGGCTTACATTTGCATACGTGTGGGGGAGTTAACCTTAGTCAGCCTAAAACTTTGGACCTTATTCCCAAAGGATTCTACTCCCAACTTGGCGGCAATATGATTTTCTTGTCTACCATTGTTAACCATTGGTTTTCATGATGTCTGTCATGGCTGTATTTAATCCAACTCATCTTTCACGAGGACATATGTAACCTGTTGTTTGAGTGTCCTAACTTCTAGAGGCATTGGACTAAGGGGGAGTCTAAGAATTTGCATCTCGGTTTAAAATGAATTGCAAATGTCTTGAGTCTACATGTATTGTGGACATTAAGCATCATCTTGTGGTCTCATGCATTCCAATGTATATCATGTTAAGAGACCTAACAGTTAATTGTTCATGCAAGTAATTGATTACATACCATCTTGTTATCTCACGTGAAGGCATCTTGAATTTCATGCACAAGTTAAGGGAGAGTCTTCAATCAATTTTAGTTGGCATGCATGTATAATGTCCACTGAAACACCTGAATTGACTGCACACTCTCAAGGGGAGAATTCACTATCTATTTTCACTCTCTTCCCAACTGCATTCTCTGCATAAACCAGCTCTTTGCATCATGTTGTTGTGCTCTTTCTTGGAGCTGAAAATGTTGAAATCTGAATCTCCTTGATATTTCTGAAAATCTGTCATTTGCGTCTTCATGCTTGGCTACCTCTTTCCAAATTCATTGAATGCCTTGAACTCCTAAGATGATTTTCTATCTGTCGTTAAATTCATTTATCAGAGTAAATCGTCAAGAGGAATCATCCCTTATAGAGTTCTATAACTACCCAGGATATAAAATTGTTGGTTTAAGTTTAATGAATTCATGAGTTTTGAACTGTGCTTTCATGGAAGTGGTTGTATCCAATCTTAATGGATCTAAACCAATTTTTCATGTAATATCCTGCTAGGCCTTCTTAACTCTGAAAGTTTATTTTAGTACAAGAGCATCCTTGGATAAGAAGCTTCATTTCAGTATTATTTTTAAAAATTTGTCAAATCTGTAGTTTTCAAAAAAAAGAGGGGACCTACACTTAATGAAAGTAATGAACTTCAGTGAAAGCAATGAACTTCAATCATAGTGAGTAACTGGGGATATTGGCGTTGTTGGCACCCAAAAGATGACTGGATGGTAATTGTGCCTGAACGATGGAAGGATGCGGCTTGCTGATGCACGAAAGCCGAAGGAAATAAACAAAGAAGGTTCACTCGAACTGCTGAAGCCTTAAGATACCCGATGGAGGGACCCCACAACTTATCTCTCTCTCAACCCGGTGATGCCGAACGGCAATCCAGAGCTAACAAGCTGGTGTTGACTCGATCGCGCCGAACAAACCTCGTCCACGAGGAGAAAAATACCCCTGGTGGCCCACCACCTGAAGAAAACACCTTTCGAGGTGAAAAGACGTCTCTAGTCCCACCATACAAGTTTCCGAAGACCGTATCAGCAGGAAAACCTGAGTGACTAAATTTAGAGCACGGCTTGCGTCGGAAGTTGTTAATCGGGAGTCTGATGGCCTCCATGATATCTCTTATAATACTCCAGTGAGGCCGGAGTAATATGAGGTTCTAAATATCCCCTGGAGTCAGTCCGAGGCCCGCAAACTAATCCGACCCGAACAAACGATCACAAGAGAAGCTAAAACGGCGTGGTCAACACCAAACCGGCGCCACTTAAACCGGCACGACGCATACTAAAACGGAGGCATCAAAAGCGGCATGCAAAGCTGTTCTTCAGCCCAAAAACGGCGGGCGAACCGCCGCACCGGATTAGCATGAAGGGCATGTCCCTCTATAAAAAGGCCCGATCCGATGAAGAGAAGCGAGGATTGGAGAAGAAGAAAGCCATCTCGAAGAGAGAACCCTCCAGAGCGGCGGCCACCCCATTCTTCTCCAGAAGAGAGCTTGAAAGCGAGGAGAAAGGGGAGATTTTCCGATACTCTATTTTCGTTCTGAGAGCATAGGTGGATTTTCAACACGGTCGAAGGCTTGATCGTCTCTCTGCTTTCATCTCTCTAAATTCTTTGTAGTTCTAAGTGCGTAAACGGGCGATGATATGAGCCCGCAGCCTCTTTGCTATGTCTAATTTCTTTTACCTTTAGCATTCTCCCCTTGCATCCCCTGTAATCTTAATGTTATAATGCAACATCGTTGGCCTCTGGGTGAATGGTGCTTGGGTGTGTTTGTATATATGACGTTCTTCGCAATATGATAGTGTTTGGATGTTAATCCTTCTATTGCATTTGTTGGTGACAATGTGTCCGTCTCTATCCTCTCAATGTTTCATTCCTTGCCTGTATGCTTTCTCAGTACGCCACCAGTGGGCTTTTGTTGTGGTTTAGTTCTACTGAAGAACATGCCCTGGGTCACCCAAAGGCTACATCAAATTCATTCCCCCTTCCTGGGGTCCCTTCAACGAACTAACCATACCTGGGTTACTTCGTGTGCTTGATGTATCTCCCCCTTCTCGTAAGAGATTCACACCCTCCTGCTAAGTCATGGAATGAGCTTTGTCGTTGCCCCTCCACTCAAAGCCATGAGTCGGATGGGGTATGGCCATTCCCATAGCTTGGATGCCATCTCCTTAATCCAATTTAATAAGGGCAGTGGTCATCCAGCCACATTCTGCCTTTTAAGTGTTTGACTATATGTCTTAGAAAACTCCATCTATATGCTTCCCCTCACTGTGAACCCCTGTGGCCCATTATACTTAGCCTATGCGCCTCCACAGCCAGCCCAAGTAGTGGGAATTTAATATTCTCTGTTGCCCACTCGCTATCAATTGTCTGATGAAGGCCGATCCAAGGTTCTCAGGTCTGTTCATCCCTGAGAGGGATAGGGTATGAGTCCGTCAACATGACTCACTGCCCCCTTCTACCTGGGTAATATGAAAATGTTTCCGTAATTGCTATGTTTCTTACTAACGTAAATATTAATTCGCCAGCCGGAGAGGGGGAACATTCACCATCAAATTAGTCCACTGACCCGTTTTCTTCCGGACCGCTCAAATACCATAGGGACCCATTCTCTTATAACGTGGAGCCTAACAGGCCATTAAGAGCGAACATAAATGGATCTTTTGATCCAACAAGAAATTAAACCCACATCCCCTGTCTGGGATTGTGGTAGCCCATGGGTCCATGGAACCCCTCGTAGGCTAGCCCTCGAGGTCTCCGTCCCGTTCGAGTAGTCTGATTAAACTTGTGTTGATGACCCATGGATCATCGGTACCTTTCGTAGGCAAGCCCTCGGGGTTTCTGTCCATTCGGGTTCGTCAGTCACCGTGTTTGGCCTCTCGGCAATTAGGAGCTTACCCCGGGAACCCCATGGGTGAGCCTCCAGTTTTCCCCTGTGACCCTTCGGGGTATGGGGAAATACTACCGAATTTTATCCTCGATTCACCGACTTGTGTGACCATTTTACTGATGCTAATAAGCAATTAAATTGACTATGATAGTTAACGCATATGAGACAATTATGTTAGCAATCACTTGGCATAATGTCTGTGGGCCCGCCTCGAACTGGGACAAAATTGTACTTGAGTATGAACCTCGCACAGGATTGAATTGATTAACTTCTGCCCTAATGGATATGATGATTAACAAGTTTGAATGAGAAACAAAGTTCTAATAAAGAGTGCCATAACTTGGTTTGGGACTTAAACAAATCTAATAGAACTCTACAAGGAATCCTCCCCCTAAACTGGCATGCGCTAACCCGACGCCCAAACCGCCATGCTGGATTTGTCCCCCTCTCATATCACTACTCATGCATGTATGTTGTGGAAGCATTAAGATGAAGCTATGTTTTATGTTTTCATGTGTTATCCATGCCTACAGATGATGATTAAGGGTTCCCTACCTAACTCGTCCCCTTTGTGATTGTTCGCGCATGGTGGGGTGTGAGGGCCTGCGCGATGTGTGTGCGGTGACCGGAGTGAGGGGTAGGATATAGCTACGAGGGAGACGCCGGAATATAGTGTGCTTTGGGTGCTCCCTCTCATGGCTGTATTTTTCTCAAAGTGGTACCATGCACTCGTCTTTTATGAAAATTCAAGCAGAGACCGAGTGGCAAGGAAGGTTTCTTGGTTTTAAGGGAAAGGTAACTGGGATGTGGGTGTGCCAGTCGATTTCTCGACAATCACCCATGGAACCGAAAGTTGACTGGGGAAAGCACCGCCAGGGCGCGACACGTGGGCTCGGGGAGTGAGAGACACGTGGAGGGAAGGGTGGTTCCGTGGGTGCGAGTGTGCAGGCGATTATGGGGAGTCCTGTATAGGATGTCTTTCCCCACCGACCGCAAGCAGTCGGTGTTTATTTACATCATATTAAATTCGAACACCTTCATTCCGTGTTAAAGAGAGGTCTGTACAAGCCTGAAGTCCTAGGTGGAGAGCGGGGAGCACTTTGCAGCTGTGGGTTCGCACTAGATAGGATGATGTTAGCTGGGGTCAGAGGTGCTAAGGCATTCACGCTAGGTGACACAAAAAAAGGGGGACTGGGGGCCCAAATGTGGATGCGAGGGCATACGTCTAAATGACAGTATAATCTCTGAGAGCTATATGGCTTTACAGGCAGGCCATAGTGGCTGAGGTAAAATAGGCGCAAGCCATAGGACAATTCCAACACGGTGGTCAGTCCCTAGGTCAATGCGCGATAAAGCGGGCATTCACACGTTTTACAGACGGATCCTCTCATGGCGTGGGCCGTGATTGCTCCGTCGAATGAGGGGGTTGTAACTGGATGACTGGCGAAAGCATCGGACTGGTGCCCGGGGAGAGGGTCAATCACGGCTCATGTCGAGCAGTCGGACATGGCCTCACGACTGCGGGGAAGCATGGCGTCACAGACGCGCATGGTTGCACCCTCGTCATAATGTCCCACGTGTGGTGGGGATAGACTTGTGTGTCATGGCGAAACATCGTGTGAGGGAAGTACAAGCGACATACCCTCGGCGTCCTTAGCCGACGACCAAGTCACCCGCACACAATTCTCCTTGCTGGTTGCCTCGCTGTGGAGCTTGAACCTTGCAGGTCCTTCTTGTTTGATTGTTGCACATATCTCCCCTTGAGCTTCTAAGGGGCTTTTATAGGGAATTTGAAAGGTCAGGGAAGGGTTTAGGTGGGCTAGGGTGAATGGTGGTTTGACCTTGCGGTTTGCCCGTGACCCGTGGATGTCTGTTGGCATCCTATGAGGGCTATGACTATAATGAGATGGCCAGGAGTGCTTGTGTATGGTGTCGTGTCTGTGTGTCATTGTCGGGTTCTAGTCAACCCAGTGTGACCCAGTGGTTGAGAGGTGACCTTGTGTGTGACTCGACTGTTCTGTCTAGCCTGAGACAGTGGGTCTGGATGCCTCGAGGTATCGTCTTACCTTGATCTACGTGTCTAGGTGTGCTGAGAGTTCTTGGTGTTCCCTCAGGTCTCTGTGAGTCGTTTCCTGCGATTGTGTCATTTCCTCTGGCTTAGGAATAGACCGATTGGCGGCTCGTTCTGCTTTGTGCGACGATCTTGACTACGAGTAATAAGACTCAGGGATCATTGTAGTTTTCAATCTAGTCGCCTTGTCCTGAATCTATCGGTGGTTGGTGTACTATCTTGGTACTTCGTAGTACGTGTGATAGTGCTTTCTTGCCTGTTTGTACTCCAGCACTCGTGTTTTGGAGTCTGTGTCTCATGAGCCTCCACTAGTCGTAGCCTGATGGCACATTACGGTGTGTCGGCCCACTTGGGAGTGGTGGCACGGCAGTTCCCGACATACGATTTTTAAGCTAGTTCCGTGGGCCCCGGTCCAACAATAGCATCCTACGGAGGGGAATACTAGCTAGATGCCTGGCTTTGGCGAGAGCCAATGTGTGCACACATGGTCAGGGGTGTTAGGACTTGCACCGACTGGTGTGACCCTGACTAGTCACTCGTTACTGTAGTTCCTGTTCTGCAGCGTGTACCTCAGTCTCCGTCATTCTGGGCGTCCGTAGAGAGGTACTTGAGGCGCAGCATAAGATGTCAGTGGACGTAGCTGGTTGTTCTTCTAGTGAGGAGGTGCTTCCATCACGTGACTCATGACTCTTGCATTTCGCCCGCGTCATGACCTTTCTAGGTTAGCCCTCTCTTGGCCTTGCCCGAGGTCAGCATCCGGTTCTGTGCACGATGTTCCAGTCGTGTGTGGTTGTGTCTAGGAAAGCATGCATGATAATTGAGTCGTGTGTGCTTTAGAGTCTATGTCTATGTCTATCTCGATCTTTTCCAGGCTTGTTGTCTAGTCTCGTAGGCCTTTATCTTAGGCCGTGTGCTTGTCAACAGATTGGTAACTCCTGACCTTTCGAGTTTGGGGTTGGCTTTCTGTCATTGCTTGGAGTAGCTTAGGGGCCGAGGTCCTCTCAATAGCTGTGTTTTGATGGTATGGCTTCTTCCCTCTTCCCTTACATGTTTCCTACTTCTGCTTCCTCTTCTTTACAGCTTTCTAGTGTAGCTTTTCCTACTTTACTACTACCTACTATTTTAGCATGTTACTGCGTTAAGAAGTGCAACAGACCAACCATCCACAAATTCCTGGGGAGACGTGACCTGTGCAAGTCTCCCAGCATCTTGTAGATAAGGCATAAAGCCACTGGGCAAAGGGACAACTTCGTGACCCAAGCCATCAGACAGGCAGGGTAGATGGCCTCCGCTCTGATCACACTCTTGTTGCCTTGTGGGAGAGCAAAGGAACAAATCTAGTAAGTCAGATATGCAGCACAGTGTGTGACTACATCGACACCAGTAGGGTTCGGGCGCCCTTGTTGCCCTCCCTTCAAAGTAGGCAGGAAAGTGGCTTGTCGTCAGACCCTTTTCTTCTTCTTCGAGGCAGTCGGCGCTACTATGGGAAAGCCTTTGTACTTCTATTCCCCACTAAAGAAATACTGGAGCCAAGTGCCTATCCGGGTGCGTCTCTTCTCCCCAGGCTTGCGTGCCTCCATCGTATCATACGATTAACGGCAAAGTGTACGATACGCCTTCATCAGATAGCGATAAGCGAAGCTTGTCAGGTACCGGCCTTCACCATCAGTCTGATCCTTCAGCCAGTCTAGCTAGCAAAGTTCTTCATATGGCTCTCCGTCAATCGGCAAGCCACTGAGCTGTGAAAGACCCCAAAGGTCTAAAGAGGTTTCTCCCTCTGAAGTGTAGAAAGTGTTGTACTTGGGGCAGAATACTTCGATCATGTCATAGCATTGACCCCTAGAGATGGGGTAGCGGTACCTCAAGGTGTACACGCTACGATATACGTCGGCCTTGACCAATATGGGATCATAATGTTGCAGCACGTAGTCCGTGAACTCCACTGCTCTAGGTCTGAATGCATGGGCATCGATGGCCTTCAACTCGGCAAACCACCCCATAGAAATCTAATGCTTGGAGTGCACCGCTAGGCAGTCTAGCAAGAAAGATTCTTCTCTGTATCCCCATTTCATCGAGGCAAGGAACGAACTAAAGACTAGCTTCTCTCGGTCAACACAGCCTGCAGTCTCATTCCATAGAGCGGGTATAAATTCGGGGGCTCTGGTCAACAGCCCATCCTCGGGAGCCAGATCCTGCAGTCCGAGCACAACATTCCATTTTCGGACTTCCCTTGGGAGGTAGATAGGCCTTCCCCGCGCAACAAAGTCTGTCAAGCTGTCCCTCTCAACGAGCAACGCCTACTCAGCTTTGCGGATGAGGAACAGTTCCCTCTTCCCCTGAAGGTTGAACTGCCTAAGGAAGGATATCAAGTGTTTGTCTTTTGGGTGATCCCTCCTGACGGCATCTCTGCGGTCATACCTGAAGGAGTCACCCCCGATAATGAGAAGGTGGCTGGTATCCACTTTATCGGTCTCCGAGTCTGAGGATTCTGCGACCACAACAAGCTGCTCATGCCCCCTCTTTTTCTCCTTTTATTTCTTCTAATACATAAAGGGGCTAAACAACCATCGCGTCGACGTAGGAAGGGAACTGCATTGACGCATAGGGCTCCCAGGGGCTGGCACGACGGCCACGTCGACACCAAGAGGGACAGCGTCGACCCACACAGAAACTTGTAGAAGGCTACGTCGATGCAACCATGAGCCTGCGTCGACGCAGTCAACGCCAATGCCTACCTCAGAGTTCTCTTCCTCACTATTTGTTATTTGCTTGTTTTATTCATGTTGTGGATGGCTCTTAGAAATTCAAGGGGTGTTAGACTCCATTTTTGTTTCATTCTGTTGGTTTCCTCTCTTTTTTGTTTCTTCATTGCATATGGCATGCATTAATGCATAATTTGTCTATGTAAGGGATGCAAGGGATGCTTTGCAAACATTCAAGTAATAGCATGTGGAGCTCTATTGATGCGCTTATGTGGTGAGATTGTAGTACAGGGTGGATTTACTTACTCTACGCATAGTGAGAGCATCCGATTGGGCATAACCCAATCTTCTTCAACTCGCCATTCAATATACCACAAGCCATGGCATTCAAACATGCGTATGCGGACACATGGGGTCTATTTCACACACATGAGACATGCATGATGCATGGAATAATGATTCAATTATGCTAATGGAGGTTGACCAAATGATGGCATGACTGCACGATGCGTCTGAGGCATGCAGTTTGTCTTAGCTAGGCTGGTTGCCAGGTAATAGCTGGGCACAAGAAGGTTTGACCCTAGGTGATCAAGATGAAGCTATGAAGAGGCAGTTCAATAGGCCGGTTAACTGGTGCGTCGACGCGGAAAGGAGATGCGTCGATGCAGTGAGGGTTTGGTCAGCTGAAATTTGAGATTGGTCGACCGAAGATGGCTAACTGCCCTTGAGTTGCCTGCATGCACAGGAGGTCTATGTACATAGCTCAATTTGCATGCCTAATGCATGTATGCTTCGGTGTGGATGCAAATGGATTACTCCATGTGTTGGATAATGCATAAGGGTGTAAGTTCAACCATACTCATGAAAATGAGATCGGCAGTGACATTGGGTTACGTGATACATATAATGCATTTTATCTGTTCTATAGTAGAGCTGGTTACGGGTCAGCAAATGAACTCAAGGGGAGTCGACGCAGGGTGCAACTGGCATGAAGCGAGGTCAATGTAGGGTTTATGGTGGAATGAGGTGAGGTCGACATAGGGTTTAAGCGGAGTGGGGTGAGGTCAATGCAGTGGCAGCCATGGGCAAACGTAAAGGGGAAAGGTCGACCCAATGGGTCGACCCCTATTGTAGCAGGCTTCCAAATCACCCTATGCCTAGCAAATGCCTGAATGCATGAGTAATTGCACATATTGCTGATAATAAAGCAGATGTAAGGGGAGTTTGAAGTGCGGAAGCCAGAATTAAACCCTTACTACCAGAAAGCTCTGTGCCTTATGGCGAATTTCCACCACATTAAGCTCAATCACATGGGCCGGGGGCACAATGCTCAAGCTGACGCCTTGGCAAAATTGGCCAGCTCATTAGCAGTCCCACCAGATGAAACACTCAACATTGTTGTGATAAATCGGCGACAAGTTTCCAGTGTGCTGGAATCATGCCTTGAAGAATATGAGGTTAATACGGCTGAAGAAGCACAGGAGCCCGACTGGAGACAACATCTGTTATAGTGGTTCCTTCACCAGCAGCTACCCAAAAATAAAGAAGAAAGGATGGAGCTCCTTCGGACTAAAGACTGTTATGAGTTCAGAAGTGGGACATTATTCCGGACCATGACAGACACCCGCAAAAAGATTCTGCTCCGCTGCCTATCCAGTAAGGAAGCCTGGCAAGTGATGAAAGAGATACATGTCGGAACAGCGGGGGCACACCAACTTGGACCGAAGATGAAGATTGAAATTAAGAAATTAGGCTATTACTGGCCTACTACATTCGAAGATTGCTGTCAATTTGTGAAGTCATGCCAGAAATGACAGGACCATGTTGCTGTACCGAGGAAGCCTCCTGTACCGCTACACCCAACAATTCCCAGCTGGGCTTTCGCTCAGTGGGGAACTGATGTGGTCGGACCTCTACCAACTTCCTCGGCTGGACATAAGTACATCTTGGCTATAACAGATTACTTCTCTAGATGGGCGGAGGCCATAGCACTCAGAGAGGTGACTGGTGAGTTGGTCGCCAGATTTATCAAACAAAATGTTATTTTTCGATTTGGTGTTCCCAACCGAATAATCTCCGACAATGGAAGCCACTTGAAGAATCAAAAGATATATCGGCTCCTCGAGAAGTATAAAATTGATTGGAGAACCTCCACCCCTTACAATTCGCAAGCGAACGGATTGGCTGAAGCATTTAAT
The DNA here is from genome assembly GCA_024336825.1 of Amorphophallus titanum. NCBI lineage: Eukaryota > Viridiplantae > Streptophyta > Magnoliopsida > Alismatales > Araceae > Amorphophallus > Amorphophallus titanum. Next base: position 945,491 of record JANBPO010004656.1, read on the forward strand.
AAAACCCTATGCACACTCCTAGCCAAGATTGTTAGCTCCCACAAAAGAGATTGGGAAGAAAAGATGTATGAAACACTATGGGCATACCATACCGTCTACAAGACCCCCACAGGTTGCTCACCCTTCTCACTGGTATATGGCTCCGAAGCAGTGGTTCCTATAGAGCTGGAAGCTCCATCACTTAGGGTCGCTATTCAATATGCTCTGGTCTGCGATGAACAAACGAATGCTGAAAGAAGACTTGAAGAATTGGCTGAGCTGGAGGGAAAATGCCTTCAAGCATAGAAAAATATCCAAATATATCAAGCCCGCATGACGAATGCCTTCAACAAGCTCGTGAAAGGTTGAGAATTTAAGAAAGGTGACTTAGTCATCACTCATTCTAGGGGATTTCATTCACAATCCAAAGGATGTGAGGACCATGATCAGCCCACGCCATATCCATTTGATAACCATGGCTCAATGGATAACCGCTTATTGCAGGAACAAGAGAGAAAGATTTGAAGCCATAGCCAAGACTACCTCAATTTGCTTGTGCGGGGTTTTCCTTTTCTCCACCACCGACCACCTCTTGGACATCCAAAATCTCAGTATTATTAGCAGTTTATGGCAGGGTCTATCCATCTCCCAAGGGGTCCTCTCTTACCTTTACGAAGGCCTTAGTTCAGCTTCACTAGGGGGACCACTCTTTGGTTCAATGGTCATCCTTGAGTGTTGGATAGGAGTGAGACTTAAGTTCCTACCCAAGGAGGACATACCTTCAGCTAGCTAGATATTCGGGAGTCACCCTCTATTCTTCATAGGAGGCGCATTTGGGTTCTCTTCATAGGTTGAGTGCCGGACGGTGGACAAGAAGACACGGGATGATTGGCGCCTCTACCTCAACACTTTGCAGATTGAAAAGTTCATGATGTGACCGAGGTCTCTTCGAAGCACTACCCTTAGACTACCTCGACGACTGGGCCTAGACCTACAGCTAGTGGGGGACACTACATTGGCGATCTATAACCTGCACCGGTGTTATCTTCAAGTTGGGCTATCTCGTACTATAGTTCCTGCACTATCACATTTTCCTCCCCTTCAATCTAGGAAGATCGGGACCGAGGAGGACGAGAGAGCAGTCCGGAGCGTGCTGACCATGTGGGAGATCAGTCGGGTACGTGCTTTACAAGCAGAAGTGGCAAAGGATGAAGAGAAGTACCGCGCTTATGTAAAGGAATTACACAAGATCCGGCCTCGCGCGGATGGAAGATTGAATGTAATTTGAGCTTTTATTCTTGATGTACTTGAAATGATCAATGAAATGATGTTCAATGAACTTGATTGAATGAAATAAGAGTGTTAAGTTTGAGATATGTGCAATGAATCACTCTTTGAACTTGAATGAATGGACAAATTGGCTTAGAGTAGAGTTTTCTGTCTGGTAAACGGACTAAAATAGGACCGCTAACCACCACTAACAGTCTAACGATAGACCGCCAGAGAAACCACCCAGAGAAAACTGAGAGTTTACTGCTCTAGGGAGAGGAATGCGGTCGTATATTGAACCACCAGAATGGTACTGATGGTCTAATGTAAGACCACGAGGGATAGTTTACTGAGAACTTGAATTTTTAACCCTCAGGAGAGGAAAGCGGTTGAGATGTGGACCGCTAAGGTATATTAGTGGTCTAACTATAGACCGTAAGGGACCAGAGGCATAGTGCTTTGCGAGCTTTGAATCTTGAGTGTTTGAACCTGCGTCTGCACATGTTTAATTCAATTGAATGCCAACTATTTTACACCACTATAGCGGATTCTACATATCATGTTTACATCACTTATCTATCCAAAAAGTGGGAGTAGAAATGAAGTGACAGAAGTATATAGATTTCTATTTTATCATGTTATGAATGGCAATTTAGTCAACATAGGTCAGCTCATGACAAATTTGATAGGAATATGCCGAGCCCAATTGAGGAGATCTTTGCCTTATGCTTCACAGTTGATTGGAGTGTTCATATATGCTGGGATAGATTTTAGTGTTGAACTATTCATTTGAGTTAGACAAGATGATATCTACAATGCCCACAAGATTTTTACAGATATGGGATATTACTAGGGTCTCGATGGTGAGCTACGTTGCGATTTGTTGATTTATGGGGAAGAATCTACAAGTGAAGAAGAGCCCGAGCAGCAGCAGGGTGCAGAGGAAGTACCCCCTCCAGTTCAGGCAGAGGATCAGCCTCTCCCACCTTCAACTCCTCATATGGATCGAGATGCCCCCTCCACCACAGTTCTATCATGGGGAGTCCTCAGCTCAAGGTGCTGGAGAACTGACTTGGGGTGAATATGAGACCTTTGATAGGCGTATCTCAGGCATGGAGACTCGCATTGACTCATCCCTTGGCCTACTTGATACTTTCATGGACACGATGACTGATCGAATGGATACCTTCTCTCATACCTTGGACACCCTTACTGCCCACGTAGCCTCTCTCACTTCAGACTACAAGGATACTTAGTGTGCCTTTCAGACTACCAACCATTCACTACTTCACATTGAGCATCTTTTGCTCAACATTTAGGCCCATCTTCCTCCATCTCCACCTCCACCTCCTTCTCCCAATCATGATGCTGATGATGGCTCCGAGGATAAGGATGGTGATTCTGATCATGATGAAGCCGAGGGGACTCTGGATTACTCTGCTCCGTAGCTGTTCTTGGGTCCCCTAGTGTTACTTTTTGTCCACTCCTCTTGTATCCCACTCCCTCTTTTGATGATGTCAAAGGGGGAGAAGTAGCTAGTCATGTTTATATATGTTATGCATGATGTATGTTTGCATGTGTATTTGCCATTTTGGCATTTGCACTTCATTTGTGAGCCATTGCATGTTGGATTGTGTCATGAGTGTCTTGTAGATGTCATGCATTCTCTCAAGCATCAATGTACTTTGTACTGAACTAATGGAATGAAATGATGAAAAGAATGTACTTCGTGTTTGGCATTACATGATTGGCTCTTGTCTCTCATTTCCTTTCTATTTAGCAAATAAAGTGTTGAATGGTTTGCGTTGGTTGGCTTGATGTGATGAGAGTAAATGGATTGATCATCTTGCGGATTGTCTTGGTTCTATGTATCTCAAATGGTCAGCTAGGACAGTGATGCTGCGTGGGGCTACTCTTTTGAGGATAGGTATTTGATGAGGGCGTGGTGGGTCCACCTTATACTCACCCATCTGTAGTTCATCTTTTCAGATCAGGCCTTCAATAATGTCCTTTAACACATAGCAATCCTCAATGGGATGCCCCATCATTTGGTGATAAGGATAGAAGTGTGGATCGTCTTTCCTTGCCGAATCGCATGGTTTCTTTGGCTCTGGAAGCACCACTTTGTCATATTCACGGGCCCACTCAAAAAGAGCCCTAGTCTTATCCTTCGGAAAGGAGTACGATTTCATCATTCTGCCCCTTAATGAGGGCCCTTGTTTTGCTGGCTCGACGAAAGAAAGGCTGGTTGCCTCTTTCATTTTCTTCTTCTTCTGTTGCTCGAACGCTTTAAAATTTAAGGCACAAATTTCTTCTTGGGCTAGGTGTTTGCTGGCTGACTTATTCTTTTGGCTCAAGGCTGTAGAAGTCGGGCAAATCCTTGCAAGAACTGCTTCGGCATTAGCTACGATATCACTTAGCTGTTCAAAGGTCGTGACTTCAATGTCAATGACCCATCGTAGAATTTCGATTCTTAAATTTTCTTTACAGGTTTGAACAGAGTCCCCGTAGCTTGGTAGATGTCGACACTTTTCACGGAGATTCCTCCACCTTCTTATGTAGTGCATGATGGACTCATCATCCTTTTGTTTGGCTGCTTGTAATCTGGCCTCGGTGACTTCTTCTTTGGCTGTCTTCGTATTCATTGTTTGTTCCGCCTTCAGCTCGCCCGACTGCATACACGGCCTCATCGGCACCATCTTCGGAGATGCTTTAATTACCCCTTGACATGCCCAGGGACTGTATGTTGGAGTGGTTGAGGGAGGATGCCCCATGTATGATCATGCACTATTCGGGGCATGGCTGGCCGTGTTGAAGCTTCAAGTGAGCTACACTACCTTGTGTCGCCTTGTGTAGATGTCCTGTCGATTGTGGCATAGGTGGACTTAGATTTATTTCATTTTGCCATCTTTGCACCATTTCAATCTCTTGCTGCTTCTGGTATAGCAGTGCGACCATGGTCTGGTCTTGCCAGGAGGGGCCGAGAGTGCTATCTTTCACCTCTGGTTTGACTGGGGTGAGTGGCATCCCGTCATTGTTACTGGACGCACCTAGTTTCTTTGAGATGAACTCCCTAGGTTTTATGCCTCCGAGCTGAGGAGGAAAGTGATATTGTGCTGCCTTGTTGGCTAGCGGGTGTCTTGATATTCTCCCGGATCTAGCAACATGGTGAGAGGCGGAAGTTTTAGCCTGATTTGCTCCCTTTGGTATAAAGTAAATTTCTTCATCTTCCTCATCAGCAGCTTGAGCCACACTGGATGCGATGTTGGAACTGGTGACTGGTACTGGGATTGGGTGGCTGGCCTGTAGAGGCATTGAAGCCACGATGCTGGGACTGGGAGCTAGTACTAGAACTGCCGTGGCTGGCCTGTAGAGGCGTTGAAGCCACGATGCTGGGACTGGGAGCTGGTACTGGGATTGGGTGGCTGGCCTGTAAAGGTGTTGAAGCCACGATGTTGGGACAGAGAGCTGGTACTGGAACTGGGTGGCTGGCCTGTAAAGGCGTTGAACCCACGGTCTTAGGATTGGGAGCTGGTACTGGGACTGGCGTGGCTAGCCTGTAAAGGCATTGAAGCCACGGTGCTGGGACTGAGCGCTGGTACTGGAACTGGGTGGCTGGCCTATAAAGGCGTTGAAGCCACGGTGCTGGGACTAAGAGCTGGTACTAGAACTGGCGTGGCTGGCCTGTAGAGGCATTGAAGCCATGGTGTTGGGACTAGGAGCTGGTACTGGAATTGGGTGGTTGGCCTGTAAAGGCATTGAAGCCACGGTGTTGGGACTGGGAGCTGGAACTAGGACTAGCGTGGCTGGCCTGTAAAGGCATTAAAGCCATGATGTTGGGACTGGGAGCTGGTACTGGGACTGGCGTGGCTGACCTGTAAAGGCATTGAAGCCACGGTGCTGGGACTGGGGGCTGGTACTAGAATTGGTGTGATCCGGCTCTCGAGGGTGTAGTGGTCACCCTCGTCGTAGGGTGATACTGAGGTCACCGTTGACGGAATGTCGGGGTCGACGACCCTCGTCGGTGAGGAGTAGAGAAGGAGAGGATTTTTTTATTTTTATCTTTACCAGCTCTGCCGCCCTTGCGGGTTTTCGCCAGAGCTAGGCCCCTTTAGCTTTTTCTGGTACGCCCTTGCAGGTTTTCATATCGAGGGGTCACCCGATTTTGCCTGAGGTGCCCTTTCAGATTTTCACCTCAGCTGGGTTGATGGTAATTTTTGCCCCCAGTCACCTCCTCGTGGAGGAGGGAAATGACTGGGTCCGCCGGGGTATCTCTATTTTTAACCCCATTTTGATTGACTCTTCTTCTTTTTTTTCTAGGGATCGTTGTCCATAGCATGGTGCTGTTAAAGGACGTGTCTGAGAACTGAGGAAGGTAAGCGATGAGGTATGGGTTTACCCTGATCTAGAGCTTTTGGGAGTTGTGGAACTGTGAGACTGAGGGGGACATTGCCCTGGCCAAATGTGACTAGGGGTACTGGGCTATGGAATATGGGAGTGTGCAAAGGCAAAGGTCTGAGGTAAGATGGGACTGGATTTTACTGGACTAGCGACTGAAATGTCGTGTGGAGACTGAAATCGATTGGAAACTGGGGAAGGTGATATGAGGGATTACTGGGAAGTGTTGGGCTACTGGTTTTATTTTTATTATTTAAATAATTAATTATGTAGTTTATTTCTGTATTATTTTAAATTCCAATGTATCTCCACAACACCCAAAATAACCCTTTTGAGCCTTCTGGCTCGTGGGTGACAGGCCAAGACTCGAATGGTATTGAAAATTTCTCAATATCCAGATCTTGGGTCGTTGTAGTTGGTTTAAGAGCCAGATTGTGAATGTACATGAGAATTTGAGATAATTACAGCATCTCAGAGTCTATAAGGTCGAGTACAGTTGACAACTGGCATAGAGTTTTGTATTTGTTTACCGCATTATTTCTCACGTGGGAGCTAGAGTGTACGATGATGGCACTGTGAAGGTGGACTCGATTATTGTTGAAGTGCCGATGGGGGCTTGAGGAGTAAGATAGAGAGTTACCTCCTCCAGTGGTGGTGGCCCCGATTATGCTGAGTTAGGTAGAGTTTTTGCCGATTTGTCTTAGTTTTGGTGCAGCATTGTAGATACCAGTGACGAGGCTAGGTGGTTGGCGAGGATTGTTAGTTGCAAGATGGTAGTATATGGGCTCCGACAAAGTTAGTGTTATTTTGTCCACCCTATTTTGAGATTTAGCCTGCCCTTGAGGCGTTAAGGTCGTGGATTAAAGTGGTAGAGCAATTGTCTTGTTCGAGGGAGTGCTCAGATGAGTGAAGAATATTTCTGGTGAGTTATTGACGGTCGAGCTCAACACTCTCGTCTTGTGCTATGATGTCAGAGATGATTTTCCAGTCCCGATCATTTCGGTATATGTCAGGGCGGGAATGTGTAGAGGAGTTCAAGTGAATTTTAAGTCATGTGAATCTACGCATGAATGGGCTGTGTTAGTTTTGGATATTATTTAGGATAGTATGGCGATGGCTTAATTCCAGGCTCTGGTTGTGAAAATTAGGGCCATTATGCACCATACCAAATGGGTCAAGCGAGGTGGCAGATGAAGCCCGGAGGTTCAACGATAGATTCATTGGCTTGAGGATAAGCTTTGGCATGTGCTGATCATGGTTCGTGTTGTGGTTCCTGGCATGGTGGTTTGCGTGGCAGTAGCTTCAAGAGTGGGACGGAGTCAACATGGTCATATCTGATGGAGTAAGGTCCTGTGGTTAATGGTGTAGTAGCCTTCGATCCTAGCATCTTTAGTGAATTCTTCCTTCCCCAGTAAGCTTTTGACAAGTTAATGACTTCGGGATCAGAGGTAGGCATAGAAAGGGAGCGTGCGACAACGACCAACTCAACCTCTGTGGCAGAGTGTGGGTGGTTATTAGTAGAGTCAGAGCTCGAGGCGTGGTTAATTATAGTTTGGAAAGTTGTGATGGTGTGCCAGGAGATGCTACCAGTGTGGTTCAGCAGAACACTTGACGAGTGTTGTCAGAGGAGGTGACCTGATAGTAGCGATAGTTTTTTTTGATGTTGAAAGGCGAGGTTCCTAGCATGCATGAGATTTAAGTCCGGGTCAAGTGTGAAAGTCTCCCACCTCGTAGGAGGTATATTGGTGTCTCCTTGGTTGGAGAGGATTGTGATTTGGTTGAATTCCACTATTTTTTGTCATGTGTTTGGTTTGGTTGACCTCCACGTGTATGCCAAGAAGCTAGTGTGAGAAGTGCCATGCTTATTGGCGGTGTGGTGGCCTTCAAGAATCTATGCCCATCCCTCAATGCAGTAAGGGTGTGTTGGCGTATTAAGGAAGGATGAGTGCCAGGCTAATAATGTGTGTAAGAATTGATGGTTGGTGTGGTTCCTGATATGTTGTGGATCCATGCGAAGTTGTAAGAGGATTGCCAGATCAAGAGAGAGAGTATGTACTTGGGGTTTGAGGTATTTGAGCCTTCGTCACCCTGTTTTCTAGAGTTAGCCAGCTGTGCTGAGAAATGTTTAGATGGCGGATGCCTAAGTCACTTTGTGATGATGGTGCATGTTGTGCAGAGTGCGTAGTGGAAACATGGTGGGCCCATGACCCATAGGTCCAGGATCATAGTGATGGCCAGAACGAAAGGATTCTAGAGATTTGGTAGAGTATTAGAGGATTTTGACAGATGGAGAGGGTCGTTTCCTCGATGTAAGGTTATTTTTGGTTGTGTAAGACATATTAATTGTTGTGCCATTGCTTAAGGCATTGTGGTATGTGACATCGACATAATAGAGAGTTAGAAAAATATGATAGCAAGTGTGTCAGATGAGTATCCCATTCATCCAATGGGAGCGATGTCAAGTATTTGGTGGTGGACCTAATTGAGGGTTGAAAAGGAAATAATTAGATAGAGGATGAGGACGTGCTGATTGGAGCTAGTAAGTTAGGTGCTCGACTTGTGTTAGAGGCTATGTCCTCAAAATAGAATTGGGATCCAAGAGAAAAGTGAATACAAAGAGATGATTTGTAGGTCCCAGCTAGTAGCTATGAGTGGTTGATGAGGCTAGCCGAGTGGTCACTGTGAACGTGTCACATATACATTAAAAAGAGAGAAACGACATATGCATAGAAGACATGGAGGTTGACTTAAAAGAGAAATAACAACAATAAGCAAAAGATGATGGTGGAAATATGGGGAGGGAGCATGTGATGCTACTAAAGGAGGGTGATCGCCAGAGGGGTTATCTCAAAAGAAGAAAGTGATAGCGAAGAATACCTTGTGAAGTGAGAATGATGTAGGTTGCACTTCCTCCTTCTATCGGTTGGCCGATGAAGGAGGTCTCTATCTTGATTACCCTTAAACACAAAGACACAAAGTAAAGAGAGGCCAGTGGATTAGAGCCAAATAGTGCAGTATCAGAACTCAAAATAAGAAGAAAACGTAAACATGGGCACGGACACACCTTGTGTGTTTTTGGTTTTAAACCCCTTAGAGTTAAAAGGGTGGGGAGTGATATGAATGCTAATGCAAGATAAATAAGAGAATCTAGCAAGAGGATGCTAGACAAGTGAATGTGATTGTGTGTGTAAGGTGGAAAGTGATGCAATGCTCAACTAACAAGAGATGCAAAAATGAAGCAACAGAGGCAATGGGGTGAGAAACGGAGGTTGGCCCCCAATACTGTGGCAGCAACGGGAATAGGCAAAGGCACTCCCTCCCTCTTAGCGTAACAATGAAGAAAGAGGAAGGCTCACTGACTTCTTTCTAAGAAAGCACACTACAGCACGAAAACGCTGTTGATGCTCCTGTGTGTAGTTTTCTCCTCTAGCCTTCTGTTAGAGAGAGAGGAAGAATCCCCGCAGGGGCTCAAAAGGGAGGCTTTTATAGAGGATGAAACCCTCGTTCCATTGGGATTTAGAACAAGAAACATTCCCTCATCATAGATCCTCCTCCCCTCGAAGAACGAGGCCCCAAAATGGAGCAAGAAACCATGCAGAGGAAGCCAGGAAATGAACAAGAATTGGCAACCGTGAGTCCGTCGTCAATTAACTGGGCGACCAGATAGGCGGGCGCTCATTCCTGAATAAAACATAGAAATAAAACTCTTTCCATAATAGAAATAAGAAATGGCGACTGTGCAAAAGGGCGTCTATTAAATGAGTGCCTTCTTAAACAGGCGCCAATTCCTCAGAATTAAAATTCAACAGAAATAAAAAATCAGGAATAAGCGCCCTCCCGATCGATCGCCTATTCTTCAAAATGACACCACTCTAGAAAGGCGCTCATTAGAGGGCGTTCGTTTGGTAGGTCGCTAATTCTAAAAATTCTAGAAAAGAAATAAAAAAAAATATTCTTTCACAGATTTGGTGGCCGAAAAGATGAAACCAGATGAGGAGTTCGCTACTTATGCCGATAGGTGGAGGAAAATGGCCGCCCGAGCTCCCGACCATATTCCGGAGGAAGAGAAGGTCAAGTTACTTATTTCTAATGCTACTCCTACCTTCCGCAATATCCTAGCAATGAACGACATAGCAAACATGCACCAACTGTATAGCCGGGTGCGATTTATCCAAACCCAATTTAAGGATTCCCCAATTCATTCTCTTTTCGAGGCCCAAAAACCCAAGTATCGTCACAGAGGGAGTCCAGACGAACGAATAAGTCCAAGCCATTACATTCCCCTCCGCCAATCCACCCAATCAAATCCGCTTCTCCCAGCACCCCCACAACAACCAATCCACTCCACGAAACCCTCCGCCTGCCTACTCTACTCCACAAAACCCTCCGCTCACCTTTGCCGCTCCACAAAATGTATTTTTCGCCCCCACAACAACCTCCACAACCTCCGTAATACCACAACGTCCCTCCCCCTAACGGATACAACAACAAGTGCCCAGCTCCGAAGAGAGCCCAATATCCTCCACTGCCGAAAACTCTCTCTGACATCTTCTCCGCTCTCATGTTAGTTAGTGCTATACAGCTTCCTCCGGAACGGCCCGTCTGGAACCCGGTCGTTGATCAGACAAAGTATTGTATGTTCCACAGGCAGCTGGGACATACGATTGAAGGGTGTTTTCAGTTTAGGGACTTGGTCTATGACCTGCATGAGGGACATAGAATCGACTGGGCCGAGATGCATAAGGCCATTATTGAAATAAAGGAAAAAAGAAGGCAAGCGTCGAGGTAGCAAGTGCAGCAACAACAGGCACCACTGCTAGAGCAGCAGCCACTACAACAACTGTAGCAGGTTCAAGACTTGGGGATCCATCAGAACCCCATGCCGAATCATCCTCCCGCTCCGCAACCTTAGCCGCCGGCATCGGCTCAAGTCAACTTGGTCCAACCCCTGGCTCCCGACGCTGGGTGGTCATATGATGATAACGGTCTCATCCACCAAGTCTCAGCCCTCCACCCTAACCATTGCAATCCTTTTTCATCCCTCATTCTCAGACCCACACATCAAGCCTCCCTTCCGCTCGCTAGGCCATTCATCCTCCCATCCGCCACCCTTTTTACCCCTACACCAACACCGACGCCTTCACCCATCCTCCCATCTCACCCATTAATTATCACCCCCGCCACTATCACTACGCATAGCCTTCCGCCCACACCGCCACTAAGTTTTACACCTCCGCCCCCACCAACACCCGTGCCTAGCCCTTCACCTGCCATTCTTTCTCCGCAACCCATCATTACCTCTGCACCCATCATCTACGCTACACCTAATCTGGTGTTCGTTGTGTGATTGCCTTATCGTCAGATTGAGTTTCCTGTTCCCTCGTTTTAGTAATTTTTAATTCCACACTTAGATCCATTCACCCCCCTCTGGATCCACTTTCTACTAGTTAGATCGTGTCCATCCTATACCCAACAGATGGCACCAAGGAGGCAGACTGGATCGTTGCCTGAGGTGTCGGCGAGGGCCCGAGAGGAGCCGAGTAGAGAGGAATCGGGTGCTGAATCATCTCCCCTAGTGGTAGCGTCCTTGAGTGTGCTGGGTTCGGCAGAGTTTTATACCGGCATGTATCGATTTTTCGCACAACAGATGAACAGATGGTGTTATGGTCAGGAGGCTAGTGAGGGTAGTTCATCACATGGTGGCCATGGATGTGTCCTGGGAGAGTTTTTATAGTTTCACCCACCGATGTTTGAAGAACAGCTAGATCTTGATGCAGCGAGATCGTGGATTGATGCTATGGAACATGTGTTCTGATCGATGGAATGTGTAGATGATGAGAAAGTCTTGCTAGTGAGTTATCAGTTGCAAGGATCAGCTTTGTCATGGTGGACTATAGAATGCGAATCGACATTCCAAACACGTCCTCTTTGGTAAATCCCATGGCAGGAGTTTCTTGCAACTTTTGAGCGAGTTTTAGCCCAAAGCACGTCAGGACAAGGAGAATGTATCAATTTATGGAGCTGACCCAAGTGGACATATTAGTGATGCAATATCGATCTAGATTTGTAGAGTTGGGTCGCTATGCTCCCCATATCATGGCAAATATGAGATTGAAAACTCGAAAATTTATCAGAGGTCTAAGGCCAAAACTTAGACACCAAGTTATTGCGACCCATGTTGCAGACATGGAATCAGCCTATCAAACTGTGACAGATGTGGAGGAGGATTGGCTGAGGACCCAGGAGCAAGCCCATGTAGGTCAGTCCCAGTCAAGTCAGGGTTAGTAGAGGACCCTTCAATAGCAAGGTGTTTCCCAGCAGCTTCAGAGATAGTTGAAATCAGCATCCCTTCCATCCCCTAGCACGACTTCCTCCCCTCTAGAATCGAGATTCAATCAGGTGTCAAGGTTGTTCGGAAGAAGAAGGTTTGGCAAGAGGTGGTAGGAGTAGGAGGAGTAGGTTTTAGTAGTGTCTAATTAGCAATCAGAGGTTCGACCACTGCGACATGGTGTGAATAAGCAGCCAAGACAGTGTTCGAGATGTGGCGGGTTCCATGAGGGCATGCCATGCACCATGGATTGATAGCGTGAAACGCACGTCGTTAATATGTCCGCTACCAAATTTAAATTTTTGATCCACAATAAATTAAATAGAATAGTTAAGTGGTGAGACCGAGTCAAATCCTCAGAGAAGTTTAAATTTTTTATATATTTTTTGTTGTTTTTATTTTTGTTGGTTTATGTTGGGGTGTGGAAATGTCTAGGCACGAAGATGCATTCTATTCTTTGAATCCAAAATTAAAGCACCGAGAGCCGGAGGGTGGCCCTTCTTCTTCTGCATTTCGCCCACGACCGACCCTTCTTCTTGCCAAAATTTGCTCACCTTGCTTCTTCCTCCCCTATCCTTGATCTATGGAATGTGGCAGGCCGAGCCGTGGTGGAGGGAAAGGGGGCGAGCAGTTCCTCGCCTGAGGAGGGTCATGCAAGAGCACGAAAAGGCAGACATGGAGGAGGAAGGGCCCCCTTTGGCTATTGAGGAGCCCAATAGGCCCGGTGATGGAGCTCCGGCTAGGCCTTTGGGTTGCCGAACAGAGGCTGAAAGATAGTGAGTAGTGCCATCAGAGGGCATGAGAGCTCGGGTTATGCCTCCGTCAGTCTGGCTACCTCTCTATAGGTAGCTTCTTTGTCACCTCAACAGAGCAGCAACGAGCAGTCGAGGCTGAGCAAGCATCACCTGGTGGAGTGAATACTACCTCGCAGAGCTCTGGAAGGCCCGCTAGGGACCCTAATCTTAGGAGAGAGGAGAGAGATGACCAGGATGGCGGCCTGGAGGGGGGTGGCGAGAGTTAGGGAGATGCTTGTATGCCCGCCCCCTCTCTTATGATATTCATGAAAGTTTATATAGAATGATTTGGTTTCCTGCCACTCGTTTGTTCTCTTGCGCGTTCCTTCTCCCCTACGCTACTGTTCCCACGTGATGCGTTTGACGAGACCCTACCCGAAAATGGGGAATCGTGTCTCACTACGACCATTATTTTCAAAGGGAATCCAGCACTAGTTTCAATGATGTCGGCCCCCAGTCTCCCACATGATGTGTTTGTCAAAACTTGCCTTGAAATGGCAGATCGTGTCTCCTTGTTGGCATTCTTTTTAAGGAAGATCGATCATCGAATTCAATGACGATGACCTCTTATTCTCTTTTCCCGCGTGAATGTCTCTTATGCTCAAAATTATTCACAACATGACCATATGCACGGGGTCTTTTTTGACTGTATAGGGGCGGGGAGTCAACAAATCACACCTCCGAATCTTTTACTCCACGAGGCAAAGTGACACACGAGAGTGAAGGGAGGGTGCCTCGTCACGAGGGCCACTGCTAGAGATAGTAGTGATAGTTCTAAATCAGACCTCTCCTCCTCTTATAAATAATTCCCCTTTCGCTCGACTTTGAAGCATTGGAGTAGCAAGAACGGATTTGAAGAGTGAAAGTTTGTAGAAGGGGAAGGAGTGAGAGTTTCTGAATGGAGGGTGAATCTAGTTTCAGGACAGAGGGCGATTCTTCCCACTCCTCAAAGAGGAGTAGAGAGGAGAGTACCCTAGGCCAAGGGAAAAGATTTTATGGGCCCAATCTGACAGGACTAACAGGTAATTTTTAGAGCCTAATGAGGGCGGAGTGCCTCAGGCCAAGGAAAGAAGTTTTATAAACCCATCCCAGTGGGGCAAAGGGTAATTTTAGGGCAATGCGAGGGTGGAGTGTGTCGGGCCAATGAAAGAAGTTTTAAGAACTCATCCCAGTGGGGCAAAGGGTAATTTTGAACTCGACAAGGGTGGAGTGCCTTATGACAAAGAAGAGGAGATTTTATTGGCCGGCGCTAGGCAAGGAGTCTGAATATGGCATTATTGTGGTTAAATGCCGAAATATAATGAGAATGCATTGGCTGGAAGCATAGGTCCCAGATCAAGGGTAGATGGTCAACCCCGGTGGGACAAGTGGGGAGTACCCTCATAGGATGGGAAGATGACATGGCACCATGGATTCCGATGGGACCAGGGGTGCTGAGACATGCCATTAGAAGTCGAAAGGCGTTTATTTGCTGGCTTGATAAGGAGTTGAGGGTGTAGCTGATTCAGTTAGGATTGTTCTTTTCATACCCACCAATGGGCATGGACCCGTATTTAGAATGAGAGGCCTAATGGCCGATAAGGGCTCTTTAGCATCAGTAGGATTGTTGATTATATGGTCCCCCTGGGGATATTCAGTGACAGTTAAGCATCAGATCACCAGCTATCTTCTTTTGTCATTCCTTTCTTCAGGAGATCCTCCGAGCAGCTTCGGCTCGGGCCGCCGACGCTTACGCCAAGTGCCAGCCTCTTGCCCCTTTTCTTAGAGGCTGCGACTGTCGGGTCTTCCCACCTCTCCAGATGGCGTAGTCATTTTATCTTCCCTTTGGGCATTCACCATGCAATGCTACTGGGGAGCCTTCTGCCTATGGGGGTGAATGGGGAGACCTTGTTGACCTCATAATTTTCTTTTTCTTCTTTTCTTTTGCATTCATTTTTTTGTCTCTCTCTTTTTTTGAACGGATAGCTCGAATGGTGCTAACAGTGTAGTGCAGTGCAGAGCCATGACCCTTCATCCACTTGCTCTAAAACAGACCAAGGCGGGTGCATAGGAGAGCGCTCACCCTCTCAGTGAGAGGATGAGTAGTTCACTCCACCATACCAATCCCACAATAGTAGTTTTTCTTATTTGGCACAGACCAAGACATGAGGGGAGCGATATCTCCCTGGGCAAATGCAGCCATCAAGGCCTCCTTCATTTTATTTAATATTTTCTCTCTCTCTTTTTTGGAAGGACCCAACCTCTGAGCGATGGCATCTCAGATATAGTAGGTAGAATTTCATTCGCTCTCTTTTTTTGCTCCTCATCATTTTTCTTTTTTTTGGTGCTTGCCCCCAGAGGGGTGTGAAGCCCCATCCCCTCTATCAACCCCGCCTTTCCAGCCCCCACCGCCCCCTTATTGTTCCTCTTCCCTTCCTCTGTCTTCTGTAAACCCTAGTCGGACACCCTCCCCAGCGCTGCCCTCATGCTTCCTCTCGTCGTTGGCCGCTGTCACTAGTACAACCCCCCTCCTTCGTGCCCGACAAACGCACCCTCGATCTGTTCACCCCCGCCTCTTTCTACCTCCTCTCTCCCTCACAGTTGTGTCGTGGCCCCCAGATCGCCCCAGTTGCCGGATGTTGCTGGTCCAGCCAATCTGTGCCACCGCTTGCAGCCCCACCTCTGGACCCACTTGTTGTGGCCGTCCCCTGCGCCGCCCATCAGTAGCGCCCCCGACCTACGTCGGCCATTCCTGACACGGGCTCCCTTCCTCGTGTGATCGCCTGTGGCCCCCTCAATTGGGACCTACAACATCCATTTGCGGCCTAGCCTGACTGCAGCGGCCCCACCTTGCACGGGCCCACACGGGGCCTAGGTTGACACGTCCCACCTCGTTCCAACAGTAGCGGCTGCCTGTCCACCACTGTTGGTCGTGATCCCCGATGGCCAGATCCCTGTCAGTAGTGGCCGCCCACTATGTTTGGCCAGCCACAGTAGCAACCAGATGGGAGCCCTACCGGTCACCCCCAAGCGGTCCACAACACCATCCCAGTCCAGCAACATCTAGGAGGCCTAATTCGGCCCACTCTAAAGGCCCTTCAGTGCTCAAGAGAGGTCCAACTGACCCATGTCCTATCATGGCTGACTATTCCGCTTGGTTTGAGAGTTTAAAGTCTAACTTGAAAGAAATAGAGAGGCGACTCCATGTTATGGATAGGTGACTATCCTATTTTGCCAAATGAACGGTTAAGGAAGTGGTATATGAGGCCGGCCCAACATTGGGTGATGAGTGTGAAGAACAGGAACGGGAAGTGAACTATGAGGCTGACCTCGCATTGGCCACGCAGTATGAAGAAGCGATGCTAGAAGGGTCTATGCCATAGGATGCTTGGGATCATGATTTGGTTGTTGCTTCTGGGTTAGATTTGATTGATGACATAATATCTGAGGATGGTCTATCAGTTGTTTCATCAATTGGAGAATCGTCCCCTGTCGATGTTGTGTGACGAGATTTTTGCACGGCACATGATAAGCGGCAACCCGAGATCCTTCATATGATTGTCCCTCCCGATCGCTCAGACTACCCTCGTGTGCTCATCTTCGTCGTCCTTCAGCATTTCAAAATTTGAGGACGAATTTTTTCGAACCGAGGGAGATTGGCGTGGAGCGACACTTGTGACATCGGATTACGAACTCGATTTTGCACGGTGACATTGTTTTACATGGATGGCGATAGGGAACTCCCTAAAGGGGTTCACGTGAGTTTCGGGCCGAAACCGTCCGATTTCGGGCGAAACCAATATCGGTTTCACCCGAAACCGATAAACCTAGTAAGTGTCGGGTTGCTACAGTGAAAAGCCCAGTTTTCGTATCGATTATGGCCGAAACCGACAACCATGCTCTCATCCTCGCCGAGCTGGTTGACTTCGACATTCCGTCGGGCCAAAGTATGTATTCTGTTCTGCCCTTGCCTCAAACTTCCTATCAGGGCAGGCCTCATTGACTTTGACATTCCGTCGAGTCAACACCTATCCTATGTTCTTCCCTTAGCTTAGACCTCACGTCTCTGTCAAAATCATTGGCTTCGACATGACGTCGAGTCAACATCTATATCCCATATTCTTCCCTTGACTTAGGCCTCACACCTCTGCCAAGCTCGTTGACTTCGACATTCCGTCGAGTCGACACCTCTGCTAAGTTCGTTGGCTTCGACACGACGTCGGGTCAACATTTATATCCTATATTCCTCCCTTGGCCTAGGCCTCACGCCTCTGCCAAGTTCGTCAGCTCCGACATGACGTCAGGTTGACATTTATATCCTATATTACTCCCTTGACCTAGGTCCCACGCCTCTGCCAAATTCGTTGGCTCCGACATGACGTCAGGTTGACATCTATATCCTAATTCCTCCCTTGGCCTAGACCCCACGTCTTCGCCGACTTGGTTGACTTCGACAGCCTGTCAAGTCAAAAGCTATATTCTGCCCTGGGCCAGACCTTACGTCTCTCCCAGGTTGGTTGGTTTCGACATGATGTCGAGTCGACTATAGTGCGCTATTTCTGCCCTTGTTCTGGACATACCGTCTAAAACAGGGTTTGTTGACTCCGACATCCCGTCAAGTCGACGTCCATATTTCACCTTTGGCTCGGACCTTTCGTCTAGCCAAAGAACAAAAAAGTCCCTTTTTATCTTTGGTCCAAGCCTTCCTCCTCGACCAGAGAACAAAAAGACTCTTTTTACCTTTGGTTCAGGCCTTTCTCCTCAACCAGAGAACAAGAATCCCCTTTTTACCTTTGGTCCAGGCCTTTCTCCTCGACCAGAGAACAAAAAAACCCTTTTACCTTTGCCTTGGACCTTTCGTCTGACCAGAGAACAAAAAGAGCCTTTCACCTTTAGCTCGAACCTTTCGTCTGGCCAGAGAACAAAAAAGACCCTACCTTTGGTCCAGGCCTTCCTCCTCGACCAGAGAACAAAAAAAAACCTTTCACTTTTGGCTCGGGCCTTTCGTATGACCAGAGAACAAAAAGACCCTATCACCTTTGGCTCGGACCTTTCGTCTGGCCGAAGAACAAAAAAGAACCTTTTACCTTTGGCCTTGGCCTTCCTCCTCGACCACCTACAGACATTCCATCTGTAGGATTTGGTCTCTAGGCGTCCATACTATCTTATCAACCGTTTCGTTCCCTCTGGCCTTTTAGGCAGTCGGTCGATAGACTGTTCCATGGCCTGGGGCGGTTCGTGGAGTGGTTCATCCCTGACCGCTCTGTGCTTTAGGCAGTCCTGCTCGGACCATTCTGACTATTTGACCGGGGTTACAGTTTTAGGTCAGTTTGATGGAGCGTCCTAGAACAGACTGTTCTATTTCTCCAGACGGCCTCTAAGAGACCGTTCAGTCCCATTGAGCGGCCCTTGGGTGACCGCGCTGGGGGGTGAGTCCGTGGTGTTATTGGTTAACCTTGGTGGTCTAACCCTTGGTCCGTCTATCCATGTAGCAGCTCCTTCTTGGGCCACTACAGTCTGTTTGTCTTAGGTCCGTGTCTTAGGGCGATGTGTGTGGCGGTTCTTGTCTAGACCGCCGAGTCCGTATTGCGGATTAGTGTTGGACTGCTTGGTGGTTTGACTGGGTAGGTCTGTTCAAGGGTTGACTGGGTGTGTGGCCATGTCTTTGACCGCCACAGGTACCTCGTGGCCTAGTCTATGACCACCAGTGTCCCTGCCTCTACGTGTGTAGTGACTTCTTCCTTGACTGCTTGCGTTGTCTAGCGGCTGAGTGATATACCGCTTGCGTTTCAGAGGATGGTTTACTGGTGTTTCAATTTCTGATTGTCTTGGCTTGTCCTCGTGGTTTGCCCATTGTCCCGTGGATGTCTGTCGATGTCCTATGAGGGCTAGGACCATGTTATGAGGTAGCCAGGTGTGTCTGTGCTTTGAGTAATGTTCTATGAGTCGTTGTCGGGTTCTGGTCAACCCGGTGTAACCCAGTGGTTGACAGAGGACCTTGTGTATGTCTCGACCATTTTGGGTAGCTCAAGACATGGTACTAGATGCCTTGAGGTATCATCTTACCTCGATCTGTGTGTCCAAGTGTGCTGAGGGTCTCGGTGTTCCCTCAAGTCCCCATGAGTTGTTTCATGCGATTGTGTCATTTTCTCCGACTTAGGATTAGACTGATTGGCGGCGTGTCTCCGTCGTTGCGCGACAATCTTGCCTCCGAGTCGTGAGACTCAAGGATCATGCGTTAGTAGGTTTATTTGCCTTGTCCCGAGTCTGTTGGCTGTTGCTGTCCTGCCTTGGTGCTTTGTAGTACGTGTGACAATACTTGTTTAGCCTGTCTATACTCCAAGACTTGTGTTTTAGAGTCTGTGTCTAGTGAGCCTCCACTAGTCGTAGCCTGAGGACACATTTCGGCGTGTCAGCCCACCTGGGAGTGGTGGTGTGGCAGTTCCCAAGACACGATTTTTAAGCTAGTTTTCGTGGGCTCCCTTGCCTGGCATACAGAAGTTTGCCCTGGTCTTTTTTGATGACATCCTTGTTTATAGTAAAGCCTGGTCTGCACACCTTGAGCATTTAGAACAGGTCCTCAGAATTCTTCAGCCAAAGTGTGAGTTTGGAGTAAGTAAAATTCAGTATCTGGGCCATATTATCTCTGACAATGGGGTTTCCATGGAGAACACTAAGTTGGATGCAATTTTGAATTGGCCTTCCCCTAGGAGCCTTAAACAGTTGAGGTTTTTGGGGCTTACTGGGTACTACAGGAAATTTGTAAGAAACTATGGCACCGTACCTTCGCCACTCACTCAACTGTTTAATAAGGATGGATATCGGTGGAACAATACAGCTGAAGAGACATTTCATTTACTTAAACGAACAATGACCACTGCCCCAGTCTTAGCATTACCCAATTTTGATGAGACCTTTGTGCCCCTGAGAATGCCGTGGAGGAAGAAGAAGAAGCCCCGGAGGCCGGGGACGCACCGACGGTGGTGACCGGTCGTCAGTCCTCTAAGGTAGGCCGAGCCCTAAAAACCCATTTTTGATCATTTTGAAACCTTGCATGTGGGGTGGATGGAATGGAAATGGGTCTGGGGACCCATTAGGATTGACTGTAGGCCCTATTGGCCATTTTCATAGCCTGGGGGAACAGGTTGGAAGACGTCCCTCTGTTGGGAGTGTAGCGGTCGTTCCAGTGGCCGCTACATCCTATGGCGCTCCTACCTCGGTCCACTAGAGTTCTCTGACGCTCCAAGCTTGGTCTGCCAGAAGAACTAGAGGCAGAACTTGTTAATTTTGTGTTTTTATGTTATTTGATTTTTTTTGTTATTTTGTTTATGTTAAGTGCAATGAATCTAACATGCAATGGCTGACCCTATGTTCTAAATGTGTGCAGGGGAAGAGACGGACCAGGATTTCATGGCTCCAAGTCCGAACAGTGTACCAGGCATTGCCCGACTACCAGAGAGAGAGATTAGTTGCGATGGGGTTTGGAGAGGTACTCAGCATTGAGGTCACCCAAGTGGACACAGCACTGCTGTACGCTTTACACGAGAGGTGGGACCCAATCAGCAGGGCATTCATCTTCTCGTGGGGTCATATGATCCCCACATTGGAAGACATGGCGAGGATTACTAGCTTATGGGTCCACGGAGCAGTAGTGATGGGCTACACCTACACCAACTATCGTGAGCTGGCATAGGAGTTGTTCAGACTGGATCTGATGAGGTCGGGGCACCATTCATCCCAGCTAGCACGGGCGACGCTCCAGGAGAGCCTGGGGCTGAGAGGGGCGACGATCTCGGTAGGAGAGCTGCCTGAGGAGCACGTTGGGAGAGTAGTGGAGTAGGTCCGATCGAGAGTAGTAGTAGAGCCAGGACGAATCTTTTCCAGTGCATTTTATCTTCTTGAGTGATATCAAACTGCAAAATATACTGGATTAAGGATAAGTACTTCTTCCTCATCATCCTTGAGAGCATGGCGGAATATCAATTGCCAAGTAAGGTTGCTATTGTTCACCTGATAACATTGTTGCACCCTGACCCACTTGTCTCAGGCAACAGTAAATACTCTTGGGAACCTATCTTTAGAGGATAACTCCTCACACCAAATACCATACCAGAAAAATGTATGTTGTCCATTACTATAGGCCACCTGATTTCCTTGATGGCTAGATAAGCATAGCAGTTAGGCACAGAGTTTAGCAGAGTTATTCTTCCTCCCAAAGATAAGCGCTTAACTTCCCAACCTGCTAGCTTCTCATGCAGTCTCAGAATGAGAGGATCCCATTCTTAACAAGTCAGAGATCTATAATGCAGTGGTAAGCCTAAATAAGGGACAGGAAGGCTACTAATATTACATTCTAGGACATTGGCACACTGCTGCACCACTGAGTTATCCATACTGATATATAAGGGACAGTGGTAGCTCTTTAGTGTTATCAGAAGCATGATGTCAAAATATTGATATATATACTTTTCAATCCCGTTATTTATGAATCTCAGCGATAACTAGTAACCTGACCATTTATTAGTTGCTCGGGTCGTCTTTAGATAGGTTTTCTAAGCTGATGATGTAACAGTTCTGGAAACGGTCCAGCCCCACGAGTGAGGGGGCAGAACCTCTCCGGCCCGCCCCCCCCAGTGGAGCTCTGCCGGCTGTTACCTGCGAACTATCTCCGGCCTGCCACCTGGTTGCTGTGGAAGGGGGCCCCGAGGCTCTGCCTCCCCCGGACGAGGAGGCCCTTGCTGTTCTCTTCAGGATATCCCCTGGCAGGATGAGGCACAATTCCACCTGTTTGATGAGGACCATGTTACCGGGACGGAAGAAGAGGCCTTAGGAAGTCTGGTCCACAAACATGGGTCCTCTGAGGCAGGTCAGCAGGATGAAGACATCTAGAAGGACACGTAGGGGTTGGGGAGGGAGGAGGTTAAGGAGATGGTGGGTGTGGTTGAGAGAGGAACTGAATTACAGGTTAGAGAGTTGGCTGAGAAGGTGGTTGTGTCCTTCTCTGGGATTAAGAAGGACATCAAATGAGTGTTCGTGAAGGTTCAGCAGAGAAGGTGGTTGTGTCTTCTCTAGACTCCACTGATTCCTTGTCTCTACTAATTGGCAAGATCATTTCCCTCATTTGGAGGCCTTGGCTTTGGCCAGACCTGTCTCAGATCACAAGCCCATTATGCTCAAGACTAACTACAGGAGGGTGAGAAAATCCCAATTCAGGCTGGAAAGATACTGATTTAGAGAGGAAGACTTCATGGACACGGTCATCAGAGTATGGGGCATCCAGAAGCAGTTGACATTTGCTATGGCCACTTTAGTAGGCAAATTGAAGAATCTAGCAAAGGGGTTGACTCAGTGAGGTGCCAGCAAGACTCTACTAGACAAGGCAACAAAGGACAGAATCTCGGTCCAACCAGAGGGACTTGATGCACTGGAGGAGGTTGGGCTATAACATGAGCTAGATAAGATTCAACGAGATAAGCTTAAGGCTGACTTTTTGAAGAGATCATGAGGAAAGAGGAAATTTGCTGGAAGTAGAGAGCTAGGGAAACATGGATCAAGGAGGAAGAAATACTTCTTATTGCCAAAAGATTGCTTCCTGAAGGAGGAGATTGAACTGCACTAAATGCATTAGGGAGGGGAGCAGCTCTTCACCACTCAGGAAGACATCAAGAGCCATGCCAGATAGTTCTATTCTAGACTATTCACTGAGGATGAGCTAGTCAGACTAATCCATTGCAGAGGACTTCCTTTTGTGCCTTATGACGGAGGAGAGTAGAGATCTTTCTCGTACCTTTAACGAGGAGGAGGTGAAAAAGGTTATCTTCTCTCTTACAGGGGACAAAGCTCTTGGGCCGGATGGCTTCCTTATGACTTTCTTTCATCATTGTTGGGACATCATAAAGGCAGACCCTCTCCAAGCTATCTGGGAATTCTAGGAAGGGAGAACTCATTTGAGAGGCATCTACAAGACTTTGCTCATCCTCATCTCAAAGAAGCAAGGTGTTGAGAGCCTAAGAGACTACAGGCCTATAGTCTGCTCTATGGGACCCCCAAAATAATCACAAAGTTGCTGGCTATGGTACTTGAAATGTCATTGATAGGATTGTCAGTGGGTATTAAGGAGCCTTCATTAGAGGTTGTATCATTCACAAGAATTTTCTAGTGCCCATGAATGTTTACATGCTATCAAGGCATGAAGAAGGAGAGGGTTGGTGATCAAGTTAGCTAGCAACTTTATGATAGAGTCAGCTAGCAATGTCTGCTTGATGTTCTTACCAAGATGGGTTTTGATAACCGATGGTTCGGGTGGATCTGGGCATGCATCCAATCCGCCAGATTTGCCATCCTCATCAACGGAGAACCTACACCTTACTTTCATGGTGGTAGAGGGTTTAGGCAAGGTGACCCTATATCTCCACTTTTGTTTGTTCTTGTGGCATAGATTCTGAGCAGGATATGGTTGAGAACCGAGTCTCAGGAGTTGGTCAGGGGGTTCCAGGTTGCTCCATAGGGACTATACATCTCTCACCTAAAGTATGTTGATGATACAATTCTGATGGCGACAGAAGGTGAGGAACAGTTGTATGACATAAGGTTGATGCTGGAGTTGCTACAGGAGGTCAGCGGTCTTAAGGTGAATTTCCACAAGAGCTAGTTGATCGGTGTGAATATAGAGCAGAGAGCCATCAGGAGAGGTACTGTTATTCTTAGTTGTCAGGTTGGCGAATCCCTATTCTCTACTAGGGACTTCCCTTGACTCATAGTGCTCTACAATGCAGGGATTGGCAGCCAATGGTATAGAGATTTAATTCCAGGCTAGCAGGTTGGAAAGGGAAGTTGCTTTCATGTGGGGGGCAGCTAGTGCTCTGTAAGTATATCTTGGACAGTCTCCCTATTTATTTTTTGCCCACTTGCTAGATCTCTCTATCAGTGGCAAGTAAGCTTCAATCTATCTAGGCAATATTCTTCTGGTATGGTAGTGAAATGAGGGGCAGAGGCTGGCATGACATTGTTGGGGGAGAGCTGGTAAGTAAGTGGGAGGGCTGGAAAAATGAAGTAGGTTTCCCATTAACCAAAACTGAAAAGGATGCTGAGGAAATACAGGCTCGGAATCCATCTCTGATCAAAACCCATGTTCACCAAGGTCTGCAGTAAGCAATGCCAATTAACACTGTCATATACCTTCTCAAAATCTAGCTTTAGCACTATTCCCTTTTTCATCTGGGTCTTTATTGCATACAAACACTCATGAGCAAGTAGAAAGTTTCATGTATGTGTCTTCCCTTGATGAAGGCCCCGTGGTGAGCATTCACCACTCTACCGATCACCTTATCTAGTGTCCTGGCCAGCAATTTAGTGATGATCTCGTATGTGCTGTTCAGCATGCTGATTGGTCTGAAGTCCATGAACTCTTGTGCACTTTGTTTCTTAGGAATGAGGATCAAGAGGGTTTTATTTATACTCCTCAAGTGAGTCCTACCCTCTTGAAACTCTTCTAATGTTTGGAACAAGTCTTCCTTGATAATATCCTAGCACTCCTAGACAAGGTTTGATGTACCGGTCGAATTGGCCGTACCGATCATCAAACATATCTTTGCTTCGACATCTAACCAATGTCGATGAACAAACCAGTTTCGACCCTTGTCATCATCGACAAGACTGGTCGGCATCTCCTTAACCTAGACCTTTCATCCTCGTTAATGAACAAATATATCTATGCTTTGACATCTAACCAATGTCGATGAGCAAACCAATTTTGACCCTTGTCATCATCGGCAAGATCGGTCAACTTTTCCTTTAACTTGGACCCTATGTCTTTGTTAATGAACAAACATATATTTGCTTCGACATCTAACCAATGTCGATGAACAAATCAATTTTGACCCTCGTCATCATCGACAAGATCGGTCGGCATCCCCTTAACCTGGACCCTACGTCCTCGTTTATGAAGAAACATGTCTTTGCTTTGACATCTAACCAATGCCGATGAACAAACTAGTTTCAACCCTTGTCATCATCGGCAAGACTGGTCGTCATCCCCTTAACCTGGACCTTTCATCCTCGTTAATGAACAAACTTATCTTTGCTTTGACATTTAACCAATGTCGATGAATAAACCAGTCTCGACCCTTGTCATCATCAGCAAGATCGGTCGACATTTTCTTCATTTGAACCCTTTGTCCTTGATGGCAGATAAACCTACCTCTGCCTCGGCACTCAGTCCGTGCCCGTTCTGGCATCAGTTCTCTGAATCAAGTCAAAAAAAAAAGAGGCTTAAAATAGAGGTGCCTCACTAGCCTTATCCAGCCACGCTGAGTAAGGGCAAGAATCGCTATAACCTGACTGTGACAGGAAACCCGCGACGACGTTGCAGGTAAAATCATATATCCCGCCACGTGAAAACCTGAAAGGGCGCATGGGCAAAAGTAAGGGGGGGCTGGCTTTGGTAAAAACCTGAAAGGGCACTTAGGTTGGTAATATGATCAACAAAATGATGAATAAAAAATGAATGAATGAAATCA
This sequence comes from Amorphophallus titanum, assembly GCA_024336825.1. Lineage (NCBI taxonomy): Eukaryota > Viridiplantae > Streptophyta > Magnoliopsida > Alismatales > Araceae > Amorphophallus > Amorphophallus titanum. The sequence goes on from JANBPO010004656.1 coordinate 970,756, forward strand.
TGATGGAATCAACTGTCTCATTCACCGTTCAGGTCCCGCGAGGATCCCTACATGTGACTAGCAAGTCACGTCCCACTGGCGTAAGCCTTACGCTTACGCTGTAACATAACCTTGCTTCGGCATTTAACCAATGCCAATGAACAAACCATGTTTGACCCTTGTCATCATCGGTAAGATCGGTCAACTTCTCCTTAACTTGGACCTTCCGTCCTCGTTAATGAATAAACCTATCTTTGCTTCGACATTTAACCAATGTCGATGAATAACTCCCAGTGACCCTTGTCATCATCGGCAAGACCGATCGGTACTCCTTAACTTGGACCTTTTGTCCTCGTTAATGAACAAACCTATCTTTGCTTCGGTATTTAACCAATGTCGATGAATAAACTCCCATTGACACTTGTCATCATCGGCAAGACCGGACAGAACTCCTTAACTTAAAAAATGCAACCAAACACCCTATAAGAATATGTACTTTTTGGTAATTCAAAAGAATGATAGAATGTACCTTCATACAAGCTACTCATCAATCACAAAACAAAGAAGATAGCTGAGCTCATACTGGAGACATTACAATCCTAGTAAGCTTTTGAGATCATTATACAACTGCCCAAGCAAATTTGGAATTCTGCTTCTCCCAAATTGTGCACAGAGATAGCATGGAGGACCTACCAAGCCCTCATGTTGTCCATTAGGCACCATTGTCTCTTCCAAATTATCCATACATCCATGGAGCATAGAAAGAGACTTTCAATAGACACCACGCCACACCCATGCCATCATTATAGTAGCAAGCATTGTGTCATATGGGAAGCTCTTGCTTATTCTGTCACATAGAATCATAGGTTTATAGTCCTTCAATGTGGCCAAACTTTATAATTCCATATGTCTGCTCAGAGCAATCACCTGTTGGCATTGTTCTCTGCGAGTGGGGTGGGATTGTTTGCTATTCCGTAGTTCACTGATTTTGATGGTTCGTTTTGGTAAAACAATTGCTGTGGTTGTTACATTGGATCAACAGGGTATCACAGATCCAGTCTCCAGTGATCTTCACGTGCCCTTTCACTGGTGGCATGTTTTATTTTTGGCATAATTTTGTGAAGGCAGGACTCTAGAGGTGGCCTTCTGAATAGGAGTTCTAATTTCCTGGGCTGGAAGAGAATTTAATCATCTCCAGGTGTAGTTTGAACAGAACTTGGTGTCAAGTGATCCCTTGACTTACTAAGTTTGCTGTTCATTGCCCAAGCCTGTTCTTTGATAACAAGTAGCTTTGTGCTTGTTTGCTAATACAAGACTTCTGCCTAGAGTATGCCTCTTCTCTGTCTGATTGCCTTGTGCTGCTTGTTGCCTTTCTCATACGTGCATGTTTGCATGGTTTATGGATCATAATGTTGTGAGGTTGGACTTTGTGTGCTCACGCTTTGCACAGTGTTGATTGGGAACAAGGTTGGCCAACTCCCAAACTCGGATCAACTCAGTAACAATGTCTTGATCTGAGTTGGTACACCTCATTGAACTTACTCACTCTGACTTCTCAGTGGAGCCCATGAATCAACAACAGACAGGTCGAGTCAACTCGGAAGCATTTGAGTGCGCTTGAACTAATTCATTCCTGACTCTCAGAAGATTCATGGGGGAAGAGAAACACTTTTATATGGCAGGCAAGAGCAAGCATTGAGAAGCCAATTCATGGACTTGATCTGTGGAAGGAGAATCAGGTCATTCTATCCTTTACAATGCTAGCCCTACTTACCATAAGTTGGGACAACTAGGATCAGGTGACTGCATGGTGTTTCTCATTCCAAGTATGAGGGTTCGGAAGATAAATTCTTATTAATCTTGTTGGTTACCTTGTTCCTTTCATTCAATTATATTCCCTTATTCTTGTAAGTTCATTAACACATGAATGTTAGTTATGTGGAAAATGGACTAATGATATTGGGGTTGTTTTGACAGTCATTTCACTCTGGTGGAATTGACTGACCGGCTATATCTGCTTTTCGATGATTTCTAGCCCTCAACTCTTGTAATGGTTGGAACTCTCCGCCGAATACTCATTCTGTCAGATTAGGTCCTCCATTATGAGACCTCCATAAGTCCCCGCGAGCCTAGGATTCTCACTAGGACACCGGGCAAGTTGTACCTCAAGTCCTGCACCTGTTGACTCGATCGAATCGCATGGTTTGCCCCTGTTCTGAGTCACGGGCCACAATGGACCATCTGGGTGTTACACGGCCAGAATTGGACCTGTTGCTCTTGGAGTGGCCTAGTGGAGACCATGTAACACTGGCTGGGTGCCAAGCCTGACTGGTCGATTATCCTTGATTATTCTTCGACTAGGCCATGTTAAGCCAACCCAGAAAGCCTCTAGGCTGATCAAAGAACTGTGGGCTAAACCCTAGTTCAGTTCCACCATGCCTATGGTGGCCTAGGAGCCCTTTTGAGTAGCTTTCTTTATCCTGCTTGGCCCATTTTATTAAACGGTCAAGATTGGCCCGTCTAGTTATCTGAGCAGACCATCTACTGACCGCCCAATCTTTGAGCGGCCAATTCCAGCCCATTATAGGCTTCAATTCCTTATTGTTATGAATGGCACAAATAAAGACTGTTCTATATTTAGAGCAGCCCATTATGGACTGTGTACCTCCTTGGCTTCAGCTAAGCTGTTCTTTGACCTATTCCCTTTAGTGCGGTCCAGTAAGAGACCATTCCAGTTCTAAGTGGCCCAAGTCTGACCGCTTAAATCCTTGAGCTTGATTTTCATGTTTTCTACATGCTTCGATATTTGGGCCATGAATGGCCGTACTATTAAAGAAATGGATTATTTTTATTAATTATTCCAGGTTGCATCTTGAAAGCATATGTTCTTGGCCGAAAATTAGAAAATGTCTAGACATAACTTGGGATCTTGCATCCCCAAATCAATGCCAACGCATCATAAGGGCCCGGTCTGGACCTGGGAGGAGTGCCCAAAATTTGTACTAGTGTCCCGGGGAGTTGTAATGACATGGTGAGGCATTACACTAAGTGCATGACTAGCGTAATGTCTATGACATATTCCTTTTACATGATTCCTTCTCTTGAATTCAGGTTTCCCCTGAATTGTCTGCATGACTTATTTATTTCATGCTTGTTCGGCCAGTTCCCTCACATACTATATTCATGTTCACTGTACTCTCATTCTTTTATTTATCGTATTCTTGTGTAGGATGGGGATGATGTAACAAGGTTTGTATGATCATGATTTCTTCTGTTTTACTAGCCTAAGCAAGAATGATCGAATTCATATTATAGCACGCTATGGTGCTTGCACGATTATTCATATGAGATGAATCCGGCAACATGTCCCCTTACTCTTGGACTATACCAAATGGGAATAGGAAACCATCAACACAGAGGCGGGATAAAGTCCATAAAAACGCGAGACATATTGATGCCCGAGTATCATGAGGTGGGACAGAACCGAGATGGTATGCACATATCAAGGTACTTGATATTATTGTTCCCCGAAGAAAAGGAGTTAGTAGAGACCATGTAGAGGAGGGACTCTCTAAACTCATTGGGGTTAGGAGATAGTGCGGTGCAACGAAGGTCAGAATTCATTTCGGCAGCACCTCCCCTTATCTAGGACCGTGCCAAGGAGATATAGGACATCCACCCATGGAGTGTCGGGATGGAAGCCAAAGAAAGACGGGCATATAGCACGAGATCCAAAGGGATCGAGACGTAGTGAGATAATATCCGCCGTGATGGCATTTGATTAATATCCCCCTTAGGGAACCACCGGCGAACATGTAGTGGTAGAACTCCGAGGACCAGTGGGGTTGAAAGAAACATCACGGACAAATCAATAGAATGTAGGGGCAAAACCCCATTAATTTAACTCCTGTGGACTTGGGTGAAGAACCATAGCTTCCCATGGCGTGACAATGGTCTGCTTGAGGGCTAATGAGGTAGGGGTATTGGTTTCAGACTGGGCTTAGGGCTTGTTAAGACCACTGGCAGGTTGAGGGCCTTATGATGATTTGAAGAGATTAGAGGTCTTGGGAAGCAATGGGAATTGGCACGGCGTGGTGGTCTCGACGCGGGTAGGACTCGACGCGAGGCTCTCGGCACGTTGAGTTTCGGCACGGTCGGCACTCGGCGTGAGGGTAACTCGGCACAGACAGTGCTCGGCGTGAAGGCTACTCGGCGCGCGAGCGCTCCAAGAATAATCGACATAGAGGGGGCTTTGCTGAAGCTCAGGCTCAGGAAATTTACTTCTGGTAATTTCTAGGGGTTTTGATGCTTGGCTTAAGGGATTTCAGAGATGGTAGGGTTTTGAAGAAGTAGTGTTCAAGAGATCATCCCAGGGGAGCTAGGGGTCTCACACAAAAATATCACTGGGAGTTAGATAAATATCGAACCCGATAGAGTAGGCTTTGATCGTGTCCTTCACAGATCTCACTGAGAGACCATGAGATAGACTATCTCGGGCTCTTACTGTGATTGTGAGGCTTCTGAACGACAACTAGAGATACATAACTACATGAGTATTGCTGATCTCAAAATTTTCGATGAAATAACTCACACAGCACAAATTTTGACATGGAGCTATTCAAGTCTTTGACCTCCAATGAGGAGATGTGTAGTTCAGAACTGTCCAGATCCTCCTCACACGCAACCAATTGCTCATTGAGCATGGCATTCACACATTTATAATTCTCAATTTCTAGCTCTAGGACATGCACTTTTTCAGAGCTATCATTCATGATAGACTTGCCTTTCTCACAAGCACTCATTTTTTCAATCTGCAACTTCATTGGTTCCTTTAGCTCTTCATTCTCTTGAAGCAGTGTCACATCATGGATTAACCCATCAAGAATTGTTTGATCATTAGAAGACTTAAGTTGATTTTGAAGTTGTATGGCAATCTCTTCCAACTGATTGACCTCAGCTTGCAAAGTTTCTTTTTCATCTCTTAAGCCGTCAATGTTTTCTTTATGCAAATCTAAGTCAATCATAAGAGTATCATTTAACTCCTCAAACATAGAACAGTTTTTGCAAAAGGAGTTCTCATCATGAGAGTTGCTTTCATGCTTCTTTTTCAATTTTTTAATTTCAGATTTTAGCTTCTTGTATTGTTTAGCCAACTCATATGCCTCCATTAATTCTTCAAAGGTACCGTCCTCTGAGTCAGAGCTTACCTGAGATGTAGATGGATCACTTGGATGATCTGGACTGTTAGGCATGAGACAGTGATTCTGATTTTGTTCTTCGTGGATCTTGGCCAGTCCATCTAGGATCTCCTTAGCAATGCTGCAGCCGTGGAAAAAAGGAAGCTTGGAAGCATCAGCTGCAGCTTTCATTATATTGAACGCAACAAGGTTATCAACATTTTTGGTCCAATGTTCAAGCAAACCAATCAGATGCATCTAATGGTAGCTTGTGCGGACAATGGTATTAAGATTCCATAACCTTGTATCAATGGAGTTGACAAAGGCACAGATCTTCCCTAGCCACATGGTAAAATCAGAAGCATCAAATATGGGCGAGGAAACCATTGAAACTTGTTTCATGGATGAAGCCATAAAATCAAATGCACCGAGACAGAAGACAGTTCACAGACTGCTAAGGTTGACACTCCCAAGTGGTGAGGTCGACACTCTTACAGAGCAACTTCAGAGCTAAGGGAGATGTTGCTGCACTAGACTGCAGGGGTCTCACCAAACACCAGTAAGATGAATGAAGAGGCTGGCTATATGAGTCAAGACGATGCAAGAGAGATGGATGGAAAAACAACTACAAATGCATAAGTTAGTGTGGATAAAATAGTCCAAGTACAAATCCTTAATGCTGCCCGTCCTGTGAATACGAGAAAGAGGAAATGGATCAATCACACAAAGCACACCACATTGCACAATGAATTTTTATGGTGGTTCAGTTGCAAACTCACTGTAATATCCCGGACCTGAGAGATCCAGAGTGTTAAATCAGGTGAATATGAGATTGTCTAGGGTACTACGAGATATATGATGTTAAAGTGTTCTGTTAGTTTTGGTGATAACTTAACAGCTCACTACTCTTGTGATTCTCGTGAGGTTGCACGCTTCATTTCCTATATGACAGAGTAAGAGAATTAAGAATAGAGAGAGAATTTTATAGTTGTCCTTCGTAGGCAAGTGGGAGATGTTAACGGACTGCTGCCCACGAAGGGGCAGCAGCAGGCATCCATTCGTGAACGGACACGTGCGTCCGTTCACGAACGGACACGTGTGTCCGTTCACGAACGGACGGTGCATGCGGTTAACGCATGCACCGGCCCCTTGTTGCGGCTCCTATATATGGGGGTATCATGGCCGAAAATCGCACGAGAGATAGTAGGAGGAAAACCCATCTCACATATTCTCTCTCTAAGTTCTCGCTCTACGGACTCATCACCAGAAGGTCAGAATTTGAAGCGTGGTTCTGCAAGAACGACTCTAGTAGCCGTTCTATTGTGACCTCCGAATTTTGGGAACGTAAATTTCAGATATTCTCCATCTTATTATGTCTCCCCCAATAATTTTATATCATTGGTATCAAAGCGCATAGTTGCGTTCTTCTCCCATGCATGGCTTCGGATGATCTCCTTGCGCAAGAAATTGATCGAATTGCTACAATGGAAGACGACCAATGGGAGCCTGAGGAGATTTCGACAGATGACGATGGTGACAGTGAAGTAAGCCGCAACCCCGCCTCCACGTGGGAGTCCGTGGCACCGCCCAGGCCGCTGCGACGTGTCAGGAATGCAAGGGCTTATCATGATTATGGAAGAGACATGCTTCAATGCGCCAGGGAGGACCCGTCTGCGAATCCCATTGACGGCTCGCAACATGAAATGCACCGTCAAGATAATGCATCGGAACGCTGGAGTCCAGTACATGTTGTAAGCACAACTACGTCACGTGCGGCACGCAACATCGGTCCAGACCATATAGACGATGCAATAGTCCTTCCACGTGTACCTATGAGTGCATCATCGGTGCGGCCTCCGGCAAGACGAATGAGGCGACGTCGACGTGTACCTCGACGACCACGTCCACGTCGAGCTCCACGTACATACGGCCGAGGTCCGCAGGGTGGAGAAACAGCGCGAAGCCCCCACCGTGCGCCCCCATGTTCGTTGCCCTCGTCCGTGGCGTGTCCGCCGTCGTCCTGCGACGACACTCCGTCAATATCCTCATTCTTTAACCCTGTTAACAGACAGTGGTTTAGAGATTGTTATTAGAGGATATCTAGGATGATTTCATCGTATCCTAACTTGTAGGTTATAAAACAAATTATATCGATGAAATAAATCTTAGTTGCCTTGCATACTCTTCCCGAAAGGACCTGGATCTGATAGAATCTTGCCCTTCCACCTGACCAGTCTGCTTTCAAAATTCTGCCCGTTTCTACCCTAAACACCACAGCCAATAGTAGCCAGTGGGGGATTCCCAAATAGGAGATGGGGCATTCCCCTACCTCAAAGCACACCTGCCCTTCTGTCAGACAATTTGTCCATGTTCACTCCTGTCACCATATTCTTCTCATAATTAACTTTCAGGCCACTGGTCTTCTAGAGGACATTCCAGCATCAATTTGGCTGCACGAAGGTGAAGAAAACAGTATCATCCATATGCTGGAGGTGAGTCACCTGCAAACCCTATGAATAAGACCAGAACCTCTGATCAATCCCTAGTATTCTGCCATAGTTGTCAAGGTGGCCACCTAGGCGACTAGATGCCCTTATGGGGCCAAGGCGCCAGCCCACCCTTCTGCACCCCAGAAAGACGAGCAAGGTGCCCCGCCTAGGTGACCAGACAATCGCCTTGGCAAGCCAGGTGGGCCACGGCACCCTACCTGGGTGCCTTGGGCTGTCTGGCCTGAGCATAGCCTAAAATACACCCAAAAAAAGGGGCTCCACCCCCCTAGCAACCCCCTCGCAAGAGTGGGTACCCCCCCCCCCCGACCCCTTGCAACCTGACCAACTTGACAGCGCAGGTCAATCCACGATGCAAGGCCAGGTTATAGGTAGATCAAACTCCACAGACTCCTCCAACTCCTCTCTCTCTCTCTCTCTCTGCCCCCTCTCTCCTCCTTCCCTCCCTCTCAACTTTTAATATTAAAATCCATAATGTTTTCATGAATCTTATTCTTAATTTGCATATTGTAAATATATATTGGGTTTTTAAAGAGGCGCCAAGGTGTCGCCTAGGCAGACACCTTATCACCTAGCCACTTAGGCTCGCCATGAACGCCTTGGGTCACCTTGTTGCCTTGACAACTATGTATTCTGCCTTTGCTACATGTTGTCGAGGATCCAAGCCACTAAAACAAAGCGAAGAGAGGACATGGGGTCACCCGGCCTGGGACCTCTCCCGCTATAAAAGATGGCAGCTGGTTGACAATGGTCTGGCTAGATCATCAGATAACAAGGGAAGGAACACGTATTCCATTTGTCAAACTGTCACTCTTATGCATTTTCCCTTCTTCCCATGCTGCTTATGGACCAAATGTTAATTATCCAGTGCATCTTCTGGTGCTACTTATGTATGTTTCTGTGTACATCGACTTGAACATTTATAACTTAGTAAGATGAGATCAGTATTGACACTATACCATTGGATGTTAAATTTTCTGAAGAACTTTTTCTCATTTTCATCTGGAGTTCAAGTCAAGTAGTGGCCTACTGGCAATTGAACACATATGAGTATTGAATTTAGTTGATAATTTGGCATACATCATGCTTAAACTTATTTTGTCATGCAGTTTAATTCATAATCCCTTATGATAGGAGAGTCTATCTTTATGTGGATTTATAACAGTGGTACCTGCTATAAAATTTCTTCTGATCAGTTTCACTTCTAACAACTTAATCATCTTGCACGTCTGCTTGTTGATCAATACTTCCACTGTGTTTGTCAGAACTTGCTTCACTTTTGCTGAATGATTCTTGAAAGATCTTGAGCTCTACCTACTGCCTTGTCATTTCACTCCTTTATCTAGGGGGAGTTTTGACACTTATAGGTCTTCATGTTTATGCCAAAGGGAGAGATGTTACATCAATCATTTTTCATACATCATTATCTTTCTCTCTCTCAAACTATCTTCTTTTTGATGACGTCAAAGGGGTAGAATAGTTTGACTTGAGCTAGTGTGACTCATAATGTTGTCATCATCAAAAAGGGGGAGATTGTTGTGTCTCTGTGGTTTTGATGATAACAACACTGTAAGGCACCTCATGTATCTGCATGCTTGAATGATTGTATCTGGTATCTTGATAATGGTTTGATTACAACAACACCATAAGTCACCACACGAAGTCACCACACGAGTCTGCATGATTGAACTATTGCATCTGTGGTTTTGATGATTGAATGACATGCTTTGTTCATGCATGTTCTAACGCTGTTGTTGCAAACATTAGTCCATGCATATGAAGTCCGTGCATGTTGTTAATCTTTGCATTCTAAAGGCTGTGCATGTTTTAGCTCACTCTCTTCTGACTCAATGCGTTTTTCTCTTCTAAACATTCTTGAGTCTGTGCATGTTTCGCCAACGCATTCTAATAGTCTGTGCAATATAATGTCCGTGCATGTTTTGGTTTGAACACCAAAGTCTGTGCACGCGCATGTGCTAGCAAAGTCCGTGCATGTTTCTTGTCTTGCTGAAATACCATGTCCGTGCACATTTCACATTTCTCACTTAAAGCCCGTGCATGTTTCTTTGATTTGTAGCATATACCAGGTCCGAGCATGTCTCAAGTCCGTGCAGCTTTCTTGCCTTAGGCAAAATCTACTCGATGCATTGTTGACCTGTGTTAAACAAAGTCCGTGCACATTTCTTTAGCAATGGCAAGCTAAGTCCGTAAACATCTTCTCAAGCTAAGTCCGTACACATTTTCTCAATTCAACTCCGTCCACATTTCCTCAAATGAAGTCTTTGCACACTCTTTGTACTACTGCATATTGAGTCCGTGCACCTTTTCCTTTGAACGACAAAGTCTGTGCATGCTTTTTATGGGCTTTAAGAAGTCTGTGCTTGTTTCCTTAAAACTGAGCAAGTTCTTCATACATACATACCATTCCCATTCATTCTCCTTGGAAACAAGGTAGACATAGATGGGGGGAACAGCAGAGTGGTAAGAGCAGTAAAATCTTTGTATTCACTCCATCCTCTTGTGAACTTCTTTCTCACTATTTTTTTTTTCATTTAGGTTTCTGAGAAAAAGGCAAAAGAATGGTGTGTCTCAAAGGGAAATATACCTTACTTTGAGACTTCTGCTAAAGAGGATTATAATGTTGATGCTGCCTTTCTGTGCATTGCAAAAGCGGCACTGGCCAACCAACAGGAGCAGGATATGTAAGTGTATTTTCTTCCCTCACTGTTCGCTTTTCTCTCATGGACCGGTTGTGATGCGTTAGAATGTATTTATTTTTCTGTGAGAATGGCACAACAAACTTTACATGATAACTATTAAGTGCACTATTGCAAAGTACTTTGGTTGATTTTTGAAAATAACCACAATGCGAAAGTGGGTCGAGTCCTTTAGTTTATGTTCATCATTAGGTGTTGTATGTGGAACCTCTGAAGAATCTTGATGCGCATTCCGTTCCTGGAAAGTTCCTTTGGTCAGGCGCCTAGAATGTCATTTTATTGGTAGATTGGCGCACGGCTGCCTGTTAAGCTCCCATGGCCTTTGATGCTTTATGCGTTGGGACTGTTTTGTGTTCCATGCGGTATCGGTGGAGTCAGATTGAGGCCGAACTTTGTCTTGTTTTGCTTGCCACTGCTGATATGTAAATGATCGGATGGCACAATGTGGGTGGGTGACTCAGGATTTTACCCAAGAAACCCAGACAAGCATTTCTCACATAAGCCGATACGCATGAGTAGGTTTCAGCTCGTGTTAATGTGGGATGTCATGCACGAGATGGAATCAAGAAATTATAACCGAACATTAGGATGCTGTGTAACTTCGGCATCGTTTCTAACTCTACATTTTCTTCTTGAATTTTTACCATGGTGATTTGGTTATGCACTGCATTATGCCTTATCAAAGAATATTGAGTACTAGCTGAATCATTAGCCCTATTTCAGTTCTGTTTCGATCAGTTCTGTTTCTCAAGCGTTGTTACCCCCTCCATGGCTGCTCTCTCTCTGTTGAGTTCCGTTTGGTATCCTTTCCCGCTGCCTTTATCACGTGAGTCCGCAGCATGCTGTTATTTTTGATCCCGAGACTGTTTGCTATTCCGTCGTCTCTTTAGGCGCTTAAAGTGTTGTGGGGGACGGTTTCCCGGAATAGTATTCCCTTTAGTTCTTTTATATCTCTCAGCGCTTCTTTATGGTCAATATTCTTCCACTTGCAGATACTTCCAGAGCATACCTGAAGCCGTCTCCGAAACAGAGCAGAGAGGAGACGGTGGCTGTGCGTGTTGACATGGATCCTTCTGGGTGTACCCATTTATGCCATCTACTGTTGGCTTAGGATGTTTCCCGTATGATTAATGAATTCTTCTATTTATTATCTGTTTGCTAGTCGTTTCAAGATGCCACCTCGGCGTCGGAGGGTCCCGGTTCCTCAGGAAGCGAGCAGTGTTCCTCAAGATATTCCTGCTCTGACTCCCGTCATTCCAGCTCAAGAGGATGCGCCTGGCAGTCGTGGATGTGCGTTAAAGGAATTTTTGCTATTTCATCCGCTGACTTTTGAAGGCCAGATCGATCCGGATGCCGCCAGAGTATGGTTGGACGCGGCCAAGTGTGTGTTTCGCTCCATGGAATGTGCGGAAGATGAAAAGGTGATGCTCGACACTTTTTAGCTCCAGGGCGCGGCACTGACGTGGTGGAATACAGAGTGGGAAATTTCTTTTCAATCCCGCCCGCCCCGGCAAATTTCGTGGGCTGAGTTCGTTGCCACTTTCGAACTCACCTTCAGCCCGGCTTATCTCCGAATGGATAAAATGCATCAGTTCTTACAGCTCTTCCAGGGAGGAATGTCGGTGCTTGAATATCGAAACAGGTTTATGGAATTGGGCCATTATGTGCCCCATGTGTTGGAAAATGAAGCTTTGAAGATAGAGCAATTTCTTCATGGCCTCCGTGCTGAATTGAGGCAGCCACTGATTGTTGCCCATGTAACTAATATGAATGAAGTATACCAGGCTGCAGCAGCGTTGGAATTGGATTTGGCGAGATCCCAGGTTCCTTCTCAAGCAGTGTCAGTTCAGCCGACAGTTCAACTTCCATCGGGCTATCTACCTCCTGTTCCAGGTTTTCCTTCAGCCACTCCAGCAGCTAGTGGTGTTGCTTCTTCGGGCAAGTCCCAGTTTAGAAGATTCAAGAATAAGAAGAGGTTCAAGAAGTGATTTGACTAGCAGGCCTCATCTGGTGCAACATAGCAGTCAGTCCCTTCCTTCCAGCAATGTTAGACTTCTGCTAAAAGCCAATTCAAGGGTTGTGCATGGTGTGGTGGCAGCCACACAGGCAAACCATGCTCGTTGTCGGTGGTGTGTTTTCAGTTTGACCAACCAGGTCACGTGGTGAGAGACTGTCCGTTGCGAGTAATTCCAGTGTAATTTGCTCTGACAGCTCCGTCCCAACCGTCTCAATCACAATTCAAGCCTCCACTTCCACCACCGCCTCCATCTTAGCAGTTCTAGCAGATTCACCCTCAGGCTTCAGCAGCATCTTCCTTCCAGTCCTCTACAGCTGCCGGTAGAAAGCTAAAAGGCAAGGTGACTCATATTTCGCGGGCCGAGGCTGTGGCTTCCAATCTTGTTGATGGTATACTATTACTATTTTTGGTTGTATAGCCCGTGCTTTATTTGATTTAGGTGCTTCTCACTCCATCATTTCAGAGGATTTCATTGCATGTATCGAGGAGCCCATGATGAGGTAGCTTGTGATTTAATTGTTGAATTGCCATTTGGGTTTTTTATGGCTACCCCGTTATGCCTTGAAGACTCGCCTGTTGTAGTTAGTGATCGGCAATTGCCAGCGAGATTATATGCTTTACAGTTGGCAGACTAGATGGCCGCGCCTTCTCTCTCTAGGCTAGAGAGAGAAGCTCTGGCGTTTCGGTGCAATCGGAGCTCTTCCGGTTGATGTTTGTAAGAAATACCTCGTGTTGACACGAGGCTTCCTTTGAGTGAGCCGGGGAACCTCGTGTTGACACGAGGTTCTCCCCCTCATTTCGAGCTTTCCTGCGAGAGAAGCTCCGGCGATTTTGTGCGAGCGCTGGGGCCTGGTGATTTTCCCTCCCCGCCGTCGGCGGTGGAGGGGGAGGGGGAAGCCTGGTGAGGTCGCCCGGGCTTGTATTTCTGTTCTCCATGGCGACGGCGGTGGAAGATGAAGCAAGCTCATCTAGGGCTTCTGGTCCCCCGGCGATGGCGATGGGCAAGGAAGATAGTCTCTCTGGGCTTCAACCTAAGGAGGATCTTTCTCCGATGAGAAACAAGACCTTTGCGCAAATTTTATTGGAGGGGAAACCAAGAAAGATTCACTGTTTTCAGGTGCGGCAACCGGCTTTCACAGAGGATGGTGAGCCGGCAGTTTATTTCTCTGCTGAAGATATTGCTGCTTCTTGTGAGCCATTGCAATATGCGATTATAGCTAAGTGTTCTTACGGAAGACCTTCTATTCCTGAGGTAAAAGCTTTCTTAATCCGCTCTTTTCATTTAGCTGGGAATCCTATTTTGAGCAGGATGAATGCCCGTCACTTGCTGATTCGTCTGAGTAGTGAGGAAGATTTTCTCCGGTTACTATTGGTCAGGAGTGTTGCTATCAAAGGATTTCTATTCAGGTTTTTTAAATGGCAACACGATTTTGATTTTAAATCAGATCCTCCTGTGGTCCCGGCTTGGATCTCATTCCCGGATATTCCGGTTAACTATTACCATGAGGATCTGCTGACTTCTATTGCAAGTAGTATAGGAAATGTTTTGCGGATACATGATTCTACATTAGCCATGACCAATACATCCGAAGCCCTTGTCTGTGTGGAGCTTAACTTGGAGAAACCCAGAAAAGAGCGTATATGGATTGGCACAGGTTCTGGTGGTTTCTGGCAAGACATTCGTTATAACAGGGCTCCTATTCTCTGTGCAACGTGTCATAAAATTGGTCACTCGGAGATTCACTGCAGGAAAAAAGCTATTGCCAGACAAGAAGAAGATCACAATCCCCAGCCCAAAACTCGACAGGTTTATAAATTGAAGACAAAATTACCAGATAATTTACCAACACAGAAAAATCAATTTGAGGTGCTGAATGAACTGGAGGAAGAATCTGTTTCTGTACAGAGTCCTAAGAAGGTTTCAGTATGCTACACAGATGCTGACAAGGATGTTGATACTTCTGTTTTGGATAGCTTGATTATTATCCCCAATGAAGCAAGTTATATCTCACATGATTCTGCTGTTGGTGCAACCTTATCCAGCATACAAGAAGTGTCTGAATCAGATTTCTCTGATAATGTTCTTATGAATACAGCGAATGGTCTTGCACATATCTCTTCCCCAGGGGAGGTTAAGTCTGTAATCAAAAGGAAAAATGTGGGTGCTATATCTTCTATCTCTTTAGCTGAAAACTCCAAGATGTTGAGTAATATTAGTAAAATCACTTTGAAAGCTACTCCCCCCTCCATGTTTCCTGGAGATCTGTTGAGTGATACTAGACTAACAAGGGCCAAGGCTAAGGTGTTAGCTGTGGACTTTCCCCATTCATATTCTAATGATTAGTTCTTTCATTGTTTGGAACATCAGAGGAATTGGTAATAAAGCCTCGGTGAGGCATCTTTCTCAGATAGTTAGCAGGCATGGTATTAAACTGGTGGCCATATTTGAACCGCATATTAAGTACAGATTTGCACAGGGGATTGCTCGGAAAATTGGTTTGCAGATGGTTTTAGGTAATGGTGGAGAGGATTCTAAAATTTGGATTCTCTATGATCAGAGTTTGTCTATTCAGATTATTCAAACTCATCAGCAATTCTTAACGATTGGTTTAGTTGATGGGAATGACATCTCTTCTTTATATACCTTTGTGCATGCCTCTTGCAACTACATCCTTAGGAGGGTAATGTTTGATGAGCTTATGAGCTTTAGCAATGGTGTTTGCTTACCATGGATCATAGCTGGTGATTTTAATTGTGTTGCTTCTCCCGAAGAAAAATATGGTGGAAGGCCTCCCTCTGATATTTCCATGATTGACTTTCAAAGTTTTCAGGCTGCTATAGGGTTGTGTGATGCTGGTTTTTCTGGTCATAATTTTACTTGGTCTAATAATCAATTGGGAAATTCTCACATTAGAGCTAGACTTGACAGGGTATTTTATAATAATGTGTGGCTTGGGAAAGGATTTGGCATGACTGTCAAACATCTAGTCAGAGGGCCATCTGACCATTCTCCTCTTTTTGTATCCGTGACCCAGACAATCTCCAAATCAGGCAGGTTTATGTTCCAGTCCATGTGGCAATTACATGCTGAATTTAAGGATTTTGTCAAGGGCAGATGGGAAGAAATTCGCAAGGTCTCTGATAATCCTTTATTCATGTTGCAGTATAAGCTGAAAATTTTGAAAGCTCATCTTAAAATTTGGAATAAAAATATTTTTGGAGATGTTCACAAGGCTAAGGATGATGCACTTATGTCATTGGAGACTGCTCAGCTGCTTTTTGATGGTGATCCTACTGTGGCACACAGAGAGGATTTGAATAAAGCTCATGCTCATCTCAAACAGATTTTGGCTAGAGAAGAAGTCTATTGGTACCAAAAGTCTAGGGTTCAATGGTTACAATTAGGTGATCGTAACACTTCTTTTTTCCATAACTTCACCAAGGTGAGACAGCAGAGGAATTATATTCAGAGATTAAAGATGGATGGTAAATGGGAAGAGGATCAGGAACTTTTAGCCAATGGGGCTGTGGCCCATTTCCAACAGTTATTGACCAGTGAGACCCATTGCATTGATGAGGGTTTAATGTCAAACATTCCTTCCCTGGTTTCTGCAGAACAGAATTCTGCTTTATGTTTGGTTCCCACTGCTGAAGAGGTTAAACAGGTAGTCTTTTCCTTATCTGGGAACAGCTCCCCTGGACCAGATGGATTCACTGGTAATTTTTACACTCATTGCTGGGAGATTGTAGGTGAAGATGTCATTAAAGCTGCTCAGGGCTTTTTTCAAGGCTGGGGTTTGCCTCAGGGCATGACTTCTACAATTATTTGTTTGATCCCTAAAACAAAAGCTCCTATGTCTTATGCTGATTACAGACCAATCAGTTTATGTAATTTTTCTTTCAAAATTATCTCTAAAATTCTGAGTGATAGACTGAAGCCCATATTGCCTAGTATCATTTCCAGGGAGCAAAGTGGTTTTATTTCTGGAAGGCTTATTTCTGATAACTTTCTTTTGGCTCGGGAACTTTACATGGAGCTGGACAGGTCAGTTAGAGGCCATAATATATTGATAAAGCTGGATATGGCCAAGGCGTATGATCGTTTAGAGTGGGACTCCCTTCTGGTAACATTAAAGAAATTTGGCTTCTCCAGCAGGTTTACCTCTCTTGTTTCCCAAACTATTATGAATTGCTGGTTCTCTATTTCATTTAATGGTCAATTGAAAGGATATTTTAAGTCTACAAGAGGAGTTAGACAAGGAGACCCACTTGCCCCATCCTTGTTTGTTATTGCAGAAGAAGTCCTGAGCAGAGGCTTATCCTCCTTATTTCAATCTGGTCAGTGTAGCTATTATCATGTCTCTCGTGGGGTGACACCACTTTCTCATCTTCTATATGCTGATGATCTTGTTATCTTCTTAAATGGTAGTATGAGATCTGTTACCAATCTGTTGGGTTTTCTTGAGAAGTATGAAACATCTTCTGGTCAGAGTATTAACAATACTAAGAGCTGCTTCATGGTTTCAAAAAACATGCCAATTTCTTCCATTAACAGACTTAAGAATCTGACAGGTTATCAGCATAAGGTTTTTTCCTTAACATACTTGGGCATCCCCTTATTCAAAGGCAGGCACAAGGTGGTTCATTTTAAGTATCTTATTGATAAGTTTCAGAGTCGTCTAGCAGGGTGGCAGTGTAAAACCCTCTCCCAAGCTGGCAGAGTTGTGTTGATCAAATCTGTTTTATCTTCTATCCCTATTTACACAGCTAGTGCCATATCTATTCCTCTATCAATCCAGCGCCAGCTTGACAAATTATGCTCAAATTTCTTTTGGCAAGGGACAGAACCAGTCCACAGGAAACATTGGTTAGCTTGGAATAAGATCTGTTGCCCGATTGACCAAGGGGGCCTGGGTATCAGAAGTTTGATGGACATTCAGTTGAGCTTTCAGGTAAAATTACTTTGGTCTGCTCTTTTCAATGATTCATTGTGGTCTAAGTATGTGCAATGCAAATATCTGAAAGGGCAGCATATATCCGATTGTAACCATCCTTTCCCTGCCGGAATCAGAAAGAAAGATTTCTTGTCAGCTAAATCTATACTTCTATCTGGTCTGCGTATGTCAGTTAAAAATGGGTCCAGTACCAGATTTTTCAAAGATTTATGGTACAGATTCCCTCTGGCAGAGAATTTCCAAGTTCCACAGCTGATTGTTGACTGCACTGTCAGAGATGTATTGACTGATCCGCAGCATTTGGCTTGGTCTGTAATCAGTAATTCTGCTGTGTTAGAGGATTTAAGACAGTACTCCTTGTCTGCAGGTAGTGACATCCCAGTTTGGATATATACTAGTTCAGGAGCTTTAACTGTGAACTCAGTTTATAAAGTTCTGAGATCCCAACACCTTATCAGAGCCGTGGGGTTGGAAAGAAGGAAATTTTTAAACTGTAAGTTCCCTCCCAGGGCAGGGCTTTTCTGTTGGAAACTAATACAGCAAGCTATCCCGGTTGATTCCATAATTCAAACCTTGGGTGTTCCACTTGTTTCCTGTTGTTCCTGCTGTCAGTTTAGTAAAGACTCAGAAGATATTACTCATCTGTTTCTACATGGTGAAGTGGCTGTGTATTTATGGAATTTACTTAACCCCCTTTTATCTGATTACATTTTCACTGCCGGTAATTTCATAGAATGGTTATCCTGGGTTGTTGCAGAAGTTAAGCTATCTACACCTAATGGTTTCATACCAATGCTCATCATGATTCTCACCATTTGGGAGATTTGGAAGTTAAGGTGCAAATGCAGGTTTGAAGATATTAAACCAGATGTTGTCAGATCCGGCGCTGGCATTCTTCAAAACACAAGAGATATTCTGTCACAGGTCAGATTCAATGAGTTTTCAGATGCAAAATTCCGACATGTTTTACAAAGTTTTGACATTGATGTTATGACTAAGAAACCCCAATGCAAGATTGTGAGATGGCTCCCTCATGTAGCAGGGAATGTTCTTAATGTGGATGGGTCTTATAAAGCAGATATTGATTTGGCTGGAGGGGGTGGATGTGTTAGAAACAGCTGGGGTGAAATCTTTTTGGGCTTTTCCTTTTTCTATGGCAGTGGCTCAATCTTGCAAGCAGAAGGTAGAGCTTTGTTAGATGCTTTGCGCCTTGTTAATACCTTGCACATTCCAATTGCAGAAATCTATTCAGATTCTCTCATACTTGTGGATACTATAGTGAAGAATAAATCCCCCCCTTGGGTCTTAATTCCTTGGTGGGATGAATTGAAGTATTTTTTTCATTCTTGCGGATGCCCTATTAAGCATGTATATAGAGAGGTCAACCAAGTTGCAGATGCGTTAGCAGATTATGCTATTGTCTTGAGCCGTAACAGTGTGTTCTATTCTTTGCAAGATCTTCCGCCTCGGGTAAAAGCATATGTAAGAGCAGATGCCGCTGCAGTTCCAAATATGCGAAGAAGCTTTATATAATGATCTCATCATTTGGTACTGGTTGATTATGCTCTTTGTTTTTTCAAGACTGGTTCTGGTGGTTGATACTGGCTGTTTCTGGGCGGTGAATTTTCACTTTTGCTTATATGTTCATCACATTTGCAAGTATGGCAGGGTTTTACTTCCTTTCAGCATGGTTTTTGTCCAGTTTGGGGTGGACGGTGAACTCTCAAACAGATTCAAGCAATTCTCTGCAAAATTCAACAGATTCAAGCAGTTTTCTTTTTGATTCACAAAAATATACAGCAAAGTCAATGATGCTGCTGCAGTTCCAAATTTGTAAAGAAGCTTCACATAAATGGTCTTACCATTTGATTGGTGAGGGGCAGAGTACATTCTACATTTTCCACATTGGTATATATAGCAGGATTGTTGGATATCTGGCACTCGATTTTTTGGTATTGACTGTTATACAGCTTGGGTTGGGCGGGTGTTTACTCAACAGTTTCAAGCAGTTTTTTTGATTCACAAGTATACAGCAAAATCAATAGCTTGTACAGCAGGTTTACTTCTCAGTTGCAAGGGGAAGTTTGTTTAGTTTTTGGAGACGTATTAGACCCTTTTTTCTGTTTGCAAAAATTTTGTGAGTGTCACCTGATACTAGCATAAATGTATAGGACTTTTTTCTTCCTTTTTCTGATGTATATCAGGTGGCCTCACTCCAAAAATGTACAGTGTTCTAACTTCTTATATATAAATAAAAATAGCATCTTGTGTGCTCTAGGTGGAGTGGGTCCATTCTCTTCCGCTGGAAGAGGGTGCACTCTCCCTGTGACCACATGATGACTGGAATTTTATAAAAAAAAAAATCGAATATTAGCTAATAGGAAACTAAATCGAACAATTGAACACCCAACTCATTCCAGTGATAGGAGATGGATGGGGAACTCCACCAGAAGAGTGAGACCAGCTGCGTCCACTGACGTCTTAAACTGCGTCTCGGATCAATGATGGTTTGTTCATCAGCATTGGCTAAATGTTGAAGTAAAGGTAGGTTTAGTCATTAACGAGGATGGCATTTCTGGGTTAACGTTATATTTGCCATTCTCATCGATGATGACGAGGATCAGTGTTGGTTTGTTCATCGGCGTTGGCTAAATGCTAAAGCAAAGATGGGTTTACTCATTAACGGGGACAAAAGGTCCAGGCTAACAGGATATTCACCAATCTCGCCGATAATGACGAGGATCAGTGTTAGCTTGTTCATCGACATTTATTAAATGCTGAAGCAAAGATGGATTTATTCATTAAGGAGGTCAAAACATCTAGGCTAATGGTATATTGACCGATCTCACCGATAAGGATGAGGATCAATGCTGGCTTGTTCATTGACATTGCTAAATACCGAAGTAAAGATCGGTTTATTCATTAACAAGGATGAAAGGTCTAGGCTAATGGTATATTCATCGATCTCACCGATAGTGACGAGGATCAGTGTTGGTTTGTTCATTGACATTGGCTAAATGTTGAAGCAAATGTGGGTTTAGTCATCAATGAGGATGAAAGGTCCAGGCTAACATTATATGAAAAGTAAATTTATTGTGGGACTTGCACGAATTGAGCCGGACATGGTTCATTCGTCGGTAAGAAGCTAATGCCAACGCAAGGAAAAGATTCTATGTGCCGATTCAGATGTAAGGTCTGCAATGACGATGATGTGCAAATATCGGCTAGGGCACGGTGTCTTGCGCCGGAAGAGGCATATTCATTGGCAAGAAGGTAATGCCAATGCAAGGAAAGAGTTTATGCATCGATTCAGACGTAAGGTCCGCAATGGTGATAGTGTGTAGATATCGGCTAGGGCACGAAGCCTTACGCCAGAAGAGGCATATTCATTAGCAAGAAGGTAATACCAACGCAAGGAAAAGATTTTATGCCCCGATTCAGACGTATGGTCCACAATGGTGATAGTGTGTAGATATCAACTAGGGCACGAAGCCTTACGCCGGATGAGGCATATTCATTGGCAAGAAGGTAATGTCAATGTAAGGAAAGAGTTTATGTGCCGATTCGGATGTAAGATCCGCAATGGCGATGATGTGTAGAAATCGGCTAGGGCACGAAGCCTTGTGCAGGAAAATGGTATATTCATTGGCAAGAAGGTAATGCCAACACAAGAAAAAGATTTTATGCAACGATTCAGACATAAGGTCTGCAATGGCGATAGTGTGTAGATATCGACTAGGGCACGAAGCGTTGTGCCAGAAGAGGCACATTCATTATCAAGAAAGTAATGCTAATGCAAGGAAAGAGTTTATTCATCGATTTGGATGCAAGGTCCGCAATGGCGATAGTGTGTAGATATCGGCTAGGGCACGAAGTCTTTTGCCAAAAAATGTATATTTGTAGGCGCTGGGATAACATCAGCACAATGGAAATGGTTTATGCACCAATGTGGACATAATGTCCGACATGGTGCTGTATATATGTGTCGGCTAAGGCACGGAGCCATTCGCCAAAAAATGTATGTTCACAGGCGTAGGGATAATGCCAGCGCAAAGGAAGCGGCTTATGCACCGATGTCGACGTTAGGTCCAACATGGTGATGCATGTGAATGTCGGCTCGGGTGTGAAGCCTTTCGCCGAAAGATGTATATTCGTAGGCACAGGGATAATGCCAGCGCAAAGGAAGTGGCTTATGCACCGATGTCGATGTAAGGTCCAACATGGTGATGTATGTGAATGTCGGCTCGGGCATGAAGCCTTTCACCAAAAGATGTATATTCACAGGTGTGGGGATAATGCTAGCGCAATGGAAATGGTTTATGCACCATTGTGTATGTAAGGTCTGACATGGTGATGTGTGTAAATGTTGGCTCGAGCACAAAGCCTTTCATCAAAAGATAAATATTCACAGGCGTAGGGATAACGCCAGCGCAAAGGAAATGGCTAATGCACCGACATGGATGTAAGGTCCAACATGGTGATGGTTGTAAATGGGTAGCCCAGTGGGACTATGTGGGGTTCTCAATGAACCTTGGGATTGGTGTATACTGGGGAGGTTTCTGCAATCACAGGCCAACGGCCTCAGAATTAGTTTGAACTGGGTATATGTATTTTGGAGAGCTCAGCTAGGGCAGAGTGTCACTAGACCAAGTTACATTTCGGTCATTCTTCAAGCGCCGGCAAAGCTGTATGATACAGCTTCAGGTGTTTCCCATTGAGAGGGGAGAATTGAACTGCCCCCTTATGGTCTACGAGAACGTAGGCACCACCCTCATAGAATCAGTGGACAATATAAGGTCCTACCCAGTGTTCAACCAACTTCCCTTTGCAGTTAGAGGTCATTACTTCTCTTCTTTTGACCATGACCAGGTCACACTTCTTGAATTCTCGCTCCTTGACCAACTTATCGAAAGCACGGGCTATGCAAGCTTGGTAGAGTTGGATGTTCTATTGCACCCAGAGGCGTTTTCCTTCGAGCTCAGCAAGCTCCTACAATCTTCTTTCTATGTTTGTTCATTTGTCGTTTGCCAAGCTGTGCTGGATAGCAACTCATAGTGACGACACTTCCAGCCCTATCGGCACCACTGCTTCTGGCCCATACACTAGGGAGAATGGTGAGCAGCTGATTGGGGTCTTCTAGACCGTACGATATGCCCACAGTGTCTCGTACATTTTCTCTTCCCAGTCTTTCTTACTGGAGCTGACAATTTTTGCTAGTAAGGTGTAGAGAGTTTTGTTGAATGCTTTTGCAAGCCTGTTAGCCTGAGGATTGTAGGGGGATGATGTCCTCCAATCAATTTTATACTTGTCAGCTAGCCTATACACCTTCTGGTTTCTGAAGTGGCTATCGTTGTCAGAAATAATTCGGCTGGGGACCCCGAACCAGAATATTATATGTTGACGGAAGAATCTAGCGACCACCTCCCCTATCACTTCTCTTAGTGCTACGGCCTCCGCCCATCTGGAAAAATAGTCTGTGGCTGCTAGAATATATTTGCATCCTGATGAGGATGCTGGCAGAGGTCCCACCACGTCCGTGCCCCGTTAGGCGAATGGCCAACTCGGGATAGTGGGGTGTAGCGGCACTGGTGGCGTCCTGGGCATGGTGGCGTGCTCTTGGCATTTCTGACAAGACTTGGCAAATTTACAGCTGTCATCAAATATAGTGGGCCAGTAGCTTAATTTCTTTATCTCTATCTTCATCTTCGAACTGGCCTGGTGCGCCCCGGCTGACCCGCCATGGACTTCTTTTATCACTTGCCATGCTTCTGCTAAAGACAAGCAATGGAGTAGAACATTTTTCTGGGCATCTGCCATTATTCAGAACAAAGTTTCGTTCCTCATCTCATAAGAATCCTTGGTCCTAAGGAGCTTCATTCTTTGTTCTTTCTTTTTCGGGAGATGTTGGTGCTGGAACCAGCGTAAGAGATGTTCCCGCCAATCGGACTATTGGATTTCCTCCACAGCTGTCACCTCATTCTCTTCTTCATTAGTCAGGACCTCCGTCACATTGGGGACCTGACGTCGGTTAATCACTATTATATTCAGACTTGAGTCTGGCGGGATTGCCAAAGAACTGGCCAGCTTTGCGAGGGCGTCAGCTTGAGCATTCTGTCCTTGGTTGATGTGTCCTATCTTGATGAAATAAAATCTCGCCATCAGACATAATGCCAATTGGTGATCAGGGAGGAGTTCCTATTTTCGCTCATCATCTAAAAAAATTGGCTCTCGTTGGCCAGTGCCAACCCCCTTCGTCCCGCCAAGACTTGCTACATAAAGCCCTTTTCCATTATTTTGTTATCGATTTCACTTACTTTTGAATAACTAACCTGCAGGTGCTCACATCAGGCGTTTGAACAAATAAATGGGTATATAATGACATATACATATATGCATACACATAAAAAAAGAAGAAAAAAAGAGAAGAAAAAATTGCATGCTTTCAAATTTTGGGTGTTTGTTGGCCCGGCTTGCATGCGTGCTTATACTATAAGATAATACACTTCCTTCAATTTCCTAGGACCACATTTCCGCGCTAAATAAAGCTGCCCAATTCTAAGCATGTGTGCGCCACGGCATACACTAAGGGATGAAATGCCAATATTGGCTAAGCACATGCGTTCAGTGGAAAACCCATAGCTGTGTCACTAACGTAACTCATGAGATACACCCAAAGCAAAACTCCCACACTTTGCACCACAATGTGTTCAGCGGTCTCTTATCATAGGGATACTAGAAGGTTCTTCCTAACACTATATGTGTGCTCAAATTTCTGCACCCACACGAGGGATAATCATGAGGAAAAAGCTGCCTCCCCCCAGTTAAAAAAAGGGAAGAAGAAGAATGATAGAAAGGATGAATCCTAGTAGCTGGGAATCCTCATTGAGACACATGAGGAGACTCACGTCGAACGGTGAAGTCTGCGATAAAATCACTATAAAGGATGAATCCTAGTAGCCAGGAATCCCCATTAAGACTCGCGTCGAACGGTGAAGTCCACGATAAAATCGCTATAAAGGATGAATCCTAGTAGCCGGGAATCCCCATTGAGACACATGAGGAGACTCGCGTTGAACGGTGAAGTCTGCAATAAAATCACTATAAAGGATGAATCCTAATAGTCAGGAATTCCCATTGAGACACATGAGGAGACTCACACCGAACGGTGAAGTCTGGAGCTGGGAATAAGCTAAGGGGGTTGTGTGAAGCTACCGAAAATCGAGAACCCCAGCTGTATGTGTAGACGCTAGAGCAACACTCTAATGTTATCTAGAACATCTGTGTATCCCTATGTCGGAGATTCACTGCTCACATATCTGCACTATCACAGTAGGAGTACTAGTCTTGGGTGTGGATTATGGCTTATGCTATGCACATATTCTATGCAATGTCCTCTTTGCGCATGCACGTCTCCCTTCGTTGTGTTTCGTGACCCGCACTCTACCCAAGAGTCAGAGGCGTTGTCCTTATCCTACCTCCGACAAAGGGGAGCTACCTTATATGTATAGCGTATGCTTGCTGATTGAATACCTGCATACTTGCATGAACAAGAAGACACGCTTTCAAACGGGTTTCACTTGTAGATTCACTACTAGTATTTATGGAGTTTTAATTCCTTGCATATTTCATGTTTGTCATGTCCCAGGTCAAGGGTCGACCCTTGGGTGTTGATTCTTCAACCCCGAATGGGTTCCTCACTGGCTGGCGTGAGGGTCGACCCCTGGGAGTGGCTTTTTTCTAACCTACACGGGTTCCCTTCTGGCCAGCCGTGAGGGTCGACCCCTGGGCTGTTTTGGTTTTCAACCCGCATGGGTTCTTTCTGCCGGCCGCGACGGTCGACCCTTTCCGCACGACCCCTTTTCGGGTCTGCCGTCTTGAATCTAAACCCTATTATTTGTGATTCGAATAGCTTGGTGTTTTACACCATTACCCTTAGGGTTTGTCTAAGCATGTCTAGGGTGTCGAGAGAGGGTTTTGGCAAGGGTATCTTGGTCTCTTATGCATCTCTTATAAGCCCTATATATATCATTACAATTTTCAGATTTGGGGATATGCTTGAGGGCTAAACGTTTTCTCTTGCAGGAAGAGAAGGAGGACGGCTTGCATCTTCTGGAGAAGGAGAACCCCGTCGCCAAGGATCGTGCTCCACGTTCCTGAGCTCAAGGCAGGAGGTGCACTGCTGCTACTCTCCACCGTGGTTTGCTTGGGTGGTTTCCATCAAGGGGGCGGCTTCATCCTCTCACGATTTTTCATTCCAATGCATCCTTCCACCTATCTCCAAGTTGTATTGAGGATTAAAGGGGAAGATCTTTGTTAGACTATGTTGTTCATTTCCTTTTGAGCATAGTTCTTCATCTTTTGAACTAGGCATTGTATTTTCATATACTCTTCTTTTATAGATGATCTTGGAGCTTTGTCTCCGTTTGTGTGGTTTCTCATCATCGTACGAGAACCCACATGTGTTGGGCCGTCGAGCCTGTGTGTGGTGGTTTACTACCGTCGTGTAGTATTTATAGTGGAATCCTCTCGAGTTGAGAGGGGTGGATGTAGGATGACACTTGGTTGCATCCGAACAACCTTAAAATTGTTGTGCCGTGGGTTGCTATTTGTGTGATTGCTGCTATTACATATCTGTTCATGTTACTAGTGTGATAGGGTGAGTTGAGAGCTTTTTTAGTCTGTCCGTTCATTACTTTCTGTCCGAGTGATTCATCAAAAGCACTGGAGAGTTGTGAGTGGTTGTTTGCTTATCAATTCATATCAATATTTCTATGATTTATCTTTAAGTTTGCGAAAAGGTTGGGCAATAAATTCACCCCCCTCACGATTGCCTCGTAACCGGGCCAACAATGTTTTTGTTGTTCAGATTTATGTAGATGACATAATGTTTGGGTCAACTAAACCATCCATGTGTGAGGAATTGTCAACCCTAATGACTAATGAATTTGAAATGAGTTTAATCTACCCACTGTGCAGATCACAGTTCCAGCAAGTCACCTCCCGACCATTTATCCCCCTTAATCTCCTCAGATCGAGCTAAAATTTTAACTGGCGGTTCTGCCCATCAAAGCCCATCTCCCAGAATTTTGTCATGAATTTAGAAATTTTTTAGCCATCCCTAAAAATTCCTGCAAGCTCCCTTTTCCTATCTATCCATAATTTTCCAGACCCGACCACCAGCCACTATAAAATCCCCCCAAAATCAAAATCTCCATAAAAGGTCAAATAAAAAATATCCCCATTTTTATTACTTTTACCTCTACAACTTTCATGAAGACCCCATCATCCAGATCTGCCATTAACCTTATGGTCAACCCATGTTCTTAGGGAACTCTACTTTCTGCCCTATCGGTCCCAGATCTGTGAACCAACGCCTTCTAAAATCCCAGCAGCCAGCATAGAGAGTTCATAATTCCTGGATGAGCTTGGGATCGTAGTAATTCGAGAGAGCTTTCCAACGCCACTGACATCGTGTCGATCCAACGTCACGGCTGATCGCAGCATCTATTCTCACCGGGTCGTGCGCAGTAGAACAGCAACTCCAGCTCGTGGACAGCAACCGACGACCACCCCCGGGCCGGCCAACTCGCCTTCCACTCGGCGAACCAGTGCACCACCTGCCCCCGGATCGCCCCTCCAGGAGCCACTGATGCAGAAGCACCCCTCCCGGCCCACTCGGCCAGCCACCCAGGACATGAGCCCCACAGTTGTCAGCGCGTACCACTATCGGAACGGTCCAGATTGCCGCCCGTCAACCCGAACTCGCTACTCCCAGGTCCCATGTGTAGCCCTTTACCTCCCTGCGTGGAGTGGGCAGAAATAATCATTTCTATAATTATTAATAATTATTGTACTGGGAGTACGGATTCGACCGGAATCGTCTTCCCCACGCCCGGAGCGTGGAGGTACACTCGCCGCCCCTCTTTAGTTGCTTGCTTTCCTTGTATAGGCTCTTGATGTTGCTACTTGTGAGCATGTTAGGCCCCTAGATCGATCTTCTGAGTCACCGCTGTGAGTTGTGAGAGCGAGACCCGTCCCGTGACTCGTTTCGAGCACGAGAGTAAGCTGACCACCCGAGACGCAATGCCGATTTCTCAACCGTGCAGATCACCTCGTTTCCCTCGCCAGGGACGATTGTGAGCGAGTGCTTCTTGTTTGGGCACACTTACCTCTTCAGGAGCCACGTTAGGTGCTGAGTTGATCGTGTTGTTTCTGGTCTCGTCGTCCAACAAGTCACGTTGTCTAGTAGAAGTCCAAGGATCACACCCGACGCATCGAGTCTCATTGTAGTCCCGCATCAAATTGGTATCAGAGCCGGTTTGAGTCTAGGGTAGTCATTAGCTCTATGCCAGACAATCTAAAAGTGATTAATCAATTAATAAGATTTTTCATGCTATTGATAAAACGAGCAAAATAAACAACATGAAGAGGCGTTTAACTATAGTCAATCAAGATGATGAGATGGAATAAATCAAGGGAATAGAACAATGTATAGTAAGAACTTTCATGTAATTGGCCATAACAAGTACGCAAGTACAGTCATGTAATACAGAGTCACAAATTTCATGTAGAGATGAATGTCATAGATTAACACGCTAGCAAGTATTTCGGTGCAATATCACACCTTGTCATTACAAACTTTAATGGGCACAAGTATTTTCGGGCGCTCCTCTCAGTACCAGACCGGCCCCTTAATGATGTGTTGGCATTAAGTGGTGGATCAAAGATCTCAAGTAAAATCTAGATATTCATTATTTACCGGCTAAGAGTTCCAAGGGTAAGCTCAAGTAACCAAACACTAAGAATGAAGGCAATTCCTTAGAAGGAATTCAAGAGATAAGTCATAAGGATATGACTTCCAAAACCAAGATTTGAGTAAATTCAAGAATATAACATTGAAGGGGTTGTGAATGTATCAGGGTAGTAGCCTGGATAGGTTAAAAACCTAAACAAGGCTCATGTCTCGCTATGCCACACACAAAAAAAAAACTCAAAGTTCGAGAAATTGGGCAAGATAGCGGTCGACAGAGAACCGCGGTCATGAGATAGCGGTCAAGGAATAGCTGCGATCAAAAGAGGGTCCCAAGGGGTTTGCCTCGACTCACTAGGTAGGTGCGTCGACTCACCAAACAGGAAACGAGAACGCGGTCAAGAGAGAACCGTGGTATCATAGCAGCGGTCTAGGCAGATCCACGTCCAGGTCAGGAAAAGCAGTAGACAGAGGCCATTTCAGTCGACTGAAATAGGGTTCAGTCAACTGAAACAGAGAAAAGCAGTCGACCTGGCCATCATCAGTCGACTGAAAACAGAGAAATCAATCGACTTGGGAAACATCAGTCGACCGAAGCAAGGTTCAGTTGACTGAAACAGGACTGGCACGCAGGCCCAAGGGAAGAAGAACACAGTCAGTCGGTCGTCCGCA
Source organism: Amorphophallus titanum (assembly GCA_024336825.1). Taxonomy (NCBI): domain Eukaryota; kingdom Viridiplantae; phylum Streptophyta; class Magnoliopsida; order Alismatales; family Araceae; genus Amorphophallus; species Amorphophallus titanum. Next base: position 999,530 of record JANBPO010004656.1, read on the forward strand.
ACCTGATGGTAGCAGTCATCAAAGGGCCGCGATCTGGGCAGAGTTTGGCAGAACTCAGTCACAACCTCGTGCTGCCTTACTCAAAAGCCGGTCGAATCCAGGGGTTCAGGCTTTCAGGGTACAACCCGTTTGGCGTCCTAGTGGAAATCCCAGGCTCGCGGAGTCTTACGGAGGTCTTGTGATAGAGGTTCCATTCTTCAGTTCTGATCAACCTTCTACTGAGGTAATACAGGGCCTGCTCCTTCCCCTCTTCATTTATCTGAGCTAGCATTGCCCCCAGCGAGCAATGTGTGGCGATCTTGTAGCCAAGATTCCAAGAGACCTGGTCAATTAAAAATCGTGCTCATATACCAAATTCATGATAATATAAAGGGGAACACACAGAAACAAACATGGCTCAATTTCATGGAGTATTCTAGAAGATAGAGCCCTAACAAGGAGGCCCCGTTGCACAGGTTCGACCTTAGAATATGGCGGCGAAGAAGATGGAGTTCAAGATCTCTGGACTCTCTGTTATATAAATAGTCATACGATAGACTATTTTTAGAAATAAATGGTCATTCCTAGACCATTTTTATCATGAAGAACATAGATCTGGGCGACCACGATAGTTCGGGCTAAAACATGATGAAAACGGTCTAGTAGTAGACCTTTTAGTGATGGGATGGTCTATCATTAGACCACTTAGTGATGGGAAGGTCTAGCATTAGACCACTTAGTGATGGGACGGTCTATCATTAGACCACTTAGTGATGGGAAGGTCTAGCATTAGACCGCCCAGTGATGGGAAGGTCTAGCAGTAGACCACTTAGTGATGGGATGGTCTAGCATTAGACCGACCAGTGATGGGAAGGTCTAGCAGTAGACCACCCAGATCCCTGGGAAGTCTAGAGGGGTTTCTTGTGTCGAAAATGACGGGGAATAGTCCCGAAATGTATGGGAACTTGGAAAATAGTTGAGAACTAATAGAAAAGGGCTTCCAAACTCAGTGGGCTGAGGAATGACCAGGAAATGGGCTCAGAAATAGGTCAAGGAATGCTCCAAAATCAATGGCTAATTCGAGGCATAACGGAAGTGAATAAGAGAAATGACTCAACTTGCAGGCTAAAAATGGGTGTCAACAGATGCCCCTCCTTGATGTCCGCTTTGCAAGGGAGCGAGCAAAAGTGACGCAGAGGCAAAATGGAAAGGAGATGGAGCAAAAGCAATAGTGACGTAAAATGGAGGTGACGCAAAGATGAAGCGGGGTGAACTGAAAAGCGGGCATGAAGGTAAAAAGACACCCGTTTTAACCAACGAGTGATAGGAATTCTCCCGAGAACGTCGAACTAACCACCAGGAGTGATTGACAAGGATGAGACATGTCTGGAGAACTAAACAAATAGGAAAAAAGAAAATATGACCAACCTCATCGGGGACATAATCCATACACAATGAGGGGGTCGGAAAGGAACATAACATAAAAAGCAGGAGAAATATAACTGAGATAAAATCTAGACAGGAATCACGTTGGCCAACCAGACCAAGCAGCAAGATCAGCGAAATCGTTCAAATTCAGAATGGAATGAGGATCTCTTATCCAAGAGAACTGAAGTGCAATTAACCGTTGCTGAGGAACCACCTTGAATGGATCACGAGATATGAATGCTCAAAATGACATGTGCATGCTGTGCGCGGCACCCTAGTGACCGCCTTACCTAGGTTGGTTTTGAGGTTGGTGCGGCCACTCCGGGGCCGCAGGTCGTTTGTGCGGCCTTATGTAGGCCGCATGTTCTTTGTGCGGCAACCTATTGACCATCTTTCCTACGCCAGTTATTGAAGTTGGTGCGGCCGCTCCTGGGCCGCAGGTGATTTGTGCGGCCTTTATGTAGACCGCATGTTCTGTGTCATGCGGGTGATCGAGGACCGCACAACCATCGTCTTCCCAACGACGGTGACGGCCCTCCCACCGGTGGAAGCCCTCCATAGGCCCCCAAACCAGTCCCTTAACATTCAAAAACCCCCATCCCCCTAAAGAAACTAAGCATGCATGGATCGAAAATGGCAATGGGGGTGGTTTGAACACCTACCTCGGGGTCTGGTGCAACCCTCCCCATCGCCACCGGCTCGTCGGTGGGCTCCTCTGGTGCCATCTCTTCAGCCCCTTCCTCCGCGGCTTCCTCCTTCGTGACGGCGGGTGGCACGGCCGCCACCTCCTCCTCCACGACGACAGGCAACGTGGCCGGCGCTCCCTCCTCTATGGGCGACAGCGGCGGGTCATGTTCCCCGGTCAATGGCGATGGCTGGCAGGCTTGGGCCTTGGTTCTCATCGAGAAAGGGAGAAGAGAGGGAGTGAGATTGAGGGTGAGTGGGAGAGAATGAAAGGGAGAAGCGAGGGGGCTCGGCTAAGGTTTGGGTGGCACCCTTCGCTCGCCCTCCTCCTCTGCCGGTTACGGTGGGGAGGAGGGAGACGAAGGGTTGTTTTTCTTTAAACCCCATAGGGTTGTGCGGCCTCACGATAGACCGCCCTTCTTTGGGCGGCCATAAAGGGATTGCACATTATCTAATGCCACCTTCAAAATGCGGCTCGTATAGGACCGCCCTTGGGTATGAGCGGTTCATAATAGGCTGCCCTTCTGTTTAAATGCATATTTTGAGATCTTTCTATGCACATCATGCTCACTTGTTGGATTTAGTCATTTTGATGATATTTTCTGTGAATTATGTTGACAATCTTCCTTGCAGCAGCATCATCCACTCACTTGGCGGCCCGCTGTTAGGTAAGTCAGGTAATGTATCTTGATCCCTGTGTCCCTTAATGCATTACTATATGGTATTAAGCTACGTTATCTCAAGAACTAGTTGGTTGCTCGCATTTTCCAGGATCTGATGTTCCCCTTTAACAAAAACAGGTGATGATCTAGGTGCACGCATTTAACCTCCGGATAGGCCGTTGGGTTGGGAAAGTCATAGAACGATGGTTCTATCTCGCACGCCGTGGTTGCAGATAGTGTCCTGACCTTGATTACCCCAGTCTAGCATAACTATTCTCGAGTAGTCTATATTTTGTCCCCACTACGGACAAACATCCTCAAAAAAAAAATAAACAATAACAAAATGAGGTTCAAAAAAAATATATAGAGATACCCCAGCGGCCTCAGTCGGCTCCCGTTGTGGGACCACTGGGGGTAAAAATTACCATCAACCCTGCTGGGGTGAAAACCCGCAAGGGCACCTTGGGCAAAATCGGGTAACCCCTCGGTATGAAAACCCGTAAGGGCATACCGAAAAAAGCTAAATGGGGCTAGCTCTGGCGAAAACCCGAAAGGGCGATAGAGATGGTAAAGAGAAAAAAAATTAAAATACTTCTCTTTCTCTACTCCTCGCCGATAGGGGCCGTCGATTTTAACATTATGTCGACGGCTATCTCCAGATCACCTCACAGCGAGGGCGACCATTACTCCCTCAATGGCCAGACAAGGCCCAGCTCCAGCTCCAGTTCTAGTCCTCTAGTCCCAGCCGCGTGGCCTCAACGCCTTCACAGGCCAGCCACCCAGCTCCAGTTCCAGTCCTCAGTTCCAACAATGTGGCCTCAATACCTTCACAAGTCGACCACCCAGCTCCAGTTCCAATCCTCAGTCCCAGCCTCGTGGCCTCAATGCCATCACAGGTTGGCCACCCAGCTCTAGTTCCAGTCCTCAATCCCAACAATGTGGCCTCAACGCCTTCACAGGCCGGCCACCCAGCTCCAGTTCTAGTCCTCAGTTCCAGCAATGTGGCTTCAATGCCTTCCCAGGCTGCCACCCAGCTCCAATTCCAGTCCTTAGTTCCAGCCCCGTGGCTTCAACGCCTTCCCAGGGCAGCCACCCAGCTCCAGTACCGATTTCCAGTTCTAGCAACGTGGCTTCAACGCCTTCACGGGTCAGCCACCCAGTTCCAGTACCAGCCTCCAGTCCCAGCACCGTGGCTTCAACGCCTCTATAGGCTAGCCCCCCAGTTCCAGTCCCACCTCCCAATTCCAGTATCATGGCTATAACACCTCAATAGGCTAGCCACTCAAGACCAGTTCCAGTGCCAATTCAGCAATCCAGTCATCACGCTTCCGTGAGCCAGCCACCCAGACCCAGCGCCAACATCCAACTCTTGCATTTCAGCTACCATTCCCTTCACGGAGTAGTTGGCCAGTCCCAGCCCCCAGTTCTGGCCTTTGGCCGTCATACCTCTTAGGGTCATTCAACCATCACAACCTCAGCTTCTCAGCTTAATGTAAACCACATTTCCAGCTAACAACATGAAGACAATCAACACCTCACGCGTCGGCCTATGACTGACGCGTCCCAGAACCAGCCCTCAGTCTTAACCTCGTAGGTCGTCATATCCTGGCAAGTCTACGCTAACCCTATACAACAAGGGCTTTCCTCTTCAGAGGACTAGCCCCCAGCATTTGGCCTTTCTTTTTGGTTTGGCCTTCTCACCCTCTTTTTTTGGTTTCCTTTTTTTTTAGTTTTTTTTTTGGAATGTTAATTCATATGTTACAGATGCAGGATGCCCGTGATACCATGATAGCGAACTTATGAGCTCGCTTGGCAGACATGGAGCAGGAGTTGGGTGACACCCGTGCAACCCTGCATGCCACGGTAAGTGTATGCACATGCATATTCCTAATTACGATCCTAGATTCCTAGTGTTAAGTCACTAATTGTCACCTCGGATGCGTTACAACGTGCCCAGCTCGATGCAACCTCATTGGCCGTAGGGCCAGGTGGTGCCGCCACTAGTTTATGGATCCCTTGCTTAGAATTAGATATGCTCCATGAGCAACTTGCTTGTGCCACGCAGCATGCAGCAGAAGCAGACGGAATGCTTTCTGCTCAGGTGCAGGCTCTACCATTGCATTCCCTTTGTTCATGTCTTGCCACATCCCTAAGATGATGGATATGGCAGGAGGAAGAAATGTAGGAGACGCTTGCTCGCGCAGCGTAAAAGGATGCCAAGATGGCAGACCTGGAAGAGGAATTTCGGTGCCGTTCAGATGATGACTTCTCTCGGGACGCCATGAAGCTGAGGATCACCCTCCAGCTAGAAAGGGAGGATAGAAAGAGAGAACGGGCAAAGAGGGAAAGGGATAGAGAATGAAAGAGGGCTGAGAGATCGGTTGAAAGAGAAGAGAAAAGGGCCTTGGAGGCCCAATTATTTGAACTCCAGACCAACCTCGGTCTTGCCGAGCAATGGTTAAGGGATGGTGAGGAGTGCTACCAAAGAGCACGAGAGCACGACTTTCGTGTCAGTAGAGTTGAGGGGAGTTTTGAGGGACTGAATGTTGTGTCTTTTCTGATAAATGACCCTCTATATTTTATGTGTTTTGATGCTGGCAAATAGTTCCCACCGTGATGTAGTTTGATTGTATGTTGTTAATGGCAATAGTTAATTCTGTGCCAAATTTTGATATTACTAATCAAGCATTGTGCTCAATATTGTTCAATGGTCTGTGTGCATAGCATTTGGTCAAACAAGTTGTGTTTTTATACAGCCAAGGTCGGTGCATTGTTCCTTTCATTGCATGAAAGGTTGGTGCAGGTTCCTGTGGAACTACACACAAGGTCAGTGCACTTTGTTATAATGCTACATATAAGTCAGTGCATAGTATGTTTATGCACCACCAATGATGGGGATATCACCTCCCTTGCCCACACTCATCGCTCGTTTCCTCACCTCAGACGCATCTAGCATGGTCTAGTTATCTATTTTGAGTCATATGATGTACTTTTTTATTTTATGAGAGTCATATCATTGTATTTTCCCTTTTATTTGAGTCATGTACCTAGGTTTAGGTAGGCCATCCCATGTTCTTCTTCTTCGTCTTCTTCTTCTTCTTCTTCTCTCTCTCTCTCTCTTTCTCTTTCTCTTTCTCTCTCCCCTCTCCATCGGAGCCCCGACTCCCTTCTCTTCTTCTCTCACCCTCTCTCCCTTCGCTCTCTCTCCCCTCTTTCTTTATCTCTCTTTTCTCTTTTATCTCTCCCCTCTTCTCTTCTTCCTCCACCGGTGACCTCTCTCTACCTCTCCCGTCTGCAACCACCGTAGTCGTTGCGAGCCCCCTCTCTCCTTTCTCTCCTCCCCCGTGTCTCTCCGGAGCCCCTGCTCTGCCTTCTCCTTTCCCTCTCCTCTTCTCCTCACACTCCTCCTCTTCTTCTTCTTTCCCCACAGTAGAAACCCCCCCTCTTCTTCTTCTTACCTTCTCATCTTCTCTTCTTCTTCTCTCCTCCTCCACTCTCTTTCTCTCTCTCCCTCTGTCGGAGGCCCCTCTCCTCTCCTCTCTCTCCCCACTACACCTCCCTCTCTTCTTCTCCTCTCCTCTCTCTGACCTACACACACAGTGCAACATTGTCTACCCTTCATGGTAGCCCCACGACCACTGCTGCCTCATCTCCACGTTCGCCGCCTTCATAGCCACCTCGACATCCTCTCCCTCTACACCGTCTCTCACCGCAGCCACCACCAGCCGCGTCCCCTTCCCCTTGTGTGACTATCGTCCTACGACCACTGCTCTACCGCTGCATTATCCCCTGCCTTTGCTCGCCCATGACCACGACAGCACTACATCGGCGTCCCCCTCTATGCACACTTCACCGGCGTCTCCCCTCCGCGCCGTCCTCCACCGCAGCACCACCGGTGTCCATGGCCCTGTTCTCCCTCTCTCATCTCTTGCCCTTCGTCAGTCTTACCCCTGCATAGTGGTTACTTCTTCCTCTCACTCTCCTACTCCCTTCCCGCTACAGCTCTTCTCCTCCTTGCACCTCTTCGCAGTGCCTCTGTCCACTTCTCACCGCGCCAGTGCACCTGTTCTGGGGAAGGCACCGTGTCATTTTCTCTCTCGTTCATTGTCTCCCTTCTCTCCTTATTAACCCCCACTGGCCACCACGTCCCCCTGTTCTCCATGTTGCACGCCACTGGATTGGTTTGAAGTTGGTGAACGGCTTATGATAGGACCAGAATTGGTGCAGCATTGCGTAGAAATTGCTTGACTTATTAGGCAAAGATTGTTAATAGTCCAGAGTCGACAAAAGAGCTATGCAGATCAGCAAAGGTGACCACTTCAGTTTGAACCTGGAGATCAAGTGTTTGTGAGAATATCTCCTATGAAAGGTGTGATGCATTTTGGCAGACGTGGGAAGCTTAGTCCCTAGTATATTGGTCCATTTCCTATTCAAATCCAAGCGTGATATTTTTGCAAATAGATCTTTAACAATGATTTATTTGCAAAATACCATTTTTGTTTTTCTGGTAGTTTTGGCCTGAAAACATAGCTTGACGAAAGGGAGCCACATGTCTTGATAGGATTTAAAAACCAAACAGTTTATAACACTCCAAACATAGAGGAAAAGAACTGCTATTTTACGGTGTTTTAGTATTTTGCATTCTTTTTTGAAAAGTGGGTAATACTATTCTTGTATTAAAGAGAAAGAAGAATGTACAAGTCTAGACAATGTGCTCACAAAAAACAAACCCTACAGGCCTATACTGCCAAAACTGACTCCGCACATCAAGATGGTGTGCCCGGGACACTAGCCCTCCAGCAAAGCCAAAATAGAGGAGCTGCTAGGGTTGACATTACACAAAGCCCTTGTCCATACTATCACTCTCACAAATAAAGGAAACAAGAGCCATCACTGTAGCTTTCCTTATAAAAATTCTATTGTTTTTCTCTCACCCTATGGAGCCCACAGAGTAATGTGAAGGATGATCCACCATGTGAGACTCTCTCCTTTGAGGCACCATCTCCTGTCCCAATTCCCAATCAGCTGCGGTGCATTCCTGTCCAAGCTGGGAGTAGCATGTGTCATACGAGTTAATTCACCCCAAACCTCCTGCAAGAGCAATCTGCAAAAAGGTGATCTAGAGGCTCGTCCTCCTGCCCACACAAAGAGCAAGTGGTGGGGATACTGTGGCTAGGGAAGCGATCCTATCACAAGTTGGCATTTCTCCATGGGAAATCCTCCTCACCAGGACATTTTAATGAGATTCATTCTGATACAAAACGATACCTTGTTAGGAAAGATCATGGCTGCGTGATTGATTGATAAGCTTCACAGATGCAACCTAACAAATTGGGGGCATGGGTTCAGAGGTCGGAATTGAAATATAGTGCAAACCATTAAATGATTATTAGATATTATAGGTTGCATTGGAAACGACATGCCCTCTCTGGAAAGTTCCAGCTAGAAAAGTGTTCTTAAGATCTAGTCTGATTGTAGTTATTCCACCTAGTGTTTTTAATTGATATTTGCGTGTGTACTCCACGATGCTGTTAAAGGAAAACATCCAGCATCCAGCAGTCAAATTTTTGCAATTTAAAATATCAAGCCAAAATTAGAAACTTCAACTAGCAATCCTCTTTGGAATTTTGAGCTGATTCAGGATTTGCCCAGTAGATATTTGTGGACTTCTAAGTAAGGCAAAAGTGGTTTGATACTGAACTGTGGTTGTTTTCGTCTACGCCAGATCTTAGTTGTGTTTCAGAATTTAATCGAGACATGTGAATTGACCACCATATTCATTTGAAACATGTTTGTGTCTAATCTCCTGTTCATCTGTTGACTGCTAACCCTTGTAAACGTAATATAATCCTGTCAAGATTCACATACATTGATGAGACTGAAATCTTTACCCTTTTAATATGACACATCTGAAGCTTAAATCACCGTATCTCCATTCCATTTGCTGTCTTCACCATCTTTCTCTTTTCATTTCTTATGTTCATCCTTAATTTTTTAGTATGGCATCCTCTGTCTGATAATTAATGCAAGTTAAATCATATTTAAGGATAATGGTTATGGCCTGTCTGTTAAGTCTAATAATGCACTCCGCAGTATGTGTCCGTCACAATTCTATTCAGTTGAAGAAAAATCCTGTGGGTCTTATGCATCTTTTTGGTGTCGTAGTCCAATGGGCATTTGCAATTCTAAACACTACTGAAAAGTCTGAAATCAGTTTAGTTAATGAGGTTGATTAGAATTCTCACACGAACATCATGGATAGGTTGTTGATGGCAGAATTTCAAAGATGACCATGTAAAGGATTGTGCTGTTCTGCAATGCATACTGATTCAGTGGCAGCCATGTCTCGGCTTTTCATGTGGTTGATGGTCTTCAAGAAGATGTACGTGTTTGGCTGCCATTTATATTGACGCGTGACAGTGTACTCAAATGAATCTGACTAGGCGATTAATGAGATCAGTAAATGTGTTACAATTGATCGACAAATAACCTGATGTGTACTCGAATGTCAAGAGACAAATTACGTTAAATAACAATAGCTATGTGTTAAGGAACCGTCCCTCGCAGTGGGGAAACGTCAGATTGAACGGTAGATAGAACTACTAACGTCTAGGGCATCAATTATACACATACATTGAACTCAGATCGGTGCATTCAGGATAGGAAAATTCTCACAATCTCACAACTGGTAGGATAATAATGTACGTGTTAGGTGTCCTAACTCACGAACGGCAGTAGAAATGGTATAGATATTAAATGAGTAAATAAAATAAATAGATTTTCACACTAATCGACTTGTTGAAGAACGAGGTCCAACTGAGAATGCGTAGGTCGAGATGAGGGGGGTTGATAGTCACGCCATTGAAGCCTGCACGGTGCCCAGGTGGCGATGGAGGAAGCCGCAAAAGGGGGGTGGTCGGTTGTGGCAGACGAGCGCGGTGGCAGGGACATGGGGAGCTGGTTGCATCGGCGGCTTCGGGGGAAGTTACAGCAGCCGTGGGGGAGTGAGCGTCTTGGCCCTTGCTTCTCTCTGGCCACCGGACAGAAGGGCAGACGGAGGAGGCCGCAAAAGGGGGGCGGGCGGCTGTGGCAGATGAGCGCGGTGGCCGGGACGTGGGGAGCCGATTGCACTGGCGACTTCGAGGGAAGTTGCGGCAGTTGTGGGGGAGTGAGCGTCTTGGCCCCTGCTTCTCTCTGGCCACCAGACAGAAGGGTGGAGTCTGCGGGTGCCTACACAGATGTTGCTGGGGCGGGGCTCGGAGACGACAGAGGAACAGGGAGGAAACGATGATAGGAGGGCCTAGTGGCGGACCAGGAAGAAGCGGACGGCGGCGACCGAGGCGAGACTGGCAGGAACCGCCGCGGCGTTGGAGACGTGGTCGTCGGTGTGGCCAACGACGGGGTGCTGTGGTGGGGTGGTGGGAGGGAGGCCGTTGGGGGCGGCGTCCACTACGGTGGGGCGGGGGCCGTTGCAGGGAGGCCACCTGCGGCAGTGGTGGACGCCGTGGGCCGTGAAGTAGACCGGCGACGCGCGACTTCGGTGAGGAAGGGGGGTGGCCGGGCTTGCGGGCGGTTGCAGGCGAGGCCCACGGTAGGGGGAGGTTCCGGGGTCGACGGAACCATCATCGCGACGACTGGTGGTGGGGAGGATGTGGGCTCAGCTTCGCTGTAGGCAGTTCAAACGTGAAGGCACGGGGGCGACAGTGGCGGTTTCGTCGACGTGGTATTGGTGGGGAGAAGGCGGACGGGGTGACAGGAGAGGCTTGCTGCGTCAAAGGAAGAAGCGGAGGTTGCAGGAACGGGAGCAGGAGAAGGGGGGAGGAAGGCGGAGTCGAGGGGTCCGGGTGGTGGTTGTGTTGAGAATACGGGAGGGGGAAACTTGCGACGAGGGCGCGCAGGGAGAGAGCGAGAGGGCGGTGGGGTTCAAATGCGAAGGCACGGGTCGGGAGGGGGGAGGAGGAAGAGAGAGATGGGCCCTGTGTGGAAAGTGGGGCCGCGTGGTGGCGCGATTGCGAACACGGGTTGAGAAAACAGGAGCAAGCGCGCCGTGTGGGGTTGACGTGGGGTTGGGAGTAAATGCAAGGGAGCGTCATCGATGCGTACCCCCTTTGGCTCCCCTCCCATGGGGAAAATTAACCAGAGTCTTCAATCTCCGTTGCAACGTTAATCAATCGGTCAAAAGATCGAATTTCTACTCCAATTATCTTTTCTAGGACTTCTTTCTTCAGATTTTGTTTACATATCTGTATTGCGTCCTCTAGATGTGGAGGGTGCCAGCATCTCATACTAAGACCCCTCCATCTCTTGATATATTCTGCAGCAGCTTCATCATCTTTTTACTTAGTCGTTAATAGCTCAGCCATGGTCACCTCTGCCTCAGCGACATAGAATCTTTCTGTGAATTTTCGTTGCATATCTGGCCAGTCATTAATAGATCTAGCCGGCAAGCTAGAATACCATTCAAAGGTGGGTCCCGTTAGAGAAGACCCGAAGAACTTCAACAGGTATGACTCGTCTGCCGCCAAGTCACCCACGACTGCCACATAGTGTGCAATGTGTTCTTTCGGGGAGCCTTGCCCATTGAACTTGTCAAATTTAGGCAGTTTGTTGACGCCAGGTGGCAATCTTTTAGTGGCATGGTAGGCTGGATATGGCACTTCATATATGTCAAAGGGGGTATAATCAGCACGACCCCTCTTTGCTAGCCTTTCTTCGATCATCTCCTCCACCATTGATTTATTCACCATAACTGGAACTGCTGGTTGAGGGCAAAGGTGGGCAGGCTGCATTACTTGTGCGACTGGAGTTACAATATGAGATGGCAAAGGCTCTAACAGGGGAGCCTGCCACTGCATTTGAAGAGGCTTTAGCTTTGCTGGCTGGAGCAACTGGGAATAATCCTGGAGAGTAACCCAACTCTGATCATCAGTTTGCAGAATGGCCTGTGAAAGAGCACCCGTGGGGTTGGAACCTCCCCGTGATGGCTCGGCTCGTGCCCCCGGTTGCTCGGGCGCCAAAACATGCCTGGACTTTTCTTTTAATTGTTTCTTCAGTAGCTCCACCTCCTACTGATATCTTTGCAAGGTCATTAGGATAGTGGGGTCCATAGCTATTTTGTTTCTGATGTCCTCAAGTGTTTCACTAAAGGCGCATCCAGATAGGGGTACCCCTTCTTCTTCAGATGACAATGTTTTGGTATTGAGAGTAGTGTTGTCTTCATCAGCAACCCACTTGCTCTTAGCGGCTTGCAGTAGCTCAGCCTTAGTTTTGCCTCGTCCTGTCATCGGGTCTTCTCTTTTAGCAACCTCGGCCAGCTCTTCTTGTTCATGCGGCAGAGTGTCATGCCCGCTCCTCACTCCTGTCACATTACAGGTGATGACTTGCATTCTTCTTTTATACTTTTTGACTCCCCTCCCAGCCTGATTAGGAAGAGTCAGCTCTTCATTTGTCGAAATTCTTTTCATTTCTTCTTTCTGTGAAGGCCTTTCAAAACTTCCAGCCCCAACTTACTTTTTCTCGGAAGTCCCAAAGGGGATTGAGAGCTCATTTTACTATTTTCTCATCTTCTTTGCTCCTTCATGTAATTCTCTTGTATCCTCTGTTCTTATAGAAATGAAATAAAGATTGTTGTGCCTTTCATCTTCCATGTTATGTGTTTGCATTATTAAAGTTTGTATTAACTCTATTATATCTTTGTCTATTCAGATCGCTTCCCCCAAGTCTTAGTATCTGCGCTGGGCAACTAGATCAATCTCCCGATTGTGAGGAGGCCCCTAGGGGCTACATTCATTTTGAGATCCTTGGATCCATTGGGAGATGTGATTTCTGTTTGAGCCTGTACCTAAAAAAATGGCCAACGGCCACGCCCATAGGGGCGATAGTGAAATCCCCTCCCCAAGGGCGATGATCTTCTTCGTCCATTTCCACCATATGCAAAGTGTTTGTGAATGCGATCAAATGCTAAGTGTGCGCCTGTGGACACTCCTGTTGTGGTGGCGGTAGATTGGTGAAATGCACAGATTCTGGAGGCAGTCGAACGCCCTTTCACCCACCTCGATAGGTTGTAGGGGAGTTGGTGCACGACAACATTTGTTTCAGTCACAGCTTGTTCATTCTGTGAGGGCCGTCCTGCACCTGCTTTTGAATGTTCGACGGATTGCCCTTGAGGGCTTTATTCTCAGGGCTCCTCCCTTCTATGCGCTTTCACAGGCAGGCATGAGTCCATTTTAATAGGCTGGGATTGTCTTGCTCTGATCTCACGAGAGAGCCCTCATAATCTCACCGGATTTACTAGCTTCCCAATTATGCTAATAGTTTCTCGACTGTGACTATGGATCCATTTCAGGGGAGGGGGACAACCCCATTTGCGAATTTTCATTCCATCAACCTCTATTTACTTCGGGTTCTAGGGGGTCTATCATATCGTGATATGTACCCCTGGAAGCCCATTGCACAAAGTAAAATAATAAACTCCACCCAGGTGGCCACATCGGACTCGGTTGTTTTTCAGATTAGCCCTCCTGGACACCATGAACCCTTCGTAGGATAGCCCTCAAGGTTCTTAAGTGGTGATCCTAGGATCTGAGATAGCCCTGACTGGGTTTGCTCAATTTTTAACGGCTCTACAACGGACTCCCTATATGTGAGCCCATTTGTTGAATTGAGCATCCCATGTCATGGGGAGATGCTGCCCGATTGTCTCCAGATCTTCTCACTGTTTGAGGTTTCTGTTGCTACATTTGCTTATTGACATCTGCTCATTTACAGTGCTATGTTCCCATGTGCACGGCCTAAGGGGCTTCATTACTGGACTGCAAACAAATATTTGATTCATCTGTGCTTGAAGTAGGAGCCTCACACAGCTAAACTAAAAGATGATCAATGAACGAAAGGAATGGAAAAATTTGGGGCAAAATATCTGCTCTCCAATTAGGTTTTCTCTAAATCAAGGGTTGCAATACTTTCAGCAAGCCAGGCAACAAATGTGTTTTAACATGCCAACAGAAAATATATCTTTTCTTTGAAGCACCAAACACATCAATAACATTGATAATGAGCAATAATGCTCAAAACTAAGCAAAAGCTTACTAAACTGAAGCGATCAAAGGTTGATGCGTCATACATAACTACTACTTAATTCTTCTTTTTGGCAATAATCATCTTATTATCGTGAATGGGGAGGAATACTTGCAGAACTTGAGCAAATGACCGCTAAACTAGCATCGGTAATTATCTCAAGGTCATGTTTTGTGCTTCAGTATTAATTTCCAGCATGCCAACATCCTGTTGCTGAAGGCAACCAGACACTAAATAAAAAAACGAATTTCCCAACAAAGCAGTGATCCCACACAATCACTTAATGGGTTAATGAGACCGCAACAGTATTATTACAAATAAATGCAAAAGACGAGGGGAAGTACCTTTCTCTCTGCACGCTCCTGCATAAGAGGTCGGGCAGTTGCCACTTTAAATTTATCGTACGCCCCATCATAATCGAAAACAGAAGCATCCTCCTCTAGTGCCTTCTTGTGCACGGCCTCTACCTTCAGAAACAAATAAACGTAGAGAAGTAAGGCACACCACACTCTCTGAAAAAGGAACAAAAAGCTTCAACTCCATCATGATCCCATTTCCCAAGACCCGTCCTTGAGGTATCATCCGATTACTTAATGTTCATGCAACCGATTTCCTAATCGAAAGCAATCCTCTACAACAAAAAATAATTACTCCATCCAACAAACAACCCCAAATCCCCAAGCAACAACAGAAATCTCTCTATTGTCTCTTTCACGGCGTGAAGAGCTGCAGAGAGGAGGGATTCCTACCTCCTTCTTGGCCCTGTTCACGGCGGCCTGGCGGGCGATGTCCCGCTCCACGTCATCCTCACCGTCGTCGGCGCCAAAGCCAGGGGCCGGCGGCGGGAGGGTGGGCCTCGCCGGCGCCGGCTTCTTCCGGAGCTGCAACCCGTAGCGGCTCATCCCCTTTCACCCTTCTTCCTCGCGTCTGATGTAGGACAGACTCGGCGATTAGCAAGATGGGTCCCTGCTAGCTCAGGCGGTGGCGATGGTGCGAAGGAGGTGGCGCGGAGGCGAGGTGTTTAGCGGCGGCGATGATCCAGGGCACAGGCCGGCGAGGGGAGGAAGGGCAGCGGCAGCCGCGTGCGACGAGGATGGGCAGGACGGCCCGGCGGTGGTGGCCAGCCGGACTATAATTAAAAAAAGGTTTAGGGAAACGCCCCCAAAAACATTTACCTATAATTAAAAAAAGTATTTGCCTCTCTCTCTCTCTCTCTCTCTCTCTCTCTCTCTCTCTCTCTCTCTCTCTCTCTCTCTCTCTCTCTCTCTCTCTTCAGGAACATTTGCCTCCCTTCCCACCATTGCCTGACTTAATTGTCAGAGGATTATCCCCCGGATTAGCTCCCAGAATTGTGTGGTGACTACAGGTCCCTCCTCGGAGACGCACATTTCCCTAACCAAATAAATCATTGGTGGTGTGGATCGTAAATTCAATAACCATTTCTCGACTGCTACAATCCTGATTAATGTGACCCCTTGGTCAGAAGAGACATATAGACCCATATTTTCTCTCTCGTTGATCTAATATTCACATTTATCCTATTCAAATATCAGAGTGTCCATAAACAAACATATCACTACCTTAACCACCACAAACTAATTATTATTTTATCATAACAATACATTGTTATTGAGGAGGAGAATACTCGCTAGGCCCAGAAGGGCCCACCGTCACCAAGCCTAATACGGCTCAACATTGCCAGGCCTAGTACTGACCCGATAAGGCTCAATACGGGCAAGTTAAGGTGAGTCGAGAATTGACCCACGTGTCATGTCTCAACTAGGGCCCAACAAATCTCCATCATCCCATCATAGAAATCATCGAGCGCAGTATGGGCACCGTAACATTCACCCAATACGGCAGACTCCGCCACCGTTACGGGGTTATCTCCGAAAAAGATTGGGTCACACCCACAACATCGAGATTCCTACCACAAGACCCCTCTTGCAGAATAGGCAGGTACACAATGGACAACTCTCCCCACGATCAAGGAGACGTTACTTCACAACTCACGTCATTTTTTCGTTGAGGAACGGACAACCACCGTCAAGACAACCCCCGTCGAACCTAGGAGGGGGACACTCGCGGACATACAGAGATAGAGACACACAGAGAGAGAGAAACACCCTCGCCCACTGTTCTGAGCACTCCAAGAACTTTCATTCATACACAGGCTTGTCCAATTCACTCTTAAGCTCACTTATCTCTCTCCCTCTTATAGTTCTCTCTGAAATACACCTCTAACTTAAACATCGGAGGGTTGTCTCTTGAGGTCACACTCAGGACTCCTTCTGATGTCATTTTTTTAATGTTCACAAACTTTCACGGGTAATCGATTACTCTTCCCCAACGAATAAATCTTAAAAGTGTGATACGAAAATTAGAAACTAGTTTCTTACCTCTACAACTACCAATTTGCCCCTCAATCTAGCGCTATCTTTATCCCCCATTCCAATAGTATTAAGGTCACGTTTATCTTGCCGTAAAACATTATAACTATTATTTTTAAAGTTACTAACTCAATGTTTTGTTTGAATAGCCATAAGCTATTATTTTTAGTTTTAAACTAAAGGGTCCCAACCAACTAGCCGTGACCCATAGCAACATCAACAATCGATTGGGGCCACCCCCGATCACTCAGTTCGCAGAATTACCCACGTTCAACATAGCTACCCGGGCCAACCCGGGGGCGCCCTGACGACAGGCCACAACACGTGGCACTGAGCAATGAGGCCCAGATCTACCCCCAAGATGCCTCCATCTAGCCTTCTAAAGTCAAAGGAAGACTTATCTTGGTCAACTACAGGCTTTAGAATCCCATAGCACCAGCATGCAGCCCATACACGCGTGTTGGGAATTTTCCCGAACACCTTGTAGGTGTGCATATCCCAGCCATTCTATAGTAAGCCGAGGGCTAACCCGTGGCTCAAACACTCCAGCCCTACCCTATGATGACCCTCCAACAAGTCGGGGCCATCCCTGACCCTCAAACATGCAGCGACAAGCCGTTTATTTTCATCTCCCAGTCTGACCTGGGGCTGCCTGCCAACCCATCGTACTGCATGGCATACGCCACGAAGACCGGGCCTTAATGCCCGAAAGTCTCTCTCTCGGCCCTTGTGATCCTTTGCCCTCGGCCCAAGGCCAAATCTAAGGCCCGTCGATCAGCTACCCAAGTCGATCGACAACCCGAGGTGTGTCAGGAATTTACCCGAACACCTTGCGAGCGATAGCGACAACACTACAACGACAAGCCCCACGGGCCAATCCTAGCATCTTGGAGCACCCCGTCCTTCAAAGGACAACCCCAGACGACAAAAGAACTGAGGCCACCCCTAGGGGCCACGGCTCGCCTAGGGGGGAGTTTGCCACGGGCACGGTCGCGCCCCAGGGAGGGTGAACTCCCCTTGGGGGGATCGCCCTCCTCCCAGCCCAAGGGCCCCACGGCCGTCATCCAGTCCCAGTCTCTCCCAGTCCCAGGCAAGATCTTGACGTACCTATGCATATAAGGATTCAATGACAGAGCCTCGAGATCTCACAAAGTCCCACGTCAATTTTCTTGTTCCACATGCGCAAGCAACTAGTCTACAAGTCAAGAGCCTCGTATCCTTTCTCTGCCGTAGTCACACTGAGTCAAATTGGGGCCAAATTAAGTAAAAAAGGGGATTTTATAGGGTGGGGACCACCCCCCTCTCTCTCCCCCTACTTTACTCCTCGTAAACCCCCCCAAGGGGGGTTTAGGCGGACCAAACTTGACCCCCCGGTTGGTTCACCTAAACCCCTACTGTAATAAAAAAAAAGTTTTTTATCAAAAACCCAGCCCCTAGAGTCGGTCCGCCTTAACCCTTAGGGTTTAGGGGGACCAAACCTAACCCCCAAGTTGGTCCGCCTAAACCCCAGCCAGAAAAAAAAAAGTTTTTTTCTAACAAAAGAAACTAATTTTACTCCGTGTAATCTCCCCCCTCCCCCCCTCCCTCCACCAAGGTTGACATGCACATATCATGCGTCGCTTTCGTCGGCCTGGAAAAGCATCCCAAGCAGAGGGTGTGTGATTAAAGTAGTAGAGGGTGCCCAGTCCCCCTCCATGGCCATGGGTGAGGTCCCTCTCCCCCACCTCAACTACTGTTGCTGCTGTAACAACAACGATACAACAACAATTAATGGGTCATGATGGGGTGTGTGTGTGTGCGAGAGGGGGGGGGGGAGTCAAATGGCCCCAACAGCAGCTCGGGTGGGGTGTCTTCCTGTCTCCCCCGGTGGCATGATGGAGCCCCCATGCTCACTTTTGCATGCACCCCTCTAGGCCCTTCCTGTCCCTCCCCCCTCCACGCCAAGCTCTCTTCTCTTATCCAACTGGGTACGTACGTATGGGGATGATGGGAGGGGGAGGGGCCTGCCCCCTGGCTTTGGCTTCCGTAGTGCAAGTGCAACTGGGTGTGGGGAGGGCTAGGGCGCTTGCCCGGTCCTCTCCTCCCCCTCCCTCTCTCTCTCGATCTCTTGCGTGATTCTGCGAGCTAACGAAGGTGGACGTCACTTTCGCCTCTACACCGCTTACCACCACCGCCACAACCTCGTCGTCCTTTGTTGCAGGGGTGGCCGGGGTGGTGTTGGGGGGGGAGAGAGAGAGAGGGGGGCCCAGGACCACCGCCGGTGGCAGCGGTGGTGGTGGGGTGGTGATGGGCTGTGGCCCTGTGGGCCTCGCGTGCCGGCGGGGCGCGTGTTCCTCGACCTGTGTGCGAGGGCGTTTGCGTGCCTCCCACACCTCGGCTTTCCGTACGTCTCTCGCTTGCTCTCCCTCTCTCTCCTCACCTCAGCGGACCTACCGAGAAGGACGCTGGTCCGGGTGGGGGGAAGGTCTGAATGGTTCAGATCTCTGAACCGAGCTCATTGCGCCCAAGAAAATGGCAGCTCTCCACGGGGCCATGCGGTGGCAAAGACTCACGGATCGGTGCCCCAGTTCATGGAAGAACATGCCTGTCAAGCGGGACCTTGGGCAGCTCCACTGCCATTGTAAGAAATTTTAGAGCTTTCTTGCCATCTTGACATCTTAGTACCTAAATCTCTAATATTATTTATTATATTTGTATTTGATATTATGAAGAAAAAGAATGTTATTGTGCCACTCTTTTTGTCACTCTGGTTGTCACTCTTATGTCAACACATCATATATGAGATAATGAAAGTTGACATTATAATTAGGCTTAGGTATCGTTTGGTTCAGATGTTTAAGGCGAACTTATGTGAAAACTCTATATATTATGTAATTATTGAGTTGTCAGAGATATCTGAGAGAAAAAATATCTCTATTCTCTCTCTCGTGTGTCATCACATTAATTATTTACTACTTTATCTTGAAGTTCAATGTACTCACATATACCTTTTTATCCCTTCGGAGCCTTACTGCTCTTCGGAGGGCTCTTAGGATCCAAGTGGTTTTGGGTTTACCCGAGCCCGGATGCTGGGTCGTCACAGATAATATCAGAGTGAGAGATATGTGAAAGTACATGGGAATTTGAGATATTACAGTGCTCAGAGTCCGTAAGGTCCAGTACAGTCGGCAGTTGGAATAGGTTTTAAGTTTTCTATACCACTTTACTTCTTGCATGAGCGCTTGCCTGTGTTGTGTTGGCACTGTGCGAGGCGATTTTTGCTCTCGTCAGGATGTGACGGAGAGTGCTCTTTTGTTGTGATGTTGGTCTTGATTGTGCTATGCTGGGTAAAATTTGCCAGCAGGTGTGAATCTGTGGTGCAGTGTTTGCATTTTTTCGTGGTTTGTTCAGGAGGCTGATGGGCTCTGTGATGGCTGTGCATGTTCTCTTGAGGAGATTATGTTGTTTTGGCCGTTCCAACTTGAGGTTTAGTCAGCCCCTGAGGTGTTCGGGTTGTGTTGAGGTGGTCGTTTGGATGCCATGTTTGCGAGAGTCCTCGAGCGAACCTAGGAATTTCTTTCCTAGTGAGCTACTATTAGACGAGCTTGATCTTTCTCATTCTACTTGTAGTGTTATTCTGAGTTGAGCATTGGAAGTGTTGTCTTGGTGAAGCCTTCGTCCTGTGTCTACTTATATGTGGAATGTGTTAGTTTTGAACTTGATCGGCTCTTGTTTCGATGGTGGCCTATTTTTGGACCTAGTTTGTAAGTTGGGGGCAGTTGTGCACCACGTTCGACGTGCCGTGTTTGGCGGCTGTGGTACTGTGAATGTTCAGTAATCATTTCAGGGCGTGCGGATAAGCTAAGACAAGTGTTCTTAGTGGCTTGAGCTATGGCTCTTAGCACGATGGTTTGCACTATGGCGACTTATGATCGGCTGTTAGCAGGATCAGTACTCGAGGTGTGACACATTGTAATTTTGTGAGTTATGATGGTGCCAAGAGGTGTGCTAAGATGCGGATGCCGAGTTGTCTCTTTTGCCTTTGTGTGTTGTGTAGAGTGCGTAGCGGAAGCGTGTGGGCTTATAACCCACTAGTCGAGGATCGTTGGTTGGAAGATTCTGGCCAGCCGAGAGGATTGTTTCCTCGGTGTGTCTTTCTCTTGGCTATATGTGCCTTGATGTTGTTGGTTGCCATGTTGTTGCTTATGGCCTTGTGGTTGTTGGCAATGGCAGTTTCGAGAATTGGAAAAATTTGTTGGCAGATATGCTGATTGAGTACCCTTTCTTTATCTACATTTCTTGGAAGTTGTGCTCTCGGGACGTGATCGTGGTCCTAGAGATGAAATAAATGAATGAGAAGCACCTGAGTCAAATAAAACACGAGTTGCATGACCATAGATCATAATAGTACCTTCAACCAGATGGGATGCTATTGCCTCAGAACGAGTCATATGCGTGACTCTCCCTTTTTGTTTCTTTCCAGCAGTAGTAGACTGCTGCGATGACGATACCGAAGCTTGAGAATATTGTTGAGATTGTGGTGGTGGAGGAGGTCAGAACTACTATGATTGTGAAAATTGAGAAAATTGAACAGGCTGCTTTGGCCTTTGCGGACAATCACGGACCACATGTCCCACCTGATCACACCGGAAACACACCACCAGCATTGAACATGGTCTACTCGGATGGCTACCACCACACCTCAGACACGGTCTCGGCTGACTAGCTATCGGTCCTTGTCACTAAAAAGAAGAGGGTGCTGCTTATTGCACGGTATCGGAAGAAGCTTGTCGGTCATACTGCTTCTTTGATTTCCTAAACATCCTCTTGAACTTGGATTTCGTAAATGAAGTACCACTGGCAGAAGGAACAGAAGGTGGTATCCCCGTCACATTCGACTAACTAACTTGTTGATGTTGCACACTCTGCTGCACTGGCTCAACTTGGGTTTGCCCTCGCGATCTTGCCATATCCAACTCTAATGCTGCAGTTGCCTGATAAGCCACATCCAATTCTGCCACTCTGGTTGCAATCAGAGGTTGCCTTAACTCTTCTTTCAAACCACGCAGAAATTGCTCAGTTTTCAGTCCTTCATGAGCAAGAATATGAGGAGCACAGTGACCTAATTTCATGAATTTATTGCGATACTGCAAGACTGTCATATTGCCTTGACCCAATTCCATAAATTGATGCATTTTGTCCATTCTGAGATAAGCTGGACTGTATGTACACTCAAACGATGTGACAAACTCCTGCCAAGTAATCAACCGAAGAGCACGAGACCTAAAAGTTACTTCCCACTCCGTGGTCCACTACGCGAGTGCTGCCCCTTGCAATTGGAATGTAGCCAGCATCACCTTTTCATCTTCTGTGCATTCCATGGAACGGAACACACGCTCAGTTGCGTCTAGCCACACTCTCGCTGCATCTAGATCTACTTGCCCTTTATATGTTGGTGGGTGGAATAGAAGAAATTCATTCAGAGCTCTACCATGACCACCTTGAGGCACATCATCACTAGGAGTAGGATCAACTTGGACTCGTCCTGGAACATTCACTGGAGGAGGAGAGGTACCACTTTTTACCCTTGGAACACGACCTCTTCTTCTAGGCGGCATTTTTAACCTAAAAGACACATAGCAACAGAAAAATCATAAGTAATCACGGAAAACAACCTAAGCCAGTAGTAGTGGACACACACATGGACTTGTTCTGGACTATAAGACTTGATTGTCTCATCAAATCTCATATTCCAACTGTGGGATACTTACTTAAGACCATAAATAGACCTTTGTAGCTTACATACTTTGTCTGGACTATCTTTGGATGTGAATCCCTCAGGTTGTATCATATACACATCTTCCTTAAGATGCCCATTGAGGAAATCAGTCTTCACATCTATTTTCCATATCTCATAATCAGAGTATGCGGCAATTTCAAGTAGAATTCTAATGGATTTTACCATGGCTACAGGTGAGAAGGGTTCGTCATAGTCAACCTCCTGTCTTTGACGATATCCCTTCCCCATGGGCTAGGTCTTAAAGGTCTCCACCTTTCCATTTGCTTCAATATTTCTTTTGCAGATCAATTTACATCTAATAGGTATGATACCTTCTGGTGGATCAACCAAGTTCCAAACCTGATTGGAGTACATGGAATCCATCTCAGAATTTATGGCTTCTTGTCACTTCTCAGAGTCAATGCCACTGATTGCCTTCTCATAAGTCTGAGGATCCTCATCCTCACATTGTAGTGCCTTTCTCCATTCAACATGTCCTACATATCTTTCTGGGGGTATGGGCACCCTGCTAGACCTACGAATAGCATGTGCCTGCATGACAGGTGCTTGAACAAGTTCATCAAGAAAATTTGTCTCAGTTTGTGATTTTAGAACTTCTTCTAGTTCTACCCCGCTCCCACTATTTCCATCAAGGATAAACTCCTCTAAAAACACAACTGGCTTGGCAACAAAAACTCTTTGTTCGCAAGAGTTGTAGAAGTAATATCTATAACTCTTCTTAGGGTATCCCACAAATCTGCACTTTTTCATCCTAGATTCCAACTTATCCTGATTATGTCTCTTCAGGTGGGCGAGGTCCTCACATCTTAATGTATTTTAGACCATGCTTTCTTCCTTTCCATATCTCATATGGAGTGGACAACACCAATTTAGTTGAACCCTATTCAAGAGACATGCAGCAGTATCTAGAGCATAGCCCTAAAGTGAGATGGTCAACTCGGCAAAGGTCATCATGGACCGCGCCATATTCAACAAGGTGTGATTTCTTCATTCTGATACACCTTTCAGTTGTGGAGTATGTGAAGGCATCCATTCGGATAAAATCCCATTATCCTTAAGGAATTGAGTGAACTCTATACTCAAGTATTCTCCTCCTCTATCTGATCGAAGAGTCTAAATATTCTTTCCTGTTTACTTTCTACCTCATTCTTATA
Source organism: Amorphophallus titanum (assembly GCA_024336825.1). Lineage (NCBI taxonomy): Eukaryota > Viridiplantae > Streptophyta > Magnoliopsida > Alismatales > Araceae > Amorphophallus > Amorphophallus titanum. The sequence continues at coordinate 1,022,682 of JANBPO010004656.1, forward strand.
TTATCAGAATTTCTCGAAGGCCTCAGATTTGTACTTCATTAAGTACATGTGTTCGTACCTAAAGAAAACATTAGTGAATGTAATGAAGCAAGAATATCCACCCTTGGCTTGTGTAGACATCAATGTGCACACATCAAAATGCACGATTTCTAATAACGCTTTGGCTCTTTCCCCATGTCCAATAAATGGAGAATTGGTCATTTTTCCTTTGAGACAAGATCCACATGTTGCATATGATTTATAATCGAATGGACCTAAGTATCTATTTTTAAGTAATTCGTGAATCCTAGTCTCATTAATATGACCTAGCCTGCAGTGCCAAAGATAAGCTAAGTTCATCTCATCTCGATTCCTTTTAACAAATGTGTTCACATTTAGGACAGTAGGAGTATCTAGTAAGAACAAATCATTTGATAGAATCCCTCTAGCAATGATCACATCATTTAAGAACACTGAATAATGATTGTTCTCAAAACTAACTGAATATCCTTCTTTAATTAAGTAGGAAATAGAGATAATGTTCTTAATGATAGAGGGAACATAATAACAATTATTTAAAACTAATACTACTCCATTGAACATCTTGAGGTGCCTTCTCCCACAGCTACAGCAATAACCTTTGCTCTATTTTCTAGCCACAAGTCCACCTCTCCCTTGTCCAATCCCCTACTACTTGCGAGAACCTACAATAAATTGTAGATGTGAGAAGCACATCTAATATCCAATACCCATGATGTGGTTCTGTGAATTGACAAGGTTGATCATGAACAAACCTGAAGCTTATCATTTGCCGTCTCTACAAGATATAACTGGCAGTTTCTCTTCCAATGTTTGTCTCTGCCATAGTGAAAGCATTGTCCTTTGTCCTTTTCCGGTTCTTCTTTCTTGGCAACCTTTGCCTTAACTGGATTCTTGCCCTTGCCTTTGTCCATGACTTTCTTAAAGGCCTTTGACGCCATCGTCTTCTTGTTGGCCTTACCAACCAAGAAGACAGTCAACTTATCCTTCTTCATAGCTCCCTCAGTAGTCTTCAACATATCGGGGAGTTCTGGCCGAGTGACCTCATCTTGTTCATGTTGAAGTTGAGGATAAATTATGAATAAGAGTCAAGGAGTGATTAGAGTACAAGGTCCACATAGAGCTCATCCTACAAAGTGAATCCTAGCTCTGTGAGTTTCTCAATCCACTCAATCATCTTCAGAACATAGTTTTGAGCTGATGATCCCTCTTCCATTCTTGCCCTAAATAGATTCTTGTATATCTCATATCTCTAACTCTAGCTCTGCTCCTCAAACAATTTGCAAAGATGGAGCAAGATGGACTGTGCATGCATCTTTTCATGTTGTCTTTGTATCTCTGTGCTCAAGGAGGCCAACATATAGCACTGGGGAAGGTTCCTTGTACTTCTCATATAGAAGAACCTCTCCTTCTTCTACTCCCTCACCTGGTTCAGGCACGATCTCATCGAGGACATACACAATTTTCTCAGAAGTGAGAACAATTCTCATAATCCTAAGCCAATCCACATAGTTTGGACTAGTGAGCATGTTGGCATCAAGTACACCACGAAGTGGCTTTGAAAGCATCATGACATTCTATAAAGAAGATGAAACAATATAAATAACATGCAGACAATTGGACTTAGACTAAGATATGGTCTCCTATCTTAATTAACTCCCATTATTTTCAGCGAATCACATGACACCCTCAGCATGCGAGATGGGGGTTTCCTGCAAACTCTTAGCGGGGATCAAAATCCAACCGATATCATGACCTGACCTTGTGATAGCACAACAAATCAGATCATGCCCAAAAGTAGATAACTCTTATAAATTACAACTCTTTGTAATTTCCAATTTTACTCGGCCTTTGATTCACAATGACCTTGTGACAGAACAACAAACTAAGATGATCAGTTAAGTCTATACCATCATTACATAATGAGAATGGATTTGTGATAACACCCTTATGGCCGCACAACAAAGAAACAACACCCCCACCCCATTGGTGGCATCATCATGCCGTAGGAAAGAACTTCATCCTCCAAGCGAGTAGGTCTTATGGCAACACAATAAGCCCAACTTGATTGAAAGACATGCCATCTATCCTATAACGATAGAAGGGTACATGGATCATTCTTACTGTCTCATGTTTATCCGACTTAATTCTTAATTAATCAAGGTATTTTAATTATAAAGCATGGTCTCATTATCTCTAATTTGCATCTACGCATAAATATTTAGGATATTTTTACATCACATGTAAATATGTACCTAGTAGAAGTTTGGAATATATAAATATATATATATTGTAGAGGTAGAAATCTAGTTTTTATGTCACGTACCATACCTCTCTATTTGTATATTGGGGAAGTCATCCGGCACCCGTGGAAACCTTCGAACACCAGAAGCAAAGGGCGTCAGAAGGAGCCCTGGGCGTTATCCCAAGGGACAACCCTCCTATGCTTAAGTTAACCCCCACGCCTCCCTCCCCCTCCCACCCACCTTCCATATTCCTCCTCGCATGTTTTACATCGTGACCCCCCTACAAACCCTTCCTCTTAAACCGTAATTGCTGGACCATGATCCTCCTCCCCTCTTCCCTCTCTGTGTTATGTCCCTTTCCTCTGTCGTTATTGCAATACCGGACAATGCCAGCTGTGGCCTACAGATGGATGCCACCACGAGCTGGCCTCGCTCTACTGCCTGTCGGATGCCATCTGCCATGCCCCGAGATCTGCCTCCCGTTGCCCCATTGCCGCTGGAAGCTACCTACGCCAGCCTCCAACACTGTCCCACCCACTGCAACCAACCATTGTCGGAACCTGTTGGCCAACTCTAGCACTTGCCAGCCACCATAGCTAGCTTGCTTTGGTCACTCCTCACCTTGTCTCCCTCCATGACGGCTTGCCACGCTTGGGGTCGCCCGTTGTCATCGCCGCCATAACTGGCCCACGCCGTCGTCGGCCACAGTGCCGCCCTCGGAGCTCCTACGCACTCTCTTCTACTCCTTTCTCTCTTCCCTTTCTTTTCTATGTACAGGCCCACCACCACCTATGGCAGCAGCATCATCGGCTGGCTTGTCTAGTCGGTCACCCCTCCGCAGCACCACCACTACCAACAACATCTCTCCACGCGGGTTGTCCATCCTTGCACCATCGACGCTTACAGAATCAACCCCCTTTTATTTCCCGTATTTTATTTGTTTTGTGCTGTAAAACCCCTAGCCGTGCCACTCTGTTTTGTACTCCCCATCTTCTTCTTTCCTCTTTTGAATCCCCATCCCCTACGGCCATCTTCCCTACCTTGGATTTCCTCTGTTGTAGCAAGTTTTTTCTTAGGGTCCTCCGTCCACATTGGCGTGGCCTTCCACGACTCGAGCATAGCGTCCCTCTTGACTTCATATCTGGAGTCAACGCCGTTTGCTAATATGCACTCATGAAACACGCTGCCAAGTGGGTGTGTTATGTAAGCCAACTCTAGTTATAGGCTGTGAGCAAGAGCCCGTCAACACACCTTCCCTTCTCTTTTGCTTGAAGGATCCGTGACTCTATCATCACCTAATCCTCGTGTGAGATTTGAAATGCTTGAGGGAACTCAACTATTTGTTTGTTAAATGAGGCTGGATTGGCTGGATGGAAGGCTAGACTACTGTCATATGGGGGCATATTAGTCTTATGTAGATCAGTTTTGGACAACTTGCCTATCTTTTTCTCTCAGTGTTCTGGATCCCGAGGGTAGTGGTGTTGATGATTGAGTCCATTCAGGGGAGATTTTTCTGGCATGGAAATGGGAGGAGAGATAGGGGATGGCATGATATCAGGTGGAGGAGGGTGGCCCCTAGTAGGGAGTCTCACTAAAATTTAATTTTATAAGTTTTGAGAATTAAAACTCTGAATTTCACCTCTATAAATAGGGACCCTCTCCCCCTTGTGTTTAAGGCTGATTCTATAAACTAAGGGGAGGTGCTGCTGGACCAAGGAGCTAAAGGAGGAGTCTCCCATATGATTAAAGCTACATCCTCTTAGAGTTCTTCCTCTCTTGGAGATCTTTCAAGCCCCCAATTGGAGAAATCAATAAGCCTTCTTCTTTCCCTTTATCTCCTTATTTCTTTTCATGCGTTTCATCTAGTTCATACATCAAGCTCCTTTCTCTCTTTTTATTCTTCTTATTTCAACCACGTTGAGATCTCCTTAGTGCAAGGCTTGCACCCTCCCTATTTGCATATCATCATCTTTTCCTACCATTTACATAGGGGTTTTAAAGACAAACACCAACAAGGTGTGTCCATATCCTTGTCGTTTATTTCATATAAGGATTTGATGTTACACACTTGTTTCTAATCCATATCTATATTGGTGTTTTATTTGTGTATTTTACAAGGGTAATCAATATAAGGAGAACTCTCTTCATCAGCCGATCGATTGGAAGAGAAGGTGACACTCATATCTCTCCTGCGCTTTTCAAAGGTATTTATTCGCGATCCCTCCCTTTTGTTTATTGTTATTATCATTTGAGGTCCGCGGTCTCTGGCGATCACACTCCTATTAGTATCCACGCATGCTCCCCTTTTCTTCCCCTTTCTCTTTCTTCTTCTTTTTTGCCATATTATTAACTATTAATTCTTTTTTCTTTAAGTGAATTTTCTTATAATCTACAGGGGGTGATGTCCGTCCTATCATTGTGCCGCCGGTCAGGCCTGCTTTCCTCTGGTGTCTACTCCCCCCCACCTCCTACAGTGCATGATCTTGTGACATGGGTGCGATGGCGGTGGGTACGCCGCTGCAGCCCTACGCCCATTGTTCACTCTTCTTGTCCTCGTTCGGTGGCTCCTAGCTCTGGTGCAGGTGTTGGTGGGGGGCAAGGGGTTTCTTAATTTTTTGGTGTTGTGTTCATGAGGACTCGAACATGTGGCTTTCGGCAGGGCTGGTGACAGAGACGATGGCACCATCATCGTGGATGGTGCTACCCTGGATGTGGAGGTGCACCCCCTCGTAGGTCACAGTGAGCATTGAACTGCCAGCAGATTTCATGGTATCATGAAGGTGGGATTTTGGGAGAAGATGTTTACCTCATCTTAGAGCAATGGCAGCGGCCGCTGGAGATCTCAGAGGGGCATCCCTTATCACTATGTCACCGGTCGGGACATCCCCCCACATACTCTCTCTCTCTCTCTCTCTCTCTCTCTCTCTCTCTCTCTCTCTCTCTCTCTCTCTCTCTCTCTCTCTCTCCCCCCTAGGGGGTTTAGGCAGGCTGGAGTAAGGGAGAGAAAGGGGCGGTCCCCACCACTATAAAATCCCATTTTTTGTGTTTGTCTTCCTAATTTAAATAAGAAGAAAAGGACAGGTGGGGCAGGATACATGGAGCTTTGTGTGCGTTCAGTTGAGGACTGACCCTCCCGTGCCATCGCTTTGCTGCTTCCACGTGTTGCTTCCACATACTAGTACAAACGAACAACCCGAACCCTGTATCTCGGGATTAGGGAGTCGGGAAAACTGGGATTGAGCAGGGCCATGGGGCCACTGGGTTGGGAAGAGGGCGTGGCCCCCAGGGGGTTCGCCCTCCCTGGGGGGCGCGGCCGTGCCCTAGGATGAACTGGCCCCGAGCATGTCGCCACCCCAAGGGATGGCCCCCGGGGGTCTTCTTTTATCATCTGGGAGTGTCCTTTGAGGGAAACGGGGGCTCCGGGAGGTCGAGATTGGCCCGTGGGGGCAGTTGTTCATCAAGTAGTAGTTGCCGCTCGCAAGGTGTTTGGGCGAATACCCGACACACCCCGTGTTGTTGAACGGCTTGGGTAACTGGCTAAGGGGTCTCGAGATGGGCCTTAGGCTGGGGATATGAGCTCGTGGGAGCTAAGGGGAAACACTCTGGGGCACGTGGGACGTGCCTTGTACTGCGAGCCATATCGCACAGCGGGTTTACAGGGTAGTCTCGGGTTTGCCCGAGAGTTTAATATAAGTGGCTCGTGGCCACGTGTCTGAGGGTCGGGGGTGGCCCCGGCTCGTTGGAGGGTCGTTGTAGAACCAACTAGTATGCTGGAACCACGGGTCAGCCCATGGTTTAATGTAGGAAGGTTGGAATGTATGCCCGCACAAGGTGTTCAGGAAACTGCCGAACTCACGTGTGAGAGCCGTATATGCATGCTGCAGGCCTCCAAAGCCTGTGGTTGACTCGATTAGGTCTCCCTTTGACCCTGGAGGATCAGAAGAAGGTGTCTTGGGGTGGGCCCCTAACCTTTTCACTGGGTGACACATAGTGTGGCTTAGAGTCAGAGCGCCCTCGGGTTGGCCAGGGCAGCCATGTAGAGTGCGGGCAAAGCCCATAGTTACGTGGTCAGGAATGGTCACGGTTAATAGCTGGTGTAGCCGCATGTCACGGCAAACTAGTTAGGGCCCCTGGTGGGGTCCACGGAGTTGTAAAAGGGGGTAGGTAGCCCATGCCTTAAAGGTGTTCGGGAATATTCCTGAACCCTTATTTCTTGGCATTTTATCAGAAAATTATCTGGGTACAACAACGCCAAAGAGATATTTTTATACACCTTGGGTGGTCAATGGACATGCCAAAACACAGATCCATAAATCATGACATGTTTGGTGGCTTTGGGATTAACCCACAACCTATGTCCACCCCTCACCAAACCCAGTGAGGCTTTCTAACTGACACACAGCTTGATCCGCTGAGCAACACAGCTTGCTATCTTTTGACTAACAGCTTGCTATCTTCTGACTAACAGCTTGCTATCTACCCAGAGGATCTGATCCTCTCTTCCTCTGAAACCACAGAGGGAACCTGGTCCTTAAACAAGGGATCGAAAAAGCAAGATGAATAGGAGATTGACGAACCGAGACAAAAAGGAAAAGGAATACTGCAAGTGCAGTGGAGAAATAATAGTGACAGTGTAGACACCAACTGAAAGAATAGATCAGGACATGGGAGCTAGTGATTACAGCTACAAGGGTAGATCCAAGGATCCCTTTTCTTCAAACACTGGTAGACTGCATGACTGTCTTCTTTCTCAAGGCTGCTCTCTCTTCCTCTTCTTCTTCTTCACTCACAGCACTGGACTAAGTCAAGCAAGTGCTGGGGCTACTAAAAAGACCTTTTAACGACCTTCATATTTTTGCGTCCTTCGTGTCCTTCTAGGGTTTGCATGGTAGTCTAGCTCATGGCGGCTCTCCCGCCGGGGGATGGGCCGTCCCATCCCCCAGCCCCCTCGTCCTTCCCGAAGCCTTCCTATCTTCAATGCCTTGTGCGCCATTGGCCGTCCTATTGTATCTATTGGTGTTAAGGGTCCTTCATTTACGGACGGCGGCGAGCCTGCAGTGTTCTTCTCCCGGCATGAGGTCCAGCAGTCCTATAAACCATTGGAGCTTGCTATTATAGCCAGGTGTGCCTATGGTAGGCCTTCTATCCCAGACATTAAAATGTTCCTGAATCAGCGGCTTTCACTCCGCCATGATTTTTTGGTTACTGTTCTCAATCCTCGCCACTTGTTATTACGCTTCTCTGAAGAGGAAGACTTCCTGAAGGTGTTTCTACGCAAAAGTATTTATGTTAAATGGTTCTTATTCAGATTTTTTCGGTGGTCACCGGATTTTGACTTTAATGCTAATCTGATGTCCTTGCCAATCTGGGTCAGTTTCCCTACTCTTCCTGTTATCTTCTTTTGTGAGGATTTTCTTCGTTCCATTGCATGCAACTTGGGAAGGGTTTTACGTATTCATGAGGCTATAGTCTCTTGGACCCTCACCTTTGAAGCTTTGGTGTGTGTGGAAGTTGACATTGCTAAGCCACTTATAGATCACATTTGGATCGACTGTGGAGGTAAAGGTTTCTGGCAATCAGTTAAGTACCATCGTCTCCCTAATCTATGCAGTTTCTGTTATAAGATTGGCCATATCTCTACTTCATGTTCCAAACTTTCGAAGCGTAACCAATCTTATCAGAGGGAGGAGAAGCAAAGGCCATCTCAAGCTAAGGAAATTGGTTATGGAGGGTTGTGAATTAGTAGATGGAATGAAATAGCATGGATGAGTTCATGTGAAATAAAATTGCATTTTTGTTATTTTTCATATTATTTTTTTTCACTGAACAAGGAGGAGGGCGGCTAGGGTTCTGGCCGCCACCACTAGAGGCTGGGCGGCCAGACCTTTGGCCACCGTCTACATTGAGGGCCTTTTAAAAGGTGGCCACCCTCCTCATTTGGGTGGCCCTCGTCGTGTACGTCTAGGAGCCAAAGAGTTGGAGAGTGTTGCCCCTTGCTTCTGAGTGAGGTTCTAGCCACCTACTCCTCTAGATTTGGGCAATGGGAAGGACGAGAACTCATCTTGACATCATGCCCGATCCTTCTTCCTCAAGTGAGAGTGAGGAACAAGAGGAAGTACAAGATACCATGAGATCATCTTCTTCGGCCACAGCTTCTGCAGCCTTGGAGGGGAGCAGAGGAGATGGAATCGAGGGAGGTGTAGCTATCCCCGACGAGGGGCCGACCGATGGCAATGATGGAGATGAAGACGGGGAAGAGGAGGATTCGGATGATGAGGAGCCCGACCAAGAGAATGGAGGTCAGCAAGGAAAGGTAAGTTCGTGCCCCTGCTTCTCTATTCACTAGATTTGTATGTGAATCTGTGTTTAGTGGAGAGATGGAGGCCGGAGCATGTGTTTGAGGGGAATGAACTAGTAGGCGGCCAGGGTTCTGGCAGTCCACAGGCCTAGGCGACTAGGACTTTGGCCGCCCATGGAGCTGGGCGACCACACCTTTGGCCGCCCAGGGAGGTGGGCCACCAAATCTTTAGCCGCCCGGCTCCCAGGGGTTTTGAGATTTTGAGAGAATGGAATGGTGGTGGATTGGTTTGGAAGATCTAATGAATGTCATGTGTTTTCTTTCAATTGTGTGTAGGGTCCACGAAGGATAAGAGCCCAAGTTTCATGGGACTTGGTGTGGGCTTGGTACCATGCCTTACCTTCTAGGCAGCGGGAGAGGGTGGATCGGATGGGTATTGGCCCGTTCTTCAGGATCCGACCTTTCCCGGTGGATGCCACCTTCCTGACGGAGGTACGAGAGAGATGGGTGGATAGCTGCAGAGCATTCGTGATGCCGTGGGGACATATGATCCCCACCCTTGAGGATGTGGCCTTCTTGACGGGATTGTGAGTGGTAGGGATCCCGGTGCTTGGTCGAGGGCTGAAGAATTATCGAGAGGTGATAGAGGACCTACTCGGGCCATAGCTGGCTCAATCTAGGAGACCGGGTGTAACGACCCAGAGCTCTGAATACCGATAACCCAGTGTAACATCGGATTACTGCTACCAGGAACTGGGGAAGTCACCCAAGAGGCTGATGAGGCCCCTGAAGGGTTGGAGGGCTGCGAGCAACTTGCCAACAAGGACCTACAGCAATACTCAAAAAAATGTATCTCTAGTACCACAATCACATCCCGAGAGCACAACTTCCCAGAAATGCGGACAAGGAAAGGGTACTCAATTAGCATATTTGCCGACATATTTGCCCAATTCTCAAAACTGCTAGTGCCAACAACCACAATGCCATAAGTAATGACACGACAACCAACAACATCAAGGCACACATAGCCGAGACAAACTCAGACCGAGGAAACAATCCTCTCCGCTGGTCAGAATCTTCCAACCTTACGATCCTTGACCAGTGGGTTACGAGCCCACATGCTTCCAGTGCGCAGTCAACACAATGCTCACAGGCATCTCAAACAAATAGGCATCCGCATCTCAGTGCACCTCTCGGTGCCATCGTAACTCACGAAACTATAATGTACCATGCCTCCAGTACCGATCCTGCTAACAACCGATCACAAGTCACCATAGTGCAAACCATCATGCCAAGAGCCACAGCACAAGTCACAAAGAACATCAGTCTCAGCTTATCCTCATGTCCTGAAACAATTACTGAATCTTTATAGCACAATGGCCGCCAAACCTGGCATGCTGAACATGGTGCACAATGGCCCCCAACTCACAACTGGGTCCAAAGCTAGGCCACCGTTGAAACAAGAACAGATCAAGTTCAGAACCAACACAGTCCATAGATAAGCAGACACAGGATTAAGGCCTTACCGAGACAACATTTCCAAAGCTCAACTTAGAATGACTCTGCAAGACAAGACGAGAAAGATCAAGCTCGTCTAACAGCAACTCACCAGGAAGGAAATCCTAGGTTCGCCCGAGTACTTCCTCAAACAGGGCATCCAAACAACCACCTCAAAGCACAACCTTAACACCTCAGGGGCTGACCAAACCTCAAGCTGGGGCGGCCAAAATAACATAATCTCCTCCAGAGAACATGCACGGCCTTTACACCAACGATAATGCCACCAGCCACCTGAACATGCCACGGAAAAACATAAAAGTTGCACCATAGATTCACACATGCTGGCAACTCTACCTAGCGCAGCACAACCGAGACCAACACCACGACAAAAGAACACTCTCTGTCATATCCTGACGAGAGAAAAAATCACCTCACACAGTGCCAACACAGCACATGCAAGCACTCACGCAAGAAGCAAAGCGGTACAAAAAACACAAAACCTATGCCAGCTGCCGACTACACTGGACCTTATGGACTCTGAGCACTGCAATATCTCGAATTCCTATATACTTTCACAACCAGCTCAAAAATAACTCAAGCTAGCTCTGATAGCACCTGTGACGACCCATAATCTAGATACTGGGAAAACCTGATACGACTTGGATCCTGAGAGGCCTCCACATCCTCCCCTCCTTTTAGAAATTTCATTCTCGAAATTCAAGGAGCTAACAAGTGAAGAAGGGAAGAACAACCCAAACACTGGCTATGCTCTCCAAGCATCAGCCAAAGCTCGAACACCTATCAGAACCACACGAAAACACGAAATCGCGATCCTCGAAAATATAATTCAGAGGAACACTATCAGACCATGATCACAAACAAGATCATCATCATCTAGATCTCAGGGAAAATTGATCCACAGAACGAGCACAACACACCAAGGAACAACAGTCCGGCACCTCCGAAACAAGGCAGCATCGCTATCGTCTTACAAGGAAAGGAGACACGATCCATGCCACAAAAACAACCACCAACAATACAAGCATCAGCTCTTCACGAGGAAGACAAATATCTTAGTTAACTGCTCAAACCATCAGCTTCTGTGCCATAACGAACAAACGAAACTGGCACACAAAATGCCAATGACAGCACTGGACCATAAACACAATCAAGTCAATCCTCACTCAGACATTACACCTGATTCGAGTCACATGCTAACTCTACCACGACAGAAGAGTACAACACAACCAACTGACAAGATCACTGTCCACACAATGCCAAATTCAGACTCATAGGGAACTCCTCCCACACTGAACACAACCAACAATCAACCAACAACCTCAACAACACTTGCAGAATCCCAGCTCCATTCTCAACACAGAACCATGGAACACAACTGCAAGCTGGGTCACAACAAGGAACAATTACAGCTGAACACACGACTACAAAGGAACTAGCCACGCACCGTGTACCGATAAGGACCCACAATAACTCTCAGAAAAATACATCTCTAGGACCATGATCACGTCCCGAGAGCACAACTTCCAAGAAAAAATATAGACAAAGAAAGGGTACTCAATCAGCATATTCGCCAACAGATTTCCCAAATTCTTGAAACTGCCAGTGCCAACAACCACAAAACTACAAGCAATGGCACGACAACCAACAACATCAAGGCACACAAATAGCCAAGACGAATAGACACCGAGGCAACAATCCTCTCGGCTGGCCAGAATCTTCCAACCAACGATCCTCGACCAATAGGTCATAAGCCCACACGCTTCCGCTACGCACTCTACACAACACAAATAGGCAAAACAAACAACTCGGCATCTACATCTCAGCACACCTCTCGGTGCCATCACAACTCACAAACTATAATATACCACGCCTCGAGTACCGATCTTGCTAAGAGCTGATCACAAGTCGCCATAGTGCAAACCAACATGTCAAGAGCCACAGCACAAGCCACCAAGAATACCAACCATAGCTTATACTCACGCCCTGAAACAATTACTAAACCTTCACAGTACAACCACCACCAAGCACAACACATCTTCCGACAATTCAAACATCGTGCCCAAGGCCAAGCAAAAGCTGGCTGAGGCTACCGATTTCGTGCGCAGCCATCACTTGCTGACCTTGCCGCAAGACCCGATCCAGGTCATCGTGATGCCGGAATTCCAGCGCGGCTTCTCTGTCGCCTATTGCGATCCTTCCGGCCCGCTGGAAAAGAACGGCGCGACCTTCTATGCGATTTCGCCGACCCCTGCAGATTGGACGCCGGAGCGCGTCGCGTCTTTCTTCCGCGAATACAACGACGCCATGCTGAACGACTTGACCGTGCATGAAGCCATGCCGGGCCACTACGTGCAATTGGCGATCGCCAACAAGGTCAAGAAGTCAACCAATGTGCGCGATTTGTTCAACAGTGGGACTTTCGTAGAAGGCTGGGCCACCTACGCCGAGCAATTCATGGCCGACGAAGGTTTCGGCGGACCGGAAACCAAGATGGAACAGTTGAAGATGCGTCTGCGCCTGATCATCAATTCCATGCTGGACCAGAAGATCCACGCCGGCAACATGACCGAGCAGGAAGCCATGAAGCTGATGATGGATGAGGGCTACCAGGAAGAGGGCGAAGCAGCCGGGAAATGGCGCCGTGCGCTGCTGTCATCGACCCAGCTATCGACTTACTTCGTCGGTAATATGGAGTTGAATGCACTGGCGCGCGATATGAAAGCCAAGACCGGCGGCGACTGGCAAGCCGTGCATGACGCCATGCTGGCCCATGGTTCCATCGCAACCAAGTATGTGCGCCGCCTGAGCGGTTTGGGGCCGATGCAGTAAGCGCAGGAGAGGACGCCTGCGAGCGTCCCGGCTTGCCAAACCAGGTTAGCGTTTTACTTGCAGTTGTTAGGCAGGTAGGTCGGATCGATATTGGTGGAGTCGGCACCCTGCGCCGCCATCTTGGGCGGTGCAGAAGCATGGCCGCATACCCAGACGATGGGTACCGAAGGTTCGTCGGGAACGACGGCCGGCCGGTAGGTCAATATCTTGCCCTTCAAGGCAGGCATGGCGCGCTCGCTGAACGTTACATCGATCGCGCCATTGACCACTTGTACCGAGCTGACGAAGTTGCCCACCATTTTGTCCGCCGCCGGCAGAGCTGCGACGGTGTTGTTGGCCGGCAGCGTCTTGTTGGCGCTCCAGGATGCGGCGACGGGGGCTTCCGCCATATTCACCAAATTGGTAATGGTGCTGATTTGGTCCCGCACATTCTTGATATAAAAGGAGGGGATGGCCAGCGACGCCAGGATGCCGATGATGATGATGACCACCATGAGTTCAAGCAGCGTGAAACCACTTGCAAGGCGACTGGTCAGAGGATAGGATTTCATTAAGTTTTTTGAGGTATGTTGCAGGGGCATGAAGATGGATATTTGCATATAAATGCTCATAGATTTATTACATATACACAAAGGGTGGTCATTTGTTAACCATGGCAAAAAAGAACAAGTCCACCTGAGGCTGTTTTCGTATATATAGCTGCACCTATTTTCATCTGTAGTCTTCTCATGTGAAAGATGGTATGTCTGACCTTCCTAATTAAAGTGCATTTTGATTATATCCCATCAATTACTCGATTCTTTTGTCTATTCACTTATTATAACTCTCCATAACCCAAACTAACCACCATGGGAAAGGACCAATCTGCCTTAGTTGTTCTTACATGATCGTTGAAAGAGGTTAAGTCAGTGCTGTGACATATGTAAGGGTATTCGTGTCAGAAAGGTACCTAATTGATGATGAAAACATGAAATGACAAAAGGGAATCAGTGAAGCAGTGAAGGAATATTCTTGACATATCCAACTTGTAGCAGGAATCAACTCTAGGCTATAACGATTAAAAAAAACACTTTATTTCAATGTATAAGCAAAATTGTATTTTACTATTTCTTAAGGGATATCACATATGCACTTTTTGATATTAAAGGGTTACATATGTGGGAAAACAAGGGAGCATTTACAGAATTCTGACAAAGTGTAAAAGCAGGCAGGGCTCCATATCTAGGACTTTCAGACCAGTCGGTATACCACCTGATGGGTCCACACCTTAAATGAGACCATGAGATCTGGGCACCACAACTTAAGAGTTCAAACCCAAAACCTGCACAAATATGCATGTGGACTTTATGAAAGGAATAATAAAAGCCAAAACCAGTGGATTCACACTGATTGTGCAGGTGCACTTGCTAGCTTGTAAAGAGAATCCCCCTTTATATGCAACAATCTTGTTGCATGTCAAATGTGGCAGGGTGGGAAATGAGAATTAGGAACTTCATGCAGAAAATCTATTGTAGCTACTTGCGTTGCTGAAAACGGAAGGTATGTAAGGATTACGGTAGAAATTTATAGATGATCTAGAATGTTGATGGAGAAGAATGTAGTGTTTTGTGGATGATGGTTGCATGAAGAGAAACTATATGTAACACCTAGGTTGTTCGCCACCTTCCTATTGGAAAGGACTGAATCCTCTCCAACTCTTACAAAAATGGTCTATGAGTCACTCCTAAGATACAGGGGCATCAAACCACCAAGATATGAAGAACTTTAAATTTCTCCAATTAGCTTCTCAATTCTTAAATTCAGAGTACAATTACCAACTTGCCATTCTGGACAATCCAACTCCAAACAGATTCAGATTGACCCAACTAAGCACAAATTTGCTTCTAACATTGATGGGACTCAAGGGTCTTATGATATGAATACAAACACTGCAAATTGTAAGCCTAAATAAGTAAAATCGTTAAATCCCGAGATCCCTGTTTTCTAATTCAGTAGTCCCTACTATAACACCCTGATGTTCCTATTACAAGTGGAATCAAGCCACAAAAATAGAATCCAACTTTTATCATTTATAAACAATTAATTTATTATCCGGATTATTGCTTATCCTAACAATAATCCAAGGAAACTAGGAAAGCGTGAAAATGCTCTACATCTCATGTGAAAGCTTGTCTGCTAGCTAGTGGTTGGCTAAATGAGCTCATCTTATAGAAGGGGAGTGCTTTAACCTATATGCTGGAGCATATTGAATCCATTTACCATTTGAATATGTTGTGCCTTCACTTGTATTCTATGTCCTCAGAGGCATGAGGTGACCAAAATGGCTGAGGGATCGCCTCAGCCTCAAATGCCTGGCCAATGTCCTAGGCATTTAAGGGGACACTTTATTAAAAGATAGGGTATGAAGGAGCAGATATAGAGATATTATATGTATATGTGTGTGTTGGGGTTGGGGGGTGGAGGGAGATCAGAACAGAGAGAGAGAGTGAGAAGAGAGATGACAATGGCGAGTGAGAGAGAGAGAACACAGAGAGAGGGAGAGTACCAGACTTGGGTAGGTTGCTGCTAAAGTCAAAGGAGGCTGCTGTAGCCAGATGCATGACGTTGCTTAGGGCTTGAGGGATGGGGACCTAGAAAGGTGGGAGGCAGAAGGGCAAAGTCTCAAGCAGTGGCTTACTTATAACCGAGGGTTGGTGGGCCAATGGGCAAGGCATATGGCCATAGGCAGTCTGAGGTGGCAAGTTGGCAAAGGGGGTCCGAGGCTACCATTTAGTCATTCAAGGCAACTCACAGTGATCTCTTAGGTGACAAGGACTGTATTGAGGCAACAATACTCACCTTGCCTCATCACCTAGACGATTGCCTCGACCACCTTTGATAACACAGCTTGTGTGTCCCTGATTTTGATAGTTCTCAATGTGTTGACATGCACATTAGAAAAGAGGGTGATCATTCATATGTTATTAAGCACATCTTGGGTGATGATGGAAAAAAAACAGGCTGCATGGTCCTGAAGTGGGCACATGGATACTCGTTTCCGAGATGTGAACTCTGGGAATATGATAGAATCTCCATGCCATTTTCTTGGATGGGAATGCATGACCGCATGGCAAGTCCAAAAAATTATTTGTAGCAATGGGTAAGATATCTGCTAGGTTGTCCCTTTGATGTTTAAAATGTGATTTCCAATCTAGTTCCTTCTATGTTAGTGAGACGTTGTACTCTCCGTTTGAAAGGTCGGGTCAATGCGGCATTTGGGAGAGTCAGCTCATTCCTAGAACACTGGTGACATCTATCTCGATGTAATGATATACACGTGTTTGCGGTGCAGATTGGCCTTTCATCAATCTTGCAACTTGCGTTTCACATGTTAAGTCATTATTATTGCAATTCATCGATTCCCATGACCTCAATGTCTTATAGTCCTGTTTCTGCAAACTTGTTTCTGATGAAAGCGTTTTGCTCATGCTCTGTTTTCCTGTGTTGCAGAGGAGATGGACTGGGATAAGAATGGAACGGTGACTTTCAAGGAGTTTCTTTTTGCATTTACTCGTTGGATTGGAATTGATGACGTTGAGGATGAAGATGAATGAAACGTTTAGAGCAAGACTGGTTTACTTGTTCACTTCCCAAATAGGCTTGACTGGAAGATAGCACATATATATGCTCACGTACGAGGTTGCCTTTTTTTCAATAATGGCAATTACATATATTGATATATACATACATATTGGGAGCGGTCAGTTTAATTCCCTGCTGGGTGATGAAGTCTGTGTAATATAGTTTGAATAGGAACATAATCTTCTAATTTCAATAAGAAACTAAACATGCTGCTTTCTAACTGTAGCATGCAGCCTCTTTTTGTTTATCGTTGGGAGTGTTGTGTGCATGCAGCTAAATTGAGTGGTTGGTTTAATCTTACACTAAAGTCTGCTATTAAGTAGTTGGTTTAATTTTACTGTGGGTCGTTTCTCTCAAGCCAGCACGCAATCACCATTAAATTCGTCTTACTGGCATTTAGATAAATGATTCTATTGAGTTATTAATTTTGGAGGTGAAACTAGTTAAATGGTATAGATGGTGTGGGATATCAAACCTGAAGCAACCTGTTTAATTAACTGCATTGGAAATGTCAACTCGTTTATGATACAGCCTATTGTGAAAGATACTTATAAGGACAGTTGGTTGGATAAAGAAGAGTTTGGCTTGCTAACCGTAAACCCAAGGTTATTGCCCACCTTGGTGGCGTGTTGCAAGTGAACATTGTTTTTCTTTTGTTTGGGGGGGGGGGGGGTAGGGCTCCAAGGTGTTTTGAGTTGATCAGGATTTTAACGGGAACCTGTCAAAATGGTGTAGTTGGGGTCCAACTCGACACGGTTTATGGGTTGGGTGCAATCAGATTGGAGGAGGTCTTCTTAGAACTACCGGCTAGAAATACAAGATATAAATGCAAGTCCAAAGTATCAATTAAGCTTCCTCACCCCACCAAGCAACATTGGGCTTAGTCTGTGATAGTGCCAAATGTGCAAAATATCCTAATCCATGGAAAATTGTTTCCATTAGTCCACATTTTCAGGCAATATTTATACTAATGGAGTGTTTAGAAATAATTTTTTAGCTCTTTTTTATCTTAAATTTAAAATTTGGAAATAGATGCTTATTTAGATGCGTTTGGTGACGTCTCTCATTTTTTAAGGTGGAATCATCTCCCATGTAAATCTCCCCCAAAATAAGAACATATCCAGAGTTTTTTTTAAAGAACTCTCACATGACACATCGGGCTCCTCGCACGTCCTGACTTCCTCTTCATCATCTTGACTTTGCTCTGCTCCGCACTAGGAAGCTGCGATCCTAACTCAAGTATGATCTTCTCCTTCCCCCCTTTGCCCAGCCCAACCTTCTCAGCTATCGTTCGCGACCTCCCTTCCTGTCATTCCCATGACCTCCCCTCCCCTCCGTGGCTCGTGACCTCCTTCACACCCAACCCCCACCCCGTTAATTTGCTTGCGACATCCCTTGCCCTCCGCTCAGCCATTAGCGAGAGTAACCAACGTCGGTATAGCCTTCCTTGCTGTTGTTCGCGACCTCCCTTTCGACTGTTATTGCGACCTCCCCTCCCTTATGCGGTCCGCAACCTCCTTCAAACCCCTGCATTATTTTCTCACGACCTCCCAAGCCCTCCACCCCATCGTTGGCTAGAGTAACCGACGTTGGCCCAGCTATCCCGTCTGTCGTTCACATCCTGGGGTTAACCCAGTCATCGCCTTCACCAATCATATCTTCGGGTTATGAGTGCAACGATGTGAGAATAAAGTGGTTGCAAGGCTAAGCATAATAGATTGGTATCTTCTTGTTTGGGAATATTTAAATATGTGTAGGGTTTGGGTTGATTACCTCATATTGGTCCTCTGTGAAGGGGTGCAAGGAATGTGCAGGAAAGATGAAGAGGGGTGACGAGAAAAAAATATTAGCCAACCTACCTAGGAGAGGGAAGGGATTTTGGAATTAAAAAAGGAGGAGGCACTAAGTTGGAGAGAGAGAGGTTATGTGATTAGAATCTTGCTAGTCTATATGGAACTCTATTTCCTAATGCAGACATAACAATGGCTGAGTAGTGCAAATAAGTTTTCCTGAACATAAATGTGTCTGCCTAATTGGTCTATCTAAATTTCATGTCTTTCTGGTTTATTACTATTAAGAGTTCATACAGATCATTTTTCAAAAGAGTGAAGTGGCTATTCTCTAACTTTCATAATTTTTAAACCACATCATTTCTAGAGTGCATTATCTGAACTCTTATTCTAGAAGACTCTATGCTAAGTTTGCTTGGTCAATGAAAGATTCATTAGTTTGTCAATCAGAATTCCTCTGCACTGAAAGTTTCTCAATGAAGAATATGTACTCTCCTTTGACCTTGATATCTCTTTGACATTCTTTTTGCTAATGGCAAAGGGGGAGAGCTTTTGATGTTTTGCTTTGCATTAGGGGAGAGAAGTGGCATTCTCGGCATTACATGCACATCTCTGAATCTTAATAAAGTCAGTGTTGAGAGAAGTTGCATTCTCTGCATTGTATGCATATCTCTGAATCTTAATAAGTCAGTGTTGCCATCAACATGTATATTAAAGTCTAATTTATTGCCATCATCAAAAAGGGAGAGAATGTTGTGTCTTCTCTGATTTGTTGTCTACTTTTGATGATTGGCAATAGGGGATTTGACCATGGGTGACCATGGGTTTGACCATCATTTGACTTTGGCAACATTGCCTTTTTATAAGTCAGAATAAGTCTCTGTTGCATAAAGGTCATTGCATAGTCAGATAATTTCATTTTGAAGGTCGATGCATGTATATTGTATTGCGTTTGAAGGTCGATGCATATTTACTGCAGCGCATATGAAGGTCGATGCATATGTACTGTATTGTGTTTGAAGGTCGATTCATGCTTACTGTAGTACATACTACGGTCGATGCTAGTGTGTATGGGCACTCACTAAGGTCGACGCTAGTGTGTATATGTTTTTCATAAAGGTCGATGCATGTTGCATATCTAGACAGAGGAAAGTCGGTGTGCATTCGTGTCTTATGCATTAAGGTCGATGCACATCTTCCCTTAGTCTTACTAAGGTCGATGCACATCTTCTATTAGTCTCACTAAGGTCGATGCACATCTACCTTAGTCATACACAAGACCGGAGTACATTGCGTGTGATAGTGCACTAGGTCTTTGCACATACAAGTCTATGCATACTTAAGGTCTGTGCACATTTGCATCATGCATAACTAAGGTCGAAGCATTACTTCTATAGTCAGTGCACATGAAGGCATCAGGTCAGAGAACTTTACTGTAGTGGTCGGAGCACAGGTTCATTGCTGCATGCAAAGGTCGATGCTAGTGGTTTGCATTTCATGCTTTAGGTCTGTGCTTATCCTGCACAGTTTGAACTAAGGTCTATGCATCTCCATGTGCTACAGCATGGATTCTCTATCTAATCTTAAGGTCTACCTGACTTGATACTCTTTTTAAGTACCTATGATGACATGGCTAATGGTGATTTCACTCAAGCGGGCTCACCCGCGTAACGCACACATGTGCCCGTGGGCAACCCGATGATGATGGAGAGGGTTCGGGAAGGGACCTTGATGCTCTGAGGCATTTGATAAGCTTGAGGCTGAACCCCTAAGGGTCCAGGATGCCCAATTTCACGGGCGGCCAGCACGCCAAGGGCGTGGGTTGTAAGGTCTCTCTCACAACTCGCTCCGCGGTGGCACTCGATTTGGTGGATTCCGGACCGGGCACTCGCTCACCATCTGACGGGCATGTGAAGGCAATAATAAGTCAGAAAAGATAATGCTACCAGCAGAGGAGAGTGATTAGGAGCTCACCTAATCGGCGTGAAGATGTCGATCCCGGCCGGAGACAGGGCGAGCGGGGAAACGTGGGTATTTTCCGCACGCTGCGTCGATGAAGCTTGGGTCGCTAACATGCTAATACATGCACTACGCCCTCACAGAGGGGGTGGATTAGGGATAGGGAGAATCAAACTACAACTAAAACTATCTCAACGCAGGGAGGGGCGATCAGTCGGCTAGGCGGGGAGGGGAGAATAGAATTAGAAACTAAGGGGATGAAGCTCATCGATTCTTTCTGTTCTCTAGAATAGAGGACAGATAGGCGGTGTTGTCACTGTTGCAGCCACTCACGATTTTTGCCATTGACGAAACCAGTGGGAGGGTCTTCGTAACTGGATCAGAATGACGCCTGATTTTTGCAAAATTCTCTGGTCGCTGGATCGCATCGGAGACTGGCCACAAGTAGGGCCCTAGGTTTCTGGTTCAGTCCACAGGAGTACCTCAGCATTAGGAAGAAGAGGCTGCCAAGAGTGCTCCTAGCCTCTGAATCAAGCGTGGCTGGATGTTTTGGAACCGTTGATGAGTCTTCTTCGGAATGGTACCCACAGGGATGCCAGAGGAGGTTGGAGCCAACAGAAGCAGCACAAATAGTGGTCGGGTGTCTGCTCAGTCCTAGAGTGGACAGAACAGCACACCCGAGGGAGAAAAATAATAACTCACTCTTCCAGTGTCCAATTGAGGAGCTGCTTCTTGATTCTAGACAGTGACTCGTAGTAGAAGATCTCAGCCAAGCTCTGCCTCCAAATCTTCAGCTGGCCGATTGTGGGAGTCTCTGCAATAAGCCTTAGGTTGGCAGTCTGGAGGGAGATGTGCAGTCTTGGGAGATCTACTCCTTCGGATGGCCACGAACTCTTAATCGAACGAAACCACCACCATTGCGAAGGCGGATCGGAGTCGCTTCCATCGGTACCACTTGGGTGTCAAGGGACTTTGGAATGAATCCAAGATAGGCTCTGCAATCAGCACCTTCTCTGCTGCGAGTGAACTAAGAACTGCAGGTTGAAGAGGGGAGGTGGCAGCACAGGAGAAAACACTCCCCAGAGAAGTAGACGGTCATCAGAGAGCAAATCATCAAGGGGAGAGAAACTGGCCTCTTTCGTCTGGTCCTTTACCCAACATGGCTCGCCAATGTCGTCCGAGTGCCAAAAGCTTTAGGAAAATGGCGAATGTGCATGGACTTCACCGACCTTAACAAGACCACACCAAAGGACTGCTACCCGCTGTCGAGCATCGACGAGCTCATCGACTCAACCTCCGGTAATGAGCTACTCAGCTGCCTGGACACCAACTCTGGCTACCATCAGATCAGGATGGACCTTAAGGATATTGAGAAGACCGCCTTTATCATCGACTTTGACGTACACTGCTACACCCAGATGCCATTCGGGTTGAAGAATGCCAGAGCAACATATGAACGACTGGTCAACCACATGTACGAGGGACAACTCAGATGGAACGTCATGGCCTACATCGATGATATGCTCGTCAAAATGCCAAAGGTGGAAGATTGCCAACCTAGCCGAGACCTTCAACACCCTCCTACAGTACAACATGAAGCTCAACCCCACTAAATGGGCCTTCAGAGTTAGGTCTAGGAAATTTTTGGGTTTCTTGGTGACTCAGCGCGGGATTAAAGCACCCTAACAAGGTTCAGACCATCCTGATCATACGGCCACCCACCTGCATCAAGGATGTCTAGCGCCTTACCCGGCACATCACGGTGCTCAATCGTTTCCTATCCTGGGCGGCCGAACGATGCCTACACTTCTTCAAATTGTTGAGGCGGCCCAAAATGGCGTCTGCCATGTTTGCCTGGGATGAGGAATGTCAGAAGGCATTTATAGAACTCAAGGGATTCCTGGCCTCGTGATGTGACACCACTATGGGGGGTGGTAGCCACAAGACCAATGAGCCTTGGTCCTAGCAAGCAAGCAATTTATGGACCGGAGACTTCACTCGAGCGGACTCACCGGCTTGGCGCACACTAGGGCCCGTAGGCCACCCGGTGATGGTGGTTAGGGTCCGAGATGGGACCTCGCTACTCTGAGGGTTGGCTAGCTTAAGATTGAACCCCTAAGGGCCTTGGGATGCCCACTCTCCAGGGCAGCCAACACGCCAAGGGCGTGGGGTATAGTATCTTTCTCACAACTCACACGCGGTAGCACTCAATTGATGTAAATTTGGGACCGGGCACACTCTCACCGTCCGACGGAGCTAAGAGGAAATACTAATTATGCAATATAAACCAGCAATGAGAGGGGGGCAGGAGCTCACCTGATCACCGTGAATACGCCG
The DNA here is from genome assembly GCA_024336825.1 of Amorphophallus titanum. Taxonomy (NCBI): domain Eukaryota; kingdom Viridiplantae; phylum Streptophyta; class Magnoliopsida; order Alismatales; family Araceae; genus Amorphophallus; species Amorphophallus titanum. The sequence continues at coordinate 1,045,301 of JANBPO010004656.1, forward strand.
ATCCCGGCCGGAGATGATGACGAGCGTGGAGGCATGGGCATGCACCCGCACGCCGCGCCGATGAAGCTTCAACCTAAAAATTCACGTTACATGCACTATAGATTTGGATAAATTTGAGCCTAAAAGTGACATTGAAATATTTCTGTGATATTCTGACAAATCAAGGGCTTATAGAGTGTTCAATGTTAAAGATCAACTAGTTGAGGAATCTCCTCATGTTACATTTGATGAAGTAAATGACCTTTCTTATGGTGATCAGGTTTCTAAGAAAAATGAAGATGGTGAATTTCTGGATGCAAAGGATGAGCCAACAGAGCATGGTGAGGAATCAAGTCCTAGAGAAGAACAAGGTAACTCCGGTGAACAAAATGAAAATGCGACTACCTCAGGTAAAAATCTTGTAAACATAAGGATCCTTAAGGATCATCCCCTGGATAGCATAATTGGCAATGTAAATGATCCTCGGAAAACAAGATCTCAATATAGGGCTGTTAATGAGCTGGATCAGCTTGCACTTGTCTCCCAAATAGAACCTAAGTCTACAGAGGAAGCCTTGCAAGATGAATGCTGGATAAACACCATGCACGAAGAGTTAAATCAATTTGAGAGAAACGAAGTATGGGACCTTGTTCTTAGACCTTCTTCACACCCTGTTATTGGAACCAAATGGGTATTTAGGAACAAACTGAGTGAGGAAGGGGAGGTTATTAGAAACAAGGCTAGACTAGTGGCCAAGGGGTACAATCAGAAATTTGGAATTGATTTTGAAGAATCTTATGCCCTGGTGGCCAAGTTAGAGGCCATTAGAATCTTGCTTGCATTTGCATCATCTCATGGAATTAAATTACAACAAATGGATGTAAAGAGTGCATTTTTAAATGGAGTCATAAAAGAAGAGGCTTACGTAGAACAACCTCCCAGGTTTGAGTGTGATGAGCTTCCTAACCATGTTTTTAAACTCAATAAAGTCTTGTATGGTCTAAAGCAGGCTCCGCGAGCGTGGTATGAAAGATTAAGCTCATTCTTGACTGAAAAGGGGTATTCAAGATGTAAAGTAGACCAGACCCTATTCTCCAAGACCCAAGGTAATGACATCCTTATTGTACAAATCTATGTAGATGATATTATATTTGGTTCTACTGAACCTCAAATGTGTGCTGAATTTGCAAGTTTAATGACTGACGAGTTTGAGATGAGCCTGATGGGGGACTTACAATTCTTTCTTGGATTGTAGGCTATCCAAAGTAAGGAAGGTTATTTTATCAATCAATCCAAGTACATCAGAGAAATATTGAAAAAGTTTGGCATGGAGAGCAGCAAATCAATTGGAACTCCAATGAGCACGAACACATCACTAGATGCTGATGAAATGGGTAATCTGGTAGATGCAAAGATATATAGAGGCATGATCTACTCACTACTTTATTTAACTACTTCAAGACTAGATATACAGTTCAGTGTGTGCATGTGTGCCAGTTGAAGACACATGAGACACTTAATGAAGGACTCGACTGGAATATGATGATCAAAGGATGCTGCAACGAAAACAGCTCACTCGGAGCCTTGATCGAACACTCAATAGGTATGCGAGATGACTGCGTGAAAGATAATTAAAAACTTCACTAATTCTGAGATCAACGAACCATCCTGTGAAGGGAGGAAGGAGAAAGGGATGCAATCACATAAATTGACAGGGACACAAAAGTTTTAAGGTGGTTCGGTTTGCAAACCCGTAGACCTACATCCACCCCTCACTCAACCAAGTAAGGCTTCTCTTGCACTAGCAAGAATGTGGAGAATCTCCACTACAAATGTTGCCAAATTGCTTGAGTGGAGGAATGACTTCCTCACACACACTAATCACACAGTGTGAAAATGTGTACGGCAACCTGCTGTACACAGCCCTGATCTTGCACCTAGCAAGATCACAAACGCTGCCTATAGTAGCAACTGAGGATCACTCCTCAAAGTTCTGGTCACGCAGAACAAGCACACGCATAGATGAGATCTGTGCACAAACACGCATAGGTGAGATATGTGCACAAACACGCATAGATGAGATCTGTGCATAAACACGCATAGATGAGATCTATGACAAACACGCATAGATTAGATCTGTGCACAAACACCTATCATGCTTCCAAGCATGGCTAGGCTTAAACCAAACTAAACTGGAAGTAACAAAGAGAAAAATACAACAAAACTCAAAAAGAAAAGAACAAAACAAATGAAACAGAGACGAAAAACAAATCAATGTTCCTCAGATGAAGCTCTTTGGCTGGAAAACGAATACTCTATATTCCTTCTTCATCTTCTCTCTTGATCTCTTCAGAAATCTCACAGATCTCTCTCTCTCTCTTTCTCTGAACTCTCCTTGATAGCTCTTGACTACCGATTCTTTTTCTTTTTGAACGCTCTCTCTTGCTCTAGGCTTCTTTTCATCTCATGACACCAGTAGCCACTTCTCTCGAGCTTCGATGTGGTATTTATCTTCTTGAGACTGTGAATATCTTCCTGGGCCCCCACGCGATCAGGTCATTGGAGTAGAAATTCATTTTCCCTCCAAAAGATGTCTTCTAGAAGGTGTATTCCTTGTATTTCATCATCCAAATGATTGGACTTCAGATCACATGCCAGAAGTGGGTCCCATTACTTAAACAGTTTTTCTTCACATCAGATGCGTCGACGTAATCTCCTTGTCTACGTCGACTATTAGTTCAAGCACCTGGACGAAATCTGGCTGTAGTACATAGTTGCGTAGACTCCAAGATGTTGCTGTGTCGACCCCCCCCCGGTGTGACGTTGAAGCTGAGATGGTGGGTGGGGGGGTTGGGGTGATGGTTCGTGAGTGTTGCCCTACGAGGCGTGATGGACTCGACAGTCCTAGCTTCCCCCGAGCCACCACTCCTCAGAAAATCCACAAAGCCCACTGCACAAGAGAGAGCCCCAAACATAGGCCACAAAGCCAGGAGCATCGTTGCACCAAGCTTCCCTGGCCTCTTTCTACCGTTCGCACGTGGCATCCAGCCTAGTCACACCATTAACCACCGAAGTGACCACCTGTATGGAGAGCTCAGCATCCAGACCAGATTACTCCCACAATGCTGATACGGTCGGGAGAAATTAAACCTGCAAGGCACACATGCCGCACGCCATCATCTTCGCCTCCATGTTGGCACCTGCTTATTTCCTCTAATTAATTGAGGATTAAGCATAGGAAAATACTTCCTAAATAGAGCAAAATGGCACAATGCCAAAGGTGCTCTACCAGTCGAGTTGAGCTCAAAAATCGAGAGACTTTGTCAGGTCAAACGGCACACCATAACAAGCGAGGATCATTCTCGAGCAAAGGGCACTATACCAGCCAGTTTCTCTGACAATCGAGTTGAGTCCCAGGGTCGAGACAACCTGCTGTACAGGGCGGCACTCTCTAAAGATTCAGGGATCTTCCCCGAATACCCTGCCTATGGTATTACACCACCAACACCTCAACAACCGGTTTAACCCGGGACTCAGAATAGCTTGCCGCATCATACGACTCTTCGCCAAGGAGCAAGGGCCACCCCGACCACCAGACAAACAACATCATCATGTCGATGCCCCAGTTACCGGTCCCAACCAAGGGTCCTAACCAGCTAGCCGTGACCCATGACAACATCAACAATCGATCGGGCCCACCCCCGATCACTCAGTTTGCGACTTTCAACGTAGCTACCCGAGCTGACCCAGGGGTGCCCTGACTACAAGCCACGCTATGTGGCACCCAGCAACGAGGCCGGGGTCTACCCCCGAGTCACCTCCCTCCAGCCCTCTGAAGTCAAAGGAAGACCCATCTGGGCCAACCATAAGCTTCCGGAGCTCACAACACCCTTATATGGTCCACACACGCGTGTCGAAAATTTCCCCGAGCACTTAGTGGGGGCGTAGGCTCCAGCCACTCTATAGCTAGCCGGAGCCCAACTCGGGACTCCGAGCAACCCATCGCATCATGCACCACCATCGTGCGCCCTCACATGCGGAGCCCCCGGAAGAAAATTTCTGTTTATAACAAGGGCATTACTGTCTTTTGGTACCTTGACTTATGGGGCCCTACAGGCTGTGTCCTGCCTCCCTATGGACCGGTGTTGAAGCGACTGAACCCCCAGTCATGCCCACGATCAAGCCCACGGTAAACCCACGATAAACCCCCCAGTTAAACCCGCCAACACCCCCCCTGGGGGGTTTGGGTGGACTGGTAAGCTTTCTGAACCCTGGACTTTATTTATGTTGATGCTTATGCAAATTGACTAACCATGACTGACTTCTAAATGTAGAGAGCCAAGGGAGCACAGAGGGTGAGACCAGATGCTCCATCTTCATCCTCACAACCTGCCAGAGGCAGGGCCGAGCGCGACGCGGGCTTTGCTCGGGCAATGGCTCGGGCCGAGGAGGCCGAGGCCACCCTCGCGGAGTGGGTAAGCAACCTTTGACTTCCCTTAGACTCAAATGTTTATGATTATGCAAATGCTTAGACTGACTGTGATGCATGCAAATGCAGGCGAGAGAATTGACTGCGGCGGTGCCCAAGGCAGAGCGGGCTCGAGCGGAGGCAGCGGAGGTTCCTCGTCTCCAAGCAGAGTTAGCAGAGGCACGAGCAGAGACAGAGAGACTCAGGGCTGGGGCAGCCGACTCAGAGCATTACCGGACTGAGGTGTGGGAGGCACGACTTCAGGCTCATGATTTGAAGGTCGAGCTCTCGGCGATGGAGAGAGCCCTAAGGATGGTCGGCCGAGGACCTGAGAGGAGTGTTTCCTAGAGTGGTGCACGGAGTGGTACTTAGAGCAGGTCGGTAGCAGGCTACCTCACTGGTTCTTTCGGCCGGCGGAGGAACGAGGAGGAAGACCGGAGACACCGGCGTGAGGAGGAGAGCAGTGCCATGGAGCCACCAGTAAAGCGGCACGAGGGTACTGGAGACAGCGACAGCCTTGGAGACAGATCGGTCGAGTGATGTTGTTACATTCTCCCTTTTCTTTTCTTTTCTTTTTGACATACACGTGTATATGATTATGTTAGTGAAAATGGAATGGAAAAGCTTTTTTGTTGTTTTTATTTTATTTTGTGCAAATGTGAATGGATGTAAAAAAAATGTGCATGAATGTGAATGAATCGAGGCAGGGGGCAGAGTGAGCGATGGAGAGAGAGCAACAGGTTTGATCAAAAGAGAGGGAAAGAGTTGATTTGAAAACCTGCAGAAAACTATGTAACGGTCTACTTTAAGACCGCCAGGGTGATATAACGGTTCAAGTTTCAGCCGCTAGAGAGACATAGAGAGGGCGGTGAATGAAGGGACATGACGGTCCAAGTGTGGAGCGCCAGAAGGCTGTGGCGGCCTTACAATAAACTGTTATAGCAGAAAACTGTGTAATTCGAGAAGGACTCTCTCGTGAGAGCCTGAACCTGAGGCAAAGAGGCCCTAGTCTACACAAGAACTCTCCTAGGCCTACGATAAGACTAACCAACCTCAATCCTAACACTCCTATACCAAAACCATGCCTCTATAAGTAGGATCAAACCCTAAATTCATAGCTCATACCAATTCTCTGCTACAAGCCTTGAAAATTTTATCAAAACATAGTTTATACAATTCAGAACCATGAAAGCATAATCTCGAGAAACTAGCACTTGTGTAGGTTAGTAATCGAATGTTTCAGGATCGCCGGATTAGGTGTCCGGTCCAATTCGTGCGTATTGGCGATGGTGCCATAATAGATTGTATCACATTGTTTTAGCCATTAGTAGGGGTCGCACTACCAGACTTTCAGAGGGAGCGCATAGCGGCGATGGGGTTCGACGAGTTCCTCAGCGTGGAGGTGACGTGGCTAGACACCGCGCTGCTCTACGCCCTACATGATCGGTGGGATCCGGTGAGCTGCACGTTCCTCTTCCCGTGGGGCCACATGGTCCCAATGTTGGAGGACATTGCGCGCATCACCAGCCTACCCGTGCATGGGGCGCCGGTCAGCGGGAGGACCTTCCCCGACTACCAAGAGCTGGCCCAGAGGTTGCTGGGCCTGGAGTTGCTACAGCCAGAGCAACAGTCGACGACCCTACAGCGGGCGAAGCTGCAGGAGAGTCTCGACCTCCGAGGAGCCGGGATCACGATGGGAGAGCTATCGGAGCAGCACCTCAGATGGCTCGTGGACCGAGCACGACCACGGGTAGCAGTCACACCGAGGCCAGAGGTAGACGTGGTACTGAGGAGGTTCCTGATGCTGTTCTTTGGGAGGCTCCTCTTTGCCACCCGAGTGGACGTGGTCAGCTGCCACCTGTTGCCACTTCTAGAGGACATCGACCGCGTCGGAGAGTACGTGTGGGGAGCGACCGTCCTCACCTTCCTCTTTGACACACTGAGCTCTGACGCATGATGCTCGGTGGCTTCTCTCCCCTACTCCAGGTATGACTTGACTCCTAAAATGATTATGGAATTGCTATATGATTATATGCATGCTGATACTTATTGTAATGCAATGCAGGTGTGGGCCTATGTACACCTCCCCGGGCTTGGGAGAGGAGAGGAGACGCATCCGGAGTGACTGCCCATCGCGAGACGGTGGACAGTACCACGGGAGGTCGGATCCCTATGACGCTAGGTCCGGGCGATCCAGGATGACCTCGACACCCTGCCCTAGGCCTCGGTAAGGTCCTGAACTTAAACTTTGTGTTAATGGAACTATATGCTCTTTATGCTGAGGCACTTTGCCTATTTGATAGGTTCGGTGGATGCCCTACCAGGGTGAGGGGCACGAGGGCTAGCCGTGGGTGGTAGCGACTCTGGGCAACACGGGGAGGGACATCTGGCTCCACTGCATGAATGTGGTGGAGCCCCTCTACTATCAGCTCGTGATGAGGACCATCAGGGTCCACCAGGCAGCGGTCGACTTCTCGGCGCCAGAGAAGCTGGAGGAGCGGGTCGAACGACATGCGCGGGGACTAGCGACAGAGAGGGACTGGACCGTCCGAGTAGCGGAGTAGGTCCAGGACTGGACAACACTCAGGCGAGTGGTACCCACCCAAGTAGAGAGCGAGGAGGCCTATCTGATGGCCTACGCGCGACGCTACGAAGACCAGGTCTTCTGTGGCGCTCGACGATCGGTATGACTCTAACCTTATACTTTCTATTGTGCTTTATGACCATGATGCACTGACATTGACTTCTACATGCAGCTCGACCCCCAGGGGCAGATCGCGGAGCTTCAGGGCCTTCTCCACTCCTCGGTCCAGCAGAGGGATGAGCTCCGATAGGCGTTGGACCTCCTGGTGAGTTTCACTGAACTCTAAACTCAATTGTGGATATGCTTATGATGTTGACTAACCTGGATTTCTAAATGCAGCGAGCTGAGGGGACCCAGCGTCAGGGAGCTGACACACCGGCTTCCTCCTCCCAGCCTCCCGCGAACCGTGCTGAGTGAGATGCGGAGTTTGCGAGGATGGTGGCGCGGGCCAAGGAGGCCAAGGCTACCCTCGCCGAGAGGGTAAGTAAATAATTGCACCTTTCCCAGTTGATTATGATTATGAAATGTAACTAACTGACCATGATGCATGCACATGTAGACGACCGAGCTGACAGTGGCCCTGGGTGAGGTCACCCGGCTGAGAGGAGAGCTAGAGCGCAGCCGTCTGATGGATGCGGTGGAGACAATGCTCCTCCGTGCGGAGCTTGAGTGACTCCGAGCTGGGGCCGCAGAGACAGAGCATATCTGGGCCGAGTGGGACCGGTCCCGACTCCAGGTGGTGAGGCTGGAGGGGATCGTGGAGGGCATGAGCCGGAGATCCGAGCGCAGCAAAGTTTCGAGTGACACACATGGTATGCACAGTATGCACAGCTCCTTTAGAGGATACTTCACAAGTTCCTCCGGCCACTAGAGGAACAAGGGAGAGGAGCAGCGCCGACGACACCGGGAGGAGGTCAGCTCTACGATGGCCCTACCATCGAAGAGGCATTGAGGGGACGGGCGACAGCGATGGCCCAGAGGGAAAGACCTGATGTACCCTACTACTCATGTACAAATGGATGCTATGATATGATAGTGACATGACATGTTTTTGGTTTTACAAATGAATGTGTAAATGAATGTGTATGTGTGACTTTAACTGACTAACAATGAATCCTATACTGACACGGGAGAGTGAGAGAGAGTGATGCGGGACGACGGTGAGACTCGACAGGTGGACACGAATCTATGACCTAGATGACAGGACACGACTTACTAGACGCCACGACCAGTAACTGACGACCAAGTCATCACCTAACGTGGCTCCCGAAGGGACAAAGATGCTCCAAAATAAGAAGCACTTACTCATGGTCGTCCCCGGCGAGGGAAGCGAGTCGATCTGCACGGTTGAGAAACCGACGTTGAGTCTTGGGTGGTCGGCTCACTCTCGTGCTCGGAATGAGTCACGGGACGGGTTTCACACTCATAACTCACAGCGGTGACTGAAACAGCAAGCTAGGCATCCTATCTCTCTCACTGGCAGCGGCATCAAGAACTATACTAGATAAGCAATTAACTAACTAAAGAGGGATGCGGGTGTACCTTCACACGCCGGGTGTGGGGAAGATGATCCCGGCCGAACCTGTACTCCCGGTACATCAATTAACCATTATTACAGAAGTGTTGATTTCTGCCCACTCCATGCAGGGAGGTAAAGGGCTACACACGGAAATCAGGAGTGACGCGATCGGGTTGACGGGCAGCACTCGGGGTCGCTTTGACAAGGTAAGTATACGCGCTCGTGGGGCCCACGTCCTGGCTGGCGGTCTGGAGAAGCCGGGAGGTTGCTGTAGTGTCGATGGCTCTTGGTTGGGTGGTCCCGGGGGTGGTGGCGTGCTGCTCGGCTTCACGGGAGGTGAGGCGGTCGCTCCGGGGATGTTCACCGGGTGTCGTCCACGAACTAGAGCTACTGTTTGGCAGCGCGCGACTCGACGAGAAACTTTACTGCGACCAGTGCTGATGTTGGATCAACACGAGATTGGTGGCGTTGGAAAGTTCTTTCAAAATACTTCGCCCCCAGGTGGGAGAAATAATTCTGAATCTTCAGTGCTGGCCGTGAGAGATTTTAGAAGCTACTGATCCACTAGATGGGGATTGACAGGATAGAACATGGGATTTCCTAAGAACAGGGGTTGACCGGGTGGTTAAGGAGGGATCTGGGTGGAGTGGTCTTCATGAAAATTTTAGCTCTAGAAGTCAGGAGAATGGAGATATTATTCATGTAGGCTTTTATGGAGGTATGGAATTTTGGTGGAGTTTAGAGTGGACAGGGGTTGGGTCTGGAACGCAAGGTGAGCCCGAGGTAAGGAAGGGGGCGGAGGTAAGGTAAGAAAGAAAGGGGTGGAGACATTTTTCTACCTACAGTCAGGTTAAGCCTATCTAGAAACTATCCTCATGCGTGATGGTGATCTTCGGACCTATGTTCTCCATCGAGTACCATGAGTCAAATTACATTTAGAATAAATTAGATTTTCATTAAACCTTGCACTCTATTTACGTTAATGCTGAAATCTAAGTGAATTGAGTGAGGGGGAGTTCAGTTTGTTGCATGATCTGCTGAAATAATATGTTCCTTGAGTAAGGGGGAGGCTAATTTTGGTCAGTATTGCTGAGAAACAATTAAGCCATGGTTGAGGGGGAGTCCAGATCATTCATTTAAGAGATCAAGTTCTGCTTTTCAAGGAATGTCAGAGGTCTATTGCTAATGACTGGTTAGTGTTTTTGGTTGCTGTAATATTCCTTCTTTGGCTGTGCCAGTGGTTGGTTCATAGAATGTGATTGGATGAAATAGTCTTGATAGGTTGATGCACCAGTCCAATGCCTCGATGCAGATGGTAAGGGTTGCTCATATTTTGTTGATTGGTTGATCTTGAGAGATCGAGGCATCAAATGATGAAAGTCGGAGTAGCACATCTGTGTCTGTCTAGTTGGTCAGATGCTACCCCTGTTCCTCGACGTAGTTGTCCCTTGCCTCGAGTTAGTCTTCCATTTCACATCTCTCTACACTCTCTTGAAACTATAAACTTCCTCCAAACACTACTCAGCCTCTTAAGCTCTCTATGTCATTCACCTCCAAAATTGTCCTCCTATTCATACTCTTGTGATTAATATGGAGATGGTCTCGATTCCTTGAATCTGCTGTATTTACTGTATGAAGGGAAATCATTGAGTCTTCCTCTCTTCAAGAGGACTTTTGGTTTTGTCTGTCCAACCTCTTACTCTATAATGGTTTATCATTCATACTCATTAAATCTAAGATAACTCATTCTGAACTAATCCTTGCCGCACTTATAATCGGTCAAAATATTCTAAAGAATAATCTGCCTTAACTATCTCTGGATTTTGGAAATGGTAAATATAGTGAACATCCTTGAAAAAAGTTTTCCCTACATATATTGTCTATAAACATCCTTAAGAGATATCTGTAAAGATCAGAGAATACGTCATAATCTGGCAGTGTAATAGCATAATCTTCAGAGAAATTGGATCTTTGCATCAATGAAATACTACAGACCTGGTCATGATGAAGATTGTTATCCCTGCTCAAGAGGCATGAAGGTTAGTCATACTAAGTAACCAAGGACTCTAGCGTCTAAACAACGTGATTCCTTAAGAGAAAAAGTGTTGACTACACCAGATTGCTAAAAATTGTCAATAAAAATATTGTTTGGTGAGGGGTGGACGTAGGCAGATAGGAAGGTCTGACCGAACTACCTTAAAATTTCTCATGTTCTGTGGTTTGCTTGGCCGTTCTTTGCATTCTTTCATCAATTTCATGTGTGACCAGTGAGTCTGAGAGAACTCTACTCATCCAAGTTCATCTAATCTATATCAAATTGAAAATTCATTTTGTTTGTGTGATTTGGGGGTAAACAATTCAACCCCCCCTTCTTGTTTACCTCTATTCTGGGCCAACACAACAGTTTCTATTCTATGGTGAGTCTTTGCATTGCGTGACCTCCCACTAGTTAAAGCCTTCTTTACAACACACGATGTCGCCCACCTAGGAGTGATGGAGCGATTGTCCTAGTTGAGACAATTTTTAAGTTGGTTTTCATAGGGCCCCTGGGCTTTGCAACTTAAGTATGGGCTGGGGTGAAAACTAGTTAGAGGACCAGATTTAGAGTAGATAGTTTACGTGTGCACACTTGGTTAGGGGCTTCGGACCCACATTGATGAGTGCGACCCCAACTAGTTCTTGTCCTATGGTTACTTATGTACGGTGTCTGAATTACAACATTGAGGTGAGTGGGAGACACTTGAGGCAGTGGACTAAGTTTTTAGTGGACACATTCGGCCTTTCTTCTAGTGGGTTGTACTCCTGTCCCTTAAGGTGCAATAACTCCTATTTCTCACCATTATGGTGTGAGGTTCTAGCCATCGAGGATGATTCTCTCGTCACACAAAATGTGGTTCTCTTGATTTGAGTGGTCGTAGTTCTCAAGGTGACTTCCGTATGATTTCTAGATGTTGAGGTCAAGAGTTCCTGACAGTCTCATCGTGGTTTTCCCTATAGATAGAGTAGTGTTAACGATGATGAGGTCATGGCCATACCCCTAGACCGCATGGTCTTGACTGTGGCCTTTGTCAGTGAGGATGTGTCTTTATGACAGAGGTGTCATGGTTTGTTTTTAGTAGCATAGCTGTGGTTTTACCTGTTGGTTCGACATGTCTGACCACAAGGTCGGGGTTTACTTTCCGATTGACAATAGAAGTACCTTAGAGAGCCATGGTTTTGCCACCTTCTATTGTTACTGCTGTTGTTACTATTGTTATTATTGCTACTATTTATTGTCGTTTCTTGTGGTAGGGATCCGCGGGACCCCTATTGAACCAATAAGATGAGTCTCACCCCCTGCTTTTTAGGTGTAGCGGCTCCTCCTTGAGGTTCATTGGATTGGCATAGCGGTTCGTAGTGGTTAGCTTGCTAGAGTCGGTGGCGGGCCTGACAACTTGGGTACACTTTCTTCCCTGCTCAATGTTCTCATAGATTGGACTCTGTAGTGAATTTATTTAATTGAAAATGTAAATTTAATTCCCATATATTTTGAACATTCTCTCCCCTTCTTCCATTAGGCTCTGATTTTCCCGGGCACTGTGGATTTCTTCCAAAGCCCCTTCAGCGTGCTCTTTCCATTGTTGAGTTGAAGAGGCAACAGCAACACAATTCAATTGTGCCATCGTTTGAGCAACTGTGTGAGACCTCTTCAGGAGTGACAGTAGCTCATTCAGATCATCATACACTTCCTCTGACTGTTTACCAGTGTTATAACAAGTGAATACCTTAAAGCTATACTTGGCTACTTGCACCACCCTCTTCTTCCTTGGTGGCTATGTTCCTGGGCGAGCACGTGCACCAGCCTGTCAGAAACTGAAATCAAGTTGTAGGAGCTTTGACTGGATGGTAATCTTCTGTTCAGGTTGATCCGGAAGGTGGTGAGCATCGGGGATTTCTGTAGACCCCTTTGTACTTTTGCCACCAAGGGCGTGAGACTTTGACCTCTGGAGGCATCTGGATCTTGACTTGTTGACGATCTGTCGAGCGTTGATCTTGATGCAGGTCCGCCGTACGAATAGGCCTTCCTGCCCTAGCCCGTTTGATGGCTCGAGCTTCCTCCTTAGTAACCCAGATTTGTTTCATGCAGAGTTAACACTCCTCGACTTGGTTGCCTCCTTGTGTGGGTTTAGGGGCTTTAGAGTTAAGCCGGTGCACTTGCCCCCGGTTTACTACTGGTGAACTGGATCTCTTGAGCTCCGCCGTGTCAAATCCTTCAACGAAGATCAAATCGATTGGAGGTAGAAATAGTGGAGACCTACTTGTCCCGTGGTAAGATCGGCTCCCCTCCATCAAGGGGAACGCGTAGGTTTCTAACAATGAGTTTTGCCGAAGTAAGAGGCTTTTGCCACAGGCTTCTTGCCTTTACGGTTGTGGCACTTCCCCCATTGAGTAGGAGCAAAGTTGATGTTGATATAGTTAACCGAGAAAACCCGGTCAATGGTAATAGTCAAGGGCTTGATGCCCTCGGCAAATGTGGGAATGACTGGCTTATCCGCAGTAATCGACACAATGCCCAACAAGTAGCGCGAGCGGACGATAGTTGGAAGGTCGCCGAACACTAGAGGTGTTGCCAGGTTTCCGAACCTGGCATGGTTGGCGATGACTTGCGGCCGTATGGGACAACTGCTATCATCTTCAGTTGTTGGTGAAGCTTGCTACAGTTTGAGTGCAAGTGCCCTCTTCTTCCCTCCTGTAAAAAGGAAAAGTGTATCACGACGTTAGTAAAGGCCCAAACATTCTTTGGCAGAAAGATGAAAGGAAGGAATTGGAATATCCCAGGTTTTCGGATTGAGTATCTGCGGGTTTTGGAGCATTTTCGCAGGTTTCGGATCGTGTTTCCAATTAAAATTGAATTTTATAAATCAACCCAAGATCGGTCCTCCTGGGCCCCACTTGTAGCCCTTTACCTCCCTATGTGGAGTGGGCAATAAAAATTTATTACTGTAATTAATTATTTACTGTACACCAGGAGTTAGGGCCTTGGCCGGGGTCATCTTCCCCACGCTCGGAGCGTAGAGGTACGCTCGCCACCCCCCTACTTTGGCATTTTGATTATCTTGTATATTTTCATATGCCGCTACATGAGTATGTTAGAATTCTAGCTCGATCAATTTAGTCACCACTGCGAGTGAGTGAGTGGAACTTGTCCCGTTACTCAATCTGAGCCATTGCCAGTTTCTCAACCGCGCAGATCCACGTGTTTCCCTCGCTAGGGACATCCGCGAGCTAGAGTCCTAGGTCCGCGTCATCATCCCGCATCAGGGTATTTGCGGTGCGCATCAAGGAGGAAGATCACTCGCAAGGATCTTGCTATGGTGAGGCTACTGGTGGCCCACTCTCCAGTGCGACTGCTCAGCCTACGTTCAATAGTACGATCGATGCCAGTGTTTTGACCACCTGGTCCATCAGCCTGCCTCGGAGCTCGTCACCCTTACCGAGCCATACCCCTTCGCCCAATGGGCGATCGACATCCTGGGGCCATTTCCTACGGCTCAAGCCTAGAAGAAGTTCGTTATCGTTGCCATCGACTATTTTACTAAGTGGATCGAAGTCGAAGCCACTGTCAGAATCACCAAATCGGTCGTATGGAGTTTTGTTTGGAAGTTGATCATTTGTCATTTTGGTATCCCTTGAGTGATTGTGAGTGATAATGATCGATAATTTGACTCTCATTATTTTAAGAACAAATGTGCCGACCTGCATATTTGCAACCACTTCACTTCGATAGCCCACCCCCAAGCCAACGGGCTAGTTGAAAATGCCAACAAAACTATCCTCAAAAACATTAAGACCAAACTCAAGAAGGCCATGAGTAACTGGCTCGAGGAACTGCCTAGCGTACTATGGTCGTACTGAACTACTCCTAGAGCTGCTACCGACAAAACCCCTTTCCAACTGGTGTATGGCACAGAAGCCGTGATTCCACTAGAGATTGGAAACCCTTCCCTCTGAGTTATTAGCTTCTCGCCTGAGCTGAACAAGCAAAAGTTGTCAGAGAACTTGGACCTGGCAGACAAAGTACGCAAGGTCACGAGAATCTGAGCCACGGAGTACCAGCGGTGCATGACTCGCTATTACAATGCCAAAGTCTGAGATAAACAAATTCAACCGGGAGATTTCATTCTGAGAAAAGTCGGAGCCTCTCGACCACTAGGGGTGGTGGGAAAACTGGCCCCCAACTGGGAAGGCCCCTACCGAGTGGTCTAGACACTCAAAAAAGGAGCGTACCAGTTGTCCACCAACCGGTGGCTCACATGCCACCGGATATCAACCCTCACACCACCCGCCACATATCACCCTTCTCGTGCAGCCACCGTTTAACACCCCCCACAGGTTATGCATCTAAGACCCACACTGGTTATGTGCCTCTCCCTCTGTCTCTCTCTCCTCACGTGGGCCACACCTGCCACCAGATATACCCCTGTACCCACCCACCAGTTATCCTTGGCCCAATGCCCACCGAATATCGCTCGCTCGCGCTCCCTCTTTCTGCTCTTCCCACTATTTCTTCTGTATTCTCTCACTTCCCCATCCCACCGAATAAGTCACTCGGTTCTCTTTTAACCGGTGGCATTTATCTCTTCCCCCACCGTTTAAGCCCATCCTCATTCCACCATTTAAACCATCCATCTACCTCTCTTTCCCCCACCTCTGCTTCTCCACACAGGCCCGCATGCCCATAGATCCCGTGGCCTTCTTCCCACAGTGATCTGGTGGCCTTCTTCCCACGGTGATCCGTGGCCTTCTTCCCATAGTGATCCGATGGCTTCCAGCCCCGTGTCCCGTGGCCCAGGTGGCCCTGTCATCTGGTGGCACTCGCCCCTCATCCAGTGGCGTCCTCCCGCCGTGCTCGTCTGGTGGCCCTCGTGTCCCCGTCATCCGATGGCGTCAGCCTGCGACACTCATCCGATGGCACTGCAAACATTCATATCCGATGGGCTCCAAACATTTATATCCGGTGCCCTCCAAACATTTATATCCGGTGGCCCCCAAAATTGCATATCTGGTGGGAGGCTCTTATATCTGGTGGGAGGCTCTTATATCTGGTGATCCATTTTATATCCGATGGCCATTCTTGCTCGTTAAATAGTGGCAACAGAAGGAGCTACTAAAAGTTGAAATGGCCATAGTTAACTGTGTGGCTAATGACCGCTGGACCCTCCCAGCGACCAGGGGTCCTTGCCCCACAGCGTCCAGTGTGCAATGGCCACGACATCGAGAACTTCCTCATTGGTGCAAGCCTCGAGTGGCATCACACTACTGCCAACCTATTGCTCACCCCAAACAAGGAAGCAGGTGGTCAATGCATGACAAGAGAGGCTCTTGGAAGGTGACTAGATGATCCTCTCGTTGACCCCCCTCACTAGCGATGTTGTCTTCATAGTTTCTATATATAAATAAGACACATGAAGAAAAGCAGAGAGGCTCTGGAGGCTGGGCTGGCTGCACCATCCTGCGACTCCTGCTCGAGCGAAGAGAAGAAGAAAAAAGAGAAAGAAGAGAGCCCGCAAGGGAGAAAGAGCGAAGAGAAGGAAAGAAGAGAGAAGAGTGAGAGGGAAGAGAGCTGAGAGGTGAGGCTCAGGGGGGAGACGAGACAATGCTCTGTCTCCGCCCCCCCCATACATCGAAGCATACATTCAAGAAAAAAAGAATGAAAACATGGAGGGGGAACGGGATACAATGGGGAAGAGGGACAGAGCATGAGCTCCTTCCCCTTCCTCTCTTCTTCTCTTCTCTGTTCTTTCTTTTCTTTCTTCTCACGGACGGTGGTGGTGGGGCAGGCTCCTTCTCTTCTTCTCTTCTTCTTCTGGGTGTCTCCCTCTACCCGTGTATGCCCCTTTCTATGGAGTGCTTCCTCTTTTTTTTATTCGCCGGAGAAGAAGGGGCTTTTATACCCCCCCAACGACGGAGGCGTTCGAAGGAGGGAACGGGCTAGCATTGATGGGGATTTGATTTGTTCATCCTTGGTGGCAGGGGGGAATAGCCTGTGTGCCACCTTCTCCATTTGACACCTCAGCGAACCCACTGCGCGCCAAGGATCTATAGGGCGTGGGCATTAGATTGCGTCTGTCAGATGCGCCGGGTAGCATAGTTTAGGGCGTGCCGTTGGAAGGCTAGAAGACTGTGCCACTGAGGGGCTGGCAGACTATGCCGTTGGAGCACTCAGCGACGTGTGCCGTTAAAGACACGCCAAGCGTGCCACTGGAAGGCGCTTGCAGGGTGTGCCAGCGAAGGAGCTTGCAAGCGTGCCAGCGAAGGGGTGCTTTGCTGGGAACAAACACCTGGGGGGGTGTGCCAGGTAGGGGACACCATGGGCGTGCCATTGGGAGGCATAAGGGACGTGCTGGTGAAGCTGTCAGGGCGGGTGTGCCACTGATGGGAGCCAGCCCGGGTGTGCCGGTGAAGATGTGTGCCGGCGAAGCCACACCGTGGAGGGTGTGTCAGTGAAGGACCCCCAGGGGGGGTGTGCCGGGCAAGACCGCGAGGGTGTGTGTGTCGGGCAAGAGGTGTGCCGGGCAAGGTCCCTGGGGGTATGCCACTGAAGCGGGGCTTCACGGGGGGAGGGAGACGTTGAAGCGAGACAGAGATGGAGGGAGAGACACAGGGGGAGAGAGAGACGCTGAGGGAGAGAGGGAGACATGGGGGAGAGATGAGACACTGGGGGAGAGAGAGACAGTGAGGGTGAGAGAGAGAGAGACGGTGAGTGCAAGAGAGAGAGACGGTGGGAGAGATGGAGGGCGAGAGAGATGGTGGAGCGAGAGAGACGGTGGGGCGAGAGAGAGAGACAGAGGGAGAGACGTAGGGGGAGAGACGATGGGGCGAGAGAGATATAGAGGGAGAGAGAGAGACGGTGGGGTGAGAGAGAGATGAAGGGGGCAAGAGAGAGAGACAGTGGGAGTGAGAGAGACGATGGGGTGGTCGACTGGAATAGAGTAAGAAAGAGAGGAAGAGTTGAGGTGGGTTGGGTGTCGAAATGTGGGGGTGGACCAGGGCCTTTTCATAATTTCCTTTTCTTTTTATTTCCTTAACCCCCTCTCTCCTCTCTCCACTGTGCTCACTTCTCCCTCTCTATTCTCTCTCCTCTTTTCCCCTCTACTCTGGCTATAGACAGAGGAAGCCCCGGGGATGAGGTGGTGATGGTGTGAAGGTGTCGTGGAGTGTGATGGTGCGAGTACCGAAGTGTGGCATTGGCCCGATCCCTCTGTAGATTCATAGCATCACGGCGTGGGTTCTTGTGATGGTGTCGGTGTTTTGGCTTGGGTGGTCGGCGAACGAGATAGGGGGATAGATTTCTTACCATCTGTTCTACTTTCCCCTCAATTTTTGTGTCAATTCGTGCGAGTTTGAGTGGGTTTTCCATTTTTGGGGATTTATAGCATGTTTTGGGGTGTGAGCCGTGTTCGCCATTTTAGGCGATGATTTTCAGTTTGAATGGTCTCATTCGGACCTCTAGCATGTCTGGATGCGATCCCCACTAGTTTCGTTGCATTTGGCCGTGATTTGGGGCCGGTAGGAGTCCAGTTTCTATTGTGAGTCGTTATGGGTTGATTTGTGAAAAATCACCCATATTGCATCCTTTTGTACGTGGTTTGATCCCTTTCAACTTGTGGAAGGATGATATTGTGATTAGGGTTGTTTTCCCATCGTTTAGAAGTGATTGGGGCGTGGTATGACCTAGTTTTGGAGTTTTCTACGATTTTCAGACTAGATTGAGAACGCGTTGGTGGTGTCTACCATGTTCTCAATATGAACGCGCAATGACGATGCACCGCGTCTCGAGTCAAAGATGAATAGTTGGGCGGTTAAGAACGCGGCCCAAGTGTTGGACGCGATCCTGAAGAACGTGCTCAAGGTCTCCACCACGATCTTAAAGAACGTGGTTGAGTCTTCCACCGCGTTCAGGTATTAACGTGCTGTAGGCTATGGCCGCATTTATTAACGCGACACTAGCTTGTGCCGTGTCAATGAGTTGATGCGCAGTAAGTGTTGGTCACATTCTGGTGGCATCGCGACACATCCTAATGACACATTAATCATCACGACGCATGCTTCTACCGCGTTCATGTCTTCTATTTTTGGGGTTTTATGTGAGTTGTCTCAGGCTCCGGTGAACCCAGTATTCAATGCCTTGTGGCATTTGACATGATGGATGCCTCGGGTGTTCCGTGAGAGTCAGATCTGTGTGTCGAGGGATCCCGAAAGAGTGATCTCATCCTGAGTAGTGTTCAATATTTTTTTGTGATTATTGGCTTGACTTCGACCCCATGGTTAGCCAACTGTACGTGGACGTCGTGGATATGGCAATTGGTCTGTGATTATCTAGTGGAATTCTACTGTGGCCGTGGACGTAGGAAAGCACATTGCCTCCGAACCCTTGTCATGTGGTTTAAGGGGAGGACATTACCCTTGTATAAGGAGATTATGCATTCTCTCTATACGTGGGTCAGCCTTGGTCTATGAGCAACTGTGCATGTCATAACTGATGTGCATTTATGAACTTTGTATGATTTACCATGCTTGATTTCATGTGTTAACTTTATTCTCGTATGTTTACTTCGTGTCATTATATGGGAGATTGTCTTCCTTGTTATCATTGTAGACAAACTCATGTCAGATAGCAAGGGGAAGCCACGAGTAACGAACTTCACGACTAGGGAAGATAAGGTATTGTTAAATCTCTTGATTGACCAGTACTACAAGAACACTTGTAACCAAGGCACTTTCAAGCAACATGTGTGGAACGATATCATAGGACCCTTCAATACTGAAACGAAAAAGGGGGTTGACAAAAATAATCTGTAAAATAGGTGAAAAAACTTGAAAAAATAATACCACACACTCGAACAATTGATTGCACGGACTGACTGGGGATGGAATGACATATTGAAGATGCGTGTGGCGCCTGAAGAGGGTGCTTGGGCGGAGGCGATTGCGGTATGTAATATATATTTTGAATACACATATTAAATATACCATTCCTAGTAGAGGTTCACTACAAGATACTTACCTTGTCTTCTTGTCTCATAGGCTAATGTTGAATACAAGAAGCTTCTAGGGAAGCCATATGAGTTCAAGGCAGAAATGGACATCCTGTGTGGTAATAGCATGTCCAGGGGATGTTTAGGATTTGGCACGACGATGGACAATGACTTATCACAGAGGAGGTCTTGGGGGGATGAAGACTCACCTCGCTGCCGATTAAGTGGCGGTGGTATTCAACCAAATCCTTCACCGGTGGACCTAGAGACTGAGTTCAACCCCTTCATACCAACTGCCGGCAGTTACCAAGTTCGTACGGAGTATGACATACAGGGGCGGAGATTCAATACTCCATTGTCGATGGGAGGATGCAGTGGCACAGGGGAGTACACTCCTTCTCCACCTACAAAACGACCATCGGAAGATGAGGCAACTTCTCCCAACAAGATGAGGACATGTGACACTCCCTCATACACATGTGGTAGGGGAAAGCGTAATAAGAGGTTAGATAATGCCACTAATGCACTGAACAAGTATTGTGCTATGAATGCTGACTTGGTGGATTTGTGCAAAAGCTTTGGCGGTGGAAATTCTTCTGCCACTTCTACTTCAGACCAGTCATGCACAGTGAAAGATTGTATTAAAAAAGTGAAGGAGTTGCCAGGCTACACTCAGGAAGTATTGTTTAAGGCAGCGGATCTGTTCGATGATGCTCATGTTCGGACTGTCTTCATGGCATTGGATGACGAGGACAAATTGGGGTGGATCGCTCATCGGCTCCGTTGAACGACGATGTGTTACTCGTCTCTGTATTTGACTAGTTTATTTCTACTCCGTAACGCTTTCTCATTTTTATTCATACATGTATTAATATCTGCGGGTGTGATGCAGGTGGATCATGGGAAAGTATAAGTGTTACGTGGTGTGGGTTGGTCGATGTCCCGGTGTGTACTACACCTGGGATGACTGTTATGCACAAGTGAATGGGTTTTCCGGAGCAAGGTACAAGGGATTTAAATCAATTGATGAAGCGAAGGACGCATTTCGAGCCATTGCTGCATGGCACACCAGCTCCGTGACCTTTCCAAGGGGGTTGATGGACCGCGGGACTGTAGAGCCCTCTCCTCAGATCCACTTACATCCGAGGTCTACGCCTATTGTGGAGCATCAGCCAGCTATCTATGTTATCCTTTTCATTATCATCCTCTTCCTTTTCGTCATATTACTTGGCATCTTTCTCATTGCTGTTCGTGGCCATTGAGTGGCATAGTTGATGTACTTGACTATTAGTGGTATCATGTATTTTATCATGCTTTTACTACATGTGTGATGTCAATGTACTGCTAATGTTCGTGTGTATTGAGTGACATAGTGTGGTGTCGAAATACTGGTTTCATGTATTTCCTCATGCATTTACTAGTCGTGTGATGTCGATGTACTGGTATTTTACAATCCTGAAATAGAAGTTGTCTCTCCAAACTTAATATTTGTCATGTGTCTCGCATATATTTAACAGGGAATTATGGATGCCAATAATCTTGTGATACGCCTTATACATGAGGGGATTGTAGCATGCCATAACATGGTTGAATGTATAGTAGAAGATTTAGTAGATGCGATGGATGAAGAAATGGCTGCTGTGTGTGTGCCTAGACCTATGCATACATCTCACTACACAGGACATGTGTGGGTCCATGACATTTTAAGGGGTCATGAAAAATGATGTTACAACATGTTCAGGGTTAACCAACCGATGTTCTTTCGCTTGCGTGACGTCCTCCTAGAGAGGGCATTGATAAAAGACAGCCGATTTGTCACTGCAACTGAGCAATTGGCGATGTTTCTATATGCAATGGGACACGGTGTTGCAACTGGTGCCATGTGCGAGCACTTCCAGCACTCATCGCAGACAATAAGTCACCATGTGAATCATGTGTGTAATGCTATAGTTGAACTTAGGGGAACTTACATCCAGCTTCCGACAACAACAGAAGAGGTGCATCCGTTCATTCGACATAATGACAAGTTCTACCCCTATTTTAAGGTAACTTATATTCATTACCACTGGATTTGCAACAAAATTCTAATGGGACTATATTGCAATTGCAGGATGCGTTGGGGGCAATAGATGGCACACACGTCCCTGCCAATGTTCTAAGATCGGAACATGCACGTTATCGTAACCGTAAGCAACAAATAACTCAGAATGTAATGGATGCTGTATCTTTTGATTTACAATTCCAATATTTGGCCGCCGGTTGGGAAGGCTCAGCGGCCCAAACGGCACTGAATCCAAGACAAGTCGAAGCCAAACTGACAGTGAAAGGTGTCATTCATTCTCTTCCCTTCGATTTACGAGGGGGGAAGTAAGTACTCGGTTAGTCCACCAAACCTACTCGTCGCCCTAGTAGGTGGAAGTCAAGGCCTAAAAGGGAACAGATCTGCCAAAGCCTAAGTAAATCAAAAGAGCATGTCAAGAGGGCAAAGTCCCCATAGGAAAAACCCTGGGCATAAGCATGCATGAAGTAAACTCCATTCCAATCAAAAGAGCATGTCAAGAGGGCAAAGTCTTCACACGAAAAACCCTGGGCGTAAGCATGCATGAAGTAAACTCTATTCCAATCAAAAGAGCATGTCAACAGGGCAAAGTCTCCGCAGGGAAAACCCTGGGCATAAGCATGTGCTAATAAAGGCAAGGGCAACTAAAATTTTCCTAAGGCACAGACCAAACCTGAATAGGAAATAGGGTAGGAGAGGCATGTCCCCAAGCCCTTCGGCCCCCCTCGTAAACTTCCCTCAGTTATTGTCTTCCATCTCCCTCCAAGCTGCGCTATAAGCTCAGGGGGCGGTAAAGACAAGCCTAGGAAGATGTGCTGTGTCGGGTGCCGAGTAAAAGCAAAATCCAGGCACGTTAACCCTTTGTTAGGCGGATTAAGAATATTAAATGAATTTATGGTGATGAATGAGTAACATTCTTGATGATATGTGCATTCTACTCTACCTAAAAAAATTTAAAAAAATAAAAAAATAAAAAAATAAAATGTCAAAAAATGGTTTAAAAAATGACATTTGCTTGATTGCATGATTGCTTGATCATCTTTTATCTGACCTCTTTTATACCATGTCAAACCTAATCGAGGGTCTTAACCAGTTTGCCATGACTTACGGTGACACTCAAAACTAACGGGGACCACCCCCAATCACTCAGTATGTAGCTTTGCTCGCCTTCAACTAAGTCACCAAGGTCAACCCGAGGGCGTCCCGACAACAAACCACGTCATGCGACACTCAACAATGAGGTCAGGATTCACCCCCATAACGCCTTCCTTCAGCATCAAAAGCCAAAAGAGTACCCCCCAGTCAACTATGGGCTTCGGGAGCCCTTAGCACACTTATACGACCCATGATCGCATGTCAAAAAATTTTTCGAGCACCTCGTGGGTGCGTATATTCCAGCTATTCTACAACAACTCGGACCAACCCACGACTTGGACGTGCTAACCACATCACACGGTAACCCTCTAGCAAGTTGGGGCCACCCCCGACCCTCATACACATGACGATGAGCCATTAACTTTCAGCCCCCGGGTCAACCCGGGACTGCCTGCCAACCCGCCATACAACACGCCATACCTTACCAACACTGGGCCCTTATGCCTAGGACGTCTTCTCTCAGTTCCTACAAGTTACTATCTCCACCTCGGGACTAAATGTCACGTCCCGAACCGATAACATCGGAAGACATGCTTGGAGCGTGATAGTGATTCATTCATGATACAGAGCGAACGAAAAGACATAAACACAAGACAAACATAATGCAAAAAATAAATATAAGCTTTATTAATCTCAATAAGTCAATATACATATCTTGACTCCATTACATTAATAAACAAATAGGAAACGACTCGAAATTACAGGAGTTGACTCTCGAAAATAAAAGACACAACTTTTCATAACTCCGACAGCTCTATCACTCTTTCCCATCTTTGTTTGTTGAAGTAGCTTCATTAATACATGAAAAATGTTAAGAAGGAACTAGGTGAGAAAGAAGCTCAGTAGGAATTACTCTCTATCATCGGGTAGAATATAAGTGATTAGCTATTTAATAATGCATGAAAATAAGACCAACGATGCATGATAGAAAACCATAGTAGCAAAGTCATAGGGATGTTCAAGTAAATAAAGTAGAAGGAGACATATACAAGATCAAGATGAATAGAGAATAGCCAGGAACAAGTACATGAGAGATCATAAGCACTAGTATTCATACCAACAAATTATCCCTCTCGGATCTTATGTCGAACATATCAAGTCACGCATGTATGGAAGATGCCCATGATGTAAATTTGTCTAGATCAAATCTTACATATGGTTGGTGCAATGTTACACTTGATCATTCATAATACTGGTACATGTCTAGACTTTGTCTCACCCTTAGGACTAAATCCGGGTCCTAATAGTTATGCCTAGGATTGAGTGGAGAGAACTCCATTGATAATCTCGTTCGTTCATTTCTTTGGGTAGGTAGTTAACTTTATTCTGCTGCATTAATTTTAAAAACTACCATCGTGCTTGGCGGGGACAATTCAACCCCCCTTCTTGTTTATACGAGAACCTTAGGGACAACAGAGGCCGATTGCTCTAAAATTCTCGGGTAGGTCTATTTTAATGCTGGGCTTTGGTCAACCCTCCATGGAGCAACTTTAGCTTCAGTCTCTAGAAGTCGGGTCAGAATCTATGGATGCTTCTTCTATTGAGATGTCAACAGGCGCGGAGCTCAGAGAGGCAACCGGTGATACTTCTATCTTGGCCATCGAGGCCGGCACTGAACTGGAATAGGCAGCCCAGCTGGGACAGCACAACGAAGTCACCTCGGAGGGTGGAGGCTTTGAAGGGGAGACAGTCGATGAAGCAACTACTCTGATACTCACAGCTGGTACTGAGTTGGAAAAGGTGACACAGCCGGAGCAACATGCAGAATTCACCTTTGAAGATGTGGGCCTTGAAGTTCAAGGCTTTGCTCCTTTAATAGAGATCGAGGCTGTAGTCCCTGCTCTGGTCGGTACTGAGCCTGTTGAGCAGCTTGAGAAAGAATTGGTGGAACCATCTTCCTCATTGCCTTCCTCCTCTTTACAGCCTGCTGATGATATCTGGGCTGGAGTTGACATCAGGGTGGAATTTCATATCCCTGACACACCATCACTTGGCTCGCAATCATCTGATGAACTGGTGTGGTAGAATTTGGAGATGTTGGAGCAGACTATGCTGGCCCATCATGATTTATCCTATGTATAGTTGAGGGAGCTGGTAGAGCCTATGTCACATACCCTCATGGCTTTCGGCTGTCCTATGCAGCATTGGACGCCTCGCATGATCTTGCTACTCCGGTATGTAAACTGGCGAGAATTAATTGATCACGGCAGGAGGGATCAACTGACTGCCCTAAAGCTTCAATGGAAGGAGGGCCTTACTGCGCTGCAAGCCTCTACAGAAGCTGTCAACCAACAGAGGTTTATCGTCGAGGGAGCCACTAATCGGATTTCACTGTTGTAGAAGCAAACTTCTGAACTCCGTGCTAAATTGGCCTAGGCTGAAGAGGATTTGGCACATGCCAAGCAACTGCAAATACAGAGTTTAAACGAAGCTACACTAAAGAAAGGGTGCGCTAGTTCTATTCGAGAAGAATTATTGAAGCGAAAAACTTAAGAGCACCGACTACAAGACCTGGTTGACCACCCTTCTATTGGGCTCATGGAACTCGATGATATTTTCCGTTGCCCTAGTCAATGATGTATTTTTTATTTTGTCTTTTCCCTCTTTTCTCTTTTCTCATTTTTTGAAACCTCATGTATATCAGGGCCGCCCAACCCTCTGGGCGGCCAGGGTTGTGGCCACCCAGCCCCCTTTAGCTCAGGGATGCTCTATTCCACTGGTTCATTTCTTGGGGTGTCCGTACGGGGCAGGGCTTTGCAGAATGCATGTCTGTGTGATTCCTAGAGTCTTGCCAAGTCTACATAATTAGAGTGGGCCTTCCATGTGCGATTTGTGTAGTGTGGGCAATCATTCTTGTGATTGGGCTATCAGTGACGACTGTCCGCATGAGAGTTCTAGGACCGCAGAAGGTATTCCCGCGTGAGGACTATGATTGTGACTAGGTATCCTCGTATGAACTGTGGGCCGAGGTTTCCATGTTTCTATCAGCCACCCGTAGATGGTTTACCCGTAGCACGTAGTGTTGTTTTGAGGTTCCCTATGGTTCAAGCGTGTGCGTACACATATCCTCGAGTTTTTTGTGAGAACACAAAGGTTAGTACTTTACAGTGTCACTACCTGGAGAGCATGTTGTGATTGGATCGGGCGAGAGCGCCTTGTATATACAATGCTCCTTGTAGAGGCGAGATCATCTGAATGTATGTACCTTGATTAGGACAAGTGTACATTGTTGATGGGTACAGTGGCACATACCCCATGTCAAGTTGTCAGACACAATCATGTTTTTGGGTGCAGAGGTACCGATGCTAGCCAGTTCCAGGGTGTGGTGTGCGGTGAGTGTCTCTTATGCTCCTCTCGAGACCTAGGTGTAAGTAGTGTACGCACATATGAGGCCTTGGCATAGTATAAGATGTCAGTGGATGCATCTGGCCATGTTGTGTATACTCAAGTGGCAGACCTTATGCCGGTGAAGGTTAAGTTATCAACAACGTTATCGTAGCCATTTTGGCAGACGAGCTGGTGTCGCCCTGTGTGTAGGGCATGGTTCTTTCGCTGGTCATAGCTCAGATCGAGGGTTATTGATGTTCATAGGTTTTCTTAAGGGTGGACGTTCTGTGTTTGGTCGCATGGCCTTGTTAGAGGTTCCGTCTACGAGGGCGGATCGTTCGACCCCGAGTGTCAGGGTAGCATAGAGGCTTTGTGTTCCCTCCGTTTACCATTCTTCCTGTTCCAGCCACCATTATCATGTCGTTATTTTTATTATTGCTGCTACCGTTGTTACTGTTTACTGCTTCTATTGTGGTGGCGATCTGCAGGACCCCTATTGAGCCAATGAGATGAGGCTCACTCTCTATTTTTTCAGGTGTGGTGTTTCTCCTCGGGGTGGTGCATCTCAGCTGGAATACTTTTAGTTGCTAATGGCCAGTGTCGGGGTATGCCCCAAGGCAATGTACATTTCTTTTCTTTTACTGTACTTGTGGACTGGACTCTGTAGTTATGTTATTGTTATAAAATGTAACTTTTTCCAATGTCACCATGGCACAAGAAGCAGCAGAAGAAGAAGAACCGAATGTCATCTTATATGCAAAAAGCACTCAAAGAAGAATAAACGAAGTCAGAAAATAATTGATGAGAACAAAAATTTCTGACAAAATTTTAGCAAAGTTTCCCCAGCCCGAGGGTTTGCCAGAAAGAAGCGGGAACACGTCCACCAAGGGACGGTCCCTGAAATAGGCCGTGGGTATCACACCGAGGCCAAAACGGAACACCCAGGGGAATAGCTTCGAGGACGAGCCTACTAGGAGCCTCCCGGGGTCCTGAAAGAGGGATTAGAATCCCAAGAATGGAACGAAATGAAGTTCTCCCTCACCTCACTCACTCGTAGCCGCGGAAGAAGCAAAGGGGGGAGGGGAAGAGAGAGAAAGAAGTTCTTCAAATGAAATGGGTGAAGAAAAAAACAAAAAAGAAAAGGGTTATATAGGCCCCCCTTCTTGGGTTAATCTGACGCCTAAATAGCGTGCCGTTTTAACCCTCCCCAAATCAAAATGGCGCATCGGATTAACACGCGTCGGATTAGTAATGGCCGCACCGATTTAGCCACCGCGCCGGTTTAAGATTGCTATGGGTCTGTGCTAGCCAGATGAAGAATCTGCCCAGTCTGAGTACATCCATTGGTCCCGCATCGCTCGTTCCTTGCTCGCAACACCCACGGCTAGGGGGCCTTTGTTGGCATTCGAAATATGTTCGATGACAATCATGCATGAATAAGAAGAATGATGCGGCCCGCTAAAGCACAAAAGTCAAAGAAAGCCAATACACAAGGGTCTTCTCAAACTATTGGAGCCTCAGGTCATCTGACATAAGCACCAGATACTTCACCTCAGGGGGATCGGGAGAATCCACAACAAACTAGCAGTGTCGTTTGGCCTGCCCAATGAACCGGCATCGACTCGCTTGTGCCGCATAAGTAACATCCATCGTCTGACCAAGGGCGAGAATGTACCTGGTGGCCCGCCACCTGATGAGAAGCCCTCTTGAGGTAATAGAATGTCTCTCACCCCTCAGAATGAGATACCGAAGGCCTTGTCAGTGGAAGATCCAAGTAACCCGGCACGGGAACGTCTTCTCGACGGTGGGGTCTGTTAGCAACCAAATGACCGCCCGGCCAAGGCAAAAACACCCCGGGTAGTGTCCCACTCCTCGAGAAAGTTACAAATGCAAGTAATGCCACGCCAGTAGCACAAACCGAGGTGCCGAAGGTCGTGTCAGTGAAAAACCCATGTGTCTAAACCAAAGGTTCACACGGTTCTGGAATTGGCCGTTCAGTGGCCCGACGGCTTTACCAACACTTCTCGTAACAGTTTTACAAAGCCACGATGAGGTAAGAGATTATGACAACTCTAAAATTCTTGACTTCCTGCTCTTATTCTCTATTTGTCATTTATTTTATTACTTATTTTATTCGAGAACACATAGATGGTCTAAAATGTTAATTAATTAAAGTGACCTGGCAAAGAGATATAAGTCCTACTGAGCTTTCTACCTCACCCTGTGTATTGTTGTTAATTTTCATAAAATCTTGAAGATGACGGGAATGTGCTGGAGTGATGAGAGTGATGATGGCTTTTTAATAGATTTCTTCCCCATCGATCTACTTATAAATGAATGTATCGAGTTTGAATAGTATTGTAAGTCATTGAAGGATGTTTGTTAGAAATGTCAGATTATGAAATAAAGATTTGATTTTGTCCATTTGTTATTCGTACTCATCATCTGAGTCTCTTGATTGACCCGCTTGTATAACTATTCACGTCTCGATATTTTCACCTTATTCGGAGCGTGACAACTTAGCTATATTTGAGAGTGTTACATCCTCCTCCTCCTGAGCTGTTATCTTCTAAGGCTCTGTCGCCGCCATTGGCCCAGAGGTCGATGGCCACGACTTTCACGTCGGCTTCCGTGGCGCCGGGGCAAGACAAAGGCAAGACCCCGGTGGTGGATAGCACAATGCCCCTTCTCCGCTGGCATCTCCTCAGCGCAGCCCCACTCCTCCCCCTAGGGACTCGGCCTCTGGCTTGGTCGGGATCCCGTCGATCGTCGATCTCATGGGCAGGACTGGACACTGGCTTGAGCTCTCCAGCCCGACCAGCCCTGACGCCGAGAGGGAGCTGACTGCGGTAGCCGCGAGAAGGCCGCACCTCGTCATTAGTGCCTTCAGCGCGTGGAGGCATTACTTCCAGAAGCTCAACCAGACATTGGAGTCTAGCCAGGCCGCTTAGGCAGAGCTTGAGGGGCGCCTAGAGGATTCTAAGGAGGCTCGTGCTGAGGGCCAAAGGAAGGCGGTCCAGCTGGGATAAGCTCTTTCTGGTTTGGAGCACGACCGGAACCACTTCCGGGCACAAGCTGACGCTGTTGAGGAGCGGGCAGCCAAGCTGGCGGCAGAGGTTCAAGCCATGAAGGCCCGCGCTCTAGAGGCTAAGGCAGAGATCGCCACTCTATGCTCCTCGGTGTCAGTGGCGGGCGAGGAGGTAGTGGAACAGTTCCGCTCGTCTTCGGCCTACCGGGACGAGCAAACGGAGGTGGCCTTGGAGTTCTACGGGCCAGCCCGTGATCGTGGCTTCCAAGAGGGGTGGAGTGCCACCGTTAAGGCCACCACAGACAGCCTTGGTCACGTGCCTCCCTCGCTCCCTCCCCCTTCGTCCCCTTATGGCCAGGAGGCTGACGACGGCGTGGGGGAACCCGAGGATACTGGAGCAGAAGGGCCAGCACTGGTGCCGAGTTAACACGTAGATAATTCCATGTAGGAATCAATAACTTGTAAAAATAGAGAAGAAGAATGAAATGATTCATGTGGATGAAACGACGTAGACATCACGCTAGTCATGCACTCGGTGCAATGCTTCACCATGTCATTACAACTCCCCAGGGCACTAGTACTTTTCGGGCACTCCTCCCAGGATCAGACTGGGCCCTTATGATGCGTTGGCATTGATTTGATGGATTCAAGATCCCAAGTTATGTCTAGACATTAATCAAGTTATCCTGGAATAACAAGAATAATCCAGGGTTTTAGTAGCACAAGTCGGCCATGACTCAGCCATCGAAGCACACAATAAAGCACAGAAATTGAGTTTTAGAATTTTACGTGATCAGACTAGGGCCGCTCAAGGTATACACGGTCTATACTGGACCAGGGTAGATGAACTGGGCCAAAGGAAGACTCAGCTCGGTACCAAGGGTAAACGGTCTGTTATGGACTGTGCAGAAGACAAAACGGTTAGGCTTGGGCTGCTTATCAGATACAGGCAGTCCATAACTAGCCGTTCAGGACAACGAGGATTGAAGCCTACTACGAATGGTACACTGTTGATATTCGACCGCTCAATCACTAAACGGTCTGTCGATGGTCCGCTCAGTATCTGAAAATAGGCTGATATTGACCGTTCAATAAATGGGCCAACTAGGCTAAAGAAGACTACCCAAATGGACTCCTAGGCCCCCCGAGGCATGGTGGAACCAAACCAGGGTTCATCCCAGGGCTCTTAGGTCAGTCTAGAGGCTTTTAGGTATACTTAACATGGCCAGGTCGAAGAAAACCAAGGATAATTGACCAGTAATAACTTGACACTTAGCCAAAACTACACGGTCTCCTGTGAGTCGCTCAGTGAGTCAAACGGTCCTCTTATGGCCACTTATGGACTTAGACGGTCCATAGTGGGCCGTGACTCAGAACAAAGATGAACACGCAATTCGATCGAGTCAACAGGTGCAGGATTTGAGGTACAACCTACTCGACGTCCTAGTGGGAATCCCAGGCTCGTGGGGACTGACGGAGGTCTCATAATGGAGGTCCTAGTCTGACGGAAGGAGTATCCGGTGGAGAGTCCCAACCATTACAAGAATTAAAGGTTATAAATCATCGAAAAATGGATACACGGCAGTCAGTCAATCCCATCAAAGTGGAATGACTATCAGAACAATCCTAGTATCATTATTCTCATTTTTCAATATAACATGATTGAAATTTATGCTTCATTTAAATTGATAAGAACAAGGGGAACATGATAAGGTAATCAAAGTAAAATTTAACATTAATTAACTTCCATATGTTCCAATTTAGATGTGGGTTGCTACCCTATCATTATCATTATTTAGCCTTTCTAGGGTAGATTATTTGCCCTTCAACTCTTCTTCAATTCTTTCCAAGTTTTTTTACATCACAAGATTAACAGTGTTAACGGCCTCACACTTTTCAAGATTAAGTCTACTCTCCTTTTCCCACTCTTCCCATCTTTGTTTAGTCTAGCTTAATTGTTCTTTAAGAACAACACTATCTTCTTTTAAGACTAACAGATCTGAGCAGGTGATTTCAATTTGTTTTTTCAATTTTTCATTCTCAATTCTTATGGTTTCCAGCTGCTTGTTAATAGGATCATTTTGAGCAAGAGAGTTAAGTTTCTTCTTCAATCGCTTATTCTCCTTTCTATACATTTCATATTTTTCAAGTAGATCTGCATATGCATCTTCCCAACCTCGATTAAAAAGGTCTCGAAAGGATTCCTTACCTGATCCTCACCCTTGTCAGCCATGAGGCAGAAATCATCTTCATCTGTAAAGAAGCTTTCATCCTCCTCTTCTTCATCGCTCCAAGTGGAGATCATGGCCTTGGGCTTATTTCACTTGGCCTTGGTCAACTGCCTCATTAACTCAGGACACTCTTCTCGCATGTGTCCTGGTTTCTTACACTGGTAGCAAATCATAGTGTCAGACTTCTTAGTTTGAGTAGATTTGAAGCTAGAATTTCTACTTACCTGGGGGTTCTTCTTCTTCTTCTAGAATTTACCTCTTCTTCTCAAGAATTTTTTGAATTGTCTAGTGAGCGTAGCATGGTCGACTAGTGATGTCTCTGGGATGTCATCTTCATCCTCTTCATCTGAGTCTTCTGTGTTCTCAGAGACCCTGAGCCCAACAATCTTCTTGTGTATGATATCTTCCTCACTTCGTTTGAAATTGAGATCGTATGTCATGAGCGAGCCTATCAGTCTGTCAATAGTCAGTGTAGATAGATCCTTTAAATCCTCAATGATGGTGGCCTTAGTGTTCCACACTGGGGTGAGAGATCTAAAGATCTTCCTAACAAGTTCAGTTTGAGCATATTCTTTACCTAGAAGTTTCAAATTGTTTGTTAACTGAGTGAATCTTGCATTCATTTCATAAATAGATTCTTTTGGCTTCATTTTGAACATCTCATATTCAGAAGTTAATAGGTTGGCCTTGGTGGCCCTTACTTAAGATGTCCCCTCATAGATTAACTCAAGTTTATCTCACATTTCTTTTGCAGATTTGCAAGTGGAGATTCTTGAGTATTCTGTGGGGTGGATAGCGCATTGCATGATATTCATGGCTCTCTAATTAGTGGTGGATTTTTTGACCTGATCAGGGGTCCAGGTGTCGTCTACCTCGGGTAAGACAAAAGCACCATTACTAACCACACGTCAAATCTGGTGATCATGGGCACGCAGAAAGACTTCCATTTCCTGCAACATTCTTTTCATATACTTTTGAATGAATTATGCTATTAAAGTCTGTCACGTATTGAAAATTTATTTTCTTGTCAGAAAATGGTGAATCCATTCAAATACTGCGCTATGAACATGGTGAAAAATATGAGCCACACTTCGATTATTTTCATGACAAAGCCAACCAGGAGCTTGGGGGGCATCGAGTTGCAACTGTGCTTTTGTACCTCTCTGATGTTCAGAAGGGAGGTGAAACTGTCTTTCCCAATGCGGAGGTAAACGTTTTTGTTGCAATTCCGAGGTCAACATTTTCATCCTCGTCTCATCCACCTT
Organism: Amorphophallus titanum; assembly: GCA_024336825.1. Taxonomy (NCBI): domain Eukaryota; kingdom Viridiplantae; phylum Streptophyta; class Magnoliopsida; order Alismatales; family Araceae; genus Amorphophallus; species Amorphophallus titanum. Next base: position 1,077,934 of record JANBPO010004656.1, read on the forward strand.
ATACCATCAAAATATATTGTAGGGTAAGCATTCTCAAGTAAAGGATGACACTTGGTCTGAATGTGCACGAAGAGGCTATGCAGGTATGTACTATATGGTGATATAACAATAGAGTATGGCTTCACAGAATTTCTGGTCTTCATGGCATATTGGATAAATTTTCCACATCACAAATTATTTCTGCATCAAATTGTGTGAAGGAGCATTAACCGTAAATCACGGTAATTGTTCTGTTTGAAGTTCTGCATATGTCAAATGCGGTTTTCCTTTCTATTCCATTCTATCGATTGAGAACTTCACCAAGCCTCCACCCTTAAGTTAATTTGACATTTATTTCCCATGATGGCACTTGGCAGTGAAACCCAGGAAGGGTGATGCACTACTTTTCTTCAGCCTTCACCCAGATGCAACAACGGATGCAAACAGCTTGCATGGAAGTTGCCCTGTCATAGAAGGTGAGAAATGGTCGGCAACAAAGTGGATTCATGTGAGGTCCTTTGAGCACCGGGAGAAACGCCGATCAAGTGAGGATTGCGTAGACGATGATGCCCTCTGTCCACAATGGGCTGCTGCGGGAGAATGCCAAAAGAACCCACTTTACATGGTGGGTTCCAAGGATTCACTTGGGTTCTGTCGGAAGAGCTGTAAAGCATGCAAGTCCTAGGATTTGGTTTTTCACTAGCTGTCAGCTGTACAAAGGGAAACATGGAGGAAGGATATTTACTTGGGAGGTTGAATGGCATGGATTTTAACTAATTATTTGCCGCGATGCACTTGAAATATGCACAATGTGCATGCTGTTAAGAGTTTCTCAGAGCTGCCGTATCTCTAGTCTAGCTAACAAAATGAATGATACTTAGACACACAATTAAGTTTTTCTTGGCGACTTCTCAATCGTAGTTCGTACAGGATGCTCATGGGATTCTATGTTCCGTCCATGTAGAGAATACTGCCTGCTTGAGTTGAAGTTCTATGGATGTTGCTATTCATCTTGTGGTTGTAATGGGGTGTTTAGTTATGTTTCTTTTAAGATATTTTTTCTCTCAAAATTTATTTTGATACCGGGACCTTCTACTGCGAGTCTCCCTCCTCCTCCAAGAAGCGGCACTCCATTCGGCAACCCGAGTGAATTCTTCTCCATTTTCTCCCCAGGGTGCGCAGTTCTGTCTTCCCTGGGACTGAACTGACACCCTGTCACTGTTTGGGCTGCTGCGACCTACTCCGACATCGGCTGGCACCCCCGTGGGTCACGTTTCGAAGGCAACTCGTCAACGGTTCCAACGCCATTGACCGCACTCAATTTAAAGTTTTTGGATAGCTTGTTGAGGCTTCATCTTCCTGATGCTACCGTGCTAAGATAGTCAGAACCAGAGAACAGAGCCTCTGCTTCCAGTCCCACCCCGACCAGCGCCGGCTTCCAAAGTTCCTACCAAAATTCAAGCGTCCTCCTGGGCCAACCTAGAAGATTTTGGCATTGGTCCTGCTAACAAAGGAGTTCGGGAGCGACCACAACAATTCCAGCAATAACTATCTGTCCTCTGTTCCTGAGAGAGGACTGAATCGACTCTGGTGTTCATTGAAGCTCTTTGTCTTCTTCTTCCCCTTCCCACTTGGCCGGCTAAAGGTCCCTCCCTGTACGGAGGTAGTTTTGGTTGTAAGAGCTTAACCCCCACCCCAAGATGCCCCCTCCTGCGAGAGGTGTAGTGATGTAAGATCTTGAGTAGGTTCAAGCGACACTGACGCGGCGTGTGGGGAACCCACGCTTCCCCGCTCGCCCTCTTCTCCAAATGGGATCGGTTTCTTCAAACCGGTCAAGTAAGTGCTCTCACCTTGCTCTTTCTTTAGTGCTTTTCATCCAATCTTAACTCTAGTCTCCGTTGGCTGGTGAGAGAGTGCCCGATCTCGCAAGTCCCAGACTTTCGAGTGACCACCGTGGGAGTAAGTGATTACCCGTGCCCTCGGCACCGGGTCGGCCTCTAGAATTGGACTTGCCGTATCCATTGGGGAGACCCTCTGATCTTGCTGGCCTCTACCAGTAAGGTACCAGTCCTCACAACCTCCACTCGGCATCACCGAGTCACCCCGGGTTTTTGGTTGAGCGTCGAGTGAGTTGCTGCCACTATTGGTCCGATCGGGTTACAAATTGTGCTTGCAAGATAGGTCCGAGGTTGTGTCACATCAGGAAGCGCAAGCAGAAGGGGCTGCGGGTCTCCTGGAAATAACGTCTGGTCTGGTTTTCTTTGATGTCCCTCCCCCGACCGAGAGCCAGACCCCTACCTTGCCAGGCTACGAAGCAACGGTGTCAAGGGATCCAGCGATGTTTCGCCTGTTCCTCTGGCGGTGGCCAGCCAAGAGTTATCATTTGAAGTAGGAGGGCCTAGTGATTTGGCCATGGCACTTCCCTCTTCTTCAACCGCGGTGGATGCAGAGATATGGGCAGCCATGGACAGCGCGGTGGAGTTCAATCTTCCGCGGTACCTTCAATCAGCCACGCCACTTCGGATGCACTGGTTTGGCAGATGCTGTTGTCGCTTCGATCGATGATGCTTGCCGACCCCTCCCTTACATACCGAGGGGTGCATGCGATAGTGATGTAGCTAACCGGTGCACTACAAGTGTTGGGTTGCCCGCTGGAGGAATGGTCGCGATGAGTCCTACTATTGTTGAAATACATTAACCGTCACGAATTCCTTGAGACTCGGGCCCCCAACGAGCTTACCGCCATCAAGGCCCAAGAGGGTGAATATTTACAAGCTTTGGGGGTGCGTCGAAGCAGCGAGGAGTAGCACGAGAAGGCCTTGGAAGGAGGTCACCACGACGTCCACACCCTTAGGAATAGAATTGAGAAACTAGAGGGCTATCTCCTTGCAGCCAGGTCTGAGCTGGTCGAGGCCGAGGCGATCGTCGAGATGGAGAGCGAGGCACTCGCCGTTGCCAGAGTTGAGGCGACGTTTGTGGAAACAGAGCTGGCACACCTCGAGGAGTAGAGGGGCCGATTACGTGACATGGCAGACTTTCCTTGCGTCGGGATTCTCCCTCTCAAGGATATCTTCTGGGGCATCGACTGAGCGCTGCTCTCCTCGACCCTCCTCTTGTACTCTGCTTCTCTCTCTTTCTCTTCTCTTCTTTTTTTTTCTTCTTTTTTTTGACATGTAACCAGGGGTATGTCTCGAAGCACTTGTATGCCCCTTTTGATTGAAAGGAATAGAACAACCTTATTGTGTATATCTCTTGTGTGCGGCCCCGACAATCCTCCTTTCCCCCTTTTTTTCTTTTCTTTTCTTTTTTTTGGCGCCTCGCTTGAAATGCATCGACTGGGTGTAAGCCTTTGCGGTAGCTTGCCCAGGGAGAACCGGGTAGTCGTCCATGTTAGCGCACAGGAGAGTGCTCACCCTCCAGGGGAAGGACGAGGGGACCACTCCACCGTGCGAAGCGGACTACCAACCGGTCTCGCTCGGGCGCCCGAAGGGGGAGGAGGTGAAAGTTCGTTCATTCGATGATGTGGACGCGAGATCCAAATCAAAGGAAGTATCCATCATTCCAAGGGACAGTGAGAAGAGTTTGTTCGGTCAATGATCCGGACGGGAGGTCCTGATCGATGGGAAGGTCACCATCCTGAGGGATGGAGGGGATGGTTTGTTTAGTCAGTGACCTGGTCGAGAGGTCCAGATCAAAGGAGGTATTCGTCACCCGAAGGGACAGAGAGAAGAGTTTATTGATTCAAATGACTTGGACGAGAGGTTCAAGTCAAAAGGAGGTATTCGTCACTCGAAGGGACGGAGAGAAGAGTTTATTGATTCAAATGACCTATACGAGAGGTCCAAGTCAAATGGAGGTATTCGTCACCCGAAGGGACAGAGAGAAGAGTTTATTGATTCAAATGACCTAGACGGGAGGTCTAAGTCAAAAGGAGGTATTCGTCACCTGAAGGGACGGAGAGAAAAGTTTATTGATTCAAATGACCTGGATGAGAAGTCCAAGTCAAAAGGAGGTATTCATCACCCGAAGGGACGGAGAGGAGTTTATTGATTCAAATGACCTAGATGGGAGGTCCAAGTCAAAAGGAGATACTTGTTCCTCGGCCCAAGAGAGATTCGGGCAAGGTGTTCATTCGTCGATGCCACCGGGGTGGCGGGACCAATATGGCTTGTTTGTCTCTTGAAGTGTTCGTCGGCACTGGGACAGTGCTAACACAAAGAGGGGTTTATTTCCTTATCCTAGGCGTAAGGCCTGGGTAAGGTGTTCATTCATCGGTGTCACCAGGGTGGTGGAACCAACATGTTTTTTTTATCTCTTGAAATATTCGTCAGCACTGGGTCGGTGCTAATGCAGAGAGGGGTTTATTTCCTTATCCCAGGCGTAAGGTCCGAGTAAGGTGTTCATTCGTCGGTGTCACCGGGGTGGCGGAACCGACATGGTTTGTTTGTCTCTTGAAGTATTCATCGACACTGGGTTAGTGCTAATGCAAATAAAGGTTTATTTTCTTATCCCAAGCGTAAGGCTCGGGTAAGGTGTTCACTCATCGGTGTCACCGGGGTGGCGAAACCGACATGGTTTGTTTGTCTCTTGAGGTGTTCATCACTACTGGATCAGTGCTAACGTAAAAAAGGGTTTATTTCCTTGTCCCAGGCGTAAGGCTCAGGTAAGGTGTTCATTCGTCGATGTCACCAGGGTGGTGGAACCAACATGGTTTATTTGTCTCTTGAAATGTTCGTCGACACTGGGTCAGTGCTAACGCAAAGAAGGGTTTATTTCCTTATCCCAAACGGGAGAGGAGAGAGAAAGCTCAGGGCGCAAATGAAATGGAATGAAAAAATGTAAGAAGAAATATATATATATATAGACGACTTCGATGGGCCTAATCTGGCACGCTCAAAGGGCGCACCATTTTAGCCTACCCACCCAAAGTTTGAAATCAAAGTGGCGCACCAGAGATGGCCACGCCAAATTAACAATATCTAATGGACACCCTATTTTAAGGTACCCCGCGCCCGATTAACAATGAACCATACCCGATGGCCGCGCCAATTTAAGCATGGCCGCGCCGGTTAAGGCTGTTATGGGGTCGTGCCGCTCCAACAGCTTCTCGACTACATCGAATCAAAGATCTGTGCCAACCAGACGAAAGATATGCTCAGTTTGAGTGCATCCGTCGGTCCTCCATCACTTGTTCCTCACTTGTGACACCTGCGACTGGGGGGCATTTGTTGGCACTCAAGATATATTCAATGGTGGTCACGACTAAACGATAAAAAGAATGCGGCTTGCTAAAGTGCAGAAGCCAAAAGAAAATCAACACACAAGGGTCCTCTCGAACTGTTGGAGCCTCACATCATCTGACATGAGCGCCAGGGACTTCACCTCAGGAGGATCGAAAGAAATCCACAACAAACTGGCAGTGCCGTTCAGCCTGTCCAAAGAATCGGCATTGACTCGGTCGTGCCGAACAAACACCATCCATCGTCTGATCAAGGACAAGAATGTACATAGTGGTCCACCACCTGATGAGAAGCCCTCCTGAGGTGATCAAACATCTCTGGCCCCTCAGAACAAGGTGCCGAAGGCCTTATCAGCAGAAGACCCAAGTAACCTAGCATGGGTACATCTTTTCACCGATTGGGTCCGTTAGCGACCAGATGGCTGCCCAGCCAGGGCAAAAGCACCCCAGGTAGTGGCCCACTCCCCGAGAAAGTTACAAATGTAATTTAAGCCGAGCTGACAGCACAAACCACTATGTCGAAGGCCACGTCAGCAAAAAACTTGAGTGTCTGAACCAAAGGTACAAACGGTTGCAAAACTGGCCGTTCAGTGGCCCGAAGGCTTTACCAATACTTCTCGTAGTGGTTTTACGAAGCCGCAATGAGATGAAGGATCAAGATAACTCCCGAAGACAATCCGGGGCCCACAGTCCAGCTCGTGCCAAACAAATGCAATAGACGAGACTAATCCGGCGCGCTTCATCTTCTAGCATGCTCCATCTCCCAGTGCCCCCTTACCCGGCGCGCAAAAATAGCATTCTGGAGTCTTTATCGATGCGCTCACCTCGCGCCAGACAAGGATCATGTATTGGGCATGTTTATAAGCCAATCGCCTATGCCAAAACATAGAGACAGATAGACAGGAAGAGGGAATCCGTGAAGAAAAAACAAGGTTGCATATTTGAGAAATAGTCTATTTTATTCTTCTCTAATGTCATATGCATGTATGAGCATTTGAGTGGTTTTCTCCTAAGTTTCATTATGCAGTTCTCTCAAATTTTTCATGAGAGCTCCTCCCCTCTCACAGACATGTATCAAGGAGTTCAAAAATGTATGCAACTGAGTGTCAGACCTCATCTTATCACTGACAAACTTCTCCCATCTACTATTTACAGTCTGCTCAACATGAAGAATTCTCATTTCTACTCTTTCAACTGTCATATTCAACTGCATAATAGAAGAATTTACATTTGCAAATTGAGCTATCAAGAATCTGATCAAGGTTGGGTGAATGCCCATAACACCTTCAGTGGCAGCAAACCTTGTTCCTCTAGACGTGGAAACTTCAATATGAAATTCAGGAGGTGCCTCTCCTTCAGCATATATTCTAGGTTCTTCTGGAGGAGACTGAGGGGGACGTATCCCATATTGTGTTAGTGGACCAAAATAGGGTTCCTATGGCAATGCTGCTGCTACTGGTCCTGTTCAAATTGAGCATCCACATGAAACTATTCCTCATGCTGTTCGATAGGCTCATCTTGAGCTATCTGATCCTGTGGCAATTCTTGCTGTGCTGGCTGTGCAGTTTGGTGCCCAGGCAAATCCCTTATAACCTTACCTCCTTCCTTTTTGAACTTCACAAATTTTTCAATGAATCTCAAGCAGTACACATTACTTTGAGAGATGTCCTTCATCTTTTCATTCTCCAAAGAGATCCCAACTCTCTAAAAAATAGCTGTCAAGTGTACAGCATAGGGCAGATTCCTCCTTTGTCCTGTGCAATTCCCCATTATCTGAAGTATGATCTCAAGAAGACAGATTTACAGATTGTTGAACATGCAATAAAAGATAAATCTCCGTGTTTCTGTGATATGGCTTCTGCCACCCCCTTGAGGGGTAATCATAGTGGTGAACATGTGGTGCGGTAGCCGTTGCAAGGGAGGAAACCGGTTAGTGTTGAAATTTGTGACATGGAGTTGAGTGTCATCCTCTGGATTGCTGGGCTTGCCAGTCAATATGGTATATGCAACATATAGATCAAATTGAAACTCAGACTCCAACAACCCATCCAGGGGTATACGTAAAGCTTTGTGTAGAAGCTTTGGCTGTAACTTTATCTTTACTCCCTTGACTTCAGTCCAGAGTGCCTTTTGGTTCTGATCATAAGATAGGTTTTTATAGAACTACTGGACCTGAAAAGGGTAGTAGACTCTATGTCTAGACAAGAACTTTCTCCAGCCTTGGTATTCATTGAGTGGAAGTAACTCAAGAAAAACATCAAGCATCTTGTAGTCATCAAAATCTACAAACCTCAGAAACAAGATCCCAATCTCTCTTCAAGGGGTGGCACAAGGGACATCACCACAAGGATATCTACGCAGACCCTTTTTGTAAAGGTTGGGGTGTTTACGAGATTCCTGGTTATTTCAGGGAATCATATTATTTTCCCCAAGACATTTATAATGAGGTTACATTAACCACAACACGAACATGTGTGCAGACCCAAGGAGGGATAATTTTATAACATACTCTCACTGTGAACACAAGCACAATAGAAACCCTTTTGAAGGATGGGCCTTCAAAAGTACAAGCACAAGAGTCCTCTGCGCTCTCTCCTCTCTGTGCTCTATCTGTGTTCTGTCCGTTCAAGTGGGACGCCCAATGGGGTATTTATAGAGCTTCAGGGCAGTTTTGTACGGTTACCCCTGCATCCGGAACAACATAGGGAACTAGGGCTTGATCCGAACCAACTCTCATGAATGAGGGTTTACCCCGAGCCGAAAATCTAGGCTTTCCATCCGGACCTGATCAACTAAATGGAGGAAAATGGGATGGACCCGGACCAAACCACCCATATGGGGGTTGGACCCGGTCCAAATCCTCCATATGGGGGTGAAGCCAGTCCAAACCCCCCATATGGGGGTGCATCCGGTCCAAAAAGAGCCTTCGAAAGGAGGCCAGGAATTAATGCCTGCTGCTGCTAGCCTGCTACCAATCTTGTTTGCTGTTGCTGCTGCTAATCTTATTTGCTGCTGCTGCTGCTAATCTTCTTGTTGCTGCTCTAGCTAGTTCTGTTGTTGCTGTTGTTGCAGCTGTTGTGTGCTGCTGCTGCATTAATTTTGTTGCAGCTAACCTGTTGTGTGCCGCTACTACTGCTGCAGCTGTTGCATCTATTGGGCTGCTGCTGCAGCTATTCTTGTTATGCTGCCGTTGCAGCTATTGTTATTGAGCTGCTGTTGCACTGCTACCAATTTTATGGTTGCTACTACTGTGCTGCCGCTAACTTTGTTGGTGCTGCTGTTGCGGCTGTTTTGTGTTGTTGCAACCAATTTGGTGCTGCTGTTGCAGCTGTGTGTGTTTGTGCTGCTGCTGCAGCTATTGTTGTTGTGCTGCCATTGCAGCTATTGTTGTTGTTAGGGTGGCTGTTCTGGTAACTATCCCTGCTCACCAATGCTATGCATATGCCTGGGAAGATGCATTGGAGGAAATGGCTTTACATTGCTTGCTTACTAGGGGAAAACACCCTAATTAGGTCCCAGAAAACTTCATTTGATCACAAGAGCCATCATAAACCTTGGTCTGGTCCAAACCTCCATGGAGGGGGTTGGATCTGGACCAAAAACCCCTCAATGGGGTTGGAACCGGACTGGCACCCCTATATGGGGTTGGAACTGGACCAAGACCCCTTCATGGGGTTGGAACCGAATCAGATTTAAAAACACATTTATGTGCAATTAAAATCCACAAAATTTGAAATCACAAGAAGAAATTTTGGGGTATTTACCTTTTGCTATAAGTCGACTGTTACAAATGGAGCTCTGTATTCTAGAAATAACAGTCAAAGTACGCTATTGTACAGGTCTGAAACAAAACTTGTGTATGTTCCCCCATACAGACATAGCCCTCATCATAAAACCATTATTGAGCAGCAAGTGAGGGAATTAATGGGCATTGAATTTATGAGGAACAACAATAGACCCTTTTCTGCCCCAGTGCTTTTGGTTCAGAAAAAAGATGGTTCCTAGCGAATGTGCATTGATTATAGGGATCTGAACAATTGCACAATCAATAATAAGTACCCAATTCCAGTGGTGGATGGCCTCCTTGATGAAATACATGGTGCAAGATTTTTTTTCAAAATTAGATTTATGCTCAGGGTACCATCAGATACGAATGAGTGAGGAGGATATTCATAAAACTGCATTCAAAATACATGAGGGCCATTACGAATTTTTGGTAATGCTCATTGGACTGTCTAATGCGTCATCCACATCTAAAAGTCTAATGAATTATATTTTCAAAGCCTTCCTACGCCAATTTGTCCTTGTATTCTTTGATGACATCCTTATTTACAGTGCTACATGGGATGACCATCTTTCACACCTTGACAAAGTCTTATTGACCCTGCAAACAAACCATCTATTTGTCAAACTCAGCAAATGCCAATTTGGGGTCTAATGGGTCGAATACCTTGGACATATCATTTCCCAGGAAGGGGTGGCTATAGATCCCCAAAAAATTGAAGCTGTCTAGTCCTGGCCTATTCCCCTATCTGTAAAGGCTTTAAGGGGGTTCTTGGGTTTAACTGGGTACTATAGAAAATTTGTTAGGTAGTATGGACAGATTGCAGCTCCTCTGACAGCCTTATTATGCAAAGATAGTTTTGTCTGGTCTTCTGAGGCCTAAGAAGCTTTCCATAGTCTCAAGACTACAATGACAACAGCCCCAGTTCTAGCTTTACCCAATTTTGCAGAACAATTTATCATTGAGTGTGATGCCTGCAACAGTGGTATGGGGGCTATTCTGATGCAGTCCAACTGACCAATTGCATATCTCAGCAAACCATTCTCCAAAACACAACTTGGTCTATCAGTGTATGAGAAGGAGATGGAGACTATTATTTTTACAGTGCATAAATGGAAATATTATCTTGTAGGCAAGAAATTTTTGATTCGCACAGACCACTAGAGTTTAAGGTATCTTTTACAGTAGCAGATTCATACTCCTGCCCAGCACAGATGGTTAATCAAATTAATGGGGTTTGATTTCCAGTTGGAATATAAATCTGGCAACAATAACAAGCACCTCACCTGGACCCCACGTTCGGGATGAGGGAATAAACCCTTCTTTGCGTTAGCACTGACCCAGTGCCGACGCTGAGTCTTGTGACTCAAGGGTCATTGGATTTAGTAGGTCTAGTGGACTACCCAGAGTCCAGTGGCATCGCGTCACCCATGGGTCGAGATAATTATAACGGGTTTGTGCGTAGCCTATCTATATTTTGGTGGTTTCTATCGAGAGTTGGATGCTTAGTGGCCCCCAAGTCAAAGCTTTCTTAGGTATGCGTGTGCCCACCCACTTAGGAGTAGGTGGAGAGCTAGACCCAAGAAAGAGATGGTTTTTAGGCTGGTTTATCATAAGGCCTCCCATTGTAGCAGCTCGAGTCTAGGCCGGGAGGAAAACCAACTACAGGGCCTGACGTAGTGCAGTAAGTCAGTGTGTGCACACATGGTCGGGGACTTCAGACGCATGCTAGCGAGCACAGTCCCGACTAGACCCTTGTTCTATGGTTATTGGTACGGTGTCTCAATGTCTGTCTGGGGCAAGTAGGGAGACACCTAAGACACGGACTAAGATGTCAGTGAACGCTTTCGACCTTGCTTCTGGTGGGCAGTACTCACGTCATGCGACACTTGACTCTTGTGACTCGAGGTTTACTTTCCCATCTGTGAGACATATTTTTTAGGAAATTTCCTCTTGTTTTCCCGATGTAGAGATCTAGGGTTTCTGATAGAGGCTATCGAGGGCTTCCCCTAGATGATATAGGGTTCACGACGGCGAGATCATGACGATTTCCCCAGATTGTGTGGCCTTGGGCTGGGCATTCGTGTGTGAGGACAGGCCTTCATGACAGAGATGTCGTGATGTTTCCCATGGCAGCGTGGCTAGGGTGGTTCGCTGTCTGGTCATCCCCCGACCGTGGGATCGGGTATTTAGTTTCTATATCAGTAGGAGTAGTTTGTAGTGCTGAGGCTTCATTGACCACCATCGTTCTGTTCTTTTTATGGCTACTATTCTCATTGTTGTTGCTATCGTCGTTACTACTCCCACTGTTGTTGTTGCTTTTCGTTACCGCTGTTGTTTTTCACTTGGGGTTTAGTGAGACCCCTACTGAGCCAGTGACAGGTGTTGGATCTAGTGGGATGGCTAATCTAGAGGGGGGTGAATAGATTGCCCCTTTAAAATTTTGATTGCAAGACTTAGTTAGAAATATTATCAAACAATTTACAGATGAATGAAGTAATATGTAGAATCTAATCACGGTCAGACCTAAGCATTCATCTAGCGCGAACACAAGCACAAGCAGAGCAAGCAAACCACAAGTGGGACACCAATTTTTATGGGGGTTTGGTCTCCCTATGGAGACCTACGTCCACCCCTCACTAAACCAATGAGGATCAATGTCTAACAATAGATCATAACTACTCATTTTTCTCATGTCGAAAGTGAAAGATGACTTCCAACTAAAAATTTTGCCAAACACGCTCTCAATAATTTGGGACCCTGAGAAGCTTGCTAATTGAGCTTCTCATTGGTGGTCATTTTCGGAACACTACAAAGAGACGCACAAAACTTGGTTTCCAGAAGGCCTCACGCAACATTCGTCCTCAAACGTGTACCACCAAACACATCCTATGCAAATTTCCCGGAAGCAACGAAAAAAGGTCCAAGCCCACTGCCCATCAGCATGAAGAGGTGTAGTGTCTGATTAAAGTACGGATTACCGAATAAAAGTCTGCAAAAAGAAGACAGTACTCTCAAGTTTATGGCGCTCAAATCGCACAGGTCAAATCATTCGATCCGTATCCAAACACCCTTTTCTACTATCCAAAGCCCGTCCTTTGGGTTTACTCCATCCTCCTGTGGTAAACATCACAAACATATCTGTTTAATTGTTCTCCAAACACTTTTGTTGAGAATGTCTGTGACACATGGTTGTGTGCCTCTTCGCCCATCCTCGCTGCCATCTCAGGATCGCTTGCGAGCTTATACATGGCCTGTGAGAACTCCCGAGGTGTTGGGTCACAGAGAAACCCAGTTATCCCATGGTTTACTGTCTCCGTGGGGCCACCGCTGTTGCATGCAATGACAGGCTTGCGGGCTGCCATTGCTTCCAACGGGACAATTCCGAAGTGTTCATCCTGCATAGGCAAAGTGAAACAGGGACAGTCAAGCAGGCATAGTCCTGCATGTGCGTTACGCATTATCGTGAACCAAACCCCAGAAGCCAACATTCAATGCCCCCAACCTTCAGATGATGTGCAATTATCCTTGGATATCAAAAATATTCGGAGAGATTCTAAATAGAGCTTTTAAGATGCCCATGGATAGACCAATGCTCTAGGATCTAGGTCAACGTGGTTGCTTGGCTATGGTCTGCTTCCAAAGCATTCCAATTGAAAGAACGCAGTAGATGGAAAAGGGTTCATATGGAGGTTCTGACAGGACCTCTTGGGAGGAGCAGATGGAAGTTCCTCCCAATAGACTGGCGGTTAGTTCAATGAGAGGAAATCAAGACAACTTGATCAATGAGCAGAATTTCTCCTTTCACCCATTCTCGGGGAGTCTCCAAGTGCGACTAAACCTAAATGATTGGCCTTAAAAAACCATGCAGCTATGGAGCTTATGAATCTCTTTTATGACAACTTCCACAGGGAAAATATCAAGTGCAGCGTAGGATCAACATTTTACCTTGGGAGTATAAATAACACAAACACATTCCGCGAGCAAAGCATTTCTTTCCGCTGTTGAACAAGATGTAACGAACCTTACTTGATACACAACTTTGCAAACTGTAAGATCGAGGTCAATTAAACTGCTGGCCAAAAATTCTTATTCCTCCCCATTTCACTAAGGAATACCTAGAGCACGAAGGTGCATTAATGGGTAGGATCCCATAGCCAACTGCCCCTGGTCAACGGTGCCCCTACAAGGGCCATGCCCTAGAAATACTTCGGCCTTGGGGAGAAAGATGGAAGAAAACGTGAAGACAAGCTCAGTGTAGGTTTTAGAGGTATCAAAGTTTGACTTCTGCCCATGGCACTCCTCTAAGGATTAGGTCTGTTGCGCCTTGACTTTTTGTCGATGTCATCGAACCTTTAATTCTCCTTCTGACACGCATACGACCGGGCTCATGACATCCCGCGGGAAAACTATACTGTCCTCTTGCCATGCCAATTTTTTTTTCTTCTTCTTCTTTTTCTCTTTTTGTGTGGTTCGTAACTTGTCCTTTGGACTTTAAACGTTGAACAAAATATTGACTTTTGGAATTAGATACTGGAGAATAAGGTCTTAATAGACTGTCCCTATTTGAGACTTCTTCCTTTTGGGGAGTGCTTAGATTGGTTGTCTTACCTATTCTGCCCCTTGCCCCTACACCCGAGTCGAGCAAGGAAGAGAAAAGACCTTCATGCCCCTTGGACATGGACAAAGTAGGAACGGTGTTTCCCAAGGGAGTCGGCTAAGGATGCCATGTAGTGTGTGGATCCCGTGCAAAGGAGTAGTCCTTAATGGCCGGGGAAGGAATGTCAGACTCCTGGCACAGAGCTCATTATGTCTTTAGATGTTGCAGAAGCAAAGTTTTACCATGAACTGACTTGACTGAGACATGACTCTGTTTCTTACCTCTTTTTTTTTTTTACAAACACTCGTCATCATGTTGAAAAACCTTACTCATGTGCTCATGCATAGAAGTGAATAGTATGGAAATTAAAGATGCAATCTTGCACAGTTAAATCATACTTGCATCCCTTGATAAAAGTGATTTGCGAGCGTAAAGCAGCCAGCGTGTTGTCCCTTGCGCTTGTATTTCTTGCTTTGACAGTTTATAGGATAAAGGACGGGATGAAGGTTGGAGGTAGATCAACATGATAGAGTGGTAATTAGACCTGACCTAGACGAAGAAGGATAAAAAGGAAAGAGGCGGGGCTTAAACTCCCTTGCTAGGGCATGACCCCCTGAAAACATAAAGGTCTACAGAAGACACCAGAAGCAGAGGGGGTTATGGGGGACTATAGCCCCAAAAGCAACATGAGAAAGGGCTGAGACCATGATTTGGGGAAGAATGAAGAATGGTGGAACACAAATTTGGAGAATCCCAAAGAATGGGGGAAAAAGGGTCCGAAGCCTCTTGAGAAGAGGATGAATTAGGTGAATCGATGTCATCCCTGTCTCTCTCTCTCTCTTCTGCTCTCACTCACTCCCTCTCTTTCTTTCTCTCTCTGGTAACCCCCTCTCTCTCCCCCCTTGTCCCCGACCTAGCCTAATGTTCACAGCCATAGGCAGACGACGACGACGGAGGCAGACGACGGCAATGGAAATGCCCAGCCACGTAGGTGATCACTGGACACTGTCTGCACGAACAGGGAGAAGATGACGAGCGCGGCGATAGAGAGAGAGAGGGGTGTGGCTGATGGGGGGAAGACATGAAGTAACTCCGTGTGGGAGCGACTTCATGTGAAAGTCGCTCCCACACTGAGTGACTTCACCTATTCGTACACAACCATCTCTCTCTCTTTATCTCTCTGTTTGCACGCAACCATCTCTTTCTCTCTCTGTGTCTCTGTCTCTATCTCTCTGTGTGTGCACGTGTGTCCTCTCCGCCACTCTCTCTCTATCACTCTCAGTCTCTCTGTGTGGTACCCCCTCCCCGTCGCTCTCTCTCTCTATCACTCTCACTCTGTGTGGGTGTGCCTGAGCATGCCCTGCATCAGAGGGGAGACCCCCGTCGGCACCCCATCCCCATCACTCTCTCTTTCTCGTCTCTCTCTCTACCACTCTCACTCTCTCTCTCTCTCTCTGTATGTGTGTGTGCATGCGCGCGCACACGCGTGTGCATCCATCTTCTCCGGCACCCCGTCCCCACTACCCTCTCTCTATCACGCTCACTGTGTGTGCGTGTGCACGTGTGCATCTGCCCTGCGCTGGAGGGACAGACCCCCTCTGACACCCCCCTGCCCGCCACTCTCTCTATCAATCTCACTCTCTCTCCATGTGCGTGCGTGTCCATCTGTCTTGCATCGGAGGCCCCCCCTCTAACACCCCGTCCCCGCCGCTCTCTCTCTCTCTCTCTCTCTCTCTCTTATCTCTGTCTCTTTATCACTCTCTCTCTCTTTGTTTGTGTGCATCCATGACGGGATGCCTACACTGGAGGGGGTCTCCCCCTCTGGGACACCTCCTCGTCGCTCTCTCTCTCTCTCTATCACACATTCTCTCTCTCGTCTCCCTCTCTATCCATGATGTTCACGCTGACACGCCCGTGGTCAATGTTCACCATGGTGCCACCGTCGAGATTCCCCTTGCAGGTGTTGACGGGCACCCCCCGGCGCCCAAGGCTTCCACGGTCGCGACGCCGTTACCAACTTCAAGCTCCTTTCCGACGCCAGCGAGGACGAGCTCCTCTTCCTCAACTCTCACTCCAAGTCCTAAATCTTCTACATGCTCTACAAGCACAACTACAAGGGGAGAGAGAGAGAGAGAGAGAGAGAGAGAGAGAGAGAGAGAGAGAGAGAGAGAGAGAGAGAGAGAGAGAGAGGGAGTTTGTCAGGGGCATGTATCAGTTTTATCTTCAGCAGCAAGGGGGTGAGGTTGGCGAGGGATCATCATCTCGGGGTGGTCATGGACGTGTACTGAAGGTGTTCTTGTAGTTCCAACCGCCCAACTACAACAGACAGCCAGATGCAGATGTGGCTTGAGAGTGGCTGGATGATATGGAGAGGATATTCAGCTCCATGGAGTGTGCAAAGGATGTGAAGGTGATGTTGTGCTAGCCATTGATTGCAGCCATCAGCTCGGACCTGGTGGACAGCGGAGTGGGAGACGACTTTCCAGTCCTGTCCTCTTTGGTAGATCACATGGCGGGAGTTCGTCATAGCATTTGAGCGTGCTTTTTGTCCATCCTTCATTAGATTGTAAAGATGTACCGGTTCCTAGAGTTGACCCAGGGGGACAAGATAGTGATGCAGTATAGATCCAAGTTTATTGAGTTGGGTCGCTATGCACTGCATATCATGGCGGATGAGGAATTGAAGACCCAGCAGTTTGTCAAGGGCTTGAGGCCAGAGCTGAGGCATCCCCTGATTGTGACATGTGTGGCCAACCTGGAGGCAGCTTGTAGAGCGATAGTAGCATTAGAGGAGGATTTGCAGCAAACTCGAAGGTAGGGTAGTGCCAGTCAGATGCAGACAGGCCACAATCAGCAGACGACCGTGTAGCAACAGAGCATTGTCCAACCCTCGACAGGCAGCATGGGGGCATCTCCATCAGTGGTATCAGTAGTAGATTCAGCATCTTTTGGATCGAAGCTCAAGAAGTTATTCAGGAGGGCTAGTTTTGGCAGGAGGCGTTAGGATCGTAGAGAGTCGAGGCAGTCATCGGTGAGTAATGTTCAATAGCCCTCAGCTTACTAGCGCCAGGTTTTAGTTGGTGGTTCACGGGGTGTATGTCCTCAGTGTGGTGACTCTCACCAAGGGCAGATAGTGCTCGATGCCCATGATATGCTTCAGATGTGACCAGGAGGGGCACATGGCACGTGACTATCCTCAGAGACCACGTCAGCTGCACCAGTTTTAGCAGCAATAGTAGTTTCATCCCCAACAGTCACCACCGCAGTAGCAATAGTACTAGCAGTAGGGTCAGTTTCTGCAACTGTCGTGGTCAGCTTCTATAGGGGGCAGAGATCCTGAGGCAGAGTTATGCACATGACCAGGGCGAAGGCTGAGGCATCACAGTTAGTGGAAGGTAATATTATGATTTTGGGTTGTGCATCTCAAGTTTTGTTTGATTCTGGTGCGTCCCACTCGTTAATATCAGAAGATGTTGCTTAGAGTGGCAAGGAGTCTGTAACTGAGATGTCTTATGACTTGGTAGTAGCATTGCCTATTGGTGATTTCATGCTCAGCCCGTATTGTCTTATCACCCAGCCCCATTTTCCCCCTCCCTCACCTTGGTTAGACCCCCATTGACCCCCCTAACACTCAAGGGATGCCCCTTCCCACTGCATTTCCCCCTTCTCA
Organism: Amorphophallus titanum; assembly: GCA_024336825.1. Taxonomy (NCBI): domain Eukaryota; kingdom Viridiplantae; phylum Streptophyta; class Magnoliopsida; order Alismatales; family Araceae; genus Amorphophallus; species Amorphophallus titanum. The sequence goes on from JANBPO010004656.1 coordinate 1,095,206, forward strand.
TCTCCCCACTATCATCCCCTTCCACCACCATACCTTGTTCAGTTCGCAGGCAGTAGATCTGGTGCCTAATTACAGAGCCTGCCTCAGAGTCATCGCGCCTCTCCAGGTAGCATGCCATACACATCTGGAAAGCTCGTCGAGGTAGATTCGCAGCCGAGGTGGTCTCGCCAGCATCTGACATCTCTGCTGCCCAGAGAATCCATTTTCCCCCGACTGTGCAGGATCACTCAGGCAAAGAACCAGAGCCCCAGAGAAAGTTCGACCACGGCCACTCCCTTGCAAGTCTGGGTGTCAAACTTGGCTGAGAGCTTCCTCTACTAGTCCTCTGTCATCCCCAGGAAGCGAAAGAAAATTTGGACTTCGTCATCAGGAGTTTTGAATTTTCTCCCCCAGTGACTCTAGCCACGCTCGATTCAGAGGTCTGAAGCGCTCGTGGTGGCCTCGTCTTCCTGCTGCTGAGGTACCTTTGCTGTCAGAACCAACACTCAAGGACCCTATGTGTGGCCTGTCCCTGACCAGCACCGGCGACTAGGGAATTCAGCAAAATTTTGATGTCACTCTGATCCAATTATGAAGATTCTTCAACTGGTCTCATCATTGGCAAAATTCGGGAGCGGCTGCAGCAGCGTCAACTCCGACTATCCGTCCCCTATTCTAGAGAGTGGACAGAACCAATGACACCCACCTGTTCGATCTCACTTAGGCTTTCCCCTTCCCTGCCTGGCCGATAGACTGCCCCTCCCTACGTGGAGGTAGTTTTAGATGTAATTTCAATTAATCCCTACCCCGAGATCCCCCTCCTACGAGAGGTGTAGTGTTATACTTCTCTGATTTTCAGATTAGAGCTACATCAGCATAGCGTGCGGGCGCGTACCCACGCTTCCCTGCTCGCCTCGTCTCCGATCGGGATCGGTGTATTCACACTGATCAGGTAAGCTCTGGGCCACATCCCTTGCTGGTTTACTATTGCTTATTTAGTATTGTCTTTTAGCTCCGCCGAACAGTGAGTGAGCGCCCGATCCAAATTTCCCATCAATTGAGTGGCCACCGCGGAGTGAGGTGAGAGCAACCACTCAACCCACACCCTCGGTGTGCTGGCCGCCCACGGAGTTGGGTATCCCAGCCCCTTAGGGGTTCAATCTTAGGCTAGCCAACCCCCCTGGAGCAGCGAGGTTCTGTCCCGGACCCTCACCACCATCACCGGGTTGCCTACGGATATGAGAGTGCGCTTAGCGGGTGAGTCCGCTTGAGTGAAGTCACTAGTCCGTGCATTGCTTGCTTGCTAGGTCTGAGGGGTCTTCGGTCTTGTGGCTGCCACCCCCATAGTGGTGTCACATCACACCTTCTCTTCCTCCCTCACCAACACTGCCGCTCCATCTCTCTCCTGCTGCCTCTAACTAACCCACTCGCACCCTCTCATTGCCCATGCCACTGCCAGACCATTGCGCCCTACGCTTGCTCTCTCTCTCTCTCTCTCTGCAACCTCCACTCCGCCACCGCCTATGTACACCACGGCCCCCTCACCCACCGGACCTCCCTCGGTGTCCCTCTCCCTCTCATCTATCCTTCGGACCACCTCCATAGGGGCACTGCAGCTCTCACGTCTTGCCACAGGCCTCTCTTGTACCTCCCTCGCTACCGTGGCTATCTATCTCTATCTCCCTCATCCTGTCTCTCTCTCTCTCTTGCTAAAACTCCCTATGTGCCTCCGTCGCCCTCTCTCTATCTCTCAGACATCTCACTCTCCCTACACACCTCTCCCCACCGTAGACACCACCCCTCCCTCACCGTTTCTCTCTGTAACCCGCGTCTCTCTCTTTCTCTAGCTTTCACACGCATCGGCCTTCCCTCTCCAATTCTCCTCTCTCCCGTCAGAACGCAGCGTCCTCCCCTCTCTCCCTCTCACTTTTGCCATCACCCATCTCTGCAATCCCTCTGCGTCCGTAGCCGCAAACCTCCATTAGCATCTCCCTCTCTCTCTAACCGCGAACCCCCACTCCTCTCCCTCTTGCCATCTCCTTCTCTCTCTATCGATGTCCACCACCGCGGCTCCCCCTCTTCCTCTTCTACCTCACACCTACACGCCCATACACACCTTCACTAACTCTCAGCTGGACCTCCCTCACCCTCACTCTGCTCCCGAAACCCACAGGCGCAGCCTTCTATCTTTCTCTCTCTAAACCACAGCTGCCGCACCATCCCCCTCACCACATCGTCTGCCCTTCTCACCGCATGCACGAGCCCTCCCTCTCCCACTCTTTCTCCACCCGCTAACTTCTTCCCACCGCGCTCTCTTATCACCCATGTGCAACCACCTCACCCACACTGTGTCCTTGCTCTCCCTCCAACCTCTCTAACCTTCTCTCTCCCACAGCACCTCCACAAGCACTCTGCTACCACCCCATGCTCGCTCCATCCTCCGGCCACCTCCGGCATCGCCCTCGCCAAGCCACTATTGTCCACCTCTGCCCCCCTCTCCACACACGAACCCCTCCTCTGCCTGCTCCCCTCTCTTATTCACCTGTCCACTCCCATCCATAGCCCCTCACCCTCTCGTTCTCTCTCAACCTCTCTTCCCATCTCCCATTCCCTCTCTCCCTCTCTAGTCGGTAGGAACCCACACAGTAGCAGGACCGGCAGCGGCCTCTGCTATCCCTCGCAGAGCACCGCCGCAAGCCCCACCATCTCCCACGCTCTCCACCTCTTCCAACTACCACCTGCAAACCACCGCGGCTCCCTCTCCAACCTAGCCGACCCTCACTCTCCCTTTGCACTCCTCTCTCTCACCTCTGCCCAGCCACCTCCGTGACCTCTGTTGGATCCCCTAGTTGATTTTGGTAGATTTGTTTTAATGATGACAAGTCTAGTGTGTGTGTGCCTTTAAAAAGTGCTTTGAAGAATGCTAACGATGTATTCATTTCTTCATCATGCTATGTTACATTAACCAAGACAATGTGGACTAAGTAACCACTCAATCATATGCTGATATATTACTCTGAGGAGTCCACCTTAACCTTCAAGGAGTTGAGTACACCTATTCAGGGAAGATGATCCCTTCATCCAATGCTTCAACCCTCATTAGACATGCACAGACCCCATTTGGCATTTGCAGTGACTCATCTTTGTGTTTGACAATAGTGCACCGACCTAGTGAACTTAGTCATCGTATGCTTGGACTTGAGCATTCAGTTACATTACTTTGAGATTGTCATGTAATTCAATTTCTAGAATGTGCAGGAACAAATGGTCTACATTGCATTGGAGCCATGGTAAATAGTGTTAATTTGAATGAATTCATGGTGAGCTTCTATTTCACTAATCAATCCATGAATCCATGGTAATACCCTCATGAGCACTTGTTTACAATGTCTAAGAATGGGGTTGTATGGGCCTTGATGGCCTTGGTCTTTAATTCCTTGAAAATACTAAATTTCTAGGTTCCAGTTGCAAGAGTCGACTCCTGTAGTCCTGGGGACTGTTTTTAGTTCAAACAGAACCCCCGATGAGAAGTGTTGACTCAGAGAGTCGACACTTTCACCCTAGGTGGTGGTTTTTCTTCTTAAAAAAGAATGGGTCTGACAAAGTGTTGACTCTTAGAGTCGACAATCCATTTCATGAGCACACAGTCCAAGTAACACAGTCATTTTGTAATCATCAAAATCACATATATCAAAATCACATAAACAACAGAATGCCTTCTTATCCCCTGTCATATGCCTTGAACAACTACTATCCAGGTACCATTTACTCCCCCAGGCTTCAAGACATATCTGTAAAAAGTAAGGTTCTCATCCAATTATTTTTGGTACCCAAATAAGTTTGGGTCCATAGGAGTTAGTCCAATTCTGCACATATCTTTTTCTGGTCCAAGTAACATGATTTTGTTGGGTGTTTTGGTTGAACCAACAATTAGCCATAACATGACCAAATTTACCACAATGAAAGTAATTAACATTTGAAAATCTTCTTTGAAATTGACGTGGTTTGGGTTGGACATGTTTTGGTTTGGTGTGTGAACATGATGCACAGACATTTTCTTTTTCATGCACATAAGATGTATTTATCTTGTTTTCAAAGGATTTTTTATTTTGGGGAGTGTACCCCAATCCTTCCTTTTGGACGTTAACCTTAACTCCCAACAAGTTATCTAAGTTTTATTTGCCTTTGACAAACCTAGACAGAATGGATCCCCGCCAAGAGACCGAGGGCCCGATCCCCTGTGGAGGAGGCGGTAGCCAAGGTGAAGGCGGCCCGTGGACGGGAGACCAAGCGTCGGAAGACGGAGGCCACTCAACCCTCGAGGGACGTCCCGGCACCCCCTCCGGTCCCTACCTTCGAGGAGTTCGAGGCGGGACTAGCCGCACCGAGCCGACCGACCGGTAAGCTTGTTTCAAACGCTTTTGCCGTATTGAGGAGGCCTGTCTCCCCTTCTTCCCTTGTGATTCTCATGTTTGGGATATCTTCATGTTTGCCAGTTGAGGAGGAGCGTCTGCCTTCGCCCACTCCTGCCGTAGACGAGCCTGGGACAGGCCTCGGGACTCCATCTACCTCGGTCCCCTCGCCTGGCAAGGATGGGGAGGGTCGGAAGACTTCGCCCGTAGAAAAGGCGCTCGCGGCTGCGAGGGCTGCGACCAGCCATGAGATCGGGCAGAGGCGGGAGGCGGTGTCGCGGATGGCCTCGACCTCCCCTCCCTCGGCGGTCCCGTCCTTCGCTACGTTCGCCTCCCCCCGGGTTGAACCGAAGAGCCCTGTCGGTAAGGCTTCTTTTACGCCAATGTCCGTTCAGCATTCGGTTTCCCCGCCCGGGAGCAACCCCCACCTCGATATGACATGTATCCTCTTGTTTCTGGCTGTAGCGAGGGCGCTTTCCGTGGGCTTCTCCCCCGTGGCGATCGGCTCGCGGGAGGTAGAGGAGAGGATGGCCGAGATGAAGAGATTTCGGGCAGAGATTGTGGCTGCCCTAGCCGGCCCAGACGAACCCGCTAGACACACTATGAAGAGTTATACTTAGTGCTATTCCCGTGTTTTTACACAACAGTGTACACCAATTATTTTTTTAGAATTTTTGTGACATGAGACTCAAATCTCTCATGTCGTACAAATCACACTCTCATCGAATGATCCAAACAAGTTAAAAAAAGATTAATTCAAAAAAATGTGCACAACACTATTCATCTGATGTAGGTTGGTCAACGGCCCTGTGCCACTACTATATATGGGGGCTTTAGAAACAAACAATGGCCTTGTGCCACTGCTATATATTTCGACATTGGGTAGATGATCTGACGTGGTCGACGTCGGAGGAAGGATCGATGACAACTCCGGGATGTGAATAGGATTGGATAACCACTGTCTCGCGCAGTTCGACCTCACACCGGACGGTCTCTCATCGGACGACACTCAAATCTCACAAAGAACTAAGAGGGAAGAAAAACTAGAAGGGGGCCAAGACACCTACGTAGTTTGCAACTCATGATTCTTTCATTCATATCAAAACCTTACATTAGCCCCCTTTATATAGGGAAGGCTATAACACTCATAACCTTAAGTTTTACCTAATAGTATTTATGTCCTAGTCTAATAAAACAAAACTCAACAATCAAATTTTTACTTGAACCAAATAAAATAAAATATTTTAACTTTGGTAGTTAATAATACAAATACCATCATAGTAAAATACACATAATACCAAAATATATATAAATACGTATTCAGGACGCCGAGTCTTCGAGTGAGTCTCCGAGTCATAAATTCGGTGATGTCAGGGCGGTGCGACGTCGACTCCGAGTAGTGGGTCCGATAGTGGACCCGGTGTCCCCACCATGATCAGTCGGAACATTACTGTTACCGGATGCTTGTGTTTGAGAAAATTTCTGTATAACATCAAGAATTATGAGAACCGTTTTGTCAACAAAATAAAATATGTACACTGTTTTATCGAAACAAACAAATATGTGTTTACCAATTTTCTGAGGAAATAGACAGGGAATAACTCATGTTTGTACTCTAGTTCTGTCGGAGAAGAGAGTTGGCAATATTAGAGATGGAGATGGAGATGCGAGAGAAGTGGAGAGACGTGGATGAGATATATATTTTCATTGAAGTCTATTTTTCTGTAGGGGAGATCAGATGGGGGAAATGAAGCTAGGGGAAATAGAAAATATTCTAATTTTTCTCACAGTTATATCTTCACATGTTTACAAATTAAACATTTGAAAATTGGAAAAATAAAAGAACATAAAAGATTAGTAAATGCAAACACGGTACCCCCATAGTCTTCCTTTGATAATCGGGTAGATAGAGTTATAATTTCCTGACATATTCTTTAACTCTAGTAATTGGTATATTTGAAAGGCGAGGTATAGTGTAACTCAATTAAATAGGTGGAATAATTTAACCCACCGCTCTTATCAAAATAAATGAGAATAACTAGAGAGACATACTAATCTAAGAAAGATATCCCTTCATTTATCTAACCCTCTATCAAAGAGAGACTTGAAGACACATAAACCATGTACGTCGCCAGCCAGATGGCACATCACAATGCCTTCTCCCATAAATTATCTCCGTGCATCGAAATTCTATTAGCGATCTTCTTTGGCCAAACTGGAAGTCACTAAGATCTTCTGACCCTAACTCGGTCTGATTCGATCCAAGTTAGATCCTACCTATACAATAAATTCTGACTCGTGAGCGTGCGACTCGTGTGGAGTCATTATGAATTATTTTAGAATAAGATTGCAATATTGGAATCAAATCATTTTTAAAAATAAAAATTAATACATTATTATTTAATTTATTTTGAATATGTGACTCATCAACGCCGAGTAGATCCGAGTGGGTTTCAGGTCGAATCGACTCGTACCAAAACCATGAAAAGCTGGATCGGTCTGAAGCAAATCCCCAATTTACTTAAGTCGATCGGCGAACCGGGTTTTCTGGCATACGAGCATAGATACTGATCGGAAAGCTCTCAAGAACGAGGGTAGAGTTCTTATGCCATGAGTTCACAGTGAAGAGCATCTTGTTATTAGCTAGCAACTTGAAGAGATGGGGGAACGAAAGAAAGACAGCAAGCATAATTGCAATTAAATTTACAATATTCTCTATAGTATACATAAATATATATGTCAGACCATCCAATTAATTAATGATCACAACACAAAAACGACGTCGTCGTCGTCGTCGTCGTCTAGACAGACGCAGCAGCAGATCACATCTCCCGTTAAAACCGCATAAACATCAGTGTGTGTGGATCCCGATCGGCCAATTTCTTACCCCCCCACCTTGGGGATCAAGTAAAAAGAAGGGTCTGGGTCGAGAAGCTGCTCGACCTGTGCGCCGGAGCCAAGGGGGGGCGGCCGCTGCCCAGGATCCCGGGCCTCCTCACGACCAGCGACGGCAGTGTCCCCCGCGACGGCCTCTTCGCTATCGCCTTGGAGCAGCCATTGACGGGGGAGCGGGGCGTCTGGCTGTCCAGCCCCGCCCCGTAGCTCCCGCATGGCTTCAGCTTCTTCCTGCACGGCCGCTCCGGCTTGGCCAGGTCCTCCAGGCACCTCACGCTCGCCAGCGACGTGAACGACTGGGACTTCCCCCGGAAGTGCCTCGACAACCCCCTCCTGAGGATCATGTTATGCCGACGACCAGCCACAGCCGTTAGACAAGGCAATTAGAGAAGACGAGAAACCGAAATTGGTGCAGATCGATCGATGCAACCCATGGGGACGACGACGACGACGTATGGCCTTTATCACATAGCTGACTAATACTAAGAAGATTATAGGCAAGTCCTTCAACAAGTAAAACTTCTTCTATGCAGTAGGAAGAGTACTAACCTACCTTACCTGATCCTATGATCTTGCCTTTTGTATTCCCTCCAAAGGTTACATGACCAGCATCCTATTATATCAGCAAGCAAAACTTTCCTTTATCCCCGGTGATGTGCTTGGAGCAGTCGCTGTCAAGGTACCATCTGTTGTGATTGGCTGCTAGGCATACCTGCAAGTAAAATCAAGTAGAGAATTTTGAAATCTAAAACTGTTTGGGCCCCATACCTGTAGTTAAATCATGCAGATAAGACAACAACTATTTTGGTATCCACATTTATTTTTGTGACTTGGGTTGTGGATTTCTTAACTTTCTGTTCTGTATGTCTTTTCTTGCCACTCTGAGTTTTTGGTGACCTTTTCTATTGTGTGGCATTCTGATTTTTAACATTCTGAGAATTTTTGTGCCAGGAATTGGTCCAACGGGCATTGGAATGTGTGTGTGCCCTGTAGACCCTAGGCTGAACAAACATAGGATGGACAATGCCATAGTAGTTCTGGTTCATGAATGTTCTATACCTAGGTTGCATAGAGATATTCCAAGGGTAGCGTCCATGCACCTGACTAGGATGTAAGTTATGGGTATTCTATTGCATTGACCTCATATAGGTGTCACCTCGACCTTTCCTACCGGAGTGATAATGATACGAGTTATGGAATGATGGAGAGGTCAGTGCACTATAGTAGTAACATCGACCTGAGGTGCCCCTGCTCTGACCTTGATTTCTAAAGGACCTGAACCAAGAAGGAGTATGCGTCGGTGCAGGTTGGTTGTTGCATCGACGTTTTTGTTGTGACTAGGCTACCTTGGTTTTGGGGGTTCCTTGGACTTGGGTTTTAGTTGTTTGACCCCTAACCTGTCCCTTAGCCTGAGGTGCAGTAGTGTGTGTGCAGGATCCTCTAGACACCTCTACCTTTCCTTTGCCCTTTGCCTTAGCACTGGGCTTGGTTTGTTTGTTTTTCTTCATAGATTTTTCATTATAGTTATCTTCACAATTGATCTTTATTAGCAGTTTGGATCTTGAAGTTCCTTTTTTAGCAACAAAGGAGATGGCTTTCACATCAAATTGTTTCTTATTGGTTGGGTTAAAACCCAATCCTTCCCTTCTAAAGTTTACCTTGGTTCCCAAGATGGCGTTCAAATTTTCTGTGCCTTGAGTCATGCCCTCATGGAATTCTATTTATCCTTATTTTTTTTCTAAATTTTTAATTTACTTTTTCAATTCTTTATTCACACCATTCATAGCATCATATTTTTCATTTCTAATTCTAGTTTCTTCCTCAAATCTTTAATGAAATGGAATGATCTTTGGGCCAATTGATGCATATGTTACTCTTTCTGGTGCTAGAGTAATCTTATACACTCATTTTTGTGATTTTTCTTTCCAGTGCCAAAAGAGGTAGAATTTATCTTCCGCAAGATGAGCTCGCTCAAGCTGGTCTATCAGACAAAGACATCTTCCAACGGAAGGTTACAGACAAGTGGAGGAATTTCATGAAAGGTCAGATTCAGCGAGCAAGAATGTTTTTTGATGGGGCTGAGAATGGGGTCTGTGAGCTCAATCAAGCCAGCAGATGGCCGGTATGACAAAGATAATTGATTCCCATAATATTATGTTTGTCCAAACAAGTGCAAAAGATTCTAGATGAAGAAAATACTTGTGCTTGAATATGGTTGCTATTTTGGTATAATGTTGCTTGATCAGAATATACTTGTCCTGATTTGCTTAGTGAAATATTGAAGCTTCTTCCTCTAAAGTAGAGATAAAGCAGAAAAGAAGCATCTTTTAGTTCTCTCTTGATGAAGTTGCATGTTGTATATAATATAATGGTGAGACTTTGATTAGATAAATAGATTATCCTTTCCCATATATGGTATGTTTTATTGATATTGTAGCATGGGGCAGTCGTTTAGAGTGACAACAAACCTAATGCTTATGTGCGTCATGGTTGCAGGTTTGGGCATCACTGATGATATACCGTCAAATCCTAGATGCAATCGAAGCTAATGACTATGACAACTTCACCAAGCGTGCATATGTAGGGAAAGGAGGGAAACTGTTGTCATTACCTGTGGCATATGCTAGAGCACTTGCAATTCCCTCCAAAGCATGGGCATAATGTTGAGTCACTATTCATCTGTCTCTGCTTATCCGAGCTACCTTCATCAGATGCTTTGAGTTTTGGAATTCTTTAATTGTAGATCCACAATCTCACTTAAATGGAAGATATGGTAGCTGATTCTTATCCCAATTGAAATCTGTAGTCATGGGTGGTTCTTTTTTCAGGGGAAGCGTGTACATTTTTTCCTTCCTTAATTTTGAAGATAAAAACATAAAAAGTGTACATTTCCATTTTCCTTTACAAGGTGGAAGTTTACACTCCAGTTGATTACCTCCATTGGTTAATACGACGTCAACTTCTATTCCTAAGGCACGCCTCGTATATTACCCATTATATGAACATGTACTTTGTGCAAGAACGCCCCGTCTAAAGGACTAGAGGTTCTGATTTTGAACCTTTCCTTTCGTTGATCCATTCATCTAGGCTTGGATTATCTTCTGCCTTCATCTGTGATTCCACTGGGATCATTGACCAAAGAAACATAGATGCCTCGCGGCTGGACTTTGATAATACTTGGTGGAAGAATTTTAAATGTATTATAAGAGCCTTATTCCAAGAATAACTCATTCTACCATTTCACATGGAATGAGTTATTCCTAGAGTTAGAGTAAGTTATCAAACTCAAAAATGATAACCCATGGATAACTCACCCGGGCCCACCTCAGATAACTTATCCTAACCTGTTACCAAAGAGGCCTTAAAAGAATGCTCTGGATGCTGTGGTTTAATGTATTCCTTTTTGTTTCTCTACGTTATCTATGCAGCTTCGAGCAATTGGAAGGACCACAAGGGGTGTGATGTCCATGAAACTGAAGGAAGGAGACAAGATGGCATCTATGGACATAATACCTGCTGCGATGGACAAAGGCATAGAGAGGACACTAGATAGACCTGGAAGCCAGTAACATCTGAACTTTAATTTGATTCTTTGTTGGTAACCTTTTGCAGCATGGTCGCTCTGTTTATAAATTTTTGCTCACACATAGCTATGAAATAGTCTATTGTCTGTTAGCAAAGTGTCATACTGTCCTTTTTCTCATTTTCTAATAGGTATTTTATTTTGTAGTGGGTTGATGTTTAAGGAAAGATCATATGACAATATATGCTCCTGATTAACTTTATCCTTGGTGCATGCATTGCAGGGGTAAGGATATTGGGCCCCCATGGCTTCTATTTATCTCTGAAAGCGGTCATGGCAAACGTGTACCTCTGAGTAACTTCCGCATGTCAAATTTTAATAGAGTGGGATCCAAAGGTTACAAGGTGGTTGCAACTCTCTTTACTTTTGTGATTCTTAAAAATATATTGGCACATAGGAAAATTCATTGTTGTGTTATTATGCTGTCCAACCTACCCAAAACTGCAGCTTCCCCCAGAACATCGCCTTGCTGCTGTGTTTGTAGTCGGATTTTTATTGGCAGGTAAAAGTTCTTTTATGGTAGTTCTTTCCAAATGGGACTTTTAGGTATGCTGGCTCATAATGGCTATCTATCTTACCAGATGATGGTGAAAGTGATGAACAAGTAGTTCTAGTGAGCCAAAGTGGAACTATCAATAGAATCAAGGTTCGGGATATTTCCATTCAGTCACGCTTTGCAAAGTAAGTTTTGGCTGTCGAATGAGGTCACCCCCTCCTACACAGGAGTTATTTTCTCGGTTTTGCTTTTTTCGATTTAACTCGTGACAATGATCTTATTTGATGATAATATTGCTTGCTTAAAGCTGTCTGTCACTGCAGTTAGTTCCTTCTAGTTTTGCATAAGTTATAAGAAAGTTGTGGGGAGGGAATGAAGCCTGAAATTTAGGGGAGAAGCTTCAGCCACGATAGAGAGAGATGCATTGACGGCCTTTTTCTAGGGAAAGAAACTTGAAATGGCTACAGAGGCTCATATTTTTTTACCTTTTCATATTACAGGCTTTTAGCCCATCGTCCTCTCTCTCTCTCTCTCTTTTTCTTCCCCCCATCTCTCCCTCCCTCTCTCAGCCCCCCGACACTCTCTCTATCTCCCACTCTCAGACTCTTTCTCTATCTCGATCTTGGGTCGTTACACCATCCTCTCTCGCTCTCTTCCTCTCCCCAGGTCTCACTCCAAAGTCTCCTCCGGCCACCTCGCCACGGTCGTACACCCCGCGGAGAGAGGAGAGAGAATGAGGGAGAGAAAGTGAGAAATGTGAGGGAAGAGAGAGGAAGGAATAGGGTTAAATAGAAATAGGAAATTAAGAATTTCCTAATTTTCGTGAAATCTGATTTTTCACCCGAAAATTCACTAGTTCAGAAAAATATGAAAAAATAGTCTAAACGATCCTCGAAAGGAGCACAATGCAACTGTAGCGTCCTCGAGTTGATGAACTCAACAGTAAACTCACCACTGGATTCTGTAACTTGTATGAGAGAAATCTCGCGTGGATCGTAAAACACAACTTAGGACCCACAAAAGTGATTCCAAAGCTCTTCGATCCAGATCTGAAGGAATCCAGGGTGTTGCAGCCAAGGCACTGGCCGCCTTGTCATCCTGGATGGCCAGACACCTGGCCGCCTAGAGCTGTGGACGGCCATCACTTTGGCTGCCCATGGGCCAGTCCCCACTTTTCCCCTCGTCGTTCAGTAAGCCACTTCCTTCATACACAGCCCATCTCCCACACATCCAAATCAATTGGAGAAACATGAAAACCATGGGACTCACCTGTCTTCATGGTGCCACCTCGTCCTCTCCTTCATTTTCAACATCATCCAATGATGACCCATCTTCATCCTTGTTGACACCCATTTTCAGCCTATAAGTTAAGTTATTTCTCTTATTCATCTCCTGTGATGCTCTGAATTAACCATTATTTTGGAGCCTTCTTGGAGCCTATTTTGAGCCTATTTCTTAACCATTTTTCAAGCCCATTGAGTTTTGGAAGGTTTTATCTTCAAATTTCCAACTTTTGTGTCACTTTTGGGCCGTCCGGAGGGTCAAACGAGTGTCCGAAACTCACCCGCACAAACTTGCCAAGGCCACCCTGGTTGTGGTCAAGGGTTACAGTGACCTAAATTCAAAAAAAAAAACTAGGTCGCGGTCTTAAGGAGACTATGACCATGAGGTCGTGGTCTCCTAGTAGACCCCGTTCTCAGGGGTGTTTCCGGGCATCCGTCGGCCCGACTGCTCTGTTCCTTATTGATGCGGGACGGACACGGGAGCGGACTCTACATGCATTGGACCTCAGACTCTAAGATGGACATAACCAGCAACGCGTGGCTAGGAGTCACACTAGACCCGACACTAAGAGCTCCTAGGGGACTATACGTCGCTCACAGAAAATTCTGTTAGTACAAAGTTTACATGGTTGAGAAGTATCCTGGGATGGGATCTTCATTCTCTGGTAACTGAAAGTCAATGGGTCCCCCTTTGAGAAATAGTATAATCGCAAAAAGGGGATAGACGTCCTAGTCCGGTGGTAGGTGAGGGGTGACACGTCTGCTTGCATGGAATGGGAGGCAAGGTCGCGTCAATAGAAGCCTCTCTCGTTTTCCTACATAGGGTGTGTGGGAGCAAGTGTACAAGATAGCAGAACAATGCCTGGAAAAAAAGAAGCTAGACAAGAGAGAAAAGAAGCCAAGGTAGTAGCTAGAGCTTTCCATCATCTTCAAGCAGGAACGAAGTGCAAAGCCAAAAGAAAATCGGAGTTGAGCATCTTCAGCCTGCAGAAAGCTGAACACCAAGAAGCTGCCGTGTAGTTCTCCTGAGCCAAGGTTCCAGATAGAGAAAGTCGATCAAGCTGCTGACTCCTCCAGAGATCATCCTCCACCAAGATTTGTGACAATCCACACATCAAGGAACCTGGGCTGTTTCTTTGTTCTAAACTCCAGCTTCATTTCTCATATTTTTCTTTCCTTTCATTTGATCCTTCGAATTGTGTGTTCTCCTCTACATGTATAAGGAGGTATTGATCTAGCGTGTAGGTTAGATCAGGTGTTGGGCTCGATAGCCTGCAAGCTATTATGTCAGCATTTTTGTGAGAGGAAGGACCTCTCCGCGGCAAGCTGTGAGGCTCAGCATTTGTAGAGGATATGTTCCTCATTTCAAGTTATTTGGCAGTAGGGATCCTCACTAGGTTTCGTGTGGGGTGGACGTAGGTCTCTAGGTAGAGACCGAACCACCTAAAAATCTGACTCCTTGTGTGTTGTGCTTGATCATCTCTGTGTGCTTGGTACGCTAGGTGAATGACTAGGAGCGTTGGAATCCTTGTATAATCCCTGCTCTCGTCTATTTACTTCCACACAGTCTATTCTAGTTTTTACTCTGTATTAGATTTAAAAAAATAGGTGATAATCTATTCACCCCCCTCTCGATTATCTTTTCCACTATTCCAACAAAGTAATGCTTGTTGCACCCCGCCATCTATTAATGTAACTCAGACCGATGAGACAGTGGGTAAGAGAGAGGGCAGCTAATTTAATGCTATCCCCTCTCAGCATCCCATCACATCGGGTTAGTCTCTCTCTCTATGTAACGACCCAAAGATCCGGATACCGGTAAATCGATACCAAGAACTTGGGGAAGTCACCCAAGAGGCTGATGAGGCACTATAAGGGTTGGGAGGTTTTGTTGAGAAGATGCATAACGAATTGGAATTACACTTGCAATAGTAATTAAAGTAATAGTTTGAACTTTAAGCGAAACTAATTTATAATATCACTTCAAGAATGCATCCTTTTGCCTTCGAAAAGGATGGTAAATTGGTAGAAACCACCAATGGCAATCGAACCACCCTGATTTTTCACAATATTTCAGGAAAAATGATTTGGTATCGACCATACAGTAAGGACATGCCAACCTCCCATGTGTGCTCTAGCCAGATAGCATTTCATATGTAGGTAAGTCACTTATTGTCCACATCAATGCAGCCTTCATAGTGAATTTTTACTTTTATACGCATCATAAATAACAACTCCATCAGTCCATAATACTTTTAGCTCATCAATTAGTGGCATGAGATATATATCCAATTTTTTTCACAGATTTTTTGGGCTAGGAATCACTAAGGATAAGAAAAGGTTCTCTCGCTTCATGCACATGCCCGACGGAAGATTGTACAGTGTCATGAACACTAGCCAACATGAGTAAGACGCCACTGAACCTCTAAATAGATTGAAGCCATCTATGCATAAACTCGGCCTAACATTCCACGGCTTCCTTGCGAAAGTAGGATGAGTCTGGCTGAAATGATTCCAAGCTTTGCCATCGGTGTGATGACTGATTATTCCATCTGCACGCTATACTTTTTCCGCATGTCATCTCATATGCCGAGCTATCTTTAATGACATATACATCCACTACATTCTAGGGGTGAAAGGGAAGTATCGCAATGACTTATAAGGTACATTCTTTTACTTTGAATTGTCCTCTCTCTTAGGTTTGAACCTATCATGCTGACAAATAGAACATGATCTTTTATCTGCATAATCTTGATAATATAACATACAGCGATTAGGGCATGTATCTATTTTCACATATCCAAGCCCTAACTCATTAACCATCTTCTTTACACGCTAAAAATTTTTAGGCAACTTCTCATCTTGAGACAACATACTCTTGATGAGGAGGAGCAGACAGTCAAAATAACTCTCATTGAGGTGGAGCATTGGAGGCCAAAGACTCTAACAGGGGAGCTTGCTGCTGCATTTGGGAAGGCATTAGCCGTGCTGGCTGAAGCCATTGAGAATAATGCTGGGGAGTGGCCCAGTTTTGATCAGCAGTTTGTAGAACGACCGGTGAAGGAGCACTCTCGGGGTTAAAATCTTCTTGTGATGGCCCATCTTGTGCCCCCAGTTGCTCGGGTGCTACAACGTGCTTAGTCTTTTCATTTACTTTTCTTTGCAATAGTTTTATCTCCCGCTGGTATCTTTGCATTGTCATTAGGACGGCAGGGTCCACGGCTGTTTCATTACTAATGCCCTCGAGCGCTTCACTGAAAGAACCATCAATGGACGGAGACAGAGATGCTCCTTCTTGCTCAGACGCCACTATTCTGGAAGTGATAGTAGTGGTGTTTTCTTTAGCAAGCTGCTTGCCCGTGATGTGTCCCATTCCCTTCCACCTGTTTTCATCAGCTCAGCAACCCCTTGTGGAGTTTTGAGTCCCTCTCACATCTGGCTTTTGTAGCTTGGTTTTCCAGTATCCATGGAGATTCCCGAATGTTAGTATTCTGCCCTTTTTCAACTACGCAATGGCATCCTCTGGCTAGCTGGTCCCTATTGTTGAGCATACTAGTCCACATTACTTTTAACCTTCCAGAAGCAATGTTGGTTTAAGCACTTGCAGGCAAGAATTTTGGCCCAGAGCATGGTTGGATTCTGCAGAAATTTCTATCCCAACTTCATTATCAATGCTTGGTTATTCTTGTGCATGTCCTTGAGTCCCCATCCTCCTAGCATCTTAGGTGGTTGTATTTTGTTCTAGCCCATGAGACATGAGCATTTTGCTCCATCCTTGAAACCCCACCAAAAATTTCTCCCTAGCCCATTCAGTTCCTTGCATAATTTCTTTGACAAACTAATTGATGCCATTATGTAAATTGGGATTGAGGACAACACTGATTTGATGAGGACAGTTCTGCTGGCTCTTGTTAATATCTTTGCTTTCCAGCCCTGGAGTTTTTGCTTGAATTTCTCCTTAAGAAACTGTAATGATGTTGTCGTGGACCTTTCATAAATCAGCACGATTCCCAAGTATCATTCTTTTCCATAATTTTCACCCCCAGTAGTTGCGTAATTACCAATCTGAAAGGTGCCTTGGTGTTACGACTGAAATAAATTGATGATTTATCAAAATTAACTAGCTGTCCAGACCATAAGCAAAAATCCTTCAAACATTGTTTAAACATCAGGGCCTCAATATAATTAGCGTTCCCAAAAAGTATTATATCATCTGCAAGGCATAGATATGATATGACTGGAGCATTTCTTCTGACTTTAATCCCGTTGATCTTGCCACTATTAACGTCTGCTGAGATCATCCTGCTGAGAACATCCAGACATAGAATTAACAGGTATGGTGACGGGGCAGCCTAGTCTAAGCCCTTTGGTGGACTCAACGTGTTCACAGGCCTCTCCATTAATTAGGATAGAGAAAGAAGTAGCTTTTATGCAGGACATAAATAAGATAGATAGCATCTGCTGAGAAGCCAAACCATGGAAGTATGCGTTCTAAGAAGCTCTATTCTACTCTATCATATGCTTTACTCAGATCTAATTTAATGCAGAACCATCCCTCCTAGCCTCTTTTATGCTTCATGCTGTGAAAAATTTCTTGGTCTATAATAACGCTATCTACTGCCATGCGACCAGGAACAATGCTCCCTGAGCCTCACTGATCAATCTGCTAGGACTAGGGTGCAGTTTGTTGACCAATATCCAGGTAATTACTTTGTGAGTCTGATTATTGAGTCCAATTGGACTGAACTCTGATGATTGTGTTGCTGGGTTCTGTTTTCGGAGTAGAAAAATATGTGCATGATGATTTGTGGTCTAATTTGTTTAATGAAGTAGCTCTAGATGAAATGTATGAATACCTCACCAGTAGCGTCCCAATGAGTATGATGAAGAGCTGCTGGCATCCCATCCGGTCCCGGAGCTTTGGTCAGATGAAAGCCAAACACTACATTTCTGATCTCATCAGCTGTTGGAACTTTGCAGAACTGTCCATTCTCTTCCCAGGTAATTGGTTATTGGCATCTCTGTACACACTCCACTGTTTCAGGGGCACTTTTTGTTAGTGAATAGCTTTCTGAAAAACATCTTCAAACACCTTGATGATCAAGTTTTTGTCCGCTGTTATGTCTCCATTAGGCCCTTTTGGTCCAGTTGATGGAATTGATATTCTTCTAATGGCTGCGTAAGAATGGAAAAAAACTAGTATTTCTATCTGCACATAATAACCAGTGTGCTTTTATCTGCTTGTGCCAATATTCTTCATTTCTAGCCAAACATTGCCCTAGCTGTAGTTGAACCTGTTTCTCTTTAGTAGCTGAATCTTCATCTCCGGGACCCTTGGCCAGCTCCATGTGCTCTTTCTTCAAGTATCGGATTTTCCTACTGGTAGAACCAAATGCAGATGAACTCCAAGTGGATATTCTTTTTCTGAGTTGTGCCAATCTATCAGGAAAATTGAAACTACCGTCCTCGACAGAACTGTTCAAGCCTCCTTAGTTATAGGGGTGAAAGATGGATGCATTTCCCACATAGTCACATATCAAAATCTCCTTTTCCCATACTTAGTGCCATTCTTTTGCATAATAAATATTGTGCAGCAGTGGTCCCTAACAATCTTGGGGAGGTGGAAATAATACCTTGGCCATGGGAAAGAGAGCCAACAATTCTGCAGCCGGCAGAGCTCTTATCTAATCTCTCACTCACTAAGTTCTGCAAATTCTTGTCATTACTCCCAATTAAATGCTGGTCCAATGTCATGTAGTTTCAGGAGTCTTAGTTTGTTATTATTGGAAATTCAACATGTCATTGAAGTGGCTATAATTTCATCATTTTTGGCCTCCCTGCTTTTGACTGCTCCCTAACTAGAATTCAAGTGCCACACTTCAATTTAAGGCTCTGTGGAATCTGATGATGTCTATGAGCTGTTGCCAAACAATCTTTCTGTAAACCAAGCTTTCCGACAGCTAAGTTGTTCAAAGCTCCGGTGGGGAGTCCAAACATGGATCCCGAACTCCGCCTAATCGAAACATTATTGCTATGGTGTTGATGAAGGGTTGCATCTCACTGGAAGAACCAAGCCCCCTCCCATTATCCAGTCCACCATCACGGCTTCTGTCGACATCTGCCTCCCTGGCACTCTCTCAGATGCAAACATCATTTGCGAAAAATCAGAACATTCACCATTGGCTCTGCTGGTGCCCAAGTTCTTCTAACCCAGGAGCCTCCGTGTTCTATCTGTAATGATTTTGATGATGATGATGTTGCTTCTTTTCCAATTGTCCGTAATCTCCAGGTCCCTCTGCATCAAAGGTGTGTAGTGGTAGTAATACACACTTTTCCTTAAAACCCCGGGGCATTCCAGCTTCAAACTCTGCAAGAAGACGGGCTTCTTCCTGCTGGGACAGCCAGTGGCAGGTTGTATGTCCGGGGTGGCTCAACACAGTCTCTCGTCAGGGTGATGGTTTCCTGTATTCTCCTGCTCTGCTAGCCCATGTGACTGGTGGGCTAATAAAACAGGGGAGCCAAAACTGGCGGAGGGGTTCAAACTTCAGAGTGGGTTTGACACCTGAAAGGGAGGCTTATAGGAATAAAGTGAGGATCGGAATAGGTCAAGGCACAGGAATGAGAACTGGTGGGCTAAACAGGGGACCCTGTCAAATCTTGCATCTTGGACAAGACCATCCTCCGTGATGTTGTTATCATGGTTCTTCGTTTTCTCCATAAACCCATCCTATATAAAAAGGTTGTGTTATCTATCCATCATTTCTTAAGTGCAGTGGCTGCTGCCTTCGCGTTTGAACTGGACAGCGGAGTCACGAAGATAAGTTTCTGAAAGACCGGTGAACAACTAAAGGGTTCAAGATGGGACCCCGTTGTGTGGTCAAAAGAAATAATCACCACCACACGATGACGGTATCGAATCGGTCCCAGATCTCCCTTGGATCGACCGAGTCAAGGTGGGTCATCACTAGAGCAGTCAGTCAATGCGGTTGAGCCAATTTTCGACATGTTTGCACGGTAGAGATACAGGTCTATCGTCGGAGAAACTTGAGGAGATGAGTCTGATTTGGTAACTGTAACTAGTCCAGTGGGTCTATTATTTTTGATTCATTCACTATTCTATTTTTTAGATTTGTTGCATGTTTGAACAGGGGAAGGCCCATGGTGCTCTATTTTGATTCCCTGCCCTTTGGTCTTGCATTGTCCTCTTAGGGGTATGTCTCGAAGTCATTGTATTCTTTCTCCTAAAATTAATAAAACTCAGGGCCATAGCGTCAGCCTGGGGGAGTGAGAACATGCTCCCCTCCTGGGGGAGGATGCACTCGACTAGCCACAGATTCCATCGGTCGGTGCTTATTTTAAAAAAAATGGGCGTAATTTCAATAAGGATGGGCGTAACTTTCAAAAGGACAAGAAGCCGAGGTCGTTCAACAAACAGATTGTCCCGATAGCTACATCATCAAAATAACTATGCAAATATTGTGAGAAGCCCAGATACAAAGTAAATGAGTGCTGAAAAAGACTGGGAGCATGTCTTCACTGTGGGAGTCGGGAGCAAAGAATCCTGAGCTGTCCACTTCTTAACAAGCAAGTCCCGCCAGAAAAGCTTCCAATTGCTGTCAAGAAGTAAGGAAGACTTCAAGCTCTTATGGATGTGGAACCTACCGAAGATGGAGGCGTCAAAGGTACTCTCTCTGTGTGCTCAAGGCCTGCCTCTATCTTATATTGACACTGGAGCTACGCATTCCTTAATATCTAAGAGCTTTACTGATATTTTGCCTGTGAGGCCTGTTCCATTAAAATATAAACTTGTTATTACTACTCCTATTGGCGTAGGATCAGAGATTAAATATTTCTATCTTGCTAGTAAAGTTCTAGTCCGCGGCCGTAACCTACCTGCTGACTTAGTATGCATGGAGATGGAAGGATATGACATTATCTTGGGAGCCGACTGGTTATCTACACATGGTGCTAGTGTCAACTGCAAGTTGGGCACGGTAACATTTAGTGGCTAATGCAACCTCTTATTTTTTGGTGTCAGGCATTACAGACATTTATCTCTTATTTCGGCCGTTAAAGTCGATAAATTATTAAAGAAGGGTTGTTTGGTTTTCTTGGTTTCTATTACTATGGCCGAGCATAAGGAACCCATTCTGGAAGATATTCTTATCGTTCAGGATTATTCTGATGTATTTTCGGATGAGTTGCCTAGTATTCAATTAGAGAGAGAAGTGGTCTTCTCTATTGATTTAGTTCTGGGAGCTGCACCAGTTTCTAAAGCTCCGTATCGGATGTCCACTGTCCAAATAAAGTAGTTGAAAGAACAACTATTGGAGTTATTAGAGAAAGGATTTGTTCGACCAAGTACTTCACCTTGGGGAGTCCCAGTCCTATTTGTCAAAAGGAAGGACGGGTCAATGACCTTGTGTGTTGACTATCGGCAATTGGGTGGGGTGCCCACCTTTGGTGTTGATATAGCTGAGACCTAGGGCTGGAAGCCCGTCTCGGATGTTGATGGAGCTGAGACCCAGGGTTGGGGAGCCCGTCTTGGGTGTTGCTGGAGCTGAGACCCAGGGCTGGGAAGCTCGTCTTGGGTGTTGATGGAGCTGAGACCCAGGGATGGGAAGCCCGTCTTGGGTGTTGCTTGTGCTGAGACCCAAGGCTGGGAAGTCCGTCTTGGGTGTTAATGGAGTCAAGACCCAGGGCTGGGAAGCCCGCCTTGGGTGTTGCTAGAGCTGAGACCTAGGGTTGGGAAGCCCATCTTGGGTGTTGCTAGAGCTGAGACCCAGGGCTAGACGCCCATCTTGGGTATTGACGGAACTGAGACCCAGGGCTGGGAGCCCATCTTGGGTATTGCTGGAGCTGAGACCCAGGGCTAGAAGCCCATCTTGGGTGTTGAGGTGGCTATGTCCCGAAGAGGAAAACCTGTGCTGGGAGTTGGCATTGTTGGATTGTAGGGGCAAAGACCCAATCGTAGAGTCAAGAGGCCAGGGCCCAATGCGGAGAGTCCACATTGGGGACCGACCTCAATGAGACCCGAGGTTGTATACCTGAGCCGGATGTTGGGAGCCTCAAACTCGGGGCTGAAAGCCGTATTGAGTGTTGGCTCATCCGAGACTCGGGCCGAGAGGACCGAATAGCATGCTGGGAGGCCTTGACCCCGGGGTGGGAAACCCATGCTGGGGGCAGGCGTGGCTGAGACTCGGAGTTGAGAGCCTGAGTGAGATGTTGAGGAGCTGAGAACCCCAGAGTCAATGACTGCAGGGGTCTCCGTTGCTGGAGGAGCAGAGGGGTCAGCTGCCTGTATGGGCAGTCACCGAACTAGGCTACTCGTCAGCTATGACAATGGCGCCCGAGGATCAGGGCGAGCTGAAGGCCGAGGCAGCATTGCCGAACACGATTGGTATTGCCAATCATACGTTCCCGACGTGGATGGCGATGACGATCAGACCGTAGGTCACTATCGCCACCGATTTGTTGTTGCTGTTACTGGTGCCAGTTGGTCGCTTGATGATGACCGATCGCATGTTGCATCCTGGACAGGGGGCCCTCCTCTTCCTCTCTGATAAGAAAAGGAGAGGGCATTGCGGTGCACACTTAGCGGGTGTGACTCTTCTTTGGAAGAAGGAAGAAAGGTAGGAGATGTCCCACCGGATGTGCCGGTTTGTTTACGCGCGCGGGGGAGTTTCCCTTCCTGGTCCTTTTCCCTCGCGGCGGGGATGCACACTCGCCTTTTACAGAAGGCCGGGATCGGTCGATTTGGCACGCGGGGATTCCAGGGGTATTGAAAGGAGGGTGGAAAGAACGATAGGAACGCACTGGAGGAAAAAAAAAATTCACTTAAAAAAACTTGGGAACCTCCACAGTGTTTTATTTTCTTCAATGAAATTTAGTCACTGACCACCTTCCAATTACATGCAGTGCCACCATAGTTTTCCTGGCCTGGGAAAATGGTTTAAATGTCCACCAGTTCACAGTTGATAGTTCTGATCCGTAGGACGTATAGTAATGTCTGATAAAATAAGAGTGCAGGAGCTGATGTTTTAATTATGGCAAGCAAACTATCTTCAGTATTAACTGTGAAATGATTATCGCGAAACGGGGTAATCCTGGAGAGCCTTTATCTCATCTGTTGATGCTTGCTGTCTGTGTCTCATAGAACTGTGTCATCTGAGTGTGTGCTTGCCTTCTACTGGTGATGCTTTGTCCATGTAGTCTTTTTTTTTTGCTTCTTCTTACATGATACTTTCCCTGTTTTGGTGTGATATTTTTGTTTCCTCCTATAGAAAAGGATGTTTGCTGTTCAAATTCATCTCTGTAAGATAACCTGCAGCTGATGGACTGTGGCCCAGTTGGCATGATCAAAGTCTTAAGTGATTCATCAATTCTTCCAGTATGCTCCTTCAGCTGATTATCTTATATCAATATCATACATCATTACTTCCAGTAATCTTTGATCAGTTTTTCTATTTGTATATGTAGAAGTTGATGGTCCCCTCGGACACAGGAAAAGCATGTCCAGAACGGTAATGTTGCATTGCCATATCTTAAGTTGGCTGGGGTTCCATTATCTGATCTCAGGATGTTTCCACTGGGGATGGTGAGCTCTGTCTTTCGTTGCTCTGGAATATTTTTGTTTGTTTGCAGGTATAACTGTATGTTGTATTCTTGGATCTTTAGTTCAATATCAGCGTTCAGTTCTGTCATCATTTCTGAAGTGACCGTTACTAAAATGGTCACCTTTCTGTGCATGTATACGTAGGTTTGCCTCATCATATTTTCATAACACCTTTGTCATTTTTATCAGAGGTTGCTCTAAATCAGGTTGTCACTATCTGCTACTTTTGTATAAAGCGAGCACCTTTTAATCAAGAATCATGTGTATACTACGCAGACATATATTAGTTTATTTTATTTTTTCTGAGGGATGTCAAGAGGCTCTACCTGACATGGAAGTTAGTTGTGCACAGGAAGGGTGACGGAGGTGGATGGGCCTATAAGTTATGGTACTGGAATAGACAGTCCTGACCTAATCTGAATTCATAGTTTCGGATCCCACATATCAAAATAGGAAGGTCCGGCTTTGTAGTTTTAGATCCAAGAATTTGCGGTTTTGGATCTAAAATTGCAAGCAAACTGATCGGATTCAAAACTGTAAATTGTAATTTTGGATTTAAATTTGTTTGCAATTTTGTATCCGAAAGTTAGTTTGGATTAAGTTGTTGTGGTGATGAGTTTGCGAGTTCTATCTTCCAATTGCTCATTGAATTCTAGCCTCAATTTAAGATTCAATTAAATTCTTATCTCTAGTTATCTGTGAGCTTACTGTTAGCTCAGTGAAAAGGTTCTACAATCTTGTTTTCAGTAAGCAATTGAGTCAACTATTTCTATTTACTTCTAGTCTGAATTCAGTGTTTCTTTTAATTGGGCATAATTGTGTAATCACCTACACTCCTCCATCCCATCTTTTTGATAAGAAAGAAGGAGATAACCACATATATACATATGTATACTGTGTGATTCTGACAGAATGCTTGCATGATTCATGATACATGCTTCTACATGATTGGCATTAGGCATTAAGGCATATCCCATCATAAAATCATTCCATTGCACACATTCATATGCATCTAGGTGTTCTTCAGTGCAGCAAGTGGTATCATTCTCCAAATTGACCTATCCCTAACATGGTTTTCATTTTTGCAAGCATTGTACATATCACTCTCTTAAAAATCCTGTTGTCAATCAGTTTTTGTTAATGACATAGGGGGAGAATAGGTAGAGGTTGGTGTGCTAATTTCTCATTCTAATAGGGGGAGAGGTAGTGATTATGTGCATAGGTGCATTTGACTCTCAGTGAAAAATTCTTGAATGTTCACATAATTTTGTCATGTACATAACATTTTTTCCTTGTGCATTGTCTTTGTGAATAGTCTTTGCATTTACACTTGGTATTTTGAATTACAAATCTTTGGAATTTTGCTGCATAAGTGGACTTAGGTTTTGTTAAGTTCAGTACATGCCGATTGGATCTGCATTGTTGAGGTTTGCATTGTTCAACTGACCAATCTATCTAGGCTCCATCTGGATTGGGTTGAGCAAGTCTAATTTTGAAATGTTTTGGTTTTGTGCTTTTCATTTTCCTTTTAGTTTTGGTCTTAGGTCATATGGGTTTGTTGTTGTCATGAATACCCTTTGATGAACCCCATTTCTGATTATGCCAAAGGGGGAGAAAATATCTATCATAACATTTTGTCATCATCAAAATTGGGGAGATTATTATGTGTGATTTTGATGATTATAAAATATTATTTTAGAGTGTTTTTGTTGATTACAAAAGTACAGTTATCATTGGAATGCTTGTTGTTTTGATCTGGTGAAGAATTGGTTTTATTTTGACGAGCTACCTCTATTGTGTCGACTCTATGGTCGATTGCATTGACACCATCTTCATGACGCACTTTGTGTTTTGCTGTTGCTATTGTTGTTGCGTCGACTCCTTTGAGTCAATGCGTCGACACATCCTTTACACTCTCTTATTTCTTTGCTTTGAAATATGGAATTGATTTATGCTTGCGGAGTTGATGAATAGTTACTGAGGAAGGGTAAAATAGGCTTGACCTATATAAGGCCCGATATGATAGGCCCACTTCAGCCAGGCCTCCGCAGTGCCCATAAATGGGTTCCGACAGCCGTGAGGCTCACAACGGACATCCCGGGACGGATGAGTCTTTGGATTCGCCAGCGCACGATGGGCTTTGACCCAGGCGCAATGGCCACCGGATGACCCTCCGGTGACTGAACATTACCTCCCACGACATCGGCCTCAACCCCACTAAAGGCGAGCACTCCCTATGGGCGCCGTGAGACTCACCAGAGAACCGTCCGACTCTGAAGGAATGGACCTTCAACGAAAAACTCTCCACGATCGCGGGGAGGAGTTACTCCATGACTCACACCATTCCCTACTAAGGGACAGGCCCACCCCGCCAAGGAACTCCCTATAAATGAGACCTCGGCGTACAGACAAGGACACGGTGAACTTCACCAAGAAAAGCCTACTCAGCTCTTGCAAGAGACAATAGAAGCCATCCTGCTTCTAAGAGAGAAAGCCTTCGTCATGCTCCGACTACCCTCTGAGCACCCTTACCGCCCAGCGAGCACTCTCCGAACACTCGCTAGTCACAGCGAGAGTTCTCTCGGAAGGCAGATCGCCCCGATCAGGCTTGTTACCCCACTCTACATTTTTTTTCTCTCTCTCTCTATTTCTTGCTTCTCCGTCTCCTGAGCACTGACTTAAATATTAAAGGGTTGTTTCCTGAGATAACATCTGGGGCTCCTTTTGACGCTTTTCTTTTCTTATGCTTGCAGACTTTCACGAATGCCAGACAACCTTTCCCGATAAATAAATAGAGAAGTGTGATACAGGAGTTAGAGACCAGATTTCTACCTCTACCGTTACAAAAATATATTTGCTTAACAGAACTCATCAGTTTTAAATTTTTTGTCTTGGCTTCCAGTGATTTTAGATTGAAAAGTGAAATATGTTAAAAATGGTGTCACATGGGTCAACCTATTTTCAAACCCAACCATTTATGACACTCCAAATATAAGGAGAATAACCTTAAAATGATTTAAGGTGTTTCCAAACATATATAATAAATGCGTTATTTTATACCATTTTGACGTGTTTTATATATGGCTTACCAAATTGCCTACTCCAAGTCGTTAAAATAGGTGTTGCACCAATCAGTTCCATTGTTTCTTAATTAGAAAGGCAACATAAAATGCCTTTCAGATATAGCCCGCCCGGGGGGGGGGGGGGGGGGGGGGGGGGGGGGGGGCGGGGGGGGGGTGGGGGTGTGGGGTTTTGTTGTTTTTGTGTGGGGTTGGGTGTAGGGTGGTGGGTGGGGGGGCGCGGGGGGGACACAAACAGGCTGGCAGGTGGGGGGAGTGGGGCGGCGGCATCGACGGCTCCATCATCGGGCTCGCCAGCCTTCAGCCGGCTCAGAAAATAGCGGGCCTCCGCGGAGAGCGGACCGGCTGCCTGGACCTGGTCGAGCATCAGGTTCATCGGATCATCGATGCGCACGCACTGATCATTGGCGGGCAAGATGGACCTTAGGGCCGTGAAGGCCTCCTCGGTGACCGCCGCGGCCGCGAAGCCCACGACCGGCTCGGGCACCAGTAGCACAACGCCATTGGCCAGATGGCCCGCGCGCCCTGCGCGTCCCGCGGCGTTCAGCAGCTCGTGTTGCTTCAGCGCCTGCCGTGTCTTGTTCTCATTGCGCACGTTGCCCGCCAGTATTGCCACCTGCGCCGGCAGATTCATGCCTTGCGCCAGTGTCGGAGTGGCGACGATCACCCGCGCGCCATCCGACCGCTGGAACAGGGACTCCGCCAGGCGCCGTTCCGGAGCGAGCATGTCACCGTTGTGGGGGATCGCGCCCGCCTTGGCATCGACCAGGGATCGGCCCTTGGCACCGAGCTCGACAGCGATCTCCTGCTGGTAGGCCGCCTCGTCGGCGGAGAGGTTGCCGACAGCTGGCAGCTTGGGAGCCAGCGACTTGGCGGTCGAGCAGGCGTAGTCCGCCTGCTGCACGAAGATGATCGTCTTCAGAGCCGCGCCTGCCGTGCGCGCTGCGATCGCCGCGGCGACCTTATTAGCGTTCGCGGTTGGCCCACCCCTCCCGACCGCGATCCTCACGGGGTCCGGCAGCAGCTTAAGGAGCGCGGTGTCGCGAGGTTGTCCCTGGTTCCAGTTGTTCTGCAGCCCGAAGAGGGCATGGGCCGGGACATCGAGGGTTGGCTTCTTCGAGTTCAGGCCCCGCCTCTTCGACCGCGCATAGCTGGAGATCGCGTCGAGCGGTGCTTTCGGATACACGATCACACCGCGCGCCTGCCGGCTGGGTTTCCACGGCTCGTGGTAGTAGCGGGCCTCCCCGGGGAGCAACGTCGTCAACCAGGCTGCGAGCTCTTCCCCATTGGTCAGCATGGCCGACAGGAGCAGGAAGTCGGCGTTCGGCGCCCTCTTGGCCGCGTGCATCAGGCAGAGCATAGCGTCGAGACTGCGGCTGCCCCCACCGACAGGACTGAGGATATGGCACTCGTCCATGATGATGAGTCCCACCTCGGAGACGTCAGCGTCCGCAAAGCTCAGCGTTGCCAGCAGGCGTTCCGGCGTCATCACCTCAATGTCGCCCAACTCAGGACCACTGGCGAGGACGGAGAGGTCGCCATCCGTCGATACCACGACACCCCCGAGGTCATCTGGGAAGCTCCTCGCGAGGTCGTCCTTGAGCTGGGCGACCTTGCCGACCGCGTGATGAAGCCGGGCCTCTACCTTATTCACTGACTTAAGCATCAGAGAGTTTTCCCCAAGGATTCATCCCTATGCACCTCTGACCTATTTCCTGCTTTGCAGTTCATACAGACGTGGTGACCGTGACCAAGGATTCTCCCAAGATCACACGACTCAGGATCAACGCAAGATCACGCCTCTTCATACCTAATACAAGGGAGCACTAGGGATCCATAAATATCTCAGGGAGTTGAAGAAGAAAGGATAACAAGCCAACCAACTAGTGAGAGGGCTTAACAATCTTCTTGCTTTTGCTCACAAGTGATCTTCAAACTTCTCGCACACTCGTAGTCAAGAGAGATTTCATCGGACTTCCTACATCATCCTCGAAGACTCTTACTCTAAGAAGCCACTGAGAAGAAGAAGAAGGCTTTGCATCCACATCAATTATTCTGTTCTTTTTCTTCTTGACTCTAGTTTCATATTCATTATTTTTTATTTTGACCACATTTCTCACTCTGGAGTATTCTATGGTGGTTCTGTAAAACTCTTTACAGATTAATCATCAGAACATTTGTTGCTCGAGGAAACTAGCACTGGGTATGCTAACACGATATGCTGATACCTTATAAGTCAGTTGGGTACTAGATCCTAGAAATCAGTGGGGATAGGTTTGTTGAGACCTTCAGATTAGCTAGGGAGCTGGCCATGAAAAATAGTGGGTGTAACCTTAGATAGTAAGGTTAAATAAACCCAGGTGAGTTGTAGAGAAATGGACATCGAGAAGCCTGGGAGGACTGTTCGAACTAGTATAAAACCTGATGCCCTTGTGATGCGCTTGCAATTCTACATTTTTATTTCTGCTATGTTTCAACATTAAGTTTTAATATGTGATTTTTTTCATAGGCACACCTATGCACCCCCCTCTAGGGTATGCCCTGTAACTGACACGTCGTATTCAGGATCAGGCAGGGTATTGGGACTTATTCAAAGAATAAATCATTCGGGAGATCTGTCTGAATACGTTGTGTTTAGGATCATGTAGAGTGGACGCGAAGCCCTGGTCATCTTCCTCGACATGATCTAGTGGTTGTGGCAAGGAAGATGCCCAGCTCTAACGTCTATGGTCATACGGTGACATCTTTCGTGGCGAGGACAGGTCCACAACGGAGGGGTTGTTCTGGCAGCATCCAATAATGAGCTATGATGGGGGTTGTAGTGAGCCATTACTAGCATCCGATGTTGATGGTGGATAGCAGAAGTACGGCAACGTCCGAAGGCATCTCTGGTGTGGAGCAATTAACAATGTTTCTATCATCTTCTATCTGGCATCATCTTCATGACATCTAGCCGAGTTCTAGGAGGAGCTTATCAAAGCAAAAAGTTAGTATGCCATCCGTTGTTAATGTAACCAGAGGCTGCACAGACCGTATAGAAGGTTGAGGGCTAGGATTTGTCTGTGACATAGCTGGTGGATTTTGTCCAGGCTGCTGATTCAGAGAGCTAAAAAGTGCACCGGATATGGATGCTTGCCACGGGGGAAATGGAGGAAGTGAAAAAGTTGATAAACTACTTCCTGAACTTGAAAACAGCCCAGGAGTCGAAGGTAAAGAGAGTTGTGTCGCCTGACTATATACAGAGGACTGGGAACCAGAATGAATAGCTGGTAATTGAGTCAACAGAGGACTAGAAAATGGCGGAGGTGTAGTCGGAAGAGGTGGCAAAGGTCTTGTGGAAGAGATCGATGTGTAAGTCTCAACATTCAATTTATTGCTACCAGATATGGACACCCATGAATACCTGGAATCTGCTACAGTCTGAGTACTTGATGGCATAGAATTGCCAGTGGCAGATGACAATTTCTCAGAATAGACCTGCCAGAGAAAGCAATAAAGCAGGTTAAAAATATAGACATTGCAGCAAATCATTCTAAAACACAATCATTCTTAGCAAAGAGTTTATTGTTCTTACTTGGAAATTAGAAACTGAGCCAGGTAGACCGACATCAAAACCCATTAGCGGAGATCCCGAAGGAAGTGGAGGCTGTGGATCTCTTCCAGAGTGAATATAAGGTGATGAATGGCTCTGAACAGGTTGAGATGTCTGAGGTGGCACTGATGAAAAAATTGGAGGGGGCATAGGCGGGAGCGGAGGCTGGCTTATAGGAGCTTTCTGTTCATGATATCCCTGAGGACCCATAGATGATGAAACATTAGCTGCCTTTTGTGGGCTATCCCTTGGATACGAAGTAATTGGAGGAAATACAGAGTCTCCCAATGGCTGTCGAGATGATGGTGCAGGACTGACATTATAGAAATGTGAAGGAAAAGCATTAAGATTTGCAGGTGGCAGACTATCAAATCCCTTTGGCGTTGGAGCAACATACTTTGATTCCGCAGATTGCTCCTGGAAGAATGACTTTTCTTTGATATGCCTTGGATAGGTTTTCTCTGAAGAAGCTCGTTTTAAGGCTCCCGGTGTTTCACCTTTGGAAACTCGTCTTCTCACAGGAACCTCCAAATTTGAATCCCCATTTTCTGAGGGGGGTGGGGTATTGACCTGAGAAAATTGAACATTCTCATTCACATCAGATTCATTCTCTTCAACAATTGAACCTGGAGAACTTCCCCCGACAATTACAGGAGCAGGTTGCAGATTATCATCTGGCTGAGGGAATGGTAATCTATCATCAGATTCTGATTCATCATCGTCGTTGTGTCTGAGTCAGAGTCTGACGCACACACGCAAACGCAAAGCGTGTATTGCAATCGAAAACAGTCCTACTCCTACTCAGGTTCAATGAATTTGGGTCCAACTATAACATGAAACTTTGTCCAGTTGCACAATTGCCACTTACATTGGTCCAGCAAAGAGTGCTCAATTATCAGGAACAAGAACATTTTACACCTGTGGATGGTACAAGAATGAAGTAGACTCCAAAATTCAAACTAAAACAACACACGCAACAAATCAGATTAAAGCTAGATGTGTTTGAATGTTATGCATGTTACAACATTTTACTTTGAAATAAAAATTATTATTTTGTGCCCCTTGGAAGAAGCAGATAAATGATGCATCAAAAGCACATTTATTAGAATCCTTGCTAAAGAAAGGAACATTATTGCTCAATTCCATCCAAAATTCAATCACGTGGACTGTACTACCAAGGCATGGTCGAGAAGTATGTGAAATAGAACCTTTCCATACATTCAATTTCCAAGCATGCAACCATGGTTTGACAACCAGTAACAGATCGCTGCGGCATGGATGACCCGTACCATACCAAGGCGAACCTAGCATGCGATATGGTACTGACTTGGTCTCATTTCAAATTTTATTATAAAAAAAGGTTTCATTTGGACAACTCGGCCCGAGTGGGTTTGAGTCTGGCTGACCCATACCGTGCCAGGATGGATCTAGGTCAGTCCATCCCAACACTGTGACAAACCATGCATACAACAGAGGTGAATGGGATAGCTACCGTGCAAAGTGGTCATTGTGATTTATTATTCTTTAGTTGTGACAGTAAAAGACAAAAAGGTTTCGTCTTATCTGTTGTTTGGACCGATTGTCATGGTCACTTTAGCCAATCCAACTGATATCATTACAAAAAAAAGAGATTTGAGAAAAGATCATTGCTAAACTTTCTCTGCTAGTGACCACAGAATCTTTTTTTGAGAAGTGGATGGTACCACAAATTAAATTAAATGTAAAAGAAAAGGGATGTACAAATAAAGCCATTCAGCTCCCAAAACCCTATACAAGAACCTCCACACCAAGCAGGTGTACCCCTATCTATCCTCCCAACAAAAGGAACAAAGAGGAGTTATGAGACTCCACTTTACAAAGATGTTTAGCCCAACAACCAACCGCCACAGAATCTACAAGATAGTAATATGCTGATCATAGAAAATGCAGGCTTTTCGAGTGGTACTGAATGCTCTATGTGACATATTAGTTTTCCAGTAGTACAGGAACTACCTCCACATATTCAGTACAGAGGGTACCAGGCCAAACACCAATTTTGACCGGCATTAACTTTTCTTGTCAAGAACTTGAGTAATACATAAAGCAATTGGAACTACACACAATAGATGCCCTCTGAACCACCTTCTAAAAAATAGATGTCCTCTGAGCATTAAAAGGCAGCACCCAGGCAGTCGCCTGGGCAAATGTTTGACGAAGAAACGACATAATTTAATGTTTGGTGGTAGGAAAGTGGGACAGAGCTCTTGGAAGGTTGTCGGCCCCGGGCAAGGTCAGATTCCAGCCATGGCGAGACAATCCTTGAGATTTGACCTGCAATAGGCATCATTTATATTCCCTTTATTGGTGTTGCGACTTGAGTGATGATGAATCTAAATTTTAGGTAGCAACCCCCTGTCCTAGAGTATGTCAGGGGGATATAGTGGGTGCTCATCTATAGAAGTATGAGACGGTCCCTTAATCGTCCAAGTGTGCATGAAATGGCAGCACCCAAGCCCATATCGAATGTAGCACCCCCGAGGACTAGCCTGCCAAGAGGTTCAGATCATCTTAGGGGATTTTTGATTAGGTCTACGCAAATCTTTTGACTCACCATTGACACCGCTAGATACGCATGCAAGTTCAAAGGTGAACCAGCGTAGCCCTGTGCCATCGAGTCTGGGACTAAAAGCGTCGTAGAAATCCTATTCGGACATCGATCCGGAACTGATTTATGCTGATGATACAGCAACGCCACAGGGGATCCCCTGGACACATGTTCACCTATGATCCGGCATGATTTAATATTAAGAAAGGGGATAAAACCCAGCAATGGTAGATCTGACCTAAAGGGTTATCGGCCTCAAAGCGAGGTCAGATCATAACCATAGTGGGGCAAGCCCATAGACGTAAACTCGGCTCACAATAGGCCTTATTTGTATTCATTTTATTCATAACTCAAGAGCACCCGGTCGGGCTGAACGGCCGCAAAAGGGCTAACCTGAGGGTTCTGACCGGGGCAATACAACACAGAGTGAAGCCCGGAGGTCGAGGGTCGCGTAAGCGGTGAAACAAACTCGTTTCGGGTCATAGAATCGCAACAATGATGAAATTAACAGAATTTAGCTCTTAACGGGCCTAAAATGAATAGTTAAAGGTTACTATTCATTAAAGCTCACTTTTTCTCCGATATCTGGCTGTACGGCAGTCTGGAGGTTCTCCCTTTTAGATAGGGCGTAGGGGATCAATTGCTCTACCCCATGAGATGAACGGGACGACGATGCGAGATCTGACGGACATCCGGTGAAGTAAATAGTGCAAAAGGTGAATAGTATTTGAATAAAATAAAGATTAAATACATGGGATTGCATAGTGCACCGATTCACTTGTGTTTTATTTTTTTTATTTTTTTGTTTCAAAAAAAGGGGAAAGGGGGTGCCGTATCATTGCACCCCATAGGGTGCCATGATCGGGCACCCCATGCTGAATCATGTTTTTTTTTTAAGTAAGAAGGGAGATGGGATGTCGAATCATGCACCCCAAGGGGTGCCATGGTCCGACGCACTGATCGGAATAGCACACGAGAATTATTACAGGAGATCCTTTATACTAAACCCTAGACCTAGGCCAAAAGATATCAAATGTCCTTGGTCAAGGCGGTATCATGGGGAAGGGAGACAAAGAAAAAATAAAATACTCCCATATGGGACAAAGAAGGGGGCGCCCCCTTGAAAAGAGAGGAGAAAAGTTTGAATTTTCTCTCATTTTCTCTCCTTGGTCCAAGTCCAAGGTGGACCATGGACCAGCCCCCTATGGACCCTAGTAGCCAAGTGGCCCAATGGAAGAGAGGGTGGGGTCCCGCCGGGCCCAAGTGGCCCTTTTACAAATAAACCCACTAATTTAGCCTAATTAAACACACCAAATACACAAACACAAAACAAATACAAATACACTCCCAATACATAACTCAATGTGGAGACTCCAAGCTGTCCCCCAACCACAAGGAAGTCGACGTGGCCCGAGCCGCGCTGCGTGTCCGGTACTAGTGGCCTACTGAGTCGAGCTGATCTCTGGCTCTGGTGTCTGCACCAAATAATTGTTGCAAACATGTGATGCAGAAGTCTTTGGAGTGGTGGAAAGGTGTTTGTATTCAACTCTTTGTGAAGTTTAGTAGGAGCAGGTTGACCGGTCATAAGAGTGTAAGCTTCCCTCTCATCAAATTGATTAGTCTTTGGGTCTGCTCCAAAAGTAGGAATGTTTAAAGCCAGATGTAGGAGCTTCTTGGTAAGCCCTATTTCAACATCTCTAACAATAGTGTAAAGATGCCCATTCACCATCTGTAAGTTGTGGTAGAACTCCTGAACCACATCCAGATAATATCTTTTGTAGGCGGAGATAAACCCAAGGCATCCTTGCGCCTCCATGATAGAAGTTAGCTCAGGAATAAACTCAAACAACTTATGGTCGTCCAAATCGAACCACCTAAGAAACATGATCACATGAGATTTGTAGGGCCCAAGTACAAGGTTCACTGATGGTACCTCTATTGAGGATCTAGCACTCGTGGATTTGGCCTTCTTCGCCTATTGCTATGCTATGCCCTTTGAGGAGGAAGGCCGTGATACTGTGGATTTTGCCCTCGGAGGAAGTTCTGGGGCTTTCCTTTCTTGTGGGAGTTCAGGAGGAGGATCATTCCGAACCTTGGAGCACATTCAGACCTTGGGTTTGAGTGCTCTGGCACAGTCGGAGCTTTCCCTTTAGCAGCATGGGCTGCTCTAGCTTGCTGGGATTTCTTTGGGAGCCATGGAGTGGTATTGGCAGACTGGAGAAGCTAGCATGTAGATGGAATGAGTTGGAGAAGCACTGGCCAGCTGGTGGCTAGAGAGGGGCACGAACGCCGCCAGAGATGAGCAGAGAGGATGGGTTTTGACGATAGTGGCTGGAAATGGGGAGATGCCGATAGGGAGTATTTTGCCCTGGGTCCACCCTAAACACTAAGTTAAAAGGGTTTTGAGGTCTGATTGAAGCTCAAATGAGGTTGATTAAACCTTAAATAGGCACTCTACCCTAGTTAGTATGTAATACACTGACTTCTTAAATAAGGGCCAGTAAAATCATACGAACTGTTAAACTAGCTGCATTAGCAGGATAATAGCGGCTGCCCAGTGGCAGCAGTAGCAACTCAAAGACTGCAGCAGCAGCTCAAGGGCTGCAGCAGCAGTAACAGCAACATTTTCTTACAAAATAGCCCTAGGAAATTGGCAGGTTATCAGTCCTGCAGAAATTTGTGGGTTCATAACTCATGTACCTGAGCTGAAAGCAGTTCATAGTATAGTCTAATAAAAGACCAACAGTCAGAATTTCAAGTAAAGTGACTGGTGGGGAAGAAATCCCTGATGGAATTGTTGGTGTTCTGACACCGGATGTGCCTGATATTCTTTTGGGCAAGGAATAGTAAGGTGTCTTTTGCTACATGCTTTGATGAGAAGATTCTTCAAGATCTCAGATTGAAGGAAGGAATGGAAGTTTCAAGTCAACCAACATCGACTGATCTTAAGTATATAGACATCACCAGCCTAGGCTCTTTGCATCCCTTCAATTCACAGTTAGGTCCCAAAGGATTTTTTCTTAAAGAAGAAGAGTTTTGGTGGCAAATATGTAACCTCAGAAGGGAAATTCACCAGTGAGATGGTTAGTGCTAAACCTTGCAACATTTAGCACTTGAAAGGAAAAGTTACTTCATGGATAAACTTTGAATGATAATGGTCTTACAAGAAGCAGATTTGTAAAATACAAAGAAGCTTCAACAGCAGCAGCAGCACCACAATAACAAGTAGCTGCAATGGCAGCAATAAACAAAGCTTCTCACAGCAGTAAATGTTTTCCAGTCTACAAGTTCAGGCCAAGCCTTTGGCAAACCCAGCTCCCAGTGGTGCAGTCTTTCCTGCACTCTGAATATCAGCAAAATCAACAAAAAATTGGTAGTGACAGCATGGGTCCACCCCATATGGGGGGTTTGGACCGGGTCCACCCCCCATATGGGGGTTTTGCCTCCGTTCCATGCCCATATGGGAGATTTGGACTGGGTCCAACCCCCATATGGGGGTTTTGCCCCGGTTCCACCCCCATATGGGGGGTTTGGACCGGGTCCACCCCCACATGGGGTTTTGCCCTGGATCCACCCACAATTTCCCTGGTTTTGCCCCAGATCCACTTCTAAATTCCCTTGTTTTGGCTCGGGTAGAGGGGTAACCACCAGAGTCCTTCGAGACTATAAATACCCCTAGTGGGGTCCATTTGAGAGACAGACTGAAAGACACACAGAAGAGCACAGACAGGAGTAAGACACTGTTTAACCATTCTTATCCACTGTGCTGAAAAATGGAACTGCTCCAGTTGCTTTCATAAGCACTCCCACGAGACCCTATCATAAGCTTCATTAAAATCTAGTTTACAAGCCAAACCTGGTCTTCTAGACTATTTCATAGAGAACACCATCTCATGTGCCATGAAAAAGCATCTTTGTACTTTCTTCCTGAAATGAAACCCGTTTGGTATTCTGAAATTATCTTTGGTAAAATTGCAGCCAGCCTAGTAGCTAGGGTCTTGGTCAGAATTTTATAAGCCCTATTCAATAGACTGATAGGCCTAAAATCTTTCAGGTCTATAGCTTCATCTTTCTTAGGAACAAGAACCAAAAAGTGTGATTAAAGTAGTCACTTCCACTGCCTATCTCAAAGCACTGCTGAATAGCCAAAATAACATCTTTTTTATGAGCAACCAGAATTTCTGATATATGAGCAAGGGGAACCCATCTGGGCCTGGTGCGTTCTCCCCATCCATATTGAAGGGTGCAGCTTGGACTTCTTCTTCTGTAATGGGGGCTGCTAGCATTCTCTGTTCTTCCATCTGCAAAGTAATTCCTGGGTCGCTCCACTTAGGTTACCACGTTCCTTCTGACTTTAACAGATCCGAATAAAATTGCACCATTCTGCAGCAATTTGGGTCCCCTCGATCCAGAGATCATTTTTCAAGACAGAAATAAAGTTTCTCCTTCCATTAGGAATCTTGTGGAAGAATGTAGTTTTGTTATCTCCCTCTTATGCTCAAGTAACTCTTGAATTCTGTTTCCACCGATTCTCTTTGTCGGGGAGCCAGTGAGCCAATTGAGCCTTCAAAAGAGCTAATTTCTCTTGTACTCGCTCACAAAGATCTCTGCTTTCTTGAATGACTTGTATCTCCTGAATTCTATCTACCATCTCTGTCTTTCTTTTAAATCACTGTTGTCGCCAATCAGAATCTCACTTTTTGATCACTTATTTCAGCCTCTTCTACCTAATAGCCAGACTCTTTGCATGTGATTGACAGGAGGGAATGTGACCCAAGTCTGCTTCACTAACTCATGAAATTCTTCAAACTGTAACCACACCTTCTCAAATCTTATTGGGGAAAAGATATCCTTTGCTGAACACATTTTAAAATGAGTGGATTGTGATCCAACAACAACCTTGGTTGAGCGATGACTTTTGCCCCTGGAAATAAACTGTCTCAACTACTATCTACCAGAATTCTAACATGGAAAAAGCAGGGACCCTTCTATTATTAGACCAGGTAAATTTAAAATTGGAAATATGCAATTCAAGCAAGGCACACTGCTCAAGTCATGAATGTAATTGCCTCATCTGTTTCTGTAAACCGGTCTCCTTGACTCCTCTCTACAGCGTGTCAAGCTGTGTGTCAGCTGTATCAAGCTGTGAGTCAGCCGTGTACTGAGTGAGATAGAGAGATCTCATTGTAGTGAAGCCTTGCTTGCATTAAGCAAGGGGTGGACGTAGGTCTTGGGAAAGGACCGAACCACCTAAAAATATCGTCTTGTGGTCTGCATGTGGTTGCTTGCTGTTTTGATTGCTCAGCTTAATTGTGCTATAGCCTAGATCCTCAAAGTCATCATTTAGGTAGCAGCATCGTTATCATTCTAGTTTATCATAATTTTTTCAAGTAGGGGATAGATCTATTCACCCCCCCTCTAGATCTACTCAGCCCATACACAACAGAACAAACAATGTCGGCTCCGCCACCTTGGTGACACCGACGAACAGACATCTCACCTGGACCTTACGTCTGGGTGGGGAAGTAAATCCCTCTTTGCATCAACACCGACCCGGCATTGATGAATGCCTCAAGAGACGAACAAACGGCGTCAGGATCCGCCACCCTGGTGACACTGATGAGCGAACATCCCGCCCAGACCCCTTTGACTTGAACCTTCCGTTCAGGTCATTTGAATCAATAAGCTCTTCTCTCCATCCCTTCGGGCGACGAACAACCCTTTGACCTGAACCTCCCGTCAGGTCATTTCGACCAATAAGCTCTTCTCTCCGCCCCTTCGGGCGACGAATAACCCCTTTTGAACCAACAAACCCTTCTCTCCGTCCCTTCGGCTGACAACCACCCTCCGCCCAGGCCAATTTCCCTCACGGAACCGTTCGACGAGGCCGCAAGGCTTGCGTGGTGGAGTGATCCCCTCATCTGTCCCCTGGGGAGGCGAGCACTCTCCTATGCACCTTTGTAGACCCGACCAAAGCGTTCCTAGATCGAGCTATTGGCACGGACTCGCATCCCGTTGAAGAGCAGAAAAAAGAGGAGGAAGAAAAGACTCATGGACCAGCACGCAAGACCATATATACGAATGTTCTTCCATTCCAAAATGAGGGGGTACACACACTTCGGGGCATACCCCTGAGTTACATGTCAAAAGGGAAGAGGAGAAGAGAGGAAGAGAGAGAAGCGGAATACAAAAGGAGGCTTGAGGAAAGTGGCATTCAGTCGATGCCCCGAAAAATATCCTCAAGGGGGACAATACCGATACAAGGAAAGCTCGCCATGTCACTTAGTCGGCTCCTCTGCCCCTTGAGGTGTCCCAGCTCCGCTTCTATAGAGGCCGCCTCAGCCCTGGCAATGATGAGCACCTCACCCGTCCTCTCAACGGTCACCTCGGCCTCGGCCAGCGCGGACCTGGCAGCAGCAAGGTGGCCTTCTAGCTCTTCAATTCTCCCATGGAGGGCATGGACATCCTGGCATCCACCTTCCAGAACCTTCTCAAGCTGCTCCCCATTGGTCCGGCCCTCCTCCAAGGCTTGCAAGTATTTGCCCTCCTCGGCCCTAATGGCGGCAAGCTCGTTGGGGACCTGAGTCTCGAGGAACTCGTGACGGTTCACGTATTTCAGTAGTAATAATATGCGTCGCGACCATTCCTCCAGAGGGCAACCCAGCACTTGCAACGCGCCGGTCAGCTGCATCGCTATTGCATGCGCCCCTCGATATGTGAGAGAGCGGTCAGCAAGTATCATTGAGCGCAGCGCCAGCAGCATCTATCAGACCGGTGCATCTGAGGCAGTGTGACCGATGGAAGGTACCTCTGGGGGGTTGAACTCTACCGTGCCATCCACGACAGCCCACATTTTTGCATCCACCGCAGCCGATGAGGAAGGGAGAGCCACGGACAGATCACTGGGGCCTCCGACTTCAACATGTAGTCCCCGACCAGCTATTGCCAAGGGAGCTGTTGGAGCTACAGCTGTACCACTGGGTTCCCTGATCACGAGGGGCTGCTCCTCCCTGCTCTCAGTCGGAGGAAGTGCAGGAAACGGAGCTGGCTCTGGCACCGTCGCTAAAGGCTCGGCCGCTTCTTCCGCTGATGTCCCCTCTTCCCCACGAACCGTGAGCCCAGCTAGCATCTTCCCTAGGAGCCGACCTTCCTCAAGCGTCGCCAGTGGCCGGGGAGGTGGAAGAGGAACCATGAGCTTCAGCCTGCTCCCCGACCGCAGGAACGACACTAGGCACTCCACTTCCGCCGTTGAGAGCAGCTTCGGCTCGTCTGTCTCCGCAGGGCCCACTGCCCCTCTCCGCTTTGCGATAGCTTTGTGGGCCTTCGCGGTGCGTGCCTCAGGGAGACTCCCCTCTTCCTGAAACATAAAAAGGGGGGATTAGTCTTACGTCGAGCGAGGCAAGCTGCCCGAGCTCCAAAGAGGTATAGAAAGGGTCCCAGAGGCCTCGCTTTACCTCGATCGCCAGAATGATCCTGCCTTCCGGTGCTATCTCCCCTTCTTCCACGGCCTCGTCAGTGGTGGATGTGGTCTCTGCAGCTACCTCCTGTTGCAGGACCTCGAATAGGGCCGCCAGCTTCCCCAAACCAGTGCCACCGCCCCCTGGTTGTTCAGCCGGCACGTCGGGGATAGGCGCCTCCGTGGTCTCTGGTCGGGCCTCCTCCTGCAAATGAATTAGCTAATAAGAAACAAAAGGCCGAAGATTAGCTACCAAAGAAGGGCCCCACATGAACGGGCCCACACTTACAACTTCCTCGCCCGAAGCCACCTCGTCAGAAGAGTAGTCGTAATCTACCTTCTCGCTCGAGGAGGACTCGACTGGGATTTGTTCCTCCCCTCTTGGAGGGGAGACTTTCGCTGGGGAATCGACCGCCTCCTCCTCATGCGGACTGGGAGATGGCGACTCCCCAGTTTTTGGCTTCCTCCTCCCGTAGATCAGCACTGGCTTGAGGAACTCCCGGGCCTCTGTCTACTCCGAAAGGGGTGCGAGGGGAGCTGCCAAGCGAAGAAACACTCGGGTCAGGCGAAGGCCCACGAGCTCCCAACATAAAGTGAAAAAAGGATTACGTCAACCATGCCAGTGGAAGAAATTACCATGTTCAGTCTTCGCGGATGGGAACTGGCTGGGGATCGTCTCCTCTGTGGAAGGGGTGACCCCAGGAGCAGCGGGTCCTTCCACATCCGAAACAGAAGCAGGCGCCGGCTCCTCCGCAGGAACTAAAAAGAAATTAAAGGAGGCCGATATTGAAAAATCTGGTCCCATAAGGTGAGAAAGTGTCAAGTGAGATCATCAGTGAGAATCTCTAACCAGTGGGCTGACTGGACTAGGCCTGAACAGCTGCGAGTTCAGCCACGAGCTTCCTAGCTTCAGCCTTCCTCCACTCCAGTTCCTGCGGGCTGACCGCCTTGCCATGGAACTCCACGGAACCCGCCTCCTTCGCTCCCGCTGGAAAAGGATACACGCATGTCATGCATGAGAAAGGAATTTCCCCGAGGGGGTGATCGGACCGTGAAAGGCACCGGCGTCTAAAGGTCTCACCTGCTGGGCGGGTCGGCCTAACCCGAGGCGCAGTGAACTTCGTGAAGGAGGGAATTGATGGAGGAGGCAAAGCTGAAGCCTCCTGGAGGACCGCCGCCCTCTTCTGCTCGACCTCCTATTGCGCAGTTTCCCTGGCGGCGGCGAGTGCCCTCTCCATGGGCGATTTCTCCTGAGGCTCCTCCTGTTGCGTAGTCACCCTGGCGGCGGTAAGTGCCCCCTCCACGGGCGATTTCTCCTGAGGCTCCCTAGCATCCCCGGGCAAACGAGTGGGAGTCGAGGGTGGCTCAGACCCGACCCATGCTTTGCCTGCAGCAAGGACTGGTGGAGACGAAGGCCCCTCCCTAACTGATGAGTGTAAAATACCGGGGTATGAGCCTCCCGCGCTAAAATGAGGATGAGACCCACGCAAGATACAATCGTAATAAGGGCAATCTTACCGGCTGGTTGGCTCAGTTCGGCTTGGCCAGACTCAAACTCTTCAAATGAAGGAATGGGGGGCGGCGCAGGAACGGTCCTTGAAGGTTGAGCGACCTCTGCTTTTCGGTGCTTGGTCTCCCGCCGTCCAGCAGCCTTCGCCTCACCCAGAGCCTTCTTCACCAGCGACCGCGCTCGGGGCCTCTTCGTGAGGGGAGGCAGAGGAGTTGTGGTCGGGGCCGCTGGCGCCTCCTCGAAGTATGTCAGCTTCTCGGCTTGTCAGAGGAGGTTGCGATA
Organism: Amorphophallus titanum; assembly: GCA_024336825.1. Lineage (NCBI taxonomy): Eukaryota > Viridiplantae > Streptophyta > Magnoliopsida > Alismatales > Araceae > Amorphophallus > Amorphophallus titanum. Next base: position 1,136,973 of record JANBPO010004656.1, read on the forward strand.
TGTCACCTGCTGAGTGCTATCCGGATGATCTGTGATGCAAAAAGAAAGGGAAGAAGAAGCAGGGGGTTAGTTGCTATCCAACGCCCTAAAAGACACAGCAATGACCGACAAAGAGAATATGTGTACGTGATAATACGTACCGTGGGGGCCGGTGTAAAGGCGAAGCAAAACTGGCCAGTAGGTCAGGGAGGGCTCCTGATCCCGATGGGCCGCCTCCCTGACCAGCCAGCACATGTCCCTGATCTTCTGGCACCAATCGGTGAGGGCAGCCAAGTCGGCATGCTTCTTGGCCGCAAGATGGCAGTACAAGTTGAAGTGGTCTCTCCCCCACCCTTCGACGTAATGGTAGGCCACATGCAACTGCTGCCTTAAGATAGCCGCTGACCGGGCCTCGATCGTCAGCCCGTGCACCCATAAGAGGATGTAGAGCCAGGTAGTATCTGCATAGTTTTGAGGCTTCCACTCATCCCTCCTTACAAAGGTGCGGTAGGGGCAGAGTATGTCCTTCTCAGCCCGCCAGCTGGTTGCAAGAGTGCCTTCCTCCTCCGCCGGTAGCGGGTAGTTGATTAGATCCAGGCGGTCGGAGCCAATGCGGCAAAGCTCCCGCAGGGTCTTCTTGAACTCGTCCTTCGCCACAGGAGGCAGCTTGGCCTGTGGCGCCGATTTGCTCTCTCGGGCTGCCTTGCGAGCAAGCATGTAATTGGCCACATCCTTGCTCTTGCTGTGCCATAGGTGTAGGAGATGCTCTGGCTCGACGTCGATCATGGGCACGGGCTGTCGGCTCAAGAATTTTCTCTCTGCCCCGTCCCAGCAGTCGGTCTTGTGAGACCGATAGAACGTCATCCGTGCATTCCACCATTTTACATATTCCAGTGTTACTCGTGGGATGCGACCGGGAGCCGGCACTCTAAAAGTGGCAGTATCAGCCCGTGGAAGAAGTCCCACCAGACCCTCGCCTGCTCTGCAACCAGGCCCCCTCTCAAGCTCCATGAGGCGAGGCCAAATTGGGCACTATGCACTGGGATGTGCTGATCGTACCCGAAGTTTCGGCCAAATCGGAAGGGGTAGTACGGTTCCAGCAGCAAAGTCTCCCCCTTTCGGAATGCCAAAACACTTGGGTAGATAGACAGAGCCCAATCTCTAAGTTCAGGCTCCAGCAGCGGCCGGGTGACATTTGCCTGGCTAATGGGATGCACATATTTTTTGACTTGGTCATCCCGGCACTCCCGCTTGTTGTTCACCAGGGGGCTTGAGTGCGCTGCCAAGTTCTAGAAATAGATCGTCCCGGTGGCTTCTTGCGGGACTGTGGTCAATCGACCCTGAAGGTCATAGAGCTGCCTCGAGGTGATGTCCGCCTCCGTGCTGGCGAACTCCAGCATCTTCGGCATCAAGCCCCAGTCCTGGATAGCCCGAGGCGCAGACTCGGGGAACAGAGAACAGACCCAAGCATTGAAGAAGTGCAAGGGGCACACATAGCGGGCCTGCCTCGGGAACTGATGCATGCTGATGTCCCCTAGGGCCTTGTAGATCAGACAAAGGGTGGCCGGGCACAACGACAGCTTGATCCCCCACGCCATCTGGCACGCGGGGTGGATGGCGTCTGGCTGAATCACGGTCTCGTCCCCGTACGGCATGGCGAAAGAGCACAGCCAGTACGTCAGGTAGGCCACGCAATGCGTCATCAGGTCGACGGCCATCGGGTTGGGACTGCCCAGGCGCCCCTTGGACGGGATCTTTACCTCCAACTTCGGCTTGGCGCGCTTCTTCCGGGTAACGGCAGTTCTGACACAAGGGAAATCCGCGTACTCCTTCGGGCCGTCGTAGAAATACTGCAGCCACAGGTTCATCCGAACTTGCTTCCGGTCTCTGCGGCGGGGCTGCTTCTCACCGTGTGCCAGCTTATACAACTCCCTGTAGGCCTTCATCAAATATCGGTACGAGTGCCCCGAGTAATAGCCGTCTCCGTCGGTTTCATCCTTGATCAAGTCTGGGAGACAGACCTCTTCGTAGGGTTCCCCATCGATGGGCAGGCCACTCAATTGGCTCAAGCTCCATAAGTCTAGTGAGGTCTCACCCTCTGCCGTGTAAAAGGTGTTCGTCTCCGCACAGAAGACCTCTATCATCCCACAGCAAAGGCCTTTGGAGATCAGATACCTGTATCGGGAGGCGTGTACACTGTGGTAGATGCCGGCCCGGACCAAGATGGGAGCATAGTTGAACAACGCATAGTCCGTGAACTCCACTGCCCCCTCCCTGAAGCTGTGCGCATCTTGAAGCTTCAGCTCTCTAAACCAGCCCAGCGACAGCTCGTGTTTGAACCTGATCGTCAGGCAATCAAGGATAAAGGGCTCTTCTCTATAGCCCCACTTCAATGGAGCCAAAAATAGACCATAGCGGTGCTGCTCTCCCTGAACGTGCCCCACGGCTGTATCCCATTTGGCGGGAGTGAAACCCGGGGTCCTTACAAGCTTGTCTTCCATCAGCAGCATAGCTTCCAGCCCCAACATGGGTTCCCACTCATGGGCCTCGCCTATTAGATATGCGGGCACGCTTCTAGGGACGATATGCGAGAGACTGTCCCGAGCTGGCAAGAGGGCGCGCTCCACCGACTTCACGGCCCATGGCTCCTCCCGCCTCTGAGACCACAGGTGCTTAAGGTAGCGGATCAGATGCCGATCCTTAGGGAAGTCATCCCTATAGCTATCAGTGACGCGGTCGAATGTGAAGCCCTTCGCGGCCTTTGCAAGTCTTGAAGTGTCTACGCTTTCGGTGTCTGAGCCCGAAGAATCGGCCAGCGCCGCTATCTCAGCGTGGTCTCGATCTAAGTCTTCCACGTTGTACCACGTGACCACTGGTACCGACGCTAGGGGCGCAGCTCCGGTGCCAGCAGCAGCAACAGCGGGAGCAGAAGAACCACTTGGAGCAGCCATCTATTTGCAAAAGTGCAATAAGAAAAAAGGTCAGAACAAACTACAGACAACGAGGAGGCAAGCTACAAAGGGAAGGAACATCCTCCTATAAGCAAAGGGTAGGGAAGAGAGAAGAGAAAGAAAAAAAGAAAGAAAGAGGAAAAGTAAATCAAGCGCCCCTTCGCCGGCATGCCCCTTAGCATCGTTCCCCGGCATGCCTACAAGGCCCCTATCTACATGGCCTTTGCGGAGGCCCACTAAGTGACATGAGCCCAAGGACCAGACGAATGAAGAGCGAAAGGGAGGTGATGAATGAGATGATGAAGGGTGAAGTCTGTAAAGGAGCTACTGTTGAAATGACTAAGGCACCGTCAATTTTTGACAAAATTTTGGTAGAGTTTTCCCTAGGCCGGAGGCGTAAGGGGAAACACGGGTGCGTGCCCACAAGGAGTGGCGGCCCCAACGAAGTGGTGGTGGGCCCCACAGGGCGACACCAGAAGTCCTCCGGTCCAAGTAGCCTTATTCCCTTCACCGGCACACCCCGAAGGGGCTTCGCCAGCACACTCGCGCTTGCCTTCATCGGCACACCCCCCCGCAGGAGGCTTCGCCGGCACAGTCCCTGTGCGGCTCCCCGGCACGCCCTGAAGGGCCCTTCCCCGGCAAGGTCCCCGTGTGCTCCCCGGCACGGTCCCCGTGCGCTCCCTGGCACGGTCCCTGGACGGTCTCCCCGGCACGGTCCCTGGGCGGGTTCCACGGCACGCTCCCGTGTGGCGCTCCCCGACACGCCCGGAGAGGCTTCCCCGGTACACTACCCTAGCCGACCCCTCGCCGGCACACCCCCATGGGTGGCCTCCCTGGTACACCCTAAAGCCCTTTTCCGATGCGCCCGTGGCTCTCCCCCACGGCACGCTCACGCGCTCACCGCCCAAACCGTCCCTCCACCGGCACGGCCGGTGATGCTTCTGCCCACGACGCCGGAGATAAAGGAGATGAAAGGTGAGGGGAGGAGAGACAGAGAAAAAAAAGAAGAGAGAAAATAGGGGATGAGAGGGAGAGGGAGAGGATCCTAGGGCTCCATCGCCTCTCGAACGAAGAAGAAGAGGAAGGGGAAGAGAGGGGGGAAGAGAGAAACGAAGGGAGAGAAAGGAGGAGAAGGGAGGGCCAAGGCGGCCTCCTCACCCCACTAGCACGACGGCGGCGACAGCTTCGATGACGGCATCCGACGGACGAAGAAGAAGAAGAGGAGCTGGGGGGGTGCCCGCTCGGTCGATGAAGAGGGAGAGAGAGAGAGGGAAGGGAAGTTCGAACGGTGTGAACCGTTCGAACTCCCCCCCCACCCCCTCCAATGGAACATGATTAAAAAGAGGATGGTAGGGGGCATCCTCCAAAGAGTCAACGAATGAGAGGATGATGAGAGAGAGAAAATGGAGGAAGAGGTCAACCCAGACCAAAGAGAGAGGAAGCTCGAAGAGCTGCTCCTCCAGGGGATGGATCGACGATGGAAGAGAAGAGGCAGGAGAGAAAGTCGCCAAGGGCAAAGAAAACAGAAGAAAGGAGGGGCTGGGTGTGACAGTAAAAGTATGAAGCATGACCCACCCCCTCCTAGGTAGTGTCGACGGTACAGGAACAGGAACGTGACGTGCTCCAGCACGTCGAACACCCTTTAGATCTGCCCGCCGGCTGTCGAACACCCTTTAGATCTGCCCGCCAAAGCAACAAGAGCCTCCCACCCACCGCTGTCTGCACCTTCATCTTCTGAAACATCTTCCATGCTTCACCAAGGCGACGACACAACTCTTCGCGAAGAGGAAAGAAGGAAAGACTGTCAGGGATGGCCTTAAGCGGTAGAAGGAGAGGAGACGCCCTTCGGACCATTTATAGGCCGAAGGGGAGCTAGTTGCCTTAAATGATTCTCCCCTCAAAAACACACTAAAGGAGCCTTTTCCCTAAGGCGGTCACCTCGTCTTCCCCAGTTCCCCCAGGGGGACACGCGAAGTGGCAAGTCATTCAAAGCTGGGGAAAACGAAAAGACGCTTTGTCAGATATCTAGCCAATTGGCGTGCAAGATATTCGCAGAGAAAATTGGCACTTTCCCAACAACTACGGATACGGTAGTCAGATCACACCAAAGGCGGTAAGGAATAGTTAATCTAATATCTAACCTCATCGCTGTCATATTTTCCAAAAAAGTAGTCTGACATTACTACACCAAGGAGAAAAGAAAATTTTCTTCAAAAATGCATTGAAGGAAGGAGCACAAAAAAGAAAGCAAAGATACATCAAGCCTCGGGTCCGCCCTGAGACTGGGGGATCAAAGGCTCTTCAGCGTCGGGTGATCCACCCCCGGCACCCTCGACAATAGTTGACCCAGGCACTAACCCCACTAGTGTGGGAACTACCTCGGTCGCGTGCCCTCCTGAGACAGCCGGAGTTGGTGATCCCTCGGATGAGGTAGAGTCCCCTCGGCTTCCCTCCTCACTTGACGTCGAGCCAGAAGATTCGGAAGACGCCGAATCCAAGTCATAGCACTGCCCAGATGGGAAGATGACCACCCCTGGTGCCTGCTCCTCTGCCCAAAAGCTGGCCTGATGATAGCCTTGGGTGAACCCCTTTCGGACGCCTCGACGAAAGCCCGACTGGTAATAAGGGAAGGCAGCCTTTTGGAGATCGGTCTGATAGTCCTCCAAGCTTTTGTACCACTCGAGCGCCTCCACCCCTGCTGAATCCGCCCTACTAGCAAGCTCGGTCGACCTCTTCTCTGCCTCGGCCAGTGCAGCCTCAACCTTCGCCTGAAGTCGCTCGGCCCCCTCGGCTCGATCCTCAAGCTCCGCACGCTCGGCCTCCCGTTGCCCATCATGCTTGATCTGAGTCGTACACTCCTGCTCTAGGAGTCTACTCTTCAACTTGAGTGAACTATGGGCCTGAGCTAGCTGCTCAGCTGATGCCCGAGCCTCCGCCTGGCTCGACTTCGCCCGTTCCTAAAGCAAGGTGATCTCCCATCGAAGCTCCTCAAGATCGGCAGTGAGCCGAGTGACCTTCCGATCGGATGTGCTGACGGCCCAAGCGAGATTCGATCACTCCGTCTCCGCCCGAGTGTAGGCATCGGCTATGTCGGCCCCCATCTGGGCCAGAAAAAAATCACCCTCCATGATCATCTCGAGGACCACAGACGGAGGATTCTGTCTGTCTCCTCCTCGCACCACCCCGGAGGCTATGTTATGACATCTCTGATATAGGGTACCCCGGATGCCGGGAGGAGGGCCGGTCCTCTCCGGAGCGGCCAGAGTGGGGGCTCTCCCTCCGAGCGATACTCCCTCAGGAGCCCAGCCGGTTGACTCAGACTGGGCGCCCCATCCCGTGTCTCTCCTGCCTCGGGCGGCTGGGATTGAGTCGTGTCACCACATGCCCATCTAGCCTCGACTGGCTCAGCCCCAACGCCTCCACCCTGCGCTCCTCCAGCTTCGCCCGATGCTCCAGCATCGGCACCATCGCCCGAGAGTTGCCCACCCCTGCTGCATCCCCCATGACCTCATCGGCCCAGTCTCGCTCGACGAAAGGGAGAGCCGGTCGAATAGGCTCGGCCCCTTCTAGCTCGGCGGAGGGGAGAGCCAAGCGAGCACCATCTTCGACCGAGCATGCGGCCCCAGCCCTCTTTGCCCACTTCTTCTCCGTGGACTGAGCCTTCATAGAATCCCATAGCATCTTCTCCACTGAAGAAGTACTGAGTCTTCCACCCCTTGTGAGACGAGTCCTTCTGGGATAGAGACACGCAGCTCCTATTTCATCTCGCCTAGACAAAATAAAACCCCTTGCCCGCCTGCAGGTGCTCCTTCAAATCAAAGAAATAATGAAAAAGATCCAGCGAGGGGATGATCCCAGACTAGTGGTAGAGGAAGCAGAAAGAATAAACAAAGAGATAAGAGTTGGCAACCAGCTGAATAGGAGCCAGTTGGAAGAAGCAAAGGAGTTCAACGATGAAGGAACGAAGGGGGAGGTGGAACCCACTCTTCCATGATAGAAGAAAAGAACAGAAATATCCGGGGCGAGAGTCCAGGCTCATTTCATGAGGGACAGAAGCAGAAAAATGATACTTCCAAGGGAGACTGTACTGGTGCTCTAGCCGCTTCACTTCTGCCTCGTCCAACTCACTGTGATTTGGATCCAGCGGCACCAACGATGTCCTCGAGGCCCACCCACCCCCCTGCTCCTTAGCATCCGGACACCGGTCCGTCATGGAAGGAGTAGGAGAGCTAGAGGAAGATGATTTTGTTGACTTCGAAGGAAGAGGAAGATGTCGAATCGCCATTGCAATAATCTTCGCCTGCTTCGCGAAGGCCGCCATAATTCTCTACTCCTCCGAGTTACCCTCACGACGCATGAGAAAACCCCAAAGGTAGAAGTGATGGAGAGCAAAACCCTAAGCCACGGGAGTATAGAACGCATACAGCGCACAATGCTTATAACCCCCAGCGGGAGGCGACGCGACGTTCTGATCTCTAAGAAAAGGGGCCTCCTCGCCTACAATCCATCAGGATTATCATCATTATGGGCACACTTCCAGGGTAGCCGTTTCACATGGCCCCTATTAAAGTTGGATCTCCACCCACCTGAGCCACAAAAGTCCAGCCCAAATAGCTACTCGGCCGAGCCTAATTTTGCTCGGGAGTAGGAGGGGGACAAGTGGAGAGGAGGATTTCCACAGCCCATGTACGAGCGGCCCAACAAGGTCCTGCCAGACCGAACGAGGCCCAGCTTCCTCAAGTGACAACCTTGCTGGGCCCACTTGCCATGAGATAAGCCTAATGATGTCACTTGGAATGAAGCACTTCCTAGGCTGCCCCTAGGCTCGGAAGCCCAAGCATCGGTCCGAATGGGGAAGGTCACCCACCGCTGGGGGTTATACCTCTTCATCGAGCCACGCCCCCATCGCTCGTGTAAGAGTTACCTCCCCGACCGACAGATGCTTGTAGCCGTTGAGAGTTCTTCAATAGCCAGGAGTTTATAAGGATAAGGGAGATCAAGAGTCCTCAGGCTATAAAGAGCCGACCCGACCTTGAATCTCACGCATGCTAGGAACCTCGCCTTTCAACACCATGAAAAACCATCGCTACCATAAGGTCAGCTCCTCCGACAATACTTACCAAGTGTTCCGCCGGACTACATTGGTAGCATTTGCCGGCACACCATCACAACTTGTCAAGTTGCCAATTACCACACCTCGAGCACTGACTCTGCTGGTCGCCAGCCACACTCTACCACAACGGTTGAGCTGGCCGCTGCTGCACGCTCCCTTTCTATGTCTGTCTCTGATCCAGAGACCACTAACCTGTCAGAAAGCTTGCCGAGGAGCGAAGAAATCACTAGAGACGCCAGGCACGAAGGCTGCTACACCTCTGACTGCTAGTTATAACTCCGTCTGATCTGTCCTTCCTGAAACCATCCCACTCTTAACTCTCGAGTCCTCAAAATATCTGACTCCTAAGCTACTATTGCCCGGACCACCACGCCAGGAAGCACAACACGAACCATGATCGGCTCTGCCAAAGTCTTATTCTCAAGCCCCGAATCTGCTACTAAGCCTCCACATCTCATCTGCTAGCTTGCACGACACATCTGCTGCGGTGCATAATGGCCCAATTTTACAATTTGGGCCCAGAATTAAGCCACCATTATACTATCCCAAATCAGATCCAAAGCTAACACATCCCTTTCATGCGTAGATGCATAAGACTTAAAACTCACTTGGATATCTCTACACATTCCTGCCCCAAAATCTACCGAAATGATCAGACTGGAAAGGCATCTTTGACACCACAGTGCATGACGGGAGTGTCGGGCTCGACGGTCAATAACTCACTAGAAAGATTCTCCACTCGTCCGAGCATTCTCTCGATCAAGACATCCGCTCCACCACCTCAAACCACGACCTTGACATCTCAGGGGCTGGCTAAATCTCAAACTGGGGTGGCCAAAATGACACTAACTCTTTCAGAGTACACTCATGGCCACCTAGCCACGAACTATCCTTGCCAGCCACCTGGCCTTGTCGCTGGTATCTGTGATGCTGCACCAAAACTAACACAAACTGACAAAAACTCTGCTAACACAGCACAACTGGGGCCACCACCACTATCGGAGGTAACTTTCTATCTTGCTCCTCACGCGCCCTCCGGCAACCTGATAATAACTGGAGCCACCTTCACAACGCCATCACTGCTTACTCTAGCTCATGCGTGAGAAACAATACTTTAAACAAACACAAAAATCCTATGCCAACTACCGACTGTACTGGACTCTGGAATACTACAATTATCTCAAATTCCCATACACGTCCACAACTCGCTCTGATGCCAATTGTAATAACCCAGGATCCAAGTACCGGAAAGGAACTGGCGCAGCTCGAATCCTGACCCGCCACTCACTCTGTCAGTAGACATACCAGTGTTGGTTTTTCTATGTATTTTATTTGAGAATGAATGATGCTTTAATTAGTGTACACTGCCCTTTTCCCAGTTCCTTCACAAATCATGGTCCAAATGATACATGCATTTAAAACCTGAGAACTGGAATCCTCATTCAGAATATCTTACTCTAGTCACATTTCGTGGATGACATTCTTTTATGCATTAGAGCACCAAGATAAGGCTATACACTTTAACAATTCTCATTTTCTGGTTACTGCAGAAGACAATTGTCAAGTATTTCTAGAAGGGTTGGCCTTTGAGAAATCAGCTGTGTAGAAAATCTGTTGATCTCGGTTTGGTGAGGTAAAACCATACTATTACGAGCAGTGATTGAAGCAACAACACAGAAAGAATATTCAAAATTAGGATGATTTCAAGACAGAAAAATTAAGGTGCCTTTGTGGGTAGAGACCAACAAATGTTACATTGGTAGTGCAACATCATATATGGACACTTTCATTCAGAACATCTTGGTCAAGTTAATTATCTTTTGATGCAGAACAACCATTCTGGGGCAGGCCTGACTCCATTGGAGATTTCATCAGACGGGTGATTATTTCAGCTAACTTTATTATACCCTAAGAAAGCCCAAGTTAAAATGGAGGGAGTAGACTAGCTCTAATTTTACCAGTATAGCATATGGAGGAGTTTTCGTGTGCTAAAACCCTCTTAAAACCCCTTGCATAGCCAAGGACAAGAGTACAGCAGGGGCACCGGCCCTTAATGACAAGTATCGGTGTGCTGGTACCAGCATTGGTGAAGCATGTTAAATGAAGAGTCTATCTACATGTAACAAAACAGAGCCTCCAAAAAGCGCAATTGAAAGTTGCAAGTGTGAGAATTACATGAAAAACTTATCTGCTTACCTATGTATTGAATCTACATTAATACGATACTCCAAGAGGTTGTTTTGACTCTGTTAATTGCTTCTTGGATTAAATAGAAAGTGACCAACTTTGTTATGTCAATGGCTTGTCGACTCAGCCATTTGCTGATAGTCTTTTGGCCACCAAATTTCAGAGGCCAAAGCATTGTGTGAATTCTGTTTATGACTAGGATTCAACATACAGAGGGTTACTTCTAAAAGTCAGTGAAAGGTTTAAGTGCCATATGCTGTGCAGTTACATGATTTCAAGGACATTAAGAAATCAGTCAAATCATAGATAATGTAGCTATGTTCATGTACAGATAATCAAATTATTGTTTTTTTTTCACGTATGATAGATAGCCCCTCACATTCTACATACGTGAATATCATAGAGAGAGTGGGAGAGAGAGAGAGAGAGAGAGAGAGAGAGAGAGAGAGAGAGAGAGAGAGAGAGAGAGAAACCTCCCCATCTTCAATTCCATGTCTTTAGTTTCTAAAAATCCTACCTGGTTAGAAAGTAGCACGGTTCATTCCCAATGAATAGTAATCAAAAGAAATAAACAGTAACGTGTGTTTGTGAACGCACTTGCCTGGTGCTTATCAGGCTATATCATAGAGGAATTAGCGTCTGATAATATACATGAGAATTTTTATTTTATTTATTAAAATAAAAAAATTATGAATTGATGTTCGTGTATATTATCACAGATAAAAGATACGGCCTCCGCCTAAACAGATGTAAATTGTTTAATATTATTTGAAAATTAGGAAATTATTAATTGATGCCTCTCTACAGAGACGCCAATACTTTAAATAATGCCCTTCCGTGTTGACGCGATTTCTGATCTCTCATGATTTATCGGGTTTTGACCCATACCGCGGGTTCTTTGGCTCTGCTATCTCAGGTCCGAGATAGAGTCCCTATTTCTCACGAGTTTTCACAATTACACCTCAATTCTTGGAGATTAGATGACCCTCCACCAGATATTCCTTTCATCAGACGGGAAGTTCTCTCTCTAAGACCTCCGTAAGTCTCCGCTAGTTTTGGATTCTCTCAAGGTAGTCGCACTGGTTGTACCCTCAAAACCCTGGAACCCCTGATTGTCATGTCACTCTGAAGAAACATGATACCCTAGCCATCACGGAGCACTATTTTTGGTGTTCTGTGAGAGTCTATCACTGTCTGGAATTGGTGACCAGTATAGTACTTCATGCCATATTGAATTAGCGACCACTACATGTGACACTATTTCTTTGTGCTTGCACTGTTCACAGAAATTGGCGACCACTACAGTGGATGCTATTTCTGTAATTTGTGGCGACCTGAGTGGACGCCAATTATCCCAGATTTTGTACATGCCATAATTTTTGTGAGTTTTATCGCCATGTCAACTCTACACAAAGTTCTATCCTTAAACTCCCTATTCCGTGAATCTACCTTAATGTTCCTACAATGGCTTATTCCTTTGGAATTCTATTAGCTATAAACTATAGTGGATGTCTAGATATTTACATGACTCAATGCCTGGAGTAAATAGGGCCCGATCTGATCCTGGGAGGAGCACCCGAAAGTACTTGTGCCTATGGGAGCTATATTGACCATGATATGACATTGCACTGAAATGCATGCTTTGCTTGATTGATCGATAACATTTCACATCTCATACTTGACTTGACTTGACATGACATGACGTGACTTGCGTGACCCAGACTCGGGTATTTACTCGCTTGAATTTAAAATTGCTAATATCTCATGACTTTTCTTGATGTTAAATGACTTGACACTTGATGACTATACTTGAAATCTCATGACTACTTGCTTGTCTTGTTAACTCTGGATAATCTAATCCCATCTACCACCCACCAGTGTTTTAAAGTCCCTTACAATGGTAGGGTAATCAAGATCAAGAGCCTCCCCTTGGTCGAAACTCTAAATGCCATCACCTCTGAGCAGATTCCTTTCATGACCATCCCCAATAAGGGCAAAAAGCCAGTTTTATCCATAGCAGGGGCCATAGGGCCTTCTGGCCTACGTCCATCCAGTTCTCCCACTCTTCCCTGGCCAATCACTCACACTAATATCCCATTCGATAAAGGATGGGAGATCATGGCCTGGAAGGGCTTCACCATGGGTAAAGGTTTGGGTCAGTAGGAACAAGGTCCCACTCGCAAGATGAGACTCAAGGTCTCCAAGGGTCACGCAAGCTTAGGTTACTCTGCTGAGGAAGTAGCTAAGGCCACTCAGGCTATGGGCCTGATCTTTGGTCACTTTGTCTAAGGTCCGATACAGCCAAGAACTCGGCAAGAGCCGAGGGGAAAATCTTGACAACCTCCAGGAAGAGATTTTGTACAATCCTTCACTTTAGGAAGACTTCGGTCTTCTCTCTTTGTTTAATCTCAACAAACCCCCTAATAGCGCCCCTTTGATAGGCACCTTCCTTGCTTTAGACAGGCCAGGCCCTGTCTACTTCATTCCCTTTCAATTCCATCCACCACTTCCCCCAATCCTCACTTATCTGGTCATGGATCAGCTAGCCCATCTTGTTTGCACATTCACCCATGATTGCCAAAAAAAAATGCCAATTCTCAAATGGGAGTTTGCGAGCTCTCTCTTGAAGAGACTTCCTCCATGGAGCTGGGGTCCCTCGGCCAAGGGCCAACTCTTTCTACCTTAAACCCTTCTCCACCGGTTTCCCCTGTACATAGTAGGGTAGAGTCCAGCCCAGGTTAGGGCTTGTACATATCATCTTTTCATTCCAAGCAGTCTAGGGTCCATTAGGTTCCTGCGCGCTATATCAACCAACTGGCTGAGAAGTGCGCATAGTTGTGTCAAGTCTTCGAATTCACATCCACTCCCATTCCTCTAGGGGCAGTCGAACTAGAGGGGTCTTCAGCAGACTATGGTCTAGGAGTCTATGTGCTAGAAGAAGATGATGATGATGAGGAAGAGGAAGGAGAGCTAGGGGATGGCACAGATCCTATAACTCCCTTTGTTGACGAAATGAAGAGATTTGATGAACCTACTGCATCCATTGACAAACCTACCAAAGAGGTCAATCTTGGCACAAAGGACAACCCCAAGATCATATTAATAAGTGCTAATTTGGAGAGAGGGGAAGAGGCCTCCCTCGTGGCAGTTCTTAGAGAATTCCCAGATGCTTTCGGTTGGTCCTATGAGGACATGCCTGGGCTAGATCTGTCATCGGTGGAACACCATCTGGTGTGGGTATGAAACCTATCATGATTGATGCTCAATATAACAAAGTTCATGAATATAGGGTTAGAACTAGAAATAGAACCTGAATAACTAAGCTTAACATATAATTATAAGGCTTGATCTACAATCTGTTTAGAGTTAGCAGGAAGTAGTCAATAGGGATCATAACGCGGTCTTCATAGGGCTGCTTATTTCAAAAACTGGTCTATCGGTGGACCGCCTTCAGGAAGATGCGGTCTCATGCAAGACCACCTTCTATCTATAATAGACAGAAGGTTATATAACGTGCAGGGCCAAAAGTATGGTAATCTATGCATGAAACTATAAAGAAGGGAAGATTTAAGACATGCTAACATGTTTAGAATGAAATGGGTGTAGGAATAGGCATGAATTAGGCTACAATTAGCTTCTTATTGGTTAAGGGGTAGGGATGACATGCTATAATAATCATGCATGCATAGTCATGGGAAAACATAAAATTATCAACAAAGAAAGCATGAAATTAAGTAAAACCAGAGGTCTTTTACTCCTAACTTGATATTTGTGCCGTTAATAAGATAACCTATCTCTGGGTTGGACTTGAAACTCTGAATTTCTAACTGGAAGAAGAACCTAGTTTCTGCACTTCCTGCATAGAAGTCCCAACTTCCCGTGGCTCTATCTGCTTATCCTCTCATCCCAAATTCGTGAAATTTGAAGGGTGAGGAGAAGATATGAAAAGGAACAATAAACTTGAAAGGACAGACATGAAATTACCTCTGTCAGGGCATCTAACACTCAGATCTTGGTTGGATGGGCACACTGATTCTTGTGCATATTGTAGAGAACCAGCAACTTGCGGAGCTTCTAACTTTCCAACGGCTTGATCTTCTAGCACAAGATTTGGAGGGTTGTTAGAAAAAACTAAGGAGAATAAAATCCTTTAAAGGACTAACCTGAGATAACGTCTCCTTACCTTCGATCCACGTGCTCTAAAACTAGGGTTTGTGCAGGTCAAACTTGGGTCCTATTTATAGGGTTAGCCTAGGGTTTTAGGGATTAGGTTGAATTAGAAGTCCTAAATGGAGCCAATCCGATCCCTAAGAGTCCTAGACTAGGTTACCATGCCAGATAGGATCGATCCAAGGTGATTGGAGTGCTAAAAATCTAAGCTTTTCATGCCTCTCTTTATCCCATGTTTAGAAGTAGATTGCAATCTCTTGAGGGCCGTGTTGAGTTGAGCCAGTAATTTTGATGATAACAAAACTCCCGTTTAGTTGAGTTTGATGATAACAAAATCTCATAATGGCAAATAGTTTGGTATCGTTCATAATTGCAAAAGTGCGAGCACAAGTAGGCCTACAAAGCCATTTTCATCATAAGCTAATGGTCAAACTTATCAGGCTATGATCCAAATGGAAGATCCAAATCAAAAGGGATACTCATCGTCTAGAGGGACGGAGCGAAGAGTTTGTTTAGTCAACGACCTGGACGAGAGGTCCAAATCAAAGGGGTATTCATCACTTGAAGGGACAGAGAGAGAGAAGTTTGTCTAGTCAATGATCTGAATGGGAGGTCCAAATCAAAGGGGTATTTGTCGTCCGAAGGGATGGGGAGGAGAGTTTGTTGATTTGAAAGAAATGTTCGTCGCCCGAAGGGACGGAGAGAAGAATTTGTTGATTCAATGATCCGGACGAGAGGTCCAAATCAAAGGGGATGTCTGTCACCCGAACGGACGGAGAGGAGAGTTTGTTTAGTCAATGATCTGAACGGGAGGTCCAAATCAAAGGGATATTCATCACCCGAAGGGGCGGAGAGGTGGTCAGGTCGTTGACACGGGCCAGTGTCAGCGCAAGGAAAAAGGGGGTTGATTCCTCACCCGACCGACAGGCTCGAGCCAGGGTGAAAGGGTATTTCATTCTTTAATGCGCCAGGGGTATCGGCTATACGGAAGGTTCTTTAATCCTTTGGCTGGACGGAAGGTCCGAACCGGAGTGGAGAAAATCTTTTAGTTCTCTAGCCGGACGGACGGTCCGAACTAGAATGAAAGAAGCTACAAATTCGTTCATCAACGCCGAGGGGCTGTCGGGAGCTGATGTGGTTCATCCATGGACACGGGGTGAGTGTCAAAGCATGGGTTTTTTTGTTCTCTTGCAAGGCGAAAGGTCCGAACCAGAGTGAAAGGAGTTACAGATTTATTCATCAATGCCGACGGACTGCCGAGAGCTGACGTGGTTCATTCATGGACACAGGGTGAGTGTCAAAGCAAGATTTTTTTTGTTCTCTGGCTAGACGAAAGGTCTGAACTAGAGTGAAAGAATCTTTTTATTCTCTAGCCGAATAAAAGGTCTGATCTAGAGTGGAGGGAAAAATTTTGTTCTCTAGCCGGACGGAAGGTCTGATCTAGAGTGGAGAGAATCTTTTTTGTTCATTAATGCACTGGGGGTAGTGGCTATATGAAGGGTCATTTAATTCTTTGGCTGGACAGAAGGCCCAAACCAAAGTGGAGAGAATCTTCTAGTTCTCTGGCCGGATGGAAGATCCGAACTGGAGTCAAAGGAGTTACAAATTCGTTCATCAACGCCGACGGGCTACCGGGAGCTGACGTGGTTCATTCATGGACAGGGGGTGAGTGTCAAAGCAAGGGGGGTTTTTTTGTTCTCTGGCTACATGAAAGGTCCGAACCAGAGTGAAAGAGTCTTTTGTTCCCTAGTCAGATAGAAGGTCCGATCTTGAGTGGAGAGAAAAATTTTGTCCTCTAGCCGGACGGAAGGTCCGATCTAGGTCCAATAATTAAAAATTACTTTCATAATCTCCCGTTAGAATTTCAAACGCCCCCAAATCCGTCAACCAGAATAATCAGAAAAGCTGCGCATATACTTGCCTACTCCTGTACTTTCCCAAAAATTTAAAATTTCCGAAAGAATGGTACTTCGTCAACTTTTTGGAAAAGCTGCACATAGGTATCGTACTTGCCCACTCCTTAACACTCTTGTACTTCACACCTCACATCCTCAAACGATTGCTTACTTTTCCACGCCTTCATTAAGGCAGTAGAAAATTCCCTCTCAGGTCACACCACGCCCTTTTCACTTGTTTCGGTCAAGTGATTCAATTGGCTAAATATATATATTTAAACATCCTCTTTAAGTGGAGTGAATTTAGTTTTCAAAATCAGATAGTTTCCCCCCCCCCCCTTAAATAGGAGATTCTTTTGCACATTCTACGACATTTTTACCACATTTTGGTGATCATTTCAGGTGTGTGGGTACCACTATTGGAGAGAGAGAGAAAAAAAAAACACCTTTTCACGAGGTTTGTCACATGCAGAGAGTGTTGGGACACAGGCTCCCACGAACTCACGAGACAACTCTCCCCCCTTTGCACCATTACAAGTGGAAGGAATTGAACACATGGCCTCCCCCCCAACCCATACAACACAGGCCCCGTAGCCATGATGTCGGTGCAGTTGTACACTAACTTAATCGCTCCAGTCTGAGTACCTTCCAAGGGTTGCCATTTCTCCTTCAGCTTGCATCTCCTCCGAACTTGGCTTAACAATTTTCTCTGCATCCTATTTTGGGTAGCGGCTCTTTTAATAAGTCGAGATGGATTCGTGTCAAACTCGATAATTTTCAACTGCAACATCTCCTATTTGGTGTTCAAGTGTCTTTAAGGTCACTCATGGTAGGGAGGGAGACGAGCCTGCCAACCTAGAAGAATGAGCTGGTAACCCAATTCTGGTAAGTAAAGAGGAAGGAATCACGTCGCCAGTCCAAACTGAACGGGGGTTGAGACAAAGTAGCTGCAATGGCCGTCGACATAGTAATAGCTGCAATGGCCGTCGACATTGTAAAACAAATATCTTGACTTTAGGTTATGACATGGGAAAAAGAAGGTTTTTTTCCCTAATAAATCACGTTCTGAGATGATGTTACATATATATAGATATATATAATGCTTAAAAATCGTATTAGCAGGTATATCACTGATTTTAACTAAAATTTACAAAAATATCATTATCATAGCCCTCCAATACCACCCATCAATTTAACGATGGTTAGTTTTAACCTGAGATAAGAAAACAATAACTGAAGAAGCACCCCTATTCCGAGTGGTGAATGAAAGTGAAGCGGAGGCGGGAGGCTCCATGGGTGGTGGTAGAGGGGCTAAAAGACATGGATGCCCCTTCTAGAATAGTCTAATAACCATCCCACAAGGTTAGGAATGAAGTGGGGGCAATTTGGTAACATTTTGATGGGACAAATCGGGTTAAGATCGGGTTTGCGAATGGGCGCCGGAAGGAGCCGACTATGGGAGTCAACTCCTGGCACATTCCTAGGCTAAAACAGCAAAAATAGAACTCAGAGGAGAGAGAGTCCAGAGTTGACTCTCTCCTCTGTCTGCTTAAAGAGCATAACAGGGTTCTGAGAGAGTCGACTCTCTCTCCTATCTGTTCAGCAAACAACAGAGAGGCAAGGGAGAGTCGACTCCCAAAATCGACTCTCTCCTGTATGATTATAAAAAATAAAACTAGACCACCCAATGACCAAATGATTAAAGGGGATTGATGAACCAATTGCCCCATGATTCTTGAGGAGTCAATTTATTGATTTTAACTTGCAAAAGCACAAAATATCAAATTAGTATAAACATCAAAATCAAAGACTTCAACCTTATAGAACTTGATTCCTCTTTTTAAAATAACCACGCTTTTCAATCTCCACAAACATAAATCAATTCCATAGTTCATAGTAAGAAAATAAAGAGGTTCAATCACATGTAAGACCATTCAAATAGAAAACCAAGTTGACTTGCCCAAGGAACAAGTCGACTTGCATCAAGCTACCAGTAAGAAGACAGTGGAACAGGCCATCACCAAGTCGACTTGGACCTCTCTATAAGTCGACTTGGTCTCCAAGACAGAACATAGGAAACCGCAGACTTTTGCTCGATCAGGTCGACTTGGTCATCATGCCAAGTTGACCTGGACTATTCCCAGAATCATTTCTTCACCCAGTCCAAATCAAAAGGCACTCCAATAATAAATGTACTAAAATAATATTTTATGATCATCAAAATTACACACTCAACAATCTCCCCCTTTTTGACGATGACAAAATGTTATGATACTCATATTGCTTTCTCCCCCTTTGGCATAATCAAAAAGTGGGAAAATATGATTAGAGAGTCCATGCATAGTATTAGTTCTCATCCCCTGTCATGTGAAGGAAAATAGTGATCTCAAAATTTATCGAAATAGTGATCATCAAAGGATATCCATGACAGCTGCAAAATCACATAACACAAAACCAAAACCTATCAAGAACTGACTTGCTCAACCAAAACTTATTAAAACTCTTTGCATTGAGAGTCCCATATGTACAAGGTTGGGTGGATACCTGAAGCAACAAATGGAATGCCAGCAGCCTAGACAGATGCACCTATGCACACAATCACTATCTCTCCCCTTTTGTCATTGACAAAAATGTTATGTCCATATGTTTTGATGATGTCAAAATCATGAGTCATGTTTATTAATAAATTAAACCCTCACCCCCTCTCTCTCCTCATCTCTCATTTCTCTCCCTCCCCTCTTACGTTTCTCTCTTTCTCTCCCCCTCTTCTTCGGGTGGCAGACGGAGGAAGATGCGGGCAATACGGAGGTGGCGCGCGGGTGGAGAGTAGCCCAGATGGAGTGTGGGATGAGGCGCGGCGTGGCGAGGTGCTCATTCGCGAGTTCGGGACGCCGGCGGGGTTTCGTGAGGTGATTTCCCATGGAATTGACGATCTCGGCGTGAGAAAACTTCAGTGGTGGTAGGGGGATGGTTCCCTAGCCCGTGCACTTTATTTTCTTCACATTTTGTAGGCCGAGGTGAGCCGAGAGTGAGTTATTTCATGTCGGGGTTAATTTTGCATGATTTTGGGGTGAGCGATGGATCCTCCGATTTGATTGAGTTTCTGGGGTTTAAACGGGTCCTCTAAGTGGTCTAGAGGCTGGGGAATGATTTTCCATTGTTTTTCCCATCACTCGGGGGTGATTGGGGCGTGGAAACAGACTTCGAGGTTGAGTCCGGAGGGTTCTCTGTCGTTTTTGGTCGACCGAACAGCCCTTCGTCACGGACAGGGCCTGGCCCTGATCACGATCGACCGACCGACCACCACCAGGCGGTCGACCGGCCCCTTTTGACTGGTCGACCGACCCCCTTTGGTCGACTAAACCCAGAGGTTTAGTCGACCGAAATTGGGGTTTTCTACCCATTTTGGCCCCTGGTTGACCTAGTTGTGACCCTTTGGTCGACCTTTGGCCCCGTGGATGTCTCAAACACCCCGTGGGTACCATGACTGTATTTTTGGGTGTCCGAAGGTACTATATTATCTCGATTAACGTGTCAACGTGATTTTGAGGGTCCGATTGACCCCGAGTGTTCTGAGCTTTCTTGTTTCGCTAAATCGAGTCCCTGTATACTGGTATGAGTGCGGAGGGCTATCCCCGCATGATCTTAGTTTCATCGAAAAGCGGTTTCCATGTGGGCCATGCGTATGGCCTATGGATTGTGAGTTTTGTGTCCCAGCCTGGGGTTGGAGATTTCTCGAGTTTTCCCCTCGAAAAGGGAGGTAACTTGGCAGTTGTGGGCCGATATAAAGAGTATTTGATCGTAATTTCTGATCTTAGGGTTAGGGCAGATTGACGGCATTGAGCCGTATTGCACGACGGTCTTGACCTGAGTCGCATGACTCAAGGGGCGTTGGATTTTGTAGGTCTAGTGACTGTCCAGAGTCAGGTGGCCCTGAGCCACCTAGTACTCCGTGTTACTAGCAATGGGTGCGTGTGTGACCTTCGGTGTTTCCTATCTACGGAGAGTGTTCACGTTCAGTGACCCCCCCACTAGTCGTAGCTTGCCTGGGCACGCGCGTCTCCTTGTTGCTCCTGAATAATGTCGCCCATGATGATTTCTTCTTTTGTGGAGCAGGCGGCGTCTTCTCTGCTGCATGTTGTCTCCCTCCGGATGCCTGAGAAGTAGAGGTCATGTTTGATAAGAACTTCAAGTAATTTTGTATTGTGTAACTCAATAGGTATGAGTATACTTGATATGACTAAGTGGGTGTTCTAAACGTCGAGCGCCGTAGCGTAGCAGATTGATATGGTTGTTTGGATGCTACCGAAAGCTACAAAATTGAAAGGCCAACATATTCAACTAGCAATGAAATATAATTTAACATATAAATCTTCTCGTAAACATATAATTTCACCTCTCTAAATAATAAACTCCTCCTAATCTCTCTAGAAGTGGATGTCCTTTTAGGTTCTATAAATACTGAATGTCGCAGTGCAGCAACCCGAGACCACTGTTCATGTGTTAGATCGGCCTGTAATTTTTTTCCTACATCATAGTACATAAATATATGTCTATGCTCTCTAATTAAATATGTGATTGAATATGTATATGTTATTTCACTTGAGAGGTTGGTGAACGTGGGTCTGTTGGAGGCTATATCAATCGCTCTCATCTTGCATCATCGTATGCATATGATGTGTCCCTGCCCCAAATGATGAGGTCTTCATCCAAGTTAACTTCATCATCACGTCCCGCCACTGAGTCGCCTCCAACTATCTTGACATCTGTGTCATCTCTCTCCCCCACTGTCTACTGCACAGCTGCTACGAGAAATGTATTAGGCCGTAGTGTCTCTCCTGGCACTTCGGTCTCCTCATCACATTCTGCCTCACCACACTCGATTGTTGTTCTTGAAATCCATGAAAGTGATGAAAACCATAGGGTCATCATCGCCTCACAAGTACACAACATTTGTTGGCTCATAGTCTCCCTCTCCTCTTCTTGCATCCATCTGCACAAGATTAACTTTTAGCTTCATGTTGTAATAAACATAGAGCATTTTGTCTAGACTTCTATGTGTTACCCTATTCCTGAGCTTGGCATGTAAGAAGGAGAATGTTGGTCAATTTCACTCGCACCCACTCGAAGAGAATGTTTGGGAACTTTTATTATAATATTCCTTAATGTTGATGTGCTTGTCTAGTATTTGAGCCACCATTTAGCTATTAGTAAGGTGAAGAATGAACATTATAAAAATTAGATGCAATAATTACTTGTCGAACCATAGAACATGCATTATACAAGCAAATTACATGCATCAAGTATCTCGCAGCTAACAACGACATTACGTGTCGCAAATGAACTAATTGTCTCTTAAATATTTTTATATGCACTTACAAATAAAAATAGTTACATAATTATTTTCATGTCCAATAGGATGTTACATAATTATTATCCTATAAGAGAATTGCCACGTGCAATTGGCAACCTGAGAAACTGACTGCTCCTTCGCCTCATTGTTACTAAGATTACAAAGATTCCCGAATCCATTGGAAAGCTATCCCTTGGGTGTTACCAAAACAAACAAAAAAAATTGCCTGAAACGCTTGGCAGCTTGAAATGGCAAAGTTTTTTTGTGTGTTGATGTTAGTCAAATTCAAAGGCTACTAGAATCTATATGTAAGCTTTCTGATCTATAGACGCTTGAATTACAAGGTGCAGATGATAAAGAAACAAATAGTGATGCCATATCTATTGATAGATACTTAGAAGAACAACTGAATGAACATAATGATCAAATGAAAGTCAAAGAAGATGTGAGTGACATGGCTGATAGCTGCACCAATAGCCTCTATACTTCAAATGATACAATAAGGGAAGGGAATGTGCATGAGGACCTCCAGTCTCATACCAATCTTCAAAAGGTAGATGTAAGGTGTTATGATGATGAGAAATTTCTAATGTGGATGGAAAGTCCTTCCTTCTCCAAGCTCACCCATGTGGTAATCAAAAATTGCATGAAGTGTAAAACTCTTCCACTGCTTGGCCAATTACCACTTCTGAAGGAGCTTGATATTGATGGCATGTCAGTTGAACATGTAGGGAAAGAGTTTTGTGGCAGTGGTGACAAAAATGGTTTCCCATCACTTGAAAAATTATCTTTTGAGAACATGAGTGAATGGAAGGAATGGGATGGGGTGGAAAAAGGTGATTTCCCTTGTCTTAAGGAGCTTATCTTTTTCAATTGCCCGAAACTGAAGAAAGTGCCCTGCCTCTATTCTTCCCTGACTAAATTGAATGTGGAGAGGTGTGCAGTGGATACCATTTGGGTCACAAAATCGCTCCAGGAATTACAATTGTGTGCTTGTGATAATCTCTCAGAATTGCAGTTGTGTGCTCGTGATAATCTCTCAGAAGTACCAGCTCTCAACTCTCTCTGCAAACTAACTCTTATGTACTGCCAGAATCTAGCATCTCTCCCCCCTGTCTGTTTGCTGGAAAAGCTTTGGATTGAAGAGTGTGAGCAGCTGTTACAATGTGACATTTCTCTTCCAGATGAACAGCTGCTAAACTGCAACATCACTTTTTCAGATGAACTGAAGATTTGCATACTGTCACCAACCACTTTTCTTGCCAGCTGAGTTCAAAAGAATGACCCAGCCATGCCAAGGTACAACAATTGATCCTCAAAGAAGCAAAGGGTTTTTACATCAAATGAAATGTTTGGACTGTCCATTTAATGACTCTTTAGTGAAACATGTCCCGGACTTTTATTCACTTCCTATCTATGGTAGGTTACTCACTGATATCATCATCGTGCTAGTTAATTAGTTAGTACTATCAGAAACCTAACAATTAGTGAATGAGCTTATTGTATCAGCGGCATTTGACCTCCCTCCCATAAGGGAGGTCATGGGTTCAAGTCCCGTTTCCTGTGGTTGTGTGTGAGGAAGGATTTAATTGCTTGGTTTGTGAGGGTCTATGCCCTAGTGCTCTTGCAGATGTCATGGCCTGTAGGGAGTTTATTATACCCCATGATGTAACTTTTTGACCCAGATTAGTCACCAGAATATGGCAGAACAGCTGCAGCCATGCGTGATAGTCCCCTATTCAGGGGGCAAATACTTGAGTTTGCTCAGAATTATACTCTCCCCATTGGGGAAGACTTGTAAATACACGTAGAATGCATCAAGGTGGGGAATTAGCTAATACAATATGACCCTATACACATGTGGAACATATGTATGGTAAAAATATATTCGTTGTAACAATATGAACAATTAGATGCCATTCATCTTTTATACCAAGGTTTCATTGTTATACATGAGAACTGCAGGATTGTTTGCTTTAGGAATGATTTGTCAATTATACATCATACAAAATTGTTCTCAGTAAATCTTACCTGGAAAACAGCAACTATTAACACAGAAAAGCTGGTCTTTTATTGCTTTTTTCTTGTAACATGCTTACATGACTTATTTGATCTTCAGTCTGATATACTTAACATACATAATTACTTTTGGGCAAATTGCTTTCCTGTCCAAAAGGGGGGGCATAATTAGTCTCTAACCCATAGACTAAATTTCTTAATATGGGATCCATAGGCTGAAACATATTTAATTGTGGGTCCAATCAGTTAACTGGTAGGTTAATTTTTTTTTGTAAATCCCAAAATGCCCCTACCCCACCACACCCACCCAATCAGAGGGCATCCACCATTCAGCGAAAGACCCTGAGAGAGAGACCCTTCCTCCTCTCCACCCTGACACCGGTGAGGAGCATTGGATCGGTGAGCACCAAAATGACATTCTCTCACCCTAGCTCCGGAAACCACCATGTGAAGGTAGCTCCTGATGGCATGCTGGCCCCCATCGTGATGTGGTTATCCCCTCACCCCTCTTCACCTTGACGTCATCAAGCACCATCAGATCAGCGAGGTAGATCCCAACAGCGACGCCATTCTCCCACCCAGCGATGCCTCCCATCCCGATGCTCTTCCTAGTGCTAGCGCCCACCGGGCGAAGGACCAGAAATTACAGTAGAGTGTCCAATGGTAATGGTATTTTTGGGTTTGTCTGTACAGGCCGTTTGGGGACTCGATGAGCAGTCACCTTTGGACAGGAAATGAATTCTCAAAATCTTTTGGACCTCAAATTACTAAAAGCAGAGGCCTGGAAAAAAGTGAATTAGGTGGCCCAAAACTGGGTTGTCCCCAATTACTCAGTCTGTAAAAGAGAACCAATTGGATGTCTACCTTTATCACCATTGTAGCCCTACTCATTTTATTGGGGTCAATTGAATCCTGTCTCACCACTTTATTGTGGTTACAACCAAGATGTAGGAGAACATGGAGAAGAAGAAGAGAAGAAGGCGCCGAGAGAACCAAACTAGAGGTGTGGTGGTTTCAGAGAGAATTGATCTCTTCTCCAGCTGCCACCCACCTATATATATATATATAAAGCTTAGGGCAATCACCACCTTACAAATCATGACAGCCTGGCTAGTGACTACCCGGTGCGCACACCTAATAGACCAGAAATAACAAACAGTAAGATGACCAAACTACTCTTTGCCTTCTTTACACTCCCCCTTAAGCTGAGCATAGACATCTAACATGCTTAGCTTGCTTAGCATTTTTCTGAAATCATCTCTTGACAAACTCTAAGTACATCAGCAACTTGATCAGCATATCGGACATAGGGCAGGCACAACTCTCCAGAGTCCAACTTCTCCCGGATGAAGTGCCTATCTAACTCTATGTGTTTTGTACGATCTTGCTAAATTGGATTGTTAGCAATGCTGATTGCTGCCTTGTTGTCACAGTAGAGTTTCATGGGAAGCACTGCCTTAACTCGAATGTCTGCTAGAAGAATCTTCAACCACAACAACTCTGCTACGGCTTTTGCCATGGCTGTGTATTCAGCCTTTGAACTTGACCTTGCATAAACAGGTTGCTTTTTGCTCTTCCAGGTAACAAGGTTTCCACCCAAGTAAATACAATACCCAGATGTTGACCTCCGATCATCATGTGATCCATTCTAATCAGCATTAGAGAACCCTTCCAAACACATCTGACCTTTCTTACTAAATAATAGACATTTTCCTGGGCATTTTTTGATATATCTCAAGATCCGGTCAACGGCTTGCATGTACTTAGTTCTGGATCCTCCCATTCTTCAATTGAAAAGTTCTCAAAGGGAGTGCTTACCCGATCTTCACTCTCATTTGCCATCAGGTAGAGGTCATCTTCATCTTCATTTGCAGAGGAGCTCTCTGTAGATATTTTTCTTTCCCTCCTTTTGAACCAAGATGTGAAATAAAATGCTAATGGGGGAAAAAGAGTGAACGTGTGTGATCGCCACCAAGGTATCAAGTGCAAGGGGAGCACCACATACCTTGGAAAGGGGAGACGGATGAGGCACTCGCCAATGCTGCAGTGTTGGAACGGGATGAAATGGTCCACTAGAGACCGCTTAGGAACATAGACGGTTGATCGACAGGCTACGTGCAGCGCTGGAGAGGAACGTGTGATGAAGACCTGGCTGGCGCTCAAACAGCCTGAAACATGCCGTTTACAGAAGCTGGACAGTCGGTGTAAGACCGCACACCCTCGCAAACGGATAGAGATAGACTGCGTAGAACCTCCAGATCCGGAACTGTGGAACTTATTCCTCCACCCATTCAAGCCGGCCAGAGAGGATGGGCCTCGTGCTAAGACTCCTGTTGACCTGCAAAACATAGCAAATGACCAGAAAACACAACCCAAATTAGTCTACGGACGTGCAATATCTATAAAAAAAGAATGAAAGACCACACACATAAACAGAATGGGGGATACCTGGGGGTGGGTTTTTAAACCCCTAATGGGCGTGACAAATAGTAGGAATGATAAAGAATGAGAAAAGGACAGTGGAAAATAACAGGTGGAAATGAAAGGGGAATGAACAAGCATTGGCAAACGAATGACTAAAATGGCTAGCTAACACTCAAGACACTAAAATAAAACCACTACTCCCTGAACCGAAGGTTTATTGGGACGTGGAAAGCCTTCCACCCTGGCTGTGGTTTGCTCAAGAATTTGGCAGCACTTCATCACAAACGCTAGATCTCCCCCCCTCGTGAGCTTGGACTAAGGGTGCTATTTATAGACCCTTAAATGTCAGCCCCGAATTAGGGGATTTTCGGTGAAAATTAGGTCGAGATTCTTTAGGATAAATCGAAGATAAAACTCCCAATTTTCACCAGGATCAAACAGCATCACATTTGATTGAGAATCCACGGAGAAAATGGTGGAACAAGCTACCAGTTTATCCATGAGTAGAGAGAGAAAAGCCAACTGAATCCAGGATCTCGGCCTTGAACGCGATCGAATGATGGGCCATCCACCCATACACACGGTCCAATGCTAGACCGCGTAGGGGGTGTCGGTGATAAATAAGAATAAGATAAATAAGCCATTTATCCTACAAAACAGACCGATTTAGCCGGCATAGGACTCTCAGGAGACAAACAGTCCATTGATAGACCGTCCAATCAGTCACAGACCCTCACCCATTCCCTCTCGGGGTGGGAGGGTATACGGTGATCAGTCATTCAACCAATAACCAATCGATGGTGGGTTAGGTACATGGAGATTAGCTGGTTAGCATCCAAGAGTTAGTTATATAATCCTGAGAAAGTGAGCTCACAATGGGGTGTAGTGTCATACGGATGATTGTATGAAGCAAAGGTTCAAACAGTTAGCAGGTGGCACATTGGGGAATAGCTGTGCCATTAGGAGGGATGCACCCAAGTTGTAGGAACAGCCACATTCCCTCTAGTTCATAGCTGTGAATGGAGGAGCAATGAGGGAACTAGTCCCAGGAATGATTGGAGATACATATGTGCATATGCCTCTGGCGGTGAAACCCATAGAAAACACATGAAGTACCCATTACAAATACTCCACTGAAAGGAACCCCGGGGAGGGGGAATGTCATTAATGTAGCCCAGGGAAGGCCAGGGCATATTTGGCGTCGATGGGAGAAATCACACGATAACACGTAGATAGTGTGAAATTAAATGCAGTCAGAGAAAGAAGAGGGCACTTAGATGCACATCAATACTTTCATTCAGGCCCAGAGGTCTTTACCCAACTTAATAAGCAAATGGGATATTACATATGCAGATGCAACCTAGCGTTGTCGCGCAGGGCCGATTACATCCCCAGATCAAAAATGAAAAGGGGAATGAGAAGCAAAAGCTAGGGACTAAATGGGGAGTTGCGGGCTCATATCCTCACCCATTTTAATACAAATCACCCCAGAAGTATGAATAAGAACGGGGGAGGGGGGTTGATCAGAAGAAGAGCGCTGGAGCCCCACCTCTATTCTTCGTGACTGAAATAGAGTATCAGAATAGCGTTTGCCCTCCTTGCTCTGGACCCCTCTCTCCAGTAGTAAAATGACGAACGATGAGTCAGAGAAGACCCTCACTCTCCTTTATTTCTTCCCAAGCCTCGTCTCTTCGATCCCCCTTTTTTTTTACACTCTGCGAGTTTCCTTCTTTCTCTCTTTTTTCATTCATCGGAATCCCTCCTTCTTATAGCCTTTAACCAGCGTGGCCTCACCCAGTGTGGGCTGGGCGCACCAATTTAAGGGCCTTGCCTTCTTTTGCACGCCAGGAATGAGGGGCACCGATGGTGGAGGGAGCACGCCAGTTTAGGGGCACGTCGGATTAGCTCTTTATTGTGTTTGTTTGAGCCGAGGTCGACCTATGGGTCTTGAACTATCTTCGGGAGTCAGCTTGATCTTTCATCTCATCATGGCCTTGTAGAGTCACCATGAGAAGTATCAGGAAAGCTTTCAGGCCACTAAACGGCCAATTCTAGAGCCATTTGTATCCTTAGCTCGGACACTTGAGTTTTTCGCTGACACGGCCCGCTTGGTCAAAGCACTCTGCTTGAGCCCTGTCTCGGTAATCATGCACCCCCAGACGTTGCTCGACAGGAACACGCTGCTCGACCCTGCCTCGACGTTCATGCATGACCTCTGAGGCTGCTTCATGAAGGTGCCCTTTCCAGTCCCTACCTCGATAATCATCTACGGCCCTCTGACACTACTTGATTGAGGCGCCCTGCCTGATCTCTACCTCGACATTTGTGCATGAAATAACCATTGCCTAATGAGAGCACCCTGTCCTATCTCTACTTGAATGGTCGCACACCATCAGACATGGCTCAATCGAAGCGCCCAGCCTAGTTCCCCGTCTCGATGATCATGTGCCACTTTGGAGTCACCTCGATAAGCATGCCCTCAGTGCCATTACCCTGGTAATGGGCATACTTCATAAGTCTCGGTGCAAGATGTAGTGTCAGGCCCTTCCCTCTCTGAACGGGCCCCGAGCACGACCATCGAGGTCTCATGATGCTCAACTCCTTTAGTCATAATGGTGCCCCCGGCACCTGACTGCCAGCTCCTTCAGTCACATAAGGGCCCGCGGCACCCTATCGCTCAGCTCCTTTAGTCACAACGATGCCCTCGACACCCGATTGTCAACTCCTCCAGTCACATTGGGGCCCGCTGCATCCAATCGCTCAACTCCTATAGTCACAATGGTGCCCTCGGCACCCGACTTCCCGCTCCTCTAGTCATGTCGGGGCCCGCGGCACTTGAGCGCTCAGCTCCCTCAGTCACAACAGTGCCCTCGGCCCCCGATTGCTAGCTACTCCATTCACATCGGGGCCTGCGACGCCCAACCACTCAACAACCTCAGTCACAGTGGTGCCCCCAGCACCCAACTTCCAGTTACTACAATCACATCGGGGTCCACGATGCTCGATTGCTCAACAACTCTAGTACAATGGTGCCCTCGGTATCCAAATGTTGGGTCCAGATAGCGTCAGCCTATTCTAGCTCCGACGACGGCCCACAACTCCAATCCCATCGGGGCCCACGACACCCGACAATTTTGAGCTCAACGGCTTTTGGTCCCTCTAATCGTGAGAATGCTCAAGCCGTCCAACCACTCTAGTCTCAACAGTGCCCGACCGCTCCAGTGACAAGTGGTGCCTATGTCATTCGATCACCTCGGCCTTCGTGACGACCAACTACTCCCGCACAACGGTGCCTACACCACCCCTACTGTCGCGACCTCGACACTGTCTCATGACGGGAAGACATTGTGACGCCCCTCGAGTGGCACCTTGTAGAGTCACAGGTCCTCTGACGGACACTATGTACGGGTACAGAACTACCCATATAATAACGCAATGACCCGGGGACCGTCACAAATGACGAAATTGTCTTGTGGCTTGCAATCAATATTTTTATGCACGAAAAGATCTAGAAGCAACGAATAGTGCTGCATAAAAAAATGATATAACTTCAAAGTACAATGGTTTTTTGGGGGGAAAGTGACTTCAAACTAAAATGTCTGTTAAAATTGTCAAGTTTCGGCCAAAACTAAGATATACTTGCGACTAGCAACACCCAGAAAAGAATACAAAAGACGAGAGAAGGAATTGCTAAAAAAAGGGTTTTCATAGTTTTCTTAAGAAATCCTTCCTGATAGAGTCCAATTCAAGGAAGAAAAGATGTCCCTCATTCATATACACTACTAAAGCTAATTCTATCACCATGAAGAAGCATATTTCCAAAGTTGTTTAATTAAAATGCACATCTATTTTGATGACAATATGAAATTAATCACAAGTTCAAAAATCTGTAAAGCAAAAGTAAGGAGGAAAGAAATAACAGAATGTTAATAGATAGCAAATGAAAAAATGGTATATTGTGTCTGATCAAATTCATGTGACACTACTAGTTTTTAAAAAATTTGAAAGTTACTACTAGATAAAAGTTTTAACTTTTTACAACCAGTGAAAAGTTCCTTTTTAAGTGGATGGTACCACAAATTGTATTAAATGTAAAAAAGAAGGGATATGCAAGTGTAAGCAATGTGTTCCAGCAATGTTTTCCCAAAAGGTCCTTGTACAACAAACACTTCACACCAAGGAGGTGCGGCATATACTAGCCCCCCAAAAAAGACAAAAAAGAAGAATTGTGTGAGCCCACTTCACAGATATGTTAAGCCCAATCCCTCAGTCTCACAGATGAAAGTGATAACCCTATCTGTGACTCTTGCCTCCCTCCTGAAGACTTTGTTGTTTCTTTCTCCCCATAATGCCCATAGGGTGGTGTGGAAAATAAGCTACCAGATTAGTCTATCCCCCTTAAGAGTCAATCTCCTGTACCAATCCCTAATGAGCTGACACACATTCTTGTGTAGACTGAGGGCACACTGAATTCTACTTGTAACCCGTGTCCAAATCTCCTAAAAGAAGGAACGAACTGTGAAAAGGTGATCCATGGTCTTCTCTTCTTCTCCACAAAGGTTGTAAAGTGTATGGATATCCGTCAGGAATGAAGCCAGTCTATCACAAGACAGTAGTCGTCCATGTGAGATCCTTCATATAAAAAGCACTTTGAGGGGACTCTTGGGGTTCCAAATCTGTGAAGCAAACCGATACCGCACTCCTCCAATAAAGATAAAGGTATATGCTGAGAAACTTCCATCTTTCTCCCATCTCCACCACCACTGATCAATCTTGCTAGATTTTCAAGCATACTCAGAAGAAATAAAAGGAATTCCTCCAGCTGGCGCATCTCTTTCACCATAAGATTCCTCTTAAAGGACCGCAGCCCACAGCGTGACGGTCGCGCGCTGGCCCTCAGTTGCCGGATCGAGGCCGTGATCACTGCGCGACGACTCGATTGACGAGAAACCGATCTTGTAGCCGTCGAGCACCAGGTCGACGTGAATCGGTGCGCCATCGCGGGGCGTGCGGAACGTCTCGACGAAGCCAAGCTTCCGGTAGAACGCGGAGGCCAGCTCGGGGTTCTCGCTGAACAGGATCACCTGCGGTTCAGTGAACGCCAGCGGGTCGGATGCCATGGGCCAAGCCTACGAGCGCTAGTCGCCGCCGACCGGTGGTGGTGCCTCCGGGCGCCGTCGCGCAGCGAGTATCACGGCGCCCGCGCTCGCCGCGACGACACATCCGATTCCGATGATCGGGAACACCGTGAGCTTCTGGTGCAGCACGACGAAGCCGGCCAGGGCAGCGAGGGCTGGGGCGAGGCTCAGCAGAATGGAGAACGTCGCAGCCGGCAATCGGCGCAGCGAGATGAGTTCGAGCCCGTAGGGGATGGCGGATGACAGCACCGCGACCGCGAAACCCAGCCCGAGGTTGATCGGCTTGAGCAGTGCAGCGCCACCGGTCACGATGCCGAGCGGAGAGATGGCGAGGGTTCCGATCGTCATCGCAATCGCGAGGCCGTCCAGTCGCGAGAATCGCTGGCCGGTTCGCGCCGAGAGCAGGATGTAGCAGATCCACATCGCGCCGGCGGCACCCGCGAACAGGGCGCCGACGAGTGTGAAGTTCTTGGTGAATCCGCCGGAGCCGAGCAGGAACACCCCGCCGATCGCCAGGGCTGCGAACGCCCATGCGGCGACCTTGCGACTGATCACCACCGAGAGCACCAGCGGCCCGAGCAGCTCGATCGTCACCGCCGGACCGAGGGGCAGCGAACGAAGCGACGTATAGAAGAAGGCGTTCATCGTCGCGAGAACCAGCCCGAAACCGATCACGGTAAGCCAGTCGGAACGGGAGCGTCCGCGCACGGATGGCCGGAAAACGATAAGCAGCAGCGCCGCCGAAAACACGAGCCGAAGCAGCACCATCCCGAGGGATCCGACCGACGGAAACAGCGTCACGGCGATGGCCGCACCCACCTCCTGGCAGAGCAGGCCGAGCACCACGAGACCCGTCGCCCCGAGGCGAGCGGCCGGGCTCGCCGAAGCAACGGTGGATGTCACGCTAGGAACGCTAACAGCAGCGCGGATGCCACGCCGCCCGAACTGGTGACTTGGCCGATTCCATGCATGCGGATAAGCTTTTGTGGTCCGTTACCGGTTCGTGATTTTTCGTCGCGTCATTTCGGGCCATCCACCACCGCCGATTGTGTGCAGATAATCGTGTCGAGAAAGGAGCTGCGTTGTCGAATTTCGACCACTGGCGATTTTTGGCTGAAACTCAAAATGCTGAAAGATAAAAAAAAATGGTGATGAACAACCAATTCCAACAGTGAGATAATGATGAAAATTTCATGAGATGATAATATAAATTGGCCAATGATGAAAATCTCAAAAAAAAATAATGCCTTCATTAAGAGAATTTAAACGACGAGCTATCTGGATTTCCTTCCTTTGACCCCAAGTAGAGGGGGAACACTAAAGGTGCCCTCGCGAGGCGTGCTTGGCCCCCGGGGGACTGTCCCGTTAAAGCCATGGCGTGACTCTGCACCGGGCCAATAATTCACTGATTTGATTCGTTTAACTAAGATTTAACCGAACTCCTACATTTCTTCAAATATTGAACTTGCCATGCCTCAGCATACATATGTTCTAATTTTACCGACACGCCTGTAATGATTTTTGACCCGAACTCCTGTCCGAACACAAAATGGTCCACACGTGACCGACATGATTTTAAATACTCTTTTGTACCCTAGTACAGGGGAATTTAATGCTTTCCAAGCCACTTTTCATTCGATCAATTCTAGGCTGTGAGGCCCCCTTTTCTTAGCGATTAATCAAAGATTTTCTCTTCTCCGAGGGGATGTAATTGATGTCATGACCTTTATGGCACAGCGGGTCTCCAGTCCCGACCCGATACCCACCATCGTCTGATTAGTCAAACGGAAAGCACCTCGAGTCTCAGACCACCCCAGTCTTAAAGCCCGAACACATTGTCATACACGTGACTGGCACGCCCTCGCATGATAAAATCGATAAAAGATTCAATGATAGTTTATTCTTATTCTAAGTGTGTCCAACAATCTCGAAGTGGGATGGCTAAAACAACACTAATTCCTCTAGAGCACACTCACGGCCACCAAGCCATGAACTATCACTGACCTCGTCATTGGTACCTCTGATGCTACACCAAAGCTCACACTTGTTGACAAAACTTTACCCATTCAACACAACGAAGGCCACCACCACTGGGGAAGGTAACTCTCTATCTTACTCCTCAGGCCCCCTACCGGCACTCTGACAATAACTGAATCTGCCTTCGCAGCACCTTCACTGTGCGCTCTAGCATTCTTGTGAGAAACAATGTGGAAAACAAACACAAAATCTAATGCCAGCTGTCGGCTATATTGGACCTTATGGACTCTGGAACACTGTAATTATCTAAAATTCCCATGTACATCTACAACTTCACTTTGATACCATCTGTACGGCCCAAGATCTAGATACCGAGAATTATCTGATACCATTCGAATCCTGTCCCGCCACCCGCGAGTCGGAAGGCTTGGAAGGGTTATTTGGTTGTTGCAGAGGTACATTGAAATTTAAAATAATACAAAAAATAACTATATAATTAACTTCGATCACTGATTATAATAGGTGAGTCCTCGAGACATAACGGGGTAATCATGAAATCCCCAGATGGCATTTCAACAAGCAAATCACATGCCAACTCAATCATCGGCTCCTCAATGCATGCAATGAAATCCTCATAAATGAAGCGGTGAGAAGCACCAGAATCAAATAAGACACGAGCTGCGCAACCAAAAACTATAATAGTACCTTAGACAAGGTTGGAAGCTACAGCTTCAGCTCACGTGATATAAGTCACTTTGCCTTTTTGCTTTCTTCCAGTAGCTGTAGAGGACTAGAAAGAAGATGTCGCAGAAGCTTGAGGATAAAATTGTTGAGACGGCGACGGCAGAAAAGGAGGCCTGAATTGAGGTTGAGATGGCTGGGGCTGAGCGACTTGAGAAAATTGCACTGGCTTCGGTCGCAGAGGACAGTCCCTAACCACGTGACCCGACTGGTCACAACAAAAGCACACCACCAGCAGAGAGCAAGGTCTGCCTGGGTGGCTACCATCACACCGCACACATTCTCTAATAGAACTCTGGCATTGTTGGGAGGAAGGAGTTGATTGTTAAACCGCATCAGATGATGCCAGTTGGTCAAACCACTTCTTGAACTTCTTCTTACCCTTGAACCTTTTGAACTGGGACTTGCCCGAAGAGGAAATACCGCTAGCAACAGGAACGATAGATGGGACCCCTGGTACAAGAGGCTGATAATAACCTGGTTGAGACAAAACCATCGGTTGAATCGACACTACCTGTGAAGGAGCCTGAGATCTTGCCAAATCAAATTCCAATACAGGGGCAGCCTGATACACCTCATTCATATTCATCGTTTGGGTCACGATCAGTGGTTGTCTTAGCTCAACTCGAAGGCCACACAAGAACTGCTCAGACTTCAAAGCTTCATTCACCAAAATATGGGGCGCATAACGACCCAATTCCATGAATCTGTTTTCATATTTGAGCACCGAGATCCCTCCCTGCACAAGCTGCATGAACTGGTGCATCTTGTTCATTCTGAGATAAGTCGGTATTAAGGTAAGCTCGAAAGTCGTGACAAACTCTAGCCAAGAAATTTGTCGGAGTGGACGGGATTGAAAAGTGATCTCTCATTCGGCATTCCACCAAGTCAACACCGTGCCTTGAAGTTGAAAGGTGTTGAGCATCACCTTTTCATCCTCCGTGCACTCCATGGACTGGAACACGTGCTCTGTAGCATCCAACCACACCTTGGCCACATCTGAATCGGTTTGGCCTTCAAAAGTCGGCAGATGAAACAATAAAAATTCCTTTAACACACGACCACGACTGCCAGGCGCATCCTCTTGTGCAGGAACCACGGGTGCTGGATCAGGAACATCTTAAGGGGCGGGAAGGCTAATCGCTTCCTAGGGAAGTGGGGCTCTCCGACGCCGAGGCGGCATATTGAAATGACTAGAAAACATGAGCAATACACAAGGGAGTCCATTAACACCCGAAAAACATCCTATGCCAGCAATAGACGATGCAATTAATCTAGCTTTGGACAGTAGTAATGCCATTTCAATTCCTTACACAATTCCTCAACTCTGCTCTGATACCATTTGTAACGACCCAGAGCTCCAGATACCGATATACCGATAACATCGATACACCAACACCAGGAACTGGGGACGCCATCCAAGAGGCTGATGAGGCTCCGTAAGGGTTAGGGAGGTTTGTTGAGGGTTGCATAACGAATTTGAATACATTGGTCGCAATATTAATTAGAACAGTAATTTAAATTGGAATGTGGAAGCAAATTAAAATATATCAAAGTGGTAAATCTTATGCAATAGTCCAGTGCTATCAAAATACAAGTCCAACAGTACAACTACGCGGGGCAAACCCCAGTCAAAAGTACATATAAAGGACACACCGACTAAGCTGGCAA
Source organism: Amorphophallus titanum (assembly GCA_024336825.1). NCBI lineage: Eukaryota > Viridiplantae > Streptophyta > Magnoliopsida > Alismatales > Araceae > Amorphophallus > Amorphophallus titanum. The sequence goes on from JANBPO010004656.1 coordinate 1,172,591, forward strand.
CTCTAGACCCGGTCATTAAAACCTCGTGAACCTCCGATGGTTGGCTACATCTGCTTACCTGAAAGAGAGAAGAGTGAGTCACAGTCAAACTCAGTAGGGGTCACGTGGATCCCTACCACACGCTAAACAAGCAGACATGCAAATATAAAGTAATTAGAGCATGCATTTATGCTATGAACATGCATTGGCACCATTTAAACATATGGGCAGTAAAGCTGTAAAACCTATCTACACAGTTTAGACAGCTAACTATATGCCAATTAAATATAATTTATTAGCAATAGGAACTAAATCTACCAATGGAATAAACCTCAACTAACCAGGTGAAGTGAGAGATGGAGGAACCCACTAGAAGGTAGAAACGAGACGCATCTGCTGACGGCTTACACTGCGTCTCAAGCAACTTGCGATTCAGATAAACACAACAAGCGAGAGGCGTTAAAGTACGAGAATCAAGAACTAGTCAGAGTAACACTCGTCATTGTCAGTCCAAGCCTTTGACCACGTGTGCATACATTGACCCCTACTTAGGGTCAGGCCTCTAGCTAGTTTTCCCCCTCGTAGGACGCTACGGTAACCGCCAGGGGCCCACGGCAACTAGCTTAGGAACCGATCAACGGGAACACCCTCCACCTCTCCCAGGTGGGCCGACACTAGAGGTCGCTGGGCTACGACTAGTGGCTCCATCACGAGGAAAGAGAAGCAGCTCTACGGGGACAAAAAAGTATGCTTTCGATTCTTAAATTACCTTAAACATGGCGAGTATGCATAATGGAATGCATTAAAACATGAAATTATGACTTTTAAAGTAGCAGAGGATTTAACGGACTGATTCTACCCCGTGATATGATATAACGGATCAGGTATGGTGTGCTAAAGTGATATAATGCGCCCCTCGGGTCCGCTATGGTCACCCGAGCTATTTTTCATAAAAATTCAGAACCTACAGACTATAACGGATTAGGGTTGGTCCGCTATAGTTACCCGAACATGGAAAAATCTACAGTCTTCAAAAACTATAACGCATCCGTTGTGGCACGTTAAATGGATATAATGGTCGCCCGATAGACCGCTATGTCCACAGCCCTAATTAAAATCAACATAATCATAACGGACTGGGAATGGTCCGTTAAGATGATATAATGCACCCTATAAGGGGCGTTATACACATAACGGTCACTAGGACGACCGCTATATGAGCTGGGTTGCGAACGGGTCCGGTTTGAAACTGGGACACCCCCCGGTCCATCAAAATCAACGGGGTTCACGTCTAAACCTATTTACCTGCCATTCCAAACATTCATAGCACAAGTTAACAACTAGAAAATGCAATTACAATGCCCATGGTGGATTAAAAGCATGAATTTTAATATTTTTAGGGAAAAATCTAAAACGAACACTAGGCATGCTAATCGGACGGGGATCGGCGTGCATGTGTGAGGGAAACGTTCCTATGGCGAGTGAGAATCCACCCCCTACCTGGTTTAAGCCGAAAACACCGAAAACGCCGCATGCAACACCCGGAGGCGCCGCGCCCCTCTCACCCGGCCTCACTCCCACATCCCGCGAACCGAGGAATGGTGGGCGTCAACACGATCCTCACGACACACCAGTTCCGTCGGTGCTTCCTGTGTCCCGATCTGGCCTTGTCTGGTCCGGAACCGAGAGAGAGGGAGGGAGACGTTTGGGAGAGAGAGGGAGTGAGAGAGAGTGAAAACGAGAGAGAGAGAGAGAGAGGGTTTCGAGAGTGAGAGGGAGGATGGGTGGGTTTTGATAAAATTTTTATTTTATTATATTAATGAGCCCAGCCAGGCCTGAAAGTATGAAATAACGATAGATGGCTCGATCTAGGCATCCACGTCCTCCCCGAGCTAGAGGGACTCCTGCGTCTTCCTCATAACCCGGCGTGTGCTGCGGCGTGTGTCCTCACCATAATGTTTGTAAAATTTTTGAAATTAATTCTGATTCAATAAAGTTTGTAGGTCATAGAGTCAATAATGTCTACATAGTATACTTAGATGACATTTGTGAAAATAACCTTTGCCTATCTACCAGCTCTGACAATGATGCTATTAATTGGCATAGGAAATTAGGCTATGCTAGTTATAACATCCTGAATAGGTTAGTCAAGCATGACCTAGTCAAGAGCTTGCCAAAAATTTCTTTTAAACCAAGTTCAAAAATCTGTGATGGAAAGCAAACTAGTAAATCCTTCAAAATAAGACATGAACCCTTATCATCTAGGCTATTAGAATTTCTGCATATGGACTTGTTTGGTCCTTCCAGAACTCAAAGCTTCAATGGCAAGAGATTTGGGTATGTGATTGTGCATGACTTCACTAGATTTGTATGGATATTCTTTCTAGCCCACAAGAATGAAGCATTTGATGAATTTTAAATTTTCTTCAACAAAATAAAACAAGAAGGTAGGCACAAAATTTGCATCATTCAATCTGATCATGGGAAAGAATTTGAAAATTCGTTGTTTTCATATTTCTACAATAAAGAATGACTAACTCATAAGTTTTCATCTCCCAGGACTCTAGAATAGAATGAAATTATAGAGAGGAGGAATAGAACAATCGTGGAGATGGCAAGAACCATGTTAATCTAAAGCCAACTTCCACGAAAATTTTGGGCAGAAGCTGGAAATATAACATGTTACATAATTAACAGGGCCATGGTACGACTTGTCCACAAGAAAACCTCATATGAATTATTGAAGGGTAAGTGACCGAACTTGGCTTATTTCAAGATTTTTGGTTCCAAATGTTTTATTCACAATAATGACAAAAGGGACTTAGATAAGTTTGAAGCCAAGAGCAGTCCAAGGATTTTCTTGGGATATTCTGAACAGTCAAAAGCCTATAGAGTCTTTAATGTTCATGATCAATCAGTAGAGGAGTCTCCCCATGTAATATTTGATGAATCAATTCATTGTTCTGACCAAAGTGATGATGACAGGAGACAGAACGAAGATGGAGAATTCCTAGAGGACAAGCTACATGAAGGATCACTTGAACCAACAACACAGATGGACACAGAGCAAGGTGGGCCGACCGAACAAGGTGAGTCTTCAAATAACATCAGATTTCCGAAAGATCATCCTACTTACTAGGAAATTTAAACGATCCCCCTAGGACTAGATCTTTTCATCAAGAAATCAATATTCAAGGTTTTCCTTCATTCTGCCTTTGATTTTTGTGATGGGTTGCCCCAGAAAGAATGTTGGGATGCCATTTTTTTTCCTCCATTGCCCTAAGAATTGCCAATTAATTTATTTATCCTATCTAGCGAAACTGAATCATATTTTTGGAACACTTCCTGTGACGCATTCGGTGGGTGCAAACAGCTATCAATGGACTGAGGATCGATTGATGGATGGAATTTATGTATTGGTTACACCCGCAGAATGATATTTGTTTTTGATGTTCACTAAAGAATTGTTTGATGTGCTGTAAGAAGCTGTAGAACATCATAAAGAAATTGCGTTAAGGTGGTTTCACTCCATCTGGAGTGCCAGAAATTATTTTGCATTATTAAAGGCTGATTAGCGGATTTCAAAGTTCTGTTAGGTTCATGTGACGTTCTTCTCACCGAAGTGTGGCTCTCAGCCCAGAACCACCGAAAGTTGTAATTTGAGGTTTTGAATCGGAGAGCTTCTGGTGATTTTATATTCACTGATTTTAGAACTTTTGATTTTGAAATCAATGGTTTACAGTATTCTTCGAGTAAACTAATTGACGTGTGATCTCAAATTGATCTGCTTTTCAGTGGAGCATGGCTCGCCGGCTCGGGGTGACTCGGTCGTGTCGTATCGTATCTAGAAAAATTTGATACAGTGTAGATCATTCTTAGGATTGGTCGAGTCACAATGAGAGAGAGGAGATGATGCATGTCGAGTCGAGGCCGAGTTGGTTACGATTTGGATGTATCGTATTGAATCATAGAAGATCCGATCTGATACAGATCAACGAGTCGACAAACTTTGTAATGCAGGATCATAACGTGCTATTTTCTTTCGGGCTGGTGAAGTGTAAACTACGTCACCTCTTGATAATCCTCTCTCCCATGTGGCCCATCTCTCTCTTTCTATCTCTCTCTCTCACACACGCACACACAATTTCTCCCCCAAGTGAACCATCGTGTGAGAGAGAGAGAGAGAGAGAGAGAGGCCTCTCTTAACATTACGTAGTGCAACCACACCATTATTTTGATTTTTCTTAGAATAGGCTATTTTTTAACTTAATTTTCAAAATTGGGCACTGTTTCGTGTTCTATGGTTTCGACATGTAACCTGAGGGCCCTTAGGTAGGCTTCCAAACAATGGGTTGTATAAAAATAAGTCTTGATCCGCCTAAAAACACAACTCAACCCGTTAATGATGGGAGCACCTGTACAATGGCACATGACTTGGAATTTCTCATTGGAGGATTTTAATAAAGAGTAGTCGTTTATGGGAGTCATGTTAGTAATCGGAGTACCTGTAGAGATGGACAAATAACATAGGAGAAAGAAAAAAAGGGGGGAGAAAAGATTAAACTACAAGAAACTGTTAATCTCAGCTAAGAATGATTCGGCACAGCTAGCCAAGGACCCTTTATGGGAAGGATCCACATACTCTGGTAGACTGGCATCCATGTCAAGGTTCAGAAGAACTCTAAATTCTGCCATAGTGTCAGTTGAGTTTGCGCCACCAGAGCCTGAAAGGAAGGGCAGGGTATCACATACCATGTCAGATGGAAGGAAATAAATATAGGAGTAGGCTGGAGATGACACTTACCTGAGGGCCCATCCATGCCTCCCACCGGCTGAGGCTCAAGAGGGGCATTTATCCCTCCATCTCCTGAATTAAGTCTTGAGGGCAGCACAGGTAAGGAGTTATAAGAGGAAAATAATGGTGAAACAAGAGTTACATGATAAACTACCTGCTGGGTCTCCTCCACCTGAAAAAGTAGGTGAATCCCCGGAAAAAGGATTATAATCATCATTTATGCATCCAAATCCCGAGGATCACCGGTGTCACCCACTTCCCCAGTTTCTGAGGGGTCCGCCCCCTGCGAGGGTCCGACATATGGAGAACCCGATCCTGGAAGGTTTGAAAGAGAGGAAAGAAAGGAAGAATAAGTTATATGCGTCAGGGCCGAAGTCACATTCAGTAAATTTACAACTAAGTAGCAAAGGCTACTGTGTTGCTGAGAGGCTTTAGTGGCACGAGCCTCATTCTTTGTGACCCTCTGTGGTGCTGAATGAGTCGGTGCCTTCCTCTTCTTAGAAGCCTTTGGAATGGCATTACTGGCCACTAGGCTCACTGCAAGAAAGAAAAGGAGGAGGAAGGGGAAGTAAGCGAAAACAAGTACATAGATATTTATGGCAAACTATGAAGTTTTAAGAAGAAAATATTGGGTGGCTACATACCGTCAGGAACTAAAGAGAAAGAGGGTGGCAATACTAGTTGCTCAAGTCTGATGCCAATGGCTTTGCTTGCCCTTTCTGCAGCATCCTAGATATCTTGCAAGGTGAACCCATTCTCAACTAAAGAAAGACACTCAACGGGCCCAGCGCATCCAATGGCATTCATAATTTGTTTTGCCCATTCTCCACCAAGTTCATTTGTAAAGCACTCAGGATGCAATTCAGTGGACCCTAGAGCACCTTGGGGATACCCAAGGTCAAATAGAAAATGTTCCCACCATGAATATTTTTTCGAGGCGTCTTCCTTGGAAGCTGTAGTCTTCTTCGAGGAAGTAGAAGCTGAGGGTTTCAAAGGTTTCATCACCCATTTATATTGAGCCCTGTCAAACAACAATTGGGCCATTTTTAGTCTCCCATGAGGCACGAAAATCTATAACAACATTGGCTAAGTGAGGAAAGTGGCTGCGAAGGAAACTGCTGTCTACTGCAACAGGAGGCAAATCCCTCCTCTTTAATAAAGTTGAGGCTTATGAATTATTTAAAATGCTCAGTGAAAATTCCATTAGTCATGCCTCGCTCTCGTCCTATGAGAGAATGATTGGGCCTTCTAAGAGAGGTGGGCTCTATGAAGTTAAGAGCCAAGGTGAGTGTGAGAACAGGATGGATATAAATGCCTTGACTCAGTAATTGAACAAAATAGATTTGTTGGCGTAAAAGATAGAGAAGGTTGATCTCGCAACTCAGAAGCTAGATCAATTGTTGTCTAGATATGAACCTTCTTGTTCTGCTTCTCAACCTCAACCATTCTCAGCTCCCAGTCATGAAGAGATTTATGCTCTTTGTTCTATCCCTAATCATGTTGTTACTGATTGCCCCACTGCGACCCAGCTTCCCCCGTTCATCCAAGAACAAATCTTCGCTGCTCTGGGTGTCTCTAAGCCTCCTTATGATCCTTATTCTAATACCTACAATCCTGACTAGGGAAATCACCCAAATTTTTCTTAGAAATCTCAGCAAGATCCATCTTCCCAATCTAATCCCTCTTTTCAAAACTAACCCTTTCAAGCTCCGGTTCAATCTCACCGACATTATCAATCTCCTTTTCAACAAGCTCAACATTAACCATCTCAACCTCTATTTCAGCACTCACAGGTCCCATACCATCAAGCTCAATTTTCTAAGGGCCAACATCAGTAATGCGCTCCTTATAACAAATACAATCAAGTCCAGAATCTATATGGACCTCAGCCGAACTTTGAGGATAGATTCGACCAACTCCAACAAATTCTACTTTCTCAGAATCAATCCCTTCTTTCTCAACAACTCATTCAATCTTAGCAACAATCTATGGCCAAGTTGAATAGGGCAATTGGCTGCTAGCAATATGAGGAGAGATTTAGGTCCACTTCCTAGCCAACCAGTGGCTAACCCCAGAAATCAACTCCCAGGTTTCCCTCAGAGAGCTCCTATTCTTTCCTAACCTAATCAACCTCAGCCTCCTCCTCCTATGGGCCCTCAATTCGAGAACGCCAAGGCTATATGTACCCTTAGGAGTGGGAAGATTTTAGAAGACTCTTATCAGGCTAGGGGAGTTGGTAGCAGTTCGGGTCAAGAAGCCCACATGGAAAGTGATAGTGAGGAAGAGCCGGTAATTGTACAAGAGCAAAAGAAGTCGGAGGGTAAAGAGAAGAAGCTAGATAAAGGAAAGGTAAAAGTTGATAAAGGACCCCAAGATTATGTGCCAAAGGCCCCTTTTCCTGATGCACTAAAGTCGAAGGCTCACAAGAAAACACTGATTCAAAAGGAAGAATTAGTGGAATTGTTTAAATAGGTGAATATTAATATTTCACTCTTGGACGCAATCAAGCATGTGTCGGTATATGCGAAGTTTCTTCTGAGTTCAGGGTTTCAAGCGTTTGAGATGGCTACCGAGCCTCCCCTTTGTCTTCCTTTCGCTCATCCTCTCCAAGTCAAGCACAATCCTCCCCCCTCTCTTCGCTATCGACAGATCTCCTCTCCCTGTTATCCACCATCTTCTCAGTCCAGATCTTGCTGGAGGGCGGTGATGTCCACAACAGGAGACGACGTCGTGACTAGACGATGTTCGCGACGGAGATCTGGCATTGTTGCCAAACTTCATCTGGGAACCCTAGAAAGAGGATGAGAGAGGAGGTGGAGAACGACACTAGCGAGTCAGTCTGAGTCGGACTGCGAGTCTGGTGTAGCATATCAGATCAGGGTGATCCCAATCCGACATAGATCACTGAGTTGGGGAACTTTGATTTCACGGTCAGCAAAACAAAACAAAACAAAACATGGAATGGCTCCTGATCCAACCGCAGTCCACGGACCACAAATCAGCGCAACTTTCACGTCAAATCATTTCATTTCGTCCCTGCTGATTACCCGTGCAAGTCAAAATATTCTTAACATCAGCAACAAGGAACCTTAAACCAATTGGAAGAGAAACCAAGTCTAGAAACCTTATACTGAAACCAAATTCTGTTGTTACATGGGAACAAAAAACCTACAGATTAATGGAACTCTACACAAACTCAGTCGTTATCAGAATGATATTGATAAACCAACAAACTCAAGCACTGAATGAACAAACGAAATACAAAATCAAGATGGAAGTAACTCTGCACCATCATGTAAGGCACAACAAATGGTTGGTTTTTGCCCTTGGTATACTCTGATGGCTTCCCCCGTTGCCATATTCCAGAGTCTTGCAGTAGCATCAGAGGAGGCTATATGTTGCAGTGGAAAAACCAAATGTGAAACAAGGAAAAAAAAATCATACAGGAAACATGGAATAGTGGATGACAGTGTCCAAGTGCAGGCAACGCTGACATGCATATCCTGTTATACCTGTCATCAAACAAGCACCATCTATAGAGAAAACACAATCCCACACCCACCGCTGACGGCCTAAGTAGATGAACAAAGAACCTCCGTAAGTGTAATAAACATTACAACTAATAATAATAAACACGAGCCTTGATCACTTGAGGAATGCTGCGCCATTACAGAGTCCAACCAGGCTGCAAGGAAAATGATTGCTTACCTACGAAAGTTCTCTCCAATGTAAAACCATCCATGTTCCATATCTTGACAGTGCAATCAGAAGATGCTGTTGCCAAATACCTAGTAGCATTTTGCAGTCATCCTAACATTATATATTCAGGATAAAATCTTCATGGACATGACTAATAAAGGGAAAAGAAATGGTCCATAGGAAATAAAAGCAGTTCATTCGAAATATAACATGAGGCCAAAGCCTCTTCACGCCGATGAACGACATGCAGAACAAGTCGATCGGCAACGCCAACTGGATGGCCGATCAGGACTTGGAATCGATGTTCGGGCTCGACAAGGCAAAGGGCTATTGGGACGATTACGCCAACGCTGGCAAGGTCAATGGGCAGATCGGCAGCGTTCAAGACTACATGGGCGATTATACCCAGGGCGTTCTTGACCCGGCCATCCGTGAAATCCAGGAAGAAAGCGAGCGCCAACGTCGGGGGATAGGGTCCAGCGCCGCTATGTCTGGCGCGTTCGGTGATGCCCGGCATGGCGTCATGGAGGGCCAGAACTACGAGAAAACCAATCAGGCGATCAGCGACACGACCGGACGGATCATGGCCGACGCCTTCAACAATGCGCAGGGTCAGCGGAACCTCGCGGTTGAACGGCTCGGAACCGCCGCCTCCGGCATCGAGGGAGTCGGTGACAACCTTTATGGCAAGATGAACGATGTCAACGATCGTCTGATGAGCGCTGGCAATCAGGCATATAACTTCGAGGAAAAGCGCCGGCAGACCATGCAGAACTTCCAGGAGGCGCTGAAGAACAAGAAATACGATGACGCGCTCAAATTGCTTTCTGCCGTCAACGGGGCTCCCAAGGAATCTTCGACCGAAACCGAATCCGATACCGGGCTATGGGGCCTTCTTGGCGCCCTTGCTGGTGGCTTATTCTAAGGGGAAATGGCGATGGACGATCCGATGATGCAACTCGCCATGCTTCTCGCAGGGCAGCGCGCGCCGCAACCTGCTATGAACACGGCGGTCCAGCAGCAGGCCGCGCCCCTCGGTATGGCAGCCATGGGCAAGACATCACCTCCCGGCCGCCCCGGCGATCCGTGGGGGGACCACCCCCCTAAACCGCAGCCGACAAAGGACAAGCCAAAGCACAAACGCCATCATCTCAGCCCGTATGAAACAAAGGTCGACGCTGCCACAGTGAAAGGCCCGTCCGCATACACGCGCCCGATGCGCAGAAACATCGGAATGAATGTTCCCACAATTGGCTATGGCAACCCGGTTGAGGACAACACGAGCGGCTACACCAAGCTGGTCGGTCTCTTCTCGGCACCCGTCGCACCGCAACCCATGCCCGCCGTGGGTGGACAGCCTGTGGAAGATGATATCGGACAAGGGGGAGCGGGGCGAGGTGGAACAGGTGTTCATCCGCGACCGAGAATCCCGCAGGGCTTTGGTAGAAGGGGAAATGCCTGATGGCAGACTTCGAACAGCTTCAGGCTCTCTTGGCGGGAATGCGGACGCCGCAGACCCCGACCACACCCGCTCCGGTGACGGCTGCTACTCCGTTCAACAATATCAGCAACCTGATTTCCGGCGGCGATATGTGAAGCCCACTCTCTCACTTTGTCCAAAATAAAAGATGCAATCCTTTCCGAAATTCTGACTTCCTTTTTGAAGACTCTATTATTTCTTTCTCCCCATAAAGCCCATAAGGTAACGTGAAGAATGAGCCAGCACGTGATTCTATCTTCCTTGAGATTCCAAGTTTTTTCGGAAGATGAAAAGGGGAGGTACCAAAGGGCCATGGGAAAACTCATGTATCTATCTCTCACAAGGCAAGATATCACTTTTGCCACAAGTGTTGTCAGTCAACTTATGCATGCTCCCAGGACATCTCATATGCGGGTTGTAGACAGAATTCTGAGGTACATTAAGATTTATCTAGGAAAGGAATTGTTGTTTAGTAAGGTCAATAGAAGGTTTTTTCAGATGCTGATTGGGTGGATCCCGTGATGATAGAGGGTCTATCTCAGCCTATTGTACCTACATAGGAGGAAATCTTGTCACTTTGTGGCAGGTCAAGTGCTGATGCCGAATATCGAGCTATGGCACAAGCTCTTACTGAACTCTTGTGGCTGAAGATTCTACTGAAAGGTATTGGCATAGAAGCTTCTCTACCCATGAGGCTTTATTGTGACAGCAAAACTACAATAAACATTGCCAACAACCTCGTCCAGCATGACCGGACAAAACATAGAGATAGATAAACATTTCAACCGGGAAAAGTTGGATTCTGGAGAACTATGTCTACTTTATGTTCGGTCCAAAGACTGAGTTACTGATGTGTTGACAAAGGGCATGACAAAAGCTGGGTTCAAGACCATTCTTGGCAGGTTGCACATGGGAGACATCTATGCTCAACTTGATGGGGAGTGTAGAAGTAGTTGAGGGGTTGAGGGCTTTTATGTCATTTTCCCTTTGCTATTTTCTTCTTTATTCCTCTGTTGTTATACCCATTGGTCAGTCACGTAACCAGGGGTATTTTTGTCTTGATCATGTTATATTTGATTGCCCTATTGTTGTAAATGGAAAAAGGATGGCTGCTGCTGGGTTTATGATTGCATCCCCAAACCGCAGCCTCCGCTTTTTCTGCATCTCTCTATCTCCCTTTCCTTCTTCTCTCCTTTGTGAGACTATGACATGACAAGCCACACTAATGGGCCTCACAAGATAGTGGTGTGGTAGGGTTGTCTAATCATGCCAAACCGCTGGTGCAGAGGAAAGATCCCTTGTGTATTGGGTGGTTTCATCCCCAGCCATCTGATGCTACACAAAGAGAGCACAGGTTAGCTCAACCTTTAAAGGTCATGCCAAAAGGTTCAGCTCCTTGAAAGCGAGCTTCTAAAACTACATTTCTATGCAATAGATTAGGATATAGCTGTCTGCAATTTTATGTAATCAAATGGCTGGTACTAGCGTATAATGCATGATGAATCCTAGTAGTTGAGAATCCCCATTGAGACATATGAGGTGACTCACGCTGAATGGTGAAGTCCAATAAAAATGAATCTTAAGTGGGGTTGTGCGAAGCTACCGATAGTCGAGGATCTAAAATGGAAGTGTAGAGAGGAAATAACCCTCTAGTGTTCTTAAGAAATTCTAGATATCTATATATTATGAAGCTCATTTCTCATTGTCGCACTTTGCACTCTTGGGTATTATTGTGATAAACGTGTATCTTAAATTTATTCTTATCATGGTTTATGCAGTGCCTCTAGTTTATGCAAGCACTACCTTTTTTTATGATGCTTCATGTCTCACATTTTAGTTTTGAATCCACTGTTCACTTGCTATCTTTTTACACCATTGAGGGGGAGCTATAGATAATTACATGCTTCATTATCCTTCATGCTTACTTGCTTGTTTGTTTCCATGAATAATATCACATTTCATTTCGCATCGATTATACATGTGCATATCAAGTTACATAACCCCATTGTCAGTCAGTTTTTGTTGATGACAAAAAGGGGGAGAATAATGTGCGTTTTGGTTCATCATATACAGTTCAATAGCATATAGAGTTCAATAGCATATACCATAGTTTTATAGCTTACACTCATACACAAAAAGGGTGAGAAAATGTACACAAATATTTTGGCACTGGAATTAAAATTCTTGCACACATTGCTTGTTTTGTCATCATAAAAAAGGGAGAGATTGTTAGATTCTCGAGTTAATTTTGGTAGTTAAGTTTTCATGATGACAAATCTTGTGTGTATGCTTGTGTCCATGTGTTGTTACAAATGTCCACTGAAGAATGATTGACGATCAAGGAACTTATGCAAATTTGATTATTTTGCTTTGTAGGACTAACATCTATAATGGGCATCATTTACAAGTCAAACCAATGCTTGCAGAGTATTTTACTATCCATGGTTCAAAATAGGTGGTGTATCTCATGTTCATTCCTCAAGAACCATTGGTAAGACCTTTCATTTCTCAAACTCAACATTGAAATGACCCCTGTTAAGGCATGGTTAGAAAGAAAATGGCTCTGGGTCACTTCAAGTCTACTTGGCATATCACCAAGTCGACCTGAGTAACAAACCAAGTCGACTTTTGATGAACTCAAGTCAACTTTTACTAGCTATTTCCAATTTCTGCTTTAGGTAGAATTGAAGCAAGTCGACTTGCCTCCATGGGAAGTCGACTTGGTCTGTTCTGTATGGGTTCTTATGTGCTTGAACTAGTGGAATTGATTTTTGGTGCATGAATTGGTTTGACATTGATCAATTGATTGAAACATGTGATTAGTTTAAAGAGAAGAATCGTTTTCAAATGGATTACTACATGGGTTTTGGCAAACTTTCCGCCATTTATGAAGACGATCAACCACCGAAACGCCCAAAATTACTTAACCCCGGCTTTTCCCGGGCATTTATACACCCCCCCCCCCCCGCCCCACACACACCCATCAAGCCAAACGGCTACACATGCATCAGCTAGGTGATCTTCTTTTCTTGGATTAGAACCATCTGCGTATACCTACAGATCATGAGACCCGTGTAATAAACTAAACGGCAAGTTGCCGATGCAGATATGTATGCCGCTAAACTATGCCGCGCGACATGCAGGTATGACATCCAAACAGGCATACAAGACCCCTACGAGGACTGTGTGGCCGCAATGAGGCTCTACGTGAGGATGCGTTCCCAGGCGCACCCGGCCGCGCAGAATCCAGGCGGCGGGCTGGCGAGCTGGAAGCAGAAGGATCTCGAGAAGATGACACCCAGCGCAATGCTGGAGCTCTCGACGTCGGATTACTGCTGCTGGTGCCTGGATTCGTAAGCAAGCATGGAGGCGATCGACCTCCCCGCCATGAGATTTATATATATATATATATGTAGACGAATACGAGTGGTTAAGTAGGGTAGACATGTGTTCCCATAGAGCGAGAACACATAACAAGATGCTTCTGTGTATTAGCTTTGGTCCAGTGTGGGTTATGCTCCGGAGATGAGTGTCTATCTAGGGCTTTGTTTCTCATTACATAGTGTACATGGAATAATTTGCACTTAATAGCTGGTTATGAAAAGCCAACCAGATCTCGGGTGTCCTCATGTGTTAAGACGATTAAGCAAACCTTTAATCCTGCAGGGTAAGTATTCATATCCGTAGTATGAAGTCGCCACCAAACGATTAAGCAAACCAGACGTACACAACTTATTCCCATAGCAAGCAGTTCACAACGCAACCAAACTTTCAGAGTTATGTCTTGAAAAGGTCAATTGATTAAGCTTCATCCTTCGAGGTTTATTATCTAATTCCAATGTACACCGATTTGTTCCAGCAAAATGGAAATCTGACCAGACCAGGGAGGATGAGTTTCTAGGATATATTACCCCGGGGTGATTAGTATTTCAATTCAGGCATTCTGCGCCAATTTTTGCCTCCCCATTTTGATTTTCTCCGAGCGTCTCCTGTGCTACTATGGGGTTTATCCTACGCAGCTGGCGCCCAACTCTTAGAGGATTCTTTGTGCCTTCTTCCTCCACTGCGACGAGATTGGGTCACCCCCTCCGTAGATGTTCTATGCTCCCTCTTTTACATTCAACAGTGTCCTGATTCTGATAGCAATGAGTACTACTTCAGAGCTCATAGTGAGAAGCAATTCATAGACTTCTTGCCTGCCATTTCCAACTTGAAGAACTGGTAGGATCACTTTGTCATCATTGTGCCCGGATTACCCCCACAAAGAGAAGTGGCCTTCACCATTGACCTTGTCCCTGGTGCTGGTCTGATTTCTAAGGCACCGTATAGGATGTCCCACACTGAGCTCAAGGAATTAAAGGAACAATTGATGGAGCTCCTGAAGAAAGGATTCATCAGGCCAAGTACTTCCCCATGGGGAGTGCCTGTACTATTTGTTAAGAAGAAGGATGGATCGATGAGACTCTGCATCGACTATCGGCAGTTGAACCATCTTACTATCAAGAACAAATATCCACTGCCGAGGATCGATGAATTATTTGATCAAATATCTGGATCTAAGTATTTTTCAAAGATTGATCTTAGGTCGGGATACCACCAACTGAGGATCAAGGATGAGGACATTCATAAGATCACATTTCAGAGTATGTATGGGCACTACGAATTTGTTGTCATGTCTTTTAGACTAACGAATGCCACTGCAGCCTTTATGTAGCTGATGAATAGCATATTCAGGCCTCATCTAGATCAATTTGTTGTGGTCTTCATTGATGACATATTGATTTATTCAAAGACTAAGGAAGAACATGAAGAGCATTTATGGATTGCATTACAGATATTAAGGACAAATCAACTATATACAAAGTTTAGCAAATGTGAGTTCTGGCTCGAGGAAGTATCTTTCTTAGGACATGTGATCTCCAAGGATGGAATGTTAGTGGATCGATCAAAAGTAGTGGCTATGAAGAATTTGGAAAGACTGACTAATGCTATCGAGTTCCGTAGTTTCTTGGGTCTAGCTAGCTATTATCGACATTTTATAAAGGACTTCTCCAAGATCGCCGTTCCTCTTACTAGGCTGACCCGCAAGGAGATTCGTTATAAATGAAGTGAAGATTGTGAAAGAAGTTTTCAAGCTCTAAAAGATCATTTGACCACAGCCCCGGTATTGGCATTACCAACTGAAGGGGAGAAATTCGAGGTATATACCGATGCGTCTGGCATTGGCCTCGGATGTGTGTTAATGCAACAAGAAAGAGTCATGGCTTACTCTTCCTGACGGTTGAAGAAGCATGAGGAGAACTACCCAGTCCATGACTTGGAGTTGTCTGCGGTAGTGTTTGTATTAAAGATCTGGAGACATTACCTCTACAGAGAGTAATTCACCATATACTCCAATCACAAGAGCTTGAAGTATCTCTTTTCGCAAAAGGAGCTGAACATGAGACAAAGGCGTTGGCTTGAATACCCCAAGGACATTGACTTCACTATACAGTATCATCTTGGAAAGGGTAATTCTGTAGCTGATACCCTCAGTCAAAAGCCAAGAGCTCTACTAGCCAACTGTATGATTCAAGAGTGAAAGTTGTTAGAACAATTCTTTAAACTTCACATAAGTATGGACAAGGAGAACAGGTGTATTACTCTATCACACATGAGGATACAACCGGATCTACTCTCCGAAATACAAGGACTCCAAGATAATGAGCCAGTACTGGTAGAAATCAAGGGCAAGATGGAAGAACAACCTGATTTCAAGCTAGCATCAGATGGAAGGTTATTATTCTGAGAAAGAACTTGTGTACTGGATTGTCCAGAACTAAAGAAGAAGATATTAGAGGAAGCTCACAGATCGAGGTACACTATTTATCTTGGATCTACCAAGATGTACCAAGACTTGAAACAGACCTTTTGGTGGCTCAACATGAAAAGGGAAGTAGCGGACTTTGTGTCGCGCTGCCTCATGTGCCAACAAGTCAAGGCAAAACACCAAAACCTACCGATAAGCTATATCCTTTAGGCATTTCCAAGTGGAAGTGGGAGGATATTGGCATGGACTTCATTATGGGTCAGGCTAAATCCAAATGTGGACATGATAGAATTTGGGTCATCATAGACCGATTGACCAAGTCGGCACACTTCTTGCCAATCAAGGGACAATGGTTAGTCGATGTTCTTGCCACTTTATACATCAAAGAAGTAGTCCGACTACATGGAGTGCCTGTTTCAATCATGTCTGACAGAGACCCACGTTTCACTTCACACTTTTGGAAGGGTCTACAACATTCGTTGGGGACAAGACTCAACTTCAGTACAGCCTTTCATCCTCAGACGGATGGTCAAACCAAGAGAACGAATCAAGTTGTAGAAGGCATGCTTCGAGCTTGTATCATTTATTTCAGTGGAAGCTGGCATGATCACTTTCCCCTGATCGAGTTTGTTTACAACAACCGCTACTAGGCAAGTATTCAAATGGTACCTTTCGAAGCCTTATACGGAAGGACTTGCCGATCTCCATTATGTTGGGATGAAGGTGGCGAAAAATAACTACTAGGCCCAAACATGGTAAGGGAT
Organism: Amorphophallus titanum; assembly: GCA_024336825.1. NCBI lineage: Eukaryota > Viridiplantae > Streptophyta > Magnoliopsida > Alismatales > Araceae > Amorphophallus > Amorphophallus titanum. The sequence goes on from JANBPO010004656.1 coordinate 1,189,117, forward strand.
ATCACTGAGAAGATTAAACTAATAAGAGAGAGACTCAAGACCACTCAGTCTAGATAAAAGGCTCATGCTGATACAGGAAGGAGAGATCTCGAATTCCAAGTCAGAGATCATGTCTTTCTTAAGGTTTCCCTAGGCCGAGGAATCTGAAGATTCAGTGTTAAGGGCAAGTGATGCAGGACAGACAGTGGACTCGACACCGACTTGATGCGAAACTGGGACTCTAACCAAGCTCGCGAGTTGTCCCTAGTAAGGGAAGCGTACAGACGTGCGCGGTTGAGAAATCGGCAAGGAGCTAGGGTGGTCAACTCTCTTTCGTGCCGGGATTGGGTCACAGGACAGGTTTCACTCTCTCTTGTAGTGGTGATTAAAATTATTTAACAAGCTAGATTAGCCTATCACATGCAAACAGTGGCATATAGAAATATATGAAATAAGCAAAATGTCGAGTGAGGGAGTGGAAATGATACCTTTACGCTACCGGGCGTCGGGAAGGCGACCCCAGCCAAGACCCGTACTCCCGGTACACTCAATAATGGATAAATTATAGTAATGAATATTTCTGCCCACTCCACGCAGGGAGGTATAGGGCTACACGTGGGACCCGGGAGTATCGAGTTTGGGTTGACGGGCAACAAGCCGGAAGGGCTATCGGGCCGGAGGCGAGCTGTTGGCCTGACTCGATACTATTCTGACTCGTTGGACATCGTACAATGGCCTCCAAAGGGATGTCATCCTCCTAGGATCTTCTGAAGGTGACACATGGCTGGGATGATGGTGGGACGTCCCTGGTCGACTCCTAGAAGTGGCGGTCGCTGAATCTGAGCTGTGATAATTTATTGAGAATTATTTCCCAAGAAATTCCCACAGCCCTCTCTCTGGACAGATCTGTGTGCTTCCACGATGAGAAATGTTGCGGCCAAATTCGAAGGCAAATCGGACTGAAACTGGCACCTTTGGAAAGTAGACTCGAAGGGATACAAAATATAATTTTTACAGATTCATCCAGCAATAAGATACGAAATGGAAAACTATGCGAACTCTATTATTTTCTCTCTCAAGTTATAGAATTGGCCAGACAGACATGGATCTACCTAAAGATGGGGTTTGACTGAAAGGAAGATTGTGGATCTGGAGGATGGGGATTTTATGGGTGGTAGAAGGGGATGTGAGGGACGTGTAGGAATTTTTTAGGATTTTTCTGAACATGGTTGAAGGGTGGGAAAAATAGCTGAAATAGATGTTGGCTCACAGATCTACAAACTAGAAGATTGCTAGGGGGGAAACTAAATTACTGGGAAAAATAGGAAACGAAGGCGGTTTGACACAAAATTTAAATTTGAGATGGGGGACGACAGGAAAAATAAACCATAAAATTTTTTGCTGGCTTGTTGACCGAGCGGACCCGGCCAACTGCTGGAGCGGAGGTTCTGGCACCCCCGATAGATGATTTGTTGACCGAGCGAACCCGGCCGGTGGTTGAAGCTGAGGGCTTGACACCCCCAATAGTGGCCTTATTGACCGGGCGGACCCGGCCAGCTGCTGGAGCGGAGGGCCTAACACCCTTAGTAGTTACTTTCTTGGCCGGGCGAACCCGGCCAGTTACTGGGGCCGAGGGCCTGACGCCCCCGACGGTTGCTGCTGTAGGTGTGGCTGAATTGACTTCAGCCACGGGTATTACGCCCAGGAAGAAGTGCGAGCCGACGACCGCTGGGAAGTTGCCGAAGATGATGGGGGTCGCCATGTATCCGAACTTGGCATGGTTGGCGATGACCTGGGGGCCGTAAGTAATAGCTGCTATCGTCGCCGTTGTTGTTGTTGGCAGTGGTGGTGCGTAGCATGGATGCAGAAGTGCGCCGATGCATAAAGAGCTCTCAGACGAGCAGAGAGATGTGCCCTCCTCTTCCCGTCCTGTAGGAGGAAGAGGGGGAGATCAGATCCTTGAAGAAGGTTTGAAGGCTTTCTATGACAGAAAGAAGAAAGACAGGAAAGGTCCCACGCGTGCCAGTCTGTGAGACAACAGAATTTTTCACGTAGGAAAAATAATATTTTAAAATGTTCTTTTTGAAAAGAAACATTCCTCTGTACATAGAGGGTTATTCCGTGGGTGCGCATAGTATCAGACGATTTGAGTTCGGGTGCTGGACCTCTCCCCACTGACCGCAGTCATTGTTGATTTACATCGGCCTAACGTCCGAAAACCTTTCTTTAACTGTCAAAGAAATCCCAAAGTCTTCTACGAGGGTCCTGATGTTGGGGGCAAACTCATTTGGAGGGCTCACAGTGCTCACTCACATACCATCGACCAACAAAATAATTGAGCTAGAGTTTCAACTGAGGCCACTCATATTGGGGCAGAAAACCCTGAAATTTAGGATATGGGACATGATTTAGTGGAGGTCGTAGGCATATCTGAAGTCTCGGGAAGTTTCTTGGACCCTGGGGGTATTTCGGTAATTTTACCTTCCTAGAGGTATTTCAGTAATTTTACCAGACCAGTGGTATTTCTGGAATTTTAGGGTTGGAAAGAAGGTATGATAAGGTTCTCGTCTTTCCAAGGCATTAAGGTCATTTCTGGAGGATTAAAAGGGCTACCGGGCCATTTCTAGGTCACAGGAGTGTTTTGGTAATTTTACCATACCCTATATATAGACCTAGGTTTGAGGTGATACTCGAATGTCGGGCTGAGCTGACAACACTCCCAGACCGAAAGAATGACAAAGGGTTTCATAGAAGGCGCACATCTGTCAACTTGGCCGAAGTGGTCGACGGCGACGTGGCCTTGGCCTTCAGCCGGGTGTCGCGGGCGGTGCGCATGGCCGTGCTGCTGCAGCAGCAGCTGGCCGAGGCCGTCGCGGACCCCGCCAAGGCCGCCGAAGAGGCCGCGCTTCAGGCCGAGGCGGAGCGCAAGGCGGCGCACGTCGCCCGCGCCGTGCGCATCGTCGAGCGGGTGGCGCTGGACCACTGCCAGGTGAAGCCGTCCCGGGTCGGCGAGTACGGCTACGCCGCCCGCGAGCGGCTGGAGGACGACGACATCTACGCCCTGGTGGCCAGCCGCCCGGTGGGCGAGCTGGTGGCCATGATCTGCCGCGACTTCGGGCTGGAGCCCGACTGGGGCCTGCTGGCGCAGGAAGCCTGGGCCCAGGCGGAGATCGCCAGCGGCGCGGCGGGCTCGCCGTTCCTCGAGGATCGCGACGACGACGACCCCAAGGATGACGAGGGGCCGGAGCCAGATCCCGAGCCGCCGGCCCTGCGGCCAAGGACCTTCGAGGACAGGCTCATCGCCCTGGCCCACGACCCCAGGATCATCGCGACCGCCCGCCGCGAGAGCGGGTAGCGGGGCGCGCCCCCTCAGTCCCTTCGGGACAGCTCCCCCGCCAGCGGGGGAGCACGCGCCGTTGCGCGACCCTCGCCCCTACCCCTTCAGCTTGGTGATCTTGGCGCCCTGGAAGGTGAGGTCGGCCATCAGGCCCTTGCCGTTGTAGGGGAAGGCCAGGATGTCGTGGGTGGCCGTCGAGGTGTCGACCTCGCCCGCCGCGCCCTTGTTGACCACGGTGATGCTGGGGCCGGTGCCGGCCTGCCAGCCGCCGCTCTTGTTCAGGTACTCCAGCGCGCCGCGGTTCATCAGGAAGAGGGCGTAGGCGAAGTCCTGGCCGCCGATCTGCAGGCCCCAGGAGCCGCCCGACAGGTTGTAGAAGCCCACGGCCTTGCCGCCCTCGAACAGCACCCCGTCGCCGGTCTCGGCGCCGAACACGAAGCCGGCCTTGAGCACCGAGGGGAACACCAGGGTGGCGTGGGCGGCCTTGGACGCGCGCCGGGCGGCGGGCGAGGAGGCCTCCAGCTCCCTGAGCGACTCGCGGGCCTTGGCGACCAGCTTGCCGCGGTCCTTGGCCAGGGCCGGCAGGGCGGTCAGCGAGACGGCGGACAGCGCCAGCAGCGAGGTGGAGACGGAACGGCGGGTGAATGTCATCGGAGAACTCCCTGGTTCAGGTTCAGCGAGATGTCCGGCGTGACGGGACAACCCCATGTGGAGGAAAACACTCGGGCGGCAGGCTTGTTGCCTACCGGCCGCTCGCCTGTGCGTTAAGCTCACTCCATGCGCGCCTTCGCGACCCTGCTCGATCGCCTGTCCATGACCCCTGTCGCGGGCGATGGCGGTGCGGCTGGAGGCGCTGCACTACGTCTTCCCGACCGACGGCGCGCCGCTCAATGACCTTCTCGACAGCGACAACCAGCACACGACCGTAAGGGCGGGCGTGCTGGTGAAGCTGAACTGAGTACAGTCATGCTCCATGCCCAGTCAGAGATCATCTCGACAATGTCCTGGCTGGGCATGGGGATAGGCGCTCTCGTGCTCGCCGCTATCGTCCTCATCTGGATCACATGGGAGCGGTAGGTGGCGCGCACTCACGGCATCGACAAAATGCTCGCCGATCGGCGGGCGCGACAGGAGAAACAGCATGGCCAAGAACCCCAAGCCGGACGGCGGGTCGTCGATCACCCAGGCGAGCTGCAAGCCGGACAAGGGCAGCTCCAGCCCGTACAAGAGCGGAGCGAACGTCCACAAGGGATCAGGCGGCAAGCAAAGCGCTCCAGCGCCGGCAAGCCAGCCCAAGGGGCGGACGTACTGAAAAATAATCAGGAATAATCAGGGAAATGGCTGGGAAGATGGGGGGCGCGCGGCCCGGCGCAGGCCGCCCCAAGGGATCAACCAACAAGGTCACCGAGGAGGCGCGGGTTGCTGCGCTGAAATGGGCGCCCAAGGGCTTTGACGAGCTGGCGCGCATTGCAGGACTGACACGCAAGAAGGGCTCCGACAGTGATGCAGCCCGCGTGCAGGCAATCGCGCTCATCCATGACCGCGCCTACGGCAAGGCCAAGCAGCCGGTAGAAGGCGAGATGCTGGTTGGCGTCAGCGAGGAGCTGAGACGGTTCATTGCAGGAAATGCAGGAGCAGCCCGATCTTTCCTCGGCTTTGATGGGGAAGATCAGCAGTCGCAAGAAGCGCCTGACGGGCGGGCTCTACTCGATCATTGACGAGAAGGGGCGCTCGATCCCCTTCGTCCTGAATGACGTGCAGCACGCGATGATGCGTGAGGTCTGGTACTGGAACCTGATCCTCAAAGGCCGGCAGCACGGCATCTCGACGCTGATCCTGCTGCTTATGCTCGATACCGCGCTGTTCTACCCCAACAGCCAATGCGGACTTGTCGACGCCACGCTGACGGATGCCGAGAAGAAGCTCGACAAGGCCAAGCATGCCTATGCGAGCCTGCCGGCGGAGTTCCGAAAGGCGTCGCCGCTCAAGAAAGAGAACAATACCGAGCTGGAGTTCCGGAACGGATCAAGCATCCGCGTCGGCACCTCGCATCGCGGCGGCACACTGCAGATCCTGCACGTGTCGGAGATGGGCAAGATCGCGGCCACCTCGCCCAAGCGCTCACGCGAGATCAGGACGGGTGCATTCGGCACCGTCCACGCCGGCAACACCGTGTTCGTGGAGAGCACGGCTGAGGGACCCCCCCCGTGTCGACCCCGGCCCATCACGCGGCTCCCCGCGGCGCCGCGGGCTTGTGCTGGCCTGTGCGGTCGCACCTGGCCGCCACGGCCTTCCTCTCCGGCTTCTCCTTCTTCGTCTTCTTCTTTCCTCCTTTCTCTCTCCCGCGTATGGACCTAAACCCTAAAGCCAGAAACGCCGCGGCCACCTCGCCACCCCAGCGCCGACCGCCATCGCCCTCGCCAGCTGCCGCGGATCCCAACACCGTCGCCGGAGTCGTCCCGCGGTCTGCTCCACTAGCGGTCTTCTCCACCTCCCCCGCCCGGTCGCCTTTCCTCCGCGACCGGATCTCGCCACTAGGACCACCACTCACCCCACTCCTCAAATATGTTTTCGTGGTATTGCGGGCCAATGATAATGGTCAAGGTAACCTATGAATTAACTCTATCAATGGTTCAATTTGTGGACACAAAATTCAGTCTTATGCGCTAAGAAATGAAGAGAATATAGTTGGGCGGCAATGTGACCTCACTATTTCACAATATATAGATACATATGCATATGCCTCTGTGTGTGTGTGTGTATATATATATATATATTACACACATATACATGTATACATATATGTGTGTGTACATGTAAGTAGACAGATATAGATTAGTCCCTATCCATCCAATTTTATCCTGCACATCATAGTTGGATCCAAACTGCAATTGTTTCTTTGCTGGATAAGCTTCTTTTCTGTTGCATCACTTATGTAAAATACTGAGTTGGTTGGTTTGTTAGGATGGCAGGTCCCTGTGATGGATCTCAATGAAAAATCTGGTTGTGTTTTGCTTTATCGAATGACAACTGGACTTTGTCAAGTTAGTTGGACTGAAGCATGTATTTTCTCCTCCCTTTTCCTCCTTTCTCTTAGGTGAGAATGAGGATGGCGTCTTGTATTTCATCGGTTGTGGTAGGTGTGTGGGGTACATTTGTGTAACATATTTTTGTAATAAATTATACATGACTTTGATTTATGAACCCATTGGAATGTCGCAATTTGATTAACTACGTAGTAGTAACTTCTACTGGCCTTTTTGACGGTTTGTAGGAATCCTGGTCCAATTATCTATGTATTTATAATCCTTAACTTCTGATCTGATTCATTGTGGCCCCATCAGCCTTCCAGGTTCTAGCATGGTTCCTTCCATCAGGCAAAGTGAGATTGGGCCATGTACCATCAGCCCTCTAGCTTTGTTTGAGAGAAAACCATACACCTTTAACTTCCATTGTTCCTAGGCATTGGGATTCCTAGGCATTGAAAATAAGGCTCTAAAACAGTCTTTCCTATTCATCATACTTTTTTACTTTTCTCACCAGAGGCTAATATGCACGGTTAATAGAAAAATAAATATAGGCCAGTACACTCGATCTGACAAATCTTATCGTAGAATGTTAGTAGTCGGACACACCCTGAAAAATAGTGAATAAGTGTGTCTTATAAAAATAACTGTGCAGTAAAATTTAAACAATGAAACAGGATGGAAATAAAATTGGCTGTACCCATTGAGGGTGTAATTAGATGTCTGAGTGTAGCAAGCATTACTCAATTTTTTTCATAAGGTTTTGACTTGCACAAAAAAAAATTATAATTCAAGTACCAATCCCGTCATGATAATTTCCCAGAACGCACCCCTTTCATGTTGAACCATACAACGTTGCTCTAACAGGAAACCAAATGACTTCCAAATTTTTCTGATATTTTTACTAAAGATTCACGGTCAAGAAAAGGACCACACATCTAATTTCTTCTTAATTATCCAAGTGTTCAATTTATGAAAATTCTCACACTATCATACTGTTGAGTAATACTTTGTGTAACACTTCGGCTAATTACATCTCAAGGTGTTGCACAAGTTACACACACTATTTTTCTTAAATTTTTTTTGAGTGATCTCTACGTACATCTAATTAGGTTGGTGTGTAGATCACGTTACTAAATAACGTGACATGGGAGTCAATTAAATGAAAATTTGTCACTCTGTGAATAGGATAATTGACTCAATTTTACTATTCACAGAGTTGAAATTTTTAATTTAATTGACTCTCACGCACGTCATTTAGTGACGTGACCGATACACCAACTTAATTAGACGTGGAGATCACTCAAAAAAAAATTAAAAAAAATAAAGAGTGATATTTGTGTAACATCCTGAGATGTAATTACCTGAAGTGTTACACCGGGCATTACTCATTTTTTGAATATACTCAAGTACTTTTGTCCAATAAATAGGAGTGTGTTCACATAACCACCACGACTTGTTTAATATGCCTGTTATAACTATAACTTTTATAAACATTATTTAAACGTTATTTGATTGGAGTAATGACTTTCTGATAGGTTACTCATTTTTTCCCTTCCTCTTGTGAGTCATAATGATCACGGATCAAGATATGACCCATCCACAAGGTATTATTCTAGGTTGTTTTGGCAGTAGGATAGCATAACCCATCAATCTTATAATTAATCCAACATTAATTAATGATGGGGGAGTAATTAATGTAGCGATTCTTAACAGGTATAGATAGATAGCAGGAACCAACCAAAAAAAGAACGCAAGAAATGAGATATGTAATTAATTACCTTGTAAGAATTTTAACTGGTCTGGGTAAAATTCCTTCCCGTTGTTAGTTGGGCTGGGTCACGTTGGATCAACAAATTAGACACGTTGAATCTATAAAACTATAGTGTTGAGAGACACAGGTCCAGAGTCATAAATACATGAATCACGCCCCGAGCCGTCATCTTCCTTTTATGAAACGTCTCTTCCTCCCCGTCGTCGCTCTCGCCCTCGTTCCGCTTACCGGTTGCTGCGCGTCGGAAACGCCCGCCGCCGAAACCGCCGCCGCGAAATCCGCCGTCACCAAGGCCGCGATCGTCGCCGACATGCGCCGCGTCGCCGACTGGCAGCTCGCGCATCCGTCGAAGCACGATGAACTCGACTGGACGCAGGCGCCGTTCTGGTCCGGCCTGCTCGCGTTGAACCGTACGTCGGGCGACGCGAAATATTTCGACGCCGTCGTCGCCATGGGCGATCGCCGGGGATGGAAATTCCTCGCGCGCGGAACGAAGAACAAGGTCAGCTACCACGCGGACGACCACGCCGTAGGCAAGGCCTACGCCGAGATTTACGCGGTGAAAAAGGACCCGAAGATCATCGCCGACATGACCCGCGTTTTCGACGGCATCCTCGCCAAACCGGCGGCGAATCCGGAGCAACTCGATTTCAAGTCCAAGGGAGCCCAGACCAAGTGGTCGTGGTGCGACGCGCTCTACATGTCGCCGCCGGCGTGGTACGCGCTCGCCGCCGCCACGGGTGAAAAGAAATACCTCGAATTTTCCGACGCCTCCTACGCGCACACGCGCAAGTATCTTTACGACGCGAAGCAGCATCTCTTCTACCGCGACAGCACCTATTTCGCGAAGAAGGAAGCGAACGGCGCCTCCGTTTTCTGGGGACGCGGCAACGGCTGGGTCATCGCCGGACTCGCGGACATTCTGAAAGTGTTGCCGAAGGACGCGTCATCGCGGTCCGGATACGAGACGCTCCTGCGCGAGATGGCGGAAAAACTCGTCGCCGCGCAGCAGCCGGACGGCGCGTGGCGCGCCAGCGTGCTCGACCCGGAAAGCTACCCGAGTCCGGAAATGTCCTCCACCGGACTCATCGCCTACGGCCTCGCCTACGGCGTGAACGCCGGAATCCTCGACCGCGCCAAATACGCTCCGGCGCTCGACAAGGCCTGGATCGTGATGGCCTCGCATATCCTTGAGGACGGCAAACTCGGCTCCGTGCAACCCGTCGGCGCCGCGCCGCAGAAAATCAATCCCTCGCAAACCGAAGTGTACGGTGTCGGCGCGTTCCTCCAGTTCGGCGAGGAATACGCGAAACTGGTTTCTTCCGGGAAGTGAACGGCCGGTTCTTTTGACCGCCGACAAACCGGTCCCGGCTTCCGCCGGGCCGGTGGCGTTGGTCGCCTTGTCGTCGCTCGTCATGCTTTAGACCTATCCATCGAATTCATCTATTCAATGACGTGCCGCTCATCCCTGTGTCAAATGCGCTGTTATCCTTGCGGGTAACTGTGATACAGGGCGCGCAATGAGCAAACCCCCCCGTCCCCCTCATAGGTGCCCTACAGCTTGCAACAGCAACCATGCGATTAGTGGAATTGGGGGGCTGATGGAAAGCATTGATATGATCATCGGAGCTTGCCCCTTCCAATGTCGGGACTTCGTAATCATCTAGATAGAATGGGAAGGAGGAATTCTTGAGTTGAGCTTGGACAACATGAGCTCTTTTGCAGAGCTGAGCGAATGTGTGAAATTCACTAAGCATCAAGATAAGACGGAGCTGAGGAGTTACATTATTGACTAGAACAGTGACGGCTTGAGATTTCGAGATGACGATCCCAGATCTAAAAGCCATAGCTCTCCACTGATTAGCAAATTGAATGAAGTCCATGATAAGATCTGTGAGAGTGGGAGCTACACTAGCCATGTGACTGAATTGAGCGATAAAACGCTTGGACACAATGTCAAAGATGATGAGATCGATGGTCAGGAGTGAAGAGAACCACCTAAAGGCCTCTCCTTCTAGGGATCTTTGAAAGAGATGAACTAGGAGGATCCGATCATAAAGCCATAGGTGAGAATCCATTAGAAAATGAGAAAGATGTTCATGTGGATCGATGGAACCATCATACTTCTGATATTTTGGGGCTTTGAAACCTGAGGGAAAATAAGCATTCGAAACTTTGCAATAGCTAGTGAAGGAGTGGGGTTGAGGTTTGAGGAGAGTTTTAGTGACTATTTGTTGGGCATACCATTCCACCTCTTGTTGGGATATGAGATGGGATTGCCCAAGGGATGAGTTGACATTAGGCATAGCACAAGATATTAGAGAGGATGCAACCCCTTGAGGGTGAAGTGGATGGTTAAGTTGAGTAGGAACACGAGAGGGAGTCCTATTGAATGAGTTTGACATAAAAATCAGAGTTGTGGATCTCCTTGGAATGGGTTGAGCATTGAGACGTGATCTTCCTTAAAAAGCTAGAGCAATCAAATGGTTAGGGGAGTATTTTAGTTAGCTCCCTAGCTAGCTCATGGTCTTCCTTTGGGGAGATTGATGGGGTTTTGACATTGATGGACTTTTGACTTTCAGAGGATGACTCTTCACTACTTGTGCTTTGGTTCTTATCAATAATTTGTGAATTTTGACACATCCCAATGAAAGCATTGGGTGTATCTTCTTCGGCATCAAGCCGGGTTTGTGTGTCATGAAATTCAAAATCATCTTCATCAATATGCATGCCAGTAAAAGATTGAGCCATCGTCGTAAAAGCTAATTGATTTTACTAGTCCCAGTGAGACTCTAAGACCAATTAAGGCTTAATGGGTGGCATCCAATAGCGAACAAGTGATCACACAAAGTTCCCCAACAATTTTAATTAGGTTAATCCGAAGATTAGTCCAATTTGAATTCGTTCCCTGCGACTACCACATTTGATGAACTCATTGGCTCCTTGATGACATACGAGCTGAATCTCAAAAGGGTTGATGATACTAAGAAGAAGAAGAAGCACCTGGCGCTTAAAGTAAGTTCTACCAGCAAAGGGTCTTCTAGTGAACATAGCTCTTCTAGTTCTGAAGAAGAATTAGGTGAGTTCGCTATGTTAACTAGAAAGTTTAAGAAATTTTTGAGGAGAGAAGGTAAGACTTTCAGATGGAAATACTCCTTAGGGAAAAGACAGTCAAGATTTAAATCTGATAATGCCAAAAAGACTAACGGCATTGTATGTTACAATTGTAGGAAGTCAGGGCATCTGAAGGTAGATTGTCTTGAGTTGCAGAAAGAGAAACAGCCCAGGTGGAAGAACAAGAAGGGCAAGGCTATGGTAAGCACCTGGAGCGATGAAGAAGAAGACAGTCAGAGTAACTCATCTGATAGTGAAGATGAAGACAAACTATGCTTGATGGCTAGAAGAGAAGGAAGATGATGAGGTAACTTCCCCATTTGAAAACTATACTCAGTTGTTGGGAAGAAGCATATGCAAAAATTTTAGATAAATATGATGATGTTCATAGAGAGAATAGGCATTTGAAACAGAAGATAAACTCTCTAGTCAATGATACTTCTCTGAATGATAGAATTGCATGTCTAGAAATTGAGAACACTGATTTAAAAAACTCTCTTGCTGAAACAGAAGAATATAAAATTGTCATAAATGGATTGAGATGTGAAAATGAAAACTTAAAAAATGTTATTGATGAACTCAAAATCAGAATGTAAAAATTTGAAGAAGAAACAAAAATTAAAAATGAAAAATATGAGGCTGTAAACGGTGTTAATGATGAACTAAGAAAAACCATTGATAGTTTGAAAAAGGAAGCCAATGATAAACAGAACTCTCTTAAGGCCATGACACAAGGAATAGAAAATTTGAATACTATTTTAGGAACAAAAGTCAATTTCAGGAGAGAAGGGTTGAGATTTAATCAAAGTAATAAGAAGCGGTTTGATGTTAAGACCATTTCATTCACTACTGAAAAAGGAAAAGAAAATTTTAATCCATTAATAAAAATGAACTGTAAGAAAAATAACAATGAAAAATCTGTAAAAATAATAAACAAAATGAGTTGAATGTCAAGGATAAGGGCAAAGGGAAGGGGGATGCACCTAGGGAATCTAGTATTCGCACCACTGCACCTAAGCCCAAGGGTCAGGTTAGGAGTCAACCTATTAGGTCCCAAGTGCATGCGAACCCCAAGACCAGAACAACTCTGTCACAACAACCAGGTCGAAGGCTCTATTGCACTGCTCAAACCTTCTCTTCATCTAGACTTCAGTCTTTTAAAAACCAAGGTCAGTAAAATCCATTATTGGTCCTGATATCACCAGAAACATGCTCACGTCAGCATATAATTCAGGTAGATAAGAAAGCATTGAAATTTCATAGGCAATATGCACTAAGACCCCCCCCCCAACAAAAGAAAAGGACTACAAAGGGTGACGAAAGTCAACATATGAATTTCTTAAGCAACCAGGAATCTCTAGACTCATTCCCTGCATCCTATTTTCATTAAGGCAAGAAAAAACACCTTTAACTTCTGCTAAAAATAAAGTGGATTCCTAAATAGATAAACAATGTATCAAAAACAAAGAACAAGGTGACTTAATCAACTCTAACTCCATCTAAGGCTATTAACTATATGAAACAGAAAACTAGGAAAGTTACTTTGCATCAATCACTTCAATCCTTTTTTCAGGTATGCTGGGCAGGGTATTCTAACCAAGTAGCGGTTTCAGTACCAGGCAAGGCTAGTACCAATATCGATACCCGCATGAACGGATGAACCGGCACAGGCCGGTTCAATACCAGTCCCCCCACTAGAATCGCTTGAAGGATCTCCAACTCCCGAGTCCCGGCCCACCTCCGCATGCACATGCCTAGCCCAGCTCCGCAACTTGCCGGCCTCAGCGTGCCTGGGCCCAAGCCCACGAGCGCGATAGGGGTCCACGGCCAACCCCCCCATAATACCCCCTTTTCTCTTTGGACTTCTCTCTCCCCGATCATTCGACACCTGAGCCCTAGGTCTATCTCCCGTCTCCCCCCTCTTGCGTAGTTGTGCAAATTGAGAACAATTGGCGCGTGCGTACCTATGGGAAACGGCGACGACTAGCATGGCGGACGGTGGCAATGAACTGACAGCGGTGAGTGGCACACGAGTACCTATGTCCCCATCTCTCTCTCTCTCTCTTTGTCTCACAGTCCCACCGGCCACCCCAATTCTCTCTCTCCCCCGGCCCCCTCTCTCTTAATCCCAACAGTGAGATGAGAGTCCGAAGGAGGAGGTTTGACTATTGCGGCCTCCAGTTTCTTTTTTTTATTGTTGTACCGCCCACTAGCAAGTACAAATGGTAGGAATCGGACCGGCCAAGGTCAGTAACAGTGGGTATAGGGCGGTGCTGAATACCATAATGATGGAATATTATCAAGACTGACCTGCTACGTACAATGAAGGAGATCCAGGCAGGAAGGGCACATCTGAGGGGTATCAACAAGACCACATTAGTGCTCATTCCAAAGGTACAAGGGGCACAAAGTTTTCTAGACTTCAAGCCAATAAGCCTTTTGAATGGCACCTACAAAATAATCTCCAAGATGTTTGGCCATGAGACTTGATTGTGTGATTGATAGGATGGTGAGGGGCTACTAAGGGGCCTTTATCAAAGGCCGCCACATTCAAGAGATGATGGCACTTGCTGACGATCCATCCGGGCTTCAAAATGTGGAGGGGGGGTAAGTGATGTCCCCATCATCAGGAGTCCTTTAAAAGTGAAGCCTTTTATCTCTAGGATCTTGTATGGGAGGTTGCCAACGTGTGATAGACTTGCACTTTTTCTATAGCATATACCCATCATTTGCTGTTTATGTGGAAAGGATGATGAGATCTTGAATTACCTCTTCGCAGGATGTTCCTACTCACAGGAGGTTTGGGCAAAAGATCGCCAAGAGGATTCTAGGTGTTATCGGCTCGTAAGGGAGTGTCCAACATTTGATTGGGCAATGGCATAGAAAGTGGTCTCTAAAAGGGGACAAAGTTACTTGGTGGCTCATCCTTCATGCTATCTTGTGGGCATTGCAGGGAGAAATAAGTAACAGAATTTCAGAGGAGAAGCTGGAGCTGTGGATAGGGTGGTTTCTTTTATTTGTGAGAGAGTGAGAGAGTGGAAGAAGTTCCTTTGTAATGTGAATTCACATATCTCTTCCCTTTTTGTTTTATTGGGGGTTTAGTGTGGGTCACACTGTCTTGGTGTAGACAGTTTTTGCTGTATAGGGACTTTTGGGAACACATTGATTATCTTTGTACATTCCTCTTTTATTTTAATACAATAGGGGTGCCACCCACTTTCAAAAAAGCATATTATTCCAAGACATAGGTTGCATAAATGTATTGGTAGTCTATGAGATACCGATTGTACTCCTATTTGTTGGCATGGATGATTGTGACTGGTGTCTAGAATATGGTAGGATCTCCAATCGATTGATGTGATGGTGTATTTGAGTATTGGCGATACTCAGAGTTGCCATAATATCCTCCTAAATAACTTTGATACATTGGAGGGTAGATCAGCATGATAACCAGATGGGTAAAAATGTGTCCCTAAAGGATCTTGAGATGATATATGAAAGTGCTTCACTTGGCCATGATGCTTTGTTGTTTCCCTTGACCTTCTTTTGGACTCTTAATGGCTTTCTTCTTCATAGCCGATTGCACCAATAATGCTTGAAGTTTGGATTATAATCTTTGCTTTCAATGCCTAATATTTTTGGTTTTTGTTGGGTACACATTTTTGCTTCCCTTTGCCCCCATCTACTATTGTCTTGCTTGATATGTCTTTCGCTTTCTTGTTGGTGTGACCTTCATCTTGTGTGGCATAGGTGAAGAATTGTTCCCTGTGAATCTAATGGTTGTATTCCCTTATGAATGAATGGGTGCACCACGTTGTCTTTGTCATTGCTGTTTCTTGCTGAAGTTTTGAGTCCTCTAAAGTTGGATACGTGATCTTGTTGTTTGGTTTTGGATTTTATTTTTCTTTATTTGTTTTTGTTTTTATTTTTGTTAAGTAATGAGATGAAACCCACGACACTGTTGTGTGGAAAGCTAAACACTGACCGTAACAAATTCTCGCGAGCAGACACAAACACATCAATAAGATACAGATTTTACATGATTCGGAGATAATGAATCATCCTTCTGATCATGATTTGTCGACTTGAGTTGACTCAGACGTGCTGTATCATATCTGAAAAAATTTGATACGATGTGGATCGTCCAGAATTAGGTTGAGTCAGGTCAAGTCAGGTTGAATCACAGTGTAATTTTGAGAGATTTAAATGTATCGTACCACATGAGGGAAGATTCGATCCGGTACAAATTATCAAGTCGACGAACCCTTCGCGTACTGAAACTTCCAACGATATATTATAAACTTATATTATGAAATGACTCGGACGGATTCGCCACCACGTCGCGTACCGAATTCTCTATGATATGGTGCGAGTTATTCAACCTGGACGGGTACGACAGTAAATCATGATAATTTAGACGTGAGGTCAAAAGCAGGTAAAACAAAGGTTTTGAAAATGTTAAAACTTTGTCAACCCCAGCACATCAGCAATAATTTTATTTTATTTGACTGCTAACACGAGTCAATAACCTATAGATAATTGTTTCCATGCGAGCATGACAAAGTAGTTTATGGATATGGCATTTTTTGATGGTTAAAAGAATAATAATGGCGCACACAATTTGAGCCAACGGCTTGTGGTGGAGGTCTCACCACCTCCCCCGTGTGCGAGGGGTCCCAACAAGTTTAAATCCCGGATTCCCCTCCCCATTTAAAACAAAAGAGAGATGTACATATATAATTTGTTTAACAAATATGATGATAGATGATCTGCCATCGGACGCACTTACCATCCCCATTTCAAACAGCAGATAAACATTCGATTGGGAGCCATTTGTTTACCGGGTCACTCCCTTCCCCTAAGAAAGAGACATCACTTATCCTCTCGCATGCTGCATTCTCCCACATCCTATCTTTTGTCTTTGTCTATTGAAAATCCTGATAGTTTGAGGTGCGGAAGCAATCCCCTTCATCTTCTTCTTCTTCCTACTGTTTAAACAAAGAGAGCTGGAAATGGGAGGGAGGAAATGGATCGCATCAAGCATGAAGAAAACAAACTTAAGGTGAACAATGCTAGAGTGGTTTGAAGATTTCTGCCAACAGAGATCTTTAAGAGCCCTAGGATTAACAATGTTAAGAAAGTTAGTCTTTGATATAAAATGCCAGCTCCAAAAAATTGAAGCCCAACTTACCTAAAAATTTCTGGATCAAGGCGTCACAGATAACCATTACCTGAAAAACGTAATCTAGACACCCATTTAACTTTGATGTCAAATCTTTGTCAACTTTGTGGGAGTTTAAACATATACGTCGGTATCGAAAGCACCGCTCATCACGTTTCCGTCCCGCAGACTTGTTCTGTCGTTGTCACAAGCGATACCGCTGGACAGGGATCACGGATAGATGTTCGATATACGCGAGCGATACCTGTTCGTTATCGGTGGATTGTGAAGCTCAACCAACTCCGCGACTTCCTGGCGGTCGCAAGGAACGGCAGTCTCCGTGCGGCGGCGCGGGAGCTCGAGATTGCCCAGCCTTCCCTGACGAAGAGCATCCAGGCCTTGGAAGCGGAGCTTGGCGCGACCCTGTTTCAGCGCGCCTCGCGGGGCGCGATTCTGACCCCGATTGGGTCCGCGGTCCTGGTCCGCGCCGAGGCCATCATGCAGGAGATGCGACGCACCAAGGAGGAAGTCGCCCAGATGAACGCAGGCGGCACCGGCGAGGTGGCGTTCGGGATCACCACCGCCCCTACCCTGCTCCTGCTGTCGCGAGCGCTGAAGGACTACAGGGTCCAGTTTCCGGACGTGAACCTGCGGATCGTCAATGGGATCTTCCCGATCGTGCTGCCTGAGCTGAAGGACGGCCGTCTAGACTTCTCGGTGGGACCTGAGCCGGACGAGCCGATCAGCGACGAGTTCATCGTCGAGCAGCTGTTCGAAAACACCCGCGTCCCGGTCTGCCGCAAAGGTCACCCGCTAGCGGGGGCGACGCGGCTGGCGGGGCTCACGGGAGCCCATTGGCTGGTGACGTCGACAGCGCAGCATCCGGTGGGCGCATTCCACAAGATCTTCACGGACCGCGGCTTGACGCCACCCACGCACGTGACCTTGTCGGAGGCGTCGTTCGCGCTCGTCGAGCTGCTGATGCACACCGACATGATCTGCTGGCTTCCGCCGCAATGGCCGGAGTCGGAACTGATGGCGCCCTGGCTCACGACGATCCCGGTCGAGCACGAGCTTCGTGGCCCCAACATCTGTCTCGTGCGCCGTCGCAACCTGCCTCTGACACCGGCCGCGGACCATCTGGCGACCCTGATGCGGCGGGCCTGCACCTACTACGAACGGCAACGCGCTCTCGGCGACTGAAGATGCGGGAAGATCGACCGTGACCTTCACAGGTGTCCCGTCTGGGACTTCGCTGAACTTCAGGCTCGGTGAGGACTGGATTCCTGGCTACAAGCCGGCGTTCAATTTCCAGGGCTCACTTGTCGACGCCGTGGTGCGCTGGCTCGATCGCCATCCCGACTGGCTCACTCCCACCGAATCGATGGCGATGCGGCCATCGCCATCGGCGCTTCAAGAGGAAACGATCCTGTGGATCGGCCCGCACCGACGCACAGCAATGCGCCGCCGCCCGCGGAACTCGAGCAGATGGCCGCCCTCGCCCGGAAATACGATGTCGCCGAGCTCAAGCAACTGCAACATGAGTCTAGTAGTAAGAAATTGTCTCTCATCTTCTACCAGAAAAAAAATGGTCGCATTAGCATACTGTAGATGTGAGATATGCATGCCATCTGCTCGAACTTGGAAGCCTGTAATCAACCCATGAGACTCAACCCTTGACCACATCATGCTCAGTATGTGAGCTACTAGCACAAAGAATAGGGGTAACATCAGGTCTCCCGACCGATGACCCTTCCCACTATAAAAATAGGAGGAAAGTTGCCCATTGATTAATATAGCAAAACTAGTTGAAGTGACACAAGCTTGAACCCATCCAATCCACCTCTTATCAAAGCCCATCTTTTGTAACACAAAAAACAAGCAAGTCCAATTGACCCTTGCATATGCTTTCTCAAAATCCAACTTGAGAACCACTCTTCTCTTCCTTCGAGTCTTGATGGAATGCAAGCACTCATTGGCCACCAAGAAATTCTCCTATCCTCTGATAAAAGCCCCTTGGTAGTCACTAACCATTCTATCAATCACATAGTCAAGCCTTATAACCAGGAGCTTGGAGCTGATTTTGTATGTTCCATTCAGTAGGCTGATGGGTCTGAAGTCACGCAAACTTTGTGCATCTTATTTCTTAGGGATGAGGACTAAGAGGGTCTTATTTACACCCCTCAAGTGTGCATTATCCTCTTGGAATTCCTGCATTGTCAAGAGATGGTCGGCCTTAATGATATCCCAACACTTCTGAAAAAGGCCAATGAGAAACCATCAAGCCTACGAGCTTTGTCACCCGTCAAAGAAAAGATAGCTTTGTGAATCTCCTCTTCCTAGAAGGGACAAGAAAGAACCAGATTTTCCTCGAAGGAGAGACAAGGAAGGAATAAGAGGCCTAGCTGCCACCTCTTCAGTAAAGAGGTGTGGGAAGAACTCCCTTGCTTTCATTCTGATATCCTCATCCCTAGAAAATAGTTGGTCACCCACCTTGATACATTTGATTGCATTGACCCTTCTACTAGATGCTATCCGCTGGAAATGGGCAATATTCCCATCACCTTCTTTGAGTCATTTCTCCCTGGATCTTTGCTTCCAGTATATGTCTTCCCTGACAAAGATTTCATCAAACTCTGCCCTAAGTCTTTCCCCGAGCTGTCTGTCTAGTTCATCCATAGGGCCCGCCTCCTCCAAGCAAACAAGTCATTCCATCTATCCCATAATCATGTCCTTGGCAGCCTTGCTAGGAAGTGTCTTGGCTGCACCCCATTCCTTCAACCACAGTGCCACATGCTTTAACCTGCCCACAAATCTAGCCATTGCAAACCATTCTTGCCTTAAGGAATTCCATGCCTCTCTAACCGTATCTATGAAATCCGCCACTCTGAACCAATATCTCTTTGTTTCTCTCTTTTTTTTATTTTGTACTAGTTTTTTTCCTTTTCTTTTAACACAACCTACAACTTGCACTCAAAAGCTAACACAACAAGACAGAACCAATCCATTGCATCTAACTGTACAATCAGTACACAAGAATATCACAAAAAGATAAAATGAACTCCATAATGGCAACCCCGCATCAACATTTTTTCTTAATTCTTTTATTCCTTTTCTTCCTATAAGTATCCCCCCATTTGGCCTAAGGAAGGGCATAAGGAGTGGTTTAGGATTTGAATCCTTTGAGGGAGAAGAGAGGTTCTAGCCCTTTTTAGATGGAAGATGAATCTTCTTGTCCCGTTAAGAGAAGCAGGCCGGACGATGGCGTGAAGAGACTCAGTGATATCGAGGGTCACTTGAGCGAAAGAATGTATTCGCGGAAGGTGAGTTGGCACATTTTTCTTTCTTTTCACCTATTTTCTTCATTCATTCATTTGGCTCTTTCTTTCAGCCATACCCTCTCTTTTCGGGTCCACGAAAATTCTCCAAACTGTCCTGACTTTCAAAGCTCACTTCCAACATCACTATCAAAATGAGGGCTATTGTCACAAAATGGCATCTTCAAGGGCTCGTGATCCATGCCAAGTGTTACAACAAGATCTATATGGATTGGGTGGCTATGGGTGCATTGGTCGAGATTTGGCATCCTCAAACCCATACTTTCATTTTTTCCACTTTCGAATCAACCATCCTTCTCGAGGAGGCGGAGCTCCTACTTGGTCTCAAAAGATTCAGAAAGGACAACAAGATAAAGATCTTGCCCATGTTGAAAAAGATACCCTCTGAAGAACTTCTCGAAAGTTTTATGCCTTTCGGAGCCATCAAGAGCGTCCAGACCCAAAGGGGAATCAACCTGTGAAAGCTTGCGGAATGGACTATGAGTGCCCTAGTAGAACCGATAGATGATGCATATTTTGAAGGACTTATGAAAGGATTCACGATCTGTTTGGCTGGAGCTCTCCTCTTCCCTTGCACCGACAACATCGTAGAGGAAGATCAATTGGGCACGATTTGTGGACTTTGAGAGGGCAAAAGAGTGGGGCCAGCCGTCCTGGCCTACCTTTACAGTGGTCTCACGGCTTCCAGCATGGGCCAACCTCCTTATGGGTGCATGCTTCTTCTCAACTGTTGGATTGATCTTCATTTCAAATTCAACCATCGTGAGAGAGCGCAGACTCCCTCGAGGATCTTCCAACAAAGCCCCCTCTCTTACGTGGCCGATGTGTTGGGCTTCGGTGGGAACGTGGTTAATCGCATGCCCCAACTGAAGACACGTGGAGACTGGCAGACTCATTTCAGCACCTTGGCACAAATCCTGTTTACTTATGCACCGACATGCTTATTCCCATATGAGCTTCGCAAGAGATCTACTCCTGATGCGAAACTCCAACTCATCGGTGCAACTGAATTTGTTCTTTATAGCACGCATCAGAGCCTTTCTCAAATCGACCTCCCTCGCCATTCTTTTCCTACGCTCTCCGACTTTCCTTTGATTAAGAAAAGAGAGCTGGGCACAGATGATGATGCAGATGCCATGAAGACGATCAAAGCATCGTGGAAGACAAGTAATCCACGGAAGGCGATGGTGCATATAAAGGAGGACTGAGAGTTGTGGATAGCTTATGTAACTAAATTACAAAAATTGAGGTCCAGGGTGCCTAACCCTTAACTGAATTGGGGAAATTGAGGCCCAGAGCACCTAACCCTTAATGTAGCCCATTTCATTACAATAAACACAAACTTTTGATGCTATTGCATGAGCTTTTTCATCATCTCTCCCCTTTCTTTTTTTTATTTTGTTATGTTTATTTTTTTTGTTTTTTTTGACATTGTAAACTGATCGACTTTGGCCGGCAGCGGAGATTCGAGATACCCTGACTTGTACAGTTCGGAGTGAGGAGGAGCGAGTTGCTTAGGTGGTAGAGCGCGATGTCCAGATAACGGAGTTGGGGGAGGAGCAGTGACGACATGAGGACGTGCCCCGCAATGTCTTGTAACTGCAGGTTTATCTCCAGATTGCGAGGAGAGTGGGGAGCGAGAGAGAAGAGAGAGTAGGGGAAGGCAGAGCAACATCAAGATTGGGGCAAGAGGAGGGTACCGGAGGCCCTAGTGATGGAGCTCTAGTTGAGCCTTGGGGTGGCGGAGCAGAGGTTGAAGGATGGTGAGGAGAACTACCGCAAGGGACGAGAGTGTGTGGCATGCCTATGCCAGTTTGGCTCCTTCTCCATTGGTAACCTCTTTGTTTCCTGAAGAGGGATAATCTCGCACTGGTCCTGAACTGGAGATGATGACCATGATGTTACGAACTGTAAGATAGGAAAATGGGTCAGAGGTGCCCAGGGATGGTTCCCTGGGGAAAAACCCTCCGATGCCTAAGTCAGTAGAGCCTTGATGCGAGGAGTAAGAAGGGGTGAGGGCGCGAGATTTCTCTCCACCAAGTGGTGAAGTGATTCTTGCTCAGAGAGTTTAGGCTTAGTTTTGCCTTACCTTGTGCTGGAGGGTTTCCCAAATTTAAATAGTACGCCGGTTTCATGAGTCCTGCCAGCGGATGAGCTGTAGGAGCGGCTTGCGTCCTCGATGTCGGCTCTTTAAGGTCTTAGGACTCTTGGTCTCCCTTATCCTCATAACTTCCTAATATTAGAGGACTCTCAGCAGTGGTGTCGATAAACATTCGTCGATCAGTCCAAGCATGGAGCGCCAGCTCTTATCCAAGCAGTGGAGGCGTAGCTCGGGTGAGGGGCATAAAGCCGCAGTGGACGATCTTCCCGATCGAATCGAGGCTCAGACTTTCGAGCCCTGAGTCCGCCTAGGAAGTGTCTGATTCTGAGTGACTTATTGGGCTTATTTCATAATAAGTGGGTCCGGAGGGCTATCACTTGAGAGAGCTGGGCCTCGTTTGGTCTGGCAGGACCTCGTTTGGCCGCTCATATATGGGCTGCAGAAATCCCCCTCTCCAAGACTCAATCAGGTTAGTATAAGCATCCTCCCAATCTTCTATAGAAAAGCTTTCAAATGGGTTGTTTACCTGTTCTTCACTCGCATCTTGATAACTGTTGTGATTACTTCCTTTAGCCATCATGCATTTATTCACTTCCTCTTGGTTGATGCAGACCAACTCATCAAAAACGCCTTTAGCAATTATGCAAGTTGAGACAAATGGAAAAACATTAGGATCAACTACAGCTTTCAATAAGTCTAAAGCTATCAGATTATCGCTATTCTTAGATCTGTGAACATCAGTCCACTTGGATCTATCCTTTGGTAATTTGTATGGCCCTTGAGTGATTAGAGTCCACAAGTTAGGATCAAGTGTACTTGCAAAGCGAGTAATATCAGCTATCCAGATATAGAATCCAGATCCATTGAACACTGGTGGATGATCCATAGAAACAGTTCAAATAAATAACACGAAAGCAACAAGGCACCAAGAAGGTAGCAGCCAATGACAAGAGATGCACAAAATAAGCAGGATCTACTCTGCAGATCGCTGGATCTGATCAATCTGAAACTCACTCTGATACCAATTGATATAAAAGGAGGGGAGATCTAGAAGGGGGGATGAATAGATCTACCACCAGAAATCGCAAATTAAAAACTCTCAAGTACTACAAATAGATCTAGCACCACTGAAGGTTTAATTGAATACAATAATCAGATCAAACAACCAACCGATAAACGGACAAACTAAGGTCAGCTTGGCGCAGAGGGCCGCAGAAGTCAACGCGCCGGCCGCGACCGTAAGACGTTTCCTTGGGAGGAAACCATGAACGACGCCGCCGCCAAGTTTCCGAGTCCCTTTGAGATCGCCTCCCCGCCCGGCGCCGAAGGCTGGCAGGAAATGTAGCCCTATTATCTCGTCTTCAACGAGAAAACCAGCTCCGTCCACCGCATCGATGCCATCGGGGATTCCTGCGTGCTCCTGCCTGACGACCACGGCATCATCTTCGCCAACGGCTACCTGCTCCAGAGCGGGGAGGTGAAGACCTTCCTCAATGAACGGACATACCCTGTCGTTGATCGTATTGCGGGATGCTATAGCGGGGGAGCTAAGTACCGTCTTGGGCTGATCAGGAGATACGGCCTCGACGGCGCATTTGCGCAGGATGCGGAATATCAGCACATCGCGACCAAGCCATGGTTCCATGTTGGCCCGATGCAGGCATGGAACGCCGGCCATCTCTACTTCGCCCGCTGTATCAGCCATCCCCATGTCGTCAAGATCGGCTTTTCCCGACGTGTGCGCGCTCGCCTCGAAGACATCGAGAGCAAGACGAAAACCAAGATCGAACTGCGCCATGGAGAAATCCGCGTCGGCACGCTGGCCGATGAACATTGGTGGCACAAGAACTGGGAGAAATACCGGATTTCAGGCGAATGGTTCTTCGATCCGCACATGGCGGAACGGACGTTGCCAGCATTCCTTGCTGAACCCGCCAAGGCGGTCGCGGCATGACCTCACCAAGCAAACATGCGGCGGCACTGAGCAGCCCCGGCAGGAAACACGAGGACTTGTCCTGCCGGGGCATCAGCGACAGGCGTAGGGACGTTCCTGCCGCGTCTGAAATCCACATGAACGACCCGACGCGCGTCGGTGACGATTGGTCCCTCCACGTCATCGCCGTGAAAACTCCACTGGTTCGAATCCGCGTCGGTTACGCGGGCAGGCGCATCGGTGGACTGGAAAAAAGGTCGGGGGCTTTCCCCGTGACTTTCGATGGCTGCACTGCAACCCTGCCCGCACCTATTCGTCATCGCGCTGCCTGCCCCCTCTCGGGCGGTGCGGTCACCCACGGCTTGATCGGTGCGCTCCTCCCCGCCGTCGGCCGTGGGTTTGAATTTCTCGGAGCCTTCAAGGCGCTCCGAAGCCCTATTCCGTCGCTGCGCATCCAGCCTCGCAAGCAGTCTCGCAGCGGCATCGCCGATCTTCTCCGGTTCCTTTCGTGTGCGGTCTTTCATGACCGCAACCTAACGAAGGACCGAAAGCATGACGTGCAGAGAAACCAAGCATCAGGTGCGTGAAATGAGTTCTGCAGAACTGGCGACCGGGTTAAAATATACGTGTTAAAAGTCAAAAATAAAATGACAAAATCAGTTTCAAATTTGAAATGATAAAGGACGAGGAGTCCAAAATAGTCGAGGCGGTAGACCACGTAAGTCTGGATAGTCAACCTTGTTTCACAGTGCACATAGAAAGTTCATAATACAGTCGGGGTAGTCAGTCGCCTAGTCAACCACTTTTCACAGTACACAAAAGAATTCAAAAGATAGTTGGGTAGTTGATCGCTTGGTTAATCGCGAGGCCAACTGCTTCTCACAGTGCACAGATCTGTTCAAAAAATCATCACGACGATCTACCACTTTAAAGACATGGTCAACCACTTACATATAGGAAACTTTTCATATTTGCTCTGAATTTAAGATTCGAATTTCTACCTTCTCTCTAACGTCTCCAAACTTGCATTACGTACTTGGCTCTATAAATAGGACAAGATATAGTCTCTAAATCCTAACAACAAGAGAGAAGAAACAGAAGGGAAGATCATTGTGTGGAAAAAAATTTATGTGCACTTCAACGGACAAATCTTTATCTTCTTCTAATGCTTCTATGATGTTCTACTGCAAGTGAAAGATTCAAGGCGTGTCTATATCAAGAAAAGATTCATCCCTACGTTCTAAATTTGTCATCTACTTAGGGTGAGTCTTATACACGACCTAATTTTTTTACTTCTCTATTTTGTGTTTTATTTCATTGTCTATTAAGAAGAGAAGAAAAATAAGTGCGTGAATCGCAGGCATGTGATCCATGTGACGATGATTGGTGCGTGTTGCACCGTGTGTGTGATAGGTGCGCGCCACACCATGTGTGCGTGGTTAGTGCTTATAGCACCATGTTGGGGTGATTACTTACCCGTGTGTGGTATTCACTTGCATAGTAAGTGAAAAAGTATTACCGAGGGTGAGAGAGCGGATGTAGGTTTCACATGTAGTGAAACCAAACATAAAAGTCGTGGTGTTTCTTTGTGTGGTTGTTTCTTGTTCCCTCCATATGTCACACGATTTTCATGCGTTCAAGATCTACCATGATAAACTAAGATACATGCAATATTGTTAATATTGTAATAGGGTGAATATATCACATCTGAATAAGTAGATTTAATACTACACACATTTTTGGTAAAAATTGGACATATTTAGAGACAAACCTAATTCACCATCCTCTTGATTTGCCACACTTTGGACCAACACATGGCCTATTGACATCCCTAAAAGAAAGTATAAGAATTAGATGAATTTAGGGCTACATGAATAAAGATATTCAATTAAAACTAAAATCACTATATGAGAGTACTTTTAGACTATGAATTATAAATGGATGGGTTACATTGTCATCGACAAATTATTATCCAATTGCAGATTATAGTCTCCAAATTAAAACATGCAAATACGGTATAAATCAGGTAAAATTATGTAGAGAATTTTGAACGGAGGCGTGAAGATGAAACTCAACGTCTAATATGCATGCTGGTTAAAGATTTTCATCCGAAAGAGAAAACCTACCTGATGTTCGGAGAAGACGGACGAATCGGACGAATAGAGGAGGATGGATGAAAGGAACGGCACGCAGGAGGAAGAAGACGCCTCCTCTCCACGGACCGGACACCAATTATATCAGCAATTCCCCTGGTACTCGGCACGGCATCAACGATAGCGGCAGCCGCAGTAGCACATGGAGCAGCAGAAGAAGGCTCCCTCGAACGCACAGCAATAGCCTTGTGCGTTCGAACGGGCAATTATTTATAGAGGTTAAGGGTTCTAAGAGTTATACATTAATTTAGAATCTTAGTAGGTTTAAAATTTCCTGATGTTAATCTTTTCCCTGCACTACGCGCCGCCGTTTTCCCCTTGTTGATTTCCAACCCTAATCTCCCATGCAATCTATCGACGTGGGAAGGGTTGTGAATATTTTTAAAAGCCTATTGTATAATATATACTCATTGTTCCCCCAAGCCTATTAATATCCTACGGGAAAGGCCTATATACATGGGTTAACAGGGAACCCAAATGAGTTGCCCGATGGCTTTTAATAATACCCATGTAAGTTTAATGGAGACGCCACCCATCCACCTACGGAACTTCTTCTAGGCCCATTATCTAAGCCAATAAAGAAACCCACTAATTCCTTATCAAACCCACGGAAGGTTAACTAGCCCCTTTAAGATTTATATGTTTTAACCGAGAATCCATTAATCGTTACATTAGATTTAGTTTTGTTAGCCTATTTACTAAGCCTATACATTAATTGGGTTTTTTTATTTAGAAAAAAAACCATTATCTATCTAATGGCCTTATATATATGGAGCACTTTATTCTCCCACGGAACATCCTTTGTACTAAAGCTCATTAACTAATAATTGTTCTAGGTAGACTTAGTTACTTATTATAAAGTCTTTTGGCCCATTTGTTAATCGTGAGGCCCGTTAATTTAGTTACGCTAGTCTTAATAATTAAATAGTTTAAGCTCACTATTGAGTCAGACTTTTAAATATATTTATACATATTATTGTTATTAATCTCATTTATTTATCTATCTTATTAATTTTGTTGTCGTCTCGGGTATCAAAGACAGGTTCGATCGGGTGAAGATTATTTTATCTTTTAAGAGAACATTCATCGGCTAGCCACATTTTATTTTTAAGATGAATATCTGAGTTTTCTTTCTATTTATAATCTTAAATATTCTTGATGCTTTATTTTGTTTAAGTCACAAATAGATAAAAGAATATGGTCAATTTTCATTACTCAAGTAGACGTCGCGCTTCTGCATGAAGCGGCGGATGGCGGCCAGGCGCTCGGCGGGCTCGCGCTCGGGCGGCAGGGCCAAGGTCACGCTCGACACCATCTCCGGCGCCAGCCGCTCGACCTCGAAGGCCGGGTCGCGCACCTGCAGATTGAGCTCGCCGAAGAAGGGGTCGAGGAAGCGGCGGATGTTGGAGAGCGCGAAGTAGGACGGCACGCGCGGGGTGTCGTAGATCGCCGCCCCCAGCCGCACGCGCTCCTCGGCGGGCAGGTGGCAGAGGAAGCGGGCATAGGCGCGCCGTCCGCTCGGCCGCACCAGGGACGAGAAGCTGATCGGCACGAACAGCAGGCCCGTCGCACGCCGGCGCAGCGCCTCCAGCACGCTGTCGACGCAGCCCTCGTCGAACTGTTCGGCCGGCAGGCCGGCCAGGGCCTCGGCCGTGGACAGGTCCGGCTGCAGCCAGCGGTCGCGGCGCGGCCGCCGCGCCAGGGCGAGGCTGCCGAACACGCTCTGGGACGAGGTGAGGTAGAGGCCGGCGTAGACCGGCTCGAAGCGGCTGGGCTTGCGTGGCGGCGGGGCGGGCCTGGCGGCCACCGCCTCGAAATCGTCGGACGCGTCGGGGCTGCCGGTCCACACCGGGCCGTCGTCGCGCGCCAGGTCGGCGATGATGTGGTCGAGCGTGCCCTCGAACGGCGGCTGCAGCGGCTCGCCGGCCAGCATGCGCTCAACGTCGTCCACGCTCAGGCGGGCGAAGCGGTGCACCTCCATGTCCGAGCCTTCGAACAGCAGGAGCGACACCTCGCCCTCGCCTTCCGAGCCGAACAGCTTCAGTTGCAGTTCGCCGGCCAGGGCCTTGAGCCCGCGCTTGTCCATGCGGTCCGCACGCGGATCGGTGAGGACGAAGGCGTAGGGCGTCATCTGCTCGAACTGGCGCGGCCAGGTCCAGCGTGTCTCCAGGAAGGCGTTGATGACCTTGGCCACCAGGGTCTGCAGGTCTTCGGCGCTGTGTCCGCCCGGCGCGCCCAGAATGCTCACGCGCAGGCACGCCATCGCGGGGGCGATCAGGTCGGCTGTGCTGACGGGCATCGGCGCTCCATCCCCGCGATCCGTTCGCGGACGGCCTCGAACCCTAGGCCGATCCGGCAAATCCCAGGTTAACAATAAACTGCTTCAAGCCGCCGCCCATTGCGCACGGAACCCAAAGCCGCCTCTGTTGGCCCCATGCTCAAGACCGTTCACGGCAAAGGCGGGGCCGTCACCGCGCCTCATCATCTGGCAAGCCAGGCCGGACTCGATGTCCTGGCCGAGGGCGGCACGGCGGCCGAAGCCGCGGTGGCCATCGCCGCCGCCCTGGCGGTGGTCTATCCGCACATGAATTCCATCGGGCGTTCGTCTGCAGCGCTCGGCGTGCGCACCGGCGAAAGCTGGTCCGGAAAACCATGATCGACTACGGCCGAATCCGAACCGATCTGCTGGCGCTGGCGCTGCTGGCCGGGTCGGTCTTTCTCGGGCTGAGCCTCGTCAGCTTTGACCCCGCCGATCCTCCGGCTCAGGTGGTCTATCCGCACCGGGAAGTCCCGCAGAATCTGTGCGGCGCGACGGGCGCCGAGCTGGCCCATCATCTGTTTCTGGCTTTCGGACTTGGCGCGTACTTCGTCCTCGCTTCGCTGGTGGTCGTCGACATCCGGCTGTTTACGCGCGAGACGCTGTCCGACCCGCTGGTCCGACTGACCGGGGCGGTGCTGGTGCTGGTTTCGGTGTGCGCTGCGGCGCAGTTCTTTTTGCCAGAGGGCTGGTCGCGATCGCTGATCGGCAACGGCGTGACTTCGAGCATACGCGGGAGCGCGAGGAGAAACGAGCCGACCGGGAGCAGGAACAGCAAGCCAAGGCGGCGGCCGCCGAGCAAGAGTTTGAGCGCAAAAAACAATTGGTCAAACTCGGGGTAGCGCTGCGACCCAAGCCAACCGGACAATTGAAACAACCAAAGGCATCCCAGCAAACCTCGGAAACGGAACGGAAAGCTGCGGCACTATTACAGTACGCACAGGCCGCGTATGACGCCATTGAATCCGCAACGCCCTCTTTGTCGAAAAAGGGGCTTGGGAATGTTCCCTTGGTTGGGAATGTCTTGCAAGGTCTGACAGACGACGAGTTCAATGCCGGCCAACAATCGATCGAACAAGCCGGCCGACAATTCGCCGAGGCCTGGTTGCGATACACCTCAGGAGCGGCAATCAGTGAACCTGAGTTGCGCCGAATTACCTCAACGATTATTCCCGAGCCAGGCGATACCCCAACGACTCGCGCGCAAAAGAAGCGAGCGAGAGATACTATTTTGAAAGCCATGACGACGGCAGCGGGACGCGCGTTACCGCACGAGAACCCTAATGCTGGGGGACTGACTGACAAACAACGGGAACGCGCCGCCGAAGATCCAGATTATGCGGAATTTCTACGAGACTCCGGCAAGCTCTAGTGCCAACAAATGGTCAATAAGTTTTCTACGATAGAAACAAGGCGGTATCTATGACGTCCAACTGCGCCACACAACTGAACGAAGCCCTGCGCACCTGCTCGGAAGCCGGTGGCGGGGTTGTGATACCCCCCGAGCACCAGAATGATTTAGGAGAACATCTTTGTGCCGTGGACAGGATCTCCGTTGAACGAAAGCCCTGACTCGTCAACGCCAATAAGTATTGAGTTTCGGTGAACATTTATGACTCCCTGGATCTTGTACTCTCCAGTTGGGATCACAACACATGGGTGCGCATGAGGAGGTCATCCAGGAAACCGCCGAAGTAGCCGGCGAGGAGACCGATCGGAACACCGATGCCGATCGCCACGATGAGGATCACGACAGCCGTCGGCAAGGAGACCTGGGCACCCATGAGCACTCTGCTGAAGAGGTCGCGCCCGAATTGATCGGTGCCGAAGAGGTGCTCGACCGACGGTGGCAGGAGCGCCGCCGACGGGTTCGTCGCATTGGCCGCATCCTGAGGGAAGGGGACTATGAACGGAGCGATGATCGCAACGACGGTCACGAGAGCGGCCAAGATCCCGCCGGACCAGAGGAGGAGATTGCCCCGCATCCGCCGCCCCTGCTTCGCGACACCCTCTTTCACCGCGCTCACGACAGCTTCACCCTCGGGTCCATGATGGCCTGCACGATGTCGACCAGAAGGTTCGCGACCACATAGACGCACGCGATGAACAGTGTCACGCCCATGATCGCA
This sequence comes from Amorphophallus titanum, assembly GCA_024336825.1. Taxonomy (NCBI): domain Eukaryota; kingdom Viridiplantae; phylum Streptophyta; class Magnoliopsida; order Alismatales; family Araceae; genus Amorphophallus; species Amorphophallus titanum. Next base: position 1,219,479 of record JANBPO010004656.1, read on the forward strand.
GGAGTATCGCGGGAGGCGACCGCCGCCGCCGTATAGCTGCCGATGCCGGGCCAACTGAAGACGGCTTCGATGAGGAAGGTGTAGACCAGCGCTCCGGAGATTATCAGGCCGCCGATCTGGACCACCGGCGCGCTGACGACCCTCAGCCCGAATCGCCAGTACACGGTGCGCTCCGGAAAACCGACCGCGCGAGCATGCTGGAAGAAGGTGTCACCGGCGACATCGAGCAGCTGGGCTCGGACCAGACGCACGACCACGCCGAAGGGCCAGATGGCGAGCGCGACGGCGGGGAGAACAAGGTGAACGGCTGCGCTGAGAAACACGGGCCAGTTGCCGGTGATGAACGCATCCACGATGGGGATCATGGTGACATCCGCCAGCTCGCCGGCGCTGACATAGGCCACGCCCTGCGAGAGCGTCGCCCCAATCACCGTTCCACCCATCATGTAGATGCGGCCGCCGGAGCCAATGGCGATGCCGCTGGCCACTCCGCCGGAAGCGACGCTCGCGAATCCGGTATCGGTAATCGCGGCGTTCACCAGCTGTCCGCCCGAGACGATCAGCGTCGTGCCGCCACTCAGCGTCGCGGCGTCCAGAAGACCACCTGACGATACGGAAACCTGCGCCTCATAGCCCGCGGAAGCGAAATGGAGCGCGCTGATCGTCCCGCCCGCCTCGACGGTGACCTGCCCAAAGTCGGCGACTGTCACGCCGCTAACGGTTCCGCCGGAGTCGATCAGGGTGTTGGCCTGCTCGACGGCGATGGACCACGCCATGAAGTGCGGCACTAATGACGCATCGGGAGCCCCCAGCATCGACGCGATCCAAGCGCGGTAGCAGTCACCGATGGCACCCTCACCGGGCGAGGGTTTGTTTCGACGCCAATGCCACGCCGCTGACCATCCCCATCCAGGTACCACAAGTTGTTCTTGGCTGCCAGACATACCTGCACACACAATCAGGGCACAAAGTTTGGAACCCAAGTTTGATTGGGCTCCAATGGAGATGAAGTGCGTGTAAAGAAGGACAGTACAGCTTTAGGAATCCACATTTGTTTGAAGCCAGTTTGTTTTGTGGATTTTCCTATTTTCTTTTTGTTCTCTCTCTCCATCTGACTTTTATCAGCCTGAGTATTAGCATTGTTATTGCTCCTGTGCCAGTGCTTCGGCCGGGGTGAATTCATCCAGTGTTGGCCAGAATAGATCTTGGGTTGGCCATGAAAATACTGGTTTCTAGGTGTCCATCTATAGTAGCCATTGCCCCAGTTTCTATTGAAAGATTTCTGATGACTAGCAGTCTGATAGACTGGTCCATGCTGCCTCCCATAAGTTCTATCCCACCTGGACCTATTGAAATAGGTTGGTTCAACTTTGTTGTAGGTTTGAACTTTGGGTCGATTGAACTGGTTGGGTGGACTCCTAGTTCCTTGCTGTTTTCCCTGACCTCTAAACCCTGCCTGACTGTTTACAGGTGTGTACTGAGACTTCTTCAGAATTGGGGGTGACGGAGAGGACCTTCTAGGTTTGACAGAAGGTTTGTGTGTCTGCCAGGGTTGACCCCTCACCTGTGGTTTTTCTAGAAGGCTTTGCTTGGAGGTGGTGGCCCTAGCTGACTCCCCCACTTTCTGTTTACCCTTCTCCTCTGCACTGACCCTTTTTACATTATTAGACTTGTTTAGGCCAGAGTTTGAGTTCATTTCTATTAAGGGCTTCTTCTCTTTCTGTGCCACAAATGAGATTGTCTTCATTTCAAAACTTTGAGTGGCGCTTGAATTAAACCCCAGACCCTCTTTTCTAAAATTCACCTTTGACCCTAGTAAGGCATTAAGATTTTCTGTCCCCTTGGTCATTTTCTCAATCGTTTTTAGCTTATCCTCATTGTCCTTTTTTATAGCATCCATTTCCTTTTTCAGCACATTGTTTACACTGAGGATAGCTTCATATTTTTCAGTTGCAAGTTTAGTCTCATTTTCATAGTTCTGAGTCTTGATTTTCCATTCATCAACTTCATTTTCAAGCCTGGTATTTTCTTCTCTAATAGCTTTTAGCTCTAGCTTGGCTTCTTCCAATTCAGAACCTGCTACTTTCAGATTTAAATTTTCAGTTTCTAGGCTCGCAATTTTATCAGTGAGGCTAGTATCTCTTTGCATGGAATTTATTTTTCTTCTCAATTGCCTGTTCTCTTTTCTAACCTCATCAGCTTTATCAGCCATATCATTACAAGCCTCAATCCAATCATCAATTGTAAAGCTATCAAATCTAGTTGTTACCTCTTCTGATGAATCTCGGGCTTGACCCCGGGGAATTGTTTGTGTCGCCGTGTATCACAGCAAGTTGGTCGGGACCCTTGCAAGGACCCACAGGGTTGTAGAAAGGGCTGGATAGCCTGTGCCTGGAAGGTGTTCAGTGAAATGCCTGAACCCTTATTTCTTGTAATTTTATCGAGAAATAGTTTGGGTATAACAGCCATCAAACCACGCACACATCTTCAGATGTCGGTCCCAGCATACCAGCTTATCAAAAGCTACCTCCTTTGCATCATGGGTAAGGCATCAAACCGCGTACACATCTTTGGACGTTGGTCCCAGCATACCATCTTATCAAGAGCTACCTTCTTTGCCACCACATGTAAGGCATTAAACCGCGCATACATCTTCGGACGCCAGCCCCAGTGTACCAGCTTGTCAAAAGATACCCTCTTCACCACCGTGGGTAAGGCATCAAACCGTGTACACATCTTCGAATGCCAATCCTAGCATACCAGCTTATCAAAAGCTACCTTCTTTGCCATCGCGGGTAAGGCATCAAATCGCGCACATATCTTCTGGTGCCAGTCCCAGACTCCCAGCATTCTGGCATACCAGGAGCTACCACTTGAGGTCATCCAGCAGGCGATCAATGCCACCTTCCAGATACAACGAGTGGAAGGTGCCTAGATTGAAATCTGGGCAAAGAGAAGCTGTCGACCTCACCCTGCCAAGACATCAGCTCGGAGATATTCTCACGGGGATTTATCAACTCCGAATCCAGTACCTCTTCCTCCTCCTCCCTTGGAGGTGGCCATCACCAAGAAACAGGAGAAGAATAGGATGAAGAATCTCAAGAGGTGGCTCAAGAAACCAGCTAAGCAAGCAACCACCTTACAATCGCCAGCTAAGCTAACGCCTCTCCAGAGGCTACAATGACTCATTGATGACCTGGAGGACTACATCCCTCCTCGTTCCTCTGGCGCTCTCCCACTCGACAGTTACATCCCGTCAAAAGAGATGCAAAAGTGAGCTCTCCTTAGAAGCCGGGTCCAAGAGATGATCCAGAAGGTCAAGAATAGCGAAAGGCTCCTCATCCCAAAAGAACTCTCCTTGTTCTATAAAGACAAGGTGATCATAACAGAGCAACAAGAAGAAATGCTTCGGGGCTGCACCTGTAACATGGTGGCCATTCCACTCCCTGATAACATCAACGCCTCCTGACGAGGCAAGCTAGTGGCCTCTCGAACCAGACAAAGGACTACTGCCTCGCTCGGGCTATATCCAGCTCTGAAACATGCAAGCCGTGGCTGAGGTCATGGCTAAGGACGCGGTAGAGGGTGCAGGAGGATTCTCGAGCTACCTCTCCACTCGTCTACCTTCGACCCAGAGCAAATTATCCTTTTTCAAGGGGAGGAATCAGCCCCCATTCTGGAGGTAGAAATTTGAAAAGGCCCAGCATCTTCGATCCTTCTGGTACGGAGGAGATCGCTGCCAGCATCCCAGTCCCTGCACCAGATCCATCCTCTTCCGCAGAACAAGCAGGACCGTCTGGTAAGGACTAACCGGTCGACCAGCCACTCCCAAAAGAGCCATCATTGGCGCCCCTGTTCCAGGAGTCCACGAGTGACCAAAGTCAGTCTGATCCCAGTGGCAAAGGTAAGGCAGTGCAACTCCCCGACGGGGAGCAGTGCGGCAGCCCACGGAAGGCCTAGCCTGATAGATTACCCTCATTGGAGGATGCTCGTGCTCGAGCCGACTGGAAGGTCCTCCACCAAATGAAGCGGTTTCCCGCCAGCATTACAATATGGGAAGCCATTGCCTGGAGTAAAGAGCTGAGAGAAACTCTTATCAAGATACTCCAAGAACCAGAAGTCTATGAAGCCCATGCAGCAGAAATGAAGGCCTCCACATATGGAGCCTTCGCTGCCACTATCACTTTCACGAAGAAGGATATGCTGCTATCTCCGCCATGTCATAATCGCCCTCTCTATATGAGGGGAAAAATCAATGGGCATGTGATAAACTGGATCCTATTGGATGCTGTTGCCGCTGTCAACATCATGCCGCTGAAGACTTTCAAGACTCTATATCTGACCCCATAGCTCCAGAAGGTTCAAGCGGTCAACATATCTGGCTTCAACCAAGACACCGAGGATGTCCTCGACCAAGTGGATGTCGATCTGGTGCTTGATGATTTTGCCTCTAAGGTGACGTTCTACATCATCGATGCCAACACATCCTACAAAGTGCTACTAGGTAGACCCTGGCTACATGAAAACTGGGTCATCCCGTCAACTCTCCATCAATGCATCAAGTATGCCAAGGATGGGGAACAACATACGGTCTTTCTAGATCTGACACCATTCACTCCAGCAAAATGTAATTTCGTCGACACTGTGCTCTACTTCAGGGGAATCAGTCCATACCCCATGGTCAAAAGCAAAAGCAATGGCTGGCTCTCCGAGAAAGATGAGGATGATCTCTTCTCCATTGATGAGGAAAAGGCCAAGCTTCATCGACTACGCCTTAGCTCCAAGTCAACTCCAAATCACCCTGAGAGGCGTAAGATCGACTTTGAGGCTAATCTTATTAGCCGAGCGATTGACAAGAGCATATGTCTGCCACCAGATTGCGTACAGCTCCCCTATACATCAGAGGATAACAAGGTTGAGCCACTCACAACATTTGTGTTACTTACAAATGACAACTCAGAGGCAAGAAGAAGGCTAATAGGGATAAGCCCATCGTCTTCTACAAGGGAGACATGGCTCCTTGAGCCCCACCGGAAGATGACTTTGGCTGGTCCAAGCAAGTCGACAACACCCTTGAAGTGATCCAAGTGATGGATGACTTGTTGCCATATATTCAGGTGATGTGCCTCAAGCAGCATATCCCTCAATGGCAAGGTTCCGCACGGTGTGAATATTGTCACCAGTTGTAGACCCCTTCTCAGGTCCGGGGGGAACCCCTTTCTCCCACAAAGATACCAAGGGACTCAGCTACGACCAAGACCTAGACTTTCGCGTCTACTATGCGATCAATGTCATGTGTTGGATGGTACGAGAGGATCTAGAGGGGGGGTGAATAGATCCGACACTCACTTTTTCAACCTCTTAAGAGGAACTATGCAAGAACAGCAACACAACGATTCGGAGCACATAAAGCAGGTAGTCACAGGGAATATCAGTAGAGAAAAAGCTATGAATGCACTTAGATAAATACAACACACGTGAAGGGAGATAGAAGATATGGAGATTGCATGCCACAACACCGAACTTTTTAAGGTGGTTCGGCTGCTATCCAGCAAGCCTACGTCCACCCCTCACCAACTTGGTGAAGCTTCCACTCTTCGGCCAAAAGAGATCCACACACACACGCTGGTTGCCCAGTAGAACACGGGGACATGTCCCAACCACACACACACGGGAACAAGTCCTACGGGGAAGATCCCTCCCCAACACACACAAGAAAGAAAACAAGATGCTGCAAGTGTAGCAAAACCACAGGGATAGATCCCAGGCTACACACACTTGGAAAGTTGTGAAAATGTTGAGAATAAAAACAAAAGCCACAAGCACATGCCCTTGATGGAATGGAAACAAACATTTTAGGCTAAGGCTTGTTAGCTGGATGGCTGGCTGGACACACTCATCTTCTTCTTCTTCTTCTCTCAGGACTGCACTTCTTCTCTTTTCTCTCTTTGCTCTCTTGGATTCTCACGTTAAGCCCTTCTCCAGGTTTTCTTAGGCATCGGAGGGTATTTTCTGGGGATCCATCCCTGGGCACCTCTGACGCGTTTCCCCCTTTTGTAGTTCTAGCATCGTGGTCATCATCCTCAGCTCAGGCACCGAGTGAGATAACCCCTCTTCATCTGGCGCCATCTGTGGGAAATGAACAAAGAGCTAGCTTGGTGCAAAGGAGTTCTAGCAGGAGGACCACCGGCGACAAAGGGAACATCCTGGCGACAGAGGAAGGCACACCTTCCCATCCTACGGGGAACACCCCATCACGCGCCAGCGACCCAGTTGGTGACAACCCCCCGCCCACCGTGGAGGGGCAACCCCCTGCTGGAAGCGTAGACCCCCTCCAAACCCTCAATGCAAAACTGGATAGCCTCATTGATCTAATAAGGACCCAGGCGGCCAGGGAGGAGCGTTCACGACTTCTCCGGGAAAGCCCCCCTCATGGAGATGCTTCCCTGCAAACTGTAGGGGGCCATTTCATCCCCCGAGGATGGCAGATAATTCACAACCGGTCAGGTGGACCATCGCAAGCCCCTCCCCCAGAGCAAAAAGCCTCCTCCACCCCAAGGAGAGAGAAGTCTGGAGCGCGTCGGCCGCCTCCGGAGACCAAGGCCTTCGAGGGGCGTCGAGGTAGCATGCAGGAGCACCCCACAGCCCCTCGACCCAGCGACGACCGGAGCTATCCCTCCGGCTGTGAGACTTTGAGAGGCATTTTGCAGAGCAAGAGCATGCCCTTCGCGCCCTACAAAAGACCTCCACTGCGGAGGACGAGGATCAATCCCCATTCTCTGACCTCATCTTGAAGGCCAAGATCTCCCCCAGGATCTCACTCCCAACCTTTAAAGTATACAATGGCCAAGGAGACCCGGCCGACCATTACGACAGTTACGATGCCCTAATGACCTTGCATGGGGTGTCCGATGCCATCAAGTGCCGAGCGTTCACGACCACCTTGGTCCAGGGTGCTAAGACATGGTTCCGAGCACTCGCCCTGAGGCAGGAACTGTCCTAAGAATAAATTCTGGGTGTTTCAACCGCTGCGTTGACGGAGCTTGTTAGGTGCGTCTACACAGTCCTGAACAGACTGTGCTGCTTACCTCGCAATGGTCTTAGAATGACTGTGTGCGTCGACGCTGAGGGTAGTCTGCGTCTACGCCTTGCTATCCATAGAGGTTGCAGTTACTCCTGCGTTCACTCATTAAGTCTATAGGGTTGACTCTTCTCACTTGCAGGTCTTATCTTCTTTCAAGAGTCTCCCATGAGTATCATTTCTGATTTCTCTTTCTATCTCAGAATAAGGGAGTTATTCATTGTGTTAGGGTGAAAAGTTAATGCCTTAAATTCAGGGGGAGCTAAGAGAATAATTCCTATTGAAAAGCAAGTTTGGACATGATTCTTGAGCTGGGATCTTCTTCTCCAAGTCCTCTATCAGCACAAAGAAGAATAACACCATTTGGACCCCGAAGCACCAAGTTCCAATTTTTCTCCGCAGAGTGCGCAGGTTAGTTCCCTCTGAGTCAGAACCGACCCCTCCCACCATTCTGGTTCTCGCGCCCTGCTCCAGCCACCTCTGGTACCCACTGGTCTCGTATCGAAGAAGGCTTGCCCAAGATTGGAACGATTCTGGTACCATCTTAAACGGACCTCTGGAGTGTTTGTGGCGCCATCGTCTTCCAATAGCATCACTCTAGGAGCAACCAGAACCAGAGCAGTTTAGCTCTACTCCAGACCTTGCCCCAGACAGCGACCTCGTCAGGAACTTCCAAGAAAAATCAGGCGTCTTCCTGGGTCAGGTCAGAAGATTTCGGCACTAGTTGCAGCCTATTCTAAGGATGGTGAAGACCGTGGCGGCACCATCTTCAACTGTCTATCAGGCTATTTCAGAAGCTGGCAGAACCAGCGGAGCTGGGCACGACGGCTTCTAGCTCCATTTTCCCTCCCCGCCTGGCCGGCTTACAGCCCCTCCCTGTATGGGGGTAGTGTTTGGATGTAAAGCTCTTAACCCCCACCCCGAGAGCCCCCCCTCCTGTGCGAGGTGTAGTGTTGTAATCAACTTGTTTCAGGTCAAGCATCACCGCCGCAGCGTGCTGGCGTGTGCCCACACCTCCCAGCTCACCCTCGTCTCCGATCGGGATCGGTGTTTTCACACCAGTCAGGTGAGCATCTGGTACCCTTGACTGGTTGCCTGCTTTGCTAGTTTAGTATCACCTTTGAATTCCCATCAGACGGTGAGATGAGAGCCCGGACTTGCACATCACTTCTAGTGTGCCACCGTGGACTGTGAGCGAGTGCCACCCAAACCCACGCCACGGCGTGTCGGCTCCCCACGAAGTTAGGAATCCCAAATCCTTAGGGGTCAACCTAAGCCCACTAGGTCCTCTGGAATGTTCGGGTCCCACCTTGGACCCTCGCCATCATCCCCCGGTCACCATCGGGAGGTCGTACGCGCCGTACAATTGAGTCGCTAATGTAAGTCCGTGTTAGTCCTTGTATGCTTGCGGGTCTAAGTCCTAGGCTCATTACATCAGTCATCAACATCTCTGGGCTGTGCCACATCAAGTGGTATCAGAGCGGTCATAGGTTTGTTCTTACAAGCCTAGTCCTTGGGCGCTTTTACACTAAGTCGCATATAGGTGCACACCCGTGCATAGCCCAACCAACACTTCATGTCCACCCGTAGAGGAACCCATTATCACTCCGATCCTTCTTCTTCAAATCCCCCAATGGATCCCAATCCTCAAGGGAGCCCCGCTACCTTAAAATCCATTGTTCCGTGGTTTGAATGTGTGATTGCTTCGTTCTAGATGCATGCATAGGTCCGGATTAATACACTGCTAGTTCATCTTGCCAAGTAATTCATATTGTCCTTCGATTCGCTAGATCTATTCCGCTGCAATTTATTTTAACTAGCTATAAAGAGGGCTGCATTGCGAAAAGAGGGGCAGATCTATTCACCCCTCCCCTCTAGATCCGCCATCCACCACTCAACATATAATTATCAACATATTTTTCCAAGGATATATAAATAAACTAAAAGATACAAATACAAAAAAAATAAAAGTTAGTCCCTGGTGTTGATTCCCATCATGAGATAATGGGTTGTCGAGGTCGGAATAAGGTGCAAAGAATGCAGCTGATATGATCATGCAAGATATTTAATCTACCATGCAAGGTTTACTAGGCCGGAACCCTTCGTACGTGGCGGAGGATTTATGTCCGGAGACCACCATCACGCATAGCAAGAGCTTCCGGTCAGGCGCTGCCCGGATTTCTACTACCCAATAAGGAAGAATATTTCGTGATGTAATAGATTGGCACGCCCGGTAGGACATTTTCTGCCCTTCTTTTTTTTGCCAAAGAAGTTCAAAACCTTCTTTAAGGTTCTGATTGCCCCTCTTCCTCTTATAGGACAGGAAGAGGAGGGCATTTGTCTGCACATTTGTGTACTCATTCGCGCTATGCGACACCAACAACAATAGGACGATGGTAGTCGTGACATACTGGCCCCAAGTTATTGCCAACCATATCAGGTTTGGATACCTGGTAACCGCGATCGTGTTCGGCGACTTCCCACCTGTCATTGGGTCGCCCTTCTTTTTGGGCGTTCTCCTTGTGGCTGAGGCCGCCTGGGGCACGCCTACTACTTCAATTGCTGAGGGCGCTAGGCCCTCCGCCCCAGTAGCTGGCCGGGCCCGCTCGGTCAACAAACCAAGTACCGGGGGTGTTAGGCCCTCCATGCAAGCTCTTGGCCGGGTCCGCTCGGCTAACTCTGCAACTGCAGGAGGTGTTAGGCCTTCTGCCCCGACAACTGGCCAAGTCAGATTGGCCATCAAGTCAATGGTTGAAGGTGTCAAGCCTTTTGCCCCAGCAACTGGCCGAGTTTTCTCGATCAACCAAGTTGCTATTGGTGTCATCCCTGCTCAACTGGGGCAGCACCGCCGCTGTAACGGCACAAATTCTGCTGCGGCCACCCTCAGAGGTATTGCTCTTGCACAACGGGGGGAGCGTCGCTGTCGCAATGACGTCACGCCTACGGTAGGCGTCATTAGTGCCGCTCCTGCTCAACGGGGGTAGCGTCATAGCTGTAATGGCACAAAACCTGCAGCGGCAACATCTCGCTCTGGTAAGACATGAAACCCTTCTCGGTCTTCTCCAATCGGTGAATGTCCAGGGTCTCGGTATCTGAGCCCGAGGAGTCGGCCAGTGCTACGACTTCTGCATGGTCTCGGTCCAGATCCTCTATGTTGAGCCATGTGACGACCGACACGGGGGACAGCCGAGCTTGCCGTGCGCCAGCAGCGGAAGCGGAGGAACAGCTGGGAGCAGCCATTTATTTGCAATGTATGACAAACGAATATCAGAACAAGCCTAAGGCAGATAAAGAATGGAAGCCATAAAGCGAAGTATTAACGGACTCTTCACTGGGAGAAGGAAGGAGAAGAGAGAAAGGAAAAAGGAAGAAAAAGGGGAAAGAAGAGTGAAGCAACTCAACCCCCCTAAAAAAGGTTTCACCGACATGGTCTAGAACCTTCTCCGATACACTATCGGGTGGCCTTCTCCGGCACAGTCCGAATGGCCTTCGCCGATACACCCTAACAGACCCTTGCCGGTACACACCTTGTGGCCTTCACCGGCACACAAGGGGTGGCCTTTGCCGGTACACTCATTAGGGCCCTTCCTAATGCAAGCTTCCCTGGTACGCCCGTTAAGGGCCTTCACCGGCACGCTCCTTGGCGCTATGACCTGGCACGCCTATGGAGCCCCTAGCTACATGGACTTGGCAGAGGCCCACTAGATGTCACAAACCTAAGAGCCACATGAACGAAGGGTGAAAGGGAGGGGGATAAACGAGACTATGAATGGTGGAGGCCATAAGTGGACCATTGTTGAAATGACCAAGTCTCCGTCAATTTCTGACAAAATTTTGGCAGAGTTTCCCCTAGGCCAAAGGCGTAAAGGGGAAACATGGGTGCACGCCCACAAGGAGTGACGGCCCCAACAAAGTAGTGGTGAACCCCGTAGGGCAACACCAAAAGTCTCACATTCCAAATGCTCCTCTACTCCTTCACAGGGTACACCCTGAAAAGGGCTTTGCCGGTACGCTGCCCAGACCCCTTCGCCGGTACACCCCAAAGCGAACACTCCCCGGCACACTCACACGAGTTCTTCGCCGGCACACCCCCATGTGCTCCCCGGCACACTCGCCCGAAGCGCTCACCGGCACACCCAGGGAGGGCCTTCGCCGGTACGCTCTTGCCCTAGTCCGCTCCCCGGCACACTCGCCCGAAGCGCTCACCAGCACACCCCCGGAGCCCTCACCGGCAAGCCCCTGTGCGTCCTCACCGGCACACCCATACGCGTGCTCGCCGGCACGCCCGCGCCCTCCTGCTCACCGGTACACGCACCCACGGAACCCTCGCCGGCACGCTCCGATGTCCCCCTCCACGGCACGCCCCGGCGACCGTCCCCGGCGCCGGAGACGAAGGGAAAAGAGGAGAAGAAGGAGAGAGGAGGGCGGCCGGTGTGCTATGTGATGCTGTAGAGGGAGGGTCTGTCCATTGACGTGGAGAGGAAGAAGAAGAGCGCGGTGGGGGATGAGCAGGCAGTGGCGATGGTGGGCGGGTTGGGTTCTCTAACGGGGGTATGGGTGCATGACGGGGGGTTTGGGATGGTTTTCTCCAGCATGGCGGGGTTTATGGCATTGGGGCATGGTTCACAGGTGGAGTAGGCTTCGTGGGGGCGTTGTACGCATGGCCGCGGCAGGAGACGAGGGCGGCGGCTTCGTCCTGGAAGGCAGGCTGATGCGGATGGCTCCGTGGAGCTGCGAGGGTGGTGCGCGAGGGCAGCAGGTATCGACGGTGGCGAGCATATTCGCTGTGTGACTAAACGGGGGAGAGGAAGGGCAGGTTGCCCAGCGGCGGCTATGGCAGTGGAGGGGATCATGGGGGTGGGGGGGGGAATTCTAAGAGATGGTGGGAAAGGAGGATCAATAGAGGAGAAGTGAGGGGGAGCGGAACTGTCGTGCTTGGGCGTGTGACCGTGGAGCGCTGCGGTGGTGCGAAGCGTGAGGGAGGTGGCTGGACGATGCCAAGAGCAGGAGGAAGAGAAGCAGGGTGCGAGGGAGATGGTGACGGTGCTGGGGAGTGGGAATGTGAGTGAGAGGATGTGATTAGAGGTGAAGGGGGGAAGCTTAGCCGGGGCCTCTCACCCGACCCCATCTCAGGGCCGACGCGGCTGGACTCCTCAATCCATCTCTTGTGACGGTGATGGTGGGATTTGAAGTGAACGACGGTGGCGATGGTGGGCATGAACGGCAGCATGAATGGAGAGGGAGGGAAGAGGGACGGAAGTGGACGTGGGTAGGAGGGCTTCTCACCCGGGGGGGGGGGGTTTCTCACCCCATCTCCTTCTCGGAGAACACACACAAGGTTTCTCACCTTACATAGAATAATGGTTTCCAAAAATTTAAATTACTTCATTATTTTAAAGAGAGACTACAGGACCCTTTTTATAGACTCTTCAAAGAAAATCAAAAGACAACTCACCTAACACCTACTCATCATAACTCTCTTGGGAAGACTAAAAGACACTCAATAAAAAAAAGACTATTACATGATTTTTATGGACATTATTTCTACAAACATAAAACATGACCCATTAAGCCCATACATGTGGCCCAATTAACATGAGATAACTAAAACAATATCTATTTGATCGTTTTGTTGAGCCGATCATGTTGCCACTTGATGATCCTGTCATACTCCTCAGCTCGGAGTAGTCTCGACCCTGAATCTTGAATGTCGAATCGACGATTCCATCAAACTCCTCCGCTTGGAGGAGGTTCGACCTCGAACCTCGTAGCTCAGGATCCCGGTCTGATGGAACAATGATCACAGGTAGGGCTTGGTCAAGGCCTAGATAGGCATATTTCAGAGAATCTGGCAGAGGTTTCAATTCAAGAATAGGTGGCTGATCCAGAGATGGTAAAATAGGTTCAGCTTGCAATGGAGGTAGTGGCTCAATTCTAGAATAGGGTGCACAAGAAAGAGGAGAGTCTTGGAGCATACTACCCTCTTCTAACAAATTCTCACTTACATCCGGATTCTCATCAATCAGCTCCTCAAATATGTCAACAATATTGCATTCCTCTTCATAGTCCGAGTACTGAGACGCCTTAAACACATTCAAAGACACTTTCTCGCCTCCAAATGAGATTTCCATCATTCCCATGGCATAATTTACATTGGCCTTTGCGGTAGCTAGAAACGGACGCCCCATAATAATTGGTGTATGCTTTAATTCTTGGGGCGAGGTCATATCTAGAATAAGAAAATCCAATGGGAAATAACATTCTTAAACTTTCACAATTACATCTTCTAACAGGCCCTTTGGCATCTTTACAGAGTGATCTGCTAATTGAAGGATTATAGAAGTGGGCTTAAGTTCCCCCAGATCGAATTGCTCATAGATGAAGGTGGGTAATAAGTTCACGCTGGCACCTAGATCCAGCAAAGCTTTATCAAATGTCATTCCACTTATATTCCAAGAAATTAGCGGGGCTCTAGGGTCCTTCAACTTTTTCAGCAAATGGTTCATAACAGCAGCACTAACGTCCTCAGACAAGCAGATTTTTTGTGTTATTGCCTTTGATTGTCTTTTTGGTGTGCATAGCTCCTTCAAAAACTTTGCGTATGCCGGCACATGTTGATTGCATCTAAGAGAGGAATGTTGATATTCACTTGCTTAAACAGCTCCATTAGTTCTTCTTGTTGGACCGACGTTTTCCTTTGAGCTTTTGACTTTAAAGAGTCCAGGAAAGGGACCTTAGGCACATACTCTCGTGGACCTTCATCAACCTTCACTTTTTCTTTATCCAGCTTGTTTCCCCCCCTTCGACTTCTCTTTCTCTTGCATGATCGTAGGCTCCTCATCCTCACTATCACTGTCCAGATGGGCTTCTTGGCCCGAACTGCTTCCAACACCCCTAGCCTGATAAGGGTCACTAAGAATCTTCCCACCCCTAAGGGTAGAGATGGCTTTAGTATTCTTGAATTGAGGACCTACAGGAAGATGCGATTGAGGTTGGTTGGGTTGATTGGGTTGAGGAAGAATGGGAGCTCTTTGGGAGAAGCCTGGGGGTTATTGATTTCGGGGGTTGGCCACAGGTTGGCTAGGAAGTTGGCCTACCTCTCTTCTCATGTTATTTGCTACTAATTGTCCTATCTGATTCTCCAATATAAAAATGGACTACGCCTGAGTAAGTCAGCTATTTGTGCTAATTTGGCTATGACTTCAGCTTTATATCAGCAGATAAAAGAAGCTCAGCAGGCTGATCCTGACTTGTCACGTGTTGTGATGATGCATGACATCGAGTTTGATGACGAGCTGGTCGTCAGTTTCCGTGATAGATTATATATCCCAGCTATTAGCGTGTTGAGAAATGCAATACTGAGTGAAGCCCATGGATCCCGATTTGCAATTCACCCAGGTACCACCAAGATGTATCAGAATTTGAAGCAGCAGTTCTGGTGGCCAGGTATGAAGAAAGATGTTGCAGCCTTTGTTGCTCGTTGTTTGATTTGTCAGCAGGTCAAGGCCGAACATCAGAAACCAGGTGGACTGCTCCAGCCGCTAGAAATTCCAATGTGGAAATGGGATATTATTGCAACTGATTTTATTGTGGGTTTGCCTCGGACTTCACAGGACTTTGATGCTATCTGGCTGCTTGTTGACAGGTTGACTAAAACAGCTAGATTATTACCGATAAAGATTTCTTGGAATGTGTAGAAGTTGGCCGAGTTATACATTGAAAAGATCGTGCCACTGCATGGTATTCTAGTTTTACTAGTGTCAGATCGTGACCCACGTTTCACTTCTGACTTCTTGCGTAGTTTCCAGAAAGCTTTGGGCACTGAGCTTGCTTTTTCTTTAGCGTATCACCCTCAATCTGATGGTCAGTCAGAAAGAACTATTCTGACCTTAGAAGATATGCTGAGATCGTGTTGCCTTGATTGGCAGGGTTCGTGGAGTCAACATTTATCGCTAGTGGAATTTGCTTAGAATAATAGCTTTCACTCCAACATCGGCATGGCTCCGTATGAAGCACTGTATGGTCATCCTTGTCGTAATCCACTGAACTGGTTTGATGTCGGTGATAGACTTTTGACAGGACCAAACATGGAATAACAGTGCGCTGATGTGGTCCATCTGATAAGACAAAGGTTGTTGACAGCTCAGAGTCGACAGAAAAGTTATGCAGATCGACGCAGACTTCCACTCCAGTTTGAGCCCAGAGATCAGGTGTTTGTCAAGGTATCTCCGATGAAAGGTGTTTCGAGGTTTGGGAAACGTGGTATGCTTAGTCTGCGGTACATTGGCCCTTTTCCTATTGTGGAGTGTGTAGGCTAGGTAGCTTATCATCTTCAGTTACCAGCGGCCATTCAAGCTATTCACGATATGTTCCATGTGTCCCAGTTGAGGAAATATATTTCTGACCCATCTCATGTCCTCGACGATTCAGTATGGCCAGAAGTGGCTGTTGATTTATCCGCATCAGAGTTTCCTGTCAGAATTGAAGACTATCGTAAGTAGTGGTTGAGGAGCAAGGTGATCCCTCTGGTGAAGGTTGTTTGGCAGCGTGTGTAGGCCAGAAAGAGCAGTCCGGGGAAAATTCTTGAAAAAATATCAAAACTCAATTTCAGGAACCACCGCTCCCAAGAGTCGATCAGGGATGTCCTGCCAACGTCCTAGCCAAGCGGGGCCTTCAGAAGATCTCAAGAGGATGACGTCCCTTTGGAAGCCGTTGCTTGTTGTCCTGTAACTCAGAGCCGAGTCGGCATAGCACCGAGTCGGTGCAGTACCGAGTCAGACCAGCAGGCCGAGTTCGCCCTGAGAACCCTTCCGACGTGTTGCCCGTCAACCAAGGATCGGTCCTCCCGGGCCCCACTTGTACCCCTTTACCTCCCTGCGTGGAGTGGGCAAGAATTCACCATTGTAACTATTGACTAATTATTTTACCTGGAGTTATCGTAACTGGCCGGGGTCATCTTCCCCACGCCCAGAGCGTTGAGGTAAATGCGCCACCCTCCTCATAGGCTTGCTTTACTCATATATATTTTTATATGCCACTGCATGTGGTAGAATAATTAGCTCGTTCAAACTCAATCACCGTTGTGAGCGAGAGAGCGAAACCCGTCCCGTGACCCGATCCGAGCACGAAAGTGAGTTGACCACCCTAGCTCTTACCGATTTCTCAACCGCACACGATCACACGCTTCCCTCGTTAGGGACGAACAACGAGCTTGCTAGAGTCCAAGGTCGGTATCCAACTTGGAGTTGAGTTCGTGAGTCCATCCTGCATCACTCAAGAAAGTTTCGAGCACGAGTCAGGCCGAGCCAACAGCACGAACCACCGTGTCGAGGGCCATGTCAGTAGAAGACCCACGTATCCAAGCTAAAGATACACGAGGCTCCGAAGAAAGTTGTATGTCGACCTAAGGGATTCGTTAATACTTCTTACCAATGTTTTGCAAGACCGCGGCAAGATGAATGGTCACAGTGACCCCCGAAGCCAGTCTGGGGCCCACTGTCTAACCCGTGTCAACCAAATGGCACTTACCCGGCATGCCCTTCCACCGGCGCGGCCTATTCCCAGTGGCCCCTTCTCCGGTGTGCAAAATGGTGATGGGGGATGGACCACGACTCGACCTAAACTCTAAGCAAGCTTGCGATCATCCCTATCGAGGGAAGCGTACGGACGTGCACGGTTGAGAAACCAGCAATGAGCTAGGGTGGTCGGCTCTCTCTTGTGCCCGGATCGGGTCATGGGATGGTCACGCTCTCTCTCGCGGTAGTGGTGAAATAAATATATCAAGCTAGATTACCCTATCATGCTCTCTAGCAGCGGCATAAACAAGTATATATGAAATAAAGCCAAGTGCCGAGCAAAGGAGAGGGCACGATACCTCCACGCTCTCGGCGTGGGGAAGACGACCCCGGCCGAATCGGTACTCCCGGCGGCGAGCACCCCGGAACACCTGGTCCCGGTAGTGCTGGGCGTACGCTGTGTAGTACGCGCTGTCGCTCTCCGCACGGGCAGTCACCAACCGCTCATGTGCCACCTAGTCAGCTAACTGGTCGGCAGCCCGTACCATCCAGTCGGTCACCGCAGCTACTCCCCATGGGTGTCGACCCACGCGCTCCCCTGGCCTCTCTACCGTCGGGAACTCTACGGCAGGCTGATGGACGCCAATCGTCCTCAGCACCAATCGGGAGTAGAGTGGCTCCACCACGTTCAAGCAATGGAGCCACACGTCTCGGCCAGAGTAGGCAAGGGCCCCAACCACCCAGGGCTGTCCCTCGTGTCCCTCCTTGGCATAGGGAGTCCATAGTACCTGTCAAATAGCAAGGTTGAGTCAGCATCATAAACATATGGAGTCTTTAACCAGGGGTCTAAGTTTAGAAGTGCACCGAGGTGTACGGAAAGGTGTCTAGGTCATCCTGAAGGGCGCGGACCTGTCTCCTGAGCCCTCCCGTCTCCCGAGGTGCAATCCAGCGTCTCGCAACCGGAGTCACGCTGGGGAAGGCCATCTCCCCTCGCCCGAGCCCGGGTAGCCGGACGTAGGCCCAGACCTACATCACGAATAGCGATTCAGCATTTAGAAAACATCTAGAAGTCAGAGGAACCGAGCTGAGGTCAAAGTAGTACCTGGAGCAGGGGAAAGAAGCCCCCGAGCATCGTCCGCCGGGTCGTCGAGCCCAGGGTGTCGAACAAGAAGGCGAGGACCGCAGCTCCCCACGCATAGTCGCCTACGTGGGAGAGGTCCTCGAGGAGTGGAAGGAACCTGCAGCTGATCACGTCCGCCCTCATCGCAAAGAGGAGCCACCCGAATAGCAGCATCAGGAATCATCGAAGGACTCTGTCCGCCTCTGCTCCCGCCGCCACCGTGACTCTCGGTCTGGCTCGAACCACGAGCCGCTGAAAGTGCTGCTCGGGCAACTCACCGGTCGCTATCCCTGTGCCTCTGAGCCCCAGGCTGTCATGGAGCGCCGCTCTCGTCACCATCGTCGACTGCCGCTCAAGATGCAGCAGGTCCAACTCCAGCAACTCTCAGGCCATGTCACGGTAATCGGGATAAGTACTCCCGGTCACCGGAGACCCATGCCTGCGCAAGCTCGTGATCCGTGCCACATCCTCCAACGTGGGGACCATATGCCCCCACGGGAAGATAAAGCACCGACTCACCGGGTCCCAACAGTCTTGCAGAGCATATAGTAGAGGTGTGTCAAAGTGACACACCTCAATGCTTAGGAGTTCGGCGAATCCCATCGCCGCCAGTCTCTCTCGCTGAAAGTCCGGCAGTGCCAGATACACTGCCCGGACCTGCAACCACGATATATAAATATGTATAAATCCCAGGAAGAAAGAAAGAGAGAGGGGATGTGCGCAGGGAGAGAGAGAGATAGGGGAGAGAGAGAGAGATAGGGTGAAGAGAGAGAGAAGAGAAAGAAAGGGGATAATATATATAAATATGTATAGAGAGAGAGATGCAGAGAGTGGTCCGCAGGGAAGGGAAGGTGGAAGGGGAAAGAGAGAGAGAGAACTAGAGAGAGAGGGCGTCCGCGGGAGGTGTGGCCGCGGCAGTGGAAAGAAAAGGAGGGAGATCGGCCGGTGCTAGCAGGTGGAGTTGGAGGTGGAGTCGGTGGAAAGGAGGGGTACAGAGGGGGGCGCTCGCGGCTGGGTGCACCGGCGGGGTGTGCAGGACGACGGTGGGGCTTGCGGCGACAGTGGAAGGGTGGTGGCCGGAGGTGGAGGTTGGTGCTGGCGGTGGAGGTGGTGTTGGGTGCGGAGGTTGCGGGCGTGGAGGCTGGCGGCTACAGGGAGTGGGAGAGGGCCTGCGTGTGTGGAGGTAGTGCAGTGAGGGTAGAGAGAGAAGGAGCACGGCGGTGTGAGAAGGGAGATGGAGCGAACGTGGGAGTCGCATCGGTGGCGGGTTGTCTCGCGGTGTGTGTGGGGAGGGGCTGGTGATGGGTTGCGGTGGTCCGTGGAGGGAGTGGTTGCGGTGGAGGGTTGTACGACAGTGGCAGTGGGCTAGCAGAGGGGATCGCAGCAGATGGTGGCGGACGGGGAGGATGTTACAGGTGGGGTGATGGTGAGAGCAGGGAGCAGGGGAAGGCAGGCGACTGGGTGGTGGCACGGCGGGAGTTGGTGACCGGCGGGAAGGTGCAGGGAGTGGGCTGGACGCGGGTGTGCAGGGGGGTTGGCGTCCGGTGGCAGCGGGAAGAGGTGGAGGTGGTGACCGCGGGAGGTTGGAGGTGGTTCGCGGGGTGGCTGCCTGGGGGCGGTGCGCAGGGAAGAGGAGGTGGTCGTGAGAGATGGAGAGAGGGGGTGTGGGTGGTTGCGGTGACAGGTGGTGGTGCAGAGGGTGGAACGGAGTTCACGGCGGTGTGAGAGAGGGAGGGTGGCGTCCGATGATTGGGTGACGGCAGAGACGACGGCGACGGGGGCCGGTCGTGACAGGTGGTCGGCGTGGGGGTGTGTGGATGCTAACAGGGAAGGGAGGTTCGCGCGACAAGGAGTGGAGGCCGGAGGGGAAGAGGGTAGCGGCGGAGTTGGTCGGCGGTGGAGACGCCGGTGGCTGGTTGCAGGTGGTGTGGTTGTGTTGCCGGCGGTGGAGGTGGTGTCAGTGGGTGAGGGAGGTGTGAGCGGGCATGCAGTGGAGGTTGTCGCCGACGGTGGCGACGGGTGACGGGAGGAGGTGAGACGGTGTTCTGTTCTGCCTTATATAATTGCATTTGGCAGCTGGGATTTTAGATTTCAATTGGTCTCAGTTTCGTTGTTCTCGTCCTCTTGGAATTGTTTCTAAAACTCATTTCACGCGTACCAGGTCCTGAAGTTGATCGCGTGGCAGCAGTGGCTGGAAAATATAAAGTCTTCTTGGTAATGGTGTCATAGAAAGGTCTGGGTACACACTCTATTGCACTGTTCTTTTTTTCGACCATCAAGGCCACTACTTGGGAAAGCACCGTAAGCTCATGCCAACTGCATTGGAACGTGTCATATGGGGTTTTGGAGATGGATCCACTATTCCAGTATATGAGAGTCCAATTGGGAAGATAGGTGCTCTCATTTGCTGGGAGAACAAAATGCCATTGCTAAGAACAGCATTGTATGGTAAAGGTAAGGTTTCAGCAGTGACATTTTCGGTGGTTTTGCTCCTTTAGCATTTGTCATAAACATTTCATTTATCCGCTGGATATGCTGCTTTGTTATTCATATCCTTATAGCATGTATTCCTCTGCTTCATGTTTCCGTTTGTAGATATTGACCTAAGGCTTTCATCTTGAAAACTGTTCATATATCAACCTTGAACTATTATTGTGCTCGTAGTCAATTTATTTGTTCTACTATGATCATTTTTACCTTGTTACTCAAATATATTACTTTTAAGACTAGTGCAAACATGTAACAACTTTCGTTAAACGGTCAACTGTATATCAGCTCCTCGTACTCAGTCATCTAGAGAAATTCGTGTAGAATACAATTGATGCTGGTAAAGAGAGTGAAAAAAAAGGAAAAAAATTATTGATATGAACTGTGGATGGAGACTATTCAAGAATGTTTAGGCTTTTTAAGCTTTCTTACCTCTTGGGAAGCAGCCAAGTCCATCTACATGTTTATTTTCAAGTAAATTGGTCTGTATATTATTAGCCTCAGAATTGGTAATCGATGTGCCGATCAGCTGTCCACCGTTTACTATTTTGCTCTGTTTGACGAGCATTTTCCTCGTGACCTTTTACCTTGTGGAATCACTTCCATACCCATCCTAACATTTGTCCTTTTCTGACGAATTAATGCTGCTAATTTTAATGGCAAGTTTAGTATTTATGTTTTTTATTTTGTTCCCGAAATAGCCTCCATCTTTATGCTAGAATACCATTTATCTGATCCTCCTTTTATGCACTCTCATGGGACCTCCCCACCTTTATAATATCTTAACCGCGGTTAGATTGAACTTCGTATCTCATTTGTTTTGTCTACTCTTCAACTTCGCCCTCTCTTTTGCATCTCACTCCTACTTCTGTGCACATGTAGTTCACAGGTATTCTTTTCTAATTACATCTTAAGTAGATGAACGAATCAATCTCACAACAGTTCTCTCTCCATGGTTCTCCAGGAATTGAAATATATTGTGCTCCAACAGCAGATGCCAGGGAGGTGTGGCAGGCATCCATGACCCACATTGCGCTAGAGGGTGGATGCTTTGTTCTATCAGCTAATCAGTTCTGCCGTAGGAAAGATTATCCACCAGCACCTGATTATGAATTTGGAGGGGCGGAGGATGAGCTTTCACCAGATTCCGTTGTCTGTGCTGGAGGAAGTGTGATTATTTCACCATCAGGAGCTGTCTTGGCTGGGCCAAACTACGTAGGGGAGGGCCTCATCTCAGCTGATCTAGGTAGGAAGATAGCTATTTCCACCTGAATTTCTTTCATCCGAATCTCTCTGGCGAGTTTTGCTGTCCTCCGGATTCCTCCTCCACAGTGCTTCGTTTCATTGTTGCTCGCTCTTGGTGTGCAAATATGTACTTCTGAACTGCCATAATGTGTATTTTAAGCCTTCCGATTCACCGATTTGCAGATCTTGGAGAGATTGTACGAGCAAAGTTTGATTTCGATGTAGTGGGTCATTACTCGAGGCCTGAGGTGCTGAGCCTGACTGTGAAGGATCATCCGTTGAAACCTGTTTCGTTTGCATCCTCTCTGGAGTCTGGAAGTTCTTAGAAATTGTAAATTGTTCTGTATCATAGTTTTGTTGATTGAAGAGAACATTCAGTAACGATGGGGAAGACATGTGATGCTTTTATCCATGGAGCTTGTCCACAAGCATACATCAAGTCTTAGACAGGTGGTGCACTTATTTATAATCCTAATGGTGCAGCATCTTCTCGTGGTTTGGGTGTTGGGGACGGTGTGAACTACGAAGATCGACGCTCTAATTCTCTAAAATCTTGTACCAAAGTTTAAGGAGAATACGTAAGGCTAGAAATTGCTCTCATGAATAATGATCGGTAAGTTTAAACATGTCACTGATATTCTAATGTTAGCCTCATATTTACAAAAATCAAGCATAACCCCTTACATAATTGATTCAGAAACCCTAAAAAATAGCCAGCCGCGACCGATCCCCCTCCTACCAATAAGAAGAAAAAAAAAAGTATGCTCCTTTATATTCGTGTAGACAAAATAACATCGTCGTCCCCGATGCATTGTGGTCAAGCAAACCATCCAAGATGAAGGATTACAGAAAACGGAAATGGCCAGGATGGTTCTGGGATTTAGCAAAATAAACATTTGATCCCGAGATTGACATCTAAACTTCGAACTGACATCACCAGGTTTATAACGCAGATCTCCTACACACGGAAACAAGTAACAGGCGCCCCAAGAAGCACATGAACCAAGACTTGGCGAGTTCCCAGAGAACGTCTACGACCTTCGGGAGAGAAAGAACTCATGATCCGGTTGCCTATTCGCAGATGTCTGATCACCCTTGGGCACTGATGCCCTTGACATCACAGCAGCTGTTGCCTCCAGTGTCCTCAAACGCTCTGTTAGGATTTCAGACGGCATCAGAGTTGACAATCCTCCACTTCGGGTGGCCACAGTCGGCGATTCCCTTTGCCGAAACCAACATTCCCCCTGCATGAGAAACAAATCAGACTCACCATTTTATTAAATCTTACAAGATTTATGCGCATACCATTTGGGGGCAATTATACCGTGAATATCTAATATTGTCGTCATTTTAGAGTCTCCAAATTGGCCACACATATCGGAGATAAAAGCATCAGCATGAATATCTGGATGACATGGAATATGCGTACTTGATTTTGGCTTAATAGAGCACGCCAAGGACAAAAGATATGCCTCCCAAGAGAGAGTGGATTGTAGTCGAAGTGCCCAGCAAGTCCACACACCCTAAAATATTAGACATTCCCCTCAAGAATAGTTGCTTTGATTCCCTTGCCCAGCAAGTGCCTTGGCATCTCTAGATAGCTTCTTGAGTGCTTTGTTCTTCTTCTCAGTCCAGATGTTCCATAGCCCGTCATGTAACATTAACATATTAATGCCATTCATCACGCCTTTGTCGACTACTGATGCCACTCCCAGTGTCATACCACCTCGACGCAGGCGGAAATCTTCCCAAATCCTTCTAGCAAAGCCGGAGATATAGGCACCTCACCACATAGATAGCTACTAGTCTTGGACAAATCTCTTCAGACTGTGGCAACAACCTTCAATAGGTATATTTACATATACACCCCTAAAATCTTGTATGTTCTATTTTGTATCTTGTATTCATCATATTGATGTATATACCCCCATAATAAACTTGTTTCATCATGTGCCCCTGCCGCCATCTGCTATTTGTTAGACTAAATTTTACGTATACTAAGATGGGAAAAAGACTATACAAAGGTGCCACTTAAATACTTTCCTGGTAACTGTTGTTATAAGCAAACTTGACCAATGGCAAGTGATCATGCCAGCTTCCACTGAAATCAATGAAATAAGCTCTGAGCATGTCCTCTACAACTTGA
Source organism: Amorphophallus titanum (assembly GCA_024336825.1). NCBI lineage: Eukaryota > Viridiplantae > Streptophyta > Magnoliopsida > Alismatales > Araceae > Amorphophallus > Amorphophallus titanum. Next base: position 1,243,073 of record JANBPO010004656.1, read on the forward strand.
TTCGTTCTCTCGGTCTGACTATCTGTCTGAGGATGAAAGGCTGTATTGAAGTTGAGTCTTGTCCTCAACAAATGTTGTAGACCCTTCCAGAAGTGTGAAGTGAAGTGCGGGTCTCTATCAGACATGATTGAAACGGGCACTCTATGTAGTCGGATGACTTCTTTGATGTATAAAGTGGCAAGAACATGGATTGACCATCAGCTCTTGATTGGCAAGAAGCGTGCCGACTTGGTCAAACGGTCTATGATGACCCATATTTTGTCATAACCTCCTTTAGATTTAGACAGACCCATTATAAAGTCCATACCGATATCCTCTCATTTTCACTTAGGGATATCTAGAGGATGTAGCTTACCGACAGGTTTTTGATGTTCCGCTTTGACTTGTTGGCATGTGAGGCAGCGCGATACAAAGTCCGCTACTTTCCTTTTCATGTTAGGCCACCAAAAGGTCCGTTTTAAGTCTTGGTACATCTTGGTAGATCCAGGATGGATCGTGTACCTTGATCTGTGAGCTTCCTCTAATATCTTCTTTAGTTTGGGACAATCCGGTACACAGGTTCTTTCTCGAAATAATAACCTTCCATATGATGCTAGCTTGAAAGCAGGTTGTTGTTCCATCTTGCCCTTGATTTCTACCAGCACTGGGTCATTGTCTTAGAGTCCTTGTATTTCGGAGAGTAGATCTGGTTGTATCCTAATGTGTGATAGAGTAATACACATGTTCTCCTCGTCCATGCTTATGTTAAGTTTAGAGAATTGCTCCAGCAACATCCACTCTCGAATCATACAGTTAGCTAGTAAAGCTCTTGGCTTTCAACTGAGGGCATCAGCTATAGGATTACCCTTCTCAGAATGATATTGTATAGTGAAGTCGAAGTCTTTGAGATATTCTAGCCAACGCCTTTGTCTCATATTTAATTCCTTCTGAGAAAAGAGATACTTGAGACTCTTGTGATCGGAGTACATGGTGAACTATTCTCCATAGAGATAGTGTCTCCAGATCTTTAAGGCAAACACCACTGCAGCCAACTATAGGTCATGGACCGGGTAGTTCTCCTCATGCTTCTTCAGTTGTCGAGAAGAGTAAGCTATGACTCTTCCTTGTTGCATTAACACACATCCGAGGCCAATGCCAGATGCATCGGTATACACCTCGAACTTCTCTCCTTCTGTTGGTAGAGCTAAAACTGGGGCAGTAGTCAAGTGATCCTTAAGAGTTTGGAAGCTTCTTTCGCAATCCTCACTCCATGAGCGTGAAAAGATACTAGAAAAGCAATGCCAAGGAGCAAGGGCCAGATCTATACCTTGCCGAGTCTGAAGAGACCGGCACCGATCGGAGACGAAGGCGCGTCGGGGAGCGTGCACACCCGGTTGTCACGCTGCGTCGAGGAGGCTTGGCGAAGTCCCTGCTATTACATTTACTACACTCTACACAGGGAGGGGGATCACGGGGGTGGGAAAACGGTTACATGCACTACCCTCGCACAGGAGGGGGGATCGAGGGGAGGGGAATCAAGCGGTCGACCGTACGCCTAGCTCGGACATCCGATCGAGGTGCTGCCAATGCCTGGTCGAAGCCTGAGGGATGTCGAAGGATGCCTGAAGGTCTGACGTCGAGCCGACGTCGCAGGATGGAGGTGGTGGTCACAGTTGTAGGCCTGTGCAGTTCTGCCGCACAGGACTGGATGACGCAGTTGTGGTGCGTCGGCCGGTACGCTCGCTGTGGAACTCCAAAAGTGACGGGACTAAGTCGTGGATGTAGCAGATAGGGAGCTCTACAAACACTCAAAAGATGGTGGCTGTCTGATCACCTCGCTGGACGTGGTTGTCGGAATGGTTGGCTTCAGGTTCCTGGGCGAACAGCAGGACATGTCACCGATTGTTGTGGTGGAACTTCCAGTGGTGACTTCGGAACGAGACGAAACCACTGGCGTTGGTTTTTTATCATCGAAAGCCGCAACTTTGCAGAAGACTGCTTGACCTGAAACTAAGAGGAGGAGGGAGTGTTGGGGCTGACTTGGCAATAGTCTGTTCTGGGTGAACAGAGGACTCCAGGTCTGGCGTGACTGATGGAGAATGGACGCCCTAGGTTGTGCTGATGACAAAAATGGACGGGACCACCTTGGGGTCGAAGGCAACTCGAAGTGGCAGAACTCTCATGAAGGGGGCTCTGGCTGATCCGCACAGGAGAAGTTTGTGTCGGCATTGCCAATGGGTGCTCAGAAACAGGTGTAGTCCGGACGCAGTTGCACGGAAACATCTGTAGCGGTTGATGCCATTGACGAAACGTGACTAAACTGCCGCTGCTACGAAGGGGACTCGGAGTATAACGATCCCACAGAAGGGGGCTCGGGCTGATTCATGCAGTAGGTAGAGGTGTGAATGCTGCAAGCTCTGCCAATGATTCTGCTACCAGTCTAGGCGCAGCAGAACAAGGAAAACCTCAATGTCGACAACGGGGATGTGGCCGAGGGAGGCCGGGGCTGCCGTGGACGTACCTAGAGGGGGATGGGGCGTGGGTTGCAGGGTGGGCTGGCTAGGGTTAGGCGGGGCGCACTGGTTGTGGAGGAAGGAGATGAGAAGGGGGCGGCCCAAGTGGAGGGGGGGATTTAGTGTTTAGGTAATTAAGGTCTTGGTCTGAAAAGACGATGACCTGTGGCTCACTTGGCGGGGCCTTCGGGGGCTCGATGGCTCGGCTCGCCCATTCAGCATGACGCTTCCTTCCTCGGCTACTATCTCCCCCTGATGCATCTCCCTCAGCGATGACATTGATGTGTACCCCGTGGGGGGCGTTGTCAATCTCTTCTGGAGCGCCTCGGTCTTCCTTGTGCCCGGCGATGAATCGGGATAGGTGTCCCTGATGGATGAGGAGCTCAATCTCATCCTGGAGCTGGCGGCAATCGCCGGTATGATGCCCGTGATCGCTATGGAACAAGGAGTGCTTACTACGATTGCGACTCTTCAACTTCATTAGCTCGGGTTGGCGAAGGAGGCCTGAGCCCTTGATGTCTTTGTAGATTTCGTACACCGAAGCAGTTAATGGAGTGTTCCGCTCGTACCTTTGGGATGGTTCCTTGTGCTCCCTGTCTTGGTTCCGCCTCTTCCCTAGGCCTGAGCTCGACTCAGACACCCCCTTCTTGTCCGCCTCCCTACCCGAGCCGGTTGCGTCTCGGCATGCGCTAAGAACCTCTTCGAACTCAGCATGGCGTAAAGCCAGAGTCACTAGCTCGGCAAGGGTCGAGGGAGGGTGAAGGACAAGTTTACGGTGGAGGTTCTCGTTACGGGTGCCTCTAGTCAGTGCAGTTGTGGCTGAGGCAACGTCCAGGCGGGGGATCCGCAGGGCTTCCAACTTAAATCGGTGGATATAAGCCCGAAGGCTTTCCCCTTGCACCTGTTTGAGAGCCAACAGCCCTACTACTGACCTTCGGGTCCGCTACCGGTGAAACTTTCCTTGAACACTCACCCAAATTGCTTGAAGTCTCGGATGGATCTGGGGGCGAGGGCCCGGAACCAGGCTTGGGCGCCTTCGACCAAGGTGGTCACAAAGGCTCTGCACTTGATGCCGTCGGACGCCCCGTGGAAGGTCATTAGAGCGTAAAAGCAGTCGTAGTGGTCAGTCGGGTCGCCCTGGCCATCATAAGACTTGAAGGTCGGAATAGAGATTCTGGGTGAAATCTCTGCCTTCAGGATGCAGTCGGAGAACGGGGATTTCTCCTTGTCCTCTGCTGAAGGGGTCTTCTGCAGGGCACGTAGGGCGCGCTCCTGCTCTGCGAAGCGTCTCTCGAACTCTCGTAGTTAGAGGGACAACTCTAGTTGTCGCAGCGCTGAAGGGCTATTAGGGCGTGCCGGTGGGTTGTCCTGACGTACCCCGGGGGCTTCAGTCTTCGGGCGCGGACGGTGCCCCCATGTTTCACCCTTCTTGGCGGGGAGGAGGCCTCTTGCTCTAGAGGAGGGGCTTGCGAAGGTCCTCCTGACCTGTTATGGATAAGCCATCGCCTTGGAGCTGTTACATCATGGTGGTCATTATCAAAGTCAGTCTGTCACATCATGGTGGTCATCATCAAAACCAGGAGGACAACACATGATCGTCATGGGCGACCTGGCATCCGACGATTCATATCTGCTGAAGTTTTTCAGGTCCTTACTGACAGGGCTTGCATTTGGATGGTACTCCAGCCTCCGAGTCGGGTCGATCAGTGACTGGTCGGATATGCAGAGAAAGTTCAGGGAGAGAGAGGGAGGTCACAGTGGCTGAACTCTACTCAACAAAGCAGAGGGCAGATGAGATAGCCCTCGATTATATTAAGAGGTGGAGGAACCTTAGGATGAGATGCAAGCGGCCCCCACATCAGGAGGACACTGTATAAATTTGTAAATAGAACCTCAGGAGGGAGGTTCTGGAAAGGATGATTGGAATGGAAATACGGTCGTTCGACTGACTAAACAATGTTGTGGTTGAGGTACAAGCCTTCCTAGCCAGACCTGCCCCTACATCAACTGCCAGGACAAGCCAGAAGGGCAAGGCAGTGGAGTGGCGCCAGGCACCTAAAGAAGCGAATGCTCTTGATATCAAGGCATTTGAACAACAGAAGAAAGATAGAGGCAAGAAGGTGGTTGCCCCGCAGCCTGCAAAAGCCACAGACAGCGAAGAAGGTCCCTCGCTACGAAATAAGATGAAGAAAGCCTATTCCTTCCCCAGAGACAAGACCAGAATTCTGTTCGACTGGGTGATAGAATATGGCATGGTCACCCTGCCAGAGCCAAAGAGGCCAGAGGACCTGAAAAGAAAAGGTAGTCCAAGATTCTGCTCCTATCAACAGATGCTGGGGCATCCGATCGAGGACTACTATGTTTTTAAGGACATCATCGAGGGAATGGTGAAGAAAGATGAAATGGAGTTGGGAGAGTACAAGGTGGACCCTCCTCAACCACATGAAGCCCCTTTGAGGAGGGCAGGAGTCAACATGATCTCCTTATATCAAGCATTGCCTGAGGAGATCTCTGAAGCAAGCACGCGGTGCACCTATGAATCTCACTTCTTGGAGCCCGTGAAAGAGCGACAGGGATGGCTGTAGGTCCCTGCAAAGAGCAAGAAGGAGAGGGCACCTCTCCCAAAACTGAGGGCACATGTGTGTGGCATCACACCACGACCTGCTCCACCAGTAGTAGCACCAATGTGGACAACTCCACCTGCAGTTAGCAGAATACCCACTCACAATCGGAGGAGACAAACTCCGCTACCAACAGTGAAGGAAGTGAACCTCGGGGCTCGAAAGCTGCAAAACTTTATAGACGGGTTGGATGACTATGTGCAGCCCGAATTGAAGCCCTTGCTGATGCGGGATCAAGTCCCATGGCAGGAATTAGAGCAGTTGTCACTGACCATTTAGGCTTGTATTATCATTTGTATTCTCGCGGCCATGAGGACTTAGCATTGCTGGCCGAGAAAAGTGAGAAAATTGGAAATGTTTGTTGGCTTATTCGTAAGGCAGCTTCTAGGGACAAGACGCCCTCACTATTTTATTGGCCGCTCACTCCCTTGTATACAGGGCCAGCAGGTATGCTTCACCTCTTCACTTCAGCTTCAAACTGTTGCCTTCACGTTTCAACATGTATCATCCTTACCCATGTGTTTGTGCAGTTTGACTGACTTCGGATGAGACTCGACACTCCAGGGAGTTAATAATAAAGGCCCAAAAGCTAATGTATTTTGGGATCCCAGAGCCGGCTCTGACCACTACACCATTGCCACCTGGTGATTCGCGGAAGCGGACTAGGTCCTAAATGAAAGAGGCCATTGGCAAGGCCAAGCAAGCAGTGACCCGGGCGACACAGGCACGCTGGAGGAAGACTGTGGAATAGGAACCCGTGATTGTCCCTCCTCCGGTTGTGTCCTTTGAAGAATTTGAGGCTTCTCATGTGTAGGAGCCTAAAGCTGGAGGTACACTCTTCATCCTTTTGTGGTTTATTTGCTCATTCTGGCTGCTTTGGCTAATTCTTCTTTGTAGTTGCCGGTACTGTTGCTGCAGTTGTCAGACTGGAGGTAGTAGCGGGTGCTGATGCTAGAGAGAGAGCAGAGGAAGCTCTCGTAGCCCCTGTGGAGGGAGATCTACCTTCTCCAATGCCCCACCAGGAGATGGAAGGTAATTTGGCAATCTGTCCATGGGCTTCTAAGGCCTATCGTGTCCTCAGTTGGCCTGACTGCTTTGGCTTTGACTTGTAGTTGAACTCCAGCCGTCATTACTCACTGAAACCGGAGCTGTGGAAGGAGCTGCTGCTGGAGAGCAAGCTATTTTAGGGGGCGAGCCCCAGGAAATTCAATCAGTCAATGCTTCCAGTATGGAACCGACTCAGGAAATCCCTGCTGAGGGAGACATTCCCATCAGCGAGGTATCTGCTCCGATGGTGGAGAGTCAGAAATAGGCATAGGGCTCTTCTTCTTCTGAGCAGCTGGATTATGGTGGGGACTCCAGTGATGAGGAGTTCCCACCGGTTGGGACAAAAACTAAGGATGCCAAGGCCTCTTTGGCTTATGAAAGTGATTTTACATCTTTCAGTCCTCCCCGATTACTGGGGACTGGGCTCGGACTTGTTGACTCCCATTTTATGACCAATTAGTCGGGTCGTTTCCTTACTCATCTTAATGATGCTTTGAGTTGTTCACCCTTGTTGAGTCTTCTTTGGATCAGTTAGAAGTCTCTTTCTTGGGTCATTGCCTTCCTTGGTTGAGTTTCGCCCTTGTTTGATGCTAAGCAAGTCGTGGTAGGGATCCGCGTGACCCCTACTGAGTCTGGCTGTGACTCACCCTTCCTTCTTGCAGGTGAGCCATCTCAGCCGTCCGCCAGTGGTTCTCGTGGTTTCGGAGATCGCGCGTAGAGTGCCAGCCGTCGGTCTATCCTTTTTGTGTTTATGTCCGGGGTATGCCCCGTGTAGTTATGGTTTTATCTTTTCTTCCAGCTGTTGAACTTGTGTAATTATGGTTTTTGTTGTAAATCTGGATTAGTTTATATAAATATCACTATGATATTTTAAATTACTTCTGCATTATTTTAAGTAATCGTTGTAAAAAAATTAACATTGCGTGCCTCCGAATTCCAATATCTAATGCAATCCTTCGACAATCCCACTAACCTTTCGGGGGCCTCATCAGCCTCCTGGATGGCGTCTCCAGTTCTTGGTAGCGGTAGTCTGATACTTGTATCGAGTTATGGGTACCCTGAGCTCTGGGTCGTTACAGAAGGGCTAGCCTCCTACCGCCGGCCATTCCTTTGTGTCCTCGCTTCCTGCCACCGGAGGAGCCCATCCTCAAGTCTCACCTCTGGATGGAGGCGAAGGCCCTTATCAACAAGATCATGCATCCCTGGGACCAGACCGGGGAGTTCTTCGGCCATGGGGTCGGGGACGAGCTAGTGGACTTGGCTGCGAAGAACTTCGTCGCACTGGCGAGGGTGTTTAGCTTATGGTAGTACCACTTCAGTGGTGTCACGCAGGACTTGGAGACCAGTTAGGCCGGGCAGGCAGGGTTGAGGGCCAAGTGCCAGGAGCTAGAGGAACACCTGAAGGCATCTGAGGCGGAGGCTGCTAGGCTCTTGGAGCAGTCGGAGCAGGTGGGGTAAGCCCTCGTCGGGATGGAGAGGGACCGTGACTTCTTCCAGGTCCGAGCTGAGATAGCCGAGACCCATGCATCCAGGCTGGGGACGTAGGTCAAGGCTATAGAGCTCCGGGCTCAGGAGATGGAGGTGCAGCTGGTCGAGCTGCGCTCGTTGATGTCGACCGCCTGCGAGGAGGCAGTGGAGGACTTTCGCTCATCCCCGACTTATCGGGAAGAGCTGACCTCAGCAGCCCTGGAGGTGTTCGGGCCAACGCGTGACCGCGGATACAAGGAGGGCTGGGAGGTCGCTCACCTGGCCATGGTTGAGAGCTCTGGAACCTCGGTGCTTTATATTCTTCCTTCATCAACGCCTTATGGCGCGGAGGCCAGTGGTGGCGAGGAGGATGATGGGAATCGACATCGGGCACTAACATTTTATTTTTGTGTTTGTATGCATTTGGTTTGTATTTATACCCTTGGGTAATTGGGTTTGCAATTGTAAGGCTTCATAAGCCAAATAGGTAGTCATTAGGATTTTATGGGATCCACCAAACCCGCGCCCTCCTCCGCCCCCGCCGGGGAAGGGGGCCGTCCCTCTTAGATCGCGATGGCGTGCCTCGCCCTCGCCCTGCAACCGGCCAAGGGATCCGACATCCTCCTCCAAACGCGCGAGTGGTTCCCCCCGGCGCGCGCCCTCGTCGCCCTCTCCGCCTTCCGCCAGACCCGCCTCACCTACTCCTCCAGCAAGCAGTCGGCTCCCTCAGCCGCCACACCCCCTCCTTCCGACGACCTCGACTCCGCCCTCGGCGACGACCCCCTCGCCGCTTCCAGCGGCCAGGTCCTGGTCGGCGTCGAGAGCAAGTACCGCGTCGTCTACCGCCTCGTCAATGGCATCTACGTCCTCGGCATCACCACCGCCGACCGCGACGCCGACGGCCGCGCCAACAACGTCTTCGAGTGCAGTAACACGGTGAACCAGGCGGTGAGCGTGGTTGTGGCCGCCTGTCGCGGCGTCGACGTCACGCCGGAGAAGCTCCACCGCAAGTATCCGGAGATCTACATGGCGCTCGACATCGTGCTCCGGGGAGTTGGCGCCGTCCGGCTTGCCTATATCCTCTCCTCCATCCACGGGGATGGGATAGCCAAGATGGTCCACCACGCTATCGACGCCGAGAACCGCATCCGTGGGGCAGACACGTGGGCCGGCGGGGCGGAGGCCATGGCGGCAGAGAGGCGTGCAACCTTGGAGGCCTTCTCGGGCGCCAGGTTTGAGCTCCCAGCGGAGACGCTGGCGGCAGGGGATGAGGCCGCAGCGGCTACTGCTCCGGTGTCGGAGGAGCAGCCGAAGGATCAACAGAAACCAGCAGAGGAGGCTCCAGAGGAGAAGGATCCGTTTGCGGCCAGCGAGGCAGTCAACAAGCCACCAGAGGAGGCATTGGTTGGTGGGTTCAAGAAGAGCAAGGATGCGTCGGCTTCATCCGATCCGGCGTCAGCTCTTGCTGGGTTGGAGGTTACGACACTTCCTCCAGCCGCAGCCACAAAGTCCACTTTTATTGGGGTCGAAGGATTTGAAGGTGATTACGGTGGGATCGAGTTCAGCAATGAGGAAGCCACGTTGTCAGAGGCCTTTGAAGGATTTGATAATTCATTCGGTGGCGGTCTTGATGCTTCAGAGTTCTTAACTTCTACTACGAAGCCGGCTAAGGACCCTGAGGCAGCAGTTCTTCAGCTTTTAACGACCGGTCAATCCAAAGCAGCAGGCCCTGCGGACAATGGAGGCGGCAAGGACATGTCTCTTGAAAACCAGCTAGTTACCAGGACAGAGATGTTGGGTCCGGAGATGCACATTTCTGAAGAGATCAGTGCCGAGTTCAGAGAATCCTTGATTGCTCGGGTGGGATTACATGGAATTGTCTATCTGATCCGCGTGACCCCTACTGAGTCTGGCTGTGACTCACCCTTCCTACTTTCAGGTGGGCAGCCTCGACTTTCGGACCGTGCGTCTCGAGCTTTTGGTGGTTGTGTCTAGCATACCAGCAGTAGTCGGTCTGTCCTCTTCCTGTACATTTGACCGGGGTATGCCCCATGTAGTTATACTTGTGGACTATTCTTTCAGTTGTGGGACTCGTATATTTGTAATTCCTGGACTATTGTATATATTTTACCATGCTATTAGTTTAATTTACTTTCACACTTAATTATTAATTATCGTTTAAATTAATTTGCACATTGTAATCCCAATTCGTTATACAACTCCTCGATAAACTCCACTAACCCTTCGGAGGCCTCATCAGCCTCTTGGGTGGCATCCCCAGTTCTTGGTAGTGGTAATCCGATATTATTGGGTTATCGGTACCCGGAGCTCTGGGTTGTTACAGATGGTATCAGAGCCGTGTTGAGGACTCATATAAGGAATTGGCATTGCATAGCGTTAGTCCAGAGCAAGTCCACTTGAGTCATCTACTGCTGGCCTAGAGTGTTTTCCATGATCGTTGGTGTGATTTCCATCAGTATGTACTTTTTAGGTTTTGATGGCGCGTCATCGAAAAGCGCGTGTTTCCAGGGAGGGAAGTGGTACTTCTCCTCTGGTGGTTGTCATGATGGTTTATGCATCTGTGCCGGGTCATGTTCCAGCGGTTCCCACGCCTGTTGTGGAAGGCTTGCCAGGTGTTCAGAGTGGAATGTAGAGTGAAGCCTTGTTGCCTCATCTGCCATCTAGAGTAGGGCAGGTGATATATCAAGTGCGCGCCCAGGTTGAGTCCACTCAGTTAGGTGTGCAGCATCACCTTATCCCTCAACTGATTGGGCAGTTGCAGCAGGTTTATCTGCCGAGCATCCCCAGAGTTCCTTCCGTTGTTCCCCCTGCCGATGGTGCTTCTTCCTCTAAGTCCAAGGGTAAAAGGTTCAGGGAATTCAAGAATAAGAGGCATGAGAGGCAGCGTGCCTAACAGTCTTCTGCTGGTGCTGTTCCATCGTCAGTCCCGTCTTCTCAGCAGTGTTAGGGACCTGCTGTCCGTCAGTCGGGATCATGTAGGAGGTGTGGTGGTAGCACCCTGGTAGGCCATGTTCTTTGCCGATGGTTTTTTTTTGTTGTGATCAGCCAGGCGATGTTGTTCAAGGCTACCCGTTCAGGCTGAGACCGGTGCAGTTCTCTCCATTCGCCCAGCCACAGCAGCCCCAATTCCAACCTGTGCTGCCACAACCTCAGCAGGACTCACCAGTGTCTCAGCTTCCTTGTGCTGAGTAGTGACGTCCTATCTTTTGGAAGGTGCGTTTCTATTTTTTGATTAGTTAATTCAGAGGTGCACCATATAGCGACGGAAAGCTCGTCGAGAAAGCTTCGCAGCTGTGGTGGTATCGCTGGCATCCAACATCCCTACTGCCCGAAAGACTCATTCTTCCCCGATTGTGCAGATCAGGACTAGTTGGCGACCTAAGATGACTTCCTAGAGCTCCCACGGTCGCATCCCACAACTTCTGAAGGCGCTGCTTGGCTGAGGACTTCTACAGCCAGTCGGCGTCCATCAAAAAAAAGTGGCATCCAGTTCCACATCCGGAGGAGCATCTTCCAATTTTCTTCCCCCAAGTGCGCAGAACAGGTCACTCCGGACCTGACCTGACCCCCCCTCACTCAAAGGGCTCTTCCTCGCCGCTTCGACATCGTCTGATGCTCCCCCTGGTTGTTGCTCGAAGAAGACTTGTCCACAGTTGTCCTCTACTTGGTCCTGCCACAATTGGACTTCTGGAGCAGCTGTGGCGGCTACAACCAACTGCTGCTACACCCTGGGATCAGCCTGAGCCAGAGCGCAGAGAGCCTGTTCCGGGAGCCACCCCGGTCGGTGGTGACGACGGGTCCATCCACGAAAATTCTCCAGCGTTCCAGGGTCTGTCAGCGACGATTCGACACCAGTTTCAGTGACTTTCGAGCTCAGGGGAGTGCACAGTGGTCACTATAGTGACTCACTGTCCTACAGTCCCAGACCTAGACAGAATCGGAGAAGTGCCCTTCCGGCACCGACTTAGCTAATCTCCCCTTTCCGCCTGGCCGGCTTAGCGCCCCTCCATGTGCGGAGGTAGTTTTGATGTAATCCTTGATTTCTCCTCCCCTAGTCCAACCCCCCTATGTGGGGAGTAGTGCTTGTATAATATGAACAAGGGGAAGCTACATCGGTGCAGTGTGCGGGGAACCCACACTCCCCTCTCACCCTCGTCTCCGGCCGGGATCGGTGTCTTCACACCGATAAGGTGAGCTTTTGGCCACTCTCGTCTGCTGATTTTTCTTCCCTTTGCTCAGCATAGTATTATCTCTAGTTGCGCCATCGATGGAGAGAGAGAGTGCTCGTTCCAACTTTCCATCCAATTGAGCTACCACCGCGGAGGGAGAGCTGACAGAGCAACCCTACAACCCATGCCCTCGGCATGCCGGCCGCCCGTTGATTTGGGCATTCCAGACCCTTAGGGGTCCAATCATAAGTTAGACAAGCCCTTGGAACCTCAAGGGCCAACCTCGGACCCTCACCCTCATCGCCGGTCCACCTATGGACCTAGGTGTGTGCGACGCGGGTGAGCCCGCTTGAGTGAATCCGTCGTTCGGTTCGCGCTTGCAATCCTAGGTCCAAGGTCCATTGGTCTTGTGGCTGCCACCCCCATAGTGGTGTCACATCAAATTGGTATCAGTAATTGCACGGGAGAATAAACAAAAAATATAATAATGCGCGCGAGAGAGAGAAGAGAGAATCGATAGGGAGAGAACGAGAGAGAGGGCGGGAAGAGACAAAGGGCACTATGGCAAGGAGAGGGAGAGAGACATGGCTATCGGCTATGGTGTGGACGCCGGAGAGGAGGCCAGTGACAACCTGCACGACCCAGAGCCGCTGTGGTCACTGGCAGGGGTCGGTGCGGCACTCTGCAATGGTGGCTGCTGGGGAGGGCGTCCACAGTGGTGGCAGATGTCGGTGCAGTCGTGAGTGGCTGGTGAAGACACGGCGGTGGTGGACATCTACTAAGCGGGCTGGATGGGCTCACGGCTGATGTGATGGCGACGTTCGCTCACGGAGGGCGGCCGTGGGTGACTCGATGGCAACGTGGCAGGGCCAGGCCGACGTTGTGCAGGGCCATGGGCGACGGCAGGGACTGGGTGGCAGCAGAATAGCCCAGTGGTGGCTGGGCCAATGCTCCCGGCGGGCTGGATCGAGGTGGCCACTTGCGGCCATTGAAGTGGCCTCTCGGCCGTGGGACGCAGGCACCAGAGCGAGGGGGCCCGAGGGGTCGTCAGCGGTGATGGTCTCGGCCGACGTGGCTAGTAATCGACTGTCTGGGTCCAAGGCACGGCGACTCCGGCGGCCACACCCTAGTACTTCTGTAGGTCAGAGAAGAGACGAGGGAGAGGGAAGATGTACAGTGCAGGAGAAGTGAACTTGGGGAAATACGAGAAAAATAAGTGAACAGTGATGGAACAGGTTGGTACGATGGAGAAGAGAGAAGGAAGAAAGGGATGACATCTCTTTTTTTTTGGTAACATAGCATAGGACATTCATTCAAAGCAAACTGATAGTCTTAGTACATGGGCACACTTGACTTAGAAACGTACATAACAGGCCATGCCTGGCCCATATCGACATCATCACATCGAAGTGACAGGAAGCAAAATGAGAACTGTGGAGATTATAGCTGGCTAGCATGACTATGGGTACTTGGAGACGCCGAGGAAGAAGTAACCACATTCGACGGTGGCGGATGTCATCCTCGAGGAGCACATGGCTGCCGAACCGCTCTATCCAGAGGCGGTGTGAGTAGGATGCTCGGGTGACCAGCATCCCGTGAGATGCATGGGGAGTATACTCAGATTCTTCGAGTCTTGTTGAGATCGAGGGTGAGAAACCGTATCCTGCGCCGCGGAACTGGCCCTTGCTTCGTCAGTTACTCAAAGAGACACCCATCGCCATGAGAGGGTGTTGAGCAGGGGACTAGGGTGAAGTGAGGGTGGGGGGACGGTAAAGTTTGGAGGTAAAGGGGAACTGCGGGAAGGTGGACATGGTGGAGGGCGGTGGCCCGACATCTCGATTCCACGATCGAGAGACCACCAGACACGAACCGCCCTAGTCACGCTACCAGGGAAACGACACGACATCTCTATCGTGGAGGCCTGCCCTCACAGCAGGGCCTGAGCCGAAATCACATGGTCCAGAAACACAGTCACGACCTCACTGTCATGAACTCAACGCTGTCTAGGGAAAGCCCTCGGTGACGCTCACCGAAAACCTCAGACCTCGACTACGGAAACGCTCTCGAAAATAACACCCGAAATCCTATCTCGCAGATGAGAAATGAAAACCTGGGACACGATAACTCACGTAACGTGACGGGAGCACCACCCACTAGAAGAATGACCGGATGCGTCCCCTGACGTCTTACACCGCATCACAGGTGTCTAGCTACAATGCCCCGGGCGTGAGACTCAGACACGCAACAAGTACCACAACAAGGACTAGCTGGGGTCACGCTTGTCAGCGCGTGTCCTAGGCCCCCAACTACGTGTGCACACACAGACCATCTGCTCTAGGTCGGGTCCTCTAGCTGATCCCCCCCACCGGACTCTGGTGGCAAAGGTAAGGGGCCCTACGGAAACCAGCCTAAAAACCGTCTCTCACCAGGTCTCACTCTCCACCACTCCCGGGTGGGTCCGCACACACATGCGCAGGAAGCTACTACTAGTGGACGGGTAACAGACGTGAACACAGAAAATCACGCATGCACCCATCACGAGTAACACGAAGTAACAGGCGACTCGAGGTCACCTGACTCCAGGCAGCCCACTAAACCTACTAAACTCAACGGTCCTTGAGTCACGAGACTCGGGGCCAAGACCGTTGAACGTGATGGCACAACACCATCAATCTAATCTAGTCCCTAGGTTTGAAACCACGGTATCACGGAACCCACGGACACCTCAAATCACAAGCACAAAACCTCCGGGGTGTCCGGGACACTCACGGGACTGAAAGTCGACCACTGGGTCACAACCGGGTCGACCGGAGTCCAACACGACACTCAAACGGTCACAGAACAACCCACTAAAGCAAACTGATAATGCACGGGGAACCCTCACTGCACGCGCGCCAACACAGAGTGGCACAAGTCAAGAACACCAACACCGGGGACTCGAATCGGCCGAAATGGAAATGCCAGCTTAACCAGCCCCTTGAACGGTCTACATTGGGCCGCTTAGGGACGTGCGGCTGGACAGGGGCCGCAACAAGTGATGGGCGGCCATGCACGGACCACACCACCCCCGAATCAAACCAGATACATGTGGCTATCACTAGGCCACACAAACGTCGAACGGCTAACACTTAGCCACACGGTGAGATGAACGGTCCATCTCGGCTGTTCATCACCCCAACGGTGAAACACAAGAACGGCTGGTCCTCACACAGGTGAGAGAGAGAGAGAGAGAGAGAGAGAGAGAGAGAGAGAGAGAGAGAGAGAGAGAGACGTTGGCAATGGCAAGGAGAAGAGAAAAGGCAAAGGAAAGAAGAATAAGAGAGAAGGAAGGTGGACGTATTTTTCATACCACCACCAGCCACTATATTCACAAGGCCTTCTACCACCAGCATTAAGCGTCGCTATAAATAAAAATGAAGAATTAGCGACGGTTTTGACCGTCACCTTTTCCAGCTCCGGCTCCGCGACAACGGGTCGAAGCTCCCGACCAGCCAGGTCTCCTTGGCGATCTCGGGTGAGACCTTGAAGAAGTCCGGCGCGTAGCTCATCAGGACCAGCCTCTCTTTCTCCTTCTCGTCCTCTTTGATCATCCTCGCCGTCAACTCCTCTTCTCCTGCACCTCCGGCGGCCTCGTCGTCGACGCCTGAACCTCCGTTCGAGAGCCACCCCTTCGCCGGCGCGGACCGGCACCTCATCAGCAGGAGAGCGTTGGGCGGCGGCGGCGGTGGCGGCGCGGACGACGAGGTAGAAGGGGAGGCTGGAGTAACAAGGCACCCTCCAAAGGCTCCTTCTCTCTCTTCTTCCTCCTCCTCCTCCGGGTCTTGTTCTTCTTCCTCTTCGTCTTTTACCTTCCTCTTTAGACTGCCCCCGTTTGGACTCTCTTCCAGGAGCATGAACCATTTGGAGAAGATGGTCTGGGGTGCGTCGCCGTGCTTCCCTCCTTCGTCCTCCTCCTCTTCTTCGTCGGCGGCGCTGTCGTCGTCTTCCTCGTCGCTGGTGCAACCGGCCGCGGGGCCGCGGAACCCGAAGCACCTCATGTGGAGGCGGAGCCCCCGGAGGGCGTGGAGGAGGTGCATGGCGTCCCGCTTGAGCCCCAGGGCGTCCAGCCAGTGGCCCCTCCTCCGCCGCTGCCGGCGGCGCAGCTCCTCCATCTCCTCCATGACCGCCAGCCAGCTGCTCTTGCTGCCCGCTGCGGTGGAGGCGGCCGGGGGCTTCGCCTTAGGGCGGGACACCTTGATCTGACCGGCGCAGGTGACCTTGGGGGAGGTGGGCTCGGAGATCACCTCGGCAGCGGCGGTGGCGTTCCTTACCTTGGTCCTGAAGAGGGGGCTGGCCTGGCCGCGGGTGGCGGAGCGGGAGGCGTGACGCTTGGGGCCGTCCGTGGAGCGCGAGGGACTGCAGATGGGCTTAGGCATCAGGGCGAGGTGTGCCCGGGCGGGGAAGCAGACCAGTAGGTCCGCCGGAGGTCCTCCTCCGCTCCCTCCTCTTCCTTTCATGGCACTATGGCACCTCTGTGTGTGTGGGGGGGGGGGGGCGCATTCAAAGTCGTGCTTACTTATATAATTGTTTTTGGTGTATGGTGAACCAACCCTCAGATTTAACCCCGTAGGCCACCATATCCTGGAAAACCTATGCTAACCCCATACAACATGGGCTTTTCCCTCCAAGAGACTAGCCCCCAGCACTTGGTCTCTTCCATTACTTCCGGGTACCTAGTCCCCAGTTCCCAGTATACAAAATCCAGTCACACTATCCCCCAAGCCCAGTTCTCTACGTCGATGCCCCCCAAAATTGGTAAACCTGACCTGTTACACCCTGTACCAGTACGTGGTAGGGAAGAATCAAATAGACTAATAGTAAGTGGTCGCCTGTCCTTGCATTCGACACGGTTCCATGGAACAAGAAATGGAGCAACCCAGCAAATGACGACATCAAAATCCAAAATCTGTCATTAATACTCTCTATAAAAGGGGAGCCCAAGACATGCCCTTGGGATAACAAAAATGAACACTCTGGATAACAAAAAGGGGGGGTGGAAGTGATACAATCACAATCATAGCCTAGCCTCGCTCCCCTCTAGCTCCACCAAGTGGGACTCTGTAGCAGCTAGCTCCGCCTTCAAGGTCGACGCAAGCTGCATGCTCGCCTTGGCCCCCGTCTCGGCAGTCTGCCACTCGACCTTAGCGAGCTCCGTGTCATGCCGCTGCTCCTCCATGGCCTTCTATAGGGCCTCGGCTCTGCTCTCTGCCTCCCTCAGCCGTGCGGCGTGAGCCCGAGCAAGCAGCACGGCCGCGTCAGCAAACCTCTCCTGCTCAGTAGTCGCCAGTGCAAGCTGAGCCCGCTGCTCCTCTAGCTCTCGACTGGCCGCTAGCCGCCGAGCCCTCCGCTCCTACGCCTCTAGAAGCTGCAGGTACTCCACCCAGATGCCGGCCAGGCTGGACATCCACAGCTCGCACGGGAACTCGAGGCCGTGATAGCCATGGGTACACTCCCTCAACTGCTGATGGTGCTGCCCCGGGGAAGGCGGGGGATCACCTCCTACGTAGCCTCGGGCTCGCTGGAGCAAGGCTGCACCCACGCTGGCATCTAGCAGCGGCTCCAATGGCGAAACAGATGTAGGCCACTTGATCCCCACCTCCAGGGAGGAGTGGCCCACCTTAGCCAGCACGGCAGAAGGACCTGTACAACCCCACCAAACGTAAAATGGGTCAGCAACGCTCAGGACTTCCCTATGACAAGACAAGGTGAAAAACCTGAGAAATGTCATGGCTCTCACGTGGTATGGCCCCTGCCGTGCCTATAACACCCTCGCTCGTGGTCGGTGAGGATAGTCTCTCCTCCACCTCAGCAGCGTCTCCTGCTGGAGTCGGAGAGGGCAGAGGCTCCTCTGACATCTGGGTGTCCCCAGTAATCATCGGAGAGGTAGAAGGCTCTCCCAGATCCGCCTCGATGGGAGTCTTACCTTTTTGAGTCAGTTGTTGTATTAGAATCTATTTGGAAGTTATGTTTGATCGTGTTTAAGCATTGATGGTTATCGTAATAAAACTTGGAGTCTTCATGATCAATAGAAGTATTTCTTTTCATAGCACCTATGTAATTGCTTAGTTTAGCATATTGATGTTATTTCTATCTAGTTTCTAACTGTACGTTCCGATATTCCGCGTCGGGGCGTGACAGAACGATCCTGCATAGTTTTTTACCTACGACACTGGTAGTAGGTAATACCACACGTAGGTATTTCCCTACGATTTTGTCGCACAAGAGATTGTTGGTAGTTATCTACGATTTATGTCGCGTAGGTATTCTCCTACGGTTATTGTCGCGTAGGTGGTAATAGGTAATTACCTACGATTTTTGTCACGTAGGCATTCTCCTACAGTTATTGACGCGTAAGTGGTAGTAGGTAATTACCTACGATTTATGTCGCGTAGGTATTTCCCTACTGTTATTGTCGCATGAGTGATATTAGGTAATTACCTATGATTTATGTCGCGTAAGTATTTTCCTACGGTTATTGTCGCGTAGGTGGTAGTAAGTAATTACCTACGATTTATGTCACATAAGTATTCTCCTATGATTTTTTATCGCATAGGTACCTGCGTAATTTTTAATAACAATAATTATACTAGATAATTGCCTACGACTTTTATCAAATAGGTAGTTTCCTATGATTTTTGAGTTGTTAATAAAACGTAAGTAGCATGAATGAACCGTAGGTGAATGTTTCTTTTAATCTTAATCCTAAATACTCTATACTAATAGTAAATAATCTATTTGAACTAT
The DNA here is from genome assembly GCA_024336825.1 of Amorphophallus titanum. Classification (NCBI taxonomy): domain Eukaryota; kingdom Viridiplantae; phylum Streptophyta; class Magnoliopsida; order Alismatales; family Araceae; genus Amorphophallus; species Amorphophallus titanum. The sequence goes on from JANBPO010004656.1 coordinate 1,261,673, forward strand.
AGATAACCTGAACTAATTATGTACGTAATAAATTCATCTATAATGCCTATATGAACCGTAGATAACATGTAACTAAATTCATAGATAAACCATATAACTTGTACACATTTACAAAATTTACACACATTCAAAACTTGCACCTTCACATCATTCACATATCATATATCAAAAAATCTGCACATTCACATTCAAACCATAACTTGTACACATTCAAAACTTCACATTCACATCATTCGCATATCATATATCAAGAAATCTATATATTCACATTCAAACCATAACTTGTACACATTCACAAATTGTGCACATTCAAAATTTACACATTCACATCATTCACATAGATCAAGAAATCTGTACATTCACATTCAAATCATAACTTGATATTAGATATGCAAAATACCATCATCAAGTGATGCGGGACGACGACGAGACTCAAGGCCACCTGGGACTCTAAGCAAGCTCGGGTCCGTCCCTGGCGAGGGAAGCGTTCGGACCTGCGCGGTTGAGGAACCGGCAGCGAGTCAAGGGTGGTCGGCTCTCTCTCTCGTGCCCCTCTCGGGTGCGCCACACCAGTGCTCCTAGTGGGCCGACACATGCGTGCCGTGGAAGCTACGACTAGTGGATGGGTCGCTGGAAGTACAGACCCTCACGTCACAGAAAATGACTCTGAAGGTAGACGAGTACAAAGATCACTCTTCGTACTAGACCGACTCATGGTGGCGTAAGCCGAAGACGTCACATCCTAGGACCCCCACGGCGCCCCACACCTGGTCCCCATATGATGCCTAGCATCAGTCAGACCATGGATCAGCACGTGGATCGAGGTCTGCTCACTCGGGACTCAAATTGGCACGGAAGAAATCACCGACTAGGCCGTAGATGATGAACAGTCCATCATTGGCCACACGGAAAAAGGGCGGTTAGGACCCCGCCGCTCAAAGGCATGGGCAATCCCACCTAGGCCGCTCATGCACGAGGATGAACGGCCAAACAATGGACGCTTAGGGGACATGTGGACAGACCCCAGCCGCTCACCCCAAACACTGCGTAACGGTAACAACCAATGGTCGGAAACTCACGAGATGCGCGGTCGGTCTCCGGCCGCTCAAGGGATGAACGGTCAACCACTGGCCGCGCCTCCTCCAACAGTAAGAAAATAAGTGCGGTTGGGATCTTGCCGCATGAGGGAAGGGCGGCTAGGACCTCGTCGCACAAGGCAGGTGCGGTCCAACTCTGGTCGCACGACCTGCCAACGGCATCAAGTGACGTACGGCCCAGCCCTGGCAGCACGAGGGATATACGGCCAGTCCCTAGCCGCACACCCCAAGCACTGCATAATGGTCTCAAACAACGGTCAAAATCCCGGGAGATGGGCGATCACCTTGGGGCCGCACGAAGGGACATGCGGTCCCATGATAGACCGCTCAACCCCGCTGCGCGTCGAGCCTGACTTGTAGTGCGCCGAGCTGTTGGGCGGCTAGGACAGGACTGCACAAGGGATGTGCGGTCCCTGGTTCAACTGCACATGGCTTACCCGCATAAAAATGGCGAACCTCACCGGAATCTCCCATTCGGCCCCAAATAGAGCCCCACGAAGGGGGAAATGATGAGAAAAGAACCCCCAAGCCCCCTAGCATGCTTCTATACCCTCGAAACGTGAAATCACAGTGTGAAATGGCAGATCGGGTGAACTCACCCCGCGACATGATTTTCCCTTCCCGGCGTAAAAACAACCCCACTCAACCTCGCCTTGGCCTACAAATCACAGGAATGGAACGACACTGAGCTAGGGATCGTCACCCTACCTCTGGTTCACGACGAGACGCCAATCCGAGCTCGATCCCACGAAGAACGCCGTTGAAAATCCTGCCTTCTCGCGCTTCCCACGCTCGCTGCACGTCCACGCGATCTCCTCGCTGTCACCCACGTATGTTGGTGGGGATATTCTTCCCTTTTACCAAAACCTCACAATCTAGATAATGGTGTATGATTTCAGATTCATTCTCGAGGGGGTTTCAATGACTAGGTCTATCCATTCCGGTTCTATTGGTAATGGATCGGCAAACGTCATGGAAATAAAAGAATGTGATACACCGGTATCAAATAAGACATGTGTAGACTTGGAACAAACTTTTAATGTACCTTCCACTAGTTCGCCTTCATCTTGACTTGCCTCCTGAATAGCCTGGAGACGTGCATTCTTTATTGCCAGGCACTTCACTACACCGGCTTGATCATTGATCAACGAATAGTCGGGAATCCAGTGATCACGGCTCCCACAACGGAGACAAGCTCCAAGTTTTCTCCAGCATTCTTCGACCTTGTGTCCGGCCTTATCACAATGTTTACACACCACTTTGGAAGGTGTGATGGTGATGGAGAATGGCTTGTTATTTTTCTTAACTTTCTTCTCCTGAGAGGACTCTCCTCCATTGCTTGGCCTTTTCTTATTGAATGTGGTCTTGAAGGTACCGGCACCAATGACATGCTCCTTCTTATCTCTCCCACGAATCCTATCGGATAGTTCCATGGCATCTTCTAGTAATTGGGCTCGGCGCACTATCTCCGAATAGACCTGTATGTCCATTAGCGCCAGTTGTGTGATATAGTGAGGCCTGAGCCCATTTAGGAATCTTCTAGCTTTCATCTTCTCGGTACTGACTAAATGCTTAGCGTATCGGGATAACCTCGAGAACTAAGCCTCGTACTCAGCCACCAACAAAGATCGTTGCTTAAGTGTGGCGAATTCGGCGGCTTTCTTCTCTTGAACTTGATCTGGGAAATACTTATTATTGAAATGTTCGACAAATTCTTCCCATGTAACCTGGTCTTGGTCTAATGTGACTTCCACCGACTCCCACCAACATCGAGCATCCCTTTCTAGTTGAAATGTTACTGACAGGACCTTCTCTTGGTCCGTGCATCGCATAACTCTAAAGATACGTTCAGTCTCCCTGATCCAGTGCTCGGCGTCGTCTGGGTCAGTGGAACCCATGAACTTAGGAGGGTTCATGTTGCGAAAACTTTGGTGGAGGTTTCCAGCTCCACGGTGTGCACCTCCTTGTGCGACTTGTTGTAGTGCTTGTGTGAGGCCCTGGACGGTCCTTTGCATGTCGTGCCATTGCACATGTTCTGCTGCCATAGTCCTACAATTACAATAACTATATTAATATGTGATTATGTTCAAAAGGTATTAGTTTCTAAGTTAACTCAACCCTTGGTTCTACCCAATCTCACCGGGTAAAGGTTCAAACCTATCCTTGGACTTGGGTTTCCTAGGAATTGAATATCCTAGGCTCTGATACCGGTCGAAGCCACCCCACCCACGGCCCATGTTTGTAACTGCACTCCCGTGGAGCCCATCAGCCGCCCCACCCCTTCCTTATTCTTCTGCTTCACCTGATCTGCACCCGCTACAGCAGCCTCCACATCTCCACCTACCACCGCGGAGCCTTCCCCTGTCGGGCATCACCTTGTCGAGCCGACCTAGCTCGGCTTCCCATCTCCAGTGGGCTGCCACCGCGGCCACCGTCCTTGTTCCCGTAACCCATTGTGCGGCTCCTCCCCCCCACTCCGCATCACCCTCTCTCTCTCTATTGTGAAGCCCCTTGAAGATAAAAGAACAGAATGGTGGCCCCTCCCACCTTCATCATCGCTGCCACCCTTCCTCCCCTCTGCCACTGTCCCTCTCCACAGCATGCAACATCGCCGGCAGCTACTACCTCGGCCGCCTGCCACTGTCGGGCCACCCAGCCACCTCCTCCACTACCACCATCTCAGCCTCCCACTACCAAGCAGGCCCCCGCCTCTGTTAGCCTCCACTATCCCCTCGCGTCCAACATACACACCCCTCATCATCCATTCCTGTTCTATTCTTCCCCTACAAACCATAGCACCCCACAAAGGTTGTTAGAAGCCCACCATGCCCACTCCCTCATCATTATCGTAGCAACCTGCTAGAGGCGTGTTGTCCTCCAAGCATGCTATGACACCACCGCCACGCACGTGGAAGCCCCACAGAAGCACCAAGGGTCGCAGCTCGCCACTGCCACTGACCCTGCTCCTTTCGCGGATTGTGTAGTGGCTTGCTCACCGGCGCGGCACCGCGTCCGCCCCTGGTCGGGCATCCACCCCCACCGCAGCAGTCGCCCACATGCCCTCCTTCCCTCTCCACGGGCCCCTTCGCCTGCACCCACTGCCCTGCCCCACCTCCCTGTCTGAGAACCCAACCTGCTCACCGATCGCCCCAACCTGCATCACCATCGTCGGATCCATCACCGCCACCCGTCCCGGTGTGCCCACGGCCGTCCATGCGACCGCAAAGCCGGTCTACACTCCCAGCACCCAGCCCTATCCACCCTCTCACCAGATGCCGCCAGAGCTTCCCCAACTCCATCGCCATGCACGTACGACCGTGCCACCCTGGAGGATATCGCCGACTAAGGTCCCCCTCCGAGCAGGGTGAGCCCGACGCTAGCGGACTACCACGCTGTCACCACCCTCGCCCTGTCAACCTGTCGTCGATGCCCATCGGCCCAGCATGCCCCAATGGCAGCCACGGCCGCCCCACGCCGCTATCGACCCCCCCTCCCGTGTTCTCTCTCTTCTCACCCACCCCTCCCTCTCTCTCTCTCTACGCGATGTGCATGTGAAATATAAAAAGAAAAAAAGGAAACCTCTCTCAGCTCCTCTCTCACCCACTGTAAACACCTCATTCCAGCCCCCATTCTCCCCTTCCCTAACCTTGGAACACCCCCTCCTAGACCCCCTCACACCTAGAGGTTGCCCCTATACACATCCACTTCATTTCCCCTCCCATATATCCCATTTCCCCCCATCATCTTCAACCTACATATCTCAGTTCGCAGGCAGCAGCGAAGGCCCAAGTTGCAGATCCTGTCCCGGAGTCACTCGGGCATCTTCAGGTGGCGTACCATACATCATCGGAAAGCTCGTCAAGGCATCTTCGCAGGCGTGGTGGTCCTGCCAGCATCCAACATTCCTACTGCCCGGAGGACTCGTCCCCGACTGTGCAGATCAGGCCTGGCCAGTGACCTGAGGTGACTTCCTGGAGCTCCCACGGCCACATCCCATGGCTTCTGGAGGCGCTGCTCGGCCGAGAGTTTCTACTACCAGTCGACGTCCATTCTACAAAAGCGGATTCCCGTTCGGCATCTGGAGGAGCATTTTCCAAATTTTCTTCCCCAGGTGCACAGAACAGGCCACTCAGGACCTAAATTGACACCCCTTCACTCAACGAGTTCCCTCTCTCTTCCCCGACCGCGTCTGGTGTTATTCCTGGTTGCTGGTCGAAGAAGACTCATCTACGATCATCCTTGACTTGGTCCCGCCACGATTGGACTTCGGGAGCGACCATGGCGGCTACAACCATCTGCTGCTACACCCTAGGATCAGCCTGAGCCAGAGCGCAGAGAGCCTATTCCTGGAGCTACCCCGGCCCGTGGCGACGACGGGTCCTTCCACAAAAATTCTCCAGTGTTCCACGATCTATCAGTGACGATTCGGCACCAATTTTGGTGACTTTCGAGCTCGGGAGAGTGCACAGCGGTGACTACAGCAACTCACTATCCTGTAGTCCCAGACCTGGATAGAATCAGAGAAGTGCCCTTCCGGCACCGACTTAGCTAGTCTCCCCTCCCCGCCTGGCCGGCTTAGCACCCCTCCCTGTGCGGAGGTAGTTTTGATGTAATTCTTAATTTCCCCTCCCCTAGTCCAACCCCCCTATGTGGGGAGTAGTGCTTGTATAATCTGAACAAGGGGAAGCTACGTCGGCGCAGTGTGTGGGGAACCCACACTTCCTCGCTCGCCCACGTCTCCGACTCGGGATCAGTGTCTTCACGCCGATTAGGTATACGCTGAACCCTCCCTGGATATTTGTGCTCAACTAGTATCATTTCTAAGTTCAGCCGGCGAGAATGAGAGTGCCCGATCCCATGACTTCCCGCTCACGAGTGGCCACCGTGGATTGAGTGAGGAGAGAACCCGTGCCCTCAAGGCACGACGTCCGCCCCGCTGATGTGGGTGCTCCAATCCTAGGGAAGGTTTTTTTTTGAAAGTGGATAGTACCACTAATTGTATAAAAATAATAATAAAGTGCACAAGTGTAGATAAACTCCCAAAAAGACACCCAATACAAAGCCACATCAAGGCAATGTGGGGTCAATCACCCTCCCAACAAAGCAAAAAGAGGTGAGTTGAGGGCGTTCACATTACAAATCAAGTCTGCCCATTCCCTCACTCTAGTACAAATGAAAGAAGTAGGTGAGTCTTCCACTCCATCCTCCCTTCTAAAGATCTTGTTGTTCCTTTAACACCAAAGAGACCAAAGAGTGACATGCAAAATAAGCCACTACATAACACGATCCCCTCTAATCGGCCACCTCCTGCCCCACGACCTGAAGAAGGACCGCATGCCCGACTGAAGGCCATAGACACACTAGGTTATGAAAGCCATCCCCTCCCACACAATCTGAGGGTACTGACACCCAACGAAGAGATGGTCCACCGACTCATCATCTAGGCCACAAACTCAACTAGGTCGGATATCCGGTAGGAAGCGCACGAGCCTATCTCTAGTGGGAAGCCTCCCATGCGAAATCCTCTAGATGAGAAGCTCCACCTTCAATGGGCTCTTCGGTCTCCAGATGTAAGACGCGAAGTCATGACGCAACCCGCCATCCAAAATGATGATGTAAGCAGATCTAACAGAGAAGAACCCCTCCCTATCCCACCTCCATGTCCACACGTCCTCCCAGGGGGGGCGTGAGGCGAAGTCGAGGAGCAGGGTAAGGAGGTCCTAAAATTGCTCCACCTCTGCACTAGTAAAGTCGCTCCTGAAAGTTGGCGCCCAAGTGCCCCCTAGAAGGTGGGGGTCAAAAGTCCGACCAACTAATGCAAGAGGAACAGCCGAGATCGCGAACAAGTTAGGGAAAGCTTCCTCTAAAATGTAGCCACCACACCATCTATCCTTCTAAAAAAGGCACTAATTGTCTTTCCTTAGACGGACACGGACCTCAAAGGAAATGAAGTCCCTACAAGAGAAGATGTCTCGCCAAATAGGAGACGTTTGGGCTGGAGCTGCAAATCGAGGTCCCAAACTCTCCTCCTCCCGAAGTACCTTTGCCTAATGAGTTGCGCCCGAAGACACTCATCTCTTGCTCACAGCCTCCAAACTCACTTACTAAAAAGAGCCGGATTGAAGTCCCCCACATGCTTGAGGCCAATGCCTCCTTGCTCCTCAGAAGTAGCCACCCTCTCCAACGTAATGTCATGCCAACACCTACACCTCCCTCCGCTGCCGTGCCAAAAAAAAACCTTCCCTGAATAGTTTCAATTTTCTTCCACATCGTCTTAGGAATGCGAAACACCGAGAGATAGTAGATAGGTAAACTATCCAGAACAGACCTGCACAGGACTAGTCTACCCCCATAAGAAAGAAGCCACGTCTTCCAACCCACTAGTCTAGCGTCATATCTCTGAATAACAGGAAGCCAATCCGCACGCCTAAGCACACAGGGTGGGAGGGAACCCCAGACATGAGATAGGAAAAGTCCCTAACTAACAACCAAGGATCCGAGAGGGCCTGTAAAGATGCATGTCATCCAGATTAACCCCAACAGCCACACTCTTGCTAAAATTCACCTTCAAACCAGTAGTGACCTCCAACAGCTCCAGCAAAGCCCTCGCCACATACATCTACCTCTCGTCCTCTGCCATAAATGGAATGGTATCATCGGCATACTGCAAATGGGTGACCAAGAGTTGACCTCTTCCAGTCTAGAAGCCACTGATCAAATCAGCATCCTCTACTCTCTGCCAAACCCTACTCAGAACAATAGCTACTAACACAAAAAGAAGGGGAAACATAGGATCTCCCTACCTGAGGCCCTGCCACTATGCAAGAAGGACAAGGGCTGTCCATTAACAAGAACCGCACAGGAGGCAGAAGAAATGCAAGCCCTAATCCAACTGATTCATATGTCCTCAAAACCCATAGACTCCAACACATTAAAGAGACAAGACCAGCTGACCCTATCGTATGCCTTCTCAAATCTATCTTCAAGACCACCCCTTTCCTCCTATGAGATTTCTTAGCATACAAACACTCATGAGTCACCAAGAGGTTATCCTGAATATGGCATCCCCTAATAAAAGCTCCCTAGAAGTAATTGACCATCTTGTACATGAAAGTTTCTAATCTCCCTACCGGCAGTTTAGTGATGATCTTGTAGGTGTCATTCAACAAGCTGATAGGCCTGAAATTGCCGAAGTCCTATGCTCCTTGCTTCCTAGGAATGAGAACAATGAGGGTTTTATTTATTCCCCCCAAGTGTCCTCTTCCTTGCTGGAATTCCGCAATTGCGGCCAACAGATCACCTTTAATAACATCCCAGCAATGCTGAAAGAAGACCAAAGGAAAGCCATCAGGCCCTAGAGCTCTATCCTCTGCAAGTGAAAACATTGCATGTCTGACCTCCGCCTCAGTGAAGGTCTGCAAGATAGCCATCCTCTGCTCAAGAGACAGCCATGGAAGAAGTCCATCTGCAATTCTCGGTCTGAAGTAATCCTCCTCAGTAAAATGCCTGACATAGTAATCCCTAGCTCGCTCCATGATCTGCTCCTCAGGAGAGATGAGGAGGTCACCCACCTGAATGCAAGTAAGAGTGTTGACTCTCCTCCTTCCAAAAGTAATGTGCTAGAAGTAAGTTGTATTCTTGTCTCCCTCTTTAATCCATCTATCTCTCAATCTCTGCCTCCAATAGATCTCATCTCTGGAAAGTATACCATCATATTGAAGCCTCAGATTGTCTCGCAGTCTCCTATCATTTGCATCCATTAGGCCAGTCTCCTCCAGCCTATCCAAGCCCTCAAGTTGTTAAAGAATTCTCTCCTTGGCTGCCCTACCCGAGAAGGTTTTGCCCTTCCCCCAGGTCTTGAGGGCCTCAACAGTGTGCCTCAACTTGGAGACGAGAGTAGCCAAAGCAGAGCTGGCGGAACCCTATGTAGACCAAGCCTCCCTGACAGTGAGCAAGAAGCCCTCCTCCCTGAACCAATACCTCTCCAATCTGAAAATAACCCTCCTCCCTTACAGACGATTGGTCATCAAAAGGATTGGCTTATGATCTGAAACAGATTTGGCCAACTGGAGAACCTGAGAATGCAGGAATTGATCCTCCCAATCAATAGAAATAAGAAGTTTATCCAGTCTCGAACAGGAAGTCTCCACTCTCAAGTTTGATCATGTAAATGAGCCATGCTCCATGCCAATATCTACCAACATTGCCTCCTCGATGAAAGCAAAAAAGTCTCTTGTGTCCTCTAAATGAACTGCATCTCTCGACCTCTCCCATGGGGCTGCCACAACATTAAAATCCCCTCCCACACACCAAGGCCGACCCGAAGAGAGGTGTAGGCTAATCAACTTCTCTCAAAGAAGACGCTTCTCCTCTCTCCCCTGTGGCCCATACACCCTGGTGAAGTCCCAAGAGAAATCGTCCTTCACAGAGGTGAAGTGAAGAGAAATGGCCCACCTACTAATGTACCTAGCCACCGACATCTCATCAACCTCAAAGGGGTTCCAAATGATCATGATACCCCCTGACCTCCCCTCTGCCGACGAAGCAACTCCTCTGAAAAGTCTAACACTCCCTAACTCCCTCAAAATCCCCCCCATCCCCTTCACATTTGTTTTCTTGAATGCAAAGTATGTCAATCCTACATCTCACTAACTCCTTGACCGCCATCTTCTTCTCAACTCCTCCCAAACCTCTCATGTTCCATGAAATGATCCTCATAGAGAGAAAGATGACACCCTCTTCGCCACTTCCCCTACCTCCTCCCTCACCCCCCTCTGTTGAGCCCTCTCCTCCTGAAGAATAGCCGTACACCACATCTTACAAATGTTGGTACAAGCCCCCCTCACATCTTTCTCTGCCCCCACCTCAAAGGACATACCCACCCGAACGGCCATCGCCCTCAATTGCTCCTCTACCAACTTCTAAGCATTCCCCATCATCTCCCGCACCACCCCTCTGGACATGTAATATTTCTTTTTCAGCACCCCACCATCAATGATAAGGGCCACCGGTCCCTTAGGGCAGGCTGGCAAGGTCAAGGCTTCATCAACAAGAGCCCCGACTTTCGAGAGCTGCGCCTCGTCCGAGTGGTTATGGGCCTCAGCCTCCACCCTATTGCCCTAGGTCTACCATCTTGAGAGACATGGGGTGTCATCACCTGTGGCCACCTCCAGCTGGTTGGCCAGCAACTATAGCCTTGAGAGAGAGGGGACGGCGACAACCAGAGCCACTTCCGGGGCCAAACTCGTAGCACTCGCCCCGACTGGAGGGCCTCAAAAAGGGGACGAGTCAAAGATCCCCACTGGGGATGGATGGCTTGTTGTAGTAGCACCGGAGAATGGCAACCCCCAGCACTCGTAGACGCACCATCCGACGAGCCGATGACCGCCACCACTTTCCCTCTGGTCGAAAGCAGAAGATCCCCTTGACCACCCAGACCAGGCCACCCCAAAGGGGGTACCGCTAGGGCCAAAGCAACCGACAGTGAGGTGGCAATGACGAGCTAAGCTGAAGCCACTGACAGGCCCTGGGACGTAGAGGCTGATAACCTACTAGCACTATCGAGCGGGAAAGAAAGTCCTTATCGGGTCCTAGCAACCCGATACGAGCCGGATCCGAGTTTAAGTGAAGCGTCAGTTCGCCAACCCAAAACCAGCCTGCAAACCCGTCAACGCTAGCAGCTGGACCGGCCCAGTCAGCGCCCGGTTGACAGCCATCGGGCGATCCATTCGAATTCGAATCGACTGCCAAAACAATGGCCAAGCCGCCGTCTTCAACCTCTGGAGCTCTCGCATGTTGGCCTAGGGAAGGCGCTAATGCCTCCACCTCCTCATGCAACCAAACACGGATGACCCCGGGAACACCCCCCGGGTGCACAGTGATGATTGCCGACACCTTTGAGGGGCTCGCCACCTTCACCACCGCGACGGCGTACAAAAACTGATCGGGGAGCAACCCCAACTGCCGAGCTCCACCTCACCAAAACTTCACGCCAAAAATGCCAACCCTCCATCGTTGTAGAGAAATAACGGGACCCCCTCAAAGACCGCCCTGAACCTCCTCACAGGCGGGTTGGGAAAAGTACCTTTATTCTCCGACCAACGCAACAAGCGGAAGAGAGATTTGCCGATCGTCAAATAGCCCACCGCTAACATCCAGCCGACCACTTCCTCATTCGCCCCCGCCGCCAGAAAAGAACTGGAGGTGATCCTCAGCACCTCCCAACTACACCCAGAGGATTCCATCAAACGCTGGCGGACCTCCTCAGCCACAGCCTGCCCTTCGAGCATAGCCACACACAGGCACCACTTCAACCAAGCCAATCTGCCCTGCAATGCTGCCGCCGAGAGCTCTCCTGCATTGCATCATCTCCTATTGGCCCGACCCAACACCAGAGGGGAGGATAATACAGCATCTCAATAGGAACGAGGACCCATTTGACCCCTCTGCCCACCAGTAAGAATGAAGCGCAGTCCCTCCGAATGTGGCCGCGACGACCACACAGGAAGCAGGTGGGAGGGTGGCCGGCACCCCCGCCCCCCTACCGTCGAGCACCCCCACCAGAGGCGAACATGGAGCCAGAAGTCCCGATCCTGGGATAGTTACTCTAACTGTTGCTCCAAGTTGTAGGTGCCATGTCCCAGTGTCTTGATTTCTTGTAGTATTTCTATCAAATGACTTCTAACCACAGTCCTCTATCCTCCGGGCCAACCTTCCACAACCCCTTGCCAAGTAGTACCAGGTCGAAATCTCTAGTGTTTCTAATGCAAGGGCCCCCAGCATTCTTGATCTTGCAACCCCTTCCTAGTTGATGTTGTGCCATCCTTCATCCGCTTCAATTCCTATGCTGGAAAAATGCATTCTAAATAGACTCAAACTTCCTCGCCACTGGGAGTTATAGAGATTCTCTGTGCATAAAGTGACCGTCCAATGCTGATCTGCAGACAATCCATTCACCCACATAGAAGAGCATGTCTTTCCTACCAGCCACTCTACACTCAAACTTATGAATAATCCCCACCAAATCCCTGTAATGAGAAGCCCCTATAGACTGAGGCAACCCATATTGATAATGGGGAACTCTCCTAACATAGCCTCATAATGATCGCTGAGTTCTGAAGAATATTTTTGTCATGTGCAAATTCCTTGAAGTTCATTCATTCCCAGCAAAACTAACACGAGTAGTAGTTGATGATGCAACTGAAACCAGAATGACCACGTTCTACCATTATAACGCATTGTCAGTTAGAAGAAACAGAGTGCAAGCTGATGACACAGCTGAAATCAGAGTGACCGAGTTATACCATTATAATACATTGTCAATTAGAAGAAACATTCTCATCACACCATTTTCTAAGGGATATTCATGAACAGCAGACTTCAGAGGTTTATTGTTACCAATGAGTTAAATAAGAATGGCCTTGATGAATGATCACTTGTTCTCCATTTATGTCCCCAAGGAGTTCAATGCTGGAGGTTTTGGAGAGAAAAGCTTCCACAATGCTGTCAACCCATGGCTTTCTCATCCCAAGCATGTGAGCCAGTCACCAAAGATTTTGGTTCTTTGACAGCCTGGTGAACTACATTGAAGTCTCCGTTTCATCATACTGATGAATATCTTGCCCTCTCCACATCTTCCTTGAGTTAAGGGATGTTTCAGTTTAAAGAAATCAATTCCTTCACCCATCCATCTCCTCGCACATATGGAACAAATCAATCAATGTCTATAAGTAGTCCTAGGGTAAGGGCCACAAGGGAAAAACTTCAAGCGCTTTCAAAGTGAAAAAAAGTATCTGAAATTAACAAATGACACATGCATGCACACATACATATACACACATGCATGAGGGGGGATATTTACCTCTAGCACTACACAAATGGAAACCCAATACAAAAAGGAAGGCTTCCTGTGTGAAACTCAAGATGTTATCCAGGAGAATGTTGTCCACAATACATTTGCTTAAGTAGTATCATCATTCACCTTGTAGCTTCTACTGCTCATAATGCATGGCAAGTCTATGGCAGAAAAAGAAGATGGTTCTTGAAATATATCAAAATAAAAGACAACAACAGTGGACACCTCTTGTAGGACAAACTAGCAACAAACTAGAATCAAACATCACTGGGTAAGAAAAATCAATTGAAATTGGACGAAAGTACATTCAAAATAACATCCATGATGCTCAAATCAATGTAATTGAAACTGGTAAAAATTAATACTTTAAAATGAGTGGCCATTCATACCAGATTCATCTACTGGAGTATTTACTTGTACATGTCTGTCGGATGCTGCTACATGTCTACCATAGTCCTCTGCCAGATTATCACCATCTAAACTTCCCTCTATAACATGCATCTTCTCCGGCCCAGAATCATCACATGAAGGAATTCCATCAACAAGTAAATTCAATGAAGTAGATTGGTCAGTGTAAACAGCAGAAGCATTATCTGATTCTGAAAGAGGACAACCAATTTGAGCAACTGAGCGCCACTCATCATGAGAGATATCCTGGCTCACAGAAGCACCTGGCTCATGAATAATCATTGAAACATTGGAAATAGGATCTTCATGATGTGATTCTGAAGGCAAAACCATAGATGCTGAGCTATCAGCACTTGCATGCAGATCCTTTGACGTACTAATGTCATGAGCTGTACAGGAATCAGTTTGAGCAAAAGGTACTCTCGTTGTCTTGCTTGGGGGTCTACCCATCTTCACAATGTCAGCCAATGTGCGTTGACCAGTCACTCCAGACCAAGCACTTCCAATTCCTGCTGAATATTGTGAAGAGATCGTATCAGCTGTGGCAGTCAAGTGTCCTGCATTCTCCATGGCAACAGAATTGCTGCAACATGCAAAGCTCATTTAAGTTTTTTTCAATGTGCTATATAAATATTATTATATAAATCACTTTCAAATATAAATATTATTATATAAATGGAATGTAATAATTTGCATCCAAATATTGAAATAAAGGATTGCAGTATTTGGTTTCAAATGAAGTATATGACCTTCCTCAATGAACTAGTTGCCATGTCAGGAAAAATTATGATGAGTATATATGCTGACAAGACATTTCTTTTGGAAAGGATGATAAGCTCATTTTGACATTTATTACCAAGCATTTCTTTTATTTTCCAGAGTTACTGAGTTCATCTACAGAAATGGAACATGATGGTTACATTTTTCAATGCATCGGAGATGGCTAAACACCTCCTTATGAAAATACACAAAGCACTGTCATATATATGCATTAGATTGATAGATAGATAGATAGTGTGTGTGTGTGTGTGTGTGTGTGAGAGAGAGAGAGAGAGAGAGAGAGAGAGATGATGCAGTGCACTGTATGAGGTAACAATAAAACTCTCTTAGTCCTCATCCTTAAGAAACAAGACACACAAGGTTTCCTAGGCTTTACACCCATCAGTATGTTGAACAGTACATACAATATTATCACTCAATTGCTAGCCATGAGACTAGACAGAAAGAATGGCAAAGTAGTTAGTGGTCACCAAGGGGCTTTCATCAAGGGAAGACATACAGAAAAATTTTCTAATTGCTCGTGAGCTTTTGTATGTTATGAAGACCCAAAGAAAGAGGGGATGGTGTTGAAGTTAGATTTTAAGAAGACATATGATAGTGTTAATTGGCATTGTCTACTGCAGACCTTGGCTAAGATGGGTTTTGATTAGAAATGGATTGGGTGGATCCGAGCATGTATTTCCTCAACAGCCTTTTCTATCTTGGTTAATGGGCAGTCTACTTCATCTTTCCACAGTGACAAAGGGCTCCGTCAAGGAGACCCTATATCCCCCTTTTTATTTGTCCTAGTTACACAGATTTTGAGCAAGGTGTGGACAAGGGCTGAAAGGACAAGTTTGATCAGAGGCTTCGAGGCAAGGCACCACAGTGTTGGCATCAGTCATTTGCAGTATGCCGATGACACTATTCTCCTCCTAACAAATGAGGAGAGCCAGCTTATACTGCAAGGTTGATGCTGGAGCTACTTCAGGAAATTAGTGGACTGAACGTGACTTTCAACAAAAGCCATATGGCTGAGATCAACATAGAAGAGAGGACACTCAAGAAAGCAACATTTATACTGGGTTGTTAGAAAAAAGATTTTCGTTTCTCCTATACGGTCCCACCACTATCCTTAGGAGCCCTACATTGTAGGGATTGGCAGGTGGTATTGTAGAGGTTTGAGTCTAGACTAGCAGGGAGGAAGGCGAGGCTCCTCTCCTACAGGGGAAGAATGGCATTATACAAATTGTTGCTTGACAATCTTCCTATATACTACCTTTCCATCTTCAAGATCCCTAAAACAGTGGCCAAGAAACTGAAGTCCATTCAAGCTAGATTCTTCTAACATGGCAGTAGTGATAGTTGTAGGGACTGACATACCATCTCATGGGATAGAATATGTAAGAGCAAGAAAGCAAGAGACATGGGTATCAAGAATTTTGGAGACTTCAACCTAGCCGTATAGTTAGGATCAACATAAGGGAGAAGGCACTCAAGAGAGCAGCATTTACATTGGATTGTTAGATAGGAGATTCTCCTATCTGGGCCCACCACTGTAGGGATTGACAGGTGATAGTGCAGAGGTTTGAGTCTAGACTAACAGAATGGAAGGCGAGGCTCCTCTTGTACAGAGGGAGAATGGCGTTATGCAAATTGGTGCTTAACAGCCTTCCTATATACTACCTTTTCATCTTCAGAATCCCTAAAACAATGGCTAAGAAACTGGAGTCCATTCAAAGTAAATTCTTCTAGCATGGCAATGGTGATAGTTGCAGAGGCTAGCATGACATTTCATGTGTGTAAGAGCAAGGAAACAAGAGACGTGGGTATCAAGAATTCCAGAGACTTCAACCTAGCACTTCTTTGAAAATGGTTGCCGAGGCTTGGAGCGGAAGACAGTGGGTTATGGCTACAACTTGTCGGGCAGAGATACTATAGCAGTGCCATTGGAACTTGATACCGAGATCCCCCATTTAGAGAGGCATCCTTCAGTGTGGGGATATCATCAAATCAAGTGTTCGTGACCATTTGGGAAATGGACAAAGGTGCTTATTCTGGAAAGACAAGTGGTGCGGGACTTCACACTAAAAGAATCCTTCCTGAAGCTCTTCTTATTTTGGCTACACCCACGACATTTGTGGCTTATACCTTCGATACATAGTTGTTTGGGGTACATAGACACCTACATTCAGAAGGAATCTAATGCACAATTAGATGGATCAACAAAAGGTTCTTCTGTTATTTCTCCTTGACTACAAGTTGGTGAAGAGTAGGGAAGACATGTGCTGGTGATGGGAGGAGGACGGTGTTTTTTCAATCAGGTTTGCATACTCACTCATATAAGATGGGAGATTGAGCCACCATTTTGCTCCGCAAATTTGGACCTTAACAGCCTGCTGAAGGTGAAGTTGATATAGAGGATTTCACATGGCTGGTTGCCCACTTGTGACAGATTTGCCCCATTCCTTCGGGACACATTTACCCTTTACTATTTATGTGGGGAGGTGGAGGAAGCCCTTAACCACCTCCTCCCAGGATGCTCGTTCTCTAGGGAGGTTTGGGCTAAAGATCGATGACAAGATCCACCATACCTTTGAGACGTTTGAAAGTGTGCACTATCTCCTCAAATGGCACAAGGGGTGGAACCTGAAAGGGGATAGGATTATCTGGTGGCTTATTCTTTATGCTACACTTTGGGCACTGTGAGGAGAAGAAAGAAACAACAAAATCTTAAGAAGGGAAGCGAGAGTTGAGGATAAGCTTCTCTTTATTTGTGAAAGAGAGAGAGAATAGGCAAAACACTAATGCAATGTGGAGTCTCATAATTCCTCTCTTTTCCTTCTGTTGGGGGGATAGCAAGGGGTGCATCGACTCAGTGTGGTGCTTGGTATAGGGATTTTCAGGTGCTGACTGACTATACTTGTATACCCCCAATCTCTTTTTTACAATCAATACAAATGTGGTACCATCCACTTCTCAAAAAAGATGGTACACTCGACAACCACGGTACAAGACGGCATACATTGATGCATGTCGACAGATGACTCTAATTAAAATTCTTCCGATCAACAAACTATTGGCGAACTTGAAGCTAGCGCATCAACAACAAGCTCAAAAAAAGATCATCCCATTTTCGAATTGCAAGGATGAGGACCTCTAGATTAAACCAATTTTCTGATCCGAGTGAAGAATGTATTAGAAATTCGATGTCCAAGTAAAGTGAAATGATGCCATCAGAAGCACAACAATGATCTCTTGACTGAAAAGAGAGGAGTCGTTTACCTTGGAATGAAGCCCTACCAATCACTGTGTTCAATAATGACACAAAGCTGGATATGAGTCAAAAACAAAACACCTCTCATTCACAATGGAATAGAATGGCCTCGCTCGATGCGTCATTCGATGTGGTGTATATTCATATTAAGAGTTCTGAAAATTTCGAAACCTAAACAACCTAGCTTCGAGGTGTCGACATCTTTCCCTAAAGAAATTCGAGCAAAAGCAAGGGTGGGCCTGGTCAAGTAAGCAAGCAGTGAGATGAACCAAAGCACAAGCTATTCATAGCATGAGACATGACAAGCCCAAGCTTGGAAGTACAAAGGAGCTGGTACAAAAAAGCATTCTATGTAAGATTCAAAATGGTGGATTGAGTAAGTGTCTAACCAAGACTGATCTCATCTATCATGCGAGGTCCACTCCTAGCATGGGTGCACCGAGCTTCCTAGAAGTGGTGGGCGAGGTGCCGCAAATGTCTTTATAGTGTTGGTACAATTCTAGGGGTGCTTAATCTTACTATTGGTGATGTCAATGGTGATTTTTGAGTTGCATTCCACTTTATGATATTCACATTGAGGCCAAGCCAACTTTAAGAGCACGAGACTTTCTAGATAATTACGGATGGAAGTCTTCCACAAGCCTTTTTCAGACAAGTTTGGTTCCCCAAGAGATCTTTAAAAGTCAAAGTCCTCATGTGGAGGCTTGTTTACGCGCGGAAATAAATATGTGATTTGTCGGAGGGAAATAACATGCATGGAAAGAGTTCTACTTAAAATAAGAAAGACTATTAACGCCTTTAGCCAAGGCGCCAATCACTAAAATGAAGACACTCCAAACAGGCGTCAATTTAGAAACTAACGCCCCTGACTAAGTCACTAATTAAAAGACGCCCCCTGACAAGGCGTTGTTTCTCTGAGAATCGTAAAACGAAAATCGATTGCCGTCTTCTACTCGAACCAGGAAACTGGAATGAGTTACGGGTAAGGATCAAAGTGGGAAAGGATTATGATGGAAAGACCCAACCCCAATCAAACTCCAACCAACTATAGGTCTTCTAAAGCCTATAAATACCCTGCGGTTAACCCATAGAGCTTTCTGATCGTCAACATCTGCAAGCTACGGTAAGAATAATGTTTTCTTACTGAACTCTCTTCTTCCTCTTTCTTATTCTTTTCTTCTCTCCTGTGAGATGCAGGAATGTTGATTAACCCTGCAACTAGAGCCCTCTGCTAGTGTGTTCCTTCCTGCGGGCTACAGCAAGAAGGGTTCTCTGGGAAGCTGTTTTCCTGTTGCTGTTAAGAAGGAACTGTAGACTATTTCAAAACTTGTTGCTGATTTCTCCTATGGGTTGCTGCAACGAGGAAAAAGTCTTCTTCCTACTACTATTGTTACTCTACAAAGTGCCGTTTTCTTCTTCCAAACACCCTAGTTGTCACCCAGTTCAACACCCAAAAGGTAGGATCCTAAATCTCAAATGCTGGATCCAAGTTCAAGTAACAGAGCATGCATACATGTAGATATTCCTTACTTTTAGGTTATTTTACTGTATTTTCTATTTTCTAAAGAAATAGCGACCTGACACCAGGCGTTATTTTCTTTTAAACGTGACTGTCCTTAAGGCGCTTATTAAGAAATGCCTTTGTTTAAGTCACTATTTCCATTAGCAATCCTGTGTTTTCACACCTTCTGTGAATGGCGTCATTTAACAGACGACCTTCTTAAAGGCGTTATTTATACCAGTATTTAATAATTCAACGCATGATCAAAATTTAATAAATTGAATCCCTGATAGTTAAATTTCTGCATGAGCATAGTCCTGATATCATGAGATTTTTCCTTACCTGATCATGTTCCTAGATCCATGATTCTCTTCTGTTAAAATTATTGATACTGTTCATGGTCAATTACTGTATAAACTGAATTAATGCCCTGGCTTAAGGCGTTACTTTGAAATATAACGCCCTTATAATTGTCGTCATTTATCTGTGATCCCTGAAAATTATTAAAAAGTAATCTTCTGGAAAATGTGGTAAACAACGACAGTTTGCACTATTGTCAAAACTTTAAATGGCGACCCAGACTAGGGTGCTATTTATGAAAATACTGGAATAATAATTTCCTGAAATCTGTGACTGGCTTAGGATGTTTTCCATATGATTAATGAATTTTCCTATTATTATCCATGTTTCTAGTCATTTCAAGATGTCACCTCGGCGTCGGAGAATTTCGATTCCTCAAGAAGCGAGCAGTGTTCCTCAAGATATTCCTACTTCGGCTCCCGTCATTCCGGCTCAAGAGGATGCACCTGGCAGTTGCGGACGTGCATTGAAGGAATTTTTGCTATTTCATCCGTCGACGTTTGAAGGCCAGACTGATCCAGATGCTGCCAGAGTATGGTTGGATGTGACCAAGCGCGTGTTCCGCTCTATGGAATGCGCAGAGGATGAAAAGTTGATGCTCGACACTTTTCAGCTCCAGGGCGTGGCGCTGACGTGGTGGAATACGGAGTGGAAGATTTCTTTCCAGTCCCGCCCGCTCCGGCAGATTTCGTGGGCTGAGTTCGTTGCCACTTTCGAACTCACCTTCAGCCCGGCTTACCTCAGGATGGATAAAATGTATCAGTTTTTGCAACTCATCCAGGGAGGAATGTCCGTGCTTGAATATCGAAACAGGTTTATGGAATTGGGCCGATATGCGCCCCATGTGCTAGCAAATGAAGCATTGAAGACGGAACAATTTCTTCGTGGCCTCCATGCTGAATTGAGGCAGCCGCTGATCGTTGCCCGTGTAACTAATATGACTGAGGTATATCAGGCTGCAGCAGCATTGGAATTGGATTTGGCGAGATCCCAGGCTTCTTCTCTGGTAGTGTCGGTTCAGCCGACGACACAACTTCCATCTGGTTATCCGCCTCAGGTTCCAGGCTTTTCTTCAGCCACTCCAGTTGCTAGTGGTGTTATTTCTTCGGGCAAGCCTCAGTTCAGGAGATTCAAGAATAAGAAGAGGTTCAAGAAATGATTTGACCAGCAGGCGTCGTCTGGAGCAACACAGTAGTCAGCTCCTTCTTTCCAACAGCGTCAGAGTTCTGCTAAAAGCTAATTCAAGGGTTGTGCGCGGTGTGGTGGCAGCCACCTAGGCAAACCATGCTCATTGCCAGTGGTGTGTTTTCGGTGTGACCAATCAGGTCACGTGGTGAGAGACTGTCCGTTGCGAGCGATTCCAGTGCAATTCGCTCCGACAGCTTCATCTCAGCAGTCTCAATCGTAATTCAGGCCTCCACTTCCACCACCACCTCCATCTCAGCAGTTTCAGTAGATTCACCCTCAAGCTTCAGCAACATCTTCCTTCTAGTCCTCTGCAGCCACCAGTAGAAAGCTAAAAGGCAAGGTGACTCATATTTCTCAGGCTGAGGCTGTGGCTTCAAATCTTGTCGAAGGTACTATTACTATTTTTGGTTGTGCAGCCCGTGTTTTATTTGATTCAGGTGCTTCTCACTCCTTCATTTCTGAAGATAACCCTCCAATACTTAAGCCAGCAACGGTTTAAGTGGAAAATAGAGAAGAGTTGGAGATAAAGAGGAGAGTGGAGGTCACGATAGGAGATCTAAGAGACGTGTAGATCCTCCAGACGAGTGCTCGCCGCCCCCAATGGTCACCCGGAGAGTGCTCGCCGCCCCCAATGGTCACCCGAAGAGTGCTCGTTGGGTGGTAAGGTTGTACGGGAAGGATTCTCTCTCAGGGAACGAATAGTCATGACCTCTCCACTAGTCGGGTGAGTAGCTCTCTGGCTTGCTTCTCTGTAGGTGTTTTGCTGGTGAGATTCACCATGGCTTGTCTCTGTGTGTGTATGCCTCCCCCGATATCCTCTATCGAGATCCCTTTTATAGGGGGTTCTCTTGATGTCGAAGGCCTATCCCTTGGCAGAGAAGGGCGTAAGTCGTGGAGTAACGCTCCCCGCAATCGTGGCGGGAGTTTCCCGTTGAGGGGCGATTTCTCAGAAGTCAGCCGACCCTCAGGCGAGTCTTACGGCACCCGTGAGGCGTGCTCGCCCATCGTGGTGCTAAATCCAGCGTCGTGGGGGGTAACAGTCAGTCACCTGAGGGTCATCCGGCTACCATTACGCCTGAGCCAAAGCCCTTCCCGCGTTGTCGAATTCGATGTTGAGTCATAGTGGGCCGCGTCTTTATGGGTCACGACTGTCAGGCGCCCTTGGGCACGTTGTAGACCGTGAGTTGAATTGGGCTTGTCGTAGATGGGCCCGACATGGGCCGAGCCGGATTTACCCTCCTTACTAGCCCCCTACTCTCAATTGCCAAGCACTTTTTCGAGAGCTGAGAGTTGAGTTTGGGAGGGTACGTTCGAAGGATAATCCCAAGGATGACCTCTTTCTTACTGCTTGAACTGGTGGTCCCAATCACATGCTCGGCGTGCGAGGTGCCCCTAGCGGTGGCAAGCGCCACTCCTGTAATCATGACGTGAGTCTTGTTGTCTAAGAGCGCGGGCTTCGAACGGGTGCCTGGGATCGGTGGTCATACCATGGTAGCGATGGGTGCCTTTTCACCTACCCTAGGGCTTCGAAGTGGTCATTCTGTCTTGGGAGACTATAAGGACCGCCATAGGGTTTTTCTTAAAACCCCATCCGCTTCCTGTTGTCTGCGGCAACTAGCTCCCTTACAGATGTCGTCGGAGAAGTCCAGCTCCTCCTCTGAAGAGAGCGGCCCTCCTGAAGAAGGTCGTCCCCCTAAACACCTATGTTTCCGGAAGGAGGCGCTTCCAGAATCGTGCCCGGCGTGGCCGGCGCCGAGGAGAGCAGCGGCGGAGGCGCCTCCGAGGAATATAAGCGGGGGTATCTGGATGGCTGGCGGGAGGGCTTGATGAAGGCGAATTCAGGCCTAGAATCACGTTGGTTGCATAGGTTGATTTGGTGCTAGCTAGTGGTAGCTAGATCACTTGGTCTATTTCTGTAATATTCATCTTCATCTGCAATACACAAGCGGAAATCAAATCAAAGAAACACATACACATACATATAAAAAAAAATCAACAGTAGGCGAAGAGCCCCAGTTCCTCAGAATGAGGGTAGTGTTTCACCTACTCCTACTGTACCGGTTCCTGCCCAGGCTGTACCTGTTCCTATTCCGCCTGTGGAGTTACCTGGTGGTCGTGGACGAGCGCTGAAAGAATTTCTACTGTTCCATCCACCAACATTCGAGGGTCAATCAGACCCGGAGGCAGCAAGGGAGTGGTTGGATGCCACTAAATGTGTCTTCCAGTGCATGGAGTGCGCCGAGGATGAACGGGTTATGTTGGCTTCTTATCAGCTTCAAGGTACTACACGCACATGGTGGACCTCAGAGTGGGAGGTTGCCTTCTGTTCCCATCCGCTTCGACAGATCACATGGGAAGAGTTCGTTGCTACATTTGAACGTGTCTATACTCTAGCCTGCCTGAAGTTAGCCAAGATGTACCAGTTTCTAGAGCTGACGCAGGGCGAGATGCCAGTGTTGCAATATCGAGTTAAGTTCATTGAGTTGGGCCGGTATGCACCCCACATCTTTACCGATGAGACTGTGAGGACTTAGCAGTTTCTACGTGGACTGAAAGCGGAGTTGAGCCTGCCACTGTTCGCTACTCGTGTAGCTGAGTTGGATTCTGCATATCAAGCCGCCGTCGCGCTAGAGTTAGAATTAGCGAGGACTCGAGGACTTCCTCAGACTGGAATGGTTCCGTCGGCCGTGCAGCATCAGCCGCTCCACCAGTCATCTGTTCTAGGAGCTTCTCCCTTTTTCTCTGCTGTCGATAGTGCTTCCTTCTCGCAATCTCAGAACAAGGGTTTCTGATTTAACAAGAAGAGGATGAGGTTCGATCAGTCGGCATTGTTTGATCCGAGTCAGCAATCCGTTTCCTCTGTTGGACCGCGTCAAGATTTTGTTGCTCTTCAGCTAAGGTTGTGTTCCAGGTGTGGTGGCAGTCATCCGGGTGTGCCGTGTTCTTTGCCGGTTGTCTGCTATCGCTGCCATCAGTCAGGGCACATCTTCTAAAACTGTCTGTTGAGGCCGCAGACGGTACAGTTCTCGCAAACTTCTCAGTCGCAACAGCTGCAGTTCCATCTTCCTCCGCTACCTCAACCTCAACCGTTTAATCCACCAGTTCCTGCTCCTTCTCAGCAGTCGTCTGCAGCTACCCGTCTATCGAGAGCGAGAGTCACTCACATCACTCGTGCGAAAGCGTTGGTGTCTAATCTGATCGAAGGTACAATTTCGATGTAATCTTCCATGCTAGTGTAAATTAGCCGTAAAATCATGAAATTATCTCCATGAGCATTGTCTTTTGATTTTAATGGCATGTTTAGTTATGGAGTGTTTGTGTGGCATGGTAGTTTAGCTTGAAAACTAGTTTCCCCACGATTCCCACCGATTTCGGTCGACCGGGAGGAGGTTCGATTTCGAACTCCAGATTTTGGCAACCCAGACGATTTAACGCACCACCCTAGGTGCGTTAAAGTCCACTGACGCACCTACCCTGGCGCTTTACCTGAATGGTAACAAGCCAACCCTGGTCCGTTATTTGACCATTGACCGTTCCTTTGACCGTTGACTGAGATAGGTGGTTAGTTTGACGGCCCATCCCTAGTCCGTCATGGTCGTGTAATGCGCCATCCTTAGTGCGTTACATTCTGTTCAAAAAACTTTAGATTTAGGTGTTCGAGTGCCTTTAACGGACTTGACCCCGTGCGTTAGAGTCATGTAATGCACCAGCTCTGGTGCGTTAAACTTTTCGTATATAATCCATGGATTTCTATCATTCTGGTGAGTGTAACGGCCCATGGGAGGTGCGTTACATGGATTTAACGCCCCTTGCTTGGTGCGTTATAGTTAGTGTGACTATCTTTGTGTTTCCGTAAGATGTTCAGGTGAGTATAACAGACCGAGGGAGGCACGTCACAATCAAGGTAACGCCCCTAGCCTGATCTGTCACACCGTTTAATGGGGTGATCCTGGTCCATTAAGCTCCCTGGCATTCCAATAGATGCAAGTTTACTTCCTTATGCATTTCATGTTGCATATGCGCCATGTTTAACTTATTTTATAAAAACTATGGCATTATTTTAGATCCTGATAGAGTACCTTCCTCTTTTCTCGTGATGGAGTCACTAGTCGTAGCCCAGTGACCGGAATGTCAGCCCACCTGGGAAAAGTGGAGGGGTAGTTCCCATTCAACGGTTCTTAAGCTAGTTACCATGGGCCCCTGCTTAACCGTAGTGTCCTACGGGGGGGAACTAGCTGGAGGCCTGGCTCTAGGAAGGAGTCAGTGTGTGCACACGTGGTCAGAGACTTAGGACTGACACTGACGAGTGTCATCTGACTAGTTCTCGGTTTGGTACTGGTACTGTTACGCCACTCGCTTGTTGTGTTTGTCTGACTTGCGAGTTTCTTGAGATTTAGCATAAGCCGTCAGTGGACGCGTCTGATTTCTCAGTTCTATTGGACTCTTCTTTTTCCTATCACTGGGGTAGTTGAGGTTCATCTCTATTGGTGGTTATAGCTTCTGACGCTATTATTTATATTTAAATTGGCATATAGATTAGCTGTTTAACTATTTAGATAGGTTTTACAGCTTTGCTATAATGTGTTTTATTTAGGATCTATAGCTGTGTGGAATCTGTAGACGGAAAGGTTCCTGAGTGGGTTGCTTATCCCCAATGTCGTTTGGGATCATGAGGCGTTGCTTGGTGCTTTTCGTGATCGAAAAGTCCGCTAATTCCATTAAGAGTTAATGGATAGAATTAATTAAGTTAAGAAGGAGTTCTTTACTTAATGGGCTGAAAAATCAAACCGACTATTGGGCCTAGAGGGTCATACACAATAGAGTATTGGACAGACCGGGATGGGTGGACTTTATAGACTATCATTAGGTTTTTGTGAAAAATGCCAAAGGTCTATAAATATATGCTGAAGGGAGAAACCCTGGCAAAACTACAAGGTTAAACCCTGGCCGCCCTCTCTCCTCTCTCTCTCTCCAAGGGGTGCCCCCTGGCCGCCCTCTCTCCTCTCTCTCTCTCTCTAAGGGGCGCCCCCCTCTTCCTCTCTCCTTCCTCCTCGGTGGATGGTGGTGTTGAGATCGGATCGGCGCGTGGAGATCGTGGAGGAGATCTCGTCTACTTCCACTGCTCGTGTGGATACGTCTAGAGGCCAGACGCTTGAACGGCTCGCGACCCTGAGATCTTCTTCTCGTTCATCTTCGAGATTTTGGGAGATTCTCGACCCCGCAAAGGTAAAGAATCGTTCTTCCCTTCGCGGGGTTCACCGACTTTGTTTGATTTTGAAAAATCGGCAACGATATGCAATCTAAGGTTTCAATGATTTTCGCTACGCATTCTGGTCGAAACCTTACAATGGTATCAGAGCCAGGTTACTGGTTTGATCAAAATCGACATTATTATATTATTGTTCGTCATTCTCAATCATGCATGGGGCTCTTTGTTCGTTGCTCGATTGGGTCACTCATGAGATGAGCGTCGACCGATTGATGCCAAGGAATCGTTCCCGGGATCAACAAGATCAAAATGCACATTTTTGGGTGTTGATTGACCCACTGGTGAGGCCGGATTGACCCCACTTGTACCATCACGGTCGCCGTTCACAGCGTGTGATGGGGGCCATTTTTAGGCAAGAAAACCTTAATTGCTAGCTCATATTGAGGCTGGCAGAGGCCCTGGGATGTTGGTGGCGGCGGGCGGTGATCTTTGGCGGTGTGGAGTGCCCGGCAAGGCGACCGCGGCGGCGTCTACAGCAGACAGGGGGAACTCACCCGTGATCGTCGCGTGCGCTACCTCTGGGGGCGGCAATGGCCATGGAAGCCGACGGCCCTGGTGGCAGACCGCTGGGGGTCGTTCGCGGTGGCTGGAGACGGCGCTAGGCCCCCCCATCCGGTGACTTCGCGGGCACAGTGTTTTACCCCGGTGCCCTTGCAAATCGAGCAGGAGGGATGACCCTCCCGCGGTCTCAAATGGGCCGGAGCTATCTTCATGTGAGGCTGGGCTTGATAGTAGTCTAACTTAGCTTCTCGATGCACAGGTGCCCCTGATTTGCCCGCGGCCAGGGGTTCACTAGCGACCTCATCTGGCTCTTCAGGCAGTGGTCGTGCACCGATGGAGACTGGCGAGAGCTCAAGTTTGAGTTGTTCTTCCTCTGAAGCCTCTTTTGCCAGGGACGCCGAGATGGAGGCGACGTTGGAAGGTATAGACAGCTCCTTCTCTCCTTCTCATTGGCTTTGATGTAGGGTTTATGGCAGAGTGTTGACGTCTTGTGTTATGTCCAGGACTGGAGTCCGAGGAGGAGCACGTGCCGGCTCCCATCGAGGAGGATCAAGGAGAGCCCTTCGTCTCCCCCATGGCCACTGAGGACGACCGGATTACAGAGGAGCCTCTACCCTCTCCGACTCCAACAGGGGACGTTGCCGAAGTGGAGGAGAGGTTACCCTCACCTACCCTAAGCGGGGAAGTTGCAGCCGTGGTGGGAGCCACACCAGGTGAGAGTTAGGACCTTTCTCAGGTTTTTCACCTTGTGTTGTCATGGGGAAGCCCTGAACGTTGTTGACCCATTTTGTGTTTGATGGGGTTGTGTAGGTTCTTTCGGTGTGCTAGCTGAGGTGGGTCACTCCGCCCTAGAGCTGGGGATCGAGTGGCCTATGTCTATTTCACCACCGGAGTCGCTACTGGACGCCAGCGTGGGTGCGGCCTTGCTTCAGGGAGCCCGAGGTTACATAGGAGGTGATCCCCTGCCTTCTCCAGAGGAGCTTCGGCAGTGGCTGAGGGAGTGCACACATAGCTACCACGGCCTTGGATTCCCTCGTGAGCTCTGGATGTCTGGTTTGGCCAACATTTGGGCAGAGTACCTGCGACTTTTGGAGGCTCAGGAGCAGTGGGCACAGCCATTGGCGGCCATCCGGGGGGCGCAGGAGTAGTGTGCTCAGCTCGTGTCAGCGACGATCGAGTAGAGAAGGCTTGCAGAGGCAGCCGTGTCTCTTTCTCAGGACAGTGCTAGGCAATTGAGCAAGGAGAGGAGCAGAGCTGAGGCATTGTAGAAGGCCTTAGAGGAGCAGCGGCGAGCCATGGAGCTCGCTGAGGTCGAGTGGCGGGTTGCCGACACCAGAGCCGAGGCCAGTGTTCAGCTTGCGTCGACCCTGGAGACGGAGCTGGTGGCTGCAGAGTCCTGGTTGGCGGAGCTGGAGGGGAGCAAGGCTAGGCCGTGATTGTATCACTTGCCCTTTCCCTTTTTTGTTATCCGGACTGTACATTTTTGTTACCCTAAGGGCATGTCTTTGGCACCCTTTTATAGAGTGCTAATGACAAATTCCAGATTTTGGTATTGTCATTTACTAAGTTGTTCCGCTCGGACAGAGGTGCGGTAAGCCCAGAGGGCCTCGACGAGGCGATCTGGCCAATCAGAGTAGTGATGAGATTTGCAAGTCTTCTTGATAATTCTTATGAGAGTTTTATCTGTGACTTCAGCTTGTCTGTTTCCTTGCGGGTAATATCGGGATGAATGATGCAAGTTGATGCCATATTTATCACACATGTCACGGAGCTCCTGTGATGTGAACTGCAGTCCATTGTTGGTGATGATGTCCCGAGGGGCGTCGAACCTGGTGAGGATGTTGCGCTTGATTAATTTGATCATCGTTGATGCCTTGACCTCCATGAATGCTTCATCTTCCGCCCACTTTGTAAAATATTCTGTATCAGTGAGGATGAAAGACTTTCTTCAGACTTCGCCAGTTCTGTCTTCCAAGGGGCCAACTACATCGAACGCCCACATGGCGAAAGGCCATGGAGCAATGAGAGGGTGAAGTGAAGATGAAAAAGCATGCACCTTGTCCGCATGAAGTTGGCATTTAGCACAATACCGAACATAACGGCCACAGTCCTCATGCATGGTAGGCCAGTAATACTACCGAAGGAGTTTCTGAGTGAGCATGCGACCATTTACATGGCCACCGCATTCGCTGGAATGTGCTCCTTCAACAACTGGCCCCAAGAGTTTGTCATTTTTTCAGATCACGAGGCCCTTCGGTACCTCAACTCCCAGAAGAGACTAAATGCCTGACATGCCAGATGGGTTGAGTTCCTCCAATCATACACTTTTGTGATAAGGCACAGAGCCGGTGTAGAGAACGGGGCTACGGATGCTCTCAGTAGAAGGATCCTCCTTCTCACAGCCGTTGGGGCCGAAGTAATTGGATTTGAACGGCTCCGAGATGAGTACGCTTTGTGCCCAGACTTTAAGCAGATTCACTCCGACCTCATCACCGGGCCCCACTAAGAAAGGGACGGGTACCAATTACATGATGGGTACTTATTCCGTAATCAACACTTGTGTCTGCCCCGGACGTTGGTCCGAGATTTCCTAACCTAGGAAATGCATGCGGGAGGATTGGCTGGCCATTTTGGGTGCAACAAAACTATCGCTGCTCTAGAGGAGCAATTCTTTTGGCCTAGTCGTAAGCGAGAAGTGGCCAAACTTGTAGCCCAATGCCGAGCCTATGCCGCAGCCAAGCAAGTTAAGCAGAACACGGGCCTTTATACTCCCCTCCCAATTCCTGAGTGTCCATGAGAGAATGTGAGCATGGACTTTGTGTTGGGATTACCTCGGATGGCCAAGAAGCACGATTCCATCTTGGTGGTCATAGATCACTTTTCCAAAATGGCCCACTTCATCCCATGCTCCAAGACATCCGACGCCACTAAAGTCGCCCACCTTTACTTTGATCATATCCCCATCTTCCTGATTTCAATATCTACAACTTTCATGACGTTAACCTCCAAATCTAAATTTTGAGTGTCAGTCAATGCCAATTCTTAGAAAAATCTATTTCTGTCCTGAGTTTTCTGAGTCTGTCAGATAGTAACTTGGAAATTCGACCAAGGCCAGATCTAGGATAGTCCAAATTCTTTTTCTAGCCATCAATCGAATTACTTCAAGTTAGCTTTCCAACGGTACCTCTTTTGCGTCGATCCGACATCAGGAGTGATCACAGTAGCTGATCTCGCCGGGTCGCGCGCTACAAAAATAGAACTTGAGATCAGTGGGCAGCAACTCCAACAAGTGAAGATCAGAGTCGATTCGCCTTCCACAAGACAAACCAGCCTGCCGCCGTCCCAGGGGGTGCCTCTCCAGGAGCCACCATCACAGCGGTACCACTCTAGGCCCACTCAGACCCATCGACCAGCACGTGGGCCCCATATCGTGAGTACGCGTGCCACCGAAGCTACATCAAGACGCTGCCCATAAACCCAAGATCGGTCCTCCCGGGCCCACTTGTGTCACCCTTTACCTCCCTGCGTGGAGTGGGTAGCAAAATTAACTTCTGTAATTATTGTGATATTTTTTACCTGGAGTCACCGTACTTGACCGGGATCGCCTACCCCACACCCAGAGCGTGGAGGTAAATCTTCTCCCTCTCTCTTTCGCATTTGCTTTACTCGTATCTATTTGTATATGCCGCTGCGAGTGTTAGGATTCTTAGTCTGATATTTTGTTATCACCGCTGCAGGAGAGCGAGAGTGAGTGACCCATCCCGTGACTCAATCCGAGTACATGCAAAAAAGTTGATACCCGAGACTCATTGCCGGTTTGTCAACCGCGCACGGTCCAGCGTTTCCCTCGCGTAGGGACGATTGCGAGCTAGAGTCCCAGGTCACGTGTCCATCCCACATCAGGTGGCCAGACACAACATTAACTCCCTTGGAGCACACTCATGGCCGCCTAACCACAAGCAATCCTCACCAGCCATCTAGCCACACTGCAAAATCCTTGAACACAGCACCCCAGCGACACACTTGCCGGTAACATTAGCTCAACTCAACACCATCGAGGCCACCACCAATGAGGATGATAGCTCTCTATCTCCTTCCTTAGGTCCCACGCTGACACTCCGACAATAATAGCAACTGCCTTCACAGCGCCAACTTAGTGCACTCAAGCCCTCACGCGAGAAGCCAAGCAGAAAGTTGTTGTGTCCCTATGTTTTGATGACAGCAACGGTGTCTTGATGATAGCAATATTATGAATCACCACTTGAGTTTGCTTGATTGAATGATTGAATGATTGCACTTAGGTTTGCTTGATTGAATGATTGCATTTGGCATGTTGATCAATTCCTCGCTTTGCTTGCCCTTCCTTTTCACAAATCACCCAGACAGCACACAGATGGCAACTTACCGCAACCTCCTTCGGCAAGTGGAAAAGTCGGCGCATTTTGAAATGGCGCCGCCAGCACCGACTACAACCTCTCTGCCTCCACTCGCAAAGAGGCCCCGGCCAAAATCGCCCGTGAGGAAATCTCTGGACGAGGCGAAGGCTGCGAGGGAGAAGGAGGCTAAACGCCGAAAAATGGAGGCCGCCAAGGCTACCAAAATCGTTCCCCCGTCACCTCCGGTTCCATCTTTCGAGGAATTCGAGGTCAGTCAAGTCGAGCTGAGCCAACCTGCCGATGAGATTCTCCTATCAAAAGCATCTTTCAGGTGAAGCTTATTTCTGTGTCGGAATGGGCCGCTTACACTTGGGTGCTTCTGCTTTTGTCCATCAGCTAGGGAGGAACCGATGCCTTTGCTGATCCCCGAGGTAGGAAAGGCCTGGGTTGGGTCGGAGCCGCCGTCCACCCCAACTCCCTCACCCAAGGCCATCGGAGATCCTCGAAAGGGGTTGCCGGTAGAGAAGGCGTTGGCGGCCGCCAAAATAGCCGGGAGGAAGGAGATAGAGCAGAGGAGGGTAGAGGCTATTCGAATCGCCTCAGCCTCCCCTCCGCCTTCAGTCCCGTCTTTTGCACAATTTGCCGCAGCTCAGACCGAACCAAGCTATCCCGCCAGTAAGGTTCCTGGGGTAGAGATATTCTTCAGAACTTAGTCACCTCCCAGGGTGGAATCTTCGTGCATGCATAACACATGTGTTTCTTCCTTTCAGCCAGTGCAGAGGAGACGCGTTCGGGATCACGCGTGAAGTCTGTGATAGTCTCCGTCGAGGCAGTCAGCCGGCAGGAGTTGGAGCAGAGGAAGGCAGAGGCCGATAAGTTCGTGGCCGCGTTCACGGTCGCTCAGGCCGAGCCCAGCCAACCTACAGGTTAGACTGTTAGGTCGGCAGCGCCGCTTAACACTTTTTCACCTTGTGGGATAAGGCCTTTTATACGAGTTTCTTCTTTCAGTCCCTGGGGAGGAGCCAGCACCTGCTCCTACTCGGGGTGTGGGCGAGGCTACTGCACCTGGGGTCGCACCTTCTTTCGAGGGGACAATCCCCGGACCGCATCTGGCCGTGAGGACCGAACGGGGTAATTACTGTGACTGGCGTGGCTAACATTTTCGTTTGTTAGGAGCCCAAATGGTGCGGACCCCATGGCGAACAGTGACACGTCGGCGAACCGACGGTGCCATACGCGGAGCACCAAGTGGACGACAGCGGCTTCACTTCCAATTGGGTACGAGTTGGCTTCAATTTGGATACTATTTGCATTAAAAATGGGCTTGCATGGGACTGCACTAAAGTGTAGAACTGAGCCCCAACTCCCACTGCTGCCCGTGCCCAGATCTCCCACTGCCCACCCCACTGCCACTTGGCCCTACCTAGCTCCCACAGTCACCCTTCAACCAGAGAAGACCCCACCTCAAAAGCTGCCCGGAAGCCCACGTACTAGCCATTCTCCCGCCTCCTATCACTGCGACAGGCTGACAGGCCAGATTGTTTGAGGGTTGTTCCAAAAATTGCCACGGTCGCCACTGAGCTCAGCTGTAGTTCCCCTTCCACGAGCATCTCAGGAACACACCCACCAGAGCTCCCCCCAAGTTTTGCGACCAACAGACGTGACGACGGTCACTTTCTAGAGCTGCCTTCTGGCTGTTCACCGGCACTAGCGCAGATTGACTAGCAGTCTGCCTTCTTTGGGCGCACTTCGGAGGTCATCGACGGAGCCAACCGTGTCCCTCTTCTTCCTGGTGGAGCGGCGTCCCCGTCAACACGTCCCTGGGACCACAGCCACCCTAGGGCCTCCCCGGTCTCGCTGTCCTTGCAGTCAGCACCAAGCCAAGGCCCGACGACAGCACCACCCCGCCGGCGCAGCAGCACACGTGGGCGACGAGCGCCACGGACCCCGTGCCCATCACCCCACGTCACACGATCCTAGAGTTCTTATGTAGCCTTTTACCTCCCTGCGAGGAGTGGGCACTTTGTTTATGTTGTACTCAATAGTTACTGTACCGGTGATCGTGTGACTTGGCTAGGTTTCTTCCTCACGTCCCGAGCGTGGAGGTACACACACACCCCTCCTTCGGTCATACTTGCTCCTTTAGTATTTACTCTTGACGTCGTTGCTTAAGTGCTATTTAGGATCCTAGCTCGATTATATTTATTCACTACTGCGGTGAGTGAGTGAGACCGTCCCATGGCTCTTCTGAGTCACGAGTGTGGAGTTGACTATCTAGTCTACGTCAGTTGTCTCAACTGTGCGGACCGACGCGCTTCCCTCATTGGGAATGCCTGTGAGCGCGTAGTAGCTTGTTCTTTGGCATAGTCCCCACCAGGGAACTTTGGTGTTGAGTACCTCCATCCTATTAGATTGCGAGGTCGCTAGTCTCAATTGTCCATTTGGTCGCATATTCATACAGAGTCCTAATCCACCTAGTTGTCCTGCATCAGTTTTGGTATCAGAGCGAGTCGTCCGATTTGTTCCATCCAAATCGGGATCCTTGGTGCCTCGTGTCCGCAATGTTCTTTAGCTTCAAAGTGGTTCTTCCCCACAATAAGACTACAATCGTATTTTTTGACGAGGATGAATCGGGAAATTACATCTCCCAATCTCTTGTGAACTCCTTATCACAAGAGGGAAAAATTGTCATCCATGGGGAATGGATCTCATCATTGATCGGGCAATGTGCCGGTCGATCAACGGTTGGTTTCATCATCGATATTGGGTTTATATCGATGCAAAGAAACTTTTATAGGTTTCATCAGATTAGACGTAAGGTCTAAACTAGGTAGGGTTTCATCATTGATCCGGCAATGTGATGCGGGACGCTATGCAAGCTAGTGCTCTAGGTGAAGATGCGATGAAATCGACCACTAAATCAGCAGTGACACGATATACAAAGCAGCGTGACTCAAACACCTTTGACTCCCAAGAGAGGGATCATGCCTAAACAAGTAACTTAAGCTCGTAGTCGTCCCCAGGAGAGGGAAGCGTGTCGATCCGCACGATTGAGAAACTGGCAAGGTCTAGGGTAGTCGGCTCCACACTCATGACTCCGATGAGTCACGGGATGGTCTCACTCTTTCACCGTGGTAGTGACGTACAAAATATAAGAGCTAGGTGCCTATGATCTCACAAGCAGCGGCCTCAAGAGTAAATACTAAATAAGGAAGCTAACCAAGCAAGGAAGAGGATGCATACCTCCACGCTTGGGGCATGGGGAAGAATCCCAGCCAAGTTACACGATCCCCGGTGCAAATTAAGTACATACAACCCAGGCAATGCCCACTCCTTGTAGGGAGGTAAAAGGCTACATAGCAAAATCCAAGGATCGTGCGAAGTGGGGTGATGAGCACCGGGTCAGTGAAGCTCGTCGTCAACGTACAGCTGCGAATGGAGCGGACTACACTGCGCCCACAAACTAGCCTGAGTCCAGCAGCAAGGAAGGCGAGTCCCGGGCACCTAGGAGGGAACACGGTCCCTGGAGATAGGTATCAAGGGATGAAGACAACTCGGGAAGATGCTGGACACCGTCGGCGTGGGAGGGAAGCTCCGCTACGGCCTCGAACGGGCGGGCAGACTGCTCGCCAATCTGCACAGTGCTAGGAATCAGTAGGAAGATGAGCCCAGTATGTCAACTTCTGCTCATCCACCAGTCACAAAACTTGGCGTGGGCACTGTTAAGAATGTCCCATGGACGCCGGCCGAGTGGCGACTGCAACGGAGCACTGTGGTAGTCTTGGCAAATTTTGAGGTAGACCCTGCGTAATCTAGACAGTCTACTGGCAGCTGGACAAGGGACCAAAGATGGGGCTGGAACTAGGCTTCCTAGAGGCGAATGTGGCGGGGTTTTCTCCGGTGGATAGATGATAGGCGTGGGATGACTGGGTAGCAGAGGTGGGTTGGTGTGCAGTGGAGGTTTCAAGCGTGAGAGGGGCAAATAAACTGGTCTCAGTTTTGCAGTTCAGTGCAGTCAGAACTGAGGAGGGTAAAGGTGCACATGGAAAGCAAGGGAGAAGGGTTTTAAAAGTATCAAAAAAATTCAATGTATTCCTCCAAGTTGTCGATGAGCCGCTGTAACCTTTGGAGAGGCGTCAGCTCTGCTGGGGACTGCAAGGCAGTCGCTTGTTCGGTTTGCTTCTTGAGCCGCCTTTTGAGATTCATCCTTCTATTCCTCTCCTGTTTCTTGGCGATGGTCGTCTCCAGGGGAGTAGGAGGAGGAGGCATTGGGACTGGAGCTGATAGGTCCGCACGGGGATACCGTCGAGCCGATGAGTTTGTCGGGCGAGGTTGGCGACTCCTCTTTGCTTGGATCTCAACCCAGGCACCTTTCGATTGTTGTAGTTGGAAGGTAGCATTGATCGCCTACTCGATGACTTCAAGTGGTAGTTCCTGGTAAGTAGGGATGCTGGGACTGGCATCTAAAGACATGGACGCAGCTTGTTGCCTCTGCCGCGGTTGGTGTGGGAGCTTACCAGGAACTGGTTGACTCGTACTGGCATCCAAGGATGTATGCGTGGTTTGATGCCTTAGCCAGGGTGGCTAGGAAGGTTTTCCATGTTGAACTAGTGTACGGGGGCTGGTGCCCGAAGATGTGTACACGGTTTGATACCTTAGCCATGATGGCTTGGATTTCTTCTGAGGAGGGGCCTGAGGAGCGTGACCAACATCTTGCTTCACGACCGGTGTAGTCTGGCTGAGAACAGGGTCAGACGACACCTGATGATGTCTGGGGGCCTTGTTGCCCCCAGTGGTTGTCTTGATCTCACGCGCTGGAGGGCCTTTGTGATGGCGGACCCGACCTGTGAGCTGTAGGGAGAACCTAGTTCGGTGGAGCCAAGGTCTCGCTCAACTTTTGCTTCCCCTTCCTATCCTCAGGTGTCGAAGATAGAGGTAGAATAGGGGGAAGATGAGAAGGGCTGGAAGAGTCTATCTTGGTCTCGCCTACCAGGACATCTTCTCGATCGAGGAGGACTTGAAGGAGTCTTGCAGTGTCTTCCATGGAAAAGGGCAGAGACTCTAGCTCTCGCCAGGATCACCATTGTGCGGCTGGAGTGGCAGGGGCTGGTTGATCAGCCTGTGGTGTTAGAGCATCGGGAGAGGCCGAGGGAGTGCCAGAGTGGATGACGTTGGCCGAGAAGGTACTCAGTCCTGCCTCTCGGCTGGCATCCTACTCCCTGCATCTCTGCAGTCGTTCGAGAGCCTCCCGATTATCGGTTCAAAACTCGAGCCATTCTAGAGTATGCTGGTAGGGCGACCCGTGCCCATTTTCTTGGGGAGGATCGGGCCACTCTGGTGCATTTCTAGTGACAGCCTGGGTTTCTTTGACAACTTGTCGTAGTCAAACAAGTGTCATGGAATTTCCTTCGGCATCGATCTGCTCCCACCGGATCTGTTCCTCAATGAGGTATTAGACTTCCTGATCTTTATCAAGGGTGCATTATATGGAGTCTTATACTAGAAGAATCTGAACTATGTATGCTTCGTTAATGAAGGTTCTTTTAGTTTGTCAACATGTTCATTCCTGTGCTTTCACCATCCTGCTACTGTCATCTCAATTTTTTGTTACTTCCCTGTTATGCACAAATTATTTCTCTCATTTTTTTCACTGATGGCAAAGGGGGAGAGATTTTGATGGATAAAGGGGGAGAAAGCTCTATCCGTAAGATGCATGTGTCCTGTATGTGTGTCATATGTGTATAAGGGGAAAGAAAGCTGAAATTGAAATCTGTCCCGTATTGCATTTGGATATGTCCACTACGTATTCTGACTCATAATGTAGAATGCGTTACCAACAAAGTGTAACAGTGTTGTCATCATCAAAAAGGGGGAGAATATTGTGTCTCCCCTAGATTTGATGTCCAGTTTTGATGCTAACAACAGTGTGAATGACTTTGATTGATGCTGGCAATACCATTTGGATTTAATAATGTGTGCTAAATGTCATTCCATTAAGTCAAAATAAGTTCTTGTTCATTATCAGGTCGATGCATACTCATGCGGCTGCATTATACGGTCGGTGCATATTCATGCATTGAGAAAGTCAGGTCGGTGCATATATACATTCTAGTCAAGAAGGTCAGTGCAAATGCAGAAGTGCTGCATTGAAAGGTCGATGCATCTTCATGCACTTAGAAAGATAGGTCGATGCATATCTGCATTTTTGTCAAGAAGGTCGATGCAGCTGTAGAAGTCTTGCGCCATCAGGTCGATGCATTATGTACGTAGGTCGATGTTGCTAGGAACTATATGCTAGATGTTGTATCATCAGGTCGATGCACACTATAGACTGGTCGATGTTATTGAGCCAGTGATTGCAGCATAAGGTCGGGGCACTGTGTACACAGGTCGATGGTGCTAGGCACTATATGCTAGATGTTGTATCATCAGGTCGATGCACACAATAGACTGGTCGATGTGCAGCATAAGGTTGGTACGATAAAGGTTATCATTCTTAAGGTCGGTGCACCTTGTGCATCTGCTATAAAGTCAAGTCGGTGCAGTAAGGTCCTACGTTGATGCTTTAAGCATCTTATTCTTTCATTATCCACTACAGGTAGACATGCCTTGATGGCACATCGATGTTGAGGTACATGAGGTGCGGGCCTGTGCATTGGCAGGTCGATGCACTACGTATGTGCATCATTGTAGATAGAGTCTTTCTGATTGAATGAGGTCTACCTATGCAATATGTAGGTCATTGCTCTTTTGACATATTACTGCATTCTTTACTTCTCATCAGAAAGGTAGGTCGATGCACTCAATCTTTGCTTCGATGCGCGTACATATCTTCACACATGATCTAGACCTGCCAGTGTCTTTGTCTCTGGTCTTGCAGCGGCTTTCCTTGACTGTCGGGTTCGCCTAGCGGTTGAATGATAGTTCGCTCTGCCCAGAGTGTTATCGTCGTCCACCGCTCCTGTTTCTGCTTGTCTTGGCTTGATCTTGTGGTTTGCCCGTGACCCGTGGGTGTCTACTGACATCCTATGAGGGCAGTGACCATGATAGGATGGCCAGGAGTGCTTGTGCGTGCTGTATGTGTCTCTATGTGTTTGTGTCATGTTAGGTTTCGGTCAACTCGGTGAG
Source organism: Amorphophallus titanum (assembly GCA_024336825.1). Classification (NCBI taxonomy): domain Eukaryota; kingdom Viridiplantae; phylum Streptophyta; class Magnoliopsida; order Alismatales; family Araceae; genus Amorphophallus; species Amorphophallus titanum. The sequence goes on from JANBPO010004656.1 coordinate 1,299,391, forward strand.
ACCAGGGGTTGACATGTGACCTTGTGAGCATCTCGATGGCTTTGTCCAATTCGAGACCGTGTTTCTGGATGCCTCGAGGTATCACCTTATCTCACTTTGCATATCCAAGTGTGCTGAGGGTCCTCGGTGTTCCCTCAGGTCTCCGTGAGTCATTTCCTGCGGAGCATCGTTTCCTCTGGCTTAGGAGTAGACCGATTGCCTGCTTGTTCCGTTGTCTGTGACGATCTTGCCTCCGAGTCGTCTGACTCATGGATCATTACGTGAGTAGGTCTAGTTGCCTTGTCCTGAGTTGTCAGTAGTGACTGTGCTGCCATTGGTGCTTCGGAGTACGTGTAACAGTGCTCTCTTGCCTGTCTATACTTCCGCACTCATGTTTTGAGTCTCCGTGTCTTGTGAGCCTCCACTAGTCGTAGCCTTACGGCACGCTTCAGCATGACGGCTCTTATAGCGGGGCACTTTCTCGATTTACAGTTCTTAGGCTAGTTCCGTGGCCCCTCGTCAACCGTAGCATCCTTCGGAGGGGAAATACTAGCTAGAGGCCTGACTTAGATGACAGCTAGTGTGTGCACACGTGGTTGGGGGCTTTGGACTTGCGTCGTTAGACGTGACCCTGACTAGTCACTCGTGTTATGGTACTATTCTGGTTCTGACACTATCTTTGTCTCGGCCGAGTCCTTGCGGTAAGTGATGTGGACAAGATGCTAGTAGGCGCAGTATAAGACGTCAGTAGACGCAACTGGCTGTTCTTCTGGTGGTGAGGCACTCTAGTCACATGGCACGTGGCTCTTCGTGGTTCTCTTCACGTTCCTCGCACGTCGTGACCTTTCCGGGTTAGCCTTCTCTTGGTTTTTCCCGAGGTCGATGTCCTGTCACATGCATGACGTTCTAGTCATGTGTGGGACAGTGTGCATGATGTTCTAGTCGTGTTGTCTGAGTCTATCTAGATTTTTCCTAGGCTTTGTTGTTGTTCTTAAAGGTCTTTGTTTGGAGCCTGGCGTCGTGTCGACATTTCGGTAAGCTTTTGACTTTTCCTAGTTCAGAGTTCACCCTTCTGTCTTTGTTTGGTGTAGTGTCTGCTTAGAGTAGTTTGAGGGGTTAGAAACTCTAATGCTTCAAGGGAGATGTCTTCGCTGGCATACCCCCAATGGCCTTCACCGGCGCGCCCTCATGTGGCCTTCACCGGCACACTAACCCCCCCTCACCGGTACACTCTTTGGAGTCCCTCTCTGGTGCACCATTCATGCTCTTCGCCGGTACGCTTTATGGTGGGCTCCACCGGCACACCCTGGCATGGCCTTCACCGCCACACCACAAGGCAGCCTCCACCGGCACACCCTGGCGTGGCCTTCACCGGCACACCACAAGGTAGCCTTCACCGGTACACCCACCGAAGGCCTTCGCCGGGACGCTCCATAGCGTCCTTCTCCGGCACGCATGCAAGGACCCTAGCTACGCATGGCCTTGGCAAATCCCACTAAGTACTACGAACCCATGGACAAAAGTAGATATAAAGAAAATGAAAGAAAGGGAGTTGATGAATGAGATGATGAATAATGAAGGCTATAAGGGGACTATTGTTGAAATGACCAAGACTCCGTCAATTTCTGATGAAATTTCGGCAGACTTTCCCCTAAGCCAAAGGTATAAGGGGAAACACGGGTGCACGCCCACAAGGAGTGATGGCCCCAACAAAGTGGTGGTGGGCCCCGTAGGGCAACACCAGAAGTCCGTTGGCTGAAGTATTCCTCTCCCCCTTCGTCGGCACGCCATGATCATCCTTCACCGGCACACCCTGAGGGGGCTTCGCAGGCACGCCCCGGGCGGCCCTTCCCTGGTACACCCCAGAGCAGCTCTCACCGGCACACTCTATGGCGTCCCTTCCACGGCACGCCCTGAGGGGTCTTCCCTGGTGTAGCCCAAGCAGACCTCCGCCGGCACGCCCTATTGCGGGCTTCGCCGACACACCACTGAGTGGTCTTCCCCGGCACGATTCAACGCTTCACCGACACACCATGGGACGTCCTCCACGGTACACCCCCTATGGACTTCCCCGGTGCACCCTCAGGGTCTCCCCCGGTACACTGCCCAGGCTTCAACGGCACCCCCCGGTGTCATTCCCCAGTACACCCTAACCACTCCTCCCCGGCACACTCCGACAGGTGTCCCCCGGCATGCCCCTTGGCACTACTCCCCGGTACACCCGCGCCATCTCCCACCAATGCACCCCCTTCGCCCCTTCGTCGGCACCACCTGCGATACTCGAAGCAACGTTCCCCGGCGCCGGAGAAGAAGAGGAAGAGAGGGGAGAAAAGAGGAAGGAAAGGGGGGAGGAAGAGAAAAGGAGGGAAGAGAAGAAGGTGGAGGGGAGTTTAGGGCTCCGTCGCCCCGTAGGCAAAGAGGAAAGAGGAGAACGGGGGGAAGAGAAAAGGAAAGAGAAGAAGGGAGAAGAGAGAAGAGGAAGGAGGGTATATTGTTATTCACCGCTGCGAGAGAGCGAGAGTGAGTGACCCGTCCCGTGACTCAATCCGAGTACACGCGGTAAGTCGATACCCGAGACTCACTACCGGTTTCTCAACCGCGCACGGTCCCACATTTCCCTCGCTTAGGGACGATCACGAGCTAGAGTCCCAGGTCGCGTGTCCATCCCGCATCATAGTAACTTCATGTCAATATGAGGAGATCCCTTTGCTCCTCTGTGTGAGCACACCAAAGCTTCCTTATTTGCACTGCCACTTCTGCTGTTATTTCTAGCTTGACCTACTGGCTTCTATCTTCTCATGCTTGACCTGAGCTACATATATTTTGACATCATCAAGTGCATATCAGGCTCATCAATGAAGTTCATAGTCAGATATCATCAAATGTAAATGGGACTCATCAATGGCTCATAGGCAGACATCATCAAAACAAAGGAATCATGCATGTACACACACATGCATAACAATCCTCACGCCAACTCTACCCTCTCAAGGGAGCACGGCGAAACCACATAATAGGATTCTACAATCCTCTGTCCTCACATCACTCGACTTAGGCTTACAGGGAAATCCTCCCATGCGATTCATGGACCAAGGAGCACCATCCAATGACAATGTCCCTTCGGGGACCTTCATACACATGCACCGTCCATTGCACAGACTCATCATAGACCACATCTCAATTACTCCAAATGGATGCCTGCCAATCCTCGGCTCAGCTCTCACCACAGAGCCATAGGATACAATCTCTTACAATCCACGGCACACATCTCCAAGGCAACCAAGTGCTGCTTGTTATCACAGTAACCTGGTCGACGACGCCATGACCAATGCACATGGGTCCCCAAACAACATAGACCTTGTCATAGTCGACCACTCGGCTAGCCTTACCAGCTGCTCACAGCTACCAACTGTGAGCCATAATCTCTCAGAGATCACTTCTCAAGGACCACGGTCCCATCGAGGACATAGCTTTTGACACGAGTCAAGCCCATAGCTTACCAACTGTGACCATCACGTCCTCGTCCTCCATCAGGCGATACCTCGACAACCCCATCCGATTCTAGCACCAAACGCTTGACATGACTTCCAACGAATAAATAGAGTACTCATGTGATAAACTTGCCATCATAATTCCCCAACTCTCCATCTTGCCAGTGCCACAAACCTCAATGCCTCAAGCAATGGCACGACATTTGATGTAACTTACACAGTCAGAGATGATCTCACATCGAGGAACCAATCCTCCGATGCTCAACACATCCTCTAGAATCCACCCGTAGTAACCAACGCTATGATCTTGGACCTGTGGGTCATGGGCCCACCAGGCTTCTGCTGTGCACTCTAATCCACGTGTACAACCATCATTAACCTAACAAAAATTCGGTAGCACCTCCCCTTAACCCAAGGTGTTCTAAGGGGAGTAAAGTGGGTGCCCGTCCATAAGGAGTGACGTGCCCCAAAATAGAGGTGCGCACGGATGCGACAACACTTAAAAATACCGTATCAAAACACAGTGCAAAACCAAGCGGACAGGTAGACAAAGCACGAGGGCTAACATCACCGTATCAGGGGAATGACGAGGTGTCACTGCCTCAAGGGAAAGTGGCAAGGCCACCGTATGAGGTGGAGGTGGCCAGACCACCGTATCAGGTAGGGGTGGCATGGCCACCATATCAAATGAAGGTGGCAAGGCCATCGTATCAAGAGGAGGTGGCGAAGCCACCATATCAGGCAAAGTTGGCGAAGCTGGCGAAGCTGGCAAAGCTGCGGTAACAAGGGAAGGGGGGTAGGGCCACCGTTTCAGGAAGAGGTGGTAGGGCCACCATTTCGAGAGGAGGTGGTAGGCCCATTGTAACAAGGGGACGCAGTGAGGCCATTGTATCAAAGGGAGGTGGTGAAGCCACCGTATCAAGGGAGATGGCATGGCCATCGTAGCAAGGGGAGGTGGCAAAGTCACTGTATCAAGGGGAGGTGGTGAAGCCATTGTATCAGGGCTCACCCAAGCCAATGGACAACGTTGAAGAGGGTTTGCTCTTGAACAAGAGGCTTGGCACGGAGGAAACTGGACCTCGACCATGAGTTGGCGGCACCCAGTCACTCAAGCCCCCTTGCGGCCAAAAGCTTCATGAAAATAACCAAGGTAAAGGGAAAACCATGAAGGGGGACGCAAAGGCATGGGTTCCTTTGGGCTCACGGGAAACCACTTCACCCGTGCAACTTAGAATTTCGTAGACCTTTGCAATCAGCCACCCCAAGGGAGAGACAAACCATTAGACTGCCATGAAAAGATAGACGCAGAGAAAAAAAAGGAATCCAGATTTACAATCAACAAACATTGGCAAGCATATTCTTATTTCCTGCAAAAGAGATGACACACAATGGGAGCCAGAGGGCTATTACAATGCAGATAAAAAAAAGGAAATGAAGAGAAGAATAGGGAAAACCACAGGGGGAGGCAAACTATTTCGGGGGAAGTACATCGGCGAGGGGGACGGAGCACATGCTCCTCCCCCTCTAGACCTCTCCACTCTGCTCTCTCCCTCACCTTCTTCTTTTCTTCTCTCTTCACTCCCTCCCTTCCTCTTATCCAGATGATGGTAGTCAGAGTGGCCTTCTCTTCTTCTCGCCATTGTTCCTCTTCTTCCCTGTTCTCTTTTTTTTCTCCTTCTCCTCTCCTTCCCTAGATGATCCTCCTCCTAGCGGCCTGCTTCTTCTCTTATTTTTATAGGGGCTCACCTCAACGCTCCTCTGGCAGTGGACAATCAACGAGGTGTCCCCAAGGCTGTGACACCGGTCACCATCATCTGCAGCGCTTTAGTAGAATGGTGCCGGCGGGGCAAGTACATCGTGGAAGCTTGCCAGAAGCAAGCAAGCTTGATTCGAGGTCCCTGCGTGCCCAATTGGTGACCGTTGGTCAAGGGTAATGACCATTGGATCTAAGGAAAGCAGCGCCTCCCTCTTTCATCAAAATAATGTCAGAGCTGCCATACCAGTGACTTGACCGTATCACGGAACCCACTATATCAAATGATGTTGGAGCGTGTCGTATTAATGGGTAGGTGAGCGTGTCGTATCACGCACCAGGCGGCCTCACTGTATCACTGGCCAAGCAGATGTGCCGTATCACATGCCAGACGGGCGTGCCATATCACACGCTGGGGGGTGCCATATCAATGGCCAACGGGTGGCCTTATTGTTTCAAACGGTGGGAAGTCCATCATATCAAGCCTCCTTCAGGTGTATGGCCTATGATTTAATTTGCCCGTCTCAGGGTGAGTATAGTACTCCATTGTTTGCTGATTCTGCATTTGTTGATTTTCTTAGGGGCTCAGGAATCTCGAACCTCCTGGGTGTATTCTTCGCCGCCGAGGACTCAAAGTTGAACACACGACAGTGTGTAAATTCGGGGCATCTTACTTCCCCTTGCTATTTAATGCGCTCGTGCAAGTACGAGACATTGTCGGGCAGTAAGATTCTTCAGAGTCTGGACGTCCCGTCTCTCCGCAATCTTCTTTCTTTAGTTTCGCTCCTCGGTGTGAAACTGGGAAGTGTATAGATGTGAAATTTACACGACTACAATACCCCATGTCAGGTAGCAAGACACGGCCATGCTATTGGGCACAAAGGCATGGACCCTCACCAATCGCAGGGTGTGGTGTGTGTGTGTGTCTCCTTTGCTCCTCTCGAGATCGGGTGTGGATAGTGTGTGCACATAGGAGACCTTGGCCCAGTATAAGACGTCTGTAGATGCATCTGGCCACATTGTGCATAATTGAGTGACAGACCCTATGTCGGTAAGGTTGAGGTACCAGCAGCATTGTCGATGGCCCTTTTGGTAGACAAGTCGGAGTTACCCTATGTAGAGGGCTTGGTTTTCTTACTGGTTTTGGTTTGATACTTAGGTTCACTAGTGTCGAGGTTGTCTTCCCGAGGGTGGAGGTTGCATGTATGGCCACGTGGCCTCGACTATGGTTCCATCAGTGAGGATGGATTGTTACGACCACATTGTCTTAGGGTTTCTCTCGATAATGAGACCGTGGTTTCACCATGGGTCAGCGGTTCTAACTAGAGGTCATGGCTTCCTTGTCGAGAGTCGGAGTAGCGTGGAGACTCTATAGCTCCGTCATCTGCTATTCTTAATTCCTCTGCCACTGATTTGATTTTATTGTTGTTATAATCATTGTTGTTGTTATTGTCATTGGATTGTTACTGCTTACCTCTGTTGTTGTGGTGGGGATCTACAGGACCCCTACTGAGCCAATGACATGAGACTCACTCCCTATTTTTCATGTGCGGCGCTCTTCCTCGAGCTTGGTGCAGCACTCGGGTGGTCATTAGTAGCCATCTTGCTAGTGCTGAGGTATACCACGCAGCAGTGTACGTTCCTTTTCTAGTTGACTGTACTTGTCGATTGGACTCTATAGTTAAATTATTTAGTTATAAAATGTTAAGTTTATTACTATTATTAAATTGATTATTCATGTAACTTATTTCATGCAATTGTTTGAATTTCAATGCATCTCAACAACACCAAAATAACCCTTCCAAGCTTCTCAACTAGTGGGTGGCGACGCAAGATTCAAATGGTATCAGGTTCTACTCGGTATCCAGATTCTAGGTCGTTACATGCACCTTCACTAGTCTTGGAGCAAGGAAGAAATGTCACACCCCGAGCCATATGTGTACAACGGAAGTAACTCAAGGAACGTGGACAGTCGACAATACGTCTCAAGCTAATAATATAATCAGAGCGCAATTACATTCTCACACATAGAGGAATGCACAATATTTGATCAAAACTAGCTTTTATTGATAAAATAATTCAAAAGTTACATAATATTGACTCTTCCTACTACTAGACTCGAGAAAATAAAATTACAGGACTAGACTCAATAAAACAAAAATACATCATTGACTCATGGCTACTAAACAATCTAGGCTTCTCTCGACCTTAAATCACTCTCGGACCCATCATTAGCGTAGTCTGAATCCGACTCACTTGAACTTCCTGAAAAGATTAGGAAAAATAGGTATGAGCACACTTGCCTAGTAGGTATCTTCGCATCAACATCCACCAAAGCATGATGTGCCTCGAGCCAATCCATGCCCAAGATGACATCAAAGTCCTGAAGCGATAACGCGTAGAGTCTGGCCGGCAAGTTCTGCCCTTCCACCCACATGGGCACCTTTTCGAAGCAATACAGAATGTGCACGAAATCGCCAGTAGGTAACTCCACTGCCATGTCATAGGACACCTCAGTCACCGAGTCCTCCACGCTCTGAGCAAAATCTTCTGAAATAAATGAATGAGAAGCACCTGAATCGAACAAAATGTGAGCCGCACAACCCAAAATCAAAAGTGTACCTTCCACCAACTGCGACGCCTCAACCTCTGCTCTGGTCATGTGGGGCACTCTGCCTCGGGATCTCTGCCTCCCTACAGTAGCTAACTGAGACAACTGAGAAAACTGCTCCCATCGCTGGTACTACGGTGGTTGTGCTGGCACTTGTTGGGGCTGGAACTACTGCTGCTGCTGAAACCTGGATGGCTGACTCGGCCTCTGCGGACAGTCATGCGCCATGTGCCCTGGCTAGTCACACTTGAAGCAAACTACAGGCGTTGGACACGTTCTACCTGGATGAGAGCCACCACACCTGGGACACCCGTCCCGAGCACCACTCACCGAGCTCCGACGTTGCAAGGTTACCAGCTACTGAACACTGCCTACCGACTCCTGCTGCGGCTGCCCCTTGCAACCTCGATGCTTCCCGCCCAATCCCGCATCCTTGAGCAGATTCTTGAGCCTCGAGCTAAAGGATGATGACCCTGGCGTGGGGGCCACAGATTGCACTGCCACGGAACCACTTGCTGAGAGCTGGACAGTACTCTGCTGTTGAACCTCCATCAGCTGACCGAAACCTGCTCGAACCTGACCAGCACCGCCCTGCCCTCGAATCTTCTGTAAATCTCTCTCCAATGCCGATGCTGCCTTGCACGCCGCATCCAAAGTGGTCAAACTTGACGCAAGAAGATGGTGCCTCAGCTTGACCCTCAGACCACTAACAAACTGATTGGTCTTCACTTCCTTATCCGCCATGATATGCAACGTATAACGGCCCAACTCGACGAACCTGACACGGTACTGCATCACTGACATGTCATCCTGGGTCAACTCTATGAACTCACACAGCCTCTACGTCCTGATGAAAGATGGACAGAAGACATGCTCAAACGCCATGACGAACTCCTGCCACGTGATCTGCCAAAGGGGACGAGACTGGAACATTGCTTCCCACTCTGACGTCCACCAAGTACGGGCCACTCCCTGAAGGCGATGTGTAGCCAACACCACCTGCTCCTCCTCAGTGTACTCCATCGCACTGAAGATCCTCTGCAAATCACCCAGCCACTCTCTAGCCACCTCTGGATCTGGCTGCCCACCGAAAATTAATTCTATTTAAGTCCATAAATAATGAGTGTGCCATGAATAAATGTACAAAAATATGCACTTATCATCGGGCTATATATGGAGTCCTCCAGTCATCAGATGTTGTTTGTATAGCGGCCACAAACTCGGTCTCCACACTAGGTCTTTCCAACTCCTCAAGGAGGATCGACCAGGTCCCTTCTCGACTGATTGAGGAGGCTAGGCGAGAGAGGGCGTCCGCTTAGGAATTGTCTTCCCAAACTATTTGGATCACCTGAAAACTCTTGAAAAGTTGGGCTATCTCCCCTACCAACTGAAGGTACTTGACCATCTTTGGTTCCTGAGCTTCGTAGTCCCCGTAGACCTGACTGGCGAGTAGCTGAGAGTCAGTGTAGATTCTGACTCGTTCTACTCCCAAGCGTCTTGCCATCCTAGCCCCTGAAATAAGGGCCTCGTTCTCAAAGGCGTTATTGGATGCTGGGAACTTGAACTTCAGAGGGTATTGTAGCTCTGCACCTTCTGGGGACCTGAGGAGAATGCTGGTGCCGCTACAGGTCGAGTTTGAGGATCAGTCAACGAATAGGTCCCAGGCAGGGTCGGATGTTGGCTGGGATGTTTCCTCGGGTGGGACAGTGTTCTCCGCGATGAAATCCGTGAGAGCATGCCCCTTGACGGCTGTACGGGGCCAATAACAGATGTCGTAAGCCACGAGCAATATCACCCATTTGACGAGAGGGCCAGAAGCTTCGGGATGGGCTAGAATCTTCTTCAATAGTTCACTAGGTAGCACCACAATAGTGTGTCCTTCGAAATAAGGCCAAAGGTGCTTGGCCGAGGTCACCAATGCTAGCATGAATTTCTCGATTGCCAGGTACCTTCGTTCAGCCTCAAGGAGCACCTTGCTGACAAAGTAAACATGCCTCTACACTCCTTGGTCGTCTCAAACCAAGACTGAGCTTACTGTAGATGGAGTTGTCGAGAGATAGAGGTACAGTGTCTCTCCAGGCACAGGCTTTGACAACACTAGAGGCGAGGCCAGGAATTCCTTTAGCTCGGTAAATGCCCTCTAGCACTCACTGTCCCAAGAAAAGGTAGCAGATGTCAACTTGGGCCCTCTCAACAATTTGAAGAAAGGAAGACATCATTTTGCTACTCAGGACAGGAAGCGGCTGAGGGCGACAAGCCTTCTTGACGTCCCAGAAAGAGATGGCAGACAAGAAGGGGGGTTGAATTGTCCCCTTGTCGAGATGGCAGAATTTAAAAACTCTTTCTTACTAAGCACAACGGAATTAGAACTAACAGTGTTACTAGCCCAAAATAAGTGCGAGATAAAAAGAGTTCTCTCAACCTTTCCAATCTCACACGAGTTAGCAATGCAATTGATCAGACAATCAAGACATCTTTATTTTTATCGTATATACCCCTAAAATCTTTATGAAAGTTTCACCATATCCCTGTCGTCACCGATCCACACAAACCATAATTCAATATGAGTTAAGGGGAGGAAAATGACTAACCTACTCCTAACTCTAGTCATCTCTCTCTCTCTCTCTCTCCCTCTCTCCCTCCTGAGATATGGGGGTGGAGAGGTTGGGGACCGCTAGCCAAAGACATTGGGCACGACTCCGGCCTCAGATGATGTTGGTGTTCAGGGGGGTCTCCAACCCTCGACCATCTCGATGAGGCCCTAGACGCGGCCAAGCTCAGAGAGGAGGACCTTTAGGAGGGAGTTGGAGGTGGTGAGGCAATGGCGGACCTCAATGAGCTGGTTCTAGCTGATGGAGAGCTTGGCTTGGGTGGCATTGAGGTCACAGAGAAGGGCAGTGGTGTCCCAAAGGTGGAGATGCGGGGCATAGTCCTCCCACCAGATGCTATTTAGGGAGGAGCCGACGAAGAGATAGGAGGTGAGCATGTTGGTGGACACCACTGGGAGGAGCACCTTCAGTCGCCACTGCCCTTGGATAAGTTGTTGCTGGTTGTGCCATGAAGTTGGTGGAAGAGCTCTCTCTCTCTCTCTCTCTCCTCCCTATAGCCTTCGAGATGATGATGGGTCTGTCTCGTTCATGGTCATCTAAGGCTCCCACAACTTCTACACTGTGATCCCGATGGCAAGTTGCGCCACCACGGTCGTGCAACAGCCACAACACCAGACCCAGTGCCTCCAGTGGAAGGCAGGGTGCGTTGGCTACCACCTTCCCTCATCCTCTTCATCGTTGCTGCTCACGTGGGTTGAAAGGCTATTGCTACTCCTTGAAGTACTTGGAGAGACAATCGTGGCACAGTAAGCCGACGAGGCAGAGTGCCCAACAGAGTGGCCACCATGTCCAAGCACGTGTACACCCAGTAGATGACCCCGGCCTCTCAAAAAAACCCTTGCACCCATGTACACCATGCTCTCTCTCTTCTCTCTCTCTCTCTCTGCACCCATCGGGGGTGTCGACATAGGAGGGCCTCTCTCTCTCGTCCTCTCTCTCTCTCTCACTCCATCCTTTCTCTCTCCCCTCATTCATTCATTCACTCTCTCTCTCTCTCTCTCTCTCTCTCTCTCTCTCTCTCTCTCTCTCCATCGCTGGGAGTGCTGATGCCAAAGGGGGAGGCCCCTCTAGCGCCCCCCTCTCTCACTCCATCCTCTCTATCTCCTTTGACATTGAGGGTAAAATGGTAATCTCACGTATGCGAGTTAGCATCGTTTACACAGATTGTAACCCTAGGGGCACCGCAACTCGGGTTAATAGATTTTAAGGGTATTACGGGAAATACAATAAAGGTGGAGAGTGAAAACTGCAGGGGCAAAGAAGAAGGAGAAGAGGAAAGTACACAAACCACAAGTGCTCAAACTCAACAAACTCAACTAATAAAATGTCATATCTATGTATATCTGTCAAAATGAGTACAAGTGTATGAAGGGTGGAGGGGTACAAACTCTCTCTCTCTAACTCTCGCCTCCACCCTCCTCTCTCTGTCTCTCTCTCTCTCCTCCCCTGCAGCCCCTACGGCGAGCTCGGGGCGGGGGCATAGACCCCCGTGCTGCACTCGGAGCTGAGCTCCGTACCTCCTCCTCTGTACGCTGGTGGGAAGAGGAGCCCGTCGCGTACGTCGTGCTGGCAAAGGCACTCGAGTGCCCCGCTGCTCAGGCTCTCTCACGTCCCCGCTGCAGTCGCTCCTCTGTCACCCGTAGCCGCTCCTCGACTACGGCAACCTGCATGCGGACAGCGACAAGCTCGGCCCTCTCCCGGTCCCGCTCCGTCCTCTCGCGGTCCCGCTCCTCGCACTCCCGGGCACGCTCTCTCCGCTCGATCTCAAGATGGATGAGGAGGTCCTGAACGTCCCGCGGCAGCTCGTCGCGCTGGCCCGCTACTGCGGTGAGACTGGCCACCTCCTCCTCCAGTTCCGCGACCCGCTGGTCACGGATGGCGAGCTCTACTCCAGCCAAGGCGGCCCGAGTGCTCGCATCCCGTAGCTCCGCCTCCTGCATTCAGTAAAGTCAACTATCAGTTTCGAATTCAATTTCAACATATACTTAAGTGAAATTAATGTTGTTGACTTACCCGTGTCGCATGGTCGCGCTCAGTCTCCTGCGAGTCCAGCGCCCGCCCCAGCTCGGTGATCCGCTCATCGCGAGAGGCAATCTCTGAGCGCGCTACTGCTAACTGCCTCTTCGCCTCCGTCATCTTTGCTACCTGCATCGCATTACATTCTCATTAATCTTTGCAAAACTAAAAAATATCATGAATGTCATTCAAAATAAAACTCACCAACGCGCTGCGGTCGCGGTGCTGCCTCGCCACACAGGCGAGTGCATCCTAGAGCTCCTCAGTCTGGACAAGGGCGTGAAAGAAAGTGATAAGATTCCATAAACAAATAAAGGCATAACTGAATCTTTGAGTTTTAAGGGCTTACCCGTGCGGCGAGATCCTGCTCAGCCTCCTCTGCTCGAGCAACTGCGCCTGCCAGCTGCTCCTCTAATCCCCCGGTCCTGGTGCTCGGTCCCCTCGAGCTCGAGGCACCGCCGATATCCCTCGCCACCGCTCCCTACTGGGCACGCTGCATCCGAAGAAAGATCGTCAGTGGCCAATCATCAATAGAAATAGGAATTCACATGCATTTTAATTTAACCACTCACCAGGGTCGCCAAATCAGCTCGTGCGGCTGTTTCGGCGACTCGCTAGTGATCTCGGCTCTTGTGTTTGTGCTTGCGAATTAGGTCCGAGGGCATATTGTCTAATTACTGCCCACCCCCTTCTTTGTGTCACATCAGGTTGGGTACTAGATACTGAACACTGAGCATTGGATACTGGGGATTGAGCACTGGGTATTGGAAGCTGGGCATTGGGTACTGGGGGGTTGAGCACTGGGTGCTAGAGGTTGGTACTGGATACTGGGGGCTGGGCACTGGGTATTGATTACCAAATACTAGAAACTGGGTATTGGGGGCTGAGTGTTGGATACTGGATATTGGGTACTGGATACCGAGTGTTGGAGGCCCACTTGGATAAGGCGTGCTAGCCTAAATGGCTGGAAACTGGAAGCTGGAAGATAACCCGTAAGGGTATGTTAACCTGGGGGACTGGAAACTAGGAGCTGGGGGCCAGAGGCCTTCCCATGACAATGTGTTGGCCAACGTTGCTGGAGTTGCTGGGAGGGGCTGGGGGCCAACCCATGATGGTGTGTTGGCCTATGTTGTTGGAGTTGTTGAACGATCTTGAAGCATGCCAGGCAAAACTGGTCCCCAGCTAACTCATTGTCGACATGTTGTTAGCTGGAAATGCAATTCACATCGGCCTACTACTGAGGTATGTAGGCGAAAAGTTGGCACCACTTGTCTGACTTCTGAGATGTAGCAATTATGGAATTTAGAGTTAACCAAGTGACCATTGGGCTGTTGTGTCGAAAGAACTGGGACTAGGGCTGGGGCTAGAGCTAGCCGGTGGACCATTAAGTGCTGCAACTGGGGGAACTGGGGTTGAAGCTAGTCGGTTGACTTGCTGAGGTGTTAGTCGAAAACTAGGACTGGTGTTGGAACTGGAGCTGGCCGACTAACAACTGAGGTGTTAGAGTTAGAGACTGGAACTGGAGCTAGCCGGCTGACAACTGAGGTCTTGGAGCTAGAGACTGGAACTAGGGATGACCGGCTGACAACTGAGGTGTTGGAGCTAGAGATTAGAACTGGAGCTAGAACTGGTAGTCGCCGACGGCTCAGCAACACTCTGAGTTTGTCGCCACCACAATGTCGAGACTGGTGGCTATTCTCCATTGAGGAGCCAGGAGGGAAGGAGAGTATTTGTTTCTCTTTACCAGCTCTACCACCCTTTCGGATTTTTGCCAGAGCTGGCCCCCTTTAACTTTCTTCGATGTGCCCTTGTGAATTTTCACACCAAGCCTGAGGCACCTTTGGGGGTTTTCACCTCAGCCGGGTTGCTGGCCTTTTTGCCCTCAGTCACCTTCGGGTGAAGAGGATGACTAAGTCTGCTAGGGTATCTCTATTTTTAACCCCTTTTCTTCTTCCTTTTTTTTAGCTTACTTGGGCGTATAAGGAATTGAAATTGCATGTGATTGTCCAGAACAAGTCCAGTCGAGTCGTCTGTTGCTGGCTTAGGATGTTTTTCGTGATTATTAATGTGTTTTCCATTGTCGTATGTTTTAGATGTCGCCCCATAAAAGAAGAGCTCCTATTCCCCTGGAAGAGAGTGGCAGCGTTCCACCTCCTGTCGTGCCTGCTCCTCCTTCGATTGTGCCAGTCCCTGCTCCTGCCATGCCAGCTCCGCAAGATGACTTACCCAGTGGCCATGGTAGAGCACTCAAGGAATTTCTGCTATTCCACCCGTCGACGTATGAAGGTCAGTCAGATCCGGATGCTGCCAGGATTTGGATCGAGACGACTGAGCGCGTGTTTCGATCGATGGAATGCGCAGAGGATGAGAAGGTCATGCTTGCTACTTTTCAACTTTAGGGTGTAGCATTGATGTGGTGGAGTTCGGAGTGGGAAGTTACTTTTCATTCCCGACCACTTCGTCAGATCACCTGGATAGAGTTCGTGACTACCTTCGAGCGCACTTACAGTTTGGCCTATCTTTGAATGGATAAGATGCACCAATTCTTAGATTTGGTTCAAGATGAGATGACTGTGCTGCAGTATCGGAACAAGTTCATTGAGTTGGGTCGGTATGCACCGCTTGTTATCGCTGATGAAGCCTTAAAGACTGAACAATTTCTCCGTGGTTTAAAAATCGAATTGCGAGTGCCACTGTGTGCTACCCGTGTGAATGTCATGGATGATGCATATCAGGCAGCTGTCGTAATTGAGCTTGATTTGGCGAGGTTTGTAGGGTTTTCTCAGTCTAGTATTGCTTAGTCGGTTATACCATTTCAGCAGTCTTTTCAGCCGTCTGCACCTGGAGTTCCGTCAGTTGCACCTACTTCTAGTGGCACTTCGAGGTGGATGTTTAGAAGGTCTAAGAAGTGATTTGGCCGTCAAGCATCTTCGGGTTCTGTGCAACAGCAATCGATGTCTTCTGATTCTGTCCAGCAGTCTGTTCCTCCTTTTCAGCAGCACCGAGAGTTTTCCATGAGTCAGCTAAGATTATGTCTGAGGTGTGGTGGCAGTCATCCAGGTGTACCATGTTCTTTATCGGTAGTCTACTATTGCTGTGATCAGCTGGGTCACGTTGTCTGAGATTGCCCGATGAAGTCCGTTCCGACGCAGTTCTCACAGTTCACCCAGCCACAGCAGCCTCAATTTCATCTTCCTGCACCACCTCTACCTCAGCCATCTTATTTGCAAGTTTCAACTTCTTCCCAGCAATCTTCTACAGCCTCTAGCCAGAAGCCGAGGAGCCGGATTACTCACATCACTCGTGCAGAAGCCATTGCGTCCAACCTCGTAGAAGGTACGGTTTCGATTTTTTTTGACTCCGCCACAGCCATGTCTTCTTTTGATCACTCCTATGCCCATGAGGACTCTCTTCCTCAGGGACTTCTGGCCGACCCATCCAGGGTCATTTCCTTCTCAGGGAGGGAGGGGTCTGTTCCCCCTCTCCCGCCTACCACTACTGAGGGCGCCCAGTCCTCCCTTCCTGATTCCTCCAACTCGGCTAGGTATATCCTACATATGATGGCCCAGTTGGACCCTACCCAACTCCACCTGATTAAATAAGCTCTAGGGGCAGAGACCCCGCCTTCAGTACCTCCTTCTGGCGCGCCTTCTATCGCCACCTCTGTTTCCCCTGCTAGTGGGTCCGGGCCCACTCTGCCCGCCATTGATCTCACTCCTATCCGTCCTCAGGCCCTCCAAATCCCCAACCTAGAGTCGGGCTAGGCTTCCACCTCGGCCCACCTGCAGCTTGACAAGGGGAAGGCCCAGGTCACTTCATCCGTCTATTCAGATTTCCCTGTCACCATTTCTCCAGCGCCGCAGGCCCTCGTGGCACCGGTGGATTTTGCCCGTCTGCAGCCAGGGGTAGCCCAGCTTGCCCACTCCGATATGGGCCACTCCCTGACCCATTATCCATCCTATGGGCTTCCCCCTCTATCGATCTATCCGTCTGCTCCTCACTCGTCGCCACCTTATATAATTTCTGCACCTCCAGCTCAGGAACGGGAAAGCCTTGATAGGTGGGCCTCCCTACAATAGTAGATCGACCTCCTCCATAAGAGGGTCGGCCTGCAGTCTCATGCTGATGTCCCCATTCCCAACTTTAGGGACATTCATTTTCCACCGCAGTCTGAGCTCCCCGTTTATCAGAAGTATGACAGGAACGGCAACCCGTTCATTCATATCAGGGAGTTCCTTTATGAGTCAGCACAGTTCTAACATGATGATCGCCTGATGGCGTATCTGTTTAGACGATCCCTGGATGGAGTGGCCCTAGAATGGTTCTATACGTTGCCTCTGGAGGAGGCGGAAAGCTTCAAAACAGTGAAAGAGAGGTTCATACAAAGGTTCCAAGACCAGGTTGGCCCGGAGTATTCTTTCACCGATTTAGTAGCAGAAAAGATGAGGACAGATGAAGATTTTACGACATACGTCAACCGATGGAGGCAGATGGCCTTGCGTGTGCCTGGGCAAATCCCGGAAGAAGAAAAAGTGAAGTTGCCCATTTCCAATTCCACCTTGACATTCTGAAACATTCTAATGTTAAATGATATCACTAGTATGCACCAGTTGTACAGTCGGGCCCGGTTCATCCAGACCCAGTTTAAAGACTCCCCTATTCACTCCTTGTTCGAAGCCCAAAAGTCCAAATCCTATAAGAAATCCCAGGGCCCAGTCACCGAGGGAGTCGAACTAAGTCCGTGGACATCCTTCATATGGGACTTAAAGTCCAAGCACACACTGTTCCAAACTCGGAGCACATCCTTTGTATGGAACTAAGTCCGAGCATGTCTGTGCACTCATAAGTCCATACACAATGTTCAGAATGAGTCCGAGCATGTTCAAGCAAGTCCGAACATGTTTCGTTAAAGTCCATACATAATGTTCAGAATGAGTCCAAGCATGTTCAAGCAAGTCCGAACATGTTTTCATTAAAGTCCATACACAATGTTCAGAACGAGTCCGAGGATGCACTATTCAAGTCCATACATGTTCATATGTTAAGTCCTTCCAAGTCTGTGCACACTCCTTCTAAGTCCGTGCACGTCTTAAACAAGTCTGTGCATGTACAGTTCTTGCATAGCAAGTTCGTGCAGATGCACATTGCATCCTCTCAAACAAGTCCGTGCATGTACAGTCTTTGCATAGTAAGTCTGTGCACATTGCATCCACTACATAGCAAGTCTGTGCATGTCTTGTTGAAGTTCATGGATGAACAGCCATTGCATAGCAGTCATTGCATAGCAAGTCTGTGCATATGAGTCCATGCATGTTCTGGCCTTGTCAAGAACATAAGTCCATGCACATTCTCTTAAGAAGGAAAGTAGAGTCCGAGCATGAATAGTCCCGTGCATACCAAGTCTGAGCAGCATTAAGTCCATGCATGTTTCTTATTGAAACCAAGTTCGAGCACATTTTGAGTCATGTCCTTGCACATCTTCATCAAGTCCGAGCAGCATCAAGTCCGTGCATGTTTCTTATTGAAACCAGGTCCGTGCACATTTTTGAACCAAGTCCTTGCACGTCTTCACCAAGTCCGAGCATGAACAATCCTGTGCATCTCAAGTCCGAGCACGTAAAAGTCCATGCACATTTTTGGTTGTTTGCTCATTTAACATAAGTCTGTGCATGTTAAACCCCGTGCATGTTTTTCCTTTGGTTTAAAGTCCGTGCATGTTTTCCTTTGGCAGAACATAAGTTCGTGCATGTCAAACCCTGTGCATGTTTTGTCTTAGTCAGTAAGTCCGTGCTTGTTTGCCTGCACATCATAAGTTCGTGCATCCTTTTGCTTTGCACTTTGGACATTCCAAGTCCATGCATGAATAGTGCCCATTTGCCTTATGCTAAGACAAGTCCGTGCAGGGTATGATCAGCTTTTGTTCTGACAATATACTGAGTCTATACAATTCTTTATCATTATCTAATTGTTCTTGTTGACAGGACGCTTGTTCTCCAAGAATGAGGAAGGCACGTGATCCAAAGATAAAGAAAAGCCCTGATTGCGACATGTTGAAAGTAGTGAAGCTCAGATGCTGCCACCTAGCAAAGAATCTCAGAAGAAGCTTCCCCCCTCCCCTAGCTGCGGTTCCAGCCACCTACACCCCTCCAACAACCCTAACATCCCCTCCGCCACCACCCACAGCCACTAGCCACTCACCCCACTACAATCCCGTCACCCCTTCTCTACCCCTACCACTTCTATCACCACCTAGCACACCCAGCTCACAGGCAGCTGCAGAAGCCCAACTTGCAGAGCCTGCTCTGGGGTCATTGTGAGACTTTTGGAGGCATGCCATACATCAACGAAAAGCTCTTCCAGTCAGCATCATTGGCGAGGTGATCCCGTCTTCATCCAAGGTCGAGGCAGTCTGGGAGGTCCATTCTCGTCAGAGCACGCATCTGGCATCTGAGGGAAGAGCAGAGTGCCAGTTTAGAAGCTGCTACATCCACACCTCAGCTCCTCTTGGTGCGCAGTTTGTCTGGGATGTTCCCCTACCTGTCCTCTATCCAACACAGTCAGCGGAGCCTCGTTTGGAGTTTGGAGCTGTCCGTTTCAAATTTTCTCCCCCAAGTGCGCAGGTTAGTCCACTCAGAATCAGAACAGACACCTCTCCACTCTACATCCTCTATCTCCCTACTCCGATCTCCCCTGGCGGCCTTCTTGACTGGAGATCGAAGAGTATTCATTCACGGACGTGGCCATTTTGGTCCCGCACCATTTTGACTCCGGGAGTGATCGTGGCGGTGTTGTCTTCCTGCTGTTACGACCTAAGAGTAGTCCCAGTCCGAGCAGATCAGTCCGATTCCAGAGCCAGCCACGAACAGCGACAAAACCGGACGCTCCCACGAAAATTCAGGAGCCCTCCTGGACTAGTCAGCGATGGTTTGGCACTAGTTTCGATGTCTTCCAAGTTCGTTACAGTCGGTGGCAGCATCAACAGCGACTATCGGTCTGATTGTTCCAGAAGCAGGCTAAACCGGCCGAGTGGCCTTTCTTTACCGTAGTAGTCTTCTCCCCCACCCCGCCTGGCCGACTTAGCGCCCCTCCCTATATGGAGGTATTTTTTACTGTAATCCACATTCCCCACCCCTTGTCCAACGCTCCTGCGAGAGCTAACCCTTCGGGGGCCTCATCAGTCTCCTGGGTGGCGTTCCCAGTTCTTGGTAGCGGTAGTCCGATACTTGTATCGGGTTATCAGTACCCTGAGCTCTGGGTCGTTACAGCTGGTATCAGAGCGGTGTTGGATAATTGTATCAGGAATTGAAATCCGCATTGGTCCAGAGCAAGTCCCTTTGAGTCATTCGTTGTTGGCTTAGGGTGTTTCTTGCGATTGCTAACGTGTTTTCCGTTGTCGTGTTTTCCTACATTCAAGATGCCGCCTCGAAGGCGAAGAGCCCCAGTTCCTCGGAATGAGGCTAGTGTTTCACCTGCTCCTGCTGTACAATAGATAATTGGACCCATGTGAGATGAAGCACGAGCTCAAACCAATCCCGGGTGTGTGGATGACCTGAGCCAGAGGGAGGTGGTGGTGATGCCTCCATCACTTCGAGGTGCCGAATCTTTAAGGCCTGCCCACTATTTTCTATGTGGCCGGAGAATAGCCAGTCAGAGGAGATGATGATTGCCGACTCCCCGACGAGTTGCATGACCCGCACGTCCCGATCTCGGGGCTCCCTCATATGACTGACCGGACGGTCGAAATGATTACTAGACAAAGAATTCCCCTTTACCAGTTGTCTAGCCAGAGGGAGATGTTTGAAAAGATGTGGAACCCACCAAACCTGGACCGGAGGTTGCTACGATTTACCAAGCATCCGAGTTTGGGCTTCTCACCGAAAGATTACTACGAGGCCAATGTGATATCAATTTCGGCTCCACTCAGTGGTGACCCCGTCAAGGCTACAGCCCTGCAAGAAGCCCGCCACAATAAGCAACCTATGCCATTGACTGAAGAGACACAAGATGAAGAAGTATTCCTCTGGAACCCCCTCCACCGCAGGCACGGGGGGAAGGTCTCTCCCTCTTCCGAAGGGTCAACCTCAAGGGACCGTATCATCAGGGTTCCCGCATCCCCGTCTGTTGGCGAGACAAGCGAAGGTACGGGCCGTGCTCCAGGCCCTCCCCGATACGACCCCGTTATGCTCACCCTATACCATAGGCAGCAACGGGAGATCGAGATGTTGAAGGCACAATTGGCCGAACTGACTGCACTTGTGGCCGACCTGATCCAAGACTCTCTCCGCCCGTGGGGTGAAGGCGTAGCTTGGTCCCGGGCCACCAGTCCTGACACCTCTGTCCAGTCAAGGAGGGATGCAGGGAATGCGGCGAGCCCTGCAACCAGACAGCCAGCTAGGCGAGGCCTTACGCTATAAGAAAAGCTGCAGAAGCCCTACTCCTTCCCAAGGGAGAAAACTAGAGGCATCTTTGATTGGGCCTGCCACTATGGCAAGGTTTCCCTCCCGAAGTCCAAAAGGCCTCAAGATACCCAGAGAAGCGGTGATCCACTATTCTGCCCTTATCACCAGATATTGGGTCATGCCATCGAAGATTGTTATGTCTTCAAAAATATTACTCAGGACCTGATTGACAGGGATGAGCTCGGGATGGGAGACTATGTGGTGGCCCCGTCGCGTCCCTGTGGACGTCAAAAAATGATGATGAGGATCCCACGGCCCCTGCGGTACTCGCGCCTACGTGCGAGTTGAAGGCGGGAAGGTCGAATAAACCAATACCTCGTCCGGCCAGGATGAGAATCTGCTCGGACGTCCGCTACCCATTAAGGGAGGTCCCGGGCAGAAGATACCCACGATCGCCCATGCCCTTCCTCATTCTTGGAGAACAAGCGTCTTGTCAAAAGGAACAATCAGATAATGATAAGGAATTGTATGGACTAAGTATATCGTCAGAACAAAAGCTGCACACACCCTGCACGAACTTGTCTTAGCATAAGGTAAATGGACACTGTTCATGCATGGACTTGGAATGTGCAAAGTGAAAAGATGCACGAACTTAAGATGTGCAGGCAAACATGCACGGACTTAGTGACTAAGACAAAACATGCACGGTTTGACATGCACGAACTTGTGTTCTGTCAAAGGAAAACATGCACGGGGTTTAAATCAAAAGAAAAACATGCACGGGGTTTAACATGCACGGACTTATGTTAAACGAGCAAACAACCAGAAATGTGCATGGACTTTTACGTGCTCGGACTTGAGATGCACGAGACTGTTCATGCTCAGACTTGATGAAGACGTGCAAGGACTTGGTTCAAAACCATGCACGGACCTGGTTTCAATAAGAAACATGCATGGACTTGATGCTGCTCAGACTTGATGAAGACGTGCAAGGACTTGACTCAAAACGTGCTCGGACTTGGTTTCAATAAGAAACGTGCACGGACTTGATGCTGCTCAGACTTGATGAAGACGTGCAAGGACTTGACTCAAAATGTGCTCAGACTTGGTTTCAATAAGAAACATGCACGAAATTGTTTGAAGACGTGCACGGACTTAGAAGGAGTGTGCACGGACTATGAATGGACTTGGAAGGACTTAACATAAAAACATGTATGGACTTGAACAGTGCATGCTCGGACTCATTCTGAACATTGTGTATGGACTTTAATGAAAACATGTTCAGACTTGATTGAACATACTCGGACTCGTTCTGAACATTATGTATGGACTTTAACAAAACATGTCCGGACTTGCTTGAACATGCTCAGACTCATTATGAACATTGTGTATAGACTTATGAGTGCACGGACATGCTCAGACTTAGTTCCATACGAAGGAAGTGCTCCGAGTTTGGAACAGTGTGTGCTTGGACTTTTAAGTCCCATATGAAGGATGTCCATGGACTTAGTTTGAGCCTTAGACACATATGCATGGACCTTGTCACAGTACGTGCACGGACTTTATAATCAACAAAAGAACCTGCATGGACTTAGACCTAAACATGCATGGACTTGAAAATGCAGGTGGACCTTGCTACAGTACGTATACAGACTTGAACATTCAACAGACAAACACATGTACGGACTTAAGAATGCATGGACTTTGATTTGCTACTAAGGCCAAAAATCTGCACGGGCTTATGTATGCATGGACTTGTGCTAGCTCAAGTGTTCGACTCCAGCAATAAGGTGTCGACCCCATGGGTGAACCCTATTTCAGACACTAGAAAAATGCATTCACCCCGGCGTCGCCCCGTTGCCGCTACGGCCTCCTGTGGATTAGGAAGATCTCACTGCTGCCCCCTGCAACCAGCCTGCAGTAGAGGTCGAGCTTGAAGAGGCTACCTCGGCATCCACAGTGTAAACCAGCCGAATCTTTCTTCTGTTGAGTTGTACGTCGTCGAGTCAGCTTCATCCCAGAAGTGATCCTGTAGTGATCCGACCTCGGCACCGTTCGGACCGCCCGCTCTTTTGAAACTACGCCAAGCTTGGGTCTGAACCTAAGCACCATTTGGTAGCAGCTCCACCACCCTCCCCTGTACAATTCAGCTAGAGCTCTCTTCATGAGAGTTCTGCTCCTCCGAAGAACCGACGCACCAGAGGTGGTCCCGCCTAGTTTCGACATCGTCTCCACCCAGGGCGGCCATTCTCCCTCAATCGCACCAGACCCAGAGTCCCCTATTCACCCAGGACAGGCTGCTGGCAAGTCGGCCCCGACACCCCCTTCTTCCTATCCGTTTCAGGTCTTGGCATCTTCATCAAAGTTGCAGCCCTCGACAAAATGAAACCAACGCAAGTGGTTTTGTCGCGTTCTGACGTCAACACTGGGAGTTTCCCCATAGCCACCTGCGACTGGTCTGACTATTCACCCAGAAGCCAGACGCCAGCCGTTCCCGCGACCACGTCCAGCGAGGTGATCAGACGGTCACCATCTTTTGAGGGCTCACAGAACTTCCTGTCAGCAACGTCCATGACTTGGTCCTGTCGTGATTGGAGTTCCACAGCGCCTGTACCGGCCAATGCACCACGGCTGCGCCAATCTGTCCTGCGCGGTAGAACTGCACCGGCCCACAGCCGCGGCCGCCGACCCCATCGAACGACGGCAGCTCGGAACCAGACCTTCAGGCTTCCTTCGGCGTCCCGCCATCATCCTCCAGGAGCTGGCTGCACCTCATTCGGATGCCCGGGCTCGACGTACTGTCGAATGATTATTTTCCCCTCCCCGTGATCCCCCCTCCTACGCGAGGGTAGTGCGTGTAACTGGTCGCCCCACCCCCGTGAACCCCCCTCCTTGCGTGGAGCGTAGTGCATGTATTAGCAGGGACATCGCCAAGCCTCCTCGACGCAACGTGACCGCCGGGTGTGCACGCTCCCCGGCGTGCCCTCGTCTCCGATCGGTGCTGGTCTCTTCAGACTCGGCAAGGTATAGATCTGACCCTTGCTTCTTGGCATCGCTTTCTTAGTATCTATTCAACGTTCACGCCGAAGGTGAGGAGAGCTCGTTCCAAATTTTTCAAACATTGAGTGCCGACCGTTGCCGTGTGAGAGAGTGACGCAATACCCACCCTCGGGCACTGGTTCTGCCTCGGCTAAGTCGGGCGACCTTCAGACCTTAGGCCTCTCCCGTTGAGAATTTGTCGTTGTTACTGGACTGATGCGGACATATGGACGTGCAATTTTGCATGTCCACACTATGTCAGTCTCCAAAAGTGAGCACAACCACAAGCAGAGCATACCTAGTCCCAGAAGACACTACCTAGCTGAACATCCTCGGAGGCCTTCCACGACACGATGTAAGGGAACGTCTCGACATTGGGGCCCGTTTCATCTATCACGCGAAGAAGCATGTCAAAGTCAATCTCATGCTCAACCTCATCATAGGGCAATGGATCGGCCTCCGTGGGTGGTGAGAAAGCCACCTCTGCCCTAGCCTCCAGTGGCGCTACAAGCAAACTAGTCAAGCAACGCAACGTTAGTCAACCATGATTGCTAAGTCGGCAAGAAACAAAAGGTGAACATGATGCTTACTCAAAGCCGGTTCCACCTCTATATGCTCGTCAGTCTTGAGTCCATGAGAGGACTCGCTAGTCTCCACCTCTCTAGTATCTACCCGAGGTCACTTTCACCTAGGCTGAAGACCTCCATCCCCACTCCCAGAAGATGCCTCCGCGGAGGGAGGATCTTCCCCTGTGGGGGAGCCTGCCAAAGAAACACAACAACACACAATATCTCAATCATACACACACAAGAAAGTAAGGCTGAGACAGTCCAGTGAAGAAGGTTCCTTACCTGAAGCCACGAAGGGAGTTAACGGCAAAGGAACCAGTTGCTCCGACTTCAACCCCAACACTTTGGCAGCCATTGCAACTGCCTCCCTAGTGTCTCTCAGCGTGCAGGCACATTTGATGTGAGAGACAAATTGCACTATTCTAGTGGATCCGACCACTTGACCGATGTCACGCCTCCTGTCATCAAGTGTAGTATCAGTAATGCTCCATTCCGGGAGCACCCTTTCCATAGAACCCTTCTTCCTAAAGCCATAGTCGGCTTGGAATTTGGTCCACCAAGTCTTCGGCATTCTCAACCGTGATGCCTAAGCACCCGCACCTGTAGTCCCCACTTGCGCCGACCTCAGGGGCTTGAGGGCCCCACTGTAACCTCGACCCGCTGACGAAGAAGCCCAGCCACCTCGAGGCTACTGCTGTGCAAGCCGCTCCACCTCCCTACGGATCTAGGAGAAGTGATTCCTTAGGTACACATCATCCAGCAAAATAGGAGGCAGATCCTCCCGCAGAAGCCGGTTCTTCTCAGCCTTCGGGATCGGTGATGCCTTTTGGCGATACAGATGGTTGTGCTTGAACCACCACTTAGTGTAATGGAGGTCAAACCTCCCATGGCAGTCTGACCCCGGCATCAATAACCGATCCGGCTCCCCGCGGCAATAGAAATCCCACCAGGTGGCTGCTAACAGATGGTTGTCCCAACCTTTTTACTGACGGCTTACACTGCGTCTCAAGCAACTCGCATGTCAGAACGACACAACATGCAAGAGGCGTAATAGTACCAAACTAAGTAACTAGTCAGAGTAACACTCGTCAGTGTCAGTCCAACCCTCTGACCATGTGTGCACATACTGACTCCTGCCTGAGCCAGGCTCTCTAGCTAGTTTTCCCTTTCAGTAGGACGCTATTGTTGGTCGAGGGCCTACGGAACTAGCTTAAAAATCGTGTATTGGGAATACCCCTCCACCTCTTCCAGGCAGGCCGACACTAGAGGTCGTTGGGCTACGACTAGTGGTTTCATCACAAGGAAAGAGAAAGTAAGTCTACTGGGATCTAAAAGTAAGCCATTGTTTCATAAAATAACTTAAACATGGTGTATATGTAATATGGAATGCATTAGAAAATGAACATGCAACATTTAATATGCCAGAGGGTGTAACGGTCTAGCACTACCCCGTCGTAGAGTGCGACGGTCGAAAGGTGGTGCGCTACACGGGCTGTGACGCACCCCCATACGGCCGTTAAATTCTCCCGAACGTTTAAAATCCACAATTTTTCTACTACAGACTGTAACGCACCAAGCATGGTGCACTACACGGCTCTGACAGTCGCACGATAGACCGTCAGGCCAACCACCCTACTAGGTCAATGAAGGGTCAAAGGGTTGTAACGGTCAAAGACCTGGCCGTTACAAGAGCTGTGACGCACCTCTATTGGTCCACCACAGTACTGTAACGCATCCAATGAGGAGTGCTACCAGTGTGACGGCTCTTGGAAGGACTGTCACACCGTCTGGGTTGCGAAAGAGCGGAGTTCGAAATTGAACCCCCTCCCGATCGACCGAAATCGACGGGAATCACCGTAAAACCTATTTTCCTACCAAACCATGCATCTACAACAACATTCTACCGCTAAAAAACTCAGCAACGATGTTCATGGTGGATTAAAACATAATAACTATGTTCATGGCACGAAAAATGAGAAATAGACAATGGACATGCTATAAAGACATAACGATGATGGGCATGGCATGGAAAATGCTCCTAGTGAGCTCGGAAATCTATCCCCCTACCCGGATTGCACCGAAAAGTGAGCTAAGGCCGCATGCAAGGGCCGAAGTCACCGTCGCCCTCCTTGCTCCGTCCTGCTTCCACGCTCCCCGGATCGTGTTGAGGTGGGCGCCAACGCATTCCCCGTGACGAGCCAGTCCCAATGACACCTCCCACGCCTCAGTCCGCTGTCGTTCGCACCGAAACCGGGGGAAGAGGGAGAGAGATGTGCATGGGAGAGAGAGAGAGAGAGCATGAGAGAGTGAGAGGGAGAGAGAGGAAGTGAGAGTGGCGAGAGAGAGGGGTGGGGGGTTTTGGCAAAAAAATAAAAAAATTAGTAGGTGTTGCACAAAGTGTTTCTCTTATTTTTCCTTTCTTGTTTTACCCCCCCCCTCTCTCTCTCTTTCGTTCTCTCTCTCTCTATTCATCCCATTGGGAATGCAAGTGAAGGCCTTGGGCTCCTCGGTTGCACATAGGAGAGTAGTTGGTGTCGCACAGGGGCTCCCCACCACCGTGGCGAGTCAATAGGGATGAGTGCCGACGATCTCGCCGTTGAGTTATGGAGAGAGAGAGAGAGAGAGAGAGAATGGGGTTGGTTGCCGAAGTTGCTCAGGGCGATCTCGCCACTATGGGAGGAGGACCAATGTGCAAGCATTTCATCCGGAGCTACGCCCTCAAGGACAAGGGTGGGATCAAAGTGGGGTGCCTATGGGAGGTGACCACGGTGAACGAGTTTCGACGACGCGCGGGGCTGAGGAAGGGAGCAGCGGCAGGGGGATCTGGAACGTGGTTCTGGAGTCGTACATCGTGGATGTGATGGAGGGGAACGCAGAGGAGGACACATGGACATGGTGGTGCGACTCAACCAGTAGAAATTGGTCTCCGTGTCGGAGGAGATAGTCGATGGCCGTGCCAACGCCCTTGACGAGGATAGCGATGTAGAGGAGCGGCTCCATCATCGGCTGACGAAGAAGAAATTGGGGGTAGGAAATTATGCAATGGTGGCAACTATTGCTCGCACGTCCCTGGAGTCCCAAACCTTTCGACAACGCTCCTTGTCTCAAGCCATAGTTCTTGCTGGAGTTTGCCTTTCCTTCCCCAATGGGAAACTGGAAGCAATGGTGTTGCAGACACCATCTCCAGCACAGACGATGGGTTTCTTGGGCACTAGAGTCTACATTGGCAGGATCTGGACGAGCGGCGTAAACAGTGACGGTTGCCCCTCCGCCCAGAGTGTAGCAATGAGGCAGTGGCATAAGAGGATAAGCCAGAAGACACACGAGCTGGGGCTGCCAGTGCCTAGTGGCAGCCGCATGGATGCCACCGAGATGACCATTCTCTCTCACGAGCTTGCTTGCCTACTTGCTAGGTGGACGATAGTCCCTGTCTCGCGCGAGGTTTCTCCCTCCACCACAGTCTTTCTTTCTCTCTCCCCCCTGTGCACATGGGGTGTCGGCATCTAAGAGGGAGACCCCCTCTGGTGTCCTCTATTCCTCTCTCGTCTCGTCCCCTCTCTCTTCTCTCTATCTGGACACTCACTAACACAAGGGCATTACAGTCTTTTCCACCTTCCAAGTTATGGTAGACCATCGTTAGGTTAGCCTAATTTGACCTTATCTTACGGAGATAGACGTTGAGGCCTTTTTCATGCAATGGAGATGAATTTGGGGGCTTTTGACTAAATAGATGGATTAGGAGAAAAATACACGTAAATATCCGATAAATATCTGAAAAAAAATCTGGGGCATTACAACCCTCCCCCCTTAAAAGAATTTCATCCTCGAAATTCAGGACAAGCACTAAGTCACAAGGGGAGAATGCCATGAACTGACTGACGACGCCGTCAGGGCCCTAGCCAAACCTCGATACTCGTAAAAATCACGATCCTGAGGGACGCGGCCAGACAATGATCACGGACATGCCTCACTCGCAATCCCAGACACATCGATCATCGAAGCAGGCACATGCAAAAGAGTACAAGTCTGGTGTCACCTCAGCCGCCACAAAAATCAACCACAGCACTACTGCCACCATCTCGCTCACTGAGGGCACGCAACCCTTATCATGGAAACCAACACTGAGCTTCCACCAGCTCACACCTAGCAAGCCATACACCCTCAGCAACACGGCCAATCCTGCTAGAACACAAACTCCATGCAAACCCCAGATCCAATCTGGGAAAAAGCACACCTCATAATCGGCCACCCAGGGCCCCGCTAGCATACGGCTCACGCCATTCTCGAGCCCCAATGACTAGCATCTTCTGTCTGTGAAAGACCATCCACCGGTCACTAGATATGCGTCAACGGGAATCCTCTACCGGCCCAACTGGCGTGATCCAAATCACAACAGGCCATCCGCTGACTCTCCCACAGACCATTACTGCATCTCGAGCCAGATCTCGCTCGGACACCGTGACCGATCTCGTGCCTCACGCCAACTCTACCCTCTCAGGGGAGCACGACGAAACCAAATGACAAGATCCCTCCTCGATCCCCACGCCACTCGACTCAGACTTACGGGGAATCCTCCCTTACTGGTTGCAGACTGGGGATCACCATATCCAACGCCAATGTCTCTTCAGAGACCACGCACACAAGCACCATCCATTGTCCAATCGAATCCCATCTCATCTCAATTACTCTAAGTGGACGCTTGCCAATCCCGGTTCCGCTCTTACCACAGAGTCTCGAGACACAACCTCTTGCAATCCACGGCACACTTCTCCAAAATTGACAAGTGCCGCCAACTACCACAACAAGCTGATCGATAACACCATGGCCAATGCACACGGGTCCCCAGACAATACACTTCTTACCATGGTTGATCACTCGGTCAACCTCACCAGTCGCTTACGGCAACCAACTGGGACCCATAATCTTGTCAGAGATCATTTCTCCAAAAATATGATCTCACCCAAGGACACATCTTCCAACATAGAAACAGGGTACTCATGTAACAACATCACCAGGACGTTTCTCTCAATTCTCCATCTAGCCAGTGCCACAAATCACAATGCCTCAAGCAACGGCACGGCAACAACACGTCTCACACAACCGAGACAATCTCACAATAAGGTAGCCAGGAGTGCCTTTGTGTTGATTTGTGTCCCGTGCTGCTTCAGAGTCATTATTGGTTTTCAGTCAACCGGGTGAGATCCAGTGGTTGACACGTGACCTCGTAAGTGTCTCGGCTATTCTAGATAGAGCGAGACATGGTTGTGGATGCCTTGAGGTGCTATTTTATCTCGGTCTACGTGTCCAGGTGCTTTGAGAGTCTTGGTGTTCCCTCGTATTCCGCAATTTGTGTTATACTGAGTCAAGAGTCCTTGGTGCAGCCTGAGGGGCTGAGGACTTGTATTTTCTCGTATCTTTGACTTAGGGATTAGGCTTGATTGGCGGCTTGTTATCGCTTATGTGCGACGTTCTTGACCCCGAGTCGTGAGACTCAAGGATCGTTGTGTCAGTAGGTCTAGTTGTCGTCTTGAGCCTGGTGGCAGTTTAGTGTACTGCCCTGTGTTTTGTGCTTGGTGCTTCGTAGTACGTGTGATTGTGCTTGCTTAGTCTGTCCGTACTTCGGCACTGGTGTTTCGGAGTCTCTGTGTCTTGTGAGCCTCCACTAGTTGTAGCCTGACGACACTTTCCTGTGTGTCGGCCCACCTGGGAGTGGTGGCAGGGCAGTTTCCCAACTCAGACGATTTTTAGGCTAGTTTTCATGGGCTCCCTTGCCTTGCAGTAGCGTCCTACTGGGGGAGAAAATTAGCTAGAGGTCTGGCTCAAGGCATTGAGCTTGTGTGTGCACACATGGTTAGGGGCGTTTGGATGAGCGTCGACGGGCGTGACCCTGACTAATCACTCGTTATTGTTGTTCCTTGTACTTGGTCCTGTGAGTATCTCAGTTACCGCCATTCTAGGCGTGTGTGAGAGATACTTCAGGCGTAGTGTAAGACGTCAGTGGACGCATCTGGCTGTTCTGCTAGTGAGGAGGTGCTTCTGTCACTTGACACGATGACTTGTGTTTTCGTGACTTTTTCGGATCGTCTATTCTTGGCTCTGTCCAAGATCAGCTTAGTGTAGCGTGCACGACGATCTAGTTGTGTATGCATTAGTGATTCTAGACCATGTAGGTCTTTTCTAGGGCTTTTGCCTATTTTGGTAGGCCTTCACTTTGGAGTTAGTGCTTAGTCGATGGATCGGCAGCGCCCGACTTTATGAGATCGGGGTTCACCTTTCTATCGCTGTTTGGAGTAACTTAGAGAGCCGAGGTTCACTTGGCAGCCATGTTTATGTTCGGTATGGCTTTACTCTTTCTTGTAGCTATTCTTACTCCTTTTACAGCTTTACTGTTGTAGTTTAGCACTGCTGTTCCTACTTTCCTTCCTGCTTTACTGCTTTCCTGTTTAGCTGTTGTCTTGCATGTTACTGCATTATTTCCAGTGGGGATCCGCGTTGCACTAATTAATAGAAAACTTGGCATAAAGTTTAAAATATCTCCTTCTTGAGATGTGCAGAACGTCAGACACTATACCCAAAATAGCAAAAAACTTATCCTCCTTGTTTCATTAGTGTGCATAGTGATTTTTATTTTTCTAAAGTGCTAAAGAGATTTTTAAATCAGTTTTTCATACCTAGATTGAATAAAATTTCCATCATCCTTCTCCCTAGTCTTTTCTACTCTAGAATTACTTTCAATAAAAGCATGAATCAATAAAACTTAATCTTTCCTTTTCATGTAGATGGAATGATATGTAGGACATTATGTAAGAACTCATATCAGGTTGTACTATATGCATCATGAAAACTTTCTCTCCCCCCCAACTTGAATGATATTGTTCTCAATGGCATGCGAAAGTAATAAAAATACAGAACAATATAACAAACAATGCAACTGAGTAGGAGAGAAACAACCTGATATGCAGGGCGAAAGACTCCTCTTGTTGGATGGCGACACCATCTTCGTCCCGACCTGTCTACTGCAAAATATTAAAAATAAAAACATTAAATAACAAAAATCTTGGGTTACCTCTAAGAAGCACTAAGTTTAACGTCTTCAGCCAGATGCATGAAAGCTCGTAAATATTTTATTCCAGATCACTTAAAGCAATGGATTCCTTTTGCAGCTACTTATTTTCCAAATCGGGCTTCAATCGTTGACCGTTGTCAGTGAAAATGTGACCATTATTAGGATTTAGAATTTTTACAGCACCATGGTCAAAAGCCTTAATGACCACAAATGGTTCGTCCCATCTAGATTTCAACTTACTAGGGAACAAACGCAGCCTGGAATTAAAAGGCTAAACTTTTTGATTTGGTTGAAAAGTTTTCCTTTGAACATGTTTATCGTGAAAATCTTTCATCTTGGCCTTGTAGATTTTTGAATTCTCATAGGCTTCATTGTGCAGTTCTTCCAGTTCGTTCATTTGTAGGGCCCTTTGGGTCCCAGCTTGAGTGAGATTGAAGTTAACTTGCTTGATGGCCCAATATGCTCTATGTTCCAGTTCTACAGGCAAGTGACAGACTTTTCCAAAAATGAGGCGGTAAGGAGACATGCCAATGGGAGTCTTAAATGCAGTTCTATAGGCCCAAAGTGCATCATCTAGTCTCTTGGACCAGTCTTTCCTATCCGGTCGAACTGTTTTATGCAGGATATTTTTTATCTCCCTGTTGGAAACTTCTACCTGGCCACTGGTTTGGGGATGATAAGGGGTTGCAAACTTGTGAGTGATTCCGTATTTTCATAGCAGAACTCGGAACTGAGAATGGGTGAAGTGAGAACCCATCACTGATAATAGCCTTTGGACACCCAAATCTAGAAAAGATATTTTTCCTATTTAGGTTCTCATAAATTTTATTAATCCCCATTCTATCTTAGAAAATTCAGATATACTTTATATAAAATTATGGGATATTACAACCATGGAGTCTTGTCATTCGACACAAAGACATGGAGATTCGGCAGCTCCACTCGGCAATCAGACTTGAAGTATAACTCCCTTGATTGAAGAGAAGGATGACGCTGAGGGAGATTGATACACGGCGTTGTCATGGCCGACTGACTGACGAACTGAGGGAGATTGCATAGAATGTGCATAATGTCCTTCAAAAATGTTGAAGATATGACAAATTATCCCTTGAACATAGAATTCATAATCTTCTTGGTGGCCGTATGCGTTAGCACAACTCAGGTGAAGAACCCACCTTGGCCAGTGAACTGAACAGCGACGAAGCGAGGGGAAATAACAGCATCAATGGCGAACCTACCAGCGAACGATGAGATTGCCATAGGTCTTGCTCTTGAAGAAACTGACACTAACACAAGAGAACTCTTCTCAACAATCGTCATGGGAAATGCAAGCTCATCCCCAAATTAGCCAGGGGCCAAGATGCGGACCGACATGCGACAGATGAAATCTTGAATCTTAAAATGTACTATTGGTGAAGCATCATCCTGACTCGGCTCATTTTCTCCTTGGGGACCATACCCAAGGGGCACCAAAGAGAGCACACCCGCTCCGTGGGGTGGAAGTAGATAGAGATGTGGAAGACTTGGAAGGCGTGGAGGCTTCAATGGGGATGGTGTGTTTAGGTGGAGACGGAACTTGCTCAGGCTCGGGTGATGAGGAAAATGGAGGAGACAGTAGAGGAGGTAACGGTGGTGGAGATGAAGGCAATGGTGGAGATAGGTGATGAAGGTGGTGGATATGGTGGTGATGGTGGAGATATTGGTGGTGATGGAGATGGGTT
This sequence comes from Amorphophallus titanum, assembly GCA_024336825.1. Taxonomy (NCBI): domain Eukaryota; kingdom Viridiplantae; phylum Streptophyta; class Magnoliopsida; order Alismatales; family Araceae; genus Amorphophallus; species Amorphophallus titanum. The sequence goes on from JANBPO010004656.1 coordinate 1,332,644, forward strand.
AGGTGAGGAGGATGGTGACGAAGGTGGAGGTGGGAGCAAGGGCAATGGGGATGAAGAGGAGGAAGAGGAGGGTTGTGGTATCCATCACCGGCGCATCGATACAACACGTCGGGCAGCGTTAGGAGTGAATGTGGTAGTGGGGGAAGTGGTGGAAATGGGAGTAGTAATGGGAGTGGAGGAGGTGGAGGTACCAACCTGAGCAAGGACTTGGGTAGGTGGAGGAGATGGAGGTGGGGTAGGAGACGATGAAGGTAATGGAGCTGGAGACAGCAAAGGAGCAAGCGATGGCTTAGGTGGGGAAGTGGGTAAGGGAGTAGATGATGGAGCGGGTGCAGAAGTAGGCGCAGAATCACAGGGGTGCCATGGTCATGTAGGGATGGAGACGGCTGACTGGGTAGCACCTGCTACTGCTGCTTGCTGCGAAGGTGTAGAGTAACTTTATGAATTGTAGACCAATCAACTCTTCGGTTGAAAATTTGCTGTCGTTGCTGGACTGACGCGGACATATGGACGTGCAATTTTGCATGTCCACAACCGGGCACTCCTCACTCGGCGCGGCGGTTGGAACTAATACTAGTCAAGCAGAATAGAGTGGCAGACGCACGTACCTATCCCGTCCGAAGGACCGGCTCCGGTCGAAGTTGAGGGTGCGCCGGGAAGCGTGTGCAGCCGGCGGTCACGCTACATCGTGGAAGCTTGGCGAAGTCCCTGCTAATACATGCACTATGCTCCACGCAGGGAGGGGGGTTTCACGGGGGTGGGGACAAACAATTATACGCACTACCCTCGTGCAGGAGGGGGGATCGCGGGGAGGGGAAACTAGCTAACGACCGTACGCCGAGCTCGGTCATCCGATCGAGGTGCAGCTAATTCCAGAAAGAAGGTCAAGGGACGCCGAAGGATGTCCGAAGGTCTGGCACCGAGATGATGTCACTGGATGGAGATGGCGGCCACAACAGTGGGCCTGTGCAGTACTGCCGTGCAGGACTGGTTGGCACGGTCGTGGTGCATTGGCCGGTATGGGCACTGTGGAACTCCAAACTCGACAGGACAAAGTCGTGGACATTGCTGACAGGGAGGTCCATGAACCCTCAGATGATGGCGACTGTCTGATCACCTCGCTAGACGTGGTTGCAAGAATAGCCGGCGTTAGGTTCCTGGGTGAACAGCTGGACCAGTCACAGATGCCTATTGGGGAACTCCCAGTGCTGATGTCAGATCGGGACGAGACCACTTGCGTTGGTTCTGTATCATCCAAAGCTGTAACTTTGCTGAAGATAGCATGAGCTAAAAGGGAGAGGAGGAGGGGGTGTCAGGGCTTACTTGACAGTAGCTTGTCTTGGGTGAACAGAGGACTCTGGGTCTGGCGCGACTAAGGGAGAATGGCCACCCTGGCTGGAGATGATGTCAAGACCAGGCGGGACCACCTCTGGAGCATCGGCGCTTCGGAGGAGGATAACTCGTGTGACTTGAGCTCTGGCTGAATCGCACAGGGACGGGCGGTGGGGCTGCTACCAGATGGTGCTTAGGTTCAGACCCGAGTTTGGCGGAGTTGCACGAGAATGGGTGGCACGAACGGTGTCGAGGTCAGATCGCTACAGGATCACTTCTGGAACGAAGCTGACTCGACGACGTACGACTCCACATAAGAAAGATTTGGCTGGTTTACACTGTGGACGCCAGGGTAGTCTCTGCAAACTTGACCTCTGCTGCAGGCTGGTTGTAGAGGGCAGCAGCATGGTCTTCTCAATCCATGGGAGGGCGTAGCGATGACGGGGAGACTCCGGGATGTCGTGGATGCTTGGAACAGGGGAGGGCGGACCTGAGTTGCAGAGGGGCTATGACTAGTGGAGGCTCACTAGATAAAGAGACTCAAAACAGACACATCGAAGTACATACATGGTAAGCACTCACCTGTCGCATGTACTATGGAACTAAAAGTAGCACATAAAACTACCGCCAGACTCAGGATAGACAACTAGACCTACACACAACGATCCTTGAGTCACACGACTCGGGTCAAGTTCATCGCACGTCACGACAACATACCGTTAATCTGCCTAGTCCCTAAGCTAAAATCACAATAAAACACAAGTCCTCAACCTTTAGGCTGCAGATAGGACTCTCAATTCTGCATAACACAAATCACAGAACATGAGGGAACATCAAAGCCCTCAGACCAGATAGGCACGTAAACTGAGGTAAGATGTTACCTCCAAGCATCCAAAACTAGAGTCTCGATCTATACAGGATAGCCGAGACACTCATGAGGTCACATGTCAACCACTGGGTCACAATCAGGTTGACAAAAAACACTACTCGATATCATGGCACTTTTGAACACCCTATAACACGGTCACAGTCTGCATAGGACATCCAAGACATCCACGTACAATGGCTAACCAAGGGGTCGAAGCCAAGCCAATTAACACGAAAGAAACATCACACACACTGCTCGGGATGAAGCCACTCTTCTGGGATCCCTCGACACAGATATGACTCTCAGGGAACACCCAAGGCATCCATTGAGTCAAAGGCCAACAAAGCATTGAATCTTGGGTTCACTGGAGCCCGAGACAACACGAATAATACCCGGAAAACCAAAACATTAATGCGCCTATAGCCTACGTCGCAATGATGAATGCGCCAACACCGAGGGTCGCGAAGTCAGAAGAATGCGTCCAACACCTGTAGCGCGTCAACAGGTTAACGCGGTGCACGCTTGGGTCGCGTTAATTGACGCTGCCAAAGCCTCAAGCACGATAATACGATAGTCGTGGCCATAGCCTAGGCCATGATAATAGTCATGGCCAGAACCTCGAGCGCGAGAATACAAGAACGCGGCCATCACCTAGGTCGCGTTGACAAAGGATCACGTCCAACACAAGGACAACATTCCTAACTACCAAACTATTCATCTTCTCTCAATGAACGCGACTACAGGATACAACACGTCTCTTCGGAGAATGTGCCCGCAGAGAGTTTCGCATTAAAATGTTGAACCCAAAAAATAGGAAAATATGTGGAAAACATCGTTCCACGCCCCAATCATCTCTAGAACGACGGGGAAACATCCGAAATCACATTAGCAACCTTCCACAAGCCGGAAGGGGCCAACAAACCACGAACGACACTGAAATAGGCGATTTCCATATATCAACCCAAAATGACTCACGAAGGTAACCGGACCCCTACCACCCCCAAATCACAACCAAACGCAATGAAACTGGCAAGAATGGCATCCAAACATGCCAGAGGTTCAAATGAAACCATTTAACATGAGAAACATCTCCTGCAATGGCGATTCCATCGCACACTCGAAACATGCTATAATTTCCTGAAAAATTGGAAACCCACTCAAACGTGCACTAATCGGCATGAAATTCATGGGGAAAGCAGATCAAGAGGTAAGGAATCTATCCCCCTACCTCCTTCGCCGACCTCCCGAGCCGAAAATGCCGAAAGCACCACACGAACCCACGCCGTGACGCTTTAAATCTACCGAGGGATCGTGCCAACGCCACACTCCATTCCTCACACCTTCACGCTCCACGACACCACCACGTCGTCTCTAGATCATTCCCGAAGCCTTCTCCGTCTACAGTCGAAGCAGAGGGGAAAAGAGGAGGGAGAACAGAGAGGGAGAGAATGAGCACTGCGGAGAGAGGAGAGAGGGTTAAAAGAAAAAGGAAAATAAGAAAATTTACAAAATTTTCTCAAATCTGATTTTCAGCCCTAAATTTCATAAAATCATAAAAATATGAAAAAATAGCCTACGCAATCCTCAGAAAGAGCACAACGCACCTGTAGCATCCCGGAGTCTCAAAACTCAACAGTTCACTCTCCACAGGATTCCGCAACTTATACAGGGAAAAAATCCCCATGCATCGTAAAATGCAATTCGAGACCCACGAAAGAGTTTCGAAAGCTCTCTGATTCTGATATGAAGGATCCAGGGTATTACAAACACCATCCCCACTTTTGCCTTTTCCTCCATCTCCCTCGCCCTGCAAACCTGAGCAAGCTACATCTCCACCTTCGCCTGTGCCTTCACCTAAAGCTATCGTTGCCATATTGCCTTTGCCTTCACTCGATGTTACCATCCCCATTGAAGCCTCTGCGCCATCCAAGCCTCCTACCTCGACCTCTCTATCTATTTCCACCCCATGGAGCAGGTGTGTCCTATAATTGGTGCCCCTTGGGTGTGGTCCCCACGGTGAAAATGAGCCGGGTCAGGACAAAGCTATGCCGGTCCTTCAGCTTAAGATACAAGATTATATCTGCTGCATGCTGATCCGTGTCCTAATTTCGGGCTATTTTGGGGTTGATGAGCCTGCACTTTCCAAGATGGTTGCTAGGAAAAGTTCCCTTGTGTTGGTGCTAGTTTCTTCAAAAGTGAGGCCGGTGGTAATCTCGTTGCTCGCCGGAGGGACTATTATTGACACTATTATTTCCTCTTGCTCCATTACAGTTCAGATAGCTGGCCAAGAGGGGTTCTCTACCGGAGTTGTGCTAACTCATATGATTGTCATGAGTTTGCTAGATTCTACATTCAAGGGGTAATTCACCATATCTTCAGCATTTTCAAAGGATATTCTGTACACCTTATGCAATCTCCCTTGGTTCGTCAGCAAGCCAGCCTCGTCAACGCCGTGTATTACTCTCCCTCAGTTTTACACTTCTCTTTTATCGAGGGAGTTATGCTTCAAGCCTGATTGTCGAGTGGTATTGCCGAATCTCCATATCTTGGTGCCAAGTGACAGGACTCCGTGGGTTCATGATCTCATTTGTTCAAGGGGTCATCTATTCAAGAATGTCCTGATATTGTATGCACCGGTTATCTAGGGGCAACTTCTCCAGTGAGGCTGCATGTTCATAGTCGGGCCAGGACATCTGCCAGGTGGGCCCATTATTGGAGAAGATATTACAAATTGAGAAGCCCGAAGGTCCGAGCCCACGCCAGGAGGGATCATTTTCAAGAAATTTTAGCCAAGAAGAGGCGGTGGCATAGGTTCAAGGGTCGTCGGTTGTGCACTCTGGGGTCCACTCCTTATTATTCCTTGCATTCATCATTTCTTCTACTGAGATCTCACCCTTGGGTGGTGTACCTTCCTCCCTTCCATCATGTTTCTAAGATTTTCTCCTCTCTTCCCTGGTCCGCGAACACCCATTCATCTTCTTCTCATCCAAATTCTCTAGATTCTTCTCACACTCATGATTCTAGGCCTTGGCCTATGTCCTTCTCTCACCCCGAATTTGGGACTCCTCTTGATTCTTCCTCTTCTCATCCAGAACCTTTGGATCTTTCCTTCCATCCTGATTTTGAACATCTTCTAATTCCCCGAGACTTTCGGGTGTTGCCTCTGATTCTTCTCCAACCATGTCAGATGTCCACGATTTTTCTTCTCTGACCTTGTTAGATGACCATCATTATTTTTCTCTGACCTTGTCGGATGACTACTATTCTCCTTCTCTGACCCTGTCAGATGATCATTCTCCTCCATCATCTTTGCAGCAATCCAATCATTGTTTGTCTATTCTTTTCGACGTATAACTCCCATGTGGGCTCGGAGGATTGCTCACGCGAATCCTCGGCGGGTATGGTGCACTCAGCTACGAAGTCAGCGAGAGCTTGGGCCTTGATCACGGTCCTAGGATGAAACTTGACATCGAATTCCCCCAGCTCGATAGCCCATTTGATCAGCCTTCCCGAGGCGTCAGGGTTCTGGAGGATTTGTCGTAGTGGCTGGTCGGTGAGGACGACGACCGGATGAGCCAGGAAATATGGTCGCAACTTACGAGCGGCTGTAATGAGTGCGAGGGTGAATTTTTCAGTCCGCGAGTACCGAAATTTCGGTCCTTGTAGCGCTCGACTAACGTAGTAGACATGCTTCATAACCCCTGCCTCTTCTCGTGTGAGCACGGCACTCATTGTGCTCGGTGCCACAGATAGATACAGGAGTAATTCTTCTCCCTTTTGCAGTTTGGCGAGGACGGGAGGGGATGTCAGGTAGCGTTTTAACTCTTCGAATGCCTGCTCGCACTCCTGGTCCTAGTCGATCTGTCCTTTCTTCTCCGGCACTTGATTGGCTTGCTTGATCAGCCGGAAGAAGGGGAGGCATCATTCGGCAGCTCGGGATAGGAATCGAGCCAAGGCGACGACGCGACTGGTGAGGCACTACACGTCCCTCACTCGCCCTGGCCACTGCATCTCCAGCACTGCTCAGATTTGGTCGGGGTTGGCCTTGATCCCCCAGTGAGTGACGAGGAAGCCTAAGAATCTCCTCGACCGTACTCCGACTGCACATTTAGCTAGGTTGAGTTTCATGTTGTACCTTCTGAGTATAGCGAAGGTCTCCGCTAGGGCGTCCAGGTGCTTGGCGGTTTGGTGGCTCTTGACGAGCATGTCATCGATGTATACCTCCATATTGCAGCCAATCTGTGAGTTGAATATGTGGTTGACGAGGCGTTGGTAGGTTGACCCCGTGTTCTTCAGCCCGAATGACATTCGAGTGTAGCAGTAGAGGCCATGATCGGTGACGAATGCGGTCTTATCCTGGTCGGACTTGTGCATGCTGATCTGGTGATATCCAGAGTAGGCATCTAAGAAGCTCAGCATTTCATGTCCGGTCGTTGTGTCGACTAGTTGGTCGATCCGTGGCATGGGGAAGCTGTCCTTGGGTGTAGCTTTGTTGAGGTCTGTATAGTCGACGCACATCTGCCACTTTCCATTGCTTTTGGGTACCAGGACCACGTTGGCTACCCAATCTGGGTATTGAGTAGGCCTGAGTAGTCCCGAGTGCAGCTTCTCGCTCACCTGCTCCCTGATAATCACCTGTCGCTCGGGGTTGCAACGCCTTCGGCGCTGCTAGACCGGGTGGCAAGTAGGATACAACCGTAGTTGGTGTGTGATAACCTCTGCAAACTCCAATCTTCTCTCTTCCCTACTATTCTCTGTCTTTACTCGTATTGTTGCTGACTTAAGTATCGGACTGAAACACAAACTTGCACTGACCCTAGGTGTGCATGAGACAGAACATAAGACACACAAGTGCATGTGCTAGAGACATAGGCGAGAGAGAGAGACGCTAAGAAAGGACTTGTGTATGAACATGCAAGGACTTACAACCTGCACGTACTTAGTGTGTCCCAAGGTAAGAAACTTGCATGGACTTTATGTATCATATGCAACACACCAAATAATATATAGTTGCCAATCATAAAAACCACTTTTTCCAATCATCTATTGTCGATCATCAAGACTACGATTGCCAGTCATTAAACCATTTGCCAATCATCAAAACCAATCAGTATAAGTCTGCTGTTGGTCAAATCAGAGGAGTCCCAACAATCTCCTCAGGCTACTGCCTAACAGACCAGAGGAGTCCCAACACTAACCTCGTATCAATCCAAAGAGCGTTGAGGCAGGTACGGGCAGAAGATTAGCGCGACTCCATTTGGCAGTTCGACACCGGAACGCCAGCCTCATTGTGCAATAGTTAGGGGGATGGATTCCTCACTTCGTTAGGATCGCGATGGTACCCCATGCGTCACCGTCCGACGTCATTTTCCCCATTTTCTGTGCAATATACCATGTTAGTATATTTTAGCCTAATTTCTTGAAATTGATTCCATAGGCATCGTCTTTAACTTTTGATGGCATGCATAGCTGTGGAATGGTTGTGGGAGTTGGGCAGGTTAGTTGGAGATTTGTTTCCCATCGTTTTGAGTCGACCAGGAGGGGTTTCCACTGAGGTTGCCATGTTCCCTTCACTATAGTAATGGCGGGGCCACCCCGCGACCGTTCTATGGTGAGCGGTCCACTCCAGACCGTTTAAAACCATTGGAAGGTCCACAATGGACCGTGTAGCCCTTAGCGCGGTACACTCCTAACCGTGCAGCTCCTGTAAATAGTAAGGCAGTGATAATTGAACGGCCAATCCTGGACCATTTCAATCCCACTGCACGGCGTGTCGTTCGACCGCCCCAGGAACCCTTCATACATTGAGCGGTCAGTCCCAGGCCGTGCCGTCCATTGAACGGCTGACCCCTGACCGCGTAATGCTCAGAACCTTACATAGCGTTAGAGTTGAACGGCTCCAATCAAACCGTTCAGGCCCATTGAGCGGCCAGTCGATCGACCGCCTAGTCACTGAGCGACCATGTCCCATCCGTTTAATTCATACAAATTCTAATCATTAGCATATTCATGTTATTATGCATTTAATTGCTGCATATTCACCATGTTTAACTTATTTTATAAACTGTGGCACATCTTTACATCCCGATAGAGTTACTTTAGTGGCTTCCCACTTTTTCATCCACGGCCAAGGCTAGCTTCCCGCTCTTTTTATAGGGACAGAGCCTTCGTAAGAGAGAGGTAGAAAAGCCTGGTGAAGACCCATTGGTCCACATGGCAAATGGAGTGTTCTTGTTCTGCAAGCTTCTAAAACCCACGTGCCATCTTTTCTTGGATCTCGTGCCATCAACTTGGATCATGTGCCTGAGCCACGTGACTGAGCTCAGTGAAGGCGTGCTACTTTTCATAGGTTGATTCTGGGTCCCTGTGACTTAAGTTCCTGCCAATCAGAATGAAGTCAATCTATCAAACAACTTATGTGCTTAAATTTATTTCTGAAAAATGATAGGGGAATTCATATGCTCAGACTCTCAATGGATATGCTTAGACCTGGTGCAACATGTGCTCCGACTTTAACTAAGCCTTTTATGCATGTGCTCAAACTTGCATGAATATATTCTGACCTTTAAAATCCATGTGTGCTGACTTAAATGCATGTGCTCAGACCTTATGCATGTATGTGCATAGACCTTAGTCACCAGACAATGTATGGACCAAAACAGGTGTGCAGACCTTGTATATACATAAGGCATAATGTGCATAAACCCTAGAAAATGCGTAGACCTACGTGTGTAGACCTTACCAAGCACATTGAGAAATGTGCATAGACATTGGTGTGCTAGAAGCAAGTTGCACTTTGACTTTAGGATGGACAAGTAGAATGTGCATCGACCTTAAAATGCATGAAGCAAAATATGCTTTGACCTTAATATGCACACTGTAGAATATGCATCGACCTTATTATGCACGAAGCAAAATGTGCTTCGACCTTAATATGCACAATGCAGAAAATATGCATCAACCTTGTATACACTGCTACGGAAACGTGCATCAACCTTGTATGCATTTTAGAAAATGTGCATCGACCATGTATGCACTGCTATAGTAACATGCATCGACCTTATATGCAGGTTGGGCAAAATGTGCACTGACCTGTATGAAGGTGTGAACAGGATATGCATCAACCTTCATTTGCTATGAATAGTGATGTGCATCGACCTTATGTTCATGTGTTCTACACTAGTGACAGAGAGTAGAACATGCATCGACCTTCATCCAATGAACAATAATGTACATCGACCTTATGTGCATGTGAATAGTGACATGCATCGACCTTATGTGCCGGGTGAAAGCGTACATTGACCTGATTATGCATGATAGCCAATATGCATCGACCTTTATGCAATGCAATGAGATGAACATGTGCATTGACCCTAGTATGAAAATGCTTGGACCATGTGAAGGTGCTCAGACCTTTTACATGCACATGCTCTGACTAGAGAAGGAGACTTTATACATATGTTCAGACCTGAACGGCACAGAGGAAATCCCATTCCACTCTATCATAAGCCTTCATCATATCCAATTTGAGGATGAGATTATGGCCCCGGACTTTCCTGCTTAGATCTTTCACCAGTTCTTTGGCAATAGAGACATTCTCCAGGATGTATCTACCCTTGACAAAAGCACCCTACTCAGCCGAGATGAGCAAGGGGAGAATGTCAGTGAGACAGGTGGCAATGATTTTCGAGATAATTTTATTGCAAAAGTTGCAGAGGCTGATGGGGCGGAATTCTCCAAAGGATGTAGGATGGGCAACCTTAGGGATAATAGTAATAAGAGTAGAAGCAACACCCCGCGGCAACGGGAAACCACAGAAGAAGCCTTGGACTACAGCAATAACATCGTTGGCAATGATATCCCAACAGGAAGTATAGAATGTGCCATTGAAGCCATCAGGGCCAGGTGCTCCATTCCCGTTAAGATCCCAGACTGCCTTCTTAATCTTTGAATCAGTGGGAATTTGGCAGAGACGATCATTTTAGGTACCGGTGACAAGAGACGGAATGACTTGAAGCATCTCCTCTTTGATCTGATGAGGTTCAGAGGAAAGGAGAGCAGCTAAAGAATTGAACAGCCTCCTTCCGCAACGTGACTTGATTCTCACACCAAGAATCATTGATCCTCAGTCTATGGATGAAACTTCTTCTTCTATTCCCCTGAACAACAGAGTGGTAGAAAGAAGTGTTCTTATCCCCATTGTCCATCCATTCTTGTCTGGCTTTTTGAGCCTAGAACATCTCTTCATTATGGTATGCTTTTCGCAGACGAGCTGTGGATTCATTAAGCCTCATTTGGTTGTCCACTGAAGGGACATTGTCAAAGATACATTGGTTAGCTGCATTGGTGGCCTCAACTTCGATGATGTTCCTCTTAAGGTCACCGAAAATGTTTTTGTTCTAGGCCCTAAGAGCACACTTAGCTGCTTGCAGCTTGGTTTGCAACTTGACAAAAGGGTTGGGATTTGAAGCATTAATCTTATTCCAAGCTTCAGCGACAGTCGCAAGAAAGGAATCGTGGGTACACCACATAGCTTCAAACATAAAACGAGTTGAAGGCCTTTGAGCCACTTCATTGTGAAAGAACAGGGGGGCATGGTCAGAGGGACCCCTGGGTACATGTTTTATAATAAAACCCTGGGCTAATTGAAACCATTGGGCGTTAACCAACACACGGTCCAGCCTAGCTTTGATGGCTGCCTGCCCAGTATGATTGGTCGACCAGGTAGAGGGAGAACCAGAAAACCAGCGTCAATCATGCCAGTCATGGATATGAAGGAATTAAAATCAAGCAAGGAGTGGGAATTTGGGATACGGCCACCTGTTTTCTCTGATGGAGAGGCTACACAATTGCGTCGGAGAGTTTCGGTTCCCCAGGAAGCGAGTAGTGTCCCTCAAGATGTTCCTGCTCCGGCTCCCGTTATTCCGGCCCAAGAGGATGCGCCTGGCAGTCGCGGACGTGCTTTGAAGGAATTTTTGTTGTTTCATCCACCGACTTTTGAAGGCCAGACTGATCCTGATGCCGCCAAGGTATGGCTGGATGCGACCGAGCGCGTGTTTCACTCTATAGAATGCGCGGAAAACGAGAAGGTGATGCTCGGCACTTTTCAGCTCCAGGGCGCAGCGCTGACGTGGTGGAATACAGAATGGGAGATTTCTTTTCAATCTCGTCCACTCCGGCAGATTTCGTGGGCTGAGTTCGTTGCCAATTTTGAACTTACCTTTAGTCCGACTTACCTCAAGATGGATAAAATGCACCAATTTTTACAGCTCGTCCAGGGAGGAATGTCGGTGCTTGAATATCGAAACAGGTTCATGGAATTGGACCGTTATGCATCCCATGTGCTAGCGAATGAAGCTCTAAAGACGGAACAGTTTCTTCGTGGTCTTCGTGCTGAATTGAGGCAGCCACTGATCGTTGCTCATGTAACTAATATGAATGAGGTGTATCAGGCTACAGCAGCATTGAAGTTGGATTTGGCGAGATCCCAGACTTCTTCTCAGGCAGTGTTGGTTCAGCCGACGGTTCAGCTTCCATCTAGTTATCTGCCTCCTGTTCTAGGATTTTCTTCAGCCACTTCAGCTGCTAGTGATGTTGCTTCTTCGGGCAAGTCCCAGTTCAGGAGATTCAAGAATAAGAAGAGGTTTAAGAAGTGATTTGACCAACAGGCATCGTCCGATGTAGTACAGCAGTCAGCTCCTTCTTTCCAGCAGCGTCAGGGTTCTGCTAAGAGCCAACTTAAGGGTTGTGCGCGGTGTGGTGGCAGCCACCCAGGCAAACCATGTTCTTTGCCGGTGATATGTTTTTGATGTGACCAGTCGGGTCACGTGGTGAGAGACTGTCCTTTGCGAGCAATCCCTGTACAATTCGCTCCGGCAGCTCAATCTCAGCCGTCTCAATTGCAGTTCAGGCCTCCACTTCCATCGCCGCCGCCATCTCAGCAATTCCAGCAGATCCACCCTCAAGCTTCAGTAGCATCCTCCTTCCTGTCCTCTGCAGCTACCAGTAGAAAGCTAAAGGGCAAGGTGACTCATATCTCGCGGGCTGAGGCTGTGGCTTCCAACATCGTCGAAGGTACTATTACTATTTTTGGTTGTGCGGCTCGTGTTTTATTCGATTCAGGTGCTTCTCACTCCTTCATTTCTGAGGATTTCATTGCATGTATCGAGGAGCCCATGATCGAGATGGCTTGTGATTTGATTGTTGAATTGCCATCTGGGGATTTTATGACCAACAAAAAGATTTCTTCACTTTGTCTTAGACCTTCTGTCTGAGCAAGGTTTGTTGATCCCGACATCTCCACGGGTCAATGTCCATATTCTATCCTGGCTTAGACCTCACATCTTTACCAAGTTGGTCAACTTTGATATGACGTCGGGTTGACATCTTTATCTACACATTCCACCCTTATTTCAGACTTTTCATCTGAGCGAGGTTGGTTAACTCCGACACTTCATCAGGTTGACGTTGATATTTAGCCCTGCGTCTGGGCCTCTCATACATCTACATTCTAGTCAACCCTCACCCCAAACCTTCTATCGGGGTAGGGCCCGTTGACTTTGACGTTTCATCGGGTCGACACCTGTCCTATGTGCTTCCCTTGGCTTGGGTCTCACACCTTTACCAAGTTCGTTAGCTCCGAAATGACGTCGAGTCAATACTCATCCTATATTCTGCCCTTGGCTCAAGTCTCATGCCTTTGCCAAGTTTGTTGGCTTAGACATGACCTCGAGTCAACACTTATCTCATATTCTACTCTTGACTTAGGCCTTATGCCTTTGCCAAATTTGTTGACTTTGACAGGACGTCTAGTCAACACCTATCCTACATTGTGCCCTTGGCTTAGGCCTTACGCCTTCGCCAAGATCTTATATTCTGCCATTGGCTTAGGCCTCACAACACTACCTAGTTCGTTGACTTCGACAGGATGTCGAGTCAACACTTAGCTGATATTCTACCTTTGGCTTAGGCCTCATGCCTCCGTCAAGTTCATTGGCTTCGATAGGACGTCGAGTCTACACCTATCCTATATTTTACCCTTGGCTTAGGTCTCACGTCTCTGCCAAGTTTGTTGGCTTCAACAAGACATCGAGTCAACATTTATACCCCATATTCCTCCCTTGACTTGGGTCTCACTCCTCTGCCAAGTTCGTTGGTCTTGACATGATGTAAGGTCAACACATATCCTATATTCTTTCCTTGACTTAGACCTCACGTCTTTGCCAAGTTTGTTAGCTTCGACATGACGTCGGGTCGACACATATCTTATATTCCTCTCTTAGCTTAGGCCCCACGTCTTAGCCAAGTTAGTTGACTTTGACTGTCTATCAAGTCAACAACCACATCCTACCCTAGCCCAGACCCTACGTCTCTCCCAGGTTAGTTGGTTTTGACATGGTGTCGAGATGACAACAATGTTTATTTCTGTCCTTGTTCTGGACATGTCGTCTAAGTAAGGCTTGTTGACCCCGACATCCCGTTGGGTCAACATCAATATTTAACCTTTGGTATGGACCTTCCATCTGGTCAGAGAATAAAAAGACCCTTTTTCCTTTGGTTCGGACTTTCCGTCCGACCATAGAACAAAAAGACCCTTGCACCTTAGGTGTTACTGATGACAAGGTCTGTGCATGATAGGCTTTTGGCTTATAAGGTCAGTGCATCTTTAAGCACCATGCACATTTGAAGTCCGTGCATATTTCTATAGCAAGTTGATGCATGTAGTGCTTAAGGCGTTAAAGGGTCGGTACAATCCCTGTTGATGCACTCATGCAAGGGTCGATGCAATCCTTGATTGCTGCACGCATGAAAGGGTTCGCGCACATTTTCCATCAGGCATATATTGGTCAGTGCACCTCCTTGTCCCTATGTAATATAAGTTTGTGCATACTGCCATCTCACACGACTAAGGTCAGTGCATGTGTGTCTTACGATTGACTAAAGTCGGTGCAAGTTCTTTCTATTGTGCATATAGAAAGCCGGTGTGTAATTCTCCAACACATTTAAAAGGTTAGTGCAAGTCCGCATATAAGTCTATTAAGATCTATGCACATTGTAGAACATGCTAAATAGGGTCGGTGCACATTCTGCTTGTGAACGAATAAGGTCTGTGCACATTTGCATAATTGCACTACAGGGTCTGTGCATATGTGCATAGAGGCTTATATGCTCTGTGCTCAGTTTCATATATGCATTATAAGTCTGTGCATGTTTTTACATTGCACTATGAAGTCTGTGTATCTTTCATACTTAACTAAAATTCATTTATGCACAGTCATTTTCATATCAATAGGTCAATGCACATTAGCTATCCATTCATGATTACAATGTGTTTGACCAAATACCTTCTATTCTTTTGACAGGAACTTAAGTGTGTAGAGGGTCAAGTAATGTGGCTCAAGTCTCAACTTAAACAGGCACGTGATCTTGAGAGTGACTGGATGCTGGCATGTGGTTCCAGGGAGGCTGTGTCTGGGCACGTGATCTAAGGCGTACACTCCTGGAGATTCAGACACGTGGATCCTTACTCTCACCTAATCGTGACTCGTGGTCTTATCTGGAAAAGGTGGGAACGAGCCTTCCACACGCCGGAAGCATGAGCTCGTGGGATCTTTGTCTGAAGCCCTGTAAGAAGGCCCCTCTAGCAAAAAAGAAGAGATGACCTAGAGAAAAAGGACAAGGCTGAAGAAGAAGAAGAAGAAGAAGAAGAAGAAGAAGAAGAAGAAGAAGAAGAAGAAGAAGAAGAAAAAGAAAAAGAGAGTGAGAGCAGAGAGCAGAGAAGTGAAGAGAGAGCGAGTAGTAGGTAAGGAAGAGAAAGAAAGAGAGCTTGGAACTGAGGAGAGAATAGAAAGAAGAAGAGAGAGCTTTCCCTGAAGATCTGTTCATTTCTCAACTTGTGGATCAAATCCAGAGTCATTGTGCTCCTTGGAGCTACATTCTATTTGCCCTTTGTTTTTATCTTTTCATTTGTTCTTTCCATTTTCTTGCTGGCCAAGAACAGCGAGAAGATTGGAGATGTTTGTTGGCTTATTCGTGAGGCAGCTTCTAGGGACAAGATGCCCTCACTGTTTTATTGGCCGCTCACTCCTTTGTACACAGGGCCAGTAGGTATGCTTCAGCTCTTCACTTCAGCTTCGAACTGTTTCCTTCACGTTTCAACATGTATCATTCTCACCCTTGTGTAGTCTGACTGACTTTGGAGGAGACTCGGCACTCTAGGGAGTTAATAATAAAGGCCCAAAAGCCAACGTATTTTGGGATCCCAGTGCCGCCTCCGACCACAACAACATTGCCACCTGGTGACTCATGAAAGCGGACCAGGTCCCAAATGAAAGAGGCCATTGGCAAAGCCAAGAAAGCACTGACTCGTGCGACACGGGCACGTCAGAGGAAGACTGTGGAACATGAACCAGCGATTGTCCTCCCTCCGGTTGTATCCTTTGATGAATTTGAGGCTTCTCATGTGCAGGAGCCTGAAGCTGGAGGTAAACTCTTCATTCTTCTATGGTTTATTTGCTCATTCTGGCTGCTTTGACTAATTCTTCTTTTCAGTTGCCAGCACTGTTGCTGCAGTTGTCGAACTAGAGGCAGTAGTGGGTGCTGTTGCCAGAGAGAGAGAGTAGAGGAAGCTCCCGTAGCTCCTGTGGAGGGAGATCTACCTTCTCCAATGCCCCACTAGGAGATGGAAGGTAGTTTGGCAATCTGTCTATGGGCTTCTAAGGCCTATCGTGTCCTCAGTTGGCCTGACTGCTTTGGCTTTGACTTGCAGTTGAACTCCAGCTGACATTACTCACTGAAATTGGAGCTGTGGAAGAAGTTGTTGCTAGAGAGCAAGCTGTTTCAGGGGGCGAGCCCCAGGAAATTCAATCAATCAATGCTTTCAGTATGGAACTGACTCAAGAAATCCCTACTGAGGAAGACATCCCATCAGCGAGGTATCTACTCCGATGGTGGAGAGTCAGGAATAGGCAGAGGGCCCTTCCTCTTCAGAGCAGCTGGATTATGGTGGGGGCTCTAGTGATGAGGAGTTCCCACCTGTTGAGACAAAAACTGAGGATGCCGAGGCATCTTCAGCTTATGAAAGTGATTTTACAACTTTCAGTCCTCCCTGATTACCGAGGATCGGGCTCGGACCGTCATATCCGCTTGCAGGAGAAGGGGTCGGATCTGCAGGGACAGACCTTGGAGGTTTGAACCTGGTGCCGGCCGAGGTAGGGAGTCCTCCACCCTCTTCATTTATCAGCTCTTCTCATCCTCTCTTTTCTTTTATTTGTTGCCTGACACATATGCATATGGTGCAGACTGAGGGGGCACTGCCAACCATCACGGTGCAAGTACCTCTCCCAGCTCTGGGTTCGGGTTTAATGGGGATTTGACTTTCCCATCCTTGGTGGCAGGGGGAGTAGGCAGTGTGTCCCCCTCTCCGTTTGACACCTCAGGTGGGCCACTACACGCCACGAATCCATAGTGGGATTGCATGAGATTTGTTCTGCCAGAGGTGTCGTTGGAAGACCTGTGCCATTGAAAGGGTTGGGCGTACCACTGAGGGGCATTGAAGGTGTGCCGGCGAAGGTGCACGAATGTATTGATGAAGGGGTGTGCTATTGAAGGCAGCGTGCCGTTGAAGGCAGCGTGCCATTGAAGGCCTAGGCAGGGCATGTTGCTGAGGGCACGAAGGCGTGCCATTGAGTAGGAACAAGGGCATGCCACTGATGGCCACTGCGATCGTGCCGACGAAGGTGCACGGGGGCGTGCCGGCGAAGCGGTGCTGGGGGCGTACCGACGAAGGCCACATGGGTGTGCCGTTGAAGCCTGCTCTGGGCGTGCCGCTGAAGAGCTGTGTGGGCGTGCTGTTGAAGGGGATTTGGGCCAGTTTTAAGCCCGACTGACGATCCACTTAATTCTCTTCGAGGGCCCATGAGTTTTGAGCCTCCCGAGGGTTGGTTTCTCTTCACTGTCGTGACTCTGAGAGTGGCTTCCTGACAGTGTGTTGTTTGTTCGGAGGGTCCAGATGAGACGTGTTCTCCTCAATCTCTTCGGTTAAAGTTGTCGTTGATGTTGAATTGGTCGGGACGCGCAGACGTGCGATTTTATGCGTCGACAATGGGTAACTAGTGGTGACAAATAACTACTTGTGGCGACAAATAGCGCTCAAAGGTGACAAATGAGTGCTAGAGGTGACAAATGGCAAAAGACGACAGCTCAAGCCAAGAGGAAAAAGCGTCAAAGGTGATGACTCTTGCGGCTAAGGGTGAGAAATGAGCAGTAAGGCGGACCAAGGGGAAATAAGGGTGACAGATAGGTGCATACAGGCAACAAATAGGCATTAAGGGTGTAAAATGCCTTGTAAGGCTATATTGCAGAAATCTTGTGCCTGCCACACGCCCAACCTCGAAGGCCATTGAGTTGGCACGTGACCCCTGATAGAAGAATATTCTCTCTCTTGACATGTGGACCAATAAAAGATTTTCTTATTGGTAAGGTTTAATCAGAAAAATGCTTTTTGGGATAAAAATATATATGCATCTCTTCTCCGTGAGAAGAGTGCGCTGCAAGAGTGCTTGTTGACACTAAAAATATTCCTAATTTCTCCTAACTTCTTCTTCTGCAGGTCTTAAGTTCTGATCAAGTGTTCTTTGTTATGCCCTAGACTGTTTTAACGAAGATCTTGATTGCTAAAGTCTTAAATTCAGTCTATATGGTCTGCTTAGACAAAGATTTGATGAATGATGAGGCTGTTGATAGCGACGTTGCGCCGTGGGCAAACTTTGACTTATCAAGCGGTGCGGTTGGTTCTCAAGGCTCAAATCAAACCGCAGAAATTAAGGCTTACCCGAATGGTTGGTATAGGTGTTCTGTCTACTCTAGTTCCACAACAACGACCGGCGTAAATATAGCCATAGTTTCATCTTCTACTGCGACTCGCGGGGAGTCGAACAGCTTATCGACATCTGTTTTTGTGTGGGGCGCTCAACTAGAAGCCGGAGCCTTCGCATCCTCCTACATCCCAACCGCAGGCACATCCGTCACTCGCAACGCTGATGCGCTGACGTATCCGTTTGCGGGGAATGCGGATGCTGCGGTTGGAACGGCTTATGCGGAGTTGTCTACTGAGTGGGCAACATCTGATGGCCTGTCGGTAGCCACCAGTTTCTCAGGAGTAACCGCAGGGATTACCTCTGCGAATAACGGCGTATCGACAACGCTCGTTATGCGTGACGGCACAAATACGGCAGTGAAAACAGGTATTGCTGCCATGAATACGGGAGTCCGTAAGGCGGCGGCATCGTGGGGCGCGGCAGGATTGGCGATGACTGCTGATGGGTTAGTTCCCGCCACATCACCCTTTGATGGTGACTTGGGCAGCACAGCAATCGGAATTGGAAATACAGCGGGCGGCACCAATCAGTGGTTCGGCACCATCGGCCACGTCCGCATCTGGCAAACGCAATTCACCGCAGCGCAGCTACAGGCGATAACGGGATCATCAGAATATTTCCCAATTCCTGATGATACAACCGAGTATGAAATAATCGGATACGCAGATTATTTCGCAATCGCCGCGCACACTCTGGCCGGCAGCACAATCAAGCCGCAGTATTCGGATGATGGGGCGACGTGGACTGATCTCGCTGCGTCATTTGTTGTCGAAGATAACGGCCCGCTTGCGTTTGAATTTGATGGTTTGTGGGCGGAATATTTCAGGCTGCTGATTGAGGATTCGACTGATCCAATATCCATTGGCGCAATTCATGTCGGCCAGATGCTGACTATGGAACGTGGATTGCCCGTAGGTTGGCAGCCTCCATCGCTGAACGAGGATATCCGGTTCACCAATACCATCAGCGAAGGCGGCCAAACACTTGGGCGCAATATCATCAGTCGAGGCGCATCCGTGCAACTTGATATCTCCCCGGTCACATGGGGATTCTCTCGAGACGAATGGATTTCCTTCATCGAGGTTGCGAATATTTACGCATGCTTCTTCTGGTGGGCATACGAAGATTTCGGCGAAGTTCTGTACGGTGGCATGACAGAAAATAGCGGACAGTTTTCAGAGGTTAATTTCATGAACGTGTCCGCCAAGTTTCAGGGAATCATTCGATGACCTGGAATACGGAGCGCAGTAAATCCGGCAAGATGCCATGGCAGTTCGTGGAAATCGAGGTTGACCGCTGCGCACTTGTTTATGGCGATGGGTTCGGATCACCGTCATTCAGTCCATCGTGCCATGCAATCCTCGGAACAACTGGCGCGCAGAAATGTTTTAACTCGTGGGAAACCTGCCAAGTGCCGGACGATTTCACGCCGGATACTTTCTGGATTCGCTTCGGGGAGCCGGTTCAAAACATGCCGCGCAATTTCGATTTTGCAGTCGGCAGCCCGCCAATAGCAGATGACGGCCTTGATGTGTTCTTGCCATTACTCCGCTCGATTCGATACTCGCCAACCTTGCCTGATCCCGGCGAATCCATGGGCATGCGTGGCCGGCTGGATGTCGAGTTATTCGACGCGCCACACCATGATCGCGGCATTGACAAATACGCCAGCGAACGGACATACAACGCAACGGAACTCGGAACATTTCTGCGCAAACTGAAGGCCCGATTCCCGTTCTACATCGGGCGCCGACTGCGCTGGTATCAGGGTTACATTGTTGACGGCGGAACAACGCTGACCGACTTCCGCCGCCGCGATTACATCATGGAGAAATTCGAGGGGCCGGATTACAGCGGGCGCGTTCGTATCATCGCAAAGGATGTGCTGAAGCTGCTGGACAATGACCGCGCACAGGCGCCGCGGAAAAGTAAGGGCGAGTTGTCTATCGCCATGGCCGATACAGACACACCCACATTCATCGATGTAGAGACATCGGACACCAGTGAATACGACATCATCGGATCACCGGGCGGCGCACAGTATGTCCGAGTCGGCGCCGAAGTATTCACCTACACTGGCCGCACGATTCTGGATGCAGACACGGTGCGCCTGACCGGGGTTACGCGCGCTGCGCCATCGCCTTACACAACAGAAAAAGAAGATCACGACGCAGGCGATGCGGTTCAGCTTTGCCTGATGTTGCAAGGATCAATCCCCGAAGTCGTGCGCACGTTGATGGAGGACTACGGCGGTATTGATTCATCCTACATCCCGTATTCGGATTGGGCGAGTGAGGCAACAACTTGGCTGGCATCCGACAGCATCCAGCGCCTCATTTGCGAGCCGGAAGGCGTTCAGGATTTGATCAATGAGATCATTTCGCAAACGCTGACATGGGGATTCTGGTTTGATGATGTGGCCCAGGAAATAAAGTTCCGCGCCATCCGTCCGCCCGATATAAACGATACCGTTCAGGCCGTCACCGATGCCGCGAATATCGTGCAGGGCAGCATGAAGATTGTCGATGACCCGGACAGCATCATCAATGAAGTGCAGGTTGTGTACGGGCAGATTGATCCGACAAAGAAAAGTGACAACCTTGAAAACTACCGCAAAGGTATTTCGGTAATCGACGCTGACTCGCAATCAGCCAATGAGGTAAATCAGAAGCGCATCAAGCGAATATTCGGGCGCTGGAATCCGCCAACGAATTCGGCGGTCATGCTTCGATACGCCGAACGCACATTGGCCGCACGCTCTCAGAACATATTCAATGTGGAGTTTGAGCTAGAGCGCAAGGACGAGAATATTACAACGGCACAGTTTTGCGATCTGACAACGCTCTACGTGATCGACGCATTCGGCGTTCCGAAAACAACGCGGGTGCAGGTTCTGCGCTCAGATGCGGTTGGGGAGAACGTGAAATACAAGGCGCGACAGGACTTTTTCAAGGCCGCATCGTTTGCGCGATGGGCGCCGGCAGCGCTTCATGGTCTTTTGTGGAACAACGCCACCCAGGATCAGAAAAATACCTACATGTTTTGGGCCGATGCGAATGGTAAACTCGGCTCAACTGGCAGTCCGACGATTCTTGAAGATGGGAAAACCTGGGCATGACCGACTTCGTAACCCTTGATGCAGATGATCTTGGCGTTGATCGCATTGCGA
Organism: Amorphophallus titanum; assembly: GCA_024336825.1. Taxonomy (NCBI): domain Eukaryota; kingdom Viridiplantae; phylum Streptophyta; class Magnoliopsida; order Alismatales; family Araceae; genus Amorphophallus; species Amorphophallus titanum. Next base: position 1,353,891 of record JANBPO010004656.1, read on the forward strand.
CATCGCCGACCGCCTTCGCGCTTTACGAAAACGTGCTGGCCGCGTTTGAAAAGGCTCCGGGCGCGCCGGTACTTGCGAACGATTACATCGTTGCGGCGATGATCGCGGCAGATCAGGTCACCACCGCAAAGATTCTCAATGCCAACGTCACTGCGGCCAAGCTGGCGACCGGAACTGGTGAGCGAGATTGGGTTCTGGCGCGGACGGCGGCAGCGTCTGTCGGTGCGCTAGGGACTTACGGAATGTTTCGAAATACTTCGTCCGCATTGACGCAAGGGCAAACAATTCCAGGTTCCGGCCTGTTGTATTCAAACGCGACTGCAAGCTCTTCTGGTGTAAATCCAAGCGGAACATGGATGGTCTGCGGACGCTCGGATCCATCGGCCGGAGACCCCGCGTCTAGTCCAAATAAAGTATAGCACTCAGGGAAAAAGAACATACCCAGCACTGTGTGAACACTCGGCCCGGCAAGCTGGCAACTTTGAACCTCTGCACTGCACCTCCGAACCTCGAGGAGGAACCATCACACCTGAAAAGTAGGGGGTGAGCCTCATCTCAATGGCTCAGTTGGGGTCCCGCAGAACCCAAACCATAAAAGAACAGCGGTAAAGAATAGCGTTAACAACAAGAGTAATAGCCATTGGAGGAACAATAAATGCATCCTCGAAAGTCGATAAACCACAGCTCTATAATCTACTCCCATCGGCATGTAAAGCAAACCCCGATCTCATAGTCGGGGGACCACCAGACTAATGGAGAAACCCTGGCTATGCTGCTAGAAGAAACACCACGACACCTCTATTGTGAAGGCCTATCTTCGCAGACTAAGGCCCAGCCCAAGACCACACGGTTTGGGAACTCAGTCACAACCTCGTCGTCTTGAACCCTATACCGTCTAGGGAAAACTCACGATAACCCTTACTAGAAAACCCTAAACCTATATGTTAGGGAAACACATAAAACCACGTCTCGTAGATAGGAAACTAAGCCTCGAGTCACGAGAGTCAAGTGTCGCGTGATGGGACTACTACCCACTAGAAGAAAGGTCTGATGCCTCCACTGACATCTTATTGTGTGCCTCAGGTATCTCCCTACTCACCATAGGCAAACACTGAGACACCATACTAGTAACCATAGAACAAGGCTCTAGTCGGGACCGTGCTCATCAGCACACATCCGAAGTCCCCGACCATGTGTGCACACACTGACTTACTACACTATGTCAGGCCCTCTAGTTGATTTTCCTCTCTATCTAGACTCGAGCCACTATAGTGGGAGGCCCTACGGCAACTAACCTAGAAATTATCTCACTCTTGGGTGTAGCTCTCCACCTACTCCCAAGTGGGTCGGTACACGCATGTCCAGTTAGCTACGACTAGTGGGGGGCCACTAAGCAGACGACTCTCGACGAAAACCACCAAAATATAGATAGGCTTCGCACAAGCCCGTCATAATTAGCTTGAAAAATGGGTGGCATGATGCCACCGAACTCTGGACAGTTCACTAGACCTACTAAACCTAATGACCCTTGAGTCATAAGACTCAAGCCATGGCCGTTGCATAGGATAGCTCCATGCCGTCAATCTGGCCTATCCCTAGGTCAGAAATCATGGTAAAATAATTTATGAAGAGGCGCACGACCGCCAAACCCAATCCCTTTCCGAAGGGAAGCTAAGAAACCCTCCAGTCACAAGTTGGGTCATGAGACTCACAGTTCTCAAGCCATACGCATGGCCCACATGAAAATCACTTTTCGAGAAAGCTATCAGCGTGCGAGAGACAGAGCTCAGAGGAACAATGTCAGATCATTATCACGAGGACACGCTCGGGAGCGAGCACGACACTAGTGAATGCAGGTCTGACTCCTCCGAAACAAGATAACATCACTTACGTCTCACAGGAAAAGAGACACGACTGCCCGAACCATAGACATCAATGAAACGAAACGACAGAAACAACAGGCACACAAAGCATCAGCTTACACAAAGAAACATAGTCCTCTCAGCTGATAGCCTGACAACATCATCGGTTCTGGTGCCAAAGTCGATAGGGAACACCTGGCACACAGGACACCAATGACAGATACATGAAAAGAATGACAGCAAAATGACAGCATTGGACCATGAGCAGGATCGAGTCAGTCCTCAGCCCGATAACACGTCTGATCGAGTCGTAAGCTAATTTCACCAGGAAAGGAGAGTACAACAATGCTAACTGACAAGACAATGGTCCACGACAGAGACACAAAATCATGCAAAAACAGCACGACAGCACTTGTAGGATCCGACTCTAAACAGCACACAGAACCACAGAACACATCTGCAAGCAGGGTCACATCAAGGTATAATAGCATCCTGATGCATGACTATAAGGAACGAATGATGCATCAGACTACCTACCAAGGGAGACCCACGACACGAGAAAGTGACACAAATGACAATCTTAGGGAATGCTTCTCAAGGATCACAGACACACCTTGAGAGCACAACACCCACGAGAAGAGATACAGAGTAGAGGGTACTCAATTAGCAGGCAAGCTGACAAATTCCCCAACACTCGCAAATGCCAATGCCAACAGTAGAAAATTACCAGCAATAGCACGGCAACAGACGACATCAAGGCACAGGAAGCCAACACGAAGTCACATCGAGAAGAAATAAAACCTCTCGACCAGTGAGAATCTCACCATAACGATCCTCGACCAGTAGGTAGCCAACCCACATGCTTCCACTGCGCACTCTTAACAACGCACATAGGCATCAGGAAAGACCTCGACAATCGCATCTCAGCACACGTACGGCGGCACTGCAACTCATCAGAATCGTAATTAACATGCCACAAATACTAATCCAACGAGTGACCGAACACAAGGAACCTAAGTGCAATAAAGGAGAGTACCAGCTTCAGTATAAAACACAAGGAAAAATGCTAATCTCAGCTTATCTTTATGTCCTGAAATGAGAAATGAGCCTTCTCAACACATCGGTGGCTGGACACAGCACGATGAACATGGTACGCTACAGCTCTCAACACCATAACGGGGTCCAAAGCTAAGCAACCAATAAGCGAGGAGCAGATCAGACTCAAAATAAAGCTGTCCACACTTAAGCAGACACATGACAGAAGCATCACTAAGATAGCAATTCCAAGGGAGTTCGGTGCGCCACCGTATTGAGGGCTGAGGGCGGTGCCACCGGATCATGCGCCCAGGGGGCCGTCGGATCAGGGGGGGGAGCGTCACCGGACCAGGAGCCTTGAGTAGCCATCGGATCGAGGTGGGAGTGGGTGCCACCAGATGAGGGCGTTAGCGGGGCAGCCATCGGATCACGAGCACTGGGGGTGCCACAGGATCAGGCACCCACGGAACCACCGGATGGGGGCGTTAGCGGGGCAGCCACCGGATCACCCGACATAGGGGTGCCACCGGATCTCCCAAGGATCAAGGCCTTAAGGCTAGTGAGCAGCCCGAAAGGGAAAGGAACAATTCGATGTTGCCATTTCTATGCGCACCATGACTTTTGGGGCCGTCACTCCTTGTGGACGTGCACCCGTTTCTCTCCTTCTACCTGTAGTCTAGGGGAGACTCTACCAAAATTTCGTCAGAATTCTTATGCCTTATTTGTTTAATTTCAGATAGCCTTTCTCTTCTTCTAGCCTTCCATTCCAACTGTGATTTTCTATTCTGATCATTTGTTTGTTGGTGTTCTTACAGGAAATGGTTTCTCCAAGCAGTTCTTCTCTTTCACCTGCTGTCGGCACTAAGCCCGCTGCTCCCGGTGCTCCTCCGGTCGTGAATTGGCTGAATGTGGAGAGCCTTGACAGGAAACATGACAAGGTAGCTGAACTTGCGGTGTCTTCAGGATCCGACGTAGACACCATGGATTCCTGACGGCTTGCCCTTACTGACGCGGGCTATACCTTTTGCTGGGACGGCGGATACCGGCGGGATCACCCGAAGGACAAGCACCTGGTGCATTTCTTGAAGCACTTCAGCTCTCGAGGCAAGTGGGATATCATGGCCATGCAAGACGTAGAGCACGCTGTCCTGCGGTCCAGAGACAGGCTTGCTAGCACCGTCTCAAGGAACATACCCATGTACCTGCTGGGCGAGCGCAGGGAGTGGAAGCCTGTGCTAGGCTTGGAGGAGGTCACACCATCTGAGGGGAAACTAGTAAGGGCCCCGGAGTTTACACTAGTGCGCTGGGACAATGCGGTTGGGAGAGTACATAAGGAGCAGCTCCAGTTTGGACTATTCTTGGCCCCGCTGAAATGGGGGTAGAGAGACGAGCCATACGTCCTGGACTGCTTGGCGATCCATTTCAAGCACGAGATAGCCGTGGGCTGGTTTGCCGATTTCAAGGTCCAAGACGCACACAGCTTCAGAGAGGGGGCGGTAGAGTTCACAGACCACGTGTGGTGAGGACACGAGAGCCAATCGCCGATATCAGACACGCAGTACGACTCGAGCGACTCCGGCCTCTCTATGGTTGGGCGACCGCATGAAGTCTCCGCCCGAACATTGAGTTTTCGCCAGACAGACACTTAAGCTCATACGATAGACCGCATATTCCGATCGCATGGTAAAGGATAAGATTTTCAAGAAAGATATTTTAATTAGGACTCTGCTTGTCACAAATGGCCAATAACGGAACCGCCAACCACCTCTAAATGGCCCAACGATAGACCGCAAGGGGCATAATCGTGGCAAAAAGAGATGAAGGCCCAATAAGCTTTAAATGATGACGAAGTCAATGAGCGAGGCCCAACCAGGGAGAGTGACCCATAAAATAAGCTCCAATATTGACCAAAATGGCCCAATAAGTGATGAATAGCTCTGAACATCATAAGAGAGAATAAGGAGATGACCCAACTTATTGGTCATAAAACAGGTGTCAACAGATGCCCCTCCTTAACGTCCTCTTTGCAGGAGAGCGCGCGAAGGTGAAGCGAAAGCGACATGGAACATGGAGATGAAGCAGAAATGCAGTAGAGCGGACGTTAAGGCAAAAGACATCCGTCCTCAACCAACGAGCGATAGGAATCTTTCGAAAAACTTCGAACCAATCACAAGGAATGGCAAAATCGAATGACACATGCCTGGAGGAACTAATAACTAAGGGAAATAAAAACACGACCAACCTCCTCACTAGAACGCACAGATGATAGGTGGTCGGAGCAAGCAAAAAAGAAAAAGATGAATAACTAAACTCTAGACAGGAATCCTCAGCTAACCAGACCGAGCAACAGGACCGAAGGAAACCCTCTAACTCATAATGGAATGACTCTCCTTACTCGAGACCATGGATACACAGTTATCCACCATTATTGAGACACTTTGGACAGATAAGGGCATATAAACACTCAAAGATGCGTATGATGCATGATGGGCTAAAGGAAAAAGAAATTATCAAAATGAATGCAAAGAACGGATGAAATAACAAGATACTCGAGAATAGTATTGCTAGACCAGACGAATCAGGGTCAAGATACCTCCTGCAACCATGGCGTGCAAGATAGAACCATCGTCCCCCAACTTTTCCAACCTAACGACCTATCCAACAATTAAACATGTGCACTTAGATCATCATCGTTTTTGGTAAAGGAGAACATCAGATCCCAGAACACATGAATGACCAGCCAGTTCTCGAGATAATATATCATAGGTATCATATAGTAATGCATTAAGGGACTACAGATCAAGATACTTACCTGACTTACCTGTCTGGTGAGATGTGAACATGTGATGGCATTTATGACTTTTTTGCAAACAAGAGGGATAGCCATCAACAAATAAGCTTATGAAATAAGCATGAAGCATAATAAGACATGAACCATACAACAATGAAATAAATAAAGCATTGTAATTCACCAAATAATTCAACCACAAACGACCTAAGAAATGACCTCTTCTCTACGCCCTCCCGTGGTCCGAGGAGGCCACACTGCTGTCCCTGCAACCAGCCTGCAGCAGAAGTCAAGTTTTCAGAGGCTACCCCAGTGTCCATGGTGCAAACCAGCTGATGCTTCCTTCTGTGGAGTTCTACTTCGTCGAGTCAGCTTCGTTCCAGAAGTGATCCCGTGGAGATCCGACCTCGGCACTGCACGCACCGCCCATTCTTGTGAAACTGCACCAAGCTCAGGTCTGAACTGAGTCCCAAATGGTAGCAGCTCCACAGCCCGCCCCGGCGTGATTCAGCCTGAGCTCTCTTCACGAGAGTTCTGATCCTCCGAAGTGCCGACGCACCAGAGGTGGTCCTCCCAGCATTCGACATCGCCTCTGTCCATGGCGTCCAAACTCCCACAGGCGCGCCAGACTCGGAGCCCCTGTTCACCCAGAACGAACTGCTGATCAGTCGGCCCCGACACCCCTTCTTCCTATCAGTTTCAGTTCATGCTGTCTTCATCCAAGTTTCAGCCCTCGACGAAATGAAACCAACTCAAGTGGTTTTGTCGTGTTCCAAGGTCGGAGCTGGGAGTTCTGCCCCGTTCTTCGACGTCCTATCCTGCTGTTCACCCTGAAACCAGAGCCCCACTAAAGTGCCAACCACTGCCACATTCGCGCTCTGTTGGTGCTCATTTTTTGAGGGTAAGTACGTCTGCCTGTTAGCCTTCCGACGCCACTGGTCTTCCGTCATTTGGAGTCCGGTGGAGAGCGCACCGTCTTCTGCACGCCGACTGCACGGATCAGTCCTGCAGGCCAGATTCACACAGGTCACCTTCCACGGCCTGCCCCGCCCTCCTGTGACCTCAGAATGACGCCGGACCTTCAGGAGTGCATCTACGCTTCTCAATCTTCGTCTGGGCACAAGCAGCGTCCTCTTCAGATCCCGGAGTGCAGCGTTCCGCCCGGATTGCTTCAGTTCTGTCCGGCAGGACAGATATTGGGAATCTGGCCCATCTCCCCTTCCCCGTGTTCCTCCCTCCTGCGTGAGGGTAGTGTTGTATTGTGTGCCCATCCCCGAGTCCCCCCTCCCTGCGTGGAGGTTATCCCAATTATTTGTAATAGCAGGGCCGACCAGAAGCTCCACCGACGCAGCGTGTTTGCTGGGTGCACACGCTCCCCGGCGCGCCCTCGTCTCCGATCGGTGCCGGTCTCTTCAGACTCGGTAAGGTATAGATTTGACCCTTGCTCCTTGGCATTGCTTTTCTAGTCGCTCAAGCCGAAGGTGAGGAGAGTTCGTTTCAAATTTCCCGAACATTGAGTGTTGACCACTGCCGTGTGAGAGAGTGTCGTCATACCCGCCCTCGGGCACTGGTTCTGCCTCGGATGAGTCGGGCAACCCACTTAATTATTAATTGTTGTTTAAATTAATTTACGCATTGTAATCCCAATTCGTTATACTACTCCTCGACAAACTCACTAACCCTTCAGGGGCCTCATCAGCCTCTTGGGTGGCGTCCCCAGTCCTTGTTGGCGGTAATTCGATATTATCGGGTTATCGGTACCCTGAACTCTGGGATGTTACAGCATGAAATCACCAGTAGGCGACTCTACCGCCAAATCACAAAACATCTTGGCCACCGGCTCCTCAACACTCTGAGCAAAACCCTCCGATATGAACAAATGAGATGCACTAGAATCAAACAAAACTCGAGCCGCACAACCCAAAATCAGAAGAGTACCACCACTAACTGCGACGCCTCAGCCTCCGCTCTGGTCATGTGTGTGACTCTGTCTCGGGATCTCTACCTCCCTACAGTAGCTGACCGTGACAACTGAGGAAACTGACCCTACTGCTAGTACGACTACTGTGGTGGTGGTAAATACTGGGGTTGAAACTGCTACTACTATTGGAGCTCGTGCGACTGACGCGGCCTCTGAGGATAGTCTCGTGCCATGTGCCCCTCCAGGTCACACCTGAAGCAGATCACAGGCACCAAGCACTGCCTGCCTGGATGAGAATCGTCGCACCGAGGACACCCACCCCTAGAGCCACTCACCGAGCCCTGACGTTGATAGGGTGTGGGCTGATGAACACTGCTTGCTGACTGCTGCCCTGACTCCCTATGATCCTAATGCCTCTTACCGAACCCGGCATCTCTGAACACCTTCTTGAGCTTCGAACCAAAAGATGACTAGTCTGCCGCTGATGCTACGGACGGAGACGCTGCTGAATCACCTACTGAAGGCTGGATGGTGATCTGCTACTGCACAACTGTTGACTGGCTGGGACCTGTTAGAGTCTGGCCGACACTGCCGTACCCTCGAGTCCTCTGCAAATCTCTCTCCAACGCCGTCGTTGCCCTACAAGCTGCATCCAAGTTGGCCACACCCGAGGCAATTAGGGGATGCCTCAGCTTTGGCCTCAAACCCTGGACAAACTGCTCGGTCTTGAGCTCCTCATCTGCCATGATATGAGGCGCATAACGGCCCAACTCAACGAACCTGGATCGGTACTGCATCACTGCCATGTCCCCCTAGGCCAACTCTAAAAACTCGCGCATCTTCTGCGATATGATAAAGGGCGGATAAAAAGTACGTTTGAAAGTCGTGACGAACTCCTGCCACGCAATCTGTCGAAGGGGACGAGACTAAAATGTCACTCCCCACTCTGCCGTCCACCAGGTCCAGGCTGACCCCTGCAACCAATGGGTCTCCAACACCACCTTCTCCTCCTCAGCACACTCCATCGAACTGAATATACTCTCCAGCTCATCCCCCGGTCCGGGTGCACCTCCTGCCCCCTCCTCAGTCCGGGGAGGTATATGTAAGCCCACACCTGCATTGCATTTCATCAAAAGTGTTAGCATATAACATTTAAGGAATCATATTGCAATTGCACAAGCATTTTAGGAATCAAGTCGTACCTAAAGTAGCAGGGAGAATCAGCCGAGCATCGTGCGCCGACTGGTGGAGCTAAGAGTGTCGAAGAGGAAGGTGAGTATCGCTGCACCCCACACGTACTCCCCGACCTGGTCTATGTCCTCCAGTAGGGGCAGTAGTCGGTAGCTCACCCCATCCACCTGGGTGGCAAATAGAAGCTTGCCTAACAAGAGCATCAGGAACCTCCGCAGGACGACGTCTGCCTCTGGTCTTGGCTCCGCTACCACCTGTGGTCATGCCCGGTCTGTCAGGCGCCCCAAGTGCTGGTCGGGTAGCTCTCCGACGGCGATCCTGGCTCCCCGCAAGCCCAGGCTCTCCTGCAACCCCGCTCTAAGTAGGATCATCGACTGGCGCTCGGGTCTCTGCAGCTCTAGGCCCAACAGCCTCTGGGCCAGCTCTCGGTAGTCTGTCAGAGTCCTCCCGCTCACCGACGCACCGTGCACTCGTAGCCCAGTGATGCGCGCCACGTCCTCCAGTGTCAGGATCATATGACCCCATGGGAACAGGAACGCCCGACTGACCGGGCCCCACCGATCGTGCAACGCATAGAGAAGGGCAGTGTCCAGCCTCACTACCTCCATGCCAAGGAACTCTCCGAATACCATGGCGACAAGCCGCTCCCGCTAGAAGTTCGGCGGTGCTAGGTACACTACCCGGACCTAGAGCCACGAAATCCGTGTCTGACGTTTTCCCTGCATGCATTTAAGTAGTTTACATCAGTCATTCATTCCATGTATAGTCATGCATTGTGGTAAAAAAAGAAAAAACAAACAAAAATAACAAACAAACAAACAAACAAAAACAAAAAAATGTAGTTTGTCAGGGTAGCAGCCACCACAGGGCCGTTTTCCATGTCTTTAACAGTCTTCTGTTGACCGTTTGCTATCCCCAGCGGTCACCATCAGACCGTGTTTCAATTTCTAATAACCCCCCTTTTGGTTCAGGTTTAAATGGACATCCTCTGATCATTTTTAACTGGCAGACGGTCTGTTGGAGAACGTTGGGTTCGTTAAATAGCCCATCTTGGACCGTTTCACCTCTCATGTGTCCATTCCCACACTGCGGTCTGGTGAAGACCGTTCTGGTCGCTAAGCGGTCTCGTTCAGACCGTTCCATCCCCCACGGTTTCATTTCTAACGGTCATAGGTTGACCACCTAGCATTGTTGTGGTCTAATTTAGACTGTGTTTATTTCCCTAACGCCCCGACTGTTCTAGCTAGTATTCCCCCCTACAGACGTTACAGTACAAAGTTGGGGGCCCACGGAACTAGCTTAAAAATTGTCTAGCAGGAAGTACCCCTCCACCTTTCCCAGATGGGCCGACACTAGAGGTCGTTGGGCTACGACTAGTGGCTCCATCACGAGGGACAAGGAGGCAAATCTATCAGTGAACTAAAGTAGTATTATACAATACCGGGCACCAAAACCCAAGTGTCGAAGTACATACAGGCAAGAGTGCCCTGCAACACGTACTTCAAAGCACCAAAGGCAGCACAGGAGACTGCCAACAGACTTAGGACAAGGCAACTAGACCTATAACTACAACGGTCCCTGAGTCCTACGACTCTGAGTCAGGATCGTCACACATAGCGGAACAAGCCGCCAATCGATCTAATCCTAAGCCAAGGAAAATGATGCTCTGAGAAAATGACACACGGAGACCTGAGGGGACACCGAGAACCCTCAGCACACTTGGACACGTAAACCAAGGTAGAACAGTACCTCGAGGCATCCAGAAACACAATCTCGAAGTGGACAAAGCTGTCAAGACACAGACAAGGTCGCTTGTCAACTGCTGGGTGACCCCGAGTTGACTGGAACCTGACAATGACGACACATACAGACATACACACTACATGCACAAGCACTCCTGGCCGTCCCATCATGGTTACTACCCTCATAGGATGTCAATAGACACCCATGGGTCATGGGCAAACCACGAGATCAAGCCAAGACAAACAGAAACCAGAGTAGTGGACGACGACAACACTCTGGCCAAAGTGAACATCACTCAACCGCTAGGCAAACTCGGCAGTCAAGGCACAGCCACTACGTAACCAGAGACAAGGACATTAGCAGTTCTAGATTGAGTCGTTAGGGTACTATCGTAGTCAAGGAAAAGATCACACCCAGTCACCTAAATCGACTGATCCAGACAACCACCAATAGATAGACACTGCCCTAGAACACAACCTAAGACTGACCAACACATGAAACAGAACAAGGACCATCACGACCAACGACAGGACTATAATGCACCAGCATAGGGGCGTTACCTAGTATAACGGACCACAGAAGGGGCGTTATGGCAGACAGACTCAGAACACCAATACAGACAATATAACGCATTAAGACAGGGGCGTTATATCAACATAACGCACCAGGACAGGCACGTTATGGCCAACAGACAAAAACACAAATGAAGAGGAATATAACGGACCTCCATAGGCACGTTATACAAGCTTAACGCACTACAATAGGCGTGTTAAAGCCAACAGACCCAAAACACTAATACGGACAAGAAGCATATAACGAACCATAATGAGTCCATCATAGCCACATGACGTACAGGGTTAGGCACGTTATATCGACCGCGGGGGGTCTAGGGATGGAAGGAGTGAATTGTTGATCAAAAGCTTGAATGAAAATGGAAGGGTGGATGGATTTTAGTGAAAAGAGACCGGCCCAGAGTCGGTATGTGGTAAACCCTTCTTCAAACGGAACATCCGGCTCTCCGGTGTCTGTGAAGTCACTGAGCAACTGCCTTTTATCAGAGATGATGGCCGGCTTTTCAATCAACTCATGTATCAGTGGCGGCCACTCCGGGTCCGTTGGCATGAACATGCGGCTCAGGGATATCGCGATGTCATCCATGTCGAACCATCGGTACCACTCGCATTCTGGATCGTCCATCTTTCTTCTTTTGAGTGGTCTCAGTGACTCGAGGGCCTTGTAAGTGACAAGCGGGGCCAGGTGCCGAGCAAACTGTCTGGCGTGAACATCCTGGTGATCTAACACAGAAGTGATGACTGTAGTCTGCTCGGGTTGCTGGACTGGCCCTTTTACAAAATGGTTATATAATGTCCATGTGAGCGGCTTCCTGCTAGTTTTTAAAGTGGACGTCATAGCCGCCCATGGCTTGTCGTCTGTCTCTTCATTACCGGGCCCCTTGTATCCCAGGCCGCCTCGTGGAATTAATCTGGTATTTTTGATGGGCTTTGTCATGCCCTGCAGATTGATGCCCAGTCCTTTACCAGACCGATAGCCCATTTTCATCAAGATATTCCAGCCAGCTGTATTTATTAAACTCTTCTTTTTCTTGCCTTTAGGTGTTTGCAATGGCATATGGACAGCTGGAGGAGGAGATGGAGCAACTTCATTCAAACTTTGCCGCAGGTCGGCAACATCAAATACGGATAATAATGGCCTATCAGCTGGCCATATTGAGGGAACCGAAGTTGCTGAGTGTATATCTTCCACGGGAGAGATCGGCATGCTAGTCACTTTAATAATGCGGCCCTTATGTGGGAATTTGATACATTGATGGTTTGTAGAAGGGACCGCATCCAGCTCTTGTATATAGGGCCGCCCCAGAATGCCATTAAAAGTCGGGTCCATGTCTAGAATGTGAAAATCAGCTGTGATAGTGACAGGACCCAACCCTACTTTGAGAGTTATCATGCCCAGGGGTGGCTTCTTAGTGTTGTCGTAAGCTGTGACTGTGATAGTAGACGGCCGGATCTGGCTTTCAGGGATGCCACACATCTTCAAGGTACTCGGCGGCAAAACATTGATGGAGGCGCCGGTGTCTACAAGGCACTGCTTTACTGATATGCTGTTGATGTTGACAGAAATGCATAGGGCATATTTTCTCGCCGGTTGTGGAGCCAACTCATGCTCATAAAAAGTGATAGCCGGCAGGCTGCTGACAGGAGCCAAAACTGTACTGATCTGGTCTGCCACAATATTTCTACCGGGACTACCGCCTCTACGCCGTAGGCTAGATGGAAGGGTGTCTCCCCTGTGGCGGCTCTCGCGGTCGTCCGGTGGGCCCATAGAATGCTCGAAATTGAGTCTATCCAGGAATCACCTGCTTGGTCTAGCTGAGTCTTGATGTCGTGGAGGAGCGATCGGTTGGCGTTCTTCACCAGCCAGTTAGCCTGGGGATGTCCCACCGAGGTATAGTGATTCCAAATCCCCAGTCCTGAGCACTTCTCCTGAAAGGTAGTGCTCACGAACTACATGTCGTTGTCGGTTGTGAGAACCCTTGGGATCCCAAAGTGACATATGACACTCCACAGTACGAATCTCCAAGCTGCTTCGCTCGTGATCTTTCCCAATGGTTCAGCTTCGATTCATTTGGTGAAGTAGTCAATGGCAACGATAAGAAACTTTTTCCTCCCCTGAGCCACGGTGAAGGGACCTAGTATGTCCACCTCCCACCAGGCAAATGGGCGAGGCTCCATCAGGGCGTGTAGTTGCGTAGCCAGCTGGTAGTGTAGGTGAGAGAACTTCTGACACTGAGGGCACCTCCGAACATAGTCAAGACAGTCTTGCTACAAGGTGGGCCACCAGTATCCTTACCGGATCAGCATCCGCGTGAGTGCTCGCCCCCCTACGTGGCTCCTGCAGAGTCCTTCATGGATTTCCTGGATGGCCTGGTTGGCTTCCATAGGGAACAAGTATTTCAACACTGGGGCTGAAAGGGAGCGGCGATATAGCCTGCCGTTCACCACTATGAAGTGGGCTACTCTTGCTCGCGTGTGCTCAGCCTCGGTGCGGTCGCTCAGGAGCTGTTGTCGAAGGAGGAAATCCAAGAGGGGGTCCATCTAGGAGGTCCCATAGTCGATGGCATTTACCTAGGGTGTTGGCTCGTCTATGCTTGGTGCTGACAATTCTTCTATTAGGATTGACCTCGAGTTGGAAACCGCGGTGGCCGACGCCAAGTGAGACAGGGCATCTACTTGGACGTTCTCCTCTCATAGGATGTGGACCACCTCGAAGTGGGAGAATTCCTTTGTCATGGCCTTGGCTTGCTTCAAGTATTTAACCATGGAGGATTCGCGTGCTTCGAATTCTCCCTTCACCTGGTTGGCGATGAGCATGGAGTCGCTGTACGCTCGCACGCTGGTCACTCCGAAGTGTTTTGCCATGCATAGCCTTGAGAGGAGTGCCTCATATTCGGCTATGTTGTTCGTGGTCGGGAAGTTGAAGCGCAAGGCATACTGAAGCTCGAGCCCTTCCGCTGAAAGTAGGACCAACCCTACTCTGCTCCCTGGGGCGCAGGACGATCCATCAACGTACAGCTCCCACGTGGGCCCGGAGGATTGCTCGGGTGAGTCTCAAGGACCGCCTCCTAGCTGCCTCCGGGGGGGAGAGAAGTGCCAAGCCATAGGGAATCATGAGTGATGCCCTCATCATATAGTGCCATGGAGAAAACTTGTACCGCTTTAGTTTGGGTAGCTCAGAAGCTGAAGCATTATTTTTTAGCTCACCCAGTTAGGCTAATTTCTAGAATGGACCCAATCCACTATCTCCTAGAAAAGCCTATCCTTTCTAGTTGGTTAGCTCACTGGCAGAGCTTCCTCTCTCAGTTTGATATTACATTCCTAGTTCAGAAGATAGTCAAAGGATATGCCATCGCTGAGTATCTCGCCAATCTTCCTATCCCCTGCACTAACTCTATTCAGGACGAATTCGTGGATGAGCATCTCTCTATCCTTACCCACCATCCCTTTTGGTCTCTGCACTTCGATGGCACTCTTAATTCCCAAGGCCGAGGGATAGGTGCCGTTCTCCTTACTCCATAAGGGGTAACAATTCCTCTCACATATCAGCTCTGTTTTCATGCTACTAATAACATCGCTGAGTATGAAGCCCTCCTAGCTAGATTGAAGCACGCCTACCTCTTAGGCGCGTGCTACTTGAATATTGTGGGAGACTCTCAGCTTGTTGTGCGGCAAGTTCTGTCCACTTACCACACTCGTGACCCGAAGCTCAAGGCATATCAAGATTTGGTCATTGTCTTAGCTAGGCAGTTCCACAAATTGATCTATGTTCACACTCCTCATTCTCAAAATCTTCTTGCCGATGCGCCAGCGTCACTTGCTTCCTCCTTATCCTTTCCTCTCAGTCAGAGCATTGAGACTATTGTTGTCCAGACACTGGACGCCCCTTCTCTTCAGGATCCTTGGTACGACAAACTTAGGAAGACTGTAGAGGCGAGGGCTGAGAAGAAAGATTCGAAAGAAGTCTCTCTAGCAGAGTTAGAAGAGATCTTGGAAGAAGAAGAATTACCATGGTACCATAAAATCGAGTTGTATTGCAGAGATGGATCGTTCCCAGAAGGGGCAAGCACCGAACAACGTAAGGCTATTAGAAGAGCTGCCTCAAAGTATACTATCATTGCTGGTGAATTATACAGGTGTGCTCTCAATGGAATGCTCATGAGGTGCCTGGATGATGATGAAGCTTAGAAAGTGACCGAAGTAGCGCATTCGAGTGAGTGTGGAGGTCATGTCAATGGCCAGATTTTAGCGAAAAAGATCCTTAGGCAGGGTTATTATTGGCCCACTCTAGAGGAAGATTGCTCCCTCTATGTTCGGAGGTGTCTCAAATGCCAACTCCACGCTGATAAAATCCATGCTCCAGCTTCATCTCTTCATCCTCTTTCTACTCTTTGGCCATTCTCCATGTGGGTTTTTGACATTGTTGGCTCGCCCCTCACTCCGTAAACAAAAAAAAAACATATTCTAAAGGGTTTGCCTGGACCAAGTCCAACCCTTAACCTGGTCCGACTAAACCGCTTCCATGACCCTTCAACTTCCCCTATAAAAGTCCCTTAAAAGCTCAAGGGGTGGGGGCATGCAATCACAGATAAACAAAAAGCAAGCAAGTAACACAGTCAACAATAGGCGCAACAAGCAAGGAGATTTATGTGTGGTTGACTTGTGAATCGGCTTACAAACGCTGAGGGTATGTCGCTCGTAGTTCCCTCATACTGTGTTTAGCCATGACATGCAAGTCCATTTCCACTACACGTAAGGTGTTATGACGACGACAAACACTCCCTTACCTTAGGATTACCCACGTGTGCCCGTTTACGACAACCACGCACGCACCATGACGTCACACCTCCCGCCGTCACGAGGCCATGCCCGATAGCTCGACCTGAGCCGCTTCTAGCCCTCGCCAAGTTACCAGCCAGCACCTTCTCCAGTCACCCAGTCTAGTCCTCCCTCGATAAATTGGGCATGCCCCTCGCCTCAAGGAGAGCCTCTGTAAAACACGCGGACGTCTGCCTTATCACGCATTGACCCGGGGACCGACCTCTTTGTCAGAAATATCCCGCCGTTTGCGCCAATTGTACCATGGCCGCTACGACCCACCTGTAAAGCCCATGTGGCTCTTTTTAAATTATATTACCCCCCGAATGGACGTACCCACATCCACATTCGGGTCCCAGTCTTCTCCCACACTACTCCACTCCTCTGACCTCAAGAAACATCTCCCAATTAAATGCGAACCTATAGCTGTGAAGTGCCCCCTGCTCTCCACCCATGGCTTTAGGTATATATAGACTTCTCGTCAGCATAGAATGAAGTCATTCGGATTCAATCCGATGTAAATAAACACAGACTGCTTGCGGTCAGTGAGGAAAGATGTCCAGTACACGACTCCCCACAATCGCCTGCTTACTCGCACCTACGGAACCTCCCTTCTCTCCACGTGTTGCCCATTTCCCGAGCCCACGTGCCGTACCCTAGCGGCACATCCCCAGTCAAACCTTGGTTCCATAGGTGATCGTCTAGAAATCGACTGACATGCTCGCACCCCAGCTATGTTTCCCCAAAATTAGGGGACCTCTCGTGCCACTCGAAGCTCCCTCGGCTTTCTGTAAAAGGTGAGTGCTCGATACCACCTTGAGGAGGATACGGCCATAGGATGGGATACCTGAAGTACGCCAGGATCTGACATCTCCTGTAACACCCGTAGTTTTAGCGGATCCTTAGTGGTTTGGATCTAGATTTTGTTCGGTGATTTTTGACTATCTTTGAGAATTTTTAGGGTATTTTTAGACATTTAATCAGAATTGTTTCCCACACCTTGGAACACCCCCTCCCAGACTCCCTCACAGTCGGGGGACACCCCCACACCCATCCACCCCATTCCCCCTCTCATCTTCCACCTGCAGTTCCCTATTCACTGGTAGCAGAAGTAGTCCCCGTTGCAGGCCCTCCCCCGTCATCCCTACAAGGAGTCTGGTGGCACGCCTTACACCTCTGGAAAGGTCCTCCAGATAGCTTCGCAGGCGCGGTGGTCTCGTTGGATTTTGACATCGGCGCCGTCCGGGAGAGCCGTTCTCCCCCAACTGTGTAGATACAGTCCAACCAGTAACCTAAGGAGAGTTCCAGGAGCTTCCCAGCCCGCTCCCCTTGGCTTATGGTGGCACCCTTCGACCGAGAGCTGCGCCCATCAGTCATCCTCCATCAGCAAAAAGCGGCGTCCTGATCGGCATCCGGAGGAGCATTTTTTGAATTTTCTCCCTCAGGTGCTCTGTTCTGTCCGTTCCTGGACTGAACAGACCCCCACCTACCTTTCTGGTGGCTCTGGTCATCTCCGATCACCGCTGGCATTCCCACCAGTGCCGTTTCGAAGAGGACTCGACGAAGGCTCCAACCACTCTGGCCTCGCTCAAATCCAAGTTCGGCAGCGCTCGTGGCGGCCTCTTCTTCCTGCTGCTGAGGTACCTCTACTGTCTGAACCAGAACTCAGGGACCCTATTTGCGGCCTGTCCTCGACCAGCACCGGCAACCAAGAAATACAACAAAATTATAACATCATCCTGATCTAGTCATGAAGATATTCCAACTGGTCTCATCATCGGCAAAATTTGGGAGCGCCCTCAACAGCGTCATCTCTGACTATCTATCCCCTATTCCAGAGAGCGGGCAGAATCGGCAACCTCCTTCAGTTTAGTTACTGGTTCAACTTTCCCCACCCCGCCTGGCTGGCTTACAGCACCTCCCTGCATTGAGGTAGTGTTTGGATGTAAAGCTCTTAACCCCCACCCCAAGATCACCCCTCCTGTGTGAGGCGTAGTGGTGTATTCACTTTTAATTTTCAGGACAAAGTGACACCAACGCGGTGTGCGGGTGCGTACCCACACCTCCCCGCTCGCCCTCGTCTTCGACCGGGATCGGCGTCTTCACACCGATCAAGTGATCTCCTGATCACTCTCCTCTGCTGGTAGCATTATCTTTTCTGGCTTATTATTACTTTCAATTGCCCGTCGGACGGTGAGCGAGTGCCCAGTCCTGAATCCACCAAATCGAGTGCCACCGTGGAGCGAGTTGTGAGAGAGACCCTAGAACCCATGCCCTCAGCGTGCTGGCTGCCCATTGGTTTGGGCATCTCAGACCCTTAGGGGTTCAATCTCAAGCTAGCCAAACCCCAGAATAGTGAGGTCCCACTAAGCCTCAAACGTCCCTACAATAAAGAAAAATGAGGAGCTCACGGGCCACCTGCCCTCGTCTCCGCCTCTGACGCATGCCCCGTGGGGGGCATTTGTTGTACCCTAATATTTTCCCACTAAAAATGCCATCAAAAAAGGGCTCAGAAATTTTCCAGAACACCTTTAAGGTGCTATCCACCCAGCCCTTTCTACATCACACCGGGACCGACCAAGGGTCCTAACCAGCTAGCCGTGACTAACAACAATAATGACAATTGATTGGGGTCATCCGCAGTCACCCAGTTGACAGATATACCTGCCTTCAACCAAGCCACACGGGCCAACCTGGGGGCGCCCTGACAACAAGCCATGGCACATGACACCCAGTAATGAGGCCGAGGTCTAACCCTAAGATGCCTCTCTCCAGCTCTCTAAAGACAAAGGAAGACCTACCTCAATCAACCATGGGCTTTGGAGGGCCGTAGTACACTCATATGACCCAAGCATGTGTGTTTAGAATTTTCCCGAAGACCTTATGGGCATACATATTCCAGCCATTCTACGGCAAGCCGGGGGCAAACCCGCTGCTCAAACACCTTGTCCGTGTCGTAGGGCAACCCTCCAACAAGTTGGGGCCACCCCCAAGCCCCAGACACACAGCGTTGGGTCATCCATCTTTAGTACCCGGGCCAACCTGGGACTACCCCGTCAACCCGCCATGCAACGTAGCTCAACAAACCAAGGCCAGGCCTACATGCCCAAAATGCCTTCTCTCAACTCCTATGAGCCCCTACCTTCAGCCAGGGGCCAAACCCAAGGCCTGTCGGCCAACTACTCGAGCCGTTTGAGAACCCAAGGTGTGCCAGAAATTTCCTCAAACACTTTGTGAGTGGCAGCAACTACACCAAGCAATTGGTCCCCATGGGCCAATCCCAGCACCCTGAAGCACTAAGTCCTTCAAAGGAGAACTCAGAAGAACAATGGAAGGGCCCCCTAGGCCACGGCTCGCACGGGGCAAAGTTCACCCCAGGTGCAGTCGCGCCCAGGTGAGGGTGAACTCCCCCGAGGCGAGGCCCCTTCACCCAGCTCGGCCAGTCCCAGTTCGAGTTTGTCTCCATCCCAGTCCCGTTCGAGATCAATCAGTGTACCAGCATGAAGGAGTTCACAAAGATGAAGTCTCGAATCCCTATGTGCACACATGGCAAGCCAACCAGAGCTTGTATCCTTTTGTCCTCACCGTCAAAGTGGGCCCAAAAATACAAAAATGGGGTTTTTATAGACAACTGGCGTAAAAAACCGTGTTTCAACCTATGTAAACCCCCCTTGGGGAGGAGTTTAGGCAGACCAGACTGGCCCCCTAGCCTGGTCCGCCTAAACCACTAAAAAAACAAAAAAAAAGGAATATGTGCCTTCTATGCCAACCGGGCCCGTCCCACTTGACAGGTACATTCCATGGGAGGACCTGGAGTGTAAGACCCGACTCAAAAATGGCTCCGACTGATGTACCAACAAGCCCAGAAGGGCGAAAAGCTCCCTATTCCTAAGGAGCTGTCCATCTTTTACAAGGATGAGGAACTTACTATAGAGAAACCAGAAGAAATGTTGAGGGGTTTCTCATGCAATATGGTGTTAATACCTCCACCTAAAAACTTACAAACGCCAACCACCACAATTGGAGAAAAGATCACCATGGCAACATACTGACGTCGAAACATGGAACTTCGAAATCGTGGTCGCGGCAGAGGTCGTGGTCGTAGACAGGGGTGGTCCACGACATCCTCTAATGGGGAGGGTCCCAATCTGACAAATCCTCAAAAAGTAATCATCTTTCGAGGGGAGGAGCCCATTGAGCCTCCTAAAGTTCAAATTCGGGCTGAAACCTTCTTCTTTGACCCATCTGACGAGGAGGATAAGCTTATCAAGCCGGCCATGCAGGGAACGACGGCCGACCCTCCTGAAGCTCAAGCTCGTACTGATACCTTCGTGTTTGACTCATCAGACGAAGATGGCGATCTCATTGACCCAAGCCCGCAAGAAGAACCTACTGAGCCAACGCAGGCAGGTCCCTCCGGCAAGGACCATAATGAATGCGTACCTCCTCCAGAAGAGGAATCTCTGGCCCCGCTATTCCAAGAGGAACCAAATGAGCAGGGGAAAAATAGAGCCAAGTAAGAGGCTCAACCACCAAGCCAAGTCTCTATTGGAAATGATCCCTCCATTGGACTAGGCTCGTGCTTGGGCCGACCGTAAAATTATTCAGCATATGAAGCGGATACTGACCTATGTTACCATATGGGAAGCTATCGCTTGGAGCAAAGAGCTACGAGAAGTCCTTGTGAAAGTTCTCCAAGAACCAGAAGTCTACGAGGCTGATGTGGCCGAACTTCAAGCCCAGACGTATGAGGCCCTTGTAGCAGTTGTCACTTTCACTGACAAAGACATGCTGCTATCTTTGCCTTGCCATAATCACCGTTTAATATATGCAAGGGAAAATTAATGGGCACGAGCTAAATAGAATCCTGGTGGATCCTGGGACGTCCGTCAAAATAATGTCCCTTAAGATTTTCAAGTCTTTGTTCCTCATGCCTTGTTTATAGAGGGTTTATGATGTAAAGATCTTAGGGTTCAATCAAGATTCAGAGGACGCCATGGGTAGAGGTGGAGGTGACAATGGACAATTTTGTCATGAAGGCCAATGCTAACACGTCATACAAAGCCCTGTTTGGGAGACCTTGGTTGCACGAAATTTAGGTTGTCCCCTCTACCCTCCATCAGGATTGAACCAGAGTTTGTACGTAATTTTAACATAAGACATAAGTCCCTCCTTGGTGGAGGTGCACCAGACAAAAACACTTAGGAGATTATTTCTCCTTGTTGAGCTCCCATAGACGCCGATCCATCTCCATGCATTCGCCAACGCACCGTTGCGGATCGACCTCCTTCAGCTCCCATGGGCCGCGAACCATCTCCATGTGTCCGTCAGCGCACTGCCGCAAATTGACCTTCGCAGTCCGGTCACAACGGTCAAGGGGGCAGCGCCCCTTGCAAGAGGTTTCGGGGGGATTCCAAGAAATTGCACAAGGGGCATAGCTACCATCATTGGGGCATATTTGCAGACACCCTTACTTGGTCTATTAGAAGAAACAAGACACAAAGCCCTTTCTCCTCATCACAGGGTATTTATATAGACATACCCTTGATTGATGACTTTTATGTAAACAAAATCTCCTCAAGTTATCAAGCATTAGGGAGGAAAACTCCAATCTTTGAGCTCCTTGCGCAGGGGTGCTCCTTGGTGGGTGCTCCTTCAGTTGTCTATTGTTGAATGAGGACCCCTAAGGGGTTTTTATAGGCAAGGGATGGGGAAGGGGTTCCCGCGAATCGGGTGCACCGCTTGGAGGGGTCACCTTGACCGGGTGCTCCTCCTCCTTCTTTTCCCTTCTTTCTTTCTTCTCTTTTCTCTTCTTTTTTTTCTTCTTTTTTTTAATGAAGAGAGGGCTGGGAGGAGAGAGAGAGGAAGGGTGGACGGGGTGCTCCCCCTCGCCCCCTAGGCGATCCAGGTGGACTAGGTAGTGAGAGAGAGGGAGAGAAGGACCCGTTCCAGGTGGCCTCTTAGGGAGGCAAGGTGGACTGGATGGCCTCTGAGGGGAGGCTACCTGGTTCGTGTGGTTCCCTCCCCCCTTTTCTCATTTTGCAGGTTTCAACACATGGTTGAGATAACCGCTGGGCTTTGGCTCAAATGGTACAGGGTAAGGATTTTGCGGGTCTCCCCCCGGGTTTGAAGTTGGGTGACGAGGGGTTTTTCCGAACAGGCTCTGCCACTGCGGCAGAGGCCCTCAAAAGCAAACAAACACATGCTTAAAATAATACACCAGAAATAACCTATGCAAAATGGTTGACTGCTCAATCTTTATTGTTTGAAAGCAAATGAAAACAACCAACACCTGGTTTCCTGGTGCCAATTTCACTAGCTCGATCTGCTCGATTTAGTGCTGTGACTTTTTCTTCTTTTGCTGGTGCTCAGCATGTATTTTAGGCAAGGCCGTGTCTTTCGATGGAATTATGAGTTTTTCTTCCTTCTTTTTGGTGGGGGGGTGGTGTTCAAGATTGGGCCATACAAACTAAATTGAATTTAGGAGGGTACAATTCTGCTCAGCATCTCAGTTTCTTGTTGATATCTTTGCAGCATCATCATCATAGTAGCCGGATCGGGCATAGAGTAGCCAGAGGCATGACCCTACCCTTCCGATGGCATATGTGAAGCGGGCGCTAGTCTCTCGCCGTCATCTTTGGCGGTGATCACATTTACAGTCATTACGATCAGATCCATGCTAGTCTCTTCAGTGCGAGCTTGTATTATCTCAGCTGCAGCCTGCATAGATGAATTCCCGTAGCAGTCGGTCACTCCGACAATGTTACACGTGAATATCTGGAGATGCCTGCTTCTCCAAATTATCATGGATTTTAGGGATCGTCGCGTCACGAGAGAGATGTCTCGAAGGCCGCGGGAGTGCCCCCAGATGACTTGCGTAGCATCATTTTGCCCTTTGATAGGGCATATCATATATTGTGGCACTTTGGCTGGTGCTGGAGACTTGTAGGTGTAGTGGCCTTGTAGGGTTACCCCGCCATGCTTCTTATTATGAGAGTAGATATTTGCCCATCAAACGCGACCCGAGGGTGTTCGTTTGAGATGCGATGAGACCCGCATCTAGGTCTTCTCTTCTTGTTCTTCTCTTCTTCTTACGGGTCTACCGATCAAGGCAGACCTTAGTGTAGTTGAAATCAGGGCCCGTGCTTGCTTGGGCACCCATGTCTGCTCACATTTGGCTGGCTTTGTGGCCAACCCACCCTTCATCTTGGACTCGGAGTGATCCATCTTGCACTAGGCCAGCACTTGGAAGGTATTGCATACCGGCACCATTGAAATCACTTTGCTCGGTGTAATCATGGCCTATCGACAATTCAGAAACACTCGAATGCTTCCGATGAGTACAAATTTGCCCGAAGTAGATAGCCGGCTTTGCAATGTGCTGGGGTTCTTCTTGGCCACCCTCCTGGCGGTCGATGTGCACTTTCGGTTGGTGGAGGCACGGGAATCAACGTGGTAGACGTGGCAGCCCACCGCAATAGCATCAATCAAGGGCGCCTTGGCAACAGCCACCGATTCCATCTCCTGGATATGTGGGAGCTCCACAAATGCGACCCCCAAGAAGTTGGGGAAGTCGACGACTGGCGAGAAATTGCCAAACTAGATCGGCACCACTAAATAGCCATGGGTGGCATGGCTATCGACAACAAGGGGTCCGAATGACATGGCCATCGTAGTTGTCAAAAAGTAATCTACGAGATTAGATCACACAGTTAGAATTTTAAGAAGAGGCCAATGGGCCCCTAATCCTGGCAAGGAGATGAAGGTAAGTCAAGTCCCATCGGATGTGCCAGACTTGTGGATGCACTTTCGGGGGCATTATTTTTGTCTGTTCGTTTGTTCATCTGTTCATTCGTTTATTCGGTTTATTAGTGTGGGTTCAGAAGGTCCATGAATGTCCTGTGCAGTCGATGACCGGCTTAGGGCCCGTGTGTTTTATCGATTCGTGATTATTTTCCCTTGATGCCAGGTGAATTATGGCGCCCAGGAGGAGGACTCATTCCCAGCAGGGAGAGTCAGGTGATGGCCAGGAGGGGCAGAGCAGAGCTATGATTCATGAGGATGTAGCTGGGGGTGTGCGAGTTCCTGGAGCAGAGGATTTCTTCCGAGGCATGTTTCAGTATGTTCTTCAGCAGCAGTAGGGAGGTGAAGCTAGTGAAGGTTCATCGTCTCGAGGTGGTCATGGTCGTGTGCCGAAGGAGTTCTTGCAGTTCCAACCGCCTCCTTTCAACAGGCAGCCAGATCCAGAGGTGGCCAGGGAGTGGCTGGATGATTTGGAGAGGATCTTCAGTGCCATGGAGTGTGCTGAGGAGGAGAAGGTGATTTTGGCTATGCATCGATTGCAGGGATCAGTGCGATCTTGGTGGACGTCAGAATGGGGAGCAGTGTTCCAGTCTTGTCCTCTTCGGTAGATCACATGGCAGGAGTTTGTCACGGCTTTCGAACGTGCTTTCTGTCTGTCTTTCATTAGGTCGCAGAGGCTGCGCGAGTTCTTGGAGTTGACCCAGGGTGACATGTCAGTGATGCAGTACTGGTCCAAGTTTAATGAGTTGGGCCGCGATGTGTCTCACATCATGGCGGATGAGGAAGTTAAGACTGAGCAGTTTGTGGGAGGTCTGAGGTCAGAGTTGAGGCATCCCCTTCTTACATCTGGATTGGCTAACCTAGATGTAGCTTGCAAGGCAGCAGCGGCGCTAGAGAGAGATTTGCAGAATGTTCGAGGGCAGGGCAGTGCAGGTCAGGCTCAGGCAGGTTTCAGTCAGCTGATGGACGTGCAGCAGCAGAGTACCATCCAGCCCTCAGCAGGTGGTTCAGACGCATCTCAGTCTATAGCTTTAGCATCAGAGTCGTCGTCCCTTGGTTCGAAGCTCAAGAAGCTACTCAAGGAAGCTAATCTTGGCAGGAGACGTCAGGGTCGTAAGGAGCCGACACAGCAGTCGGTGTGATGCGGGATGAGTGACACGACCGGGCTAAGACGTTCGACGAACTCGATGTGTGGCCAACACTAGCACGCTAAAGACAAGCCGGGCGACTGACCACCGTGGTGTTCTCCTGGTCAAGATGCCTCTCAACAGAAACTCACTCAGCCCAACGATCGTCCCTTGCAAGGGAAACGCGGGATCGCAGCGGTTAAGGAACCACTATCGCCTAGGGTGTGCTATTCGAACTCGGTGCTTGACTGGAGCTAAGGAACGGGCGCTCACAACTCACAACCACAGTAATTTGTAGCTAGCTAATGGCCCTAATCTCACAACCTCGATAACAGAAGGTGGGTCCACGAAGCTGTCGGAAGTAGACCTTCTTCGAGTCGCAATCCACCAAAGCATGATGAGTCTCGAGCCAATCCATGCCCAAAATCACATTAAAGTCCTGAAGCGGTAATGCGTAGAGCCTGTCCGACAAGTTCCGTCCTTCCACCCACACTGGCACCTTCTTGAAGCAATATGAAATATGCACGAAATCGCCAGTAGGTAATTCCACCGCCATATCACAGGACACCTCGGCCACCGGGTCCTCCACGCTTTCAGCAAAATCCTCTGAAATGAACGAATGAGAAGCACCCGAATCGAACAAAACACGAGCCGCACAATCCAAAATCAAAAGAGTACCTTCCACCAACTGCAACGCCTCAACCTCTGCTCTAGTCATGTGGGTCACTCTACCTCTGGATCTTTGCCTCCCTACTGTAGCTGACCGAGACAACTGAGGAAACTGCTCCTATCGCTAGTACTGCTGCGGCTGTGCTGGCACCTGCTGGGGCTGAAACTGCTGCTGCTGCTGAAACCTGAGCGACTGACTCGGCCTCTGCGGACAGTCATGTGCCACGTGCCCTGGCTGGTCACACCTGAAGCAAACCACAGGAGCTGAACACTGCCTGCCTGGATGAGAGCCACCGCACCTGGGACACCTGTCCCGCGCACCGCTTACCAAACTCCGACGCTGCAAAGCTATCGGCTGCTGAACACTGCCAGTCGACTCCTGCTGCGTCCGCCCCTTACGGTCCTGACGCCTCCTACCAAAATCAGCTTCCTTGAGCAGCTTCTTGAGTCTCGAGCTAAAAGAAGAAGACTCCGACACGGGGGCAACCGACTGCGTCGTCACGGAACCACCTGCTGAAAGCTGAACAGTACCCTACTGCTGAACCACTGACGGCTGACCAAAATCTGCCTGAACCAGACCAGCACTGCCCTGCCCTCGGATCTTCTACAAATCTCTCTCCAGCGCCGACGCAGCCCTGCATGCCGCATCCAAAGTAGACACACCGGACGCAAGGAGATGGTGCCTCAGCTCGACCCTCAGACCACCAACAAATTGATCAATCTTCACTTCCTCGTCCACCATGATATGAGACGCATAACGGCCCAACTCGACGAACCTAGCACGGTACTGCATCACTGACATATTGCCCTGGGTCAACTCCATGAACTCACGCAACCTCTGCGTCCTGATGAAAGACAGACAGAAGGCATGCTCGAACGCCTCGACGAACTCCTGCCACGTGATCTGCCGAAGGAGACGAGACTAGAACGTTGCCCCCCACTCTGACGTCCACCAAGTCCGGGCCGCTCCCTGAAGGTGATGCGTAGCCAACACCAGCTCCTCCTCCTCAGCACACTCCATCGCACTGAAGGTGCATATTTGTGTTCTGTGCATAAAGGTCGACGCATGTTTACTGTAGTACAAACAAAGGTCGATGCATGTTTACTGCATTGTGCATATTAGAGTCGAAGCACATTTTGTTTCATGCATATTAAGGTCAATGCACATTCTGCTTGTGCATCTTAAAGTCGAAGCACATCTTGCATCCTTCACAATAAGGTCGGTGCACATTGTCTTTGGGCATATAGAAGGTCGATGCATGTTTTTTAGTCTGTGCACATGTTGCATTAAGGTCGATGCACATCTATAGACTGAAGTCTGTGCACATGTTAATGATGGCAAGTAAGGTCGATGCACATGGTCAAGTGCACACACAAAGGTCGGTGCATATTTTCATAATTGCATTCAGAGTCTGAGCACATACAACATTTAGAGTCTAAGCACATTTCTATCTCTGCACATACACAACTAGGTCAATGCACATCTGGTTTTTTCATGTCACTAAGTCTAAGCACCATAATCTACGGGCTAAGACTTTTCAAAGCATTCATGAAAGAAGTCTGAGCATATGCATTCACTTATCATTTTCCAAGAATGAACTTAAGCGCATAAAGTGTTTGATAAAATATCTTTGTTCTGATTGGCAGGAACTTAAGTCACACAGGGACCCAGAATCAAACGAATGAAGATGCAACACGTTTCTCACTTAGTATGGTCACGTGGCTTAGGCACATGATCCAAGTTGCTGGCATATGATCCAAGATGGGGATCTCATTTGGAGATTCTGCCACGTGGATGAAACACTTTTATAACCTGACACGTGGACTTCTAGTGAGGCTTTTCTTTCTCAGATTCCCTGGGCGAGAATGACCTTTCCACGTGCATAATCCTTCTATGAGTCTATAAATAGGAGGCTAGATCGCTCAAATCAAGTGGACAAAGAAATCAAGAGAAAAAGAGGAGACTGAGAGCTCGAGAGAGAAAAGAGTCAGAGAGAAGATTGAGAGATAGAGCCTGCAGTGAAGGTCAAAGAGGAAAACATAGTACCGTAGATTGGAGAGTTGGTTAGAGTAATAAGAGAGGTTGAGGGTGAATCTTGTGTACTAACATCTGGATCAAATCTAGAGTCCGTTTGCTCGATTGAAGAGTTATATTTTTATTTCAATTCTTATTCTTCTTCATTTCATGCCTTTTATTCTATATCTCGTGTAAGCTATGTATCAACAGCAAGGAAGCATTCCTTGGAAGCAACCTGTGAGGCTCAGCAGTGCAAGCTGTGAGGGTCAGCGATCTGGGATCAATTCCCCAAAGTTGTAGATCAGCGGTTGTAGGGATTATATCCCCGAAGCTGTGGATCAACGTAAACAAGCTGTGTGGCAGCAGTAAGCTTTACTCAATTGAGTAAGGGACAAGGGATGCCCCAATCAGTAAGGAATTTGATAATCATGAGTTCATCAACTTTTGTAGGGCTCAAGGTTATATGCACAACTTCTCCGCACCAAGGGCCTCTGAACAAAATGGAGTTATTGAGAGGAAGAACAAGACGTTAATTGAAATGGCCAGGACTATGCTGAATGAAAATAATTTGTCGAGGTGCTTCTGGGCTGAAGTAGTGAACACTACTTGCTATATAATCAACCGAGCTATGGTAAGACCACTGTTAAAGAAAACATCTTATGAGCTGTATCGAGATAAGAAACCAAACATTTCTTATTTCAAACCTTTTGGCTCCATCTGTTACATCCACAATAATGGTAAGTTGGATTTGGCAAAGTTTGACCCCAAGAGTGACAAGGAGATCTTTCTTGGGTACTCCCTTAGCTCAAGAGCCTATCGAGTGTACAACTTGAGAACTCTTGTAGTTGAGGAAAGCCCCCATGTCATTGTTGATGAATCATCATCCAAGGGGACTAATGAAAAGCCTATCTTACAGGATGAAGAATTGGATGATGAAGATATGAGAAAGATGATGGAGAGAACTAAGAAACAAGGAGCTGAAGAACAACAAGAAGTTGATGGAAATCAATAAAGTCAAGTTGAACAGCAGCTACCAAGGCAATGGACTTTTGCAAAGAACCATCCACCAGAGAATGTCATGGGCAATGTAGAAGAAGGAATAAGGACACGGTCCTCTTTCAGGGAAGTTGAAAATTTAGATGACATAGCCCTACTTTCACAATCTGAACCTCACTCCGTAGAAGAAGCCTTAAAAGATGAGTCATAGATCATGGCTATGCAAGAAGAACTACACTAGTTCCAAAGGAACAAAGTGTGGTTCCTCGTGCCCTATCCTAGAGACCACTCAGTGATCGGAACAAAATGAGTTTTTTGAAACAAAATAAATGATAAGGGGTGGTAACTAGAAATAAGGCCAGGCTAGTAGCCAAAGGCTATAGCCAGGAGCTAGGGATTGATTTCGATGAATCCTTTACCCTTGTAGCAAGACTCGAGGCAGTGAGGATTCTTTTAGCATTTGCATACTGCAATAACATAAAACTATTTCAAATGGATGTTAAGAGTGCATTCTTAAATGGTTATATCTAGGAGGACGTATGATGAGGGCATCCCACAGCACTCTCTTTGGCTCAGATCGCCGACACCACTTTGAGGAGTCCGCCTATGTTATCTCATGTTATTTTCCCTTTCATTGAGTCACATGATATGTATTTCTATTTTATTGAGTCATGTCATATGTAATTGAGTCATGCTGTTAGTCTATTTCCCTTATTATGCTTAATTGGGCCTTAGTACCTTAGTTATGGGCCCGTAGGATTGAGTCTAGGATGCATTCAGAATTAAAAACTAACATACAGTAGTCCTAATCATGCATCTATCGGGGCAATACTTAGACAGACAATCACACAAGAGACAAAAGGATTTTTAGGTGGTTCAGTCTCAACCTTGAGACCTACATCCACCCCACACTCAAACCTGAGTGCGGCTTCTGCTGACTCACAGCTTGACCGTTGATCCACAGCTTCAGGGACGAATCCCCACAACCACTGACTAACAGCTTGATCTGCTGAGCCTCACAACTTGCTGACAGCTGAGCACCACAGCTTGTTGTCCAAGGAACTAATCCTCGCCGCTGAGCGTCACAGCTTGCTAATAGTTGAGGACCACAGCTTGCTGTCCGAGGAACTAATCCTCACCACTGAGTGTCACAGCTTGCTAATAGCTGAGCGCCACTAAGCGTCACAGCTTGCTAATAGCTGAGCACCACAGCTTGTTGTCCGAGGAACTAATCGTCGACGCTGAGCGTCACAACTTGCTAATAGCTGAGCACCACAGCTTGTTGTCTGAGGAACTAATCCTCACTGCTGAACGTCACATCTTGCTCTGCTGACTAACAGCTTGAAGGACAATGAAGAATGAAAAATACAAAACAACTGAAAATGAGGAACGTATATAGCAATAAAAATAATGTAGCTCAAATATGAGCAAACGATTCTAGATTTGATCTAGACATCATGATTGCAGTAGTTCTCCCTTCTTCCCCTTTTCCGATGCTCTATTTTGAACCTTCTTCTCGAATCTGCAACTAACTCTCAAGCTCTTCACTTTTCTCTCAGACGCTTCCCACTGCTCTCAATTTTGACTTAGCTACTTTTCTCCTCTTCTCTAGTTCCTTCACTACTATTTGTCACTATTTTTCGATCTCTCAGAGATCCTCCTCTTTATACCAGCGAGTCGGATGACGTGGACCCCACACAATTTTGCTCCGACGTGTGGAGGGAGAATTCCCGCCAATGCCTTGTTAGAAAAGTAGCTTTAGTGATTTCACATGTCAGATGTTGAGGATAGGGTGAGACCATGTGGCTGATCAATCTTGGAGAGCAAGCCACCTTGGATCACGTGTTTCATTAACTTGAATCTTGGATCACGTGCCCACTTGAGTCTGCTACTTTCAGTCCATTGAGTGTTTGACTGAATCCTATCAGTAAGGAAATAAGACATTTCGTCAAACACCTTTTTCATGAGAATGCATACTTAGACAAATTTCAGAGAAATCAGATGCTCAGACCAAGAAATGTATAATTATGCAAATTCCTGAAAGTATGGACTTGATGCACAGACTTGATGAGCTGAATCTACATGTGCATCGACCCTGGTCTCTACATGTGCACAGACCTAGATGCTTCATGTGCACAGACCCTAGATACTCCACCCACTCCACCACTGCCCCTCTAGCCCCACCATAGTCCCCAACCACGTCCACCACCCTCCCAACCAACATCCTCCACTCCCCTTGCATTGCAGCCCCCAACTAGCCACTCTAGACCCCCATTCAAGCTACAACCCTGGTAGTAGGTCGCAGGCAGCCAGCTTGGATCCTAAAGATTACGGCTTCTCCAGCACTTCCTGAAATCTTCTGGTGGCCTGTTATATATCACTGGAAAGGTCTTCTAGAAGGCTTCCCAAGGGCGGTGGTTTCGTCTTCATCCGAGCTCGGGGCGATCCACAAGGGCGATTCTCCCCTAACTGCACAAGAGCTCCTAGGAAGAGAACCTGAGCCCCCGTAAAACGTCCACCACGGTCACTCCTGAGAATATCTGGATGTGAAACTTGGCTGAGAGTCACTTCTCCCTGTCATCTTTCAATCCCAATAGGCAGAACGTCGATCGGACCCCGGCACCGGAAGTTCTGAATTTTCTCCCGTAGTCGCGCCAGGTCAGTTCTGCTGTTCCTGAACAGACCACTTCCACCATTCTAGTCAGCACGGTTGACCCCGACATCTCCAGAGGCTGATGTTAGTCTCATATGAAAGAATACCCGCCCACGGTCGATTCGAACCTAGTCTCACCTCCATCCGAGTTCGGTACAGCCCGTGGCGCCCCCGTCTTCCAGCAGCAGCATCCTGGGAGCAGCTGGTACCAGTGCTGTTTGCCCCTGTTTCAAGACCTGTACCAGCCAGCAACCAAATCAGGGATGTTCCAGAAAATTCAAGCTTCCTCCTGGGTCAGAAAAAAACTTTTTGACTCTGACCTCTCCCCATTTGGAGCTCGGGAGTGTCCGTGTCGGCATATTCTTCATCCAGTGTTCTTGCGATTCCAGAACCGGGGAGCATCGGCTAGAAGCCCGTCACTTGTAGTTTCTAGCCCATCCCCTCCTCTTGCTTGGCCAGATGAAGGCCCCTCCCTACGTGGAGGTAGTTTTGAATGTAAGATCTTAACCCCCACCCCATGATCCCCCCTCCTACGTGAGGTGTAGTGCTGTAATTTCATCTCATTTCAGGTCAAGCATCACTGCCGCGGCGTACGGGTGCATCCCCTCGCCTCCCCGCTCACCCACGTCTCCGAATGGGATCCGTGTCTTCACACCGGTCAGGTGAGTGCTGCTACCCTTAAATGGTTATAAGCTTTGCTAGTTTAGTATCGTCTTGAATGCCCGTCGGCCGGTGAGTTGAGAGTCAGACCCGCACACTACCACTAGTGTGTCCACCGCGGC
The DNA here is from genome assembly GCA_024336825.1 of Amorphophallus titanum. Taxonomy (NCBI): domain Eukaryota; kingdom Viridiplantae; phylum Streptophyta; class Magnoliopsida; order Alismatales; family Araceae; genus Amorphophallus; species Amorphophallus titanum. Next base: position 1,385,868 of record JANBPO010004656.1, read on the forward strand.
ACGAGAGAGTGCCACCACCAACCCCACGCCCCGACATGCCGACCCCCACTTTGGTTGGGAATCCCAGATCCTTAGGGGTCCACCTAAGCCAGAGCCCAGGTGCACCGACCTTATACTGACCCATCCTAAATGTACATCGACCTCATACTGGCCTATCCCAAATGTGCATCGACCTTATATGGCCCATCCCCAAATGTGCATGGACTTTGTACTAGCCTGTGCCAATGTGCATTGACCTTCTATGGCCCATCCCACATGTGCATCAACCTTATATTGGCCTTTCCTAAATGTGCATCGACCTGGTACTGGCCTCTGGCCAATGTGCATCGACCTTATACTGGCCTGTGCCAATGTGCATCGACCTTATATGGCCCATCCCAAATGTGCATTGACCTTATATTGGCATTTTCTAAATGTGCATCAACCTGGTACTGGCCCCTGCCCAATGTGCATCGACCTTATACTGGCCCATCCCAAATGTGCATCGACCTTATATTGGCCTTCCCCAAATGTGCATCAACCTTACTTAGGCCTTCACCAAATGGGCATCGACCTTACTAGGACTACACCAAATGTGCATCGACCTTACTTAGGTCTTTACCAAATGTGCATCGACCTTACCTGGGACTTCACCAAATGTGCATCGACCTTACCAAGGCCTAGACCAAATGTGCATTAACCTTATCTGGGACTGGACCAAATGTGCATTAACCTTACCAAGGCCTAAACTATATGTGCATCAACCTTACCATGGCCTGGACCAAATGTGCATTGACCTTACCATGGCCTGGACCAAATGTGCATCAACCTTACCTGGGCCTGGACCAAATGTGCATCGACCTTACCATGGCCTGGACCAACTGTGCATCGACCTTACCTGGGCTTGGACCAAATGTGCATCGACCTTACTAAGGCATGCCCTCATGTGCACAGACCTATCCAGAGTTTAAGCAATATGTGCATCGACCTTATCATGAGTCTAAGCTATATGTGCATCGACCTTACCATAGCCTAAACTATATGTGCATCGACCTTGCCATGGCCCAAACTATATGTGCATCAACCTTACCACACAAACCTTCCCAGAGTCTAAACAATATGTGTATTGACCTTACCATGAGTCTAAGCTATATGTGCATTGACCTTGCCATGGCCTAAACTATATGTGCATTGACCTTACCATGGCCTGCAGACCTTTCCAGGGACTGTCCTGGCCCTAGAGACTCAAAGGTAACTCATGGAAGCCCAATACTTGATGAAAATAAAACCCAAAAGTGAACATGATGGTCATCCCCACATGCCCTCATTCCCTCTTTAAAGTGTAGAAACTATATTTGAAATCATTCTAATGCATCAGTGACCCCTAAGATTTGAGGTTAGGTGCCTACCATTGAAATGTTCAACCGATGATCTGGGGATGATATCCACACTCTAGATTTTCCTAAGCTTCACCTTTCAATCTGGGGATCCCGTGTTACATGAGGTTAGCGTCGGTTCATCAAGATATGGTGGCCTATGGGGTTAGCGTTGGAAATTGATTCTGGAATGCATCAGTTATAGGTCGACGCCTGAATGTTGGTTGTCTTTATGTCAGTGACTAATAGTGTAGTCTGAAGTGGTTTAAGGGACTAGGGCTGGGCAGACCGGATGGTCTTGGAAGGCATCGCAGCCAATGGGTAAGACTGGGGACTGGGGTTGGTCTGCTAACCTATGAAGGATTTGTAGTTGAGATGCTGGAACTGGCGACTGGCACTGGGATTGGGTGGCTGGTCTATGGAGGCATTGTAGCCCCGATACCGAAACTGGTGATTGGTACTGGGATTGGGTGGCTAGCCTGTAGAGGCATTGAAGCCACGGTGCTGGGACTGGGAGCTGGTACTGGAACTGGGTGGCTGGCCTGTAAAGGCATTGAAGCCACGATGTTGGGACTGGGAGTTGGTTTTGGAACTAGGTGGCTAGCCTGTAAAGGCGTTGAAGCCACGATGTTGGGACTGGGAGCTGGTACTGGAACTCGGTGGCTGGCCTGTAAAGGTGTTGAAGCCATGGTGGTGGAACTGGGAACTGGTACCGGAACTGGGTGGCTGGCCTGTAAAGGCGTTGAAGCCACGGTGGTGGGACTGGGAGCTGGTACTGGGACTGGGTGGCTAGCCTGCAGAGGCATTGAAGCCACGGTGCTAGGACTGGGAGCTGGTACTGGAACTGGGTGGCTGGCCTGTAAAGGCGTTGAAGCCATGGTCCTGGGACTGAAAATTGGTACTGGAACTGGGTGGCTGACCTGTAAAGGAGTTGAAGCCACGGGTGTGGGACTGGGAGCTGGCACTGGAACTGGGTGGCTGGCCTGTAAAGGCGTTGAAGCCACGGTGTTGGGACTGGGAACTGGTACCGAGATTGGGGTGATCCGGCCCTCAAGGGTGTAGTGGTCATCATCGTCGTGGGGTGATACTGAGGTTGCCATTGATGGAATGTCAGGATCGACGACCCTCGTTGGTGAGGAGGAGAGAAGGAGAAGATTTTTTTATTATTTTTCTTTACCAGCTCTGCCGCCCTTGCAGATTTTCGCCAGAGCTGACCCCCTTTAACCTTTTCGGTATGCCCTTGCGGGTTTTCACACCGAGGGGTCACCCAATTTTACCTGAGACACCCTTTCGAGTTTTCATCTCAGCTAGGTTGATGGCAAGTTTTGCCCCTAGTCGTCTCCTCGTGGAGGAGGGAAACAATTGGGTCCATCGAGGTATCTCTATTTTAACCCCATTTTGATTGACTCTTTTTTTTATTCTGAGGATCGTTGTCCATAGCATGGTGCTATTAAGGGAGGTGTCCGAGAACTGGGAAAGGTAAGGGATGGCTTTTTATTGTATAGTCGGAGAGAAGATTCGAGCCAAAGGTGAAAGGGTCTTTTTATTGACCGGTTGGACAAAAAGGTCCGAGCCAGAGGCAGAAATGTCTTTTGTTGTCTGGCTGGACGAAAAGATCCGAGCCAGAGGTAGAAAGGGACTTTTTGGTGTCTGGCTAGATGAAAGGATCCAAGCCAGAGGTAGAAATGCCTTTTTATTGCCTGACTGGGTGAAAGGTCTGAGCCAAAGGTAGAAGGGTCTTTTATTCATTCACCGGACGGAACGCCCGTACCAACGATGAAATATTGAGGTCGACCCAACGGGATGTCGAAGTCAACAAACCTTGCTTAGATGGTATGTCCAGAACAAGGGCAGAAATAACCGATGTTGTGGTCTTGACACCATGTCGAAATCAACTAACCTAGAAGAGACGTAGGGATCAGGACAGAGTAGAATATGGTTGTTGATTTGATAGATAGTCAAAGCCAACCAACTTGGCTAAGACGTAAGGCCTAAGCGAAGGGAAGAATATAGGATATGTGTTGACCTAACATCGTGTCTAGGTCAACGAATTTGGTAGAGGCATGAGGCCTATGCCAAGGGTAGAATATGGGATAGGTGTTGACTCGACGTCCTGTCGACGCCAACGAACTTGGCAGAGGCGTCAGGCCTAAGCCAAGGATAGAATATGAAATGGGTATTGACTCGACGTCATGCCGAACTCAACAAACTTGACAGAGGCGTGAGGCCTAAGCTAATGGTAGAATATAGGATATATGTTGACTTGACGTCATGTCAAGGTCAACAAACTTGGTAGAGGTGCGAGGCCTAAGCCAAGGGTAGAATATGGGATAAGTGTTGACTCAACATCCTGTCGGGATCAATGAACTTGATAGAGGCATAAGGCCTAAGCCAAGAAAAGAATATAGGATATGTGTTGACCTAACATCATGTCATGGTCAGCAAACTTGACAAAGACGTGAGCCCTAAGCCAATGGAAGCACATAGGGTAGGTGTTGACTTGATGGAATATCGAAGTCAACAGACCCTGCCCCGATAGAAGGTTTGGGGTGAGGGTAGACTTAGATTATGGACATATGAGAGGCCCAGACCCAGGGCTAAACATAGATGTCAACCCAACAAAATGTCAGAGTCAACAGACTTTACTCCGACGGAAGGTCAGAAGCAAGGGAAGAATGTATAGATGCAGATGTCGACCCAACGTCACGTCAGGGTCAACCAACCTGGCAGAGACGTGAGGTCTGAGCCAGGATAGAATATGGGCGTTGACCCGTGGAGATGACGGGATCACCAAGCTTTGCCCAAACATAAGGTTTGAGACAAGGCGAAGAGGTATTTTATTGGTTTATTAGTTTGGATTGGTTAAGTAGAATCATGCTAGGGGTCCCAGGGGAGCTTCCCCCTTGATTTCCCCCTCTCCCATGGAGGTATGGGGGCGTGGTTGACATTTTCGGGTCTTGTTCGCCATTTCACCGTCGGAGCGCTGTGGCGGTCGCTCTAGTGACAGCCACAGGGTGTAACGCGCCCAGGCAGGTGCGTTATGCTTTGTTGAGTTTCAAGCTTGGAGTCTGTGGGCCTGACGGTCCCACGATAGACCTCCACAGGGGTGTGACGCCCCAAGGGTCTACCGTCAGAGTGACGATTCGGCCATTGATTTTCGACCGTTGTCTTTTGACCGTTGGCGGTCATAGACGCCTGACGCACCCAGAGTGGGGCGTTAGGGTAGTGTGACGCCCCTAGGAAGGCGCATCAGGGTTGACTCACCCTTCCACCTAACGCACCCGAGCTGGTCCATTAGGGACTGTAACGCCCCTAGAGGTGTGCGTTACAGTTAGCTTGGTCCCGTGGCCTAACGTGCCTGAGTTGGTCCGTTAGGGACTGTAACGCCCCTAGAGGAGTGCGTTACGGCTTGCTTCATCTCGTACCCTGACGCACTTGTTTAGGTCCGTCAGGTGCTGTGATGCACCAGTGTAGGCGTGTTACAGTTCGCTTCACACCGAGTGCCTGACGGGCCTGAGTTGGTCCGTTAGGTTACCGTGGCGCACCAGGGCTGGTCCGCCACAGCCTGTGACACACCAGGGTCGATCCGTTAGGCTTTGGACTATCTCGAGTGGGTTGCAGTCCTGTTTCTTAGCTGACCGGTGTCACCGTGCGACGGTGTGGGGACGAGGGATGGTCCCCGTACTGGTCTGACTGTGACGTTATTTTTCGTGGCTTGAGAGTCTACTCCTTCAGTGACCCTCCACTAGTCGTAGCCTTCGGTACGCTTGTATTGGCCCACTAGGGAGTGGTGGAGGGGCTACCCTGAGGATGGTTTTTAGACTGGTTTCCATTGAGCCCCACGTGTAGCCGCCAGAGTCCGACTGAGGGAAAAACCAGTTAGAGGCCAGACCTAGTGCGTACGGTCGTGTGTGCACACGTGGTTGGGGGCAGTTAGACACGCGTCGATGGGCACGACCCCAGCTAGTCACTTGCTTTGTGGTTACTTGTTCGATGTCCTTGCCTCCACTAGGCGCTAGCGTGCCAAGCAGACACCTGCGGTGCGGTGTAAGATGTTAGGGGACACTACTGACTATGCTTCTAGTGGGAGGTACTCCTGTCGAGTCGGGGAGTGACAAACTGTCAGTCTCAGTCGCTTCGACCTTTGGGTTTTGGTCGTGTTGATCAGTGAGTTACAATTATTTCACAGTGGCGTGTGTGTGTTGGTTTTCACACTGTGAGACCGTTATTTGTAGTGCATGGCTTCTCCCCACCTGCTAGACTACCTTCCTGCCCCCATTCTCCCCCTCCCTCACCTTGGTTTGCCCCCTCCCAGACCCCCTGACAGCCAAGGGTTGCCTCCACACCCTTCCCCTCCCTTTCCCCTCCCGTTTACCTCATTTCCAACCTCCCATCCTCAACCTGCACTTCCCAATTTGTAGGCAGCAGAGCACCAGAGAATTGCAGAGCCAACCACAACATCATCCTAGCATTCCTGGGCACTCAAGAGGCACAGTTGGATGCGGCTCCCTGTCTTCTTCGCAACGGTGGTGGTCCCGACCCTTTCTGAGTTCGTGACTGCCAAGGAGAGCCGGTCTTCGCTGACTGCGCAGGATAGATCTGGCCAGCAACCTGAAACGACTTCCAGAAGCTCCCACGGCCACAATCTAGTGATTCTTGAGGTGCCACTTGGCTGAGAGCTTTGGAGACAAGTCCTCTCCAGTTACGAAGAAGTGGCACCTCGTTCGACATCCGGATCAGTAATTTCTCAATTTTCTCCCTTGGGTGCGCTGTTCTGTCCACTCTGGGACTGAACAAACACCCAATCACTGTTCAGACTTGTTTGCTCTGCTCTGACCTCTTCTAGCATTCCTGCAGATCTTGTTTCGAAGAGGACTTGACACTGGTTCCAACGACTCTAGCCACCATTGATTAAGAGTTCAGGAGTGCTCGTGGCGGCCTCGACTTCCTGCTGCTGTGGTACCATAGCAGATAGAACCAGAAAGCGGGGACCCTGTTTGTGGCTCTTCCCCGACCGGCACCACCAACTTGGGAATTCCCCAAAAATTGGACGCCATCCTAATCCAGTCCTGAAGCATTTTCCATTGGTCTCATTGAAAACTGAGTTTAGGAGTGGTCACAGCGGTGCCGACAATGACCACCTGGCTCCTGTTCCAGAGTGCGGACAGAACCGGCATCCTTCACTTAGTTCGCTTCTATTTCATTTTTCCCTCCCCGCCTGGCCAGCTTACCACCCCTCCCTGCGGGAGGTAGTATTTGAATGTAACTTTGACTTCCCTTCCCCAAGTTCAACCCCCTTGCATGGGACATAGTGATGTAAAATCTTGAACAAGTCGAAGCTACACTGGCACGGTGTGTGGGGAACCCACGCTTCCCCCCTCGCCCTCGTCTTCGAACGGGACCGATTTCTTCAAACCGATCGAGTAAGTTCTCTACCCTCGCTATCCTTTGGTTGCCATGTTCCTTCAATATTAGTTCATAAACTCCGCTGGTCCGTAAGAGTGAGCACCCGGTCCTCAAGCTCCATTGTTTCGAGTGGCCACTGTGGGAGAGAGTGTGACTCGTGCCCATTGGCACCTAGTCGGCCCCTTTGAATTGGGCCTCCATACCCTTGGGAAGTCGCCAAAGAACTCGGCAGTGAAGCGGTCTTTATCACCGAATGGCCAGCGGCTGAGATGAAGTTTTACCACAAGAAATCTGCCGAGAATCCGGCACTGGTCGAACGGGCCGATCTGATCTTCCGCGGTGTCGAGATCGCAACTATCAGCATGCGCGAAAACCGCTACGACGTGCTCATCGATCAACTGACAAGTATTGCTGGCGGCAACCCAGACGCTGAAGGCTTCAAGTATTATCTGCAAGCTTTCAAATACGGCCTGCCACCGCACGGCGGTTTCGGCATGGGACTCGAGCGCCTCACGCAGAAAATCATTGGCCTCTCAAACGTCAAAGAAGCCAGCCTCTTCCCGCGCGACATTAACCGTCTGGCACCATAGTGCGCGAGGGTAGCGTGCCTTCCGAGCACGAACTGCCACAGGTGATTGTGGCGGCGGAGAGGGCGGTGAGGCGCCACTGGCTGATTGAGCGTTTTCGACGAAATGCTTTACTGATGCTACTCGCACAATCAGGGTGGAGCTCATCGGAAGTCCGTGACGCGTATGCGGCGCTCGACGACGCTTATGGTAATGACTCGCCTGACCGCGTATAGTTGGGGATATGGAAACTCAGCCGCCGGTTCAGCCGGCACCAACTGCAGCACCCTGGTGGTTGCCGCCCAGGGCTGCACCGGCCGCAGCACCAATCAGCGTGCCGACCACGCCGCTTTCGACTGCCTTGTTGTTGGCTGCGTCGGCGGCTCCGGCGTTCTGGTTGGTCGCAAACTGGCGACACACCGCATCGTCATTATTGAATTGCTCGAAACTCTTGCCGGTGCCAGGCATCACCGCCACGCTGGGGCTGGTCGGCGCGGTGGTGCAGGCTGCCATCAGCATGGTGACAGCCAGGGCGGATAATCCGATTGCTGATTTCATGTTTCACCTTTCCTTTGGCGTGTGGACATAAATGAGCTTGCGGAATTGTCCAGCCAAGAGCGTGACCAGGTCCTAATATGGCTTCAATTTGGGGTCACGAGTGCGGTAAGTTGACAGAACTTGACGCAGCACTAATTGAGAGTCTCCTATAATATTGAGATAACGTGCACCTAGTAGGTAGGTGTGCTTTAGACTAGCTAGGAGAGCCTCATACTCGGCTATGTTATTCGTGACAGAGAAAGAAAGTTGATAAGCGAGAGGGATGGTTACCCCTTCGGGGGTAAGAAGGACAGCGCCGATGCCATGGTCCTGGGAGTTTAGCACACCATCGAAGTGCAGCGACCAGAAAGGGAGGTGATTAATGACAGCAAGGTGTTCGTCAGGAAACTCGTCCTGGATTGAATCAGTGCAAGGGATTGGGGAATGAGCGAGATGCTCAGCAATGGCATATCCCTTGATCGCCTTCTGACAGATTCGGATGTTACAGGTCAGAGTCAGCCCGATCCCAGCTGCAAAGGCAAGGCAAAGGAACTCCCCGACGGAGAGTAGCACAACAGCCCATAGAAAGCTCAGCCCGACATATTACCATCATTGGAGGACGCTCGAGCTCGGGCAGACCAAAAAGTCCTCCACCAGATGAAGCGCTTTCCTGCCAGCATCACTATCTGGGAAGCCATTGCTTGGAGCAAAGAGTTGAGAGAAACTCTTATCAAGATACTCCAAGAGCCAGAAGTCTACGAAGCACACGCGGTAGAAATGAAGGCCGCCACATATGAAGTATTCGCCATCGTTGTCACCTTCACGTAGAAAAACATGTTGCTCTCCCCTCCATGCCATAACCGCCCTCTCTACATGAGAGGAAAAATCAAAGGACATGAGGTAAACCAGATCCTGGTGGACACTGGTGCCGCTGTTAACATCATGCCCCTGAAGACATTCAAGAATTTATATCTAACCCCATACCTCCAGAAGGTTCAGGTGGTCAACATATCCGGCTTCAATCAAGACACCGAGGATGTCCTCAGCCGGGTGGATGTCGACCTGGTGCTCGATGGTTTCGCCTCCAAGGTGACTTTCTACATCATCGACGCCAACACATCTTACAAAGTACTACTAAGCAGGCCCTGACTCCATGAAAATTGGGTCGTCTCGTCAACTCTCCATCAATGCATCAAATACGCCAAGGATGGGGAGCAGCATACAGTCTTTACAGACCTATCTCCATTCACTCCAGCAGAATGCAACCTTGTCGGTGCTGCCCTTTACTTTAGGGAATCAGTCCATACCCTGCAATTAAGAGCAAGAGCAATGGCTGGCTCTCAGAAGAAGATGAGGACAACCTCGTCTCCGTTGACAAATAGAAGGCCAAGCTTCACCAGCTACACCGCAACTCCAAGTCAACTGCAGACCGCCCCGAGAGGCGCAAAATCGATTTTGAGACTAATCTTATTAGCCGAGCTATCGACAAGAGCATATGCCTACCACCAGACTACATACAACTCGCGTGTGCCTCAGATGAGCACAAGGTCGAGCAACTCACAACATTTGTCGTTACCTACAAATGACAACTCAGAAGCAAGAAGAAGACTAGTAAGGATAAACCCATTGTCTTTTACAAGGGAGACATGACCCCTCAAATTACACCGGAAGTCGACCTCGACTGGTCCAAGTAAGTCGACAATACTCCAGAAGCCGTCCAAGTATTGGACGACCTGTCGCCACAGATCTGGGAGATGTACCTCAAGTAGCATATGTTGTGTCTCTGTGATTTTGATGATGTCAATATTCATAAGTCATACTTTGTCTCATATTCATAAACCATTCTTGCATAATCTTGATGCTAAATCTTACCGTTTTATCCGGATCAATTGACGCCACTTTTGACGTCCGTCATTTATTTAATTGGCGACTCTCATTAAGTCACTATTTAATATTTTGTTGAGATTTTTATGTTTCGAAATTCAGCGTCTCACTCCTGATCACATTTGGGACCGCGCCGAAAGAGGTAACCTTCCTCGCCCACTTTACCGTAGTTCGCACTATGACAGGATACAACGCCATCATCGGTCGATGGATCCTCGGCACGTTTCGAGGCGTCCCTTTCCTCTTATCATCAAAAGCTTAAATTTCTCACCCCCCGGGGGGTATGGGAGGTCCGAGGTGATCAAAGGGAGTCCAGGAGATGCTACCTCATCTCCACCCGCGATCAACGTCCTGAAGAAATACCGCCGGAGAAGAAGGCGAGGACCCAAGATCCGGGCCCAGGCACGAGTGCGTCGACCGAGGACTTGTACCTCATCCAAGTATGAGAAGACCCAGACATAACACTAAGGATTGGCGCGAACCTATCCGAGCACAATAAGCAAGCTTACACGAGCTTCCTCACGGCCAACCAGGATGTGTTCGCTTAGTCCGATGATGAGTTTTCTGGAATCCCACCAGAGGTCATCACACACCAACTTAGGTTGGATCCCACTTGCCGCCCGGTACAGCAGCACCGAAGGAGCTGCAACCCCGAGCGACAGGCTATTATCAGGGAGCAAGTGAGCGAAAAGCTACGCTCAGGGCTATTCAGGCCTACTCAATACCCAAACTGGGTAGCCAACGTGGTCCTAATCCCCAAGAGCAATGAAAAGTGGCAGATGTGCATGGACTACACCGATCATAACAAAGCTACACCCAAGGATAGCTTTACCATGCCATGGATCGACCAACTAGTCGACGCGACGGCCAGGCATGAAATGCTAAGCTTCTTAGATGCCTACTCCGGCTATCACCAGATCAGCATGTACAAGCCCGACCACGACAAGACCGCATTCGTCACCGATCACAGCCTGTACTGCTACACTCGAATGCCGCTCGGATTGAAGAACGCAGGGGCAACCTGTCAACGCCTCGTCAACCACATGTTCGACTCGCAGATCAACCGCAACATGGTGGTGTACATCGACGACATGCTCGTAAAGAGCCTCCAAGTCACCGAGCACTTGGGAGACCTGGCGGAGACCTTCTTTAACGGCCCAGAGTTCAGGGTACCGATAACCCGATACAAGTATCGGACTACCGCTACCATGAACTGGGGATGCCACCCAGGAGGCTGATGAGACCCCCGAAGGGTTAGTGAGGTTTGTCGAGGGATTGCATTAGAAATTAAAATTCATAGTGCGCAATATTAATTTTGGCAACGATTAATTAAAATAATGCAGAAGTAATTTAAAATATCTCTGTCGCGTGAGAAGCGGCCGCATGAGAAGAGGCGTCTGCATGGGGTGGTTGAAGATGCACCGTGTGAAGCTTGCCCACGTTGATGCGGTGAGGGACTACTGCCAACATGAAGCTTGCATGTTGAAGCCGTTTGCATGAGATTACATGAGCATGCATGGGGAGCGGGGGCATGAACCATGCGAAGGGGGCTTGGCGCCCACGTGAGAACTGGTCAAATTTTGAAGGGGACATGTGTGTAACTGGGGAAGCTCTCGCGTGAAGAAGGCATGTAGGATCTTGCGTGAGAGGGTGGTTGGCTGGTGTGAAGGGCCCGCCTGTGTGAAGCCACTTTGCACGATGAAGATGTTTGAAGAGGCGTTGCGTGGATGGGTTGCTTGCTTGCATGGGGGCCATGAAGAAGCCACGAAGGCTGTTGTTGCCGTCCATGTGAAGGGGCTGCATTGAATGCGGATGTTGCGTTGAGGATGTTGAAGAGGGCACGGGCGATGGAGTCATGCCATGCGAAGGGGGGGCTCCCGCATTTGTGCGAAGGCGTCTTGGCCGTGCTGAAGACCGGCCCGCGTGAGAAGGTGACTTGGCTACGTTGCATGCTTGCATGGGGAGGGGGCGCTCTGCCCACGTGAAGAATAGCATAGCTGTGTAAATGGGTCATGGGCCTTTGGACATTGATCATGGGCTTTGACCCATTTGGATATTATTTCTTTCTTTCTCTTTTTTTTTCTTTTCATGCTAATGATCTTTGGCCCATTATTGTGTAGACTTGTGTAGATCCCTAGTCGTCTTCCTCTTCGATCGACTACCTACCAAAAACATGGGGGTGCGCTCTCCTCTCAACCCACTTGATGTTTTGTGGTTAAAAAAAAAAATCAGGGCCAAATGCTCATGCCAACTACCTCCGAAATCAATCATGCAGGCCCTTAACATATCTTCTATAATCTGGTTCATCCTCTCAGTTTGCCCATTAGTTTGAGGATGAAAAGTAATACTGAAGTTTAGACGGGTTCCCAAGGATTCCTACAACCCTTTCCAAAAATGGGACATGAACCTGGGGTCTCTGTTAGACACAATGTTCACTGGCACTCCATGCAGCCTCACTACCTCCTTCATGTATAAGGCAGTCAATACATCCACTGTCCATTTGGACTTGATGGATAAGAAGTGCACGGACTTCGTCAGTCGATCGACAATCACCCAAATTGAATCAAAGCTGCCATGAGTTTTAGGTAAGTCCATTATAAAGTCCATGCCGATGCTCTCCCACTTCCACTGTGGTATGTCGAGCGGCTTTAACTTCTCGACAGGTCTGAAATGTTTGGCCTTCACTTGCTGACATACTAAGCATCAATTCACAAATTTGGCCACTTCTCTCTTCATAAGATTCAGTTTAAGTAAACAAATATTTATTTAATTCGTAAAAATTCAGATATTATCTTTTTATTTACTTTAAATATTTCGAGATGCTACAAGATCTGCTAGGAGGGGGAGAAGTTTGCAACTCACTCCATCGGCCCTCATCGTGAATAGTAGCTTCTTGAATAGTAGCATCAAGAACTGTCGAAGTACGACGTTTGCCTCGGGGCCCAGTCCCACCGCCACTCTCTCTCTAACCCGGTCCGTCAGTCATCCCAAGTGCTCCTCTGGTAGCTCCCCCACAGCGATCGTCGCCCCTCGGAGTCCTAGGTTCTTCTGCAAGGTCGCCCATGACAGCACAGAGGAGTGTCACCCTGGCCTCAATAGCTCGAGCCCTAGCAGCTACTGCGCCATCTCTCTATAATCTGCATGTGTCGTCCCGCTAAGTGGCACTTCATGGCCACGTAGCCCTATGATCTGTGCCACGTCCTCTAGCGTGGGGATCATATGCCTCAACAGGAATAAGAAGGCCTTGCTCACTAGATCCCACTGGTCGTAAAGAGCGTAGAGCAGCACTGTGTCCAGTTTCATCACCTCTATGCCTAGGAATTCAGCAAATCCCATGGTAGCTAGTCCCTCCCTTTGAAAGTTAGGCAGTGCAAGGTACACAACGCGTACCTGGAGCAAGGAGATCCTTGTCCGTCGCTTTCCCTGCATGCATTGAATATCTAGTGTCAGTCATTTTAGATAAGTCAATGAGCCATGCATGCCATATATAGGTATGTCAAATAAAAAACTCAGAAGGTGGCTACCCTTTGGGGGCCGATTGATCCTACTTGGCGGTCCATGAAGGACCGCTACCATCTCACCGCAACAGGCATCATTTCCCCCCTCTTTTTGACTCGAGGGAATGGCCCCGAAGGCCTATAAATCTCATGCATGGGTCCCCATGACCCATGGCGATCCTATTTCTATGCCCATCTCAGGATTTGAACATAAAAAATTGAGTTTTTGGGTCTCACGGCCTACCTCGGACGATGGAGCTCTGGCCTTCGCCTCGGGTGCTTCCTCAGCCGCTTGATCACCATCATTGCCTCCTCCTCAGGTGCCGCAGAGGCTGTGGAAGGGCCTCCTTCCTCCACTTGGGCCGACGGTGGCCTCTCTTCCTCTGGTTGGTCCGCCGACGCCATGCAAGCATCCTCCTCCACCATGTAACGCAGGAAATGTCTCACGGCCCTCTTCTTCACCATTCGTTCAATCATGGGGAAGCACGGCAAGTGATGAGGACATCTCCCGGCATTCCCTATGGCACGAGGCGTCTCCAACCTCGTGACCCCTTGGCGATGTGGTCTTCATGGTTATCTTTATTTTTGCTTATGTATTTTCCTTTTATTGAGTCTTCAGCCTCTTGGGTGGCGTCCCCAGTTCTTGGTAGTGGTAGTCCGATATTTATATCGGATTATCAGTACCCTGAGCTCTGGGTCGTTACAGCTGCTCTCCCCTAAAGATGATGTTGTGGTTGGCAGACACCTGGCGCCCCCATTTTCAGCCTGACCGGGTTGCATGAGTAGCAGTTACGGCGTCGGCCTGACTTGCCCTGGCCACAGGTGCAAAGCATATTTCCTCCTTGTCTTCCTCATTGGGTAGATTGAAGAGGGCGGAGAGGGTATTGCAGGAAAGCACTATCTCCCTCTTGGCCTTGCAGGCTCTTCTTTTCTTCTTTTGCTTCTTCTTCTTGTCTCTGGCTGGTGCTTTCCCCAGAGCAAGCAGTCTGGCGCTTTGTCAGCCTCTCCTTCTTGTTCTAGCGAGAGCTACTCCAGTTCTTGCCATGGGACATGGTCTTGTATTAGCAAAGGTTTCAGTTTGGGCTATTCATATTCTTCTAGCCCATTTATGTAGTCCTGCAGTGGCCGGGCTTCTGGACTAATTCCTTTGGCCACCCTTGTCTTCTCCAGTTGTGTGTGTGTATTCTGATGACTACAGGTGGGCTAATCCACACGGGTGCTGGCACCAGAGGAACGGGTCATGGTGTGATGCCACGAACATGTTCCCCCACCTTCGGGTGAGGTGTAGTTTTCTTCTTGATCTTTGCAGGGACTTGTTGCCATCCGTGTTGTTCTTTTATTGGTGTTAGAAAGCAGGCCTCATAAGTGTGCTGAGTGCTGGCTTCTGTAACTTCTTCGGGCAACGCATGGAATAAAGAAATCATATTGGCCGTTGCTCTCCTCAGAGGTGCTTCATGAGGTTGTGGAGGGTCAACCTTATACTCTCCCAACTCTATTTCTTCCATTTTCACCATGCCCTCAATGATGTCTTTGAATACATAGCAGTCCTCGATCGGGTGCCCCAACATCTGATGATAAGGGTAGAATCTCAGGCTGTCTCTTCTCTTCAGGTCCTCTGGCCTCTTTGGCTCAGGCAGGGTGACCTTATTATACTGGGTAACCCATTCAAATAGAACCCTAGTCTTCTCCTTTGGAAAGAATTGGCCTTTTTCATTTTGTCCCTTAGTCTTCTGCCTTGGCGGGCTGAGGCGTAGCTGCCTTCTTGCCCTTATCCCTTTGCTGTTTAAATGCCATGATATCAAGAGTGTTTGCTTCTTTAGGGCCTAGGCGCTGCTCTACTTCCTTTGCTTTCTGTGCAGTTGCAGCGGTTGATGTAGGGGTAGGCCTGGCCAGGAAGGCTTCCACTTCGGCCACTACATTATTCAGACGGTCGAATGACCGGATTTCCATACCAATCATCTTTTCTAATACCTCCCTCCTGAGATTTTGCTTGCGAAGATCTGCTACTCTATATCCAAAAACCCACCAGGCATGATCCGATACCGTAGAAGCATGATCTGATACACGTGGATATTATACGTCGCCTATGTGTTGATAGAGTCATATGTGCAAAACCTTCTCAACACTCGACACTACTAGCTTTGAGAGATCTGGAGTGTCAAGTTAGGTGGATAGTAAGTGTCCGAGATACAATTCATGATTAATTTAGCTGATCTGTTAGTTTGGTTATGACTTAATAGACCACTGACCAAAGATTCGAAGAATCATGGAAGTCGCACACTCCATTTCCCTCTATGACTATAAAGTGTAAAGCCTTGAGATAAAAACACGAACGACATTCCTTGTAATGGGCACGTGAGAGTAGTTACCATATCAACTTGTGGCCCATTAGAAGGGTGCCCCCTAAGAGCAACCCATGAGGGTGGGACGACCCAAGTCCCACCGAGACTTGGTTTGCCTACGACCAGCCCAAATCCTACGCATGGTGGGATTGCATGCAAGGGAGGGTTTCCTCCCATGGTTCTCCAAGTCCCACTGGGACTTATCACCTCGGGCTGGCCGCCCTCCTCCCCCTCTCTTAGTCCAAGCGGAACTTCATACCTTGGGCACCGAGGCACTCCTCTCCAACTCGGAGTTAGAGACCTACCCTCCACGCCTCTATAAATAAGAGGGCAGGGAGAGAGAGGAGCACACAAGTTTTCCTACACCCATGTGAGAAAGAAAGGAGAGCACAAGGGCCCTATCAAGTTCCCCTTGGATGAGCACCACCGTGCTACCGTGCTCGCTATCTCCCCCATATTGTCTGCAAGACATAATTGCTGCTCATCATTGTGCTACTGCTCCTCACTGTCAGCGTCCCTGCTTGCTATTGCCCTACTCACCGTGAGTAAGAGGGCAGGTCAGCCGCCTCCTTGCTTCACTACTATGCACATATATGCGTGATGTGAGGGAGAGAAAGAGGATATTGTTGCCCCTGCTCTGTTTACGTGAGGAGAAGGCAGCACCGCAACCAAGGAGACCACAGCCACTACCTAGCTCCACTCTTCTTCCCTTCTATCTTCCTCCCTCCGCTCACTACTGCAAGGAGGAACAAGAAGAGAAGGGGTGCACCCTTTGTGTCGACGAGGCCGCTACACGTCAACTAGGGTTGTCAAGAGATCTGACCAACCTAACATGTCCACGAGCCTAGCCTAACTTTGGGCCAGGCAACCAGTCCCTTTTTATCGTGAGCCCTTAGTCTAGTCTAAAAATCTAGTACGTGAAGACCAATAAGATAGACTCGAGCTCTTATTCCGACTTACAAGTCAACCCGGCCCATTCCTTTTTTCCTTTTGCTCCCTTTAAATTTTTATTTTATTTGCTTATAAAACAAGTATAGTCAAGGAGTTTCCAAAAGATCCCTTTACAAAAAACTGCGCACCAAGGTGATGTGGCACCCACTAACCCCCCAATAAGGCAAAAAATGAAGAGTTGTGGGAATCCATGTTACATAAAGCCGAAGCTTCAACCACGAGGTATCCAGCTTCCGCAACCTCCACCACCGTGAGTGTCCCGGCCAACCACCAGGAATCTGGCTCCACTAATCTACTGGACCTCCCATTGCCTTCTTCTATCTCCGTGCATCTCCAGAAGGGGTTTAACCCACTTGGAATCCACTGCCCCCTCCACTGGGGAGACCCATAAACACCTCTGAAGCAAATATAGCTGGCCTCGGGTAAAATCTGGGGGGACAGGTTCTGACTCTAGGCAGTGATGTCTCCTCCTCTCCAGGGCTAATGGCTGCACTCCTTCCTGGACTACTTCCGCGTAAGAGTGCATCGGTCGGAAGGCTCTGCCATCCCCTGCCCCTCTTCCTGCCGGCATCCTTCAGTGACGTTGGATGTGCCCTGCTGTTCTGCATCTGAAGCAGATGGGAAACAGGTTCCTGAGACTCCCAGCGGCCTTCTAACTCGAGGCAGATCTCGGGAATGGTGAGCAAGACTGGCCTCTGAGGGGCATCCGGTTCCCCCTTGTCACAAAACTCTGGTGAGTGCCCCATTACTCCGTCGAGCAACCCAGAGCTTCTCCATCTGGACTTTACTAGAGAGAGAGAGAGTAATTGTTTAAAACATAGGGCTCAAATCAAGAGCATACTTATGCTGACACACATAAATACCGTCACCTGAGTAGGCAACCTCTAAACCAAGAAAATAGCAGAGGAGACCCAAATTTTTGCTATCAAATTCAGAAGCCAGGTTGACTTTAAGGGCTGTGATCTCTTCAACATGATCACTAGTGGTTACTAGATCATCCACATAGACAAGAAGAAGCACCACTTTGCCATCTTTCTACTTGACAGAGTGTGGTCAGCATTACTCTGCATGTAGAAAGTCTGAACCTATCGAACCAGGCGTGGGGAGATTGTTTTAGATCATGCAAGGCCTTGTTGAGTTTGCACACCTTACCATGCATAGATAGCCAAGTGGTGGCGGCATGCACACCTCCTCCTTGAGGCCACCATTCAGGAAAGTATTCTTGACATCGAGCTGAAACGGTGGCCAAGAGTGTTGGGCAGCAAGAGAGAATCACATGGACAGACTTGAACTTGGCTACAGGAGCAAAGGTCTCCTTGTAGTCCACACCATAGGTTTGTGTGAAACCTTACTTAGGTGGCATCTAGAAGGATCATTTCCTTCATGGACATGGCAAGGTGACAAGTGGTTGAAAATGTCAAAGATGCCATTCCCCCTTGTCAAAAGGGTGCCCCTTTTTTTGATTTTTTTTCAGATTTTCTACAAATAACCCATTTCTTTTTCTTTTTCTCTCTTCTTCTTCTTTTTCTTCCTTCTTCTTCCTCCTTCCTCCCGTGACTGAACCGAGCGCCCCCTCTCTTTCTCTCTCCTCAACCGACGACGACGCGACGCGCCCCTCTGACTGTAGACGGCGGCGGGCGACGGCGTGGCGGCGGTGAGACGATCGTGGCGGCGTGCGGTGTTCGTGGGAAGCGTGAAGTTTGAGTGTTTCTAGCGACATCTTTCGCGATTTAGGCTCGATCCGGTGCGCCTCGAAGTGGGACTGACGTAGGGTGACGTTCCCCTAGCTCCTCTCCCGTGATTTCTAGGCCAAGGCGAGGTCGAGAGAGGGTCATTTTGTGCCGGGAAGGGAAAATCATGTTTTGGGGATCGAGTGCCCGCTCTAGCATTTTGAGCCGTAGTTTCGTGATTTGGGGGCCTAGATGCATGCTAGGTTGCTTGGGGATGGGTTCCCCTTCGTTTCCCCCTCAAATGGGCTTGTTTGGGGCCGAAAATGGGGTTTTTCCGACGAGCTTGCCGTTCTCGAGACGACGGGTTGTACCTGGTCCTAACAAAGACCGTGTACACCTTGGCACGGCCCGTGGTGGACCGTTCCACCACCCTGGAGCATTGGTGGAGTACACGGTCCATCGTTCGACCGTGTACCCCATGGACGGCCCATGGACAACCGCGTACCCCGTGGGGTTAGCATGACTCCCGAGGTGTTTTGACCGTTGCTTCTTGACCGTTACACAGTGTTGGGATGGCATGGCCTAGGCTTGACCGTGTAGTCCTTTGAATGGCCCAGGGTTGGCCATCCTATTTCTGTGCCTTTGGATGATCGAACGGCCCAGTGAGGTCCGTTCATCTCCTTGCACGGCCCAAGACTGGCCTTGCAGTCCTTGAACGGCCCAGGGTTGGCCGTTCTATTTTCGTGTCGTTGGGTGACTGGACTGCCCAAATATGGACCGTTCTGTTCACCAAGCGGCCCACTGTGAACCGTGTTGTAGTTGAACGGCCAGAGTTGGTCCGTTCGATTTTTTTTACCGTTGGGTGATTGAACGGCCTAGTTGGGTCCGCTCATCTACCCAACACGGCTAAGCGTTAGCCGTGCCATTCATGAGCGGCCATGGCCTGGCCGTGTAGTTTCCCGTTCTATCCAGGGGTGGAACGGCCTTCTCTTGGGCCGTTCACCTTCTGGAACAGTCCCAGAGGGGCCGTGAAGGGATGGCATGGCCCATAGAGGACCGTGTACACTGGTTTTTAGGCGGTTAGTGGTGGACCGTTTCACATCCTGAGGCGGTCCATCCACTGTCCGTTTACATCGGAACGGCCCATGATGGACCGTCCATAAGGATGCATTAACCCCTGCTACCCCCCAACTGAACCCTGTTGACCCCTGAGTCAACTCCTACCCTTTACCAATGGTCTAATAACCTCCTTTAACAGATAATTAAGGAATAAAGCCCCAAATAAATCATGAGCCTGATAAAAAAGAGAGAGAAAACTAATAATCAAAGATAGTATTAAGGATATTTTGATTATGATATATAGTTATGTATGATAGTATTAATGATATTTTGATTATGATATACAGTTATGTATGATCATACCTATACCACTATTTTAATGCATGCTTGCTTGACCGAGCCTTCGATATATCAATTGGTGTTTAGCGGAAGGCCGAGTCATGCTTGACTGAAAGCTCTCGCCCCGTACCGAGGTTCAAGTGTAATTAAATAATGGATTGACTATCCATTAATGCATGCTTGCCTGACAGAGCCCTCAGTATATCAAATGGCATCTAGCGGAAGGCCGGGTTACGCCCGACGGAAAGCTCTTGCTATACGTTATGGTGATCTCCGGGCCTAAGTTCTCTGCCTCGTACCGAGGTTCAGATGTAACGAATTATGCTTGCCCCGCATGAATGAGTCGATAAATAAACCCCTTACGTAGTTTCATTAACTTCACTTAGTTTGTATTCTTGTTCGCATTCGTGTAGCTCCGGTGGCTTCTTATCTTGGCAATTAATCAAGGATTTTTCTCATTCTCGGAGGATGTAATTAACGCCATAACCTTTGTGGTATGGCAGACTTTTGGTCCCGACCCAAACTTCATAATTGACTGACCAAGTCTGATCGAGCGCACAATAAATTTGTCACTCTGGTGACTGGCACGACTTCTTCCTCTCCTTTTAATAAAAGAAAATATTTTATCCCCCATAGCAACCTACTTCGATAGTTCACGTGTCATTAACAGACTATTAAGGATTAATTATGATCCTTGAAGTGTCAAGAGAGGATACTTAAGGAGATTCGCATCACAAATCTGAAGATCATCCTGAGCTCGTGATGAACCCAAGTGAATCACGTGCTGGTACTTCCATGGAAATTTTGGTGAGGAGTGTAATTTGAGTTATGTTGAGTTCAAGGGGAGAGTCAAGTTGGAAGTAAGTTGAGGAGGAGTGGTCTGTTTTTGTGTTTGTCCTAATTGGTCTCATGTTTGTCCTTTGTCATTTTGGCAGTATAAATCTTCCTTCTTTGTCATTTTGGCAGTATAAATCTTCCTTCTCTAATTCAGTCCATTCCTTTCGAATCTTTGATTGTTCAACTATTTCCCAAGGAAGTTGAACTTCTTTTCATGAACCAATAAGACTTAATTATAACTCATATTGTTGCCATCATCAAAAAAGGAGAGAATATTAAATTTTGTGTTTTGATGATGTCGATAGAATATGGTTTACTTGCTAATAGCATCAGTTTTATATTGTAGGTGCTTAAGGACAGAGAAAACTCATCTTAAATCAAGGAGGAATGGTCAGAAGTATAGACAAAAGCATGGAGTGTCGAAGCAGGACATTCACTACCTCAATGCAGTCATGACCACAGAATCATTTTTTAGAAGAGCTGCATCGACACATCAAAGAAGTGCACCGACACAGCAAGAAAAAATCTGCCATAATGTCGCATTATGTCGAAGCATCATAGTGATGCACCGACACACTAAGTCAAAGTTTGGGCTTTTAAAATGCAACTGCGTCGAAGCATTGAGAAGCTGCATCGATGCACCAAGTCAGAAGCCAGTGCTTGAAGACAGGTGCTCGAAGGACTTATCTTCACATTGCTTTGAAGCATCTAAGGAGTGCATCGACGCACTCAGCACGAATCCAGCAATTGGAAGGCCATTAAGTTGAAGCATCAGAAGGAGAAGTATGTGTTGTCACCAGGACACTTCGAAGCCACACGCCACTGATCCGACACATCAGTAATCAGTAGATGAGTCATTATATTCTGCCTCGACCTGGCGACATTGTGCCTCGACACTTCTCATTCAACTTTCAACACACTTAAGGGAGCAACCTACTTCGACAGTTCAAGTGTGATTAACAGACTATTGAGGATTAATTATGGTCACTGAAGTGTCAAGAGAAGATACTTAAGGAGATTCGCATCGTAAATATGAAGATCATCCTCAGCTCGTGATCAACTCAGGTGAATCACGTGATGGTACTTCTGTGGAAATTTTTGAACAAAAATTTCATCACACATGGCTGATCTCGGGAAAGTTCAGATAATCATCAAAATATTTCCTTCCACATGGACCAATAGAGTATTGGCTTATCAGAATCTCGAGTGGAAGAAAGAGGAAGATGATGCTCTGATCTCTGCTATAAGTATCAGCCGCTTCGTTCAAGAGAGGCTGTTGAAGTAGCTGCCGTCGTTGAGATTGAAATTTCAGAGAGAGCTCCTCCAGAAATAGAAGAAAGAGAGATCCATCGTGAGATGAAGAGAAGATTGAGAGCATCCAGCCCATCTTATCTGAAGATTGCTTCGATTCGAAGCAACATTATTTTCATCTATTCTTTTTCGTTTGGATTTTCATAATTTCTTCTATTTTTGTTTTTTTCTCTATTGCGAACAGTGCTCGTGGTTCCCTCTGAGTAATATCAAAGGAAGGGAGAGTGCTCTCCAGAGTCCCCTCTATAGGTTCAAAGAAAGAGAGGTCTCTAACCTCTGGTAGCATGAGATGCGGGGTGCAGTTTGCGAGTTTCCCTCAGCTGTAATAGGGGAAAGGAGGTTGATCCTCCGAGTTCCTTCTGGTTTTCTAGAAGAAGCAAGGAGAGTGTTCCTCGAGGTGAAGCTGTGTTCAGCCTTGTCGCAGGCTGAGTCTACTAGTTGTTCTACTTTGAGCAAGGAAACCTCACTCTGGGAGAGTGAGGGGTGGATGTAGATTGAGGATTGCAATCGAACCACCTAAAAATTCTATTGCCCATTGCGTGGTTTGCTTGGCTCAGCATTTGGTGTGTGCTACTTCGACTAATCGATATATCAAAAGATGTAGCTGAAAAGATAGGTCAGGCCAATCTGGAATTCCGCCCCTTGCGTGAGGAGATCCTTGGATCAAACCTCCGCCTCGTATCGATGTCAGTCGCTATAAGCATGCTAGGCTGCTGAGTGTGAGTTCTATTTGTCGATTTCTTTACTTGCACACACTGAGTTCACTACACTACTCTTTGCACACTAAATTGTTGTTGGTTTGTCTGATCCAGTGTGTGGGTTCAAATTAGATTGTTGTTGGCGCAACTGTCTGGATTGCTCTTAGATTTTAATTTAGTCCTTTTTGGGGACAGATATATTTATCCCCCCCCTTCTATATCTGTCATTCTAGTTTATCATTCCCTGCATATGGAATGCTATCTGGCTAGAGCATGCATGGGAGGTTAGCATGTCCTTACGATATAGAAGATACTAAACCATTTGTATTGAAACATGGTGGGAAAGCATACTGGTTTGATTGCCATCGGCGGTTGCTACCAAGTGACCATCCTTTTCGAAGGCAAAAGGACCCATTTCAAAAACATACTATTGAAATGGATGAAGCAGACCTACAACGGGTGTCGGATCGACATATGGCGGGACGGGTGTAAAATTTACCAGATGTAATATAATTGTCTGGTAGTACACGACAACTCTCTGGATTTGGAAAGGATTACAACTAGAACAAGAAAAGTATTTTTTGGGAATTACCTTATTGGTCAACTCTTCTATACGACACAATCGTCCACCGAATTGTTAAATGATCTGCCCGCCTTGGCGTCTTCACGGCATCAGTCCGTGCAAGGCCGGGGAACGCCATGAGCTTACTGGCCAGGCTGCTGCCCGGCACCGTACAGCGCTGGCTGCTGGCCGCGCTCGGCCACGACGAAGACAAATTCACCAAGATCTTCAACACCAGTGCCGACTGGATCGTCATCACGCGCCTCTCCGACAGCAAGATCGTTGAAGCCAATTGGGGCTTCGAAGTCATGAGCGGTTTTACGCGTGCGGAAGTGATGGGCCGCCCGATCAAGGAATTCAAAGTTTGGGCCATCCCGCAGCAGCGCGACATTCTGGTCGAGGAATTGATGCGCGTGGGCTACGTGCGCGACTACATGGCGAAGATGCGGCGGCGCGACGGCACCATCCGCGACGTGCTGGTCAATTGCACCATGATCGCCTTGAAGGGCGACGCCAACTCGCACGCAGTCTGGGTCGCGCGCGACATTACCGAACAAATCGTCGCATCGGAACAGTTCACGGCAGCATTTCGCCTGATACCGGATTGCATGACAATCTCCCGCGTCGAAGACGGCACCTATGTCGAGGTCAATAGCGCGTTCGAACGCATCATGGCAATGCCCAGGACAGAGATCATCGGCAAAACCGCCGGAGATCTGGGAGTGTGGCACCACCCGGAACAGCGCGCCGAAGTGATCGCCATCCTGAAGCAGCATGGCAAGGTCATCGACTATCCAGCCTTGATCCGGGTAGGTTATGGCAAGGTGCGCGAGATGCAGTTAAATACGGCACTGTTCGAATCGCGCGGCGAATCGCTGATGCTCGGCTTGATGCACGATGTCACGGCAATGCGCGAAGCGGAACGCGAAATCCGCAATCTCAACGGCACGCTGGAATCGCGCGTGTCCGAGCGCACGGCCGAATTGAGCGAAGCCAACCGAGAATTGACCCATGCGCTCGAGACCTTGAAGATCACGATGGACCAATTGGTGCAATCGGAAAAGCTTGCGGCCCTGGGTTCCCTCGTTGCAGGCGTCTCGCACGAATTGAATACACCGATCGGCAACAGCCTGGCCGTCGCCAGCACGCAGGATGAAATGCTGAAAAGGCTGAAGAAGCAGATGGAAGAGGGGCTGCGCCTTGCCGCCGAGGCAGCGCAGGACAAGGGCGAAATCCAGACGATTACCGGCCGCATGTTCACGACCATCAACCAGATTGCCGATGGCGCGAACAATATCCGCCCGACCAGCCCGCGCGGCCATGGCGGGGTGTGGCGCTGCGTCTTCAAGGTCGAGACGATGTATGCCAACTATAACGACTTCCAGTCGAAGATGTTCGGCTATTTCGCGATCGGCGGGTTCGCCGGCTCGGCCGCCGACCTTTTTAACCCTCTCTCCTCTCTCTTCCCTCACGTTCACTCTCTCCCTCTCATTCTCTCTCCTCTCTTCTCCTCTCTGCGGGGAGTGCGACCGTGGCGAGATGGGCGAGGCAGGAACGTTGTGGAGTGATCGTGAAGCATGCTGGCGTGAAGGATGGAGCGTGACGTTGGCGCGATCCCTCGGTGGATTCAAAGCCGACGTGGTTTGGTTGTCGTGACGATTTTGGCATGGTTTAGTCGCTTCGATGCATGAGAACTTCGGTGGAGGTAGGAAGATGGATCACATGCTTCTCTTCTGCGTTCCCTCATGATTTGGAGCAAAATGGTGCGAGTATGAGCGGGTTTTGCTTCATTTGGGTGAAATCATGCTTCGGGGGGTGTGAGACGGGTTTGCCATTTCTGACAACGATTTTCAGTTTAGATGGTACCATTAGAACCCCTGCCATGTTAGCATTCCATTGCCGCTAGTTTCGTTGCGATTGGTTGTCGTTTGGGACCAGTATGAGCCCGGAAACTCATGTGACTCGTGTTGGGTCGATCCGGTGGAATCACCCATTTCTTGTCCTTTATGCGTCTATTTGATCCCTTCTGGACTGTTGAAGGTTAATTTCATTGTTAGGATTGTTTCCCCTTCGTTTTAGGGAGAACGGGGCATGGAAAGGCCAGATTTCGGTCGATCCTCTATTTTTCCCGCCGTAATGCCTTAGCAGTCCTTCCAGAGACCGTTTGTGTCCTCAAGTGGTCCAGAGGCGACCATTTGTGTCTTATGTCTATTCAGGTCTTCGCGGTCATGCGATAGACCATTTTTCTTGGCTCGCGATCCATTGTAGGACCGTTAAGCTCTGTCAAGTAGCTTATTAGGTGACCGCTAGAAGTTAGTGGCACATTGGTTTGGCTAAACGGTCTTACGATCAACCGTATGGCTTGCTTTAGCGGGCCATTTTTAGACTACTAAGCATCGCTTAACTTTAGTGAATGGTTTTAGGTCAGTTTGAGTTGTGTCCTTAGCGGCCCATTAGTCGACCGCTAAGTTCTGTAAGCAATCCTATATTAGACTGTTTGGTGGTTTGACTGGTTAAGTCGGTTCGAGGGTTGACTGGATATAGCAGCCTAGTGTTTGACCGCTATAGTCACCTCGTGGCCTATTCTATGACCGCCAAGTGTCTGTGTTCTTTCTGTGAGGTTAGCGGCCCTTTGGCCAACCGCTTGGCTTACCTAGCGGTCAAGTGATCAACCGTTTATCCCTGAGTGCTGTTTTCCCGATGTTTTGGCTTCCCACTATCTTGGCTTAGCCTTGTGGTTTGCCCGTTGTCCCGTGGATATCCTTGATGTCCTATGGGGGCTATGTAGCAAGCCTGAATTATGGAAAATAAAAATCAGAAAGAGATAAGCTTGAACCAAGCCATTGCATCTTAGTACTCTTGCGTTACCTAACAGTCGAATGTAGGAGCGTTACATTAGTGTGACGCGCCATGAATGGGCCACCGGAGACGCAAAGACGGAAGATAAGATGGAAGAAACCCAATAGGACTCCTCTATACATGATGGTCCATATATAATCCGCTATATGAAATTAACGGTCCAACGATGAACCGCCAGAGCCACCGTCTCATCAAAAGGATAAGACGATGAGGAAGACGATGGCATAGGACTCTGCCGTGATAAAATAGTCTAAAAGAGGAGCGTCATATATTATTAAACGCACCAAGGAAAGACCGCTAGAGACAATAAGGTGGCAAATAGAACAAAGGTTTCCTAAGCTTCATCCGGCGGACAGAAGGTGAGGAACAAGACCCAACCAAGGAGAAATGACCCAAGAAATAAGCCTTGAAATGCACCAAGACGGCTCAGTAAGGGTGAACAACTCAGAGCATCATAAAGATAAATAAGGAGATGACCCAACCTATTAGTCATAAAATGGGTGTCAACATGCCCATTATTTGAGAAGGTATTACACATTAAGAAGCCCGAAGGTCCAAGCCCGCACCAGGCGGGTCCGTTTTCAAGAGATTTCTGCCAAGAAGAGGCGACGATGCAAATTCAAAGGTCGTCGGATGTGCATTCAGGGGTCCACTTCTCTTTCTCCATCTTTCCATTCATCGTTTCTTCTACTCCGCTCCCACCCTTGGGTGGTGTATCTTCCCTCTTTAGATCCAACTTCTATGATCTTCTCCTCTCTTCTGGGGTCCGCAAGCCCCTATTCTTCCTCTTCTCCTCTTCATTCGGAGTCTCCGGATTATCCCTCCTCTCACAATTCTAGGCCCCGGCCTATGTCATCCTTACATCCTGATCTCGGGACATCACCTGATTCTTCCTACCCGAGACTTCCGGGTGTTGCCTCTGATTCTTCCCCGAGACTTTCGGGTGTTGCTTCTAATCCTTCTCCGACCTTGTCGGATGTCTACACTTCTCCTTCTCTGGCCTTGCCGGATGCTACCTTTGATTCTTCTCCGACCATGTCGGATGATCATTCACCTTCTTTCTTACCTTCGCAACAATCCTCACGATGTCTCTCTATTCTTCCATCTTCACTCTTTCGTGGTCTTTACCCTTTTTCATGCTGCTTTCGAGATTTTAGCCCGCCTTGATCCCAACTGATCTCTATTTTCTTTTGTATCTGGTTCCTTGTCATCATGTCTTCGACGCCTTAACAAGAGTGTTAGCCCTCGCCTCTCTTTCTTTTTATCCTTCTTCATCCAGTTTGATGTCTGCCTCTCCTCCGTGTAAAGGAATCCAATCCTTTGCTATCCTTTCCTTGTCAATGTGAGATACACATAGGACTACTTTTGCACTGCATTATCATGCATGACCTCTATGGTATATCAAATGGTAAGTTGGGAGAAGGGCATATCTTTTCTGTCTGGAAACCCACACTATGCGTAGGGGCTAGATCTTCGCCCAGCACCATGGGTCAAAACTGCATATTAGAAACAGTTTAGATATTCATGTGAATAATTCATTTAACTCCCTGCATAAATTGTCATTGCATATGTTGCATTCAAAATTGTCATACATAGCATGTAAATAGGGGGAGTGAATGAAAGTCATTCTACATCCATTGCATAGTTGTTTCCAGCATTGACTTCATTGCATGTACTGCACTCAGTGCATAAGGTCAGGGGGAGTCTGTCAAAGTAATTCTTGTGCTTCATGCATCGTGGTTAGATTAATCCCCAACATGATTTTCATGTCATATATGATGGTTGAATGCATTTAGATAAGGAAAGCTCATGAGTGCTCAACATTCATGCTAACAATTGGTATCAATGCATTTAACTATGGGGAGTCATTACGTATGCATACTTGTGTTGATTGCATATCATGCATATTCATATCAAAAGATACCAAAAGTTAAATCATACATATAGACAGGGGGAGCATATAAATCAAACTTTTAAACTGCATGACTATTCATCTGTTTCTTTACTATCTAATTCGGTCGACCTAAATTGCTCATTCAGTCAACCGATATCTTCATTGTCTAGCCATATCCTTGCTCATTCTGCAATCCCTGTTCTTTCTGCAACATACATCAACAATTGGCATCAATTTATATCACTTCTTTCTATCTGCTCTCCTAATAATTTGCATTGTTAGCTAGCATCATCTGCCTCCATCTGCTCTAAACTCACTTGGGTTCAACACTTTCATTTATTGAAATCGACTGTGTGCTGGTTCTACAATTGTTGATAAGGAGCTTGCTGGTTTATTTTTGCCTACTTAATTTTCATTGCTATATCCTTAAGCTATCAGCTGTCTGTCATTTGTTTCTGTTCACCTCTTGTAACAACTAGACAGTATATCAAAAGGATTAGCTGGAAAGATAGGTCAGGCCTATCTGAAAGGTTACCTTTTGCGTGAGAAGATCTTTGGATCCACCCTCTTCCTAGTACTGATCTTAGTTGTGGATTGATTACCAGCTTGATTCTTGATTCACATTCCTGATGATATTTGTGTTTGATATTTCTCTCACTACACTCTTAAGCTGATTTGACTGAAATCATTTCTCATCTGCTGAACCTTGAACATACCTGTCATATTCTTAAACCTTTTTGATCTGAGATTTGAGAAGATTGTAATCTGTGTACCTTGATCATAAATTTAAAAATTTGTCAATAAGGAATCTTTTGTTCAGGGTGTAGAGTTCATACCATTAAAATAAGTCCGGGAATCTCTTCCTCATGGATTCTTCGGTCTCCCATGTGGCTTCTTGCTCCGAGTATTTGCTCCATTAAACCTTGACCATGGGAATTGTCATGTTCCTTAGTGCATGCACCTCGCGATCAAGGATCTTTAAAGGTTTTTGTTCATATGTCAGATCATTTTGTATCACCAAGTCGTCATGATCTATGACATGTGATGGATCATGAACATACTTCTTTAACATTGAAATGTGGAACACATTGTGAACCTTGGAGAGTTGAGGAGGCAAGGTGATACGGTAGGCAACCTCGCCAACCCTTTCTAGTACCTCGAAGGGACCGATATACCTTGGTGTAAGTTTACCCTTCACACCAAATCTCCTAATGCCTCGTCCAGAGGAAACCTTAAGAAAGACGTGGTCTCCGACTTGGAATTCGAGATCTCTCCTTCTAGTATCAGCATAAGTCTTTTGCCTAGACTGAGTCATCTTGAGTCTTTCTCTAATGAGTTGAACCTTCTCAGTGGTATCCCTTACCATGTCTGGGCCTAGTAGTTAATTTTCGCCAACTTCGTCCCAGCATATGGGAGATTGGCAACTCCTTCCGTATAAGGCTTCGAAAGGTTCCATCTGAATACTTGCCTAGAAGCTATTGTTGTAAGCAAACTCGACCAGGGGTAAGTGATCATGCTAGTTCCCACCGAAATCGATAATACATGCTCGTAGCATATCTTCTACTACTTGATTTGTTTTGTCGGTTTGACCATCCATTTGAGGATGAAATATTATACTAAAGTTGAGTCTTGTCCCCAACGAATGTTGTAGACCCTTCCATAAGTGTGAAGTGAAGCGCGGGTCTCAGTCAGACACGATTGAAACAGGAACTCCATGCAGTTTGACAACTTCTTTGGCATATAAGGCAGCAAGAACATCGACTAACCATCGGCTCTTGATTGGTAAGAAGTGTGCCGACTTGGTCAAATGGTCTATGATGACCTATATTTTGTCATAACCTCCTTTAGTTTTAGACAGACCCATTATAAAGTCCATACCGATATCCTCTCATTTCCACTTAGGGATATCTAGAGGATGTAGCTTACCGGCAGGCTTTTGATGTTCCGCTTTGACTTGTTGGCATGTGAGGCAGCACGACACAAAGTCCGCTACTTCCCTTTTCATGTTGGGCCACCAAAAGGTCCATTTTAAATCTTGCTACATCTTGGTAGATTGGGGGTGGATCGTGTACCTTGATCTGTGAGCTTCCTCTAATATCTTCTTCTTTAATTCCAGACAATCCGGTACACAAGTTCTTTCTCGGAATAATAACCTTCCATCTGATGCTAGCTTGAAATCAGGTTGTTGTTCCATAGACGATGACCTGTGGCTCACTTGGCGGGGCCTTCGGGGGCTCGATGGCTCGGCTCGCCCGTTCAGCATGATGCTTCTTTCCTCGACTACTATCTCCCCCCGATGTATCTCCTCCAGTGATGACACTGATGTGTACCCCACGGGGAGCATTGTCAATCTCTTCTGGAGCACCTTGGCCTTCCTTGTGCTCGACGATGAACCGGGATAGGTGTCCCTGACGGACGAGGTGCTCGATCTCATCCTGGAGCTGGCGGCAATCGCCGATATGATGCCTGTGATCGCTATGGAATAGGCAATGCTTACTGCAATTGCGGCTCTT
This sequence comes from Amorphophallus titanum, assembly GCA_024336825.1. Lineage (NCBI taxonomy): Eukaryota > Viridiplantae > Streptophyta > Magnoliopsida > Alismatales > Araceae > Amorphophallus > Amorphophallus titanum. Next base: position 1,416,148 of record JANBPO010004656.1, read on the forward strand.
CGACTTCATTAGCTCGGGTTGGCGGAGGAGGCCCGAGCCCTTGACGTCTTCATAGATTTCATACACCGGAGTGGTTAATGGAGTGTACCACTCGTACCTCCAGGATGGTTCTTTGTGCTCCCTGTCTCGATTCCACCTCTTCCCTAGGCCCGAGCTCGGCTTGGACGCCCGCTTCTTGTCCCCTCCCGACCCAAGCCGGTTGTGCCTCGGCACGTGCTGAGAACCTCTTCGCACTCAGCATGGTGTAAAGCTAGAGTCACTAGCTTCGCAAGGGTCGAGGGAGGGTGAAGGACAAGTTCACGACGGAGGTTATCATCACAGGTGCCTCCGGTCAGTGCAGTTGTGGCTGAGGCAATGTCCAGGCGGGGGATCCTCAGGGCTTCTGACTTAAATTGGTTGATATAAGCCCGAAGGCTCTCCTCTCGCACCTATTTTAGAGCCAACAGCCCCGCTACTGACCTTGGGGGGCCGCTACCGGTGAAACTCTCCTTGAACACTCACCCAAATTACTTGAAGTCTCAGATGGATCCGAGGGCGAGGGCCCAGAACCACGCTTGGGCGCCTTGGACCAAGGTGGTCATGAAGGCTCGACACTTGATGGCGTTGGACACCCCGTGGAGGGTCATCAGAGCGTCAAAGCTGTCAAAGTGGTCGGCCGGGCCACCCTGGCCGTCATAAGACTTGAAGGTCGGAATAGAGATTCTGGGAGAAATCTCTACCTTCAAGATGCAGTCGAAGAACGAGGATTTCTCCTCGTCCTCTGCTGAAGGGGTCTTCTGCAGGGCCTGTAGGGCGCGCTCCTGCTCTGCAAAGTGTCTCTCGAACTCTTGCAGTTGGAGGGACAACTCTGGTTGTCGCAGCACTGAAGGGCTATTAGGGCGTGCCGGTGGGTTGTCCTGATGTTCCCCGGGGACTTCAGTCTCCGGGCGTGGACGACGCCCCCCATGTTTCCCCCTCCTTGGCGTGGAGGAGGCCTCTTGCTTTGGAGGAGGGGCTTACGAAGATCCTCTTGACCTGTTACGGATAATCCGCTGCCCTTGGCCTCTGACAGTTTGCTGCCTATTCAAGTCCATGCATACTTGCTCATGTATGCACCGTGAAGTCTGTGCATCTTTTACACTTAGCTGAAATTTATTTATGCACAGTGACTTTCATATTAATAAGTCAATAAATGTTTGCTATTCATTCATGGTTACAATGTGTTTGATAAAATGCCTTCTATTTTTCTGACAAGAACCTAAGTATGCAGAGAGTCAAGTTAAGTGGTTCAAGTCTTGAACATGCACGTGATCCAAGGAGGGGTCACGTCCGGAGGATTTACCACGTGGACTCTTGTAGTACTCCAGCGAGATACCTTTCCAGAAAGGCTTTGGCGGGAGTGTTCCCTCCACACACCCAATGCGTGAGCATGTGGGTCCTAGACTGAAGGAATATATAAGACCTTCTTTTTGCAATCAAGACAATGATCCAGAAGAGCACGGGAGGAGACAGAGAAGAGAAGAGCACGAGTAGAAGATATCTGAGAAAGAGTAAAAAGGGGAATAGAAGTGCAGAGCAAAAATAAAAGAAGAATTTGAGAGCCAGAGAGCTCATAAGAAGAAGCAGAGCAGAAGAAAAAGAGAGTTCATAAGACTGAGAGAAGAAGAGAGAGTAGTAGAGAAGAAAAGAGAAGCAGAAGAAGTGTAAGAAAGAAAGAGAGAGAGAGAGCTCAAGAAGAGGAAGAAAAGCTTCAGTAGAAGGCTTGTCCCTACTGGAATCTAGATCAGATCCAATCCAGCCAGCTCCTGTGAGAGCCACATATGTGCTATGATTTTTCCAACTTTTAGTCACTGTGATTTCTCATTTCTTGTTTTCCTTTTAACCTTTGTTTCAAGCTGTTAGTCAGCAGAGCAAGCTGTATCACTCAGCAGTAGCAGAGGATCTGTTCCTCTGGTCGGCTAAGCTATAAGGCCTAGCGCAAGCTGTTAGTCAGTGGTCAAGTTATGTATCAATAGAGCAAGTTGTGATGCTCAGCAGGCGAGGTGGATACCTCAGACAGCAAGCTGTGATGCTCAGTGGGTTAGCAAGCTATGATGCTCAGCGGTTGTAAGCCAAGCTGTGATGCTCAGCAGTTGTAAGCCACGCTGTAATGCTCAACGGACGCAAGTTGTGAGGCATAGTAGTAAGCCACACTCTGGTTTGAGTGTGGGGTGGATGTACGTCTGGAGGACCGAACCACCTAAAACCTCTCTGTGCTGTGTGATTGGTTTCTCATTCGTTATCCGTTAGATGCATGCATAGGCTCGTCGCCTCAAGGTCAGTTCAGATCAATCTGATTGTGCTGTGGCTAAATATTCCATAGTGTGTTTCCTGCTAAGCGTCGAAGCAAGCTAGCTAGTTGTGCATGTCAAGTGTTCGAATAAGATTCACATAAGATTAACTAGCTTAGTACTTGAGTGAGGTGGCAATGGTGGCGAGGGCTCAGGAAACATGGAGGGTGGAGATGGTGAGCAAAGGAGAGGGAGATGGGAGGGCAGCGCAAGGTGATGGGTATGATAGGTTAGTGAGAGAAGGAGAGGGGGGTTAGTTAGATGCGGTGGAGGAGGGTGTGTAGGGAGAGGGAGTGGGGTGGTTCGTGGTGGTCGGGGGTGATGATCAGAGGGGGGTGCTGGTGACGGGAAGAGAGGTGCTCGTGAGGGGGCGACGAGGTGTGAAGAGTGAGAGGGTGAGAGAGGTTTGTGGCGGTGGAGGTGAAAAGAGATGGGGAGAGAGTATCGCAGTAGAGGAGGAGGGTGGGTGCGGCCTGTGTGGGTTCGCGTGGTAGAGAAGGGAGAGGGGAGAATAGGGGGTTGCATGCAGATGAGGCCGGCGACGATGGTGTGATGAGATGGGGAGGGCGACGGTGGTGCGGTGTGTGGTGAGCCGGTGAGGGAGAGAAAAATGAAGAGAGGGAGCGCTTGCGGTCGGTGGTGGTGGCCGGAGGGAGGAGGAGCCGGTGTTTGGTTGTGAGAGGAAGAGTGTGGGTGAGAGGGCGAGAAGAGAGAGGAGATGGGAGGGTCGGCCGGGTGGAGATGTTGCGGCTGCCGGTGGTGGCCGGAGAGGAGAGATGGGAGGTCGCCAGTGAGAGGAGGAGATCGCCGCGGTGAGGTGCAGGGAGATGGAGAGAAGGGCTGCGATTGGGAGGTGTCGTGGGTGAGAGGGGGAGGTTGGTGCGGTCGCTGCGGGTCATTCTGGGAGGTGGCCGCAGCGGGGCTTGATGGTGGCGGGTGAGGGAGAGGATGGAGAGTGAATGTTGTCCGGAGGGGAGAAGGTTTCCTGGGAGAGGGAGAGTGGAGGAGTGGGAGAGGTTCTCCGGCGGGGAGGAGTGGGAAGAAGAGTGGAAGGGAGGGGGAGTGGGTGGCTCGCCGGAGAGAGAGTGCGGTGGTGGGCGTCCTCCCGCGGGGTGTGAGAGGTGGTGTAGAGGAGTGGAGGGGGGAAGGTTAGCAGGGAGAGAGGGTTGGGTTATCCGCGGCGGAGAAGGGTGGCATGGGTGGCTCGCGGAGGTGGCAGTGGAGGAGATGCAGGCGGGGAAGGTCCGCCCTCCCCCATGTCTCCGGCCCCGCACCTTCACCACCTCCAGCAGACCTCCCAGCCGCATTTGATGACTGCCGACTGCGGGAGGGTGACACGGTGCCACGCATCGCAGCGGTCGCATACTCTCTCTCTCTCTCTCTTTAAGGGCAATCTTGTCATTTTACATCTAACTAATGGGAATAACAGAATCTATATGGAATATTCGTCTTTCCATCAACGGAAGTTAACTAGAATGGCATTTTTACACAATTAGAGTTTATGCATAGCGCATGTCCAGAATAAGTCTATTTGAGTCGTCTATTGCTGAGTTAGGATGTTTTCCATGATTGCTGATGTGATTTTCGTCAGTGTATGCTTCCTAGATTCTGATGGCACGTCGTAGAAGGGCACATATTTCCCGGGAGGGAAGTGGTACTTCTCCTCCAGTGGTTGTTGTGTTAGTTTATGGGTCTGCACCTGGTCAAGTCCCAGTGGTTCCCGCTCAAGTTGTGGAAGGTTTATCGGGTGTTCAGGTTGGAATGTCGATTGGTGAAGAGCAGGTGAGACCCCAAGGGCATGCTCAGGCTGAATCTACTGAGTCGGGTGTGCCAAGTGTGCAGTATCACCTTGTCCCTCAGCCGCCAGGGTGGTTCTAGCCGGTTTATCAGTCGAATGTACCTGGAGTTCCTTCCATTTTTCCTCCCGTCGATGGTACTTCTTCCTCTATGCCCAAGGGCAAGAAGTTTCGATTCAAGAAATCTAAGAAGGCTCAGACATCTAAGGATCGGTAAGGCAGGCAGCCGATTGCAACTAGTACCTCCTCTGTTGAGCCGGTTAATCGTGGTACACCTCCGTCCATGAATACCAGGAGCAAGTTAAGGGATCGTGAAGAACGGCTTGCCCAGCAGTCATCCGCCATTGCTGTTCTGTCTTCAGTACCTTCTTCTCAGTAGTCTCAGGGACCCGCTGTCTGTCAGTAGAGATTACGTTTGAGATGTGATGGTAGCCATCTGGGCATGCCATGTTTCTTGCCGGTAATCTGTTGCCACTGTGATCAGTCAGGTCACGTTGTCTGAGACTGTCTGTTAAGGCTGAGACCAGTGCAGTTCTCGATGTTTACCCAGCCATAGCAGTCTCAGTTCCGACCTTCACCACCACAACCTCAGCAAGACTCACCAGTGTCTCAGCTTCCCTATGCTGAGCAGTGATGTCTTATCTTTTAGAAGGTGCAATTCCGCACTTTGATCGGTTAATTTGTGTTTACTTGTTTCAGTTGTTTGGGTTTTATGTGATCTAGTTGTTCCTTAGTTGTTCATTGTAGCAGTTCTCCTTCTCACTTCTCCCGTTCTACTTTCTCCCTTGTTTCTCTGTTCCCTCTGTTTCTCTCGACACGGGGCGCGCGACCGTGCTGAGTTGACTGAGGAAGAGATGCGACGGAATGGGATAGAATATGATGGAATGACGGATGAGGTGGACGTTAGCAGGATTCGTGGGTGGATCCTATGATAGCATGGTTTAATCGTTTGTTGCCTGTGATTAGAGGTCGGTTTCGCTGTGTGGGCCAGGTAGCTTGTCACCTTTAGTGTCGACAGCCATGTGAGCAGTCCACGTTGTGCATTATGTCTTCCAACAGAGTATTTGACTCTGCTCATTTTCTTTTCTTCTGAGGTGTGAAGCCTCCCTTCCAACCCCCTTCCTGAGTGTGAAGCTCAGTGCCGCCGCCGCCACCATTGAGCCGCCATCGCGTCGCCACCGTCACCCCAACGAAGTTCTGTCTAAATCAGGACAGAGTCTCACCTCTGTAATTTTATCTTTTTCTCTTGTTGTCTGATCAAGCCCAAACTTTGAGGGTTTAATCTTCCTGTCTCCCCTAATCTCCAGTTCAAATTTCATGCCATTTGGCCTTCGTTTAGAATTTTTTCCATATTATTTTTCTTTCCCCAAGTAAACTGTTATTCTGCAGATCTACAGGATAGTGTCCCCTTGTCATATTTTTCCCACCCCCTTAGCCACCTCTAGGAAAATCCCCAAAAATCTCATGTGTCCCACACATCCCTTCTTCCACCCACAATTTTTCCAGCACCCAGAAAATTCATTTCACCCCTGGTCAAAAATCATTTTCAGGCAGATCTCTGTCTGTCCTGAGAGTTTGTACACAGATCCACAGAAAAACACGTAGTTTGTAGAGCCTCTCATTTCCAATTCTCTCTGTTGATGGCTCTGAAAAAAAATATATGTTGTAGATCTGTGAGTCCTCTTTCCAATGGCACTAGCCACGCCTCGATCCGCCTCTAGATCTGAGCAAAATAATTGTTGCCGCCGAGGCGCGGAATTCTGTTCCCTGTGCAGGCCAGAAAGAGCAGTCCGTGGAAAATTCTTGCAAAAATACCAAAACTCAATTTCAGCGACCGCTGCTCCCAGGATTCGATCAGGGACGTCCTGCCATCGTCCCAACCAAGCGGCGCCTTCAGAAGATCTCAGGAGGAGGACGTCCCTTCGGAGGCCACTGCTTGCTGTCCAGCGAGTCGAATCGAGTCGAACCAAGTTGGAATAGTGCCAAGTCGGACTAGCAGCCCTTCTTCGGTCCGAACGCTCTTCCGGCTTGCTGCCCGTCAACCCAGGATCGGTCCTCCTGGGCCCACTTGTAGCTCTTTACCTCCCTGCGTGGAGTGGGCAATATAATTCATTGCTGTAATTAAGTTTTTACCATTGTACCGGGAGTTACCGTACTTGGTCGGGGTCGTCTTTCCCACGCCCGGAGCGTGGAGGTATCGTTTCCGCTCCTTAACTCAGCATTGTGCTTTCCTCGTATATATTTTATATGCCGCTGCCAGCATGTGATAGGTTAAATTAGCTCGTTCAAACTCAATCACCGCTGCGAGCGAGAGAGCGAAACCCGTCCCGTGACCCGATCCGGGCACGAGAGAGAGATTGACCATCCTAGCTCTTGCCGATTTTTCAACCGCGCACGATCATACGCTTCCCTCGTTAGGGACGAACAGCGAGCTTGCTAGAGTCCAAGGTCGGTATTCAACCCTAACCTTCTTATCTGCCTACAGCATTATAGACAGTTGTTTACGCGCGCGGGAGTGGGGTTTCATTCCGCCGGTGCGGCGTGTGACGTGTGCGGTGACCGGGCTGAGGGATAGGATATAGCTACAACAGACGTGTCGGAACGGGATGCGTTAGGGCACTCTCTCTCATGACCGTATCTTTCTCAGAGCGACACCGTGCACTCACCTTTTTCGGATAGTCGAGACCGAGTGACACAGGAGGTTTTCGGGTTTAGGGGGAAACAAGACTGGGATGCAGGCGTGCCAGTTGATTTCTCGACAATCACCCGTGGAACCGAATATTTAACCGGGATGCGCTGCCAGGGCGTGGTATGTGGACTCAAGGGGTGAGAGACACGTGGAGGGAAGGACGGTTCTATGGGTGCGAGTGCGCAGGCGACTGTGGGGAGTCATGTATAGGACGTCTTTCCCCATCGACCGCAAACAGTCGGTGTTTATTTACATCGGATTGAATCCGAAGACCTTCGTTCCATACTGAAGAGGAGTCTGTATATTCCTGAAGTCCTAGATGGAGAGCCAAGGGCACTCTGCAACTATAGGTTCACCTTTTTACTGGGTGGTGTTGGCTGGGGGCGGTGGTGCTGGAGGTTCACGCTAGGTGACATAGAGGGAGGACTGAGGGCCCGAACGTGGATGCGAGGGCATTCATCCAATTGGCAGTGGTATACTGAGGTGTATATTTCTTTACAGGAAGGCCGTAGTGGCCATGGTACAATTGGTGCATGCCACGGAACAATTCGACGTGCTAGTCAGTCCCTGGGTCGATGCATGACGGGTGAACACATATGTGTTTTTACAGAGAGCTCCTCCCATGGCGTGGGCCACAGCCGCGGTGCCGAATGGTGGAGCTTATGGCTAACTGGGCAACTGAGGGGATGTGTCAATCTGGTGTCTGGGCGAGGGTCGATCTCGACTCAAGTTGAGCGGTCGGACATGGCCTCATGACTGCGAGAGAGCAAGATGTCATGGCACATGTGCGGTTGCGACTAACGAGCACGTGAGGGGAAATCCCAACATAAGGGGGTGCTTGCCCATGTCGTAATGTCTCACATAAGGTGGGTGTTGACTTGTGCGTAACGGCTACATATGGCATGAGGGGAGTGCAAATGACATACCCCCTGCGTATTAGGCCGACGAACAAGTCACCCACGCACAATTCTCCTTAGCTCATTGCTTGGAGCCGCTTGAAGCCTCGGAGGGAAGCCGTGCTAGATCTGGATTCTAGATGCTAGATGCTAGATGCCCCACCCCTTGAGCTCCTAAGGGGTTTTTATAATGGAAGTTGAAGGGTCACAAGGGGTTTACGCGGACTAGCTAGGGGGGTGAGCTGGTCCACGTTTCAATTTCACTCTTGCTCACAGCATCTCTAAGAAAATGGTGTTTAATCTCAATATGCTTAGTCCTAGAATGGTGAATAGGATTCTTAGTTAGGCAGATAGCACTGGTGTTATCGCATAAAATTGTAATACATCCCAAATTTATTTGATAATCTACAAGTTGGTGTTTGATCCATAGTACCTGGGCTACATACTTCCCTGTAGCAACATACTCAGCCTCTGCCGTGGACAGTGCTACAGTGTGTTACTTCTTAGAAGCCCGATCTCTCTCCCCGAAGACCCTGGACTCACCCCCAAAACTCTCTCCCGAACTCCCACTTTTGGAGGTTTTGTCATGGGGGCCTCCCTCTAGAAGTCTCCATCTTCGTGCAGCCAGACGTGGCCGACGAGCCCGGGGCTCGTGCAAGGTGTGGTGAAAGAATGTGGCACATTTGATTGACCAACAGTTGCAGGAAGGTGGCCAGACCATTGGCCGTCTGTTGAATGAAGGTGGCCAGATGGCTGGCCTTCTACCAGACCTGGGCGGCCAAAGACCTGGCCACCCAGCCACCTTGGGCGGCCATCGGCCTGGTCGCCTAGCCCATGGGCCCTAACCCCCCGTGTTCGAGCTAGGCCTAATAGTGTGTGTATGTTGGGCTAGACTTAAGAGCATAAAACATCGATTAATCTGAGTAAAGTGATAGCATCACTGATATGAAGGTCTAACTGGGGATCCGCAGGATGTCCTAAATTAGACATCTACAAATGCTCCTCCGGAACGCCCATTTTGCAAGGGAGCCTGACAGATTGATAAATGGGTGTTTCGGTAAAGAAACAAACCTAATTGGGACATCCCGCTCAAGGTGATTCTTGAGCAGAAATTGAGTTTCACATAAGATCGTATAAGCATAGAGCAATAAGATAGGTCATTTGAAAGGAGAAGAGAAAAGTCTAATCTAAGAGGGCTTGTATCAGCAGTCTGTGGGACCCCCTAGCATATCACCTGTGGTCCTTGAGCGTGCTCTGTGATGCATCGTAATTCGGCCCAAGGAGATACAAGGCACCTAAAACAAAAGTGAGCAAGTAAAATAGGATAAGGGGAAAATGACCTTTGAATCTCAAAATGCTCATGACAATCGCACACAAAATACGCTTTCAGCTGGTCGAATCAGAGTGGAATCACGTGGACTCACTCATATGAGTTTAGCGAAATTGAGAAACATAGTTAATTGCCCAGGGATGAGGAACCATGGGTAGGTAAAAGCGCTCATGCCATCCCTATTTCACTTACATAATCCCCGAATGTCATGTATGCATGCCCTTTTTTTTTTTTTGCTAAAAGGACCTATATGATGCATACTGGGTTTAAAAGAAAAAGGCTATCTAATGCATAACCGGATTCGGAATTAGGCACCTCGAAAATATTCAATGACTCAGCCACTTGGCAGTCAACTTCTGCTACAGGCTTGGTGATCCCAGGCGGGACTCTGACATCCTCCAACAGGTCTTCGAGGTATGGTGTCCCCGGTGTAGGATAGATGGTGAGAGGATCAGCCTTGAGTACCCCCTCTTCTTCTGCAATGAACGAAACATGTGGGGGAGCCACATAACCTGGGGGTGGTGGAGGAAACCAGCTATCAGACTCCACCTTCTTCTTCCCTTTGTCTTGGGTGACTTGGGGGGCTTGCCTCAGCTTCTCCAGGTATAGGGTGGCATCTGATAAATGACACTCGAACACCTCAAAAGGGTGGAGGTCGGTGAAGATTCTGGCTTCTTTGCCGTCGCAGGGGTATTTGATGCATTGATGCGGGGTGGATGGTACCACCCTGTTTTGGTGTAGCCAGGGCCGACCAAGTAATGCTTTGTAGGAGGTGTTCGAATTGATTACATGGAATTGGACCTTGGTCGTGAAGCTGCCGAGGGACAAGTTGAACTCTGTGACCCCCATGGGGACCTCGCACTTCTGGTTGAAGCCGGTGATCTTGACGTTTCTGACCTCGACCAGATGTACATCAAAATAATGCTTCTGGTACACCCGGTAGGGGAGTATATTCACTGCTGCCCCTGGGTCGATCAGGACTCTGTTGATAGGCTGCCCATTCAACTACCCCTTCATGTAGAGTGGCCTATTGTGACTGCAGGTAGGCAGGAGCATGTCTTACTCTGTGAAGGTCACGACTACCTCAGGTGGCATCTTAGCCAAGCAGGCTTCGAGGTATGCTGGTGTTTGGAAGGCGACAATGATGGCTTGACTTGTTTCTTCATCTAAAGATAAAATCTCCCAGACGGTGAACCGGGCTGGGATCTTCTTCAGGTGCCTAACTATCCAGTCGGTGGCTCGAACCTTGAGCAGCTTCATTTCTTCAACCTTGCCACGCCTGCCCCCACCTTGGACCTGGGGAGGTGGATCAGAGGGCGCCTCCTCCACTGGGTCTAGTGCGGCTGCTTGAGCTTGCGGGGCCTACTGGGTCACCCCTCTTTCTTGCATAAATTCGGCAAGGTTCGGGATATTGTCAGACTCTTCTCTTGACCGAGGAGGGGTTGCTGCTGGCAGAGCCGAAGGACTGCCTGCTTCTTTGGTCAGCTGGGACCCTTGGGTGCCGTTTGGTATCGGGATAACTTAAGTGGAGAATAGGTATAAGTCATTCTAGGTTAATTTATTCTTTTTCTTATTCTCGTGTATGTTTGGTGTGCGAAGGGATAAGTACGAGAATATTCCTATTCTTCGTTTGGTAAAAATTGGAGATACAAATGAGAATAGGCACTAAAAAATTACATGTGGTAAAAAATTAATCCAGTGTTTTTCACGTTATAATTTTCAAATTGAATGATGAAAAAAAGAATGACTCGAGTGCATAAAGAATGATGTAGTAACATTTTCTTCAAACAATAACTCCTATTAATTATGAGGTTTAACTCGGTCATTTGTGTCGAAGGGTCGTAACGCACAACTCAACTGCGGTATGATTTGTCACGAGTAATGACGGAACTCCGAGGGGCAATCATGGATGGTTCCTAAGTGAAGTCGGGCCCATGATGGGTACGCGGGCATCATCTGGTCCACAGGAGCTGTTGTACGTAGGTAGGAGAAAAAGCCCGGCACCAGCAGCGACCTCCCTCGTGCCAATCGGCCGACCGAAGGCATCGTTTTCTGGTGGGTTGTCACCTTCAAAATGCCACTCATTCCCGTCTAACATGGGCTCACGCCATCCCTCACCACAAGTACTCGACTCTCCGATCTCTCTCTCTCTCTCTCATTTGCTCACACAGAGATGGTCTAGCTCAAGCTTAGCATGTGTTCTTGAGTCACTTCCTTCTGATTAGTCTGAATTACGTGCTATTTGAAAACTTGATCGCTCTGTTCTCTTACATCTTCGCTTTGTTTTTTTATTTTCTTGGCTAATTACTTGTTCAATCAGAAGAGGAAAAAGACCATGCAGATTCATCAAACGACATTGATGATTAAACATGATTCCTTCCTCGTCAAGTCCAAGAACATTTGGAGGGTGTGGGTGGACCCTCTTGGGCTTTTCAAATCATAGAACCCAATCTGTACTTGCCGATCGAGCTAGCCTTCCCCAGTAGCAGCCGCTGCTAACCGTGTGCATGCATGCTCTTCTTCAGTCAAAGTCGATCACCTGGCAATCGCAGCCACGCTTCAGATCAGTTGCCAACGCATGAGCCATGGCGGCATGGACTCTTTGCATATATATATATATATATTTGACGAGAAAAAAAAAGGTAATTAACGTGATTAAAAGTTCTTTTAGGTGGTGCGTAACATCATACATAATTAAGGTGATTCATCATTAAGTGGGTCTTGCAAGGTGCGTGGAAGGAAGAGAGATCCTTTTAAAACAACTCTACAATCTGTGCACGCCGCGTGCATGCAGGTGCAACTCCTTTTCTTCGTTTTGCCGCCTCTAAGATTGAGACCATCTTAGCTCTCCCCCGTCCGTGCGTGTATAGTAATATTCTGTACACCTTATTCCGTGCATAAAATTATGGCATAAATTAATGTATTTTTTTATTGACCCTCTTAAAGGTGAAAAGATCCTTTTCTACATAAAAAAGTAAGTCTCCGTCGTATTCGTACAACGCACTTTTTCACGCATTAAAGATTGAGATTACTTGACGAAAAAATATAAGATTGTTCCACCCCTCCTGTGGTGCATATATGTATCTGGTATAGGTCCGGAAACGTAGCTCCACCTCAGTGTACTCCTCCCATGGAGTCTGATCCCTAGTAAACTCCTGATAAAAGCAGAAGGGCCCGTTGTAGAAGTGACGGACCCACACGTTCAGCGGCACCCTGGGAGTCTGTGCAGCTCTCTCTCTCCCCGCTTGGGCCAAGTCCCTCCAGGTCTTCATAAGATATCAATAGCTGTAAGACACTCGGTATCGCCCCTGTTCGTAGATCTGGCTGCGATGGAGGTCATCCAGTACCCTCCTCATACCCCTCACCGCTGATCGGCAATCCAGAAATCCAAAACAGGGACCACAAGTCAAGTGACGTCTCTCCCTCTGCTGTTGCCACCGTGTTCCATTGATGGTTGAAATGCTCCAGTAGTCCGTGTAGCAGTCTAGTGTAGCACGGGTATGCATACAAAGTAGCAATCACCGCGTACCTGATCCCAGCTCGGTCTAGCAGCACCCGGTAGTGGTGCACAATCCCCATCAGCCACTCGGTGGCCCCCTAACAGTATCGATGTGATGAGATCGCCACCCAATAGCCGTACCAGCTGATGATGGTTTATCGCATAGCCCGTCTAGAATGTTGTGGTCATCACAACCCTCTCCAGCATACTGTAGACCTGCAGGCTCCAGAACCAGCCCGGCTGTCCCCTCTGTCTAGGTATGGTGCTGGCCGTGCAAGTCCCAAGAAGTAGGGCCTAGCGGCCCAACTCTGACTCCAGACTGCTCTGTCCTGTTGAGGAACCCCAGACACTCAACACTGGGGAATTGACATTGCATCCAATAGTCCTCTGAAAAGCTCGGATAGCTGCAAAATACAATGCCATGCAGGCTGTCCTTGCCTATCAAAATAGCCCCCTCAAGACGGCGACGGGCTCCCGAAATCTGTGAATCATCTTCCTCCATGCCAGGAGGGAGGTAGATCCTAATGAACTTGAACATATGGCGGTCCAGGGGGAACTCCAAGGGGTAGCCTCCACTCCAGTCATAAGTATACAGACCGCCTGCCTCCAGGACCCGGGCCACCTCTACGGTCCCAACTCTAGCTCCCCTCTCACCGACGGGGCCCTCAGCTACGGTCATATGGCCCCGGTCCAGCTGCTCCACACTAGCCGTGGTGAGCACCGGTTGACCTAGAGGGGGCATCGGTCACTTGGTCCGTTGCACCTAGTGGTCCTCCTCTCGAGCCACATGCCTCGGGACCCACTCATCTCTGTCGAATTGTGCCATAGCTACAAGAGAGGGCGCACAAAAATGGTCAGAACACCAGAAAATCAACATATGTAACATAGCAAAACAAAGGCACATGAAGTGTCAAAATACAACTACAACGGCCATTGGGTTAACTCAGAGTTAAGGAAAATCCAACTATGACTAGGCAGATTGAACCTTAATCCTTGACCTATTAGGCTCAAATCGAAACCTAAACCCTAGCACATTGATGAACATTACAACATGTTTATGCAATGTTGTAACCCGACTGTTTTCTCCCTTTTCGATGTAGCTCCTCCTGAGACTCGGGCTACAGCGAGCTTTTCTCCCCGCCCCGAGAATGTATTCACAGAGGCGGGACTGGAGGTAGATGAGTCCCTTCCTGATAGTAGCATGGACATTGAGGGATTGGACCCTCTCGCCGTATACGCCTGTGAGCAGCGATTCTCCTGCATTTGATGCGGGAGGGACTTCCGTTACTCAGGATTCGAGTAAGTGCCTTTCATACTTAACCCTTCTTCCACTCTCTTTCAAATAGAGGAAATATGTGCTTTGGCTAATATAGTGTCGCCTGTTGCAGAGACTCCCAGAGTTTAGCCCACTCTCCCCGTCGTTGAAGAAGGGGGGAAGTCCCCTGGCAGTGAGGAGACATCTTCGCCATCAGATTCCTCAAGCGGAGGAAGCTCCAGTACTTCGTCGAGCACAGGGACTTCCGACACCTCCTCTAGTAGGGGCTCTTCTTCCTCTTCATCGAGTTCTTCTGAAGAAGGAGAGATCAGGATGAGTCTAGGTAATTTAGGGCTAGATTTGTCTCATCCATGGAATTATGAGCCCCTCTGACTTAGTTTATTGCTCATTATGCAGCTGCCCAAACGGCCTCCTCCATGGATGAGCTTTCCAGGCTCATGGAGACAGGGTCCTCTGCCGACTTGCCGGCTTATGACAAAGATGTGAGGGCTCTGATCACCGGGGTCGGAGTCCCTGATGGGGGAGCTCCTTCCCTAGCCATGGGGCTATCGGCAGGTACTGCCGATGTTACAGAGTCGAGTGGGGTGCAAGCCTCAGGTATGCACAAAAATATTATGTACATTCTTTCTGCCATATATATTTCTGCATATCAACATCGTGTGATGCCTCTGCCTTAAACAGTTGATAATCACCCGAAAGAGAGACATTCCCCTCAGCCCACGGGGGTTGACATGGCGACAGGCTCGTCCCAGGCGCCTTCAGAGGAGCAGGGCACCGTTGACCAGGCGGCGGCCTCCGCTGAGCCGCCAGGTCCAGGTATCTTGTTGTCGAATTAGGAACTTATGCCATCTATTCGACAGAACTTCTTTCTTCTGTGATATTGATCACCATTCTATATGTTGGTGTCTTCTTTCAACCGTCTCTCCTCCCATGGAGCCCACGACAGAAGTGGACACTGTTGTGGCTGAGGAGGAACTGCTTGTAGAGACTGGTATGTCTTCATCACTATAAAGTGCTCATTTTGATTATTGGTGAAGAAACCAACTCTGCTCGAAGACGAGGGCGAGCAGGGAAGTGTGGGTTCCCCGCACACTGCGCTGATGTCGCTTCCCCTATTATTAATACATGCAATACTCCCCGCACAGGGGGGTTGGACTAGGGGAGGGGAACTTATTATTACATCAAAATACTACCTCCACACAGGGAGGGGCGCCAAGCCGGCCAGGCGGGGTGGGGAAGAAGTTCACTAGATTACCGAAGTAGCCAATCGACCGGTTCTGCCAGCTGCAGGGACAAACTGACCCACGGTTGCTGTTCACGCCACCATGGACCGTAACGGACTTGGATGATGCCAAAACCAGCGCCAATACGTCACTTTCTGGTTCAGGAAGTCTCCAGAATTTTTGGGGAGCCGTCTGGAGTCACCTCTGGTCGGGGCTGTCACTGGGACAGGGTGGTTCTACTCTGGCAGGGACTGTTCTCAGGGCACAACATCAAGAAGTCGACGCCGTCACGAGCACTCCCTAAGTCGGAATGGCACGGGACTAAGGCAGACGTGTCCGTCTACGAGTCTTCTTCAATATCCTACCAATAAGGCCTCCAGGAGAGGTCGGAGCAGAGAGATAGAGGGTGAACCGTGGCAGGGTATCAGTGCTGGTTCTGTGTGGACTAACCTGCGCACCCGGGAGAGAAAATTTGGAACGGACAGTTCCGGACTCCGAATGAGGCTCCGACGAATGGGTTGGAAGGATGACTGGTAGGAGAACGCCCCGGCCAAGCGGCGCACCAAGGGGAGCAGAGATGTGGCCGTAGCAGCTTCTGCACTGGTGCTTAGGTCTTCCCACAGATGCTAGTCGCACACTCTGGCGAGAACGGTCCTCCCGGACAGCCACGAACTCTGATGAAGGCGGGATCACCTCGCAGGCGAAGCTGACTAGAAGAGCTTTCCACCAATATAAGGTGATCCCTCTGGAACTCCGAACTGTAGTGGAGACTGGCGCTGTAGCAGGAGGGAGCTCTACAGGGCTTCAGCAGGGCGCAGCAATCAGTTGGGGAAATGAGGGAAGACAGGTTTTCTGTGGTGGAGGGCTTTTGGATCTGTAGTGGAGATGGATGGGGGATGGGATGAGGTTGTAAGAAGGGGAGATGGAGTGGGGGAGATGGGGAGGATGGTCTGGTGCAGGAGAGGGCGCTAATGGTGGAGGAGCTAGCTGCCAAGTTGGAGGGTGGGTGGAAGGAGGAGGAATGAGCAATGGTGGAAGGGAAGGGGGGGAATGGGGCGGCCTTGGCTGGTGGGGAAGAAGGGGGCCACAGCCTCCAAAGGGAATGGGGGGTTTGAATTCCCCTAGGGGATGGGAAGGGTTGTATGGGGAAGGGGAAGGGGTGCTTGGGGAGTGGGGATTCCACCTAGCGGGAGGCGGCCCGTCGGGACCAGGCGCCCTCCCTGAGCTACTGGCCAATCTCGCTTCGACTTTATACCGGCCCTCACGGTACGTACTGCTGCGCACCTACATTATATCTTCTTTTACCCCTGTTGGTCATTATCAAGCGCTGAATGGTAACTAACTCCTTGCTTCCTTTGTTTTCTTTCCGTCACAGACCACCCAGACAGCACCCAGCTGGCGACGTACCGCAATCTCCTCCGGCAAGGGGAGAAGCTAGCTTATTTTGAGGAGGCGCCAACGGCCCTGACCACGACTCCGTTACCCCGTCCTGCGAAGAGGCCCTGGGTGAGGTCACCCGTGAAGAAGGCTTTGGGCGAGGCGCAGGCCGTCGGACGGCGGGAGGCTAAGCGCCGGAGGGAGGAGACCGCCAAGTCTGCAGAGGCCATTCCTCCACCGCCTCCCATCCCATCCTTTGAGGAGTTTGAGGTTGGCTAGGCCGAACCGAGCCAACCCGCAGGTGAGATTTCCCTTGTTAAGGTTGTCTTTTAGGTGGAGTTTATCTTTGTCTTAGCACGGGCCGCTCACACCTAGATGTCTTTCATGTTCATCAGCTACAGAGGAGCCCCCGCCTTCACCGATCCCCACTGTAGGTGAAGCCTGGGTCAGGTCCGAGTCGCCATCGACTCCCACTCCTTCACCCAGGGCTACTGTAGAGCCTCAGAAGAGGTCACCCGTGGAGAAGGCGCTTGCCGTTGCCAAGGCGGCTGTGCGGCAAGAGGTCGAGCGAAAGAGGGTGGAGGTCTTTCGAACGACTTCAGCCTCCCCGCCTCCGTCAATCCCTTCCTTTGCAAAGTTTACTGCGCCGCGGGCTAGGCCGAGCCGTCTCGCAGGTGAGACTCTTAGATGCCGACGCTTTTCAGGGTCCGGTCGCTTTCCGGGGAAAATTCTTTGTGCATGCCTGAGGTGTGTGCTTTCTTCTCCTAGCCGAAGTAGAGGAGGCACGCTTTGTGAAGTTCTCTGGCAAGGTGGTCAGCCCGCAGGAGCTAGAGCGGAGGAGAGCTAAAGCCGAGAGGTTCGTGGCCGCGTTCGCGGCTGCTCAGTCCGAGTCCAGCCAATCTACCGGTTAGAGATTCTTACTGACGGTCCCACCTGACACTTTCTCGCCTTATGGGACAAGATCTTTGATACTGGCCTCTTTTTTTTTAGTTCCTGCGGAGGAGCCGGCGCCCACTTCTGCTCTGGACGTGGGTGAAGCCGCTGCACCTGGGGTCGCGCCCTCTGTGGAGGAGACAATACCCAGCCCGCTCCCAGCTGCGGAGACCAAACCAGGTAATTCCTTCCACTGGCGTGGCTAACGTATTTTCCTTCTTGTTATTCGTTGGGAGCCTGAGGACTTTCATCTAACGCCCATGGGAGCTCCAACGGCACAGCCTTCAAGCCCTTTCAACGGCACGCCCTCTGCCTCCCAGCGAAAGCTTCAACGGCACGCTTGGGGAGGCCTTCGACGGCACACTCCCTTGCTCTCCCAGCGAGGGCTTCAGCGGCACGCCTGCTGCCTCCTTCAACGGCACGCCTGTGCTGACCTTTCAACGGCACGCCTGGGGAGGCTCCTTCAACGGCACAGCCGTAACCCCTCCGACACGGAAGATCCAGCGCCACCCTACGCGGATCTTTAGCGTACATTGTGGACCTACGTGTCGACCAGATGTTAAACACGGAAGCCCCCCTTGTCAACGGTAATGATGGGATGTCAAATCCCATTTAATGACCGTTTCCCGCCTCCACCGTCCCGTGCTTGAAGAAGGCTGTGCCGATGGAGGTATAAAAGCCTCTCTTCACCGGCGAACAGGGACACAGGCGAACAGAGAGGAAAAGGCGCACCGAAACCCAGCCGGGAAAGAAGAGAAGAAGAAGAAGAAGAAGAAGAAGAAGAAGAAGAAGAAGAAGAAGAAGAAGAAGAAGAAGAGAAGAAGAGGCTCCCCTCCGGTGGCCACTCAGAAAAGAGAGAGAGAGAGGGAGAGAGAGTTCATGTAGCTAGTGGGGTGGGAAAGAACGGGGTTGGTTGCCCTGGTTCAGACCCCAAACCCCTTTCTCCTTTCTCCTCCGTCGTTGCCTCCTCTTTTGTCTTTTCCACTGTAACCCCACCTTGCTTTGTGCATGAATAAAACCCTTGAGCTTCGGTCGCCTTGGGGTTTTCCTTTTCTCCTTGGCTACTAGATCAACATCCGGGTATGGGGGCTTTTCCCCACAGCCTTCTTCTTCAACCTAGCTTCCCAGTCTTCCCTTCAACCCTTCCCCGGTACGCCCTAGGTTCTCCTGGCCTAGTGCATTTCACGGCCCTTCAGCTCCTTCACCGGCACGGCCTTGGCCAGCATGCCCTTCACGCTTCAGAACCCCCCTGGCCGGCACACCCCCTTGGCCGGTACACCCATCTCCCGGCCCTTCGCCGGTACACCCCTTGACCCTCAGCGGTACACCCTTTGGCCCCCTTGACCGGTGCACCTATTCTCCCCCTTTGTTTGACCCAGCACCCTTGGTCAACATAGCCCTTCCTTCACTGCTCACTTTGCGTCCCCCGAGGTCTGCACAAGGTGTTGCCGTCTTCGGACGCCCACCTCCAATTGTTGGGTTCCGCCACTCCATGTGGGCGCGTTCCTAGTATCTCCCTTACGCCCGGGGTCAAGGGGAGGTGCTGCCAAAATTTTACCGGAATATGACAAGGGCGAACGGGAGCAACGAGCAGAATGGACTAACAATTAACGAACATTTTCAATGAAGATAGTTGAATCCGGAGCATTGTAAAGATATCCGGACCGGACAATAATTGAACATCTCGAGTAATCACAACAGTCAAGAGAAAGAATTGACTTGTGCAAAGCCACATTCAATTAAGAAACAGAAGAAAAGAGAGGCCTTAAGACCACCAAAGAACGAACCGTTCATACCCTCCGCTGGGGTACTCAATACCCCTGCCACCTCCCTTCACCGGCACACTCCTTGGCCGGTACACCTTCCACCGTCACAACCCTTCCCCGTCTATTCCCCTCACCGGTACACCCTCCACCATCACAGCCTCCACCATCGCCCTTCGCCGGCACGCCTTCCCCTGTCTCACCACCTCACCCCTTCGCCGGCACGATCCATAGCCCTTCGCCGGTACACCTCTCAACGGCACACTCCCTCACCGTCTCTCCCTTCGCCGGTACACCCCTCACCGGCACGCTCACCCCCCCTGCGTCTCTCTCTTCCCTCGCCGGTACGCCCCCTGCTTCTCTCTACCTTCATCTCCCTCTTCCCTCGCCGGTACACCCCCCCCTTCGTCGCTCCTTCGCCGGCACGGTAGTCCCAGCCCCCAGCCCGGTACACCTTAAAACGCAATAGGTTATAACAATAATAATAACCATAGCAATAAAAAAAAAAGAACTCAAAAAAGGGGATAATAAAGTAAATAAATGAAGGAATAAATAAGTAATGATAACAATGACAAAAAGGGAGGTAACAAAAATGAACAAGGAAAAAACGAGGAGACATGACAACCCCATGGCCAAAAAAATAGAAATAATAATAATGATAAAACATATATATATATACGTATATGTAACAACAGTAATAGAAATAATAATGACGACAAAGGAAGAGATGGGGCTGCGATAAACGAACGACTCTAAAAGCATAAGAAACGAACGCAATAAGAAAGATGTGTAATCAAAAAGGTAACCATAATAATATTAATAACAAACGAATAGAGAAACCACCCAAAAAATGTACACCAGAGGGAATAAACGTTAAAATCTTTCAATTAAAGCCCAGCTAAAAAGAGCAATATTAATAATCATAACAATAAACTCTCTATAACGCAGCTCCACCCCTCCTTGTGACTCGGTGTTGAAGGAACAATAAAGCCGCCCTCGCAGGTCGGGTCTGAGTCTTGGAGGCCACCCCGGAATGACCATGACCCGGCCTCGCTTCGGGCCGATATCCCGGTTTCACCGAACTTGTGTTCCGAACCGGCTTTTATCTGAACCACCATTGAAATTGCCGTCCATCCGGCAGACATTGGCGTATTCTTATTCCGGTTTTCACCGCACCCCCTGTCACAGACTCTTGTCCGAATATGAAGAGGCCCGTGAGTGCCCGATATGCCCGGCCTCGCCTCGGACAGACATTCCGACTAGACCCAACTTGTTTTTAGAATCGAATCCTTCCTGAATGATCATCAAAATCGCCACGATCAAGGTGGGGCATTTGAATGGACCCACCTTGGTTTCCATTGCGCTTCCGTCACGGACTTCCGTCCGAATATTAAATGGCCCACAAGCGACCGATATGGCCAATAACTCATCGAACCGGATCTACTTCCCGAACCGGATTCTTTTCGAATTATCATTAAAATTGTCGTGCCTCCGACCGACATTTGAACGGGTTCACCTCGCTCCCTGCTACGTTTCTGCCACGGACCCTCTGTCCGAACATAGAATGGTCCATGAGCGGCCGATAAGACCCGAATAGAACGGAAAAACTCCCGTCATCCCAGCATCCCATGCGTGAGAATATTAATAGGCCTCAGTGGGCCGTGCCTGAATTTGGGGTCCACCCCGATCATGGTCAGTGTCCTGCCCACACCTTAGGCCTACAGCCTGTTATCTCAAATGCATTTCCCTCAGGACTTGACGTCGAAACGCCTTCCCCGTTGCTCTTCGGCTCTGGGAATATTAAGGACGCTCACGCAAATCTTGCTCCGACCGCGGGGGGCCCACCGCAGTATGGTCGCGGCTCGATCTTGCACCGGGCCAACAGATTCACCGATTTCCAACCGCATTAATCGAGATTTAACCGACCGTTTTCCGCTCCTCCGAACAGTAAATTTGTCATATCCTGACATACATATGCTCTGGTTTTCCCGCGACGACTATGATGTTTTCAAAACAGATACTCGTCCGAACATTGAATGGTCAATACATGACCGACATGACCACAAACGTTTCCCTCATACCCTCGTACGGGGACTTCAATGCTTCCTAATAAGTTTTCATATAATCAATTTTCTGGCCATGAGGCCCTGTTTCTCGGCGATTAATCAAGGGTGTTCCCTCGTATGGGGGATGTAAAGTATATGTATGCCGGGATACGATAAATTTATTGTTTAGAGAAAAGTGAAAATGTTCGGTTAAATCCCCGGTCGGAGCGGTGTGGACATGCAAAATCTCACGCCTGTATGGCCCGTCCAGCCTCACATCAACAACAACGTCAAGTAAAGAAACCCCTGGGGACTGGCCACCCAGACTCCCTGAATATGTACACTGCTGTGAAGTCATCTCTGGAGTCACGATAGCGAAGAGAAATTAACCCCCGAGAAGCTCACAACCCAAGAGCCCCGAAGAGAATCAAATGGACCACAACTCGTGTTGACAAAGGCCTTAAATGTGCTTCCAACGGCACACTAGGCCAACCTCCAGCAGCACACCCCTTTGGAGCCTTCAATGGCACGCTCAGGTGGCCCTCAGCGGCACACCCGCTGGTATGCTCTCGCCCGACACACCCACAACGGCCTTACCCGGCACGTTCCCTGGGTCTTCCACCGGTATGGCCTTTTGGCCTCTCAGCGGCACACCTTGCCATCCAGTGTAACCGACAGACCAAATCTAACGCCCATCCCCTACGGATCTTTGGCGCGCAGCGAGCTGGCTGACGTGTCAACCAGAGACGAAGGCACGTAGGCTACCTTCTGCCACCAAGGATGGGAAAAGTCAAATCCCCATTCAATGTCAGTCACTTCCCATCGCTGGTACCCGTGCTCGAATGCTCCTGCCATTGGGGGTATAAAAAAACCCCTCTTCTCCGACGAGCAGCACAAGAACATAGACACAGAGAGCCACCACTATGACGTTGCCAAGTAGAAGACGAGAGAAGAAGGAGAAGAGAGGAAGAAGAAGGGCTCTCCGACAGCCACCGAAGGAGAGAGAGAGAGAGAGAGAGTAAGGGAGAGACAGAGAGAGAGAGAGAGAGATCATGTAGCTGGAGGTGTTGGGGGAGCAGGGAGCCATCACCCCCGCTCAACCCCGACACTTCCTTCCCCCATTCTTCCTTCCCTCTGCCCTCAAGTGCCTATTCTTCCTCCCACTGTCTGTAGCCTTAGCTCCGGTGTGTTGTAATGTGCGAGGCCATTTATGTGCATCCCTCCTTGTGAATGAAATGGTCGTTCTTGGATCTCATTGCCCCCCGTTGGTTTATGCTACCGTGTTGTTTGTTTATTTACTTCTTCTTCTTCCCCTCCGGCAGTCTGGCCTCTTGTATCGGTCTCCTCTCCTTGTCGTGGCCTCCCTGTAGGGCCCCTGACCCTCCTTTTTTGTCCATTTGCTTGGGGAGAGATGCCCTTCTCTTGCCCCTTTAACACGCAGTCTCCAACGTGCCAATCCTAGTGCCTCCCAGAGCCCTTACCCCTCTTGCTAAGTCCCCCTTTGTGTTTGGTTCACCCAATACCCTTGGCTAGGGATAGTTCAGGTCACTTTGTATTTCATATAAATACATTGTATTTCCCATTTTATGACAATTAGTAAGAAGAATTAAGAGAAATTTGCCAAGAGCATTGGTGTGCCCCTCCTCTCCCCTGTCCCTTGCAGCTGGATTGCTGTGTGTCTAGGGTGGATTCCCTGCAAGAACTTGGTGGATTCCAAGGTTTATCCCCTCCCCTAGGTGTAAAGCTCAGCCATCTCCGCTACCGCCGCCGTTCGTGCCGCGAACGAGCCGCCACAAGCCACCTTCCACCTTGCTGTCCTTAACCATGAAATCCCAGAATAGCAACCTAAAGATCAGGTCGGTTCTCCCCATCCACAGCTCTGATCGAGCTGAGATTTTGAGGGATTGTTCCCCTTCGTGTTAGCTTTCCATCCATATAAATTTTGTCCCATTTGTCCATTTTTTGCCATTTTTCCCGACTTTTTATGTCCACCCTGTGCAATCTGCCCTTCAGCAAACCTGTGAGCTAGCCATTGCTTCAGCTATTTTTCCCGCCCCCTTACACATCTCCAAAAAATCTTAAAAAATTCCTACGTGTTCCTCACATCCCTCTCTTCCTCACATAATTTTCCCAGAGTCTAGATCTACCTTTTTCCTATTTGTTAAAATTCATTTTTAGGCAGATCTAGTTCTACCCTGTGTGTCTGTAATTTCGAGTCAGAAACAACATCAATCCACAGTAGTTTTCATTTCCAATCCGCTTGTTAGAAGGATCTGAAATAATTATATGTTGTATCCCTTCAAGTCAGCTTTCCAAAGGCGCCAATATCGCCTCCATCCGCCTCCGGATCTGAGCACAGAAATTTCTATCGTGGAGGCGCACAAATCTATTCTGGGAACAAACCAACGGAGGCAGCAGCTAATTAATTCCTGAAAAATTACTTCAGCATCGATTCAGCCGCCGTCGAGTTCAGAGATCGACCAGCAACCTCCCGCCAACGTCCCAACCAATCGTCGCGGCCAGAAGGTGACCGGAAGCTATCGTCCCAGCAGTCGAGTTCCCTTACTGTCCAGCGGTCTGAATTGAGTTGCTAATCTGAGTTTGAATAGTGTCGAGTCGGAACAGTACTGAGTCAGACCAGTAGCCCGCCTCCTGCCCAATAGCCCTTCTGACATGCTGCCCATCAACTCAAGATCAGTCCTCCCGGGCCCACTTGTAGCCCATTACCTCCCTATGTGGAGTGGGCAACGAAAGCACTACTGTACTTAACTATTGTAATTGTTTTACAGGGAGTTATCGTACTTGACCAGGGTCGTCTTCCCCACGCCCGGAGCGTAGAGGTATCATTTTTACTCCTTTACTCGGCATTTGCCTTAATTCATATATGTTTTTATATGCCGTTGCTCCTTGAATTTCGATGAGCAGATCCGATTGTATCCTTATGTATGATAGAGTAATAAACCCATTTTCCTACTCTGTACTTATATCAAGTTAAGAAAATTGCTCCAGCAACTTCTACTCTTGGATCATACAGTTGGCCAATAAGGCTCTCGGCTTCGCACTGAGGGCATCAGCTACAGGATTGCCCTTGTCAGGATGGTACTATATTGTGAAGTCAAAGTCCTTGAGATACTCTAGCCAATGTCTTTGTCTCATGTTTAATTCTTTCTAAGAGAAGAGATACTTGAGACTCTTGTGATCAAAGTATATGGTGAACTGTTCTCCATAGAGATAGTGTCTCCAGATCTTCAAAGCAAACACCACCACAGCCAACTCTAAGTAGTGCACCGAGTAGTTCTCTTCATGCTTCTTTAACTATCGGGATGAGTAAGTAATGACTCTCCCTTGTTACATTAACAAACATCCGAGGCCAATGCCAGACGCATCGGTATATACCTCAAATTTCTCCCTTTCAGTTGGTAATGTCAATACCGGGGCGGTTGTTAGATGATCCTTCAAGGCCTGAAAGCTCTTCTCTCATTCTTGATCCCATTTATAAGAAATCTCCTTACGGGTCAGCCTAGTAAGAGGAATGGCGATCTTGGAGAAGTCTTTGATGAATCGCCTATAATAGCTGGCTAGACCTAAGAAACTTTAGATCTCGGTTGCATTAGTTGGTCTTTCCCAGTTCTCCACGGCCTCAACTTTCGACGGGTCAACAGAAATCCCATCCTTTGAGATCACATGTCCTAGGAAGGACACTTCCTTAAGCCAGAAGTCGCACTTGCTGAGTTTGACATAGAGTTGATTTTTTCTTAATATTTGTAATGCAATCCTTAGGTGTTCCTCGTGATCTTCTTTAGTCTTTGAATAAATCAATATGTCATCAATGAAGACCACTACAAATTGATCTAGATGAGGCTTGAATATGCTATTCATCAACTGCATAAAGACTGCAGGGACATTGGTTAGTCCAAAAGGCATAACAATAAATTCGTAATGCCCATACCTACTCCGGAATGCGGTCTTATGAATGTCCTCTTTCTTGATCCTCAGTTGGTGGTATCCTGACCTGAGATCAATCTTTGAGAAGTACTTGGATCCAGATATCTGATCAAATAACTCATCGATCCTCAGTAGTGGATACTTATGCTTGATAGTAAGTTGGTTCAACTGCCGATAGTCGATGCAGTGTCTCATTTATCCATCCTTCTTGATGGGGGCATCATTTACCCCCTCCACATTTTTCGAAGCTCAGATGGATCATCATCATGTACCATCGTGTTCTTCACATTTCTTTGAGTCATGGCATGTAGTTTTTATATTTTATTTGAGTCTTATCAGGGGACCCGTGTGCATTGTTTGTGGCGTCATTGACCTGCTTGCTATGGTAGCAGGCGACACTTGTCAGTTTTGGAGAAGTGTGTCACGGATTGTGAGAGGTTGTGTCCCGTGGCTCTGTGGTAAGAGCGGAATCGGGATTGGCAAGCGTCCATCGGGAGCAGTTGAGATAAGTTGTTATTGGATGGCGATGGACGGTGCATGTGAACGTAGGTCTCGGATGAGACGTCGACGCTGGATGGTGATCCCTGGTCTGCGTCCAGCAGGGGAGGATGTCCCGGTGTGTTGCATCGAGTGACGTGAGTACCGAGGGGAGATCCTGTCATGTGGTTTCGCCGTACTCCTCTGAGAGGGTAGAGTTGGCGTGAGGTTCGAGATCGGATGCGGTGTCCGAGTGAGATTTGCCTCGAGGTACGGTGTTGGTCAGTGGAAGGTCAGTGGAGGGTCAGCGGATGGCCTTGAGAATTGTAATGTTTCCTTCGGATCTGGTGGAGGACTAGGAAAGAAGGAAGAAGCTGAGCAAGGCGAAGGTTTCCTACTGACGAATGTCTGGTGATCGATGGATGGTCTTTCACAGATAGAAGATGCTGGTTGTTGGGGCTCGAGAATGGTGAGAGCCTTGTGCCAGTGAGGCCTTGGGTGGCCGATTATGAGATGTGCTTTTCCCAGATTGGATCTGAGATTCGTGAGAAGTTTGTCTTCTGGCAGAGTTGGCCGTGTTGCTGAGGGCGCACGGCTTGTCGGGTGCGAGCTGGTGGAAGCTCAGTGTTGGTTGCCCCTGGTGCAGGGTGTGAGAGCGGTCAGTGAGTTGTGAAGCTGATGTTTGATTGGTCCACCGAGCATGGGCGTTGGCCGGTGGTTTGGTTCTCGTGGTGAGGAGTGTGTTTCCTCGGTGGGCGTGGTGGTGTCTGCGGTGCCATGGTTGGTTTTCGTGTTGTCTGAGGTGACACCAGACTTGTACTCCTTTTCATGTGCCTGCTTTGATGATCGATGTGTCTTGGGTTGTGAGCAAGGCATTACCCATGATCATTATCTGGCCGCGTCCCTCAGGATCGTGATTTTTACGAGTATCGAGATCTGGTTGGGGCTCTGACGGCATTGTCAAGTGGTTTATGGCGTTCTCCCCTTGCCACTGGTGCTTGTCCTGAATTTCATGGGCGAAATTTCTTTAAGGGCGGAGGGATGTAACGCCCCCAATTTTTCAGATATTTTATCGGATCTGGATCTGTGGGTTTTGGATCACTTTCGGGCATCCCGGATTAAGTTTTACAGTTCAAGTGTATTTTTGTCCGTCGGACCTACGGAACGTTGTGTTGGGTGAACCGGTGCATTCTCCGACTCCGAGACAGCACCAGTGCGTTGTGCGCTTTTCGAGGATCCCATAAGGTCCCTTGACAAATAGATAAAAGACCAAGACTATCCCATGGGTGCCCATGGGCCTAACCCACTAGTTGGTCCCAATTAGCTAACATAATGGCCCAATTCCCTAATGGATTGACTCAAATAAAGAAAGAGGATACACATATGACTCAATTAAAGCAAAAATTACATGATATAAGGCCCAACAATAGAGATAACATATGAGAATCATAGTCGATCCACCTCACAATGGAGCAGGCGACCCGTGCCAGAGAGAGTGGCATGAGATGTCCTCATCAACCGGGCCCGCATGGCGCGATCCTACAACAAGCTCGTCAAGCAACGAGCCTTCAAGCAAGGTGACCTTATCATGATCAAGGAAAGAGAAGTCATGGAAAGGCGTTCCAGTGGCAAGCTTCAGCCAAATTGGCAAGGCCCGTACATCATTTGCGACACCTATGAGGGTGGGGCCTACATAGTCATGGACCATAAGGGCCATAAACCTTTCCTACCTCTCAATGGCAAGCACATAAAGCTGTACCATGTGCTAGAACACGAGTTTGCACACCATACCGACTAAGGCGTATGCTCCTAGTCCCAGCCAATGGAATCGGTCTTCCCTCCCAGGAGGCTGACCCAGTCACCCCTTCGGGCCATCTCTCCAGTCAAGCCCTGGGGCCAGCTGAGCCCCTCCCAGAGTCATCGTTAGACGTTCTCGGAAGCCAGTCTCCTGCCTTTGTCCTCGCAACGATAACAGCAGGGGGCACCACTGCACCGACCACAGCCAAGCCTTTAGGCTACCAGGTAAGCAAGAAAAATAAAAAAAATGGGGCTAAAAATAGAGATGTCCTGACGGACCCAGTCGTCCCCCTCCGTGAGGGGGCAACTAGGGGCAAAAAGGCCAATAACCCGGTTGAGGTGAAACCCCGAAAGGGATGCCTCAGGTAAAATTGGGAAACCCCTCGACGTGAAAATCCGCAAGGGCACATCGGAAAAATCTAGAGGGGGTCGGCTCTGGTGAAAACCCGAAAGGGCGTTGGAGTCGATAACGGGAACACTTCTCTTCCCCCACCAGGCAAGGTGATTTTCACCTACCTTCCAATAGGCCGCGGGACATTCTCGCGCCGATCACCGATCAATCCATGTCTCCAAACTAGTGGCCCTTCCCAGTCATCCCTTACATTACCTTTGCCAGTTTCCAGCCGATTCCAGTCTCCACGCAACATTCCAGTCGCTAGTCCAATAGAACCCAGTCCCCAACTCACCTCAAACCTCCGCCCTCGGCACACCCCTGTATTCCATAGCCCAGTATCCTCAGTTACACTTGGCCAGGGTGATATACCCCTCGGCCTCGCAATCCCACAACCCGCAGAAACCCCAGATTGGGGCAAAACTCAAAGAAAGATGGATCTATGAGACTCTGCATCGACTATCGACAATTGAACCATCTTACTATCAAGAACAAGTATCCACTATCGAGAATCGATGAATTATTTGATCAGATATGTAGATCTAAGTATTTTTCAAAGATTGATCTCAGGTCAGGATATCACCAACTGGGGATCAAGGATGAGGACATTCATAAGACCGCATTTCGGAGTAGGTATATTCGATTGAGAAGTGGATTTTATGAAGCTATTATTGCAGAAGAATCTATATATCAGGGGGTTCCTATTTCGGTTCTTCCGCTGGATGGAAGATTTTGACTTCGATGCAGATCCTCATACAGCTCCGGTCTGGATTGGCTTCCCATCGCTTCCGGTGAATCTGTACCATGAGGACTGTATGCGGTATATTGCAGGTAACTTTGGGACTATTCTTAGAGTCTATGAAAGGACCTTGGCAATGACAGAAACCTCAGAGGCACTGGCCTATGTAGAATTAGACTTGTTTGCCCATCGTAAAGAATGACTATGGATTGATTTGGATGGGAAGGGTTTCTGGCAGAACGTCAACTATCACAGAGTGCCCTCATTGTGCTCTTTCTACCATAAGCTTGGCCATTTGGAGACAGATTGTAAGAAGAAGCATGGAAGGGCAGTTAGCCCCACTATAAATCCAGCTCCAACTCTGGTAGGCAGACATCCTCAGCCAATGTTTAGGCCTCATCAAGCTGGCCCTCAAGTTGCTCGATAAACTGCTCCACATGGCAATATGTTTGCAGCTCTGCAATAGGAAACTGAAACAATGTGACAAGGTATGGATAAGCAAAGTTGTCATGATGGCATAGTGGTTGATTTGGTCAGAGGTGCATTGGATCAGCCTTTTGAATCTGGAGAAGAGTCAAAACAAGTTTCTCCCAAATCACTTGAGCCTGCTTTAGATGAATTTGCTGCAGATTGCACTCAGTTGGCTGTTGGTCTGGAGCTCATATCAAGCCTGTCATGCCCCGAGCGTGGAAGATTACTCGGGGGTGCGTGACGAGTTTATATCATTCATGTCAATCAGAGCAGCGTATTCGACACAAGGACAGAGCGCGTAATATAGCAATAAACCCAATCCTTTATTTATTCAATAATCATCCTCATTACAATATCCAAATAGTTTGACTCAACATAAGTAGAAAATAGACTCAAGACGATGGACTCTTCACACTTGGATGGCTCTATGACTTCACTCTTGCTCTTCCCCATCCGAGTTTGTTCCATCCTCATCAGTTTTACCTGAAAAAGAGGTTAAAAACTATATAAGCGAGAGCTCAGTAGGTACTAGAACTCAAGTACTAGCATGCTTTAAGTAATTTATCAATTATCATGGAATGAAATAAGCTATGCAATCTCTTAACCCCCTCTCTCTCCCTATTCTCTCTTTCTCACTCTCTCTCATCTCTTTCTCTCCCCCTCTCCCTTGGGCGGCCGACGGTGGCGGAGGAGGGCGAGGTGGCGATGGTGTGAGGGCAAGGAACGCGATGACGGGTCGAGGATCGAGGCATCGTGGCATGGTGAAGCCGGTTCACGAGCTCGGGACACCGGCGGGGTTTCTAGCGACATTTTTGTGATGGATTGGCATCCTCGGTGCGCGAAATCTTCGGTGGAGGTAGGGGGATAGATCTTTAACCCTTGTACTTCTATTCCCACGGTTTTGGTAGGCCGTGGTGAGCCGAGCGGGATTATTTGAGCGTTTTGGGGGGAAAGAGCTTGTTTTGGGGTGTGGGCCGGATCTAGTGATTTGATCGCATTTTTGATGTTTAAATGGGTCCTCTCGGTGCTAGGGAGGTTGGGGACTAGTTTTCGCTTATTTCTCCCTTCACACGAGTGTGAACGGGGCGTGGAATGAATTTTCTCACGGTTTCTACCATTTTTGGGCTCGGGACGACCTAGCGGTCCTTTCAGGGACCGCTAGGGTGTGAAGCGATCATGTGGAGACCGCTAGGGTCCCCCCTATGTTGGTTCGAGCCTTGCGGTCGTGCGATGGACCGTAAGGAGGGCTTAGCGGTCTAGTGAAGACCGCGAGGCATCGCTTAGCGATCAGGGGATGACCATTTGTCCATGTTTTGATCGTTTGAGGTCAGTGGGGTAGCAGCCTTGTGACTGACCACTAGGCTGCGTCTAGCGGTCAGGCGAAGGACCGCCACCCTACTTGGCGGTGCGAGAGTAACTGCTTGGGGTTTGATTTGTCTTCAGCCCTTGCGGTCCTGGCTGGACCGCTAGGCCATGCCTTGCGGTTCGGAGGCGACCGCTAGGCACTGTGACGGCCCTGAGAGGACCGCCACTCGATTTTCATGCTCACCGTGTTCCGTTCGCGTTGTGTGGGTCCCGATCGATTAGGTTGTGACCCAGTGGTTGACCTTCAGTCTCGTGAATGTCCCAGCCACCAGGAACTTTGTGTTCTTATTTTAGGGGTGTCCGGAGGTACCGTGTTATCTTGAATAGCATGCTCGTGAGACTTGGGGTCAGGGTGACTCCGTGTGTGTTCCGAGTTTTCGTGTACACTCGGATGAGTCATTGTGAGTCGGCACGAGTGCTGTAGGTCTCTCCCCGCACGACGTGGGTTTCTCCGAAAAAGTGATTTCTGAGTGGGCCATGTGCGTGGCCCTGAACTGTGAGTCCAAGCAACCAGCCAGGGGCTGGAAGTTTTCGGTGTGTCCCGTGGATGAGAGATCCACTCGGCGACTTATGAGCTACCTTGAGAATCATGTCACCATGATTTCAATGCACTACGCTCTGATTGACATGAATGATATAGGCTTGTCACGTACCTCCGGGTAATCTTCCACGCTCGGGGCGTGCACCAGATGATGATGACGGGGTCCAAGGTGGGCTAGCTTAGGCTGACCCCTAAGGGCCTGGGATTCCCAACCTTGTAGGAGGCCGGCACGTCGGGGGCGTGGGTTTGGGTGGCACTCACTCACATTCTGCTGCGGGCACACTAGAAGAGGTGTGCAAGTCTGGGCCCTCGGCTCACCGTCCGACGGGCATTCAAAGATGATACTAAACTAGCAAAGCGTGTAACCAGCCAAGGGTACCAGTCGCTCAACTGACCGGTGTGAAAACACCGATCCTGATCGGAGACGAGGGCGAGCGGGGAAGCGTGGGTACGCACCCGCATGCCACGTCGATGGCGCTTGACCTGAAAATATAATAGCTATAGCACTACACCTCATGTAGGAGGGGGTTCGTGGGGTGGGGGTTAAGGGTTTACAACCAAAACTACCTCCACACAGGGAGGGGCCTTCAGCCGGCCAACCGAGGGGAGGGGACGAGTTAGAAAATCGATGTGCCGAGTTCCCCACCGGTGCTGCCAGCTTCTGGAACCATTGGACAGTCGGTCAAAATGGGCGCCGCCATGGACACTCCTGAACTCCAAATGAACTAAGACTAGTGTCAAAACTTTCTAACTTGGCCCGGGAAGATGCCTGAATTTTCTTGATTTACCTTGAGAAAGTCGTTGGCTGGTGCAGGACTGGGAACAGTGCCGGACAGTTCTGGTTTTGGCCACTCACAGGATAGCACTGCTAGAAGATGGAGGCACCACGGACAGTCCTGAACTCGGATGGAGGCGGGGAAGGTACCGTTATGACCGTGGACAAGCCTTCTTTCAAACGGGACTTACGGCAACCTCAGCTGATGTCGGGGCTGCTCGTACTGGCCCGCATGGTGGAGGTGGGTCCATTCAAGAACAGGGAAACCAACCTGGCACAACTTTGGAAGAAAATTCAGAACTCTTAATGCCGGGGTCCGAACTTCGCTCTACTTCTTGGGGATGATAGAGGACTGGTAGAATATGCCCTCAGCCAAGTTTCACGCCTAGAGCTGCAAGGGAGTGGCTGTGGTGGAACCTTTTCTAGGGCTCTAGTTCGTTGCCTGAGAGCTCTTGCGCAGTCAGGGAAGATTCACTCTCGCGGGTAGCTCGGAGCTCGGCCGATGACGAAACCACCATGCCTGGAAAGCTCTCTGGATGAACTTTCCAGTGGTATATGATTTGCCACCAAATGAGTTGGGGAAGGGTCGGAGAAGCTATTGTTTCCAGAACTCTTGCTATCTGCCTGCAACCTACCACTGGACCTGCAACCTTATGGTGACCAATAGCTCACGAGGAGGCCGGACACGGTCCGAGCAGCGAGGAGGGTGGAGGCAAGCCACCCGGGGGAAACGATAGTGGGCACTGGACTTAACCGGGTAGATCGATACCGAGGGAATCGATTGAATCGACACTCACTCACCGACAGCAATTACTCTTGATGGTGGAAATTTTGGAATGGGCACTCCTCTCATGGCGCTACAGTTGGAACCAATACTAAGCAAGCAAACTAGGAGCAGTAGTTGCACATACCTAGCCATCTGATGGACGGGCCTCGGCCGGAGATGAGGGTGAGCCGGGGAGCGTGCGCACCCAGCGGACACGCTGCGCCGGTGTAGCTCGACGTCAGATCCCGCTAATACAATCACTACACTCCACGCAGGGAGGGGAACATGGGGATGGGTAATTATTACAAGAACTACCCTCACGCAGGTGGGGGGGAGCAAGGCGAGGGGAGGCCGGGCGGCCGATCCGCGGATAGCTTGTCTGTAGGGAGCCGCTGGTTTCAAATAGCTCACAAAGCACCGACGTCCGACTGAAGTGTCGTCAGTGCTCGGATGAAGCCTGGTAGATGCCAGTGGGTTCCTGAGATCCTGACGTCGCTCCTAGGTCACTGGAGGGTGGGGACGGCCGCAGTCGATGATCTACACCACTCTGTCCTGCCAGACAGGTTTACACGATCGAGATGCGATGATTGGTACGCCCGCTGTAGATCTCCAAACAAGACGGGAACAACTCGGTGGGGTAGCAGACAGAGAGCACTACGTACCCTCAAATGTTGGCCACCGTCGAATCACCTTGCCGGTCGTGGTCGTCGATATGGTTGGCTTCTAGTTCCTGGGAGAGCAGTTGGATAGGGAGGCAATGGCCGTCCTGTACTGAAGTCAGAACGAGATGAAACCACCTGGGTTGTCTTCGTATCGTTGATGGTCACGATTTTGGAGAAGACAACACAATCCGAAATGGAGCAGAGGATGGAGTGCCGGGGCCGACGGTACTGCTGTCTATCCTGGGCAGATAGAGACTTCCAAAC